>OY728148.1:1232152625-1233645125 GCA_963277665.1 Viscum album | reverse complement strand
CTGATGAGGAATGAGAAGCCTTTTACCAATTTTGAACTATTTTAGAGGGCCTTCTGGGAGCTAAGGATGAGGTTTATGAGTACTCTTATGATGAGACTGCCAGAGGAGGGTGTGGAGTACGTACTGTATTGAAATGACTCCATAGTTGGGCACAATTATGTGTTGTTGAAGAGAAATGAATTTATATCATATGGGTCGAGGTTTTTGAGACCCCATAAACAAAACCATGAAACTCATGACATAGTGATAGCTTCGATAGTCTTCTCCATGAGCATGTAGAGACACTATCATCTAGGATAACACTTTATGATTCAATCCCACCATCAAAGACTCAAGTATGTCTTTACATAATGAGAATTCAATTTGAGACATTAGTGCTCATTGAAAATATTATAGGAATATGACTTCAAGATAGTTTATACTATAGGGAAGAGAAATGTGGTATCATATTCTCTTTGTAAGAAGTTCCATGCTCTCTTGGTGTAAAAGGATTCATAGCCGTTGGCTTCCTTGCAGCTGGCCCTGGCATGGCAGGATGGTGAAACTTTTCTTCTATATGTGATATTGAATCCTCTTCTTCTTGAGTGTGTGAGAGAGTACCAACTTAGATACATCGAATATGAGGTTTTACATAGCCATACATTCACATGGGATTCACTAAATTGATATTATAAATGGGGGAATCACTTCATCCTTTTATTGGGACGAACGGCGGTCCCAGTCACAATGTAGAAGGTGGCAAAGGGATAGTTTGACACATATCCTTTAGTGGTATAAACCAGTGTTGGTGAGATGTATAGAGACCTTAAACAATATTTTCAGTGGTACTAAATGAGATGGATTGTGTCTTATTTCATCTCTAAATGCCTCACATATTATAAAGTGAAGGATGAGTGCCAGGTTTTAGAATGTTTGTTGTAGCCCCTTGAGATTGTGGAGTGGAAGGGGGAAGCATATCCATTGAATTTTCTGTAGAGATTATATAGACAACATAGGTATATGATGACATTCCAGTGATATTTGACCAAATCACGATGTTGGAAAATTTCCTTACTATTAAGGAGGATAGTTTAGTGGTGATTTTGGGAATATGTATATGTGGGAGATTACTTACCTTCATGGGATTCCCTCCACTATTATCTCCAATAATGATTTGTGTTTCATTTTATGATTATGAAGAGTATTTTATGATGTATTTGAGATCTAGAAGAGGATGATTGGATTTTACCCCCTAACAGATGGGAAGACCAAACACACTATCCAGTTGTTGGAAAATATGTTGAAGGCATGCATGTTAGACTTCAGTAGGAGATGGTAGGATCACATTACCTTTGTAGAGTTTGCATACACCAACTGATAACACTATACTATCAGAAAGGAACCTTTCAAGGACTTATATGGAATAAACTATCATCCAACCATATGCAGGATATAGATCAGTGAGACATCGATTTTAGATCTTGAGTTGGTTCTAAAGATGATAGAAAAGGTCCAGGTTATCCATGTAAAGATAAAGACAACCCAAATTTGGTGGAAAGATTATACAGATTACCTTTATATTCCCTTGGAGTTCGAGTAAAGAGACCACATTTTTCTTAAGAGTCTTCCCACATAGAGGATTATATATTTTGATCAGGGAGGCAAGATATCCCCAAGGTTTATCGGACCATTTGAGATATTTTATAGGGTTGGAGAGGTTTCTTACCACATTTACATACCCCCAAAGTGTAAGTAGGTTCATGCCATGTTCCATGTATCGTAGTTGAAGGGATATATGCATGCCCCCATGCATGTTATTAACTGGGGTGATATGTACATTAAGGTTAAATCTACATTTTCAGATCACCCAGTGGAGATCAAGGATCGGTAGGAGAGGACCATATATAGATGGACCATCCCCTTGGTTTGTGTGTTATGGATACATGAGAATTTGAATGATATATCCTAGGAGAGAGAGAGAGAGAGAGAGACAAATATAGGATCAATATCCTGAGATATTTTTTTTAGTTTTTCTTTTTAGATATAAGAAGGCTGAAGGTGGTAATGATGTAGAGGGAAAGTTTTTTGTTTTAAGACCTTCAAATATTTCTATGTATATTGTCAGAGTAAGGAAATGAGAAGTTCTGTGATTTCGGGGCTCAATGTGCCCAAAATTATTTTTATAAAAATATTTAATAATTTTTATATTACATGTAGACAGTATATTAAAGAAAATGGAAGAGCACTCAAACAGAAACTATGAATTCAAATAAGAGACCATAGTTGAGTTCAGAATGTGATGTTTATTCTAGGTGGGACATAAAATAGGTCAGCATGGGGTGTTCGGACAAAAGAATAATTTTCCATATATTCAATGGATTAATTATTTTTTAAATTAATTAATTTAATTATTAAACAAAATGAAATAAATATATAAAATACCCATTATGGAAAATTTTCAAGTGTTATCTTCTTGTTCCGTGGATAATTGAGAGAATCTTCATCCTTATTCCATTGGAGAATAAAGATCCGATAATAACTGAACTCTAGATTAAATAAGATCAATAAAACATGAAAACAAGAACCCCTATAGATAATTGGAGAGAACATTGTTTTAATATAAACAAGTAAATATATTGGTTGGACTCATCAATTCATGGATTATTCCCTTATTGATTAAATATATTGAGAAGGATCAACCCTTTCTTGATCTATTCCAATTTCTAGACATTTTATTAGACCATGTATGGAAATCAAATTTTTTATTCTGTTTTTTATAACCTCAGATCTCCCAATTGTATTTTTTGGTGGAGAATTCTTGGACAAATTTTTTAAAACCTTTTATGTGGTTCCTTTTCTCCAATTGATTCATTTTGTTATTATCCACTGAGAGATGGGGCCATGGATAGACGTTGTCAGGTGGTACTGAGCTCAATCAGACCCTTGGATTTTTAACAAAAATCATGTACGACAAAATTGAACATTGAATCGGGGATAAAATTAGAGAATTCATGAGTTACTGGTGAATTGTTTTGGAACCAGGTTCCAAATCAAACATGTAAGTAATGAGAGGCATGCATGATGATAGTGGTTCCTGTGACCTTCATGCGATTCAACGAGAAACCAATTTTGAGAAACCAGATGTGAGAAAATCGAAAATGATGAAGGGATACACCATTTTCTGGTGGTTAGAGGTGAGATCCATAGTAGGTACGCTATATGTATAATTCATGAATAAATATCTAAGTTTTTATAGAATCATGACTATAATATTTCTCGTTTGAATAACAAACAACATGTAGGGTCTTAGATATGGTGTCTATGGTTTCAAATGAGATAAGTATCACATGATGTGTGGGACTCCCACATGCTATGCTAAAAATTTTATGGTGACACTGTGTGTAATATGTGAGTACACAAGTATGGCCATGGTTGGGCACATTGCATTTAACAAAGTACATAGACATGGGAAAAGTACACCGACATGGGAAAACTACATGGACATGGGAAAAGTATACAGACATGGCTAGAGAGAATGGACATGACCCCAAGTGGATAGGAAATTCCATGTAAACCCTCTACAAACCATTTATGGTTATATAGAGAGATTAATGTACCTATAGGTACATGTCTATGCAGTGGATTATGTTCACAAATCATGTGGGTCCCCTCACACTCTGCCCCTTGTTTCCTTTTGAGGAAACTTATGGGTTTCATATCTTCTTTTTTTGGACTTGGATTTGATCCTGTGAGTAGACTATCCTGGGTATTTTTTATGTAGAATGTGATTTTTATCATTTGTTGATTTTGAGATATAATGAATTATTTTAAGTTCATGATACTTATTTAGGTGATGCTTGATAATTGTAGTGTTCAAGAAGGACCACCAGAGGCTTTTAGAGTGGAAACATCCTACTTGGATAAGGCATGGGTCCTCTACCTATCTATAGGGTGGAAAAATCTAGCTAGGCCAGGAAAAAGTCTTCTATATACTCTTTGAGTGGCACAATCCTGATAGGCAGGCCATGGGTACTCAATTGACTATCAGAGTGGCACCCTCTTATTGTATCTGAGCATGGGTCATAAACTATAAGAGTGTAACCCTCCTACTGGGATGGGCATGAGTCCTCTATAAACTACTTGAGTATCATACTACTACTATGAATGAGAACAGGTACTTGACTAATAAATTTTAACCCACCAGCTTGGTTGGGCATGATTCCTCTACCGATTACTTGTGTGGTACACTCATACAGTGTAAGAGAACGATTCATCAACCATAAGAGTGGAACCCCTTAATTGGTAGGGAATGGGTCCTCTAGCTATCTACTGAGTGGTACCCTCTTATTGTACCATGGTATGGTTCCTCTATCTAGAGATTGTTTCCTCTTAACTATGTGGAACTATGATGAGGTGTGTATTAACTTGGATATTTTCTCTTGGGAATACATATGATTTGTTGACCATCATTGAGGGACTTCTAGAACTTGTTTCACTCTTTCCTGGGTGGGGATCTAAGATGGAGATCTCCTTCTAACTCATTTTGGGTTTTTTGAGAATTTATATCTTTATATCCATATTTTTGGGTTCCATTTAATCCCTTTCTTTAGGATGATTTGTCTGCTATCTATCTATTCCTTTTGTGTCTCTTATTGCTTCTCCTTTAGCTTTTAGTGCATCCTACCGTGCATGTATATAATCATCCTTGAATGAGATTTTCATGCATGCTTTATTTCTTATGAAGATTTTGGAAAGGTCATAGGTGACTTCTGGGGAGTTTAGGTATACATGGTGTGGTTAGAGTTGGGAGATCATGAGCCAGTCTCTCTCAAGAATTTTACTATTTAGTATTTTGAGGTTTGGAAAACATTATGATTGGGAATGTATTTTTACCCTTTAATTTTTTGGTTTAAAATTTCATACTTGTGTACACCCTAGAGGTCCTATATCCTTGGTTTATATTCTATTCATTTCATCTTTATTATTGTTATTCCTATACACTTCTTCATTGAGATGGTTAGGAGTATGGGTATATGTAAGGTTGATTAATTCATCCCAATAAACGATATACCTTTTGCTTATTCTCACTATCCCATAGCCTATATAGGTGGGATTTGGGTAGTTTTGGATCGATCCTCATTGGGTATGGTCATGATAGATGCTTGCCAGAAATGAGCTCTATATGAGAGGAGAAATTTTGTACTTTTTCTCGAGAAAAAAAGATTCTTTCAGAATGAATCAATCATGGGTAGATCTACTATTTGTTTTGAAAACTAGGGTCTATCATATGATTCTCCCCATATATATAATATTTCTATCATCTAGAGATTTATTTATCCTCCAACCTTGCTAAATTTTAAATTTACCTTCTTTACAGACTGACATGGTCTATATTATTATTAAATAAGAAAGTGACAACATTTACCACAGACAATTCTTATAGGGGACAAAGATAGTGGGTCTTAAAGGAATTTCTATATACCAATAACATATCATATAGAATATAGATCTAGTAACATTAGTTTAATTGCATTGTTCTCTATAGGATTCCCTTTATTTCATTATTTTGGAACCATGGCTGGACCATTTGTTTGTAGGTGGTATGAAGTAGTGGTTTTGTATTTCACTCCATATTTCTCTATGATGGAATCCATTAACTTGTTATAGAAATGTGTTGCCTTGTAATTGATTATTTCAAAAGGTATTCAAAAACTATAAAAAAACGTGTGATCATAAAAATTCAATAATAACTCTTTCAACAGTAGTTAATGTTTCTTGGGATTCAATAAATTTTTGAAACATAATATAAACATAATAGGATATATTTAAATCAATATGAAACATGGAATTTTCCCATGAAATCCATTACCCATGAATATTTCATAGAAAATAAAATTATGTTGGAGAAATTCTTTACTTTCAGAAAGTACTCTTGTAAACATGAGTTTTTTACTTGATTTACAAAATTTATATTAATATTTCATCTTTTGACCAAAAAAACCAGATTCAAACAATTTTTTAGATATTCTTTGTGGTCTAAAATAGGCTCTCATAGAAAGGGTATATAAAAATGTAAGTATAAAATTTACCTATTTTTTTCTCATGCAATTTCTAATTACTTGAACAATATAAAATTTTAACAAATAATAATCCTTATAAACAAGTATTTTAATTTTAATTTTAACTTAAGAGTATTATGGTTATAAAATAATTATATTACCTTTGGTGTGACTAAATAATCCATCATTTCATTATTCTAGGGTAGTTTTTTGAGTTCATAAAATTACTTATCTAGAGGGAATCACTCAAGGATATTTTTGAAGGTCTTTCTAACTCAATAGTGTAAGAAACATATCTTAGTTGGTTTGAAAATAGGTTCTCTTGGACTTTCTTATATTTTATCTCCAAGTATAATTTTTTATGTAACAGAATATATCTCACCAATAATGTATTTTTATCATCTTTCTTGAATAAATACCTTAGGGAATCATGACTAGATATAATGTTTACCATTCTTCCAAAAAAAATATAAATGAAAATTGTCCAGTGAAATATATATAAATAAACACATTTTATATTATTGTCTTGTTTATTTAAGATGCGTCTAAGTATATAAATCATAATCTATCACATGGTAGTTTCAATTAAAATTTTTAGAGAAGAGTTATACTAATATTTGGTTGAAGGAATCACACAACACTTCTAAGGGGTCTTCTCAACTTGGTGGATTGATTACAGAGGATGTAGTAAGGATTTCCTTGAGTTTATTAAAATATATCTTATATTATTCATCAAATAAAACTCCAATATTAGTCATTAGTAGGTTTCTTTGGAAAATAATTTTTTCTACATTCTCTAATAAACCATTTGTAAAATATATCCTATCTAGGAAATAATCTAGTATGTTTAACAATGATGGGGTAAGGTAATTTGGAAATGATTTTAGCCTTGTCCGTATCCACTTTAATACCTTCCATATAAATTATGTGGCTCGGAACATTTCCCCTTTCCACTGTGAAATGACATTGTTCCATGTTTAAAACCAAGTTCATTTCAATGAAATTTTTCTAAATTTTCAAGATAAATTTGAAAAGTTTATCCATACATAGTAACTTTATCCCCAAATACCTCTAGGAATATTTCAATATGTTATGAAATGATTCTTATCATATTTAATTAAAAGGTATATGGGTTAATGCATAACCCAAAACCCATAATTATCTAGGAAATCATAAAAAATGTACATGTTAATGTAGTTTTTCCTTGTTTATATGATGGTACGGGGAGTTGAAAATAACTATTGAATCCATCAATAAAGTAATAATTTAGCTTCCTAGAAATTATTTATAATACTTTATCTAAAAAAGGGATATAGAAGTGGTTCTTTTAGTCACATGGGTCAACTTCATTTAGTAAATTCATACCCTCCAACTATTTTTAATCTTAGAGGGTACATATTCGTTGTTCTCATTTTTCACTGTGGTGATTCAAGTCTCTTTTGGTACAATGTGAATGAAACATACACACAATAATTCTAAAATAGGTTATTCAAATCAAAATCCAAAACATATTTAAATTTATTTTTTCACAACTCTAATTAAGATCATGTTGGTCATTATTTGGGTCTATGTGAATGTTTTGTTTTCACTTTCAAAGAGGTTCTTTTGGACTCAGATTATGGGACTAATCTCAGTGAAAATTCCTAAAGACTTTCTTATCAACTTTATATTCTATTTTAAAATGATTAACTGTTTATGTTTTTTATGAGGTTAAGTTTTTTTTGAGATTATGATAGATAGTTTTTCATCTTACTTAAGAAATGAATATTTTAAATTGGATGACATCAACATATGTTCTAGTTCAAGGTTGTGTTCTAGTGATGGTTTGAACTTAATTAATTAGATGTTTTCAAATTTTATACTCAAATAAGAGTTATCAGTAATATATTTGATCAAATAATCAAATTATTCTTTATATATCTATTAAAATTGATTAATAAAAAATATTTTATTCTATATTTAATTAATTTTCAAAAAAATATTCATTTGAACAATTTGGTGATTATAGGGATGTATGATGTTTTTAATGTAATATTTCAATTTATTATTTAGAATTATAAGAAATTTAAAAATGATATAGTGGGAAAAAAATTGTTCATATTATGGGTATTTTATTGAATCTAGAATACTAAAATTAGTAGTTTATTTCCCAAATTTCATTGAAAGTATTATTTCATGAATATTTATTATAGTTTCAGTAGTTATAAAAAATATCCTTCCTAATATTACATGGGAATGAGTTTAAAAATGTTATTTTTTCCATGTCTATAATGTAAAAATCATCATGGGATAATAACTTCTTTACTCCTACTATAAAAACATCCAAAAAACTTACTAGGTAGCTAGTGGATCAGCTGGCTAATTGTTCAACCACTATGGTTAAATTTAATTCTCTAATA
This sequence comes from Viscum album, assembly GCA_963277665.1. Classification (NCBI taxonomy): domain Eukaryota; kingdom Viridiplantae; phylum Streptophyta; class Magnoliopsida; order Santalales; family Viscaceae; genus Viscum; species Viscum album. The sequence continues at coordinate 1,233,636,688 of OY728148.1, read as the reverse complement.
TATTGGTATGAATAAAAAAGAGTAATAAATAACATTAATTTATGGTTTTAAGTCACATAATATGTTAGTAAAAGTGATCACTCTTATGGTGATATATATAATAAAAGTAACTAGGTCTTTACATTTTCTAAGTATTTTGGGGTTATTAGAGTAAAATAATTTCAACTTGAACTCACATTTTCATCTATTTATAATTTTCTTCTTGGTATATATCTCCATTAAAAACTTGTTATACCTTAGGGTTTGGTTCATTACACCCAATAAAGGGATTTTGTCTTACACTTTCTTGAATGTGTATTATATTTCTTATTGTTGGGCCTCTTCACTTGTCCTTTTGGTTAGGTTCATTATTAATAAGGTGGGAGGTTCGGGAACACATATATACCATATATTCAATTTTCATTTATCCTTTTTTACTGGTTATGTATCCAAAGGAACTTACACTTCTAGAGTCTACTCAAATTTTCCCTCTTCCTTAGGCTATCAACATTTAAATTAAGCTTCTAGTGATGTTTCCTAATTATTTTTCACCTATGTTCCAAATATTAAAAAGATAGAACATATATTCACCATAGGATTTGAAATTTATGACGTTGTGAGATTAACTAAGACTTGTATTACTAACTTAATTAGATTAGAAATAGTTTTTTCAAATTGAGATTCCAGATCATTTAGTTCTGAACCATTAGTTATGAGAGTATATTGTTGGATACTTTGGTACTCCACTTGTTGTCTGAACATTTCTTTCATAGTGGGATCTTGGTTATGTTCTTTTGGAATCTCTTGGTAGTTTAACGTTATTATTATGGAGTAGTTATGGATAATATAATTATTGAAATGTCTTGTGTATTAGTGGGAATTGAGGCTATGGGTTTCTAGATCCATAATGAATGATTGAATACTCCTTGAATCCTTGGTTTATTTTGGGTTGTTTTTTGTGCTTCCTCTTGTACATAGAAGAAAAACTTTCGAACTCCTGTACTTTTGGAATACCATTGGTGAAATTTTACAAATAATAAAAATTCTAGAAAAATCATGGGTTTGTAGGTGGTGGTTCTTTATGAACCTTATTCAAGTAGAATTACATCAAAGGAGAAGTTATTTCCTCAATTTTTGTTTCATGTAAAGGAGAGTTAAAAATATTCACATCATATACTCCTTTTTAGTGGAACTATTAATTACTTATGAATGTTTTTTGATATCCCCTATATCAATTTTCTAACATAATATATTGATTTATCAATTATTTCTCCAACAGAAGAATCATCCGATAGTTTATTATCATTTTTTACGAGTCCTTGGTAGAAAAATACCAAAAAATGGTGGTATTATAATGGTTTATATGGCATGGTGAAGTCATACACATGAATCTTTCCAAAAAATCCTATCGATTCCCTCTAATTAATTTATTAATTCAATATATTTCCATTCTAAACGTGATGCTTCTTGATATAGGAAAACATTTCTATAGAAAATCTCTCTAAAGTTCAACCAATGTGGGGACCTATCTAAGATATAAATTATACATTTACTCCCTAGATTTTCTATTTTGGGATAAAAAAATATCTTTCATATGATATTATCTTTTTATATTCCATTGGGTTTAATGTTACTAACAACATTCTCATAATATCTCATGTTTTGGTTAGGGTCCTCTCATTAAAATTCATGAAACTTTGGAAAAAATTGGATCTTTCCAATATTATGTTCAATTCTATATTATTTATTTATTTATATTGGTTGATTATTTGTATTGAAATTATGATAATATAATTCTATTAAGTCTTTATTCAGTTGAGAAATTTCATCTTCCGTATTTTTACTTACTAATGAATCTATAATTGAAATAGATCAAAAAGATAATGGTGATTCTATCAAAAAGACAATGATAAACTCTCTATTTACTTAATTGGTTATTCTTAAATTCTTAAATCTTTCCAATAAATTAATTTCTATATCATGGTGAAAACCAAAGAGGATATTAGAGCCAGACCAGGTCTTGTATGTAGAAATAATTGAAGAAAACCTAAATGAAGAAAAGAAGGATAAGAACACCAGAAAACCTCCCCAATAGTGGTATTGGGTTGATGTAGCTATTTTCATAGGTCTCATAATTTATTTTAATCCAAATTAAATATAGTAAAAGTGTTACTCGAGTTGTTTCAAGAGATAAGGGAGTTTTTAGTATAATTTCTTTGTGCATTTTGGGGTTCAATATATGGGTTTGAGAATACAATTTCAAAGGGTGTTTGGATTTAGTTTTTTAGTAGTGAAATTTCATTAGATATTACACTCAATTACCTATAGAATCATGATTTAATTTAATTTTTATCTCACAAGCTCTAGACACTAGAAACCATTACTAATCAATCTTACTTGGATATTTCAGGTTGGATATATAAGTAATTTAATTACCGATTTTCCCACTTTTTTATCCTTATTTATTATAAATATTAAATCACTCATGAATAAAGAAACTTCCATCCAATGTATGGACAGTAAAAAATAATCAATAGGATGTTTTTTATAAACTAATAATAAGAGAAGAATAATTCAAATGAAAATAATAATAAAAAACTCTTATATTCTAAGGAAATCTAGAACATCAAGAGAAATAAATCTTGTCATAATTAATAATTAATCATAAAACTCATTAACATGGGTTGGGGAGAATCTCTTTTACTCATATATTATGAATCTAGAGTTTCATCACTAGAGAGATTTTACACAACTGATATAATTAAAATAAACTCTTACAAAATCTCAATCCCTCTCAATCAACCAACCTACAATATCTATTTAGAATCCCTCTTCTATAGTGAATCCCATAAAATTTTATAGAATAAGTAGAATGATCAGGGTCCTTTATAGTTATTATTTTTGATATTATTCATTTAGATAGAATATGCTTTATTTTTCCTTGATTGAGTTCCATACATCCTTAGTGTGCAAAACAATCCTTCTGGGTATTAATGCCTAGCTCATGATATTTAAAATATATTCCACATGTATAGTATAATGGGTGTATATTTAACTATCATGTTCCTAAAAAACATTACAATCATTAAATTTCCTACAAATTATCCCCCTATGGTATTGTTCATTAGATTATTTTTTAATCTATGATCTTGGAGAAACTTTTCACAATTTTTTCAAATCAAGGAATGTAATTTCTAGTTTTAAGTTAAGTATTTATTATTTCTAGAATCTTAGATTTTAATAACCTTCATTATATTTTTGAAAATTTAAAAGTTTTAAATTATCAGTAAATTATTATTATGTATCTCAAAATGTATAATTCTTATGATTTGAAAGTCATATATGTTGGAAAATTTAGATAGTATAACTATAAAGTCATATAGAATTCCATAAACCCGAAGACAATGTAATAAATTCAAACATATAAAAACACAGTCTTTAATGATTTCTTGGGAAACTATTATGCACTAGATGGAGTCTTATAGGATCCATGAAGAGTCTTAAAAAAATTAGGGAAATAATTATGTGGCCTTATATTATGTTCCTACACATCTAGGATACATGTCATGTCTTTACTAGATTTTGGGAAAATCCAAATTCATAAACATAGATAAAGTCTTATGAAATGAGTAGGAAACATTATGGGATGACCCATATAATGTTTTACACTTTCATTGGGAAGTCTTATGTGCTTATACCTTTATAGTTTTTTCCATGTCTAAAGGCATATAAGTTGTCTAGAATGACATAACAACTCTAGATATAATTTATATGCTCTAAAATTAGTAAACAAATTCACCCCTTTTTCATTCATTATCCTTAGTCTTGCTACTCCTGAAAATAGAAAATTAGTATAAGTTTTGTTAATTTTATTTCAGAATTGAATTAAAACCCTTAAAAATAAAAATTCTAATCCTATTAACAATTAAAACACAAAATACAAAAATCAATGATTGGAATCTCCAATAATTTTTGAGATGTATAAAATATGTAAAAATCATGATTAAATAAATTTTTTGTCTTAATTTTATATAGAAATTATCTGATGATTCTATAAAATTAATATTATTTCAAAGAAAATAAAGGCGAAAATAGAAAGAAATACTAAAAAATTGAAAATATTTAGAATGATCAGTACTGATCATCGAATGCACATGGCGACATTGGTATTGTTGGGGTAATTATTTCATAGTAATCATTTTTACATGATGTTTAAATGGTATATTTCATGTGAAACATAATACTTTGCTTCATTCATTATGCCATTCCTAATATTGATCTAAATAGGGGTACATTGGGTATATAACTGATCATGTTGTTAGTGTTTCTTAAGTAGAATTTGATTTATCAATCCATAATAAATGAATAAATTTTGTTCCCTTAATGATAATGGATTAAAAAATAAATAGACACACCTTATGAGTGATAATTTTCCTACTCATCTACTTATATTAATAACATGAAATGTAATCTTATATATATATGATTTGTGTTGTAATCATAAATCTTGAATAGTATTTATTCTAAGAATAAAGAATATCTGAGTTGGTTATATGATATTGACATGTTTCCAATCTCATGGCTATAATTAATGTCTTGGAGTGAGGTATTATTTAATTATACAAAATGTATGAGAAACAAATGGTGTATTCCTACATTTAGATACATGTATTTGGTGGTATTCATACTAGATACCTTATATATTTAGTTGAATTGGCATTTTTATAGTGGTCAACTAGTCTCTAAGGTTGTGAATTAATAATTACTAACTATTTTCAATACTAAATATACCAAAAAGGTTACAAAAAAGGTTATACGAATGTTTATTTTTTATAAAGTATTTATAAAAAACTAAGATATTATTTAGATAACCTTTCTAGAAGTGTGTTGACGTATATAAAAAAGTTTTGTTAACGATTTAACTGGTGGTTAAATAGGATGTGACAACAGGTTAAATGATCATAATACATGGGGCTTAACAAAAATGGGTTTATTAAAAAGATGACAATATCTTATTCTTGACATCAAACTCTCAAAATTCAAAAACTATTTTCTATCATTTCATTCTTTTCTGAGAGGAGGCTCCATCATACCATAAAAGAAACATGATATAATAAAAGTTTTCATTAATTTTCATAACCATGAGTTACTTATAGATAAAGTTATCTAAATTCTATTATTGAAAGATCTTTCTTAAAAACATTTTGAAGAAGAAGAGATTGTTTCAAATGTTTTCTTAATTATTTACAGTATATTATTATTCTAAACCTTTTATAGTTTGTCTTATTCTATGTATGTTTTTATATAGTCATTCCACTTCATTAGGTTATGGAATATGTTTTTGAAAACCCAACATATCTGATGTAGGATTTCTAAATTTTCACAACTATATTGTTCATTCAATGTGATCAGGTTAATAAAAAATTATATAAAACTTATTTATGATTTTTTTTTTAATATGTAGGTGTGTGTGTGTATATATATAAAATATTTTATGGCTATTAGATCATCAACCACCATATGTAATTTCATTGGCCTAATGATTATAGGCCATGCTGATGACCAATAGTCGAGACCTCAAACCAGGAAGCCAACATGATCAAAAGAGGTACACCTACCAATGCTCTGGTGGATGAATTTGAGATAATTAAATTTGTTTTTGTGTGAGATATATGATAATTATGTATTTTATGTAGGATGTGTAATAAATTGGGGAAATTTCATGGGTTATTGATGCTTGAATTGAGATCATAATGAAGAAATCAATAATGTTTAACCATAATTGAAATATGTGGTTTCTAAGGTAATGAGGGAATGGATGAAATGGTGATATTTTGTGGTTATAGTTTCCCAAATTTACCCCTCCCCCTTTAGAGAGTAAGATGTATCATCACCACTGGATTTAGCCATGAAATACTATTTGGTATGTCTAATCTATTATATGATGTTGTGTATTCAAAGTTTCATGATCACTACTTTCATGAAACCCAAACAATAACCCACGTCACCTTATAATTGGATAAAATGGGTTCATGGGGATTGGAATTGAATACGTTGGATTATTCTGAAATAAATGATCACAATATTTCATGTTAGTGACTCAATGTGTTGTGGTAGACCCACATGACTTACAAGATAATCCCATTAAGTATTGTTGGAATGCATAGTGAACCTATGAAGGTTATTTCTTGTTAAATAAAGGAACCATATAGACACATTCATCCCTAAATCCTGTGTCCCTTTTCCATTTTACATACTAATATCTGACTATATATCATGCCCTAGAGCTTGAACAAGGACATAATTTTGATATATAAATGAAATTTACGATCATATTTTCATTTTTTATCAATTAATGGTCTTTTTTCTCCATTTGACTCAATATTCCATATAAATTTTGATAGTATTATTATAAAATTTTATTGTGGTCATATAAGTTTCAATTTTAAAAATTTAATTATTTTGTCACTAAATTAGAAATTCCACTACATGGGAATTATTTTTATTGTTTTTGTTTTCACAGTCATAATTATACCATAGAGGTATATTTATTTGGATTATTTAGAGGTATTAAATAAAATTTTAGCCAAAATTATATTTTAGAGATAAAAATACACAAAAATAGTCTGATTAAAGATGATGTAGTTTATTATTCATGATATGTTTTTTATGTGACTAATGAGATGGTAGTTTATTATGGTAATCCATTATGACTACTAACTCTATTCCATGCGATTATTCATGGATGTATATATATTTTTTTTATTACGAGTGGGTAGTTTTTATGGAGGGTAGTTTCATACTAGGTTGTGATCATCCCATGTTACCCAAATAAATAATGAAAAAACATATGATTTTAAAATGAAACATGGGGGATTTTTCATTGTATTGACTAAACTAATAGCTTGAGGAGGTGATCATTTTAGATTTATTACAAATAGATAATGATCTTATTAATGAGTGGTTATTTTAACTTTTACTTGATATATATGTAGATGCAATTATGGGACAATTATCCTAGATTTTAGATTATTAATGTGTTGATGTGTGATACATGATAGTTAATATTTATTTTAAAAATAACACTTATACGGACCTATAAAAACAAGAAAAGGGTATGTGTACAAAATTTACTGGTTGAAGTGATTATTTGTCAGAAAATCAAAGAGAATGCCTAAAATGGGAAAAAGTGAAGATCCCAGTGTGTGTGTGTTTGAACAATTGAGACACTAGGACCAATCTGTGCCAATGTCAGCCAATATTGAAACAATGTCAACCAATAACATTACAAGTTCCTGGATAAGTTGTGTCACCATAGAAAACCCACACCAATAATGTAGTGTTCCTGAAAGGAGATACTAGTAGTTGGCACTGCCTCCAATATATCTTTAACTTATGTTTCATCAGATAAAATTACACTAACATAAATATATGTTGATAATCTATCTCCAACATAATATTACTAACATATTGGGTCTAGTTTCTAATAAATAACCCTAGAAGAGTAATAATAGGATTCTCTGGCCTTTTAGCATTCTAGAAAAGAAAAGTAGTTTTCCATATAAGCCAAAATACCCTCTATATAATTCCAATCCGTATAACACATCTTCTTAGAGATTGAAAATAATTTATATTGAAAATCCCATAGGTACATACCTACCCAAGAATAAGGCATATCCTAGTGCCTAGAACAAGGAGACAATTCTTTTTGAGGATGGCATTCCATGCCTATATTTACTCTAGTTTATGAATTTTCACTTGAGGCACCCAATAGGATCTTTTCCCCCATACACACATGTGTTTTCCTAGAATGGTAATTCCCAAGCCTTCATCTAGTGAACCACTCTGAAAACCAAAAATCATAAGAAGAACCTAAGCTCTTGTACACAGTTTTTCATCACCCATATGGACCATGTAAGTTAATATTGATAATGGATATCAAAATTCAATCAAAAGGCCTAACTATTTCATGGAGAAGTAGAACCACTACAAATACATGCATGACCATTTACTGAAATGATATTACTAGTTCACCCTCATTCATACCCCACCGATGAAGGATTATTCTAGGTAATTCTATACGGGTTAAAAAAATTTCCTCAAACAATTCAATAGGTTTGTAATTTAGTGTTTATATTTAAACTCTACTGCCATAGGTCACCTATAAAAGACAAATTCAATCATTCTACCCGAGAGGATGAAAATAAATTTATTTAATCCTTTCACCATGATCAAAACCCTGAAATTTTAATTCCTTACAAGAAAACATTATGGCCCCCTTGGGTACAAGATCTAGTAATTTACATCATTTATTTGTTCTTCCCAATCATGAATTAATTTTTATAATGGGTATCATTCATTGTGTAGAGGGTGTCACACTTTTTTTCTCCCAATAGGATCCTTTAGGTACATAAAATCATTAATTCCTTTGATATTTAGATTTTTTATGATTATTATACTAGGGAAAATACTTTTGGATTAAAGACTTATTACACTAAAGTATTGTCTAAATCCTTCAAACTTTATTTCAGTTTCCCAAGACCAATAAATGAGCCACTCATTCGGAAAAAGTCTATACCTTTTCTTATAGAAACTTCAAAAAATATGTATAAATTATTATTATGTCCTATCTAGTTAAAAAATTATTGGAGATGAATCTATGTGAGTTTTTTTATCCAGTGTGAGTCCCAAATGGTCCTAAACTAATTCACATCACCCATGTGACTTTTCATTCTTTCATTTTATCCTATTACCATGGAAAATGGATTAATCTATATGGTCCTCTGATATGGAGTAATACACACTCTGAAAGGTACACTTGTTTATAAGTTTTTCACCAAAATATTAAAACTAATATTCTCCTATAGGTCTATTATAAATGAATTTAAACTAATTAGAACTTGTCCTAGTCGTATGACCTTAAACCTATAGATAAACTAATTTTGGGTACAAGTACATAAAAAGAACCTCTTTGTTTATTTATTCCTGACATTAAAAGGAACCAATATGGTCCTTATAATATTAAATCAATAGGTTTTATGTTCATCATTAAAGTGAACCAAATATATGGTCTTTTATTCTCTTTATAAGGATACGTAGTAAGCCCTTTCCATGGTCTCAATAAAACTCAAATACATTCCAAATTCTTATAACCCATAATACATCTTAGATAAAATGAAACTCTAGTGTGAACCCTCTTTATTAGTATACATCCAAAGAGATATCATTCCTAGGAAATTCCCCTATTGGGGAAAATTTATAGACCTTAAATTAACTATTGACCAGAAAATGATTACAATCTGAACACCCTAATCCATCTTAGATGGTATGAAACTCTATAATAACATTTAATACTTTCTAGAGAGTAAAAAAATATTATATAACCTTTAATATATTCCCATTAGTGATGTAATAAATGGTCGATCTGCTAGTGATTACAATGAATCCTATATCATCCCATCAATGATGATAAAATTGGTTAAATCATTTGTGATGAGTTAGAAACCCATATCTTCCAATTAGTGATGATCCAATAATCCAATACACTTATGACAAGCTAGTGAATCCTCAACCTACCTAGTGATCCATTTTTTGATTCAAATGAATTCCCTATTAGATTTAAATTCATGAGTTCCCATCAATATGAATTTAATCTATATAATCAATGAATATGTATATATACTCATTCAATGATAATGAGATGAATTATAACCTAAGTATACGATGATTTAATTTTGTAATAGTTTATATATTGTTTTTACGTCAATAAAACCATTTTTATGGGTATTCAACCCATAACCCAAGTAACTAGGACCCCTCATGGGTGTCAGTATGTCAAGTGTACCACTGCAATCTTACCTACCATAGGATCAGGGATAGTGACTAACATGGAGTAGGTGTATCAAACATGGTTGGAGGCCCTAATGTAATGTACCTGTATAAAATTTGCACCTCCACAAGAGACATGATAATGAAAAGAAAATGTAATTAAAACTAACTAAAATATATATAATGCATCTAAAAAATGATAAGATATGTAAGGATACACCAATATATTAGCCATAGTGAAAAAAGGGGGAAAATGAACACCCAGTAGTCAAAAATTAAATCCAATATAAGAAACTGAGATGAAGAGGTCCTTGAATCCAGATGAATTCAAACATAAAATTCACCACTATTTTCATCTCATTGAACCACTAATCTCAACCAGAACTATGTCCACTAACATCTCCACTAGGCATTAGCTTTGAATAATCAACACCACCTCCATGTTGAAAATGACCGCCTCTGAATCCTACACCATCTACATAGACATAACACACGTGTGAAAATGGAAAACGTTTAGGTCAGTATGAACTTATTTAGTAGGATTACACAAAACCATAAAGGAAGGAAGAAACAGTAAAGTCAATCTTCAGAATAAAATGGTGGTTGAGAGTAAGTTAAAGAAGGTCCTAGATATGTTCAACAACTTGAAGTCACAAGGACCCACAAATTTCTAGATCATTAGAAATCAAAATTATGATGGACATGCCTCATTATAGGCTGAGAATGATTAGAGTGACAAAAATAAAATACAGTTTAAATTTGATATCCTAGATATAGGTCACACCTTGCAGGTAGTCTTGGGGTTCTTAAGAGTTGCAAGACTCAAAGAATTTGATCTAACCTACCATTATTTCAAACTACCACGAGAATTTATTAAGGGAAATCCACTCTTCATTGATGTATGAGCATTGGTCAAGGATGTTACTGAATTTATTGTTCACTAATACCATAGCTTCATTCTATAAACCCATAGGGTAATCTACACCATGACCACATATATATTTCAGTTAATGGAATACTAACATAAGCACCATAACTATCTAGGATATGTGTAAATCCAAATCACCTCAAAGAAGCTATAGAGGGGGACTCATAACTTGTAAGAGATAAAGGTTTAGTAAAGGGGGTAACTAAACCTAGTGGATGAACCACGCCTCGAACATCACATAAAAATTATGGGAGGGACTAAATTCTTTATTAGAGGACCCACATATCATTGACTATGATATAGTAGATGAGATTATCACACAACCGGAATGAGTATCTCATAAGAGATTTTGAGAGAGAATCCATGTCCATTACCAATATGAGGGGAACCTTAAATTACACATAGTTCACAACATATGTGTGGGAGTACCTAACCTATAGTGAACAAAAAGATTTGAAATACCAAACCCATTATTGTCCAAATGGTTCTTAATACACATATCACAAATGGTCTCATATAACCCTACATACAAATCCAATGTGTTCTATGTGGATAAATACTTAAAAAATTTGATTTATTTTTCCCACATGAACAATCCATGCATAAGTCATGAAAATAAATTATGTAGGAGAAGAGTGGTCTAGACTACAAGAATTACCTATGATGAACTGGGTTAGGGGAACATTCTTGTATTCTCCTTACACATGTTACGGTATATGGGAATAGGGAGCACACATGTTTTATGGTTTTCCTACCTGTGTTAGGTTCAAACACATGCTCACACACTACCAGACTAGCATATGGAAGGTGGGACAATGTCTGAAACTAGGGGGTATTGGAAAATAAGGCACATGAACAAGAATCCCCCATACCCTTCACCTCAATTTGTGTTGGAATATGTGACCGCTACCCACATAAAGGATATCCTCTTAAATATTTCCACATGTTACTGCTATAATGACCCATATCTCTTTGAACCTTTCTCTATTCTACTGACCCCCCACATAAGTTGTCACCACCCCTCACCGAGCCCCTCAGTGCGCTACATTAGCCACCTTGAGTGCCCCACTAGACAACTTGTGCAATCCAATGACCACCTTGTCGGATCTACCGGGCACCTTACAAACCTTGTTGATAACCTCATAGACTTCAAGATACCCAACATCATTTATAACTTCCTTTATTATCACTATATTTCGAGGTCAGCAACATTGAGATTAAATAAAGAGGTTCAGGATTCATCTATGGGAGGATAAATATGGTGGTCGAACCCCATGGTAGCCACCTCAATTTGAAATACTGTAGAAAAACATCATATTAAATGAAATATAAATTTGGGGATAAAATTCATCCCTAATATCTATTCCATGAGGACTAAATTCCTGAGAATGAGGGGAAAATTATAAATATGGTATAAAATTAACATACAAACGAATCCAAAATTAAATGAGGAAAATAACCATGTATTTAGTCTGACCATGGATGAATACTACACCATCCGCAAGATATTATTATGATATGATGAAGAAATAATTTTGTGGTCCCAGATTCATCGATGATCTTGTACTCTACCTTCATTTCCCAATATAGGGGTTGTGGGGATAACCCTATAATAATGGATAAATAAAATATATAATGTGAAAGATTTGGGTTTTTTTATCACATTAAAATAATTAATTAAACTAATTAATTTAATCTATTTTTCCATGCTTGATTGATCTCAAGGATTCTGATGCGAACTAAAATTACTAGGATCCCTGGATAAAACCCATTTTTTATTTTTAAAAATGGAATCCAATTTCCAACATGGAACTCTATTTATAATATATAGTAATTTTACCACAAATACACATACATAGACTAACAATTATAGATCCTAAGAAATATATTTTTATAATGGATCTCTAATGACCAAAAAACTGCACTAGATTAGTCTATGGGTAACCACTACAAACTGATATATACAGAACCATCATATTTTTTTAAAGAATTTATGCCACGATAGATTAACTATTTTACCCACATAGAGGTTGCAAGACACAAATACTAAACATCAATCAAAATAATGATTAAGAAAAATCCATGTCTATATATCCTTCTTATCTTAAACCCTTTTCATCATTTGAAACAAGGAAATAATAAGGGATCCCTAAAAAGAATATCATATTTTTTTTTGAATAATAAGAAAACCTTTCACCGAAATACATCATTTTGGAATGTAAATTCAATAAAAAACTCACCACACAACCACTAATATGGGTAAATCCTCTCTCATCATTGAAATTATAGACCCCATATCATCTTGAATCAATACCTTAATAGAAACACATATACACTATATAAGTGTCTTGTTAATCATCTAGATCTGAAACATTTCTTCATAGTATGTTATCCCTAATACATTGGATGATGTGAATCCCTGAACCAGTGATGTCTATATCAAAATTACTCATCTAAAAGGTTACATCAGGGGTGGGGGGGGGGGGTTCTTTTATATCACCTTTAAAGAGTGTTATGAATGTTTTTTTCATTAGAAACACCCATATATTCCACATTCCAAACTAATATATTAAAACATATTTCATACTTTTACCAGAAGAGTTTCAAAGTAAAAAAATTCTCCCAACCCATGTTAACTACTCAAACAACCCCTTCCATAATAGACATAGTCACCAATGTTTATATATTATAGAAAAAATAATCCTCTATCTTCCTTATCAAACTTTATTCCATCATCCACAAATATACTTGATTGACAACTTTATGTTCAATAGGTCCATATCTCTTATCGATGATATCCTGGTTGTGTTATTTTAATAATTTAGTGAAATGTACCAAAAATCACATTAGAAATTAGAACCAATTTTATCAAACTACTAAACACCACACCACTACCCATTATGTTCCCAATATAGAAAAATCCAAGTTGGATGGTCCTGAACTTTTAGACAAGCCTTCAATTTTTCCCCAATCCCTAGGATGACAGGCACCAAACTCGAGTAATTAAAAATGAAAAACTATAAAACCATATCCTCCTCTATAGAGATAAAGTTTTAATTTGGTGGCTACACCAAGAAAGATCCACTATACATACCACACTTAGGGTAATTTTCTGAAAAGGTGGCTTCCACTAAGGTTATTCATCAGGTTTTTTAATACTAACATAAAAATAAAACCTCAATCCACCATGGTAAGAGGATGAAGTTCTCCCCACCTTTGAGAAAACCTTTCTATCCATCACAAGAGATATTCTTGTCACACATTACCATTAAATCGATATCACTATATAGTATATTTATTACACAATATTGTAGGTTTATGAGCATTAATAGAAGGTGATTAACAAATCTTTGAATACATAAAAATCTTTTCCTTGGAGATATCCTCTCATGTGACTACAATCATAGAGACATAGAATCCTTTACTACAAGGAACAAATACCACATTATTCTTATGGAACTAAGATATCATAAACTATAATTTTCTCATATTCAATAGGATTATACACTACTCCTAAAATTCATACCTCACCCTGTGAGAGTTCATCAAACAATGGTACCCTTGGGTTAAGACTACGAAATTACTTTCAACACCTAATAGGTACCACTTTATCCCATATATTCTATGAAGGAGTCACATATATGGGATTCACTCACTACAACAGAATGGTTCCCACTCAATACTGGGTTAAGACATCACCTCACCTTCTTAACTTTTCATCACTAAAAAAATTTAAATATTGGTACCCAATACATACTAATACATGTACCACTTGATCCCATATATTCTATGAAGGAGTCTCATGCTAGACCTCTTTATCTACTAAGGATAAAATGACTTTATAAAAAGGGTAAGGGAAATGTGGTCACCATTTTTAGAAACTATATAGATGATAAGGATTTAGATAATGTTAACACTATAATTTTCAAGTCCTTAATATCTACTATAGAAAGAATAACTCACATACACAACATCTATTACTTGGTTCTATGAGAAAATGACATGAATAATACCCTAAACTTCACCCTCTAATTTCAAACTATATCCATCAATTTCATGTATCTTACTAAACATTATTCTCTCAACCCTTCATGGATGACATGTACTATCCAAATGTAGTGGCCGTGGGATTTTATTGATGATTTTTCTATCTATGAATGATCTCAAACCATTATCTCTTCCAAGAAACAATTTTTTTTACAATCTGGTGGGACTATAATAAGGGAGTATCTGATCATAATACTATCACCCATTTAGAGTTCCATGCATGGAACCACTCTTTATCTCTTCAGAAAAATGTCAAATTACTTCCAAAACTAGAGTGAATCTCTTCAAGGAATACTCAAATGACACATCACTCGCAAGGGCCACTAGAATAAGTGGTTTTGTGTAAAAAAACTACCATAGACTGATAAATATCCCTCTAAAATTTCTACATAAGTAGATGATATTGAAAAATAATACCATTAAAAATTCCCATGGTATAACTTATGAGACCCATGGGCTTCAACGCATAGTCAAATATGGTCATGCTAACCTAAAAAGGTTCCAACATCCTTATATGACACTCATTTCAAGAAAGGGATCAAACTGTATCTATAGTTGAGTTTTATCACAATGAGATTCAGAGAAACATCATTAATTTTTGACTCACAATGTTTTATAGGGTACTCAGTGTAAGAATAATAACATGGTTAGAATGGGACTGAACTAGATAGAAATGTGAGTCTTAATCTCCAACCAAAACATTATCTCTTAAGGATCTGGCTAACCTCAAAAACCACTAAGGTCTATATGATTGGAATTAATAGAGTATACATAGTCCACAGGTATTCTTATCCATTGTGGATGGAAATTCCATAATCTCCATAAGAACCTTTTTTACTAAGTACAAATGGGAGATAAATTGATTTAGATTGAGGGGAAATAATATCTCTAAAACTAGCCTAAAAACAATACCTTATCACACACAAGACGAAATAGCTAGTCCCACTACAAGAATAAACCACCATGACTTGAAACTAACCCACAAGATGGATATCACCTGGTAACATCATATATTATATTGGATGAACCCATAAGGGTTATGTAATATCTAGATGTTTTGACAATATATGGATATTAAATATCAAAATTTAACAATATATGATGAACATAAAAACTTTATTTTACCCTGTAATAGATTTCAAGGAGTTCTGTGTTTGCAAACATGTTATCAATGTAATCGAAAAGGGATACATATACTATTGTACATAATCTAGTCTCCCAGGTTTGATAAGTGAACTGTAGACCCCTTTACCACCATTTACGTAAAATCATGAAATAGTTCTCACATGATTGATATCTCTAAACTCTACCCCTATTGAAAACCCACTCTGAAACCAATGTGACATGACCCAACCCATCAAGACCTCTTATGGGTGGGGGTAAACTAAGTGTTCCATCTCGTACCTATATTCAACAGGCCAATGGAATGTGACTAACACTAATTATACCTATCACATAAGATGGGAGGCGTTATCCAAATTCACCTATAAACAAAGCACACCTCCACATAGACAATAGAATACAAAAAAGGTAAATAAATATAAATCCAATATATATGATGAATGCATATAATTCTATTATCAAAAGTGATAAACTAGTACATAACCCATATTGAAAAGGGAGAAAGTTGATGCCCAAAAACCAATATTGAAAACTAACATAAGTAGCCAATATGAAGATGTCGATCAAGTAAGATGACTCCAAAAAATGTCTCCCACTACCATCAACTCCTAGTGATACTAATATTTTCAATTAATATATTGAATAGGTTTATCACATGTAATCAACTCTAAATAAGCTATAATAGCTTCATGTACACCGATACAAACTCTGCATATTTCATCATCTGTAATAACATATGTGTGGGAATAAATACCATGTAGTGGTGAGTATAACATAATTATTAGGATTCCCTATAACCCCAAATGTTGGAAAATAAAAATATTCACATCCTAATCAATAATAAGAATGTAGTTTAGGGGATGATAATGAAATATCTATATATTATAAAACAATACAATTCAAAGAGACACAATGCAGTCTCAGTTATTTCATATCTAATACATAAAGAACATACATCATGAGTAATTAAGAATACATGGAGTTACAAAAATACCACATAGTATAATGTTGATATACCAACTATATGTCACACCATGAAGGCATCCCTAGGGTGCTTGCAGAGTCACATGTGTAGGGACCCTGACCTCAGAAGCCCAAAGGTGATGTCTACTTTATTAAATTGGTATAATATGCATGAATCATATCATAATATAATTAATAATTTAGTATTATTGATAAACTAGATACATAATTGAAATTATTATTACAATTAAAAATATAAGATACATAAAGTGTTTTATTTTAGAACACTATTATTCATTAAATACAATCCCTACATATCAATAAAAAAATACTTCCTTGTATCCTGGGGAGAAATAAAACACATGGATGGGGTGAACATAGATGCATAGTGAGGGTAATAATACAGTTAATGTGATGAATAAATAATCCATAAACAATATGTCAAAGAAAATAAAAAAAATCCATTTATTAAATAAATTGATTATAATACGGTAGGAATAAATTATGATCAAATAATTCTGTATAAATAATCATATGAGATTAAAAAAATAACTATAGATCTTACATCTAATCGTATTATCACTTGGAATATCATCAACTGAATTCATAATTATGGCATGGATAATTACAGACTTCAAAAACACACTATCTTGGAAATTTTATAGGACATCTAAATAAATGGGAAAAGCATCAACCAAAACCAAATCTAGTCTATCTCATGATACCTAACGATGCATCAGGGTGATATATTAGGCCCCATTTGTGACTTACTAAGTCTAATGTATTCCACATATGAAATGGATGAAATATAATAAATATTAACAATCTTATTAAATATTTAACATACGGAATGTTCATACTTACACAAATCAATAAACATGATCATAAACCATCTGGAGTGAAATGGTGAATGGTAAGAAAATTGTACATTCCTTATAAAACTGATCATAAACCATCTAAATAAATAATAATGAGGGTATAAATAAAACATATCATCTGGGGATTATAATTAAAATTTATAGTTAATTCCATTGACTTATATAAATACCATGAAAAGATCCTTAAAACCATTTTTGAGAAAAATAACATTTGAATTTTGAAAATAAGTTTTTTTTAAAAAGTTCACAAACCATTTTAAAAATAATTTTCCTTGAAGATAAATTTTTTGGAATTGTAAAATAATAATTAAAAAATATATTGATTACAATGGTGGAAAATTACATTCATGTCATACACATTAAAAAATATATTTCTTTTTTCATTTTTGGTAAAATCCAAATGAGAAATATTATAAAAACAAAAGGAAGATTAATTTCATTTTTTTTAAATTTAAAAATGGTAAAAAATTAATTTAATAAATAATTTTTAAAATTCTAATTTTTTTCAATGTTTTTTTAATACATAGTTTTTTATGAAAAAGGACTTCTCGATGAAGAAAAAAATAATGTCATTTTTTCTTAAAATCATTTTCCAAGTAATTTTAAGTAATAAAGTTTGAAAAATAGTACTATTACCTAAAAAAATTCATGAATAACCATATTTTAATAAAATATATTTATTTCAATATATATATATATATTAAATAATTCTCCCATTATATATGCAAGTATAAATAATCCTGAATAATGATGCAATTGTGAAATAAACCATTACCATTTTGGTAACATTTGAACTATCTGCCCCATCAAAGAAAATGAAATAAAATAAAATTTGAGATAACATTTATATATATAGATTTATTATATCAAATATCAATGGGTATTTATATGCAACACACTAATTAAATAATTTGTGAATATGAAATATGTCTCATAGAAGTTAAAGTCAAACGAGAAATCCTTACCACAGGTTTGATTTCATTCATACCTTTCCATACATGATGTAATATGGTTTTTATAGTGTCATTAAGTTATACTAAAACATAATAATATTTATAATATCATATATTATCTTATTATAATATTTTATTAACTATTTATTAATAATAGATCATTATTTACATTATCTCATTTGCTAATTTTCTTGTTTTATCATTCGCATTTTGTTATGGATGTTTCGGTTCTTGTGCATAGTATATATATATATATATATCATATAAATATTTATAATAATGTTATATATATAATATTTACTTTTTATGTACATTTTTATAATAGTTTATAAATTTTGGACTGGGAAAATGAATCACAACAATTCATGGAGACTGTAGGCTGTACATATGTACGAGCGGTGATATCATTCCCTTAACGAGTGAAAGGGTAAATAAGTGTTTGATATATTAAATATTAAGAATTAATATAATATAATATATATCACATATATCCATTAATTTTAACCTTTTATAAATTCAATTTAAAGTGATTGTGACAAACAAATCAGATCGCTTTGTGTGGTGGAAGTCTGTCGTACACACAAGCGACTTTATTGTATTTGAAATAGAATGAAAGATAAAAAGATATATGTGATATAAAAATTTAAAATGTATAATAATATTATAAATATAATATTTATGTTTTAAATACATCATTATATATATCCTTGAATGTTGGCGATGGAAAATGAAATGCATCGGTTTGCGAGACGACAATCCTCCGTACACATGATCGCTGATTTCATTTCCCATTTAATGTAAGTGGAGATTGATAAATATTATGAAATCAACATAATAAAATAAAATTATATGTTAGGTACTTGTGTTATTATATTTTAAGTGTTAATACATGATTTTATTTTGAAAAAAGATGAAGGAAACTGAAATATATTTGTTAAGATAATTACATTCTCTAAGAGAATCCTCCTTTAAATATCCCTTTAAAGACCCTAGGGATGATATAATTGAAGTAAAATTGGTCTATAATATGTATAATAATGTTTTGGATAGTTTTATTAGGTTTTATTTGATCTAAATGGATTTAGGGGTAAGAATAATTGAGGGAAGGGAGTGCTATTTTGTATGTGGGGAAAGAGAACCATCTATGAAATTACTTGTGAGTTTCACAAAAGAATCTAAATGATATAGTCATCAACCATAACAAGCTTTCAAATAATATAAGGATTGAATTTGGTATATTATGATGTATACATCCATCCAAAAAATAATATTTTGACATGTTGGTAGGTTATTATATCCCTTATCTTCTTAGTTTAATCCCCCTACAAACCCATTTTTATCTTTACCATAGTAATTAATTTTTACTATTTTCAATCTTCATTTTGGTAAAAAATTAAAATGACCTTATTATATATTATAAATTATTTTGATTAAAAATATACAATCAATTTTTTCAAATTCAATTCAATTAAAATGTATAATTCAATTTAAAAGTATACACGAAACGCGACAAAAAAAGCATAGTATCAAAGAGAAAATTCTAACAAGTATAGATTATTTTAATATCCAAATTAAACATTAAATTGATTCCAATGAACTAAATTAGTTAATTATGAAAATAATTTTACTAATTTTACTTTAGAAATAATTTAAAATTTATTTTAACTTTTTAAATAAATTTAACCAAAATTCAATTTTTTTATAAAAACCAGTATTTTCAGTATTCATCGAAAAATGAATGGTTTTAGGAAAATCTAAAAAATTAACCCTAATATAATTTTAATTTTATTATTTCAAAATTAAAGTCTATTTTTAAAATAACTGTTTTAAAACATGTCAATTAATTGTAATTTTTTTATAAATCGCTATTGAACTGCCTTTTAGAAAATTACAGTTTCTAAAAATATATTTCTTTTACATTAAAATTAAAATTATTTTATTTATAACCAACCATATTACAATTTAATTTATTTTATACATGTTTAAACCATGATATTTTCATAATTTACTTAGTACTATTCATAGCCACCAACTTGACAACAAGATTATTATGGTCATGTTTAAATAATCATTTTTAGAGTATAATGTTTCATTTAATTTAGGATTTGTGAGAATCAAAATATTTGAATTTATTTAAAATGAAATGAACTATAAAGTATAGGGATGTTTTATTCTCTTCTATGTTTTCTTTTATTTTTTATACATGATATTAAACATGATATTCTTTTTTTTTAAATCTCAGGGTGTTTCACATGTGTCTAAGTATCTAATTTTTCCAACCATTCTTCCATAAAACCACTATAATTTATCAGTGGAAACCCAATACTCACTAAAGTATATTATTTTAAGAGTTAAACCACTTTACCAACCACCAATATCATGTAATAATTATACAAACCCATAAAGGGAACTTCTTCCTAATCAAGCTCAAATGTCGATTATGGGAGTTCTACCCTTACCATTATAGTCACCTAGGATAGGGAGAAATCCATATCACCTCACCAAAACCATAGTGTGGGACCTATTACCAAATAGTAAATGGATATGTCAAGAGTTTAACTAACCTTAAAGGAATATTTGTGCCCTACGTGGAACACAAAACTAAGTGAGGGCCTAACATCATAGTTAGAGGACCCACAAATCATCAGATGATGGGAGTGTAGATTAATTGGCAATAATATCCCATAAAAGACATGAGAGATGATCAAACTCCATTGGTAATACATGGAAGAAATCTCGTAGCTAGGATTTTTATATTTGAAAAGGGGTGCACACATCCCCTGATGAAGACTCATATAATTATGCTTGAACCCCATCATTAGACCTATAAATATAAGTCATAGAACTACTTTAACAGATACTCATAGGATCAATTAAATTACTAAGAGGGGTTTAGTCAGTGATTTATAATTATTTTTTATTTTTCCATTACAGGAATCCTTTTCCTATAGTTATGATGATTGACCTTTTTTTGATAACATACTCATTCACACACCGAAAGGGTAAAGAAGATTTAAAAGATTCACCTCTCAAACTAATAAGGCTAATCCTTGGTGCGATTTAGAATAACCAATGATGAAAATATCTACAAGTATAAATAGGTGGATTAAAACAATTATTGAATATCCTTAAAATCGTGTTATGTAATATCTCCCAATAGTGTAACTAGTTATCATACTACTATAGTGATAAATTATTTAATTCCATAAATAACTGAGTATTCTCATGAACAAAACTTACATCATGTTGTTTTGTGGTTATTTTTTTCCTCATTATCATCTACACTTACACAAGTCACTTCTTATTCTACAATATATTGTTATTTCTCTTCTATTATAGATAATATATGTGTAATTTTTATGTACTACAAGTCAATATATTTCCTAAAAACAAAATTTAGTTGAAACTGAAAATTGAATTTGGAATTAAATCATAAACCTTACTTTACATAACTTTAAACTTATCTGAAACATTTTTGATCTATTAGATCATAAAAGACCTATTACTTTTTTGTAATAAGTATTAAGGACTTTAATGATTGAGTAATGTTACTCATTGAATCATAAAAGATTGATGATATCTAATCCAGTAAAATATGAAAATATTATTTGACTATATAATTTACTATAGCACGATGAAAATAATTTTGGATCCTTTTACTGATAACAAATACCACTATAGAATGTTATGGACCATTACATTGCAACTACTCATAACTACCTTGAAACAAATCTCAAAATACTTTGAAATATGGCTAGATGTATACTTTCTAATTTAGATAGGTATTATTTTCTTTCACATAAAAATCCTCAAAGGTGACTAGTTATATGTTTTAAATATACACTAATACAAAAATAGCCTTTAAAAATATTAGAAGATGCCTTTATCAGTACTAAAAATGCACTAATAATTTGATAGAATTTAAAGGACTAAAGCATTTATCATCACTGAAAAAGAACTAATAAAGGCCCTATTGATAAAGGGTATAATTGTTTTCCATGCCCCACCAACTGCTATTCATCCGCAATTCCCACCCCACCCATTTATTAGTGCTTCCCCCACCCATTAATCATCGATTTTTTATAATACCACTCTCCCACGCGTGCCCCTGCCCCCAACGAGTTTCGAGCTTTAGACCTCCAAGATATACATCAAAGTCCCTTCCACTCCCCTATACTATTTTGTTTCACATTTTTTGATATATCTATATATTTACATATATTTCATTTCATTTTTTATCCATATAATTATATATATGTTTATATACATTTTTATATATTAATAAATATAATTCATATGTAAATATACTTAATTATTTATTTATAAAATAAAATTTTTTGTGTCTGAATATATAAAACATATGTATATATTGTTATATATTTGATTATAAATAACAGTACATTATAAAAAATGATAAATGTTCAGAACCATTATATCAATATGAGTGTAAGACCTATGAATAAATTCATTCCTCACCAAAAAAAGGTCAATGAGACCCCATAAACAAGCATGAAAATCCATCGAATGTTAAAATATCTAAGTAGGCAACATAAAAACTCAGTTTTAGAGGCCCTATGGTAATTTTTTGGCATAAAAAATGTTACAATGGTTTAACTTTGTCACTAAGGGTGTAGATCTCATCTCAAAAATTGATTTGATATGTGGTAGATCTCAAATAGACACCCTAATCAAAAGTTATGGCTGCTTGAAGTTTGAGTTATGTTTTCAACTTATTTTAGAACTTTTATTAATTTTTTTTGATTTTTTTTGTCTTAGAAATGGTTATTAAAGGTTTATTATTTTATAATAATGGATAAATTATTAATTAATTCTTTTAAATTATTTTGTTACATGTTTCTAATAGATATCATATATATTAAGTGTGAATTCCAATTTAACATATCTAAAACGTATTTTAAAAAATATATATTATATTTATATTTATATATTTATATTTATATATTTGTTTTAATGAAAAATAATTTATTTGAAGTATAATTTTATCAACCTTTGTAAAAATGCACTGAGAAAGGGGCCTTTTATCAGCGCTTCTAAATAAGCACTAATAAAAACCTCCCCTTTATCTGCACTTTTTTAAAAGACCTGATAAAATACTCCCTTTAACAACACTTTTTTAGTGCTATTAAAGACCCACTTTAACAGGACTAAAAAATAGCACTGTTAAATACCCCCTTTAATAGCGCTTTTCTTAGCATTGGCAAGGGGGTATTTAATAGCATTGTAGCTAGCGCTGATAAAGACCTAGTGCTAGATAACTCCAGTTTTTTAGTAGTTATAAAACAATTTCCCAAGTATTTCAATCCTTGGTAATAATTCATCTAGGTACTTCAATGACTTCTCAAAATGGTCACCTTGAATGGACCATGATGTAGTGATCCATGTTTCTATTCTAAAACATACACTATTCTTGAGTCACCATGCTAACCTCTAAATCATATTCTTCTATCTATTTCCCACAAGGAAAAAATTAAACAAAAACACCTAATGAAATTCATATTATACTTATGGTCTCCCTATTTCTATTTTTCTCTATGTTATCTAGTTCACCACAACCTAGTCTTTCTCACACCATGGCATAGGAAAGACTTCATTTATAGATGATGAAAAAAAAATATCCTGATGCTATATCCAACCAATCCTTTTACTATTTCTAAATAATATCCACTCATGTTTTTATCTGACTACTACATAGTGATTTCACATTTTCCTTAGACACCACTGTTTGGACCAGGAATTTGGAAGTTTTTTCAATGTATTTGAAATATTCTTGAGATGGTTGGTTTGGATTTTTTTCTATAAAGAAAAAACTATTTTTTTTATTAAAATAAATTATATTACTTTTTATGTTTTCCAACATATGGTAAAAAAAATAACATTAGAATGAGTTTAATAGATATTTTCCAGCATATGGACTATTCCTTATTACGATTTATTGTCATGAGAAATGTTCCAAATATTTATATTTTATTTATAAATTTCATCAGATAGTTTTTCAGTTAATTATAAATACGGAGATGCATTTCTATTTCAAAATTTTCCAATATGATGACTAATGAATGATATAATTATCCAAGAATAAATATATGGAGGGGTATTTTTTTTGTTTTTATAATATTTATAATATATTTTTTTGAGGATGTTAACCAGACAAATTTTTTTGAATAATGGTTTATCTAAGAAGAGGGTTGTATTTGATGGTTGTGAAGTGTTTTGGATATAGGAATGTTGTTAATGTCATAATAGAAGATTCTAGGGAATTTAATGGGATGAATTATAATCATTTGAATATAATCTGATGAGATCATTAAATATCATCAAAAAATTTCCAATCATATGAAATCCATCAGGAAATCTAATTATTAGTTTTAATTATATGAGTTTTACGACAGAAGTATTTGGTAGAAAACATTAGATTGATGTTTTTAAATGAGGTTCATTAGAAAGAGGATGAAATTAAAAGTTAATAGAAGATGTTTTTTATACAATTCATCTGAGAGTGGAACTGTATTGTGGAAAACTGTAAAAATGATCCAACATAGTTTTTACCAGAACATTGGATGAAGTCTCTTCAGATATTTTTTTTACCATGTTATAGCAGATGAATGTTTGGTATTGAGTAGTATTTGTTTGAAGTCTATAATAATTCTTTTAAATATTTAAAATGTGATGATGCTTTGATGATCATTTAATGTTTCAAATGTCATGGATGTAAAATCCATGATCCTATACAAGTTAGTAGTATTTTTAAAGGTATTTGATGGTCCATTTTATGAGAAACTTGAAGAATAATCTAGAATCCTTGATAAGCATCCAAGTTAGTTTTCTTGAGTAGGAGATACAAAATTAATTTTTTCGTTAATTTGGAAAATTTTTTATATTTACCTCCTATTATCATTCAAGTGCTACTATATATATAGGGTGTTCATATAAATCAAAGTGTATATTGTTCATGCAAGTAAAATTTATACTGTTGTCGAAATAGTTTTATGCCAAGATACCGATTGAAATTATTTAATCCAAAGTTCAAGAAGGGGAAGTTTCTAGACATGAAATTTATTGGTTTTAGAATATGTTTCTATCAAATATAGGATTTGTGATTAGATGCATCAATCAGTCACCTAAAGAAGTCTTATTATCAGGTGGGATAAGAAAGACTTTATACAGATGTGAACAGATGGATAAAGCATAATAAAGTGGTATCAATTTTTCATAAGGAAATAGATAGATTTTACTAAATGGATGATCAAATGGATTTTACCTAATATGCGATCAGAAAGGGTTTTGTGGATGGATAAAAAGACAGAAATACAATATGCATAGGTGAACGTAAAAAGATTTTATGTTGATGTCTAAAGAAGATGTTTTTTCACGCTAATGGAAAGAGAATAAATAATAATAAATTTAAATAAGTGAAAGTGTGAAAGAAGTATATGAAACAGGGTGGAAACATATTTATTGTTATTATAATGGTTTTATAATACCTGTTATGAAACGTTTTTTACCTGTTTCATTTAGGCAGAAAGAACATGATCTATTTATTGATTACATTTCAACACAAGTGTAATTATATTCCCTAATTTTTGAGAGCACATTAAAGGATTGTTTTATAGTGGATTTAGTGGAATTGAATTATTTGAAAAATATTTTGAGGAATACATACTCTTGTCGAGTAGTGAAAATTTTAAATTCTTGTGTTCTAGTGTATTGAGGTTGTGTTCTATTTGTTTCAAAAAAAGCTATTACTCTTTAATAAGAGGGAAATGATGTTTCATATGTAATAATATTTATAAAAAGAAAGATCACCTATCAACACCTCACCTACCAATGATAACATAGATCATGATTTTCCATTTTAAGTAGTTTCAGAGCAGGTTTCCATTATTGGCTATTTTCTTATGTTTTAGAAAAAATTTTGTTTTTATTAATGTTCAAAATTATATTAAAAATTGAGGGATTTCAATTTTTCTTGGAATGAAATATCAGATATGGAAATATCAAATTTTTTATTGTCATATATACCATTTTTATGATGTTTATAAATCTTCTATAGATGGTTTTATACCTAGTGATGAGATAATTCCTCTAATATTTTCTGATAAGAAGAACATGGAGAATTAATGGTGATCATGAAATTATTTACTTTCCCCAATCTCTGAAAGTGTTTTTATTTTATTTTAATTAGTAATAATATATAAAGGCATCTGTGATAATTTTAAAAAAATATTGAAGGAAATATAAAAGTGTAGAAGGTAAGGATAAAAATTTATAGGTCCAAGTATGAAGAAAATAAGTTGGGTGATTATGAATATATTGGCTAATTCTTTACAAGTTTGAATGAAATTGTAATCAATATAATTTGTATTAGTTAGAAGTCAGAAGATTCAACCATTGTATAAATGATCTTAATCATTCTTCCTAATAAGTTCAATGAAAAATTTTCATCACTAAATGATAGAGATATTGAAACTCTATCTATGGTTTATCAATATAGCAGTCTCATCATTTATTAAACGAGAATAGAAAATGTTTTGAATAACAATGTTTAGGATGATCCATAAATTGCGTTTAATGATTTAAGAATAGAAATGATAATACAATTATTGAATTAGAAACTACTGGCTTTGAAAATGAAGACGTGGTTATTTAATTTTATGATAAATTTATGTACTTTTTTTTATGAAAAGGTGAATATAGTAACATGAATGTACAATGTAATGTTTTTGATGAAATTTAATTTCTATAAAGATGGTGGACCTTTTGATAAAAAGTTTTCATGATTAATGAAAAGAGAAGAAAGTGATAAATATCTAATAAATGAAACAATATCCTTTAATAATAAAGAAAAAAATAAAATTCTTATCCTTAGTGATGGGATAATAAGTTCTCTAAATAAAAAAGAAGAAATTATTTTTCTATGTGTGATGAATATGATGATAGTGAAGAAGTGGAAGGTGACATCAATGATGATGGGGTTGAACAACCTATTATTGTAAAAGTAAATGATGTAATCCTTATGAGGATAAAAAAAATGTTTCTTAAATAATATTAAGAAGCCTAAAAATGTAATGTAGCAGAATCAGGAAATGGATACCATGGTTTTCTCCAAAACAAGTACAGCTGGAAAACTGCAAGTTTATAACATTTCAATATATGAACCAAAATCTGCTACAATGTTGATTTTTTAGTGTTAAGAAATTAATTTCAAGAGAAAAACAAAACTTGGGTACCCAATTAAATTATAAAGTGGTGGGTAATAATGTTGATGAAAATAAGAACACAACTCCAAATATTAAGAAAGATAAAAAGTAAAATAAACTTTTTATGGTAACTGATAGTGTTGTAGTGGATTTTTGAATACCAAAAATATGTGTCAGTTTAATCACCAATGTCAATGTTAATCAAGAATAATCTCAAGGGAAAGTTTGTGGTAGATTCAGCCCACTCGAATAAGATAGCCTATGAAGGTCAGTATAATGATTTAAATAAGATTCCAACCCTTAAAAATTATTTTTTATATATGTGAATGACCTAGAAATCTTGTAATAGGATTTTTGGTCATGATATCGAAAAAAAATGTTTTTATAAAAAATATCATAGTCCATAATAGAAGAAATAAAAAGGAAAATAAAATGACTTAGTTGTTTAAACTGCACTCAAAGATACAAAAGGAGAATATCCATGGATATTATATAGTGGTTTGAATTTACACATGACTAGATATTTGATATTGCTGAAGAATGTAAAATACTATAAAAAATGTATAGTGACTATACGAAATAATGAGCCACTTCGAATCAAAGGAATTTTATCTTCTATCTTTAGGGAAGAAAATTTAAAATATAAATGATCCATGTTTTTTTGTGGGATGAAACATAATTTCCTATGTATTTCTTGAAATCATGATGGACTAAAAATGATTATTTTTTCTGAAAAAAAATTGTTTTTATTTATATAACTGAAGATGGGAAAGTTGCAAGGATAGGGAAATGAACGAAGGGAAAAAAATTCAAGTTGGTGATCCATAATGTTCATAATTTCTCATCATGATAGATGCGAATATTTTATGGAATGAATGGTTTGTGAATATGTGATAGAGGAATATGACCAATAGAACCAAGAGAGAAAGTACCAGTGATATTAATGACAAGGAAAGTTGAAGATATTCATTTTATTCTATTTTACTTATTGTAAAATTTGAAAAATATATACCTAAGAAAGTTGATATATGTTCAACTTGTCCCTCTGAGATGATCTATTTTGATATTTTTGGGTCCATGAGTAAAAAAATAAATTGAAAATATGTATTTTTTTCCCTTGATTGACAAATTTACTTATACTACATGTATTTTGTTTCTGAAACTTAAAATAGAGTCTCAAAAAATGATTAAGAGTTTTAGGATAAGTACAAAAATATACAATTGATACATTGTGAAGAATATTCGAATATGTAATAGTTATGAATATAAAAGATGGGAGTTTAGGGATTATGTTGAAAATATTTTAATTCATTATGTGTTTATTTCAACAAACACACTATAATAGTATAGTGTATGCAATAGAAAAAATAGTTGATTTGTAGAGGTGGAATAAACAATGTTGATTAAACATGGTAATTCTTGATATTTTGGGAGGAAATATATTGGAGTAGTAGTTTATGTTTAAAATTGTTGTTTCTATAGGGTAAAATCTGATATGACTCCTTACAATAGTTATTATAAAACATTTGAAACATATTAGGATGTTTTGAATTCAATTAATTATAAAATTTATGTGTGATAATCTTGGGATGTTTGACCAGAGTGGTGTTTATGGAATATTTCTCAGGTTCCCTACTAGTGGTAGAGGGTACATGAGTTATAATAATGATTTATGATAGATTTTTGATTTAGAAAATGCGAAAGTTCTTGAAAGACAGATTATAAAGTTTCATAGAATTTACTAATTTGGAAGAAATGGAATATGAGGTAGTTATAGAAGAAAAAAATGAAAAATTTCTTAATGACAATGATAATGTTGAAGCTGGTTGAGATGATAAATTAGAATCTCCAATATCAAGTGATGAGGAACCATTACATGCATCTCATCACAGGTTGCGTAAGCTCTTAAAAGTATATAACATCATTGTAGATAAATGACAAAGACTCAAACTAGAAGAAAATAAACTTTTGTTTCACATACTTCCATATATTCATAAGTTGATCTAAAAGATGTTGATGAATCTATAGCACATCAAGAGTGGATTAATCCCATGAAAGAATAATTGGTTTTGTTTGAGTATAATGATACTTGGGAACATGTACCAAAACCAAAATATAATAATGTGATTAGTAAAAATTGGGTATTTCAAAATAAATTTAATGATAATGGTGAAGTGATAATAAAAAAGGCATGAATTGTTTGTAAAAGTAACTCACAAAATGATGTCATTGAGTTTGATGAGACCTTTTCTCTATTGGAAAGATTGGTAACTATTATAATATTTCTTGATATATATTAAAAACAAAGATATAACATATTTTAGATGGATTTCAGTGACCTTTTATTAATGGATAGCTCGATTAAGAAGTCTATATTGAAAAATCATTTGGCTTCATGATTGAAAAAAATAATGTTTTTTGTGAATGTTGAAAAAGGATTTCAATGGGTTAGAAGAGGATGTCAGAGCATGATATTCAAAACTGGATTCATGCTTAAGGAAGTCGAACTTACATTGAGGAGGATTTGATAGTAACTTCAACATAAAATATAGTCAATATGTTTCCCTTATTATGATTGTTTATGTTGATGGAATTATATTTGCAGGGAATGATGAAGGGTCATGTGAAGTGTTCCTATAAATTTTAATAAGTTGTTTAAAATATCATTTCTCAGAGAAATTAATTAATTTATTGGATTAAAAATCCCATAAAAGAAGAAATATATTTAATTATCTCAAGATAAGTATGCTAAGGAACTTTTGAGTATGTTTAGAATTGAAGATTAAAATCCATCTTCCACACCAGTTTTTTGTGGGGAAAATGATTCCAAATGATGGGGGTGTAATGGAGGAAAATCCTAAAGTGTTCAGAAATTTAGTTGGAATTTAATTATATCTAACAACTTTAAGTCCACTAATAGTGTAAATTGTTATTTTTTGTTCCAGGTATTAAAGTACACCAAAATAATCTCATCTCATGGATAGAATATTAAATTTTAAGATATATAAATAGCACAACTGATTTCGATTTGAAATATGATATAAAAAGAATGATTCATTTGGTTGGATATATATATAAAGATCAGGTAGGAAAATTAGATGATTAAAATTCTACATACGATGGAGTGATTTATTGGGGAGAAAGACATGTTAGTAGGAATATAAAGAAATATAATTCAATGTTTCTACTCCAGATACAACACAACTTATGTGGACAAATAAATAATTGGAAGACTATTATTTGATATGAGGTATAAGATTCTCTTAGGTTATGATAATAAATGTTCTATATACCCAACTAAAAATATAGTCCAATTTTTTTTCATGTACAATGATATAAAATATCTCAACAACAAATAGGATGTAGTGATTAATAAATTGAATTTGGAGTTTGTTCCTACAATGGATACTGTTTATATCTATACAAAACTATTTCTGAAGGGATAATTTCATAAGACGAGGTTGATAATGGGTGTTCAACCCCTCTATGTTCAAGGCTATAGTGTGTGATATTTTTCTCCTATTCATATTTCCTTTAGATAGTGTTCTCTAGGGGGATAAAATGTTGTTATATTAATCTATCCATTGGTATGTGTTTTACCTTTTGGGTGAAATAATGTATTTAGGGGGAATTATTGAATACGATATGCGGTAATTTATGCGTGTGTAAACTATTTTATAATTTTTTACGATGATATTGGAAAATTTATTCTTCTTGGTTGAAAATCCTTTTTTGATGAATGTTTAAATAGGAATAAAAACTTGCTTATGTACGGTATGTAAAATTTTCTTATGTCATATGTTATGGACACCATGGTATTTTTGTGTAATAGTTCTTATTTCTTACATAGAGTTCTCTCATATTGGCTTAATTTGTTGGATATATAATCTATCACACGAGTAGTAAAGTTTCAATGATTTATCTTCCTTGGTTGACAACAAAATATAAATGTGGAGATTATTGGGACCATGAAATTTGTATGTGTTATTGAAGGAGATAAAAGATGTTTTGAGATAGTTGGTTAGGCATGTTTTATATAGATATAAATATTTATTTTTTTATCTAATTAAATTATATTACATTTTTATGATTTAAAAAATATAGAAATTAGATAGAGAATATTGTATTTTTTTCCTAGATAGAGTCCATCAGATGTACTATTCCAAATGATGATTTCTTTGTATGAGAGATGTTCTAAATGTTTATATTTTTCTTAAAATATTTTTTAGGCATAGTTTCTATGAATTATAAATCTAGATATGATTTATTATTATTAATGTTTAAAAAATTAGTAGTAATAAAATATCTCATTATCCATGTATAATTAGAAAGGGGGATAAAATCATTTTCTTGTTTAATGTGTATACTAAAATGTTATGGGGAAGCATACCAGAAAGATGCTGTCAGAAAAATATTTCTCTAAGAAGAAGTTTGTGTTCAAATTTGGTAAATTTATATAAATAGAGGAATGTTGATATAGTTTCTGGAGAATATTATGAGAAATTTAATAGGATTAAGTCCAATTGGTAAAAGATCTCTAGGAAAATACATTCAATCTCATAAGAAATTAAAATGAGATAGAATACCTTAGATGAACCAAAGATTGGTTTGATATCTCAAAGATTTAAGATATATGTTTTTGGTTGACAAATTTGGAAAAAAATTTATGAAAGAAGTTCATCAAATAATGGAAGGTGTGAAAAGGAAACAAATGAAGTGTTATGATTCAAGTCACTAGAAAATGGATGTGTATAATAGAATAATTCCAAATGTTAAGACAAATCATTTACTAGAACATCAAATGAAGTTTATTTGGACTAGTTTTTTACTAAAAAGTTTTATTGGATGATTATTTTTGTATAGAGGGGTATTGGATCGATGTTCTTTATGACTTTTTTGTGAAGATATCATACATAATGATGGTATAATGATCATTAAAAATTCTACATACCATGGAAGGAAGATCTATGTCACTATTCTTTTTAGAAGGAATTATGTTAAATATATTGGATGATAAATTATATGATATTATTCAAGAATACTCTCTAAGAATTGAAAAGAATCTAAGAATTATTTTTTGAGAAAGAAATATAAAATTAATGTTTCATTAAGTGGAAAATAAATCAATGTTTTCACCTGTTATCCTTCAAGATATGCTCAATAGACAAGCTATTCATAAAATTCAAAATATGTACTATTCACATACATAAAATCTGAAGTGCTAGAAGAATAATTTTTTATAGGGATACCAGATTAAATTTTAAAAGCTAATGTTTTTCTTGGGAAAGTTTCCAAACAAGTAATCTCTTGGTTTAAGAATAAGTTGGTATAAAAAAGTGGATTTGTGATTCTAATAATTGATTGGTCAACTAATAGAGTTTTCATATAAAGTGTGATAATTAAATACTCTATGAATGGGTGAATGGATGAACCTAGCATAAGCAATTGGTATCTGTTTGTTAGAATACCCCAGATGAAGTTTAGTAGATAAAAAATCAGATTGAGTTTACTTAACAGATGAATAGACAGAGGTACTGGAAAAATATGTGATCAAATAATATTTTATTTTAAAGTCCATTGAGGAGGTTATTTACTAATTCTATGAAAGAGAGTAAAGAAGATGTACATTCATGAATATCAAGTATAAAAAAGAACAAGATTCATAGTGAAATCCTACTAATTTCTGTTGGGGAATATTTTAAATAGTTTTATGAAAATATTTGTTACATCTCTTTATCTATGTGGAAATAATATACACTATTTTTTATTTATAGCGGAATGTGAGTGTAATTATATTATTTTATTTCCATAACCTAATTAAATTGTTAATTTTTCAAGTATAATATACAGTATTAAATTATTTCATAAACCATTCCAAGGACTAGCTACACTTATTAGGTAGTGAATCTTGTAAATTCTTAGGTTCCTATGGATTTTTCTTATTTTATTTTTTTCATTAAAGTCATAATTCATTAAAAGGAGGATAATTTTTTTTATATAAGAAAATTTAAAAATAAAAATATCATTATTCCACCCCTACCACTCTTAGTGATAAAAAAGATCCCGATTTATCCTTTTAACCATTAAATTAAATTCCTCATCATAAAAAAATCCTCTTCCAACTGTCTATTTAAGAAAGATGACCTGAAATATATTTTGAATATCCTGTATTAATTTGTTAATATTATATAAATAAATATTTTATTGGTTTCAATTTTCAAAACTAGTGAATTTTTCTCATCAGAATCAACACCTTCAATATGAGAATACCCCTTTCACACATGTCTTGTTTTATTTCTAATAAATGATCCTCTTTGATTTAACTTGTTTTAGAAAACTGATTCTTTTTTAAAAACATTAATATCTTTTCTAATGAGTTATAATTACCATATATTATCCTTATATATCTATTATAATTCTTCATTCTATGCTTGAACTCACTGATAATTCTCTAGATCATTATTCACATCATTTGGTTCTATATGAAAAAACAATTATGTATGTGTTTTCTACCTCAATTTTTTTATTCCATAAAATTACTATCCTTGTTCCCCAATAAATTTTTGGTCCACTATATTTTTTTTATATTTATATGATATTATACACTTTTATATTCATCACTAGAGTTGATTTAATCTCTATAATTATCTTAAACACCTTCATTTTTCACCATGATGTTTGAGAAAAATAGCTTTATCTTTATTAGTTTTAAAACAAGTTTCTTAATTTTTATCCAACCTATTTGAATATTCTATAGGTTTTATATAATCTATGTTAATTATCTTTCTTATATCAATTTTAACCGTAGTATCCACTTACATTTTGAGGATAACCTTGAATTATACTATCAACACCTCTTCTATCAAACTTTCCAATATTTTCACATTTTACTTTAATAATATAGGGATGGTAAATACACTTAAGTAATTAAAAAGAAGATATTATTATAATAAATATCATATGGTGATATGTTCAAATTTGGTTTACATAAAGGGTGTTTTTTGTGATAATTGTTTCTCTAAGATCTTGTATCCCTCTGTACTAAGAAGTATCATTCTCTATCAACATGGTTTGAGCCTTTTCAACAAGATTCTATTATTCCCTTCAACCATTTTATTTTTTGTGGTGTGTATGGTGAACTAATTCCATGTAAAATATCATAAATCTAAATCTAGGATTAAAATCTTCCATTAGTGTACTGAACACCATTATATATCTAGATATTCTTCGAGGGTAAAACATAATAATTTTTAACACTTCTATAGATACTATTGAACATATATTTATTCTCTAATTTTTGTTTCATAAACATTATACATGTGATGTGTGTAATGTCATTAATAAATTAAGTGAAAATATTATCTCCATTTATTTATTTATTTCTCAGGGGGAAATTTTTTTTATGAATGAATAATCTCCAATGGATGAGACATATGGTTCTATATTTTCTTATAAGGGTAATTTACAATATTCTCTTTTTAGAATGTGGACTATATATAGTTCCTCGACCGATTAATTTTAGTAAATAAGGAACAATTTATCTATGTGTAAGCATACTCATGTTATTTTTGCCAATATGTTTAATCATTCTATGAAATTGTTGATTTTATTCTTTCACATATAAGTAGTTTGAATTATAAGCATATAATACTTGAAAAAATTTACACTTATTATTTTTTCCACTTGAAACTATCCTAACATAAACTTGAATATTTATCAAGAAACCATATTTATTGAAAATCACTTCAATTCCAGCATTATAGAGATAATAAATACTTAATAGGTTATGTTTTATCCCATACATATACACTGTGTTCTTGAACCTCAAAATCGCATTTTCATTTATAGTTGAACAAACACCGTTGATCTTATATGATCTATCTTTTCCAAAGATCAATGTAACTTATTCATAGTCTTCCACATTCTTAAATAGAATTTATATCCTATAATATTTAATAATATCTGATACAAAGTGTCCATGGACACTCCCTTTTTAAATATTTATGATTAACTTCCACAACATAATATTTTTTTTTGTAAATTTCTCTCACTTATAGAAACACTTATAGGTACTATAATTCATGCTTAGTTGGGATAGTGGCATGGTGAGAAAATCTTATGTACGATGATTATATTGGTCACATATTTTACATGATTCTTCTAAACGTTGAATCTATTTTGAATCTTTAGTATGTTATATTTTCTTTCTCTAAATATTTATTCTTTGAGTAGGTCAACACCCCATAAAATTATACCTCGCAAAACTTATTTAATCTTAGAAGTGTTTGGGTTTAAATCATTAAGTTTTTACCATATTCAATAATCCTCTATAGTTATAATAGTGTATATAGATATCATATGTTCCTCTATGGAAAGTTTTCTATAAAAAATTGGCATTCAAAATTTTTTCTTTTCCAAATAATTCTTGTATATTTTTTGAGAACCAAAATTTTAGTATTCTATGAACATTGTTTTCTTTATTATTGACCTCCTTCTAGTCTTTTTATAATTACTAGTTGCAGCATTTTATGATTTAATGTTTATTTTCCTTGATTTTTCTAATTTCTGAGAGTTATATTACTTGGAAATTTTTTTTTCATTACCTATTTCTTCAATTCATATATCCCATCAATATTTTCATATTCTTTTCCACTATTCGGGAGTAATATTTTTTTTACCTTTTTGAAAATATTTATTCTTATAATTTTTTACAAATTCTTGAACTAAATTTTTGATTTCAAAATTTTTCTTATCAAATTCCTTTCTATAATTTATTGGATTCAGTTGGAAAAGTTCAAGATCCTTAACATTATTTTTCAATATTTCTTGTTTATTTGTTTTTTATTATTCTCATCATCATGAAATTATTATAATTGAAAATATAACCACCCTACTATTTATTACACAATTATTCATGATTTATTAAATAAAATTACACATAATATAACCCAAAAGATCAATAAGTCTAGTGTCTTTAATAATTAGGTATAGAATATAATAAATTAACCATCAGATACAACAAAATTATTTAAGTCTTCCTTGACATGCCTCTAAAAAACAATATCTTTTAAATATATAAGAAATGGGTGAGATATAAAGCCACGTAAGGGAAACACATGGAAAAAAATTATTAGGGTTATAAATGATATAAAATAGGAATATCAATATGGAATAAAAATATTAAAAATTATAAACATGAAAAATGAGTCATGATATAGCATGATAATTATAAAGGAAACATGGAAAATGTGGAGACAACATAAAACAATGAATCATAAACCATAGTCATTTCTAAATGACAAAAAAATTATAGAAAAAGTCCCATAAATAAATCACGTGAAATCCCTATACCAAAATAAAATGTCATGAGACTAGACATTTCTCAACGCATTGGAGCACTATATAATTCTGGGCAAACCCCAAACTTTCATTTCATTCTCACGATTTATTGTGCCACACAGGTAGTACAAAATGGATTCATCCATCGTAATATTTTATTCCAAATTAGGGAATGTGAAATAAATAAATGTAGGTCCCATTTAAAATAATTATAAGTGTATAAAGGTGAATACCCTTGATATGAAATGGGTATTGTATTCACTACACAATTGTTTTGGCCTGAAAAAATCATAGTGAAATTTCACCAGCATAGTGGCATCATCAAAAAATTCATTAAATATTTTCATGATAGATAAATGGGTATCTAATCATTTTTAAATAAAACGTGAAGTACCAATTACATGTAAAGACATATCCCACCCATAGGAATTTTAAATACAAGGAATAAGATCATAACGAAACTTGAGTAAGGAAGAGAGGATGAAGATCCCGTACCTTGAGAATATGACACCAATTACCTTTGAGGGGATCCTTCAGAGCTTGGAGGAACCTTCAACGGAATATACGGATATTAGGGAAGATTAATTAAAGGATAAAAGTATTTTTAGTGAAGATAAATAGGATATTGGGTGATTTTATATAGTAAATGAGTGAAATTTTTTATTTATTTATCAAACATAGGTGTTGGATTCTATATAATATAATTACCAAAAACCAAAAACCTACCCATAGTTTATCCCATGGGTTTGGAAAAATGGGATTTTTTTCATTATTTTATAAGTCTAATGGCTGAACGTAATAATATAATACCATTCCTTAGGTGTAATTGAGTCATACTCTTTAAGAAATGATTTTAAAACCATAAAAAATATTAATGGTTTTGTAGGATTCATAATGGATTTATAAAATTAATCGAATAAACTTAAAAGAAAATTATTTTAAAGTGAAAAAATATATTTGTTCATAGATACATTTTATAGTATTCATTAAATCACTTTTGGGTTATTATGATTTCATAATACATAGTGTATATTTATACAGTATTTAATTTTTACTAGAAAATTTGACTATGTAAACAAATTATGGAATATTAACCATTTTATAATTTTTATGTTATGATTAAAAAAATAATATTCATTATATAAAATTAATTTTCTATATATGTGTATTTTCACTTTTAAAATAAAAATAGACTTTTATTTAGAAATAATGGTTTTTTACAATAATAGTTTTCGAACCCTTATAAAAATTACATTTGACTTCATAAAAATTATATGATCATTTATATATAGTAAAACTTATTTAATAATAATAATTTATAAAAAATACTATTTATTAAAAAAGTCCATTAGTTTTTGAAAATAAAATCTTTAATTGAATTTGAATATTACTAAAAAATACAATTTGTGTTTTATTATATCAAAAATCCAAATCAGTTATAAAGTAATAATAAAAAGTAAATAAAAAATTATTATATTAAAAATATAATATACATATTTATATTATTAAATTTTTGATACATATCTCTTTAATACAACAGAAAACACCTTAATGGTAAGGTGTGGGACTTTGAGACTTTCATGGGGTGGTTCGACGTACATGGTTTGGGCATTGATATTGATGAGATTGAAATTCTCACATAAATCGTTTTTCTCATGCTTATGTTGTTGGATATGAGGTGAGACTTGGTCAAGGGTAATTGACACTAATTATATTTCCCTTATATGTTTCAATAAATGGGATTTATATTGTACGATCCTACTTTCTGAGGTTATCAATTTCTTTGTCTATGTCTATTGGATTTGTTTAAACCACATATTTATACTTACCACGCGGTCACTACTCATCGACTATATTATCAACAGTAAATATTCTAAATGGTTTTTTAAATCATATAAGATATAATAAATCCAAATAAGTTCAAGTGTTTCTATAACCATAATACATAATAGGATATTTATTTAAATTGGAAGGGGAATTTTATTTATAAAAATTCAGGTGGTAACAATCCCCCCTCCCTTGAGAAATTTCTTCCTCTAAATTTTCACTTCCCTCTATAAAATAGATGAGGGTAACTCTATTTCATCACCTCTTCTGGTTTCCATGTCACATCTTTAGACTTGTGGTTTCTCCAAATCACTTTTGACAAGGTGCATCATCTTATTTCATAGAAATTTGTGTCTATAATCTTAGATCTTAACCAGCTAGTCTTCATAGGAAAAACCATTCTCAAATGGTACCACCTCTTGATTGAGTGGATGTGGGGGGAATTGTGAATACAAACTCAAGAAGGATATATGAAATACATCATGTACTTGAGATAGGCTTGGTGGGAGTACTAGTTGATAGGCCACCGCTGCGATGCGATCATGAATCTAAAAGGGGTTGATGTATGTTGGAGTAAGCTTTCCCTTCTTCCCAAATCCATTAAAATTATTTCATAAAGATATATAGATGAATACGTTGTCTCTATCATCAAACTCTATTCCTAAATTTTTATTTTAATCAGATCTCTTCTATCGACTCTGAGCAGCTTTGATGTACTGCTGAATGGTATTAACCCTTTCAACCATTTAATTGACCATTTGAAAACCTAGTAGTTTTCATTACCTAATTTCATCCCAAAATACAGGTGTTATGCATCTCTTCTCATAAATGGTTTACTAGGGAGACATTTTTATTCTTGATTAGAAAATGTTATTGGATAACAACTCAAACAGAGGAATATGTTTATTTCATCCTCCTTTGAAGTCAATTGGGCATTCTCTCAACATTTCCTCAAGTTTATAGATACTCCACATAGACTGGTCATCTTTTTGGGTGTGATTAGTGTAACAACCCAAAATTTTGACTAAATTTTGTTTCCTAACTCTGTGTGTTACACTATTTTATACTCAACCAAACTATTTCATTTAATAAAATGAGTATAATTAAAATAAGACCGTTGGGTTTCAATTGTTATATGACCGTTGGTCAATAAGACTGTTGGAAACTAAATATAACGATTATTGTATATAAATTCAAGTGATCTTGATTAATTAATATAGAAAGAAGATTCGATGGCCCCTTCGAGAAGTCTCAGGCCGATCGAAGCCCATTTGACGGAACTCAAGAAATAGGTAGCACCTTTGGGCTTTGCTTTGGACCAAAATCAAGCCAAACCTCATCGTGTGAAGCTGGAACGGAATCTACTTCGTGAGAAGTTCAAGCTGATAGAAATCACTACTCGAGCAATGTTGTCCGAGCCTGCCCAAGATTCTATCACCCTATCACACCTTACTCTTAGATCCTATACTGGTGTTATAAAGGGCTATGTAACGAGAATGTAACTGCCTTGTTTAATCGTTTGAATTAAATAAAGAAATGTGATTTCTTCTTATGGTGATGTTTGTGAATTTTCAAATGTCTGTATATATATAGTATTTATATTATTGATGAATTTTAGAAAAATGATATTTTAAAAAAATCTATGTAAACCTTAAATAATTAATAATGTGTAATGATTTTTATAAAATGGTCTTCTACGGTTATGTTCAGTAAGAAATTTAGAGTCTAACAAGATAAAATTAATTTTTGATGAATTGTAAATTATGAATAGTGATTTTATCCTTATGAATAGTAATATGACCAAATGGATTAAGTAACTTCACTTAAGAAAGTATTAATATAATTTAGGCACCTTTATTAAGTAATGTGATTCAATAAAATTGGTAAATAACTATTTCATAAACTATTGGTTAAGTATTAGTTTTTTCAGGTGAATCGTGTTTTTTAATTAAAAATTGAATTAAAAATATTTAGAAAATTATTTTCATAAAATGGAGTTAATTTTTGAAATCATATCATCGATATTTGGTTAAGGTGAAATTTTTGGATTTTTCTGAGAAAGTTGAATCTTTTATGAATAGTGTTTTTATTTAAAAATTAAATTAAAAATATTTAGAAAACTAATTTCATAATATGGAGTTCATTTTTTAAATCAGAGGATTGATATTTGGTTAAGGTGAAATTTTGGGATTTTTCCGAGAAAGTTCAATTTTCGGTGAATAGTGAAAATACAATTTTTGAGTTTCAGGTGTTTAATGACATCATTAAGGATGTAATAATTATGAAATAATTCTGTTTTACTTATGAATAGTAAGATAAGAAATTATGTGACCCAAGTGGACAATACCATGGGCAAGCCCATGGTTTTTCCAATACCACCAATGAGGTGTCCCGGGGCAATTAATGCTTTGTCCCCTCATTTCTCCTATAAATAACAAGCCTTTACCTCATTCATTTCATTTCCAAAACCTACCCAACAGTGTTTTGGTTTCTTTACCTCCCAAGGAGTCCTCCCAAGGTTCCCTCAAGTCTCCCAAGGTCCCGACCTTCATGCTTTTGAAATTACTCTTCAAGGTAAGGGATCCTACGTCTCTCTTTCTTTTCAAGTACTCTTTTTTATGTCATTTCATTTAATCCCCATGTTCTTATGTTTGGGTATGTTCTTTTATATTTATATTACTTCCCTTTTCATGATCATATGATGATATATCCCCTCTTACTCTCATCATTTCCTTTTATTAATGTTAAGTGGTGTCGTTAGGCTGCCGAATTTTTGTAAGGGATTCTTTAACTCTTTCCATCTTCAAAGTTCTACTTTCATGTCAAGTCTTTAAAGTTCATATTTTCCTTGTTGGGGTATGATATCTATATTCATCATACTGTCCTTTTATGTTCACATGATGAGATACCCTCTTTAATCTCATAAATTAATTTTTCTGATGTTTTTAGTGACGTTGTTTGGCTGCCAAATTTTTCATAAGAGAAATCTTATTTTTGTATTCCTTTCAAGTTTTTCAGTTCATATGGTATGTACTTAAAATTTCATTACCATGTTCTTATATCCTTTATATTATTTCCCTCTATTATTTTATGGATCATTTATGAGTTGGTGACCCAAGTCCCCTCTCTTTTCAATGTTTTCTAAAAACCTACAACATAATCGTTATGCTGCCAAATTTTCATCTCAAAATGTGTCTATCTTTTTCTCAAATTCTATTATTTTATTAATTGAATACTCAAATCTCTTTATTATATAGGGGTATTCACATATATATATCAAAATTTTCTATTTTAAATTTTGGGATTTACAAACATGAGACCCTCTTCCCTTTTTCTGTGGGTTTAAAGTGACATAAAGATCACATCTTTAAAGTAGTTTTTAAAATGTTATGACTATGAAATGAAACCCATTTCTTTTATACTATATGGGTTATTTATGAAATTATTGATGATGATATATGTGGATCACATGAAAATAAAGAAAAATTAAGGGTGTGCCCTGATAGCGCTCCAATGCATTGGGTAAAGACTTAATCTCTAGAGATGACCATTTTAACGATACCTTGGTGAATAACCTTGGTAAAATTTTTATGACACCTTGGGAATGGACCTTGGTGATACAGAAATGATTTTCTATGTTAAATGTTGTAGCCACATCTTCAAGTTATGAAATACGTTATTTTTATTATGATATGTCTCATGATCTCTTTCTCATTCCTTAAAGTTATTTATCATGACATTATTGATGTATCTCAAGTTCACATGTAAATTTTTTCTCTTGTTTCCCTTACTGGGCCATCTGCTCACCCTTTCCTTTGATGTATTCCCCTAGGTTATGAGATGCTATAATGAACTTAGGATGGACAATATAGTAGCCTTAAAAGTGGTTTAGAAGAATGTTTTATGTTGTTCTCATGTTTTACGTTCCTGATTTCCAAGACACTAGAATTCAAAGATCCTCTGTTTGTAAAATGTAATGAAATGTAATATAATAAAAAGGCAGGACGTTATAATTTTCCATGATGATGTTCATCTTAGTATTTATATCATGTTGAAGACTCTTACAGAACATAGAGGTAAATCTTCTATTTCTATAGAATACAATCGATAAGCATGTTCTAGGAAACCTAACCACTTCTCTGATATATATATGTGCTATTTTATCTAGAGAGAAAGCCTATAAAAATAAGGTAAAGTGGTTTGTATTTATAAGATGATCCATAAAAACATGAAAAGAAATGTTTTCTCTAGATGTATTTTGAATTTCAGTGATAAATTCCACAGTTATGTTTTCCATTTCCATGTTGATTTGGGTAATTTTTGCACTGTCCCCTTAAACTTTTGTCTTTTAGCCTTCACTTGTTGACATAACAGGCACTTTGATGTATATTGTTCAATATTTTTAATCAAATTGTCTCACCAATTTTTCTCTAATATATCTAGATACATCATTGTGATTCCTATAAAGATATTTAATATCAAACCATTTTCATTATTCAAAACCTCCTTATTTAACTTAATATTTGACGGTATACAGAGTTCTGAACAAAATATTACAACCCTTTCATCTTTAAAATTAAAATCCAAGGTTTCTATATTTCTTATTGTTTTCACTGTATTTTGAATTCCCATATTTTTTTCCATAATAACTACTTCTTTTATTCTTAAAGGCTAAAAAATTCTAGCTAGAAACAAGGGAACAAGATTCATACTCAGATCGAGGGGGTCTATAAAAATGAAGTCCCATGAAATCATTTATCACTACATTCACACCCTCAATGGGTAGTGAACCCATACTGGAGAAGGTGTAAAAAGGGTGAATCTGGGTTGTCCTGGAGGCAAGATAGTCCACTAATTGGTTCACTTCACGCTTCGTGTGTAGGATTTCCACCCGATCATTGATGATTCATTTACATTGTTGAATGTGTTATATGATTGACCAGGGAGGACGGATCTGCCCTTTGAGATACTCATATAGGATATGGGAATCTTTCCCAATTTCTTCCAGCATGATGTTGTTAGATATTCACATATCCAAACCTTAAAGCATGGCATTAGTTTAATCCTTCCGCAAGTTTCCTAAGAAAA
This sequence comes from Viscum album, assembly GCA_963277665.1. Lineage (NCBI taxonomy): Eukaryota > Viridiplantae > Streptophyta > Magnoliopsida > Santalales > Viscaceae > Viscum > Viscum album. The sequence goes on along the minus strand of OY728148.1, from coordinate 1,233,592,518 downwards.
AAGAAGTTGGGAATTCCTAAGTCACAAGTCCATGATTATTCCGAACCAGGCCTCAATCACGTATATCCCCCATACTACATGAACTGTCAACATTGAGTCTGAGCCTAGTTTTTGGAGTTCTCCATCACACACAACAAACCTATGGGGGGTTGGTAGTGATAAAATCTAAGATATGGTTAGGTATGATTTGTTTGAGAGAAGGATAACATTCCCTATGATTGAGAAGATTATCAAGATCAATTACAATGCACGTGGTCCTAACAATAATGACTTTATTTGATCTTTTGGGTCTGTCAATGATGGATTCGTTCTGTGAATTCCACAAGTACCAACACCCAATAGTGAGAATGATAGTCATTGACTTCAATTCCTATATGTTATTCTCTAGGCCTTGGATCCATTTTTGAATGAAGGCATTACTGGTGAAGGCATCCAATTTAATTATTACAAAACTCCAACCAATCTACAAATGTTCATTTCCCAATCACCTATGAAAAATAGGTAGAGGATTATTTATTCCTTGGGGTTGTCATAGAGGAAGAATTTTTAGAACATCTGAATTCCCTTTCTATATATAAAATCATCAGTGGGAATGAAATTATTTTATACCCACCATATCATAATGTTTTACCTCATCGAGACCTCCCTTCACTATAGACGACTCCCCCATGGATCAAGACCATTGTTAGAGTTTGTGGTACTTTGGTAGGCCTCAGTAGAGAAGACCCCCAATGGTGAACCTATTAAAATATTTCTTTCTATCTGAGAGTAAAGAAAATTATATTAAAAACATGTTGTTGTTCTCTATTGACAAATACTCGAATAAATCTAGGATGAGCACTAGCTTGACAAAAGGTGATGTCATGAATGGGACAACATGAAAATCTGAATCTGGGTCCAACCCAATTTGCATCCCAGAAGTTAATATCTCCTCTTCCCATTGTCCATCGAGTGTTTATTTTCTTATTTGGCATGAGTTTATCAATCATATGCCAAGGCACATAATAATTTTCCCTAGGTAAAGGAGAGTGATGACCATATCATGGTGTGGTGAATATAGTAGAAAGTGACTGTCCTTAAATTCTCTTCTAGGAAATTCTAGCATACATGCTATTCAAAACATTCTCCACACATCTTAGGTTGATTCCACCTTCTTTGTAGGGTCTCTCTATTTTCCCCAATGAATCCTAGTGACAGATCCCCTCTGGGTGGGCATCCCATATGATCGATCACAAAAGGGAGTAAATCTCCGGAATAATAGATTTTGGAACCTTATGGACCAAGAGGATATGGACTTGAATTGAGTACTTGAAAAAATTAAGCAAGGCAATTCTTCCACATAATGAGACAAAGCTATTCATCTAATTGTTAATATGAGAAACAATATTTTCAACCCATTTATCAATGTGATGGATATAAAAGTGACCTGGGGAGATGGGATCTGCTATGTACTATATGGGGAAATTCCTTCATTGAATGCCCAAGGTTGACTCAATTGATGGAATCCAACTCTCCATGAAATCTATTTAAGTACAAATGATTCTTTTGTTGTTATTGATTCATTATTCACTCCATATACAATTATCTTCTAAAGTTCCATTAATACGTCTGATAGATCTCCTATAACTATTTAAAAAAGAACCATATCATCTGTGAACATGAGATGAGAGACCCCTTAGGAATGGGACCTACATTTTTAAGGGGGTAATATTGACTTTATCCTAGTTCATATTTATCATCCAAATGAGAGTATCCTAATACAAAATAAATAGACCTTTGTAAACAGGTTCCCCTTGTCTATGTCCCCAGATAGATTTGAAAAAACCACATCTACTGCCAATGAGATTGATTGAAAACCATGAAGAATAAAAACACCTGAAAAAGATGTCGACATTCCAAGTTGAGAAACTGATACATTTTAGAACCCTCCAAGTAATTCCCCATTTAATTATGTTATATGCCTTGTCCATGTAAATTTTGATAGCAATATTAGATCTAAGACTTTTGTTGACCAAACCCATGTTGCTCACTTGATATCCAGTATGGCATGTGGTGGGAAAGTTTTATGTTAAGCACACATGAAAGTACGTTGTAGGATAAATTAAACTTGATAAATGAACAATATTTACTTAGTGAAGTGGGATATTTCACATTTGGAATGTGGAATAGGGAGGTATCACATGAAACTCTGAGAATATTAACTCCCATAAAAGTGTCATGGATCATTTAAATGAGCTTAGCCTTCACCATTTCCCAAGAATCCACATAAATGGATCTGGGAATGTTTTCATGACCTAGAGAGCTATCCAGATTGAGAGAAAAGATATCCTCTTTATTTTCATCCTCAGCCAGAAAGGAACCAATAATGTCATTATAAGCAGTAGAGACCACATGAGGGATGTAATAAAGAGGTACGCATGACATCCTAGATACCCATCCTTCATTTTGGGTAAAGGGTTAGTATGAAATGAATAAATGAACATGTTGGACATACCTCCCATAACATTTATGTCATTGGTATATCACCCATTACTCATTAGGTTGTTGGGCCGAGAGGTCTGATCTTTCTCCTTGATGCATGCATAGAAGTAGGCCATGTTTTGTACCCCATATTTCATGAAATTAACCTTAAATTGATCATAGAGCAGACATTATTGTTCTAATAGGAGATCATCTAGTCTATTTGTTTGTTGACCATAGAGTAGAAGAGGTATTCATTACATGAGACTTCTAGGGATGCCTCCATAAGATCAATATACAATTTGAGGGAGGAAATGTCATTCACGTTGGTTTGATGACTCTAAATCCACTGGGGTAGGTCTCCCTCTTAACATCTCAATTTATTATGGAATCATAGCAAGTTTGGTCTTTGTACCAGTTTGTTCCATGATGTTCTCACTACCTATGAAGGGCCTAGAATAGTTGTCCAACATTTTGAAAAGAAAAAGTAGTCATTATGGACCCTGATTACCTCAATCCATCTTTATTATTGTATATTCAGATCTTTCTATTTGAATATATAAATAATGATTTTTTTATTTTTATATATTTCACAATTCTCCAAAAATACATAATTTCACCATATTTTCTAAGAAAATATGACTAAAACAAAATTTAGATCCTTCATTGGGTTGTTCGGTTCATGAATATTCAACTACCTTGAAGTATAGTCTATCACTTCCTCATTTTGTATTTACAAACATCCTAAGACCTTCTTCAAATTACTACTATATACCATGGAATGTTTTCCACTTGTAGGTAGTTTGAGCATAGTTATAGTGATAAGACTATATTTGAACTCCTCTATGCTCTTTCACATCCATCATTCCAAGAAAACTTGAATCCCTTACGAGTTATCTTGGTAAGAGGGTATGAAAATCCTGAGAACTTTATCACAAAGTGACGATAATACCCAGCTAATTCAAGGAAACTATGTATATTTAACATAGATGTTGTCCTTGACCATCATTAAATTTATTCATTCATTGAAGGTTCCATAAATATTCCTTTTCTTGTGACAATATTCCCATGAATGAGAGTGACTTCAATTAGGAATCACATTTGTTGTATATGGCATAGAGATTCTCCTTTCGTATGTTATTTAACAAAGTGATAAGATTCTCCTCATTTTCCTTCTTTATTTTAGAGTATATTAGAATATATTATATAAGAACCTCCAAAAAAATTTCGAACTAATCTCTAAAGACTATATTAATCAGGGCCATGAATATTGTTGGAGTATTAGAGATTCTATATAACATTACATTGAACTCATAGTGACCTTACATTGTATGAAAAGTAGTCTTAGAGATATTGTCCTTCTTTACCCTATCTTGGTAATATCTCGATCACAAATACACCTTAGAGAAGTATTGTGATTCACATAACTAATTGAACAAGTCACCAATATATAGTAGAGGACAATTTTTCTTTATCATGATGTTTTTGAAATCATGATAATCAATGTAAAGGAATATTGACTGATCCTTCTTCCAGACAAAGATGATTGGTGCACCCCATGGGGAGTACTTTTGTGTATGGAAACTTTATCCAGATTCCCCTATAGTTATTTTTCAGCTTCTCATGTTTCACAATACCCATTATATATGGATTCTTGGATATGGTATTGAACCCTGTATAGGATCGATTTGAAATTAAACCTCACACCTAATAGGAGGACCAAAAAATGCCTGGGAAACACATCATCATATTCCATCACAATGGTTGTGTATTCAAGTGTTATTTTTTCCATTGACACATTCATTTGAGGTAGATACACTTTCTCATAGGGAAATAATTTCCATGCTTGAGATATTGGTGATAAAGAAGAATCATCCTACCCATTTCACCTGTATATAATCGTGGGTATATTCACGATACATACAGTGATTTCCTTCTCTCTGTAATTTATATCGGCTTTTTATAGGGAAAGCCAATTCATGTCTATAATAATATCTAATTCCAAAAAGGGAGTATCACAATGTTCTCTAGGATGTTCTACCAACACATTTTCATAAGATAGATGTTATATACATGGGATGCAATAATTTCTTCATTTTCCATTTTCACCAAAAACTCTACTTCTATGCTTTTTGGTGATGTATGAATAGTTATAAAAATATTTAATGAAATAAAGGGATTCATAAAATTATAATGAAAAGGTATATTCTATATCCTAGAATGAAATATTACGGTTCCCATCACCACATCATTGTCTGGATCCCACTCACCAGTTGTGAAGGTACAAGCTTCCCCTTTCTTCCTTAGAGGCTGTTGGGTGTCTTCAAAAACCTTTGTATTAGTGTAGTGGTTTGAAAATTTCCATGGTTCCTTGAGATTGAAAAAATGAACATTGCACCGTGGGTTGACCAGATCATTCCTTTCCTCAATAACCTTGGTGGGTTTATCCTGTTGGAAATCACTTCCTAGGTTACCTTCCACTATACACCAAAATCATTTCCTCTCCCACTAAGGTAATTTCCAGGGTGCTTCGTTCCACACCCTTAAGAAGTGAGATGTTGAAATTTCTTGGAACTATTAGGTTTATCCATTAGAACTCCATTATTGTAATCTACTTCCCATTTCATAGCCTCATGATACCCGTGTATTCAGAAATCTCTATTATGTATTTGAGGGCACATTGGATAATCACATCATAGATATCAAAGTCTCAGATTTATAGGGCTTTTAATAGACTAGTCTTTCCCACTAAAGAAGTGGTCAACCTAGAATTCAAGGAAAATGACAATACCAAAGGTGCATCACACATGTTTTTTAATTTTTTCCTTATAATTTCTATTAAATTGATCATCTTTATTATTTAGTTAATAGAAATCCATTTCCATTTTAATAAAGAGAGTATGAGGAAAATATTTATCGAAAAATATTTTTTGGAATTCCTTCCACCCCACCGCTTCAATATGTTCCTCAAGATTTATATTTTTGATCAATTTCCACCACTAATCATATTCTCAATACATACAATTATGAACTAGTATAACCTTATTTTTCTCAAGACATAGAAGGATTGAAAATATTTTATCATTGGAGTTGATCCATTATTCCATGACTATGGGACCATATTATCCATTGAAAGAGGGAGCCCTTTTTTCTCCAAAAAGTTATCAATCACATATTGTTAGATCTTAAATGGATTTAGAAACTCATATTAACCCATGTTTCTCTTCAAAACCTAAGTCAGTTGGGAGAGTATCATCATTTAATTCGTGATTCCCAATCCCAACGAGTTGGGAATCTCATTTGGGTAGTCAAAAAATTTCTCTTCACATCAATTTTTTATCTATTTCCTTTCATTTTGGACATTGGATACAATAAAAAGAAAATTAGGGATGAGTATTATTAAAATATTAAACACATAAAGGGGGAATAAATGAAATTATAGGGATAACTTATAGATTAAATTTATTTCAAAACATATGAATTTTAGGGCTTCAATATATGTGATCCATGATGTATTTTCTAACATATATTATTGTGGGTATTTTTTTCACATTAATAATGATTCCTAATTAGATTATGAATTTTAAAAAGAATATACCATGGGAGTTTCAAACTAGTTGTTGAGTAATTCAAATTTTCATGCACTAGTTCCCAGTCAAGTATAGGTTGGCCAGGTGTTTTCAGGTATTACCCCTATGTACATTTGTTCCAGACCCGCATCCACTTGTAGTATCCAGATAGGGAATCTTTTTATGGATAACACACTTACTCTATATTTACTAAAATTTAGGGATGTTATTATATACTTGGTCTTATCCCTAAGGCTTTTTATATATTTTTTTAATCCTAATCTACAAAATAACTAATGTTTTCCTTTTGTACCAACTATAACAACCCTACTATTTATTACACATTAATTCATGATTTATTACATAGAAGTGAACATAATTAAACCATTAAAATTGATAAGTATAGTGTATTTAGGGATTAGGTACATAATATAACATTTTGAACCTGAGATACAACAACATTATTGAAAAATTCCCTAAAATGCTTCTAAAAATCCTTGGATTTTAAAACTACATAGGATAACTGAGGGACATACTTAAGAAAGGGGTGAGCTATAAATCTATGTAAAGAAATAAACATGAAATAACATGAATACGTTAATACATGTTAGAAAATAGTCATATAAATGGGGAATAAAAAGTGTAGGAATCCTAAACAAGAACAATAATACATGAAATATAATCATAGTCATAAAGGAAATAAGGGAAATGTGGAAACAACTTAAAAAACTACATTATAAACATAAGTATAGGTTAACTAAAAAGACCTCATGGTTGAAAAAGTCCCATAATTTAATCAGGTTAACTTATTGTCCCAATTTGATTTATCATGAGACTAAACATTACCTAATTCATTGGAGCACTATATAATTCTGGGTTCACCTGTCACATTCATTCCATTCTCAGGCTTAAGTGTGCCACACAGATCATACAACATGGATTCATTTGTGATGATATTTTATTCCATGATCAAGGAGTACATAATTAATACATGTAGGTCACAAGTTAAATAAGTATAAGTGTATAAATGAAAACACCCTTGATTGGAAATGAGTATGGTATTCACAACCCAATTTGTTTGGAATGGGAAATCATGGTGAAATTTCAGCAACATTATGTCGTCACTTAAAAATTTATAAAATGGGTTGATGAGAAACATTGTTAAATTAAATTGATAGTAATAGGAACATGTATATAGATATACAATATTACTAATTATAAGTAGAATTTATAAGAGAATAAAGAAACATGAATAAAGAATAGAAGGTGAGGATCCCTAACCGTGAGAGAGTGACTCCAAATGCTTGGGAGGGAATTCTTGAGAGTTTGGGGGAACATTATGATGACTCTAGGGTGGGTATAGAAAAGTGAGGACGTTCTATAAGTATTTTTACTAAAGATAAATTTTATATTGTGTTGATTAATTTTGGAAATGAGTGGGTAATTATTTATTATTTCTCAAACATAGGTTTTGGACTCTATGTAATAAAATAACCGACACCACAATCCATTCCATGGTTTTCCCATGGTCTCTAAAAAATGGAAGTGGTTTTATTTAATTTATAACTCAAATAGAAGAAATTAATAAAATAATACCATTTCTTTTGTGGAAGTGAGTCGTAATCTTAATGAAATGATTTTTGAAACCTTAAAATATATCAATGGTTTTGGAGGATTCATAATGGATTTAAAAAATTAATCAATTAAAAATAAAAGTAAAATTGTTTGGATTTTAATGAATATATTTTATCATGGATAAATTTTATATTATTTAGTACATCACTTTTGGGTCATAATGAACCCATAATATACATCGTATATATTTATAGTTTTTAATTTTTACTCAAAAATTCACCATCGTAAAAAATTATGGGAAATTAACCATTAGATTATTAAAACATTATATAACATAAAATAATATTAATTTTTTAAAAATAATTTTCTAAATATGTGTATGTTATCTTTTAAAATTATAATCGACATTTACTGAAAAATTTGGGGTTTTTTTTGACAACAACTGTTTTCAAGCCCTTAAAAAAATTACATTTGACTTAAACAAATTATATGACCATTTATATTTAGTAAAAATTATTTAATAATAATATTTTATTATAATATTAATTACTTAAAATCCCATTAATTCATGAAAATAAATTACTTAATAAAATTTTAATATTACCAGAAAATACAATTTGTGTTTTATTGTATCAAAAATTAAAAGCATTTAAAAGTTAAAAAATAAGAAGTCAATATAACTATTATTATATTGAAAATATAATATAAATATTCATATTGTTATGGTGTGGATAAAAATCCCTTTATCACACAATAAAATGACCTTAGGGTATGGTGTGGGACTGCGATACTTTCTTAGGCTGGTTCGACATACATGGTTTTGGTCATGATAGGCTTGATCTTGAACTTCTCCCATAAATAGTTTCTCTCATGCTTCAATTTTTAGATATCATATTGGGTTTGGTAAAGGGAAAATCACAATGATATTAGATCCCTCAGAAGCTTTGATAAATGGAATTAATAGTGTATGATCCTACTAGTTGAGGCCATAACTTCAGTTGTCTATGTTAATTAGATTTTTTAAAATGCTATATTTATTATAATAACGTGGTAATTGTTCAATGGATTTATTACCAATTTAAAAGATTATTAATTGTATTTTAAATATGATAAGATACAATAATACCAAATAAGTACATGTGTTTTATATAACCATAGTAAATAATAATATATTTAATTAAATTTCAAATAGAATATTATTTATAATAGTTCGAGTCATTATAATAAACCTATTTCATCAGATTTAAACATTATTATATCAAAAAATATTATATTAGACTAAATAACTAGTTTAATTTATTCAATTTTATGATCTTATTTTCCAATATGATGATATTAAAAAGACACACCTTTAACTCCAACTTCTTTATAAACTCTATATCACTTTTTATTCACTCCAATATTTAAAAATTTAATCATTAGTTTCATTTTCTTCAATAATATTGACACTAAGTGGCTTATTATTAATGTAAATTTATGTTTAAACATCTTATTATTTATCACTATTTTTACTTTCTTCATACTTAGATAAGAAATTTTTTGTTGTGTATTTGGAGAAATATTACACTTTTCTCTAGAAGAAAACATTAAGTTTGTTACTTTATTATTTAAAATTATTCTTGGTATATAATCTTCTTCATAACTAGATTCTTCTTTTTTAAATTTTAGATATTTTTTTATAATGTGTCTAATAGTCCCCCACTAGAATCATTATAGTTTAAGATTTAATTTTTTACATTCATGTATCTTCTATCACATTTCAGGAGATAAGAGAATTTTTTTTATCAAACTTTTCATCAACCACACCTTCCAATTCTAAACTAACAAATTCAACCTCTTTAATTTATTTATTTATTTTATATTTCTTTGAGGCTTTAAAAGAAATTTATTCTTTATAATTACCCTTATTTTTTGTAACATGTTCCTTTTTCATCTCACAGGTTATGGGTATACTTTTTATAGAATATAAAGGAAGTGTACCTAGATGCCTATCTTTAATAGTTAACACCTTAAGATCAAAATGATTAAAAAATATTCATAGTATTTTAAAACCACTAAAAATTCCTCTAAAAATATACCATAACTTATAATTATGATCACAATTTCATTAAATCATGTTATGAAGCTATCTACAGATTCCTCATCCATTATCTTTTGATCATTATATTTTAATATCTAAATATTTATATTATATCTCTTCACTTTATAATTTTGTTAATAATTTTTTTAGTCTTTTGTCTCATATGTTAATCTATCATAATATATGTAACTGTTGAAAAATCTTCCTTTGATAAGGAAAAAAATAGGGAAATACATGCATAATCATCATTCAAAAGAATCATACTATTATTTATTTCTTGGTAAAACTTTTATAATAGCGAGTAAATACATCAGTTTCCACCTCCAATACATATAAACTAATTTATAAAAGAATTAGTAGCACCTAAACCATATAGAAGTATTATTTTTTCCAATTAAACATGGGAATCTGCATATCGATCACAATAATTTGATTATCCACAATATATAACCAATAATTCATTCAAAATATATTTATCCTAAGATATGAACCTTTACTTTATCCTCTAAAACAATAATGTTTAAGAGGGATGTTGTCTCCCAAACTATGTGAAAAAAATCCTCCTTAGATATATGAAATCATTAATAGTGATTGAATGAATGATTTAGAATTATTTTCATTTTTCTATTTTTAAACAACAATCATGACTAATTAGTATGGTTAAATTTAGATTTCAAATAAACACACATGTACAAAAATAGATAATAATATATTTACCAGGATCACATCTCAAAATGGGAAGGATAATCCTAGGTGTGATTCAGAATCACATGTGATCCCAGAACCTAGCAGTATAAACATGTTGATTACAAAAAGCCTATAATTTAATTGAATTAATGTTACATTAAGTAAACTAGCTATTTAAGTGTTTCCTATATTACTACGATGATATAATAATTAATTACAAAAATAATAGTGTATTTTACTAAGCAAGACTTCTATCATTATATTTATTATTAATTCCTCTTCCTCTTTTTACATTGCACTGTCACAAGTCACTACATCTTCCAATGTATCTTCTTATTGCTACATATAATTCTTACTCTTATATATTCTATTTTATCTATAGATATTTTTCATTTAGATTATATAAATTTTATTCAAACAAATTTTATTTTTAGTTCAATTATTAAATTCATATTTGAATCCTAAAACACAAATTCTTTCCACAAACGTTTAAATTCTTGTTCTTATTTTTTATCCATGAGATCACCAAAGACCTATTATTCACTATAGAAGAGTTTTAGTGACTTTATAGATTGATATGATTGTCCACTTAATATTTAAAAGAGACATGTAATCATATGATAGAAAATTTAGAAGAACATCTTCAACCACCACCTTTACCATGATATGTTGAATTGAATTTTGGAATGTTTTGCCGACCGGGGTCACCACTATAATGTGTTGCACACCATTGTATTACATCTTCTCTAAACTACATATATATCGATTGGTTTCAAGATATGTTATATAAATTATTCTTTAAACATAGATTATTTTCTATCATAATAACATCCTTATTGGTATATACCTCTCTATTTAAATTATTGTGGAACTACCCAATCATATCACTCTATATAAATAAGTTACTCGAATACTCTAGGGAATTATTCAAATTTTCATCTTAAATGGTACAAGGAGTGATGATTCGCATTTTTTCCCAAACAACTACTCTAATTTAGTCACCTTGGTAACATCTATTGAGTATATTATCTCACTATTTATCATTGAGAAAACTTCCATCCAAAATGACTCATGAAATACCCATTGCGTTGGTGTTCTTGAAATTTCGTTACCAATCCATATTATTAGAAGAACCATGATCAAGTCTTCCTTGTACCATGGTATAGAAGGAGAATTTTCTATACACCATGACCAACCAACACTCATATTTTCTATATAAAAATTTAACTTATTCTTTCTATATCATATCCATTCCTATTTTTTATTTGAACATGGTTTGGTGAAGTCACATATATTTCAAAGACTTTTAATGTCACCTCATCAGACTCAAAAATTCTTCCATATTCTAAAACTCATTTCAAAACCATGGAATGAAACCCAAATAAAATTAATCACCATATATCACCTAATTTTTAACAAGATTTATGTTTTTTAAATAAAATAAACCTAATCATTATATTCACTATGTCTTATGTTCACTCATTCTTTAACCATTTGATCAAAAAACTCCAAAACAATTATTGAGATCAACACTACCTATATCCCGTTTAAAATTTTCTTATAGGACAAAATTTATCATTCCCATATGATATAAAAGAGAATAATACTTATGATGGTACATTTCTTTTCCAAAAATGGATTACTAATCAATAAGTCATGAAAACAATCATGATGGACAAATATAAATCCATAGGGTGGCCTCCAATTCTTCCATCACTCAGTTAGGATTGCATACAATTGGAATGTGGCACATGGAACCCAAGTGTTCCATGTTGTTTCTTTTACACACATTATGGTGCACCAACCAAATTTGGGTTGGGAGAATTTAACCTAGAATGCCCCACTCAACATTATTTTCTCATGAGTGGGCACCTACACCGACCATCTAGGCCCTATGCCCAATCATACCAAATGTCTGACCAATGCTAGTATTTCCTACCTACCGTACACATGGAAGGATGGTTGATATTAGATCATAGGGGGTAAGATGATAGGTGGGGTGAACTAGACTCTCATTTTACCCCCTTTACCTCATTTTGTGGCATCCCACATGGCCACTTCCACCTACTCCGATTGGCCAGATCCTGGATAAGCCCCTCATTGTATCCATCATCCCATACTATGGCTGACCCTGTATCCATCACTACAATTCATTCAACTAATCCATCACACATATCATTGAATATCCTTAACGATTTACTACTTACCCTTCCCCATTCAACTATATTTCTCTATTAACCAACTTTTGTACTTTGTTGACCACCTTATAAGCTCTACCAACCACCTCACACACTCTTTTACAAAACTAATAGGTTTTGAAGAGTCACTCATTGTTGTTTCTACCTTTATTTATCATTGTCACTTACTGAGGCTAGTAGCACTGATCTGTACCATTAAGGCTCACAACTCAGGCGTGGGAGGATAAATCTGATGTTCGAACCCCTAATCGACAACCATACATCAATCCACCATTAAAACAAATCCTGAAAAATGAAAACAAATTGTGGATAAAATTTTAATCTAATATCTATTATATAGGGTTTAAAATATAAAAAATAATAGGGAAATTGTAAATTTCATTCCAAATATATAGACTAATAAATCTAAAATAAAACAATGAGCCCTACCATATATTTTTATTTGTCTTTATTAATTAATTAACTCTCTAAAAGATCAATAAGAAAATCATTCTATAGTAATTCCACTATCTCAACTTCCCATTTCCTATCCCATGTTAGGGTTTTGGGGGATTACCATAGATGTATGGGTTAATAATTCATATAAAGGGTGGTTAAGTGTTCCAACATCATATTAAAATAAATAATTCAATAAGTCTATCTCACCCATTGGGGCCCGAAATGAAGGATTCCACCATGAACTCAAATTACACCACTCCAAGGGTAAAACCCCTATTTTGGATTCAACCATGACCTTTGTTTTTTAATTTGACGATCCATTCAATGGATATTAGAATTTAATAACTAAAACATGAAAATATACTATATATAATATATTATATATAAAATATTATTATTGTGGATCCGTAATGCCCGCAACTTTGCACCAGCTTGACCAAAGGGTAAATAACACACCACTAGATCAACAAAATGATTATTTTTTTGCAAGGTCATATTCTAAAGAAAATTAATTTTTTACAAATATAAAGGTATTAATAATTGGAACTATAATAATGATAATAAATATTGTGAGAAATATTATGATGTGATGAAATTTGAAAATATATTTTCTAAGGATGAAGTAGATTAGGTAAACAATTTTATAATTATACCTAAAAATCCTTTTATACATAATCTCAATAAAACACTTGAAAAAATTAATATGAGGTTCAAACTGTTACTCTAATTTATAATAAATTTAAGGGAACCCATAATAAAATGGTTGGTGTAATTAATCATTTATATTGAAATATTGAAATAATGTGAAAAATTACTTCTTATTGTAAGTTTTTTAAGTCAGTTGAGATTGAGAACATGAAATTTAGAAATAAGAAATCAAAATAAAAATTATTTGAGTTTATACATGAGATAAATAATTTGGAATTTTTTATCTCTCTTATGAATAATAAAATAATTTGTTTCAATGTAAAATAACCACAATCCAATAATATAATTTAAAAGGTAGACTCATGGAATGTTTTCTATTTTAAACAAAAATCGTCTCCATATAAGAGGATAATATACAAGTGGATGTTTATTAATGGAAGAAATTACTTAGGATATAATTGAATGTTGATTTGTAGATCTATACTAGAATAAATTAATTCATATCCACTACAATATTAATTAATTTTTGAAAAGACATAATTTATAACCAACTTGTACCCAATATAGAATGAGTAAAAAATATTACTCTTTAATGATTTCAAAAAAAATATTAGGAGTATTAGAAATGATTATTTTATATGGGGAGTGAATAATCAAGACAGACGACTAGATATCATTTTGTTTTCAAAATATTTCATAAATTTAATGGTGGACGTGTGAGATTTAGAGACAATTTAATATATTGGGATATAACATGGTAGGATTTTATGACTCTAAAATTCTAAATAATGTATTTTTATTAACATCTACTAAATAAAATGGTTAAGAATATCATAACTATATTAATTTAGGTTAAATATAAGCATTAAAAAGGACAGATGTTATATCTATAACATTGTTTATTATTTAATATTTTTTAGAATCTGAAAGAAAAATTACTATGCTAAATTTTTCAAAAAAAATTATCTATGAAAAATGACAAATCATAGAATACCATGAATAATAAATATATTACTTTTTTCATAAATTGTAACATCACTATAAGTTGTATTGATAATTCAAATCTATAATAATTGGGTTAAGAAGATCTTTTTTGTACAATATAGATTATTATTTTATGAGGAAGAGCGTAAATTTATTATTTTCAAGATTACACATAGCTTGGGTGTATTTAATAGAACATCAAAATGAGAATTATTATTATATTATAAAAAATAATAAAGTACAGTTTGAAATGAAAAATTAAATTTTATCAAATCTATAAAAATTGATTATCGAATGAAATAATTGAATAGATAATAAAAAATCATTTGATAATTTTTTATATTATAAAATATTTTTGTTACACCCATTAATTCATAATAAAATGTAGTTTCATAAAGGAGGAAGAATATATTAAAATTAATATCCAAGACTATGATGAATGAATTCATTCTTTATAAGTACTTTCATGCTAAATTCAAGAATATTTTTTATTATAAAATTATTTGAGTTTTTTATGGGCCCATTTTTAAGAAAACCACTTATTCCTTAAGGAATAAATACTAAAAAAAGGGTTAAAACCATAGGCCATGACCATGTACATAGCCTATATATCAATGGATGTATATTTTATACATGGTTAGTGGGACAATGGACCTTTTTTCCATGGAAATAGTCGTATAACCATCAACATTAGTTTAGTGTGATGATAAGGACAAATCCATAGGTATTTCCCATGGATGTAAGGTTATTTCCCTGGAAATAACCCATAGATATATGATATATCCATGTGAACATCTGAAAAATATATGATGATTATATTTTTATAAATAATATTTCATTTTTATATATATTTCTCTATAAATGATAATAATTCACTAAAATAAAACAACAAGTATTTCAAAATATCTTAATCTTATATAAAAATTAATATTCAAATAATTATTGATCAAAAATAATGTATATACCAAAATGGATGTTTACAATCCATTTTAGTACCATAAGAACCTTACCTAAAACCACTATTACATTCTTAAACAACAACATCACCCATAAAAATAGAAACACCATCATTATCAGAAGTTAATTCACCACCATATTTAATACCACTATTGTCATCATTTTCATGATAATTTCCATTATCATTCATATCTAAATTAGAAACTGAAGTAGATGAATCTCAAAAAAATAATTACATCATCAACATCAAATAATAGTTAATCAGTTATATACTCTTAGGTAATACTAAATAACAAACCAAAAATATAACTATCATGATTTTCTCATTTATTATCTTTTTGTATCACTGTGGTTTTATTCCACTTTTCATATTTTTTTAATTGAATCATTAATTTTACCCTATATAATTAGAGTAGAAATATTTCCCAATGAAACAGTATAGAAATACTAATATTTTGATGGTACAATATTCTTCCTAATGTCATATCAAGCCTTTATTTTATTCTCATATCCAAAAAACCCAGTACAGATTATCACATTGATCCAATATTTATTGATATTTTTTAGACAATTGGAATAAAATTTTGTTAAAAATATATTTCATTAATTAAAAGTATAATTTGTTTGAATATTTTTTTATTAAAATTATAAAAAACTGATACATTATTATTATTTATTTCTAGGATCTTTTTATTAGTTATGATTCTATATTTATTTTTCTATCCCTATAAAAAGAAGATAAAGTGAGGAACATGACCCAAAATACTCAATTTAGTTTTCATATTAATTTTATAAAATCGTTAAATAAGTCCTCATTGATAAATATATATTATAGTAGTCATAAATTATAAAAATAATGTTATTATTAAATAAATCAAACCATATTAAATAAAGATGACCAAATTGTGACACCATTTAAGATAAAAATTTGAAAATAATTTAAAAAAACACTAATAAATTTTTTAAAACAATACATTGAATATAATTAATAAAATTAACCAATTAAAATTATGTTTTTTAACTAAATAAATGAAAAAAAATGGTAGAAATAATTCAATTTATTTTTTTCAGCAATATTTTTTTCAGTTTAACTTATATTTTCTCAATTCAATTTGGTTCTATGTATTTACATTTAGTTACCTTTGTTTTCTTTAGGTTTTTATCCATTTATTTCAATTTATTTTATTTCAATTTAGTTTTTTTGATTGATTTTGATTAATTTGTTATGTTATTTTTGAGTTTGACATTGTTTTTTTATATTAGTTTCATTTATTTTAGTTTAGTATAGATTGGTTTAACATCGTTTTTTCTGTTAGTTATATTTAAAATTAATATAGTTTTTATTCATTTTTATGCCAGTCTATTTCAATTTAGGAAATTTGTTTCTCAGTTTTTATTATTTTTATTTACATTGGCTCATTTTGTATTAGTTTAATTTAATTTATATTTTTTTTTGGAAAAAATAGAAATAATTTATTTTATTTTATTTTTCGCTATTGTGTAAACCTATTTTATTTGTTGTGAGGGGGGACTAAGTGAATTATTTGGAAAAACTAAAATTATATTTATGCTATTAAACTATGATAGTTATGGAGAACCATATAATGTCATGCCAAACTATCTTAGATGTGTATTTATGATCAAAAACACATTATTTGATTTATATCAATTTCATTACATGTATTTTCATATCTATTTTTTGAGTATATTTATATGTTTTCAATAGACTTGAGGATAAGTGTAAGAGGAGCTTGAATATCTATTTGAGAGGGCCATAAAATTTATTTCTAGTGACTATTTGGAGCAAGAACACACACTATATAGTAGTATTGGACCAAACCCCTATATATAAAAGATGTCCACCAATAATCTGATGAGTCTCACTAGTAGGGTGGTTAGGTCTACAGTATCCTGAAAAGCTATATGTAAACCACTATCCACTCTGTTGAGAATCCATGTCATCTGGTGGCATCACAATTGGTTGTCAAATTATGCATTGAATATACTATTTATTTCCTTAAATCAACCTCCAATAGATCTTATGACTCATTTACACCCTAAGGACCTTGGTTCTCAGTGACATGTAAATTATTATTTTGGTTTTGGTAAATAAAGAAAGAACCTCAATGGAGTACTACTACTTTTTTAAGAGGACTCTACTAATGTAAAATTATCAATTATTATAGAAACATTGGGCATATAATTTATTAATGTGATGATAATAATTATCTTTATAGTAGGAATAATTAAATTAATCTCCCATATAATAGTTTTTAGAAAAACTTTTGTAAATTTATATGTAAACAAAGTACGGATTCTAAAATATCTTTTGGATAACATTAGGGGACCTGAATTTTGGGTTACAATAGCTATATATAATTTATTATTCTATAGAGGAGGTGTATCAAGATAAAATTCCCTATAGATACTTTGTACATACATAATGGGTGCTCAAGACACTTGTGGAATAGATAATCTATGTAAAACATAAGGTGTAAGACCATTGGAATTGGTACTATTAGTTTTTTCCAAATCCCACTTCAAATAAAGTTATTTTTCAAGGTGATGTTTTATGTAGGGTTGAACATATTTATTTTGGTTCACTCCTATAACCCCTTGATCTAATTATTTTTTTTGTTTTAATTAATAGGAATTTTTGTGTTTTTATTTTATATCACAAACTATTTTATTAATGAAAAACTGAGTTTTATTCATTCTTTTTATTTTATTTTATTTTTTAATTTCAAATTCATTTTTCAATTGTGACCTTTCAATTTCAAAATATTTTAAAATTAAGTTTTATCATTTATTGAATAATGTTTATAATATTTTAATTGTTTAAATCGAGTGATTTTTTCTAAATTCATTTTTATTATTAATTGATTGGTGTTTTTATTTTTTTGAATTAGATTTGAATAAAACTCATGTTAATTTATTAAATGTTTTAGGATATTGAGGTTCCTTGGATCTTATCATCCACCCAATATCTATCACTGAGTTGTTGGTGGAGTTGGGATATGCTCTACTATTTTTCATAGGGAATGAATTATTTTGGTGTAAAAAATAGTTTTACCCTCTATATATTTTCTTTTCATATTCCTTGAATTTATCTTTCGTTACCTACACCCAAAATCTTTATCTAGATATAAATTCTTGTTTTTTTCCTTTGTTTTTCAACTACCTTTTATCCTTAAGATAATTCTCTATATGAGGGGGAGTTATCGCCATGATTATAATATTTTGAAAAATATATTTATTATTATCAATTGTTTTAGAAATTATTATTTTATGGGATTGTTGTATCCTTATTAGTATTTTTATATCATTTTGATGATATATTTTAATATTTATTCATCAATATCTTCAACATATATGTTCTATCAATTAACTATCTAATCATTCATATAATAACATTAATTAAATATATTATTTATATTCTAAACGAATTATTCATATAACCCCATTCATGAGTTTCTTTTTGATAATTATAGAGGGGGAAAGTCTTGGTTTCTCTAAAGTGGAGAAATGGATGTTCGATTTCTGTAAAGGCATGCTTTATATTACGGTTGAAAGTCATCTTATGCTTAAATTATTTTCTGCAAATATTTAAAACCAATTTAATTTGAAACTTAATTAATCTATTGAAATTTATTTTTATCCTTACATAATAATTGGAAATTCAAAGTTATGTCAACATCAAGAGATGTTTTCTTTTATTACAGCTTCATTTTTTACATCTTCTTTTGAATCTATTGAAATTTTAATGTTGAGGTATTTAATTTTATATTGGATATAATTATTTTTGTGTCACTTTTATTTAAACATTTTTATCTCACCTACTTTATGAGATTCTTTTTATAATGCTGGTGTTTTCATTCATGTTATTATAATCATAATTTTTTGGTAATGTAACGTAAGTAAGATTATCCTAGTGAAGACACCACTTTCTAGATACAAAGAAATGTGTGTTATTTTGGGATAAATGATCCTATAGTTATAAAAATAGGAAAGTAATGGTTGGGTATTAACCAAATATTTACCCAAGGAATGAGTAGCTAGACTTTTCCACACACCTTGTTTGACACTCATAGGGGAGATAATTTAGATAATTCACATGTCCTATGTGAGACATTTTTTATCTCATAAGGTGTGCGTTTATCTCTTAATGCTTGAATTAATTTGCACTTTTTTGTCTCATATATTTATGGTTAAATATCTGATATCTCAAATTCATTTCAAAATATTTTATCTCTCGGATTTATTAAAAAAATAACTTTTCATTTGGATTTATTGTAAAATATTTTATCTCTTGATTGTTTTTCATGATTTATTCAATTTTTTACTTTTTAGTAATCTATTATATTGAATGTATTCTTTAATTTTAATTTCCATTATTTAATGATGATATATTTTAAAAATTAAAATTCAAAATATTTTATTTTGTTTTTAGATTTTAAAAAACTATATTTCTGTGTTGTTTTCATTGGACTAGTTTATAGTATCTTCTGTATCTATAACCATATTTATAGATTTAAAATAATTACAAATTGGGATAAGTTTTTTTCTGAGAATTTCTATGTTTTTAGAGAAGTTTTTTAGAGATGTTTATGTGAAAAATATGCTTCTAAAGGCATGTTTTAAATCTATTTTAAATTTAAATTTATTTGAATGTGTATAATGTTAAATACTTTTAAAACAAAATTATTTTAGTCTATTTTGACATATATTGAGTTTTTAAATGATTTTCTCTTTTAATTTTAATTAGTTAGGAAATACAGATATTAATTTTGAAATTTTTTTGGGTATATTACATGTTCTTATTATCTTAAAAAACATGGAGATTATTGTACGAAACTCTCTTAGATGAGTTTCAAGGATCACAAACACATTTTGGTGTTATAATAATTCCAGTTCATGTATTTTTGTCTCTTTTATCTGAGTATTATTATAAGTTTTGTATAGACCAAAGGATTTGTGTAAGAGGATCTTTGAATGATATTTGGGAAGACCACAAAGGTTATTAGCATTGGCTAGATAGAGTAAGACCACCCACCATCTAATAGAACCTGATAGGAACACCTAAACAGTATGAGGTATTTTAGATACCCAGTAAGTTTCACCAAAAATATGGTGGAGTCTTTAGCATTTTGGAAGGATATACGTTTCCCACCAGTCACTCGATAGACTCCACAAGCTAGCCCATTGTGTCGAGACAGGTGGTCAAAGCATGCATTGAATATGGTCATACATTCATTTACTTTACCTCTAACAAATCTTATGAATCATTTACACATCAAGGACCGTGGATAAAAATATTAAGGATATAAATAGACCCCTAGGGCGGCTTGGAAACCAACTATGATATAGAAATTCTTCAATAAATGATATTGGATAGTTCTCCGGGCTTAAAGTTTTCAGTAATCCATATTTACCTAGAGACTAATATTTTTCAAATTTTTTAAACACCATTTTTTACTATCATATTATATCATCTAAAATTTTATTATATTTATATAATTTAGTATTCATACTTAAATTTTTTTCTTCTAAAAAAACTTTATATTCTTTTTTAAGGATCTTGGTTACTATTGAAACCAAGGTTCTTTAAATTTCTTACATTCTTTTAGTCAAAATAATGGGTATTTTGTTTTATTTATTTATTCCAATAAAAATCTAGTTTCTAAATTATTTAATTAAATTTTCTACCCTTAAATTAAAGATATTAAAATCATCCCTCTAAATAAATTTAGTGAGTGGGGAGGAATATGGGATGATAATTTTATTTTTAGTGAACTTTGTTTTCAAATTGCATGCCTCACCTTATATTTTCCTTCCAAATATATTAAATTTTAATATATTTCAATAAATTAGTCAACTAATCATTGATCAGATAATTTTATTAATATTTTTAATCATTTAATTGATATGTTTATTTAATTTTTGGCTTACTTTTATAATATATATGTATATATATTTCACTTACTATATCATTTAATTTTATTTTTCTTCTGATTTTTATTTCGATATTTATATATATCTAATTATTAGTTTATTAATTTAATAATAGGTTTTATGTCACATCTTTAATATTAAATTTTTAAAGGAAATTCACCCACCCTCTTTCCATCTCACTTTGACTAATATATAATTCCTTTTAAATTTTATGAACCCTTACTTTATATAACAGACGAGGAGTGAGTTAGCTATATCCTAAGAGATTATTATTTATTTAATAAATCTATATCAATTTGATAACACATATTTTTATTAGTTTAAGATCCAATATGATTTTATAATTTATATGATAATGGTTATGTTCATGACTTATTAAAACATTATATATTTTTTTGGAAATTTACTGTATGAGATGTGATATTATATTAACTTTTTTTTATGATTTAGGAGGTTTTGGTTGAAAAAAAATTATTTTTCATGGTGATTAATAACATAAAGACTATTATTATTTAATTTAATTAGTGATATAAATTATGGGATATAATATTGAATTAAAAAATTTAGTTGGAACAGTGTGTTGTCCCCCAAAAGGATGAAGACCAAGGATCAAGTGGGGGGGTTGTTAAATTGAATCCTTTACATAATTTAAACAATTTTAGACTTCCCTATTTTCTATTACAGAATTTATCCTTCACTTTGAAATAGTTAATGCAATAAAAATAAATGTGAATACATAGATGGGAAAAAAATGTTTGTATAGTTGTTTTGGGCTACAAGAACCACCTCTTGTCCTCTCCAAGAACACCTCGTATAGGAATAGTGATTTGTATTAATGTTAATTTAATAGGTATGTCACAACTAAGTGACATATTTTTTCCCTTATTAAATATTTTCAACATATTTTACTATGATCTATCTAACAATTATTTCTATATGACTTTCTCCCACACTTTCAATAATAATTTTTTACTTAAAAAAATAAAGATGTAGAATATGTGAAATAATTAATATCATAATTTCAAACATTAGAAACTAATAATAGATCAATTAATTCATTATGTATGGTATGTAAACATTTAAAGAGTAGTTATAGAATTTTTTCTTTAATTTATGAACATAAACAATTGTTTTAGTTGATCTTCTCCTTATCTTTTTTCTTTTTTAATCACTTTGTATATCAAAAGATTGTATAACAAAAGGAGAGAGAAAAACATATTGAAATTATCAAGAGTGTCACTTTTATATTTTTCATGTAACCATAATCAATTATATCTAGAAGAAATATATTAAAATCTATAAAAATGGATTCAAAGTATTCAACAATCTACTCTTTGAGAATTATATAAAGTCAATGAGTACTTCCTTCATTGATAAAAAACAAATTAAATGTTTTATATTCATTTTCTTACAAATTTACATAACTATTATGAAATTTATTAATAATATAAATCTTTGAATGGTTTTCATAGTATTTTTGAAATTTACATCAGAAAACAGCACTAAGAATATCCTTTCATTTCAAATAAAAATCACTATAATTGAGTATGTATTTAAATATTCCTTTAAAATACTATAAATCAATTGAGGTTAAGACTTTCCATAATACCTTAAATCTCACAAAATAGATTCCAATTTTTTTGATATATTTGAATTTTTAATATGAAGTGTTATGGTACTAAATAATATTCCATACAGTTAATTGTGGAATTATAATACCATAATTAAAAAATTGATCACACCATTTTATCTCGAACATGTTTCTCTTAAAAACTACCATATAAGATGTCCCCATTCTGTATAGGGATATTATAATACCAACATAGTATATTCCTTGGTGTGTTGTTTATCATCTTCACATTTCATAACTACTAGATTCAATAAAATTACCAGTCAAACAATTTCATTCTATTTCACCATCTTTAGATATATTATGACATGGAAGCTTAA
Source organism: Viscum album (assembly GCA_963277665.1). Classification (NCBI taxonomy): domain Eukaryota; kingdom Viridiplantae; phylum Streptophyta; class Magnoliopsida; order Santalales; family Viscaceae; genus Viscum; species Viscum album. Next base: position 1,233,569,020 of record OY728148.1, on the reverse strand, counting down.
ATCTATCTAAACACATAGAAAATATTTAAATTTCCATCAATATATAAGATATTATCAATATTCATAATATATTTTTTTTACTGTAACTAATACTATATTACCCTGAGTGGAAATAAAAACACATATTATAATTGACAAACACGTATGATAATTTTCCTTTTCATATATAATATATTCTTAGTAAATGTTTTCATCCAATCCTTTGTTTCATTTTGATAAGTATTTTTTTCATAACTATGTATAAATACTTATAATATTTTAATTTTTTATTATTCCATTGTTTTAAAACTAAATTTAATTCTTCCTAGTTTTTAATAAATTGTACTTTGGTAGATTTCTAATAACCTCAATATGTACTATATTTTCAGAATTATTCCAAAATATAAAAATTTAATAAATAAAAATTCAAAACTAAGAAAAAATTAAGATACTTATATTAATAATTTATTAATCTAAAGTCACTCAAGTGAAAATATTAGTAACAAATGAAAGGATATTTGTGAGCATTAACACTCAATTTAACTGATAATATATTGGATTATAAAATTTTAACAATAAAATAGAAAAAAAATATCATTCTTTTTTATTGTCACAAAACACATAAGATAAAAACGTAAAGATTATAGATATAAAAAACTAGGGGAATGAAATTAATGAATCAGAATTATATAATCATTAAAAATAAAACATGTGATCCCCATTCTCCCTTTTTTTTGGTATCCATAGAAATTCTTTAATAGAGGGTATACCATATCTCTTTTTCACACTAAAATGAATAAACAATGAGATTATAATACTAGGAAGAATTTTATTTTTAATGTGACTTGTATTAAATAACAATTTAAATTCAAAAAATAAAGAAATATATATATAGTATAAAAATAAAAAAATAAAAAAAATTAATCACGTAAGAAAAAATTGAAAAAATACAAATAAAATACGTGTAACTCATTTAAAATAAAACAAGCCCAATAATACTTTAATAAATAAAACATGTCAATAGTGAGAGCCTTAATAAAAAATATCAGTCAATTGATATTATATTTTAATAAATGGAGGATAAATATGAGTTTTTTTGAATGTGATATCTTAAGAAATGATGCGTATATCATAGTTCTTATTTTATAAAATGGATTATTGGACATTTTGAAATGTTTTTATGAAAAGTGTTATCTCATTTTATTGGAATGAGTTGATAAATAAATCCAAAATCCTTCAATTTTTGTTCCATAAACAATAGGTTTACACATCGACTACTTGATTTAATATATTATACTTAATAGTAGATAAGTAAAAATAGTATTACATCATAGAAGATGAATAAAATAATGATCCTCCTAAGAAGTGATAGCTTTTGGAGTTACTATTCCAATATAATAAACAACATCATTAGTCTGAATCAATATGTAAAAATAAATTAGATCAAATGGTTTTTATAATAATAAGATAAATAGATATAAAAACATTTAAATATATTAAAATAAATTTGGTATCTTTAAAATGATATTCCTTACTATTTTATTAGAATCTAGAATAGTGATATACAACAAACATGATGTTAGGTTCAATACCATTTATATATGAAAAACTCTCAATTATTTCTATATATAAATTTTTTTACACTAGTATCCTGACTTCAGCCACATCAAGTTTAATATTGGAAGTTGTTGGATTTGAAGATAATTTACTATTTTGAATCCCAAATCTTTTTAGTAATTTATGTCTGTACTTGATTTGATTTAGAATATTCAGAAAATATTTTTGAGTTATATGAAAAACAAGAAAGAAATCTTATACACCAATCATGCTCATTTATAACTCCTATTACAAGAGTGTTGAAAATTCATTACACAATTTATGGTTATTTGAACTAAAAATTATATCATAGACATATATTTCAATACAAAAAATTTATAATGATGAAATTTTATTAAGAAGTTTAGGGTTTTACAAGAATACTAAAAAAAATTTGATAAAAGAAAAGTACTACTTTTTTTACAGTAAGATATAGGATCTTATTTAAGACTATAAAAGTAATTTTTATGTTTGATATTTTTTTAAAGAAGTCAATTTTCAAAGATAAGAGGTTGTTCAACATAAATTTTCTCTCAAAGAAGTTTTTTTAAAATAAATAATTAACTTACTGCTATAAATTGTTAGTATATATATGATGAATAGTTTAAGATAATTATAATTTATTATAATATGGATACCATTGAAATAGTTTCATTAGAATATATTCCGTCATATAGATTGTAACATTAGGCTATTAATCTTTCTTTATTTCAAGTAATCACTCTGAGAACATCTTTATTTTTACTAAAAACCCATCTGATACCTATAATAGGATAATAAAAGCCTCAACAAACTAATTCCAAAATATTATTACCATTATACCAATTTAATTATATTTTATGTTTAAAACCTAATTCTTATCACTAAAGTATTATTTCAAGGTTTTAGGTTCAATTAGTGATATAAAAAAATAAATTTTAAAATTATTTCTAAAAATTAATCTATATCAAACTCCATTTAAAAATTGAATAATAGATTCTAAGAGATGTTCTTTAATGTTTCAAAGCTATCTAGGAAACACACTCTTATTTACATCACTTTTAGTCTCTTAGGATTGGTTTTTGTATGAATATGTTTCTAATCTTCATCTGTTTTACTATAAACGGGAGTATCAAATAATAAGGTATTCATAGAAGCATTTGGGTTAACAATATTAATTTTATAATGATAAACGAGATAACTTTCATCTAACTTATAATGTATTTACTCTTCAACTATGTTAGAGTTATTAATTAAAATTATGTATTCTTTAGAAGTAGTTAATTAACCTTGAATTATTCCCTTATCTGAATTTGGATTTAACATACTAATATTTTCCTTAGTGTTAAAGATATAAACCATTCACCTAAATACATTAAATTATACATATTTTGGGTTTCTATTATTCCATAAATCATAGTATTTTTTCTATAAGATAGTTCTTATTATAACTCTACTTATAATAAAACCGACAATTTTAGGAGTTTAATCCAAAAAATGAGTTTCCATAATGTATTTATATAACATAGTTCTAAAAATTACCTATAAATTTATATTTATTCTTAGAAAAAGCATTCTATATACATGTTATAAGGGTAAAAAATTCATTTTTAATACTAGGATTTTAAAATCTATAGATAAATTTATTACTATCAATTATTATCCATGCCAACTTCTCAAGAAAACAATTTGGGAATCTATTTCACTCTCTTCTAGTTTTCATGAATTCATGATGAGAAAAAAAGATTCATTTCTAATCCTTAAATATTAACCCCAGGTAAATATTAAAAATTCATCAACCCGAAAAAATAATACATTTTTAATCATGTTCTTTTAATTTTATATGGTCCAAAAATCCATGTTTATTAGTTCCAAAATTCTAGAAACAACAACTTTATTAACTGATTTAAAATAAAATTCTTTTCTTGCATATTTTCAGGGATCACATATAATATTTTTTATCAAACTTATGCTAAATAAAATCATAAATCATATTATTCTAAAATATATTATGAATGAATAAACATTAAAATGTCTATGTATTCAATTCAAAATCCAAGATATATTAGTTTCAGTTATTAACTAGATTATATTTGGTCTAGATAAAAAATTAAGATTTAAAGTATATAAATTTTTATTTCGATATAATTTAAAATTTAGAAAATATTCTTAAAAAATTGAACATTTATCATTTATATCATTCTATTTTTTAAATTAAATACTAGGCTCTATAGCGTATAAAATACACCACATTAAGCTTAAACAAATCGATAAATATTGTTATTTAAATGTTACCATTATAACATAGCTATTAGAATGATAGGTATGAATAAGATTTATGAAATTATGAAATTATGTATATAAATGTATATATAAGTAATTATAGTGGCGAGTGATTAACTATAAATGAATATAAAACCCTCTTTGAAAGTAAAAGTAAATATTTTTCTAGAACACTATTTAAATGTGCACAAGTGTGTTTTATACCAATAAAATAATAAAGGAACACTTTTTGGATAATAATAATTATATATATATAATATAATCAATATAATTTTTCAAAAAAATACTATTTGTTTTATATACATAATATAATAATAAATGTAGTTTTACACATAAAAGCTATATTTATCTAAAAAATAGTTTTACCTCCTTTTGATGGAACACTTGATTTATTTCTATTTTTGGAAAATTTTTATAATTTATTTTTTAAAAATAAAATTATTCTTTTAAATTGGAATATAAATTTTTAATTTGGATGAATTTATGTTATTTTTATGATAAATAGCACGTTTTAATGAATAGTGAGAAAAACTGAATTCAAATTGGAAATATATTTTTTATCTAAAACATTTATAGTGCTAAATTATATTTTTTCTTGGTTTTAAATTATAATTAGATAAATTTTATATAATTTAATTTTATTTTGGTCATTGTTATAAAATTTAAAATGAATTTTTATATAAAATCATTTCAATCTTTTGAACATTTTCAGTTTAATAACCCGTTTTCATACCCCATCAAAGAGATAAATTTTGAATTAATTTTTTCATATTATGTGTTTTTAATTAAAGAAATGGATTGTATATGTGGAATCATGTGTAAAATATTTATTAAATAGTTCCATTTATTGGAAAACATGAATATTAACTTTATAAATTTTTTTATTACCATGGTTAACGGTAAACTAGGTAATTAAGGGTAAAAATAATATATTACAAATTAAGAAATTACCCTTACAATTATTTAAATTTTATTGTATGAGTGATTTTAAACCAAAATAATCTATAGGGAAATTTTATGACCTTTTAGAGTCACTTGTATGACTTTAACCCCTTTATTGTATTTTATATTAAAGAAAAGTCAAAGATACCATACTTATGTTTTAATAACAATGACATTTTTATTATGGGTTTATTTAAAAGATATATTATATTATAAAAATTAGTTTTAAATATAAAATATATTTCTAAATCATGGTAATTTATTTATAATTTTTATTTTATAAAATAATTACATTATATAATGACACAATGATGGTGTAGTATTTAATTAATTAATGGAAGTATCAAATAAATAATATTATGAATATTTATATAAATATAACTTGAGATAATTAATTTTATCTATGAATTTTATAGAATATTTTTATATGTTTTTTATGTGTTAAAACACATGGTTATATGAAATCACGTTCTTATGATATTTTTAAAACGTCAAGTAATAAAGAGTGTAAAATTGACATCAATGATATTTTAAAATTAACAATATTTTATTAGATGATATAAAAATCATAAAAATATAAAATTTGTAAAAAAATTAGTTAAGGTTTATTATTTAATAAATGAACCATTTATTGTTCTTGGGGCATTTAATAGTAACTATATTATCCATTAAATAGTAAAATTCCATGTTGTCATGGTAAGAGTTAAATTGGTTGAATAGGGGTTAGATACAAATTATAAAGATTAAAAAAAATATCAAAAAAATTATAAATTTAATAGAATTAATGGATTGCAAACCATCGTCATCAGACAATCTAAATAAATTAGTTTTAATCCATTTTAAATAGAAAACTGATTAATATTAACATAATATATTGAACAATTCAAGAAGTGTCCCTCCCTAATCTTATAAGAGGGAACCCATTATCCTCTTATATTTATACATCATAACAAATTTTCATTTGAGAATATCTAAAAAAATACTATACTAGAATATATAACCACATTCTAGAGACCTTAGTTTAGGCATAACTCTCTCTTGAGAGGTGTTAATCAAAGGAGAACATCTGAAGATGAGGTACCATTTTTAATTAGGTATTTCTATTTTATTTCCACTTAAAATTCCTTAGAATATTATTTAAACATGAAAACTTTATAAATAAAGTATCCTCAATTTTTTGAGATGTCATTATGTTAATATCATCACCTTAAACCATCTCAAATTCCATCAAACAGGAAAATAATTAAGGGTTTGTGTGTACGACATACTATAACCTCACGTACCGATACAATTCATTTTCCATCATTGTCTCTGAAGATGGTTTATAGTAAAGAAAGTAATGTTCATAAATTATATTAATGAAATATTTATCATTATTAATAAACAACATATCACTTATATTTGTACCTTTACCTTCATATAAAAATGATAATGTCATTCATGTGTATGTGTGAAATATCACCTCTATAAAGAGATGTGATTTGTATTTCATCACCACATCACATGAATTATATATATATGTATGAATAAATTATTAATATTATATTATTGTTATTATTAAAATTATTGAAAGATAAAATATTACTTACCTTTTTCCATAATGATAATTAAAAAATGGAAAAGTTACTAATGCATACGTACGTTATACTATCTCCCTGATTGTAATATTGGTTCATTTTTCATAAACATTATACTTGTTAAGATTTAAAAGATAAAAATATTTATAAAATTATTATAATATAATTATTATTATTCTATATATGATGGAATAATGATGAATTTTACTATAAACAACCTATCAATGTCATTTTGGACTCATATATCTATTATCTTCAAAAGGACAACATGAACATAAACAAACAAGTAATTGTTATAAAATGATAACGTGTGATATAAAAGGAATAATAAAAATTTGAAAGGTTATAAATAATATAAATAATATTATTATTTTTATTATTTTGGAATATAATGATTGAACATGATGAATCGGCCTGAAGGTAAGGGACTTCGTCTCAATTTTATTTCATTGAGGAATATTTTGATGTTTGGGAACTCAATTATTTTATGTGGTGTATATAAATCTAAATTGAGACCTTTTATAATTAATTAAATTAATCTCATGATATTTAATGTTTTTTTAAATGTTACACTTTTATGTGGAATATTATTTTACTGATTACATAGTAGTAGATATTTTTTAACTCAATTTCCATTAATTGGGTTAATCTTCTACATCATTGATAATGTCATGATTTGATTATGTGTTAAATAGATTTTAATTATATTATGTTTTATATACAATTTTATAATGTAGATATATAAATAATACACATAATTTATTAATTTTAATAATTCTCAATTCAGTGATATTATATTTATAAGGGACTCTTTAACTGAAACACATTTTTAAATCTTTAAAGGTTTATTATTATCATTATTTCTCTTTAATGTAAATGATTTAAAAATAGTTTTTATTAATGAATATATATGGATATGAATGTTTTAGAATAGAAATTTTATTTTTCATCTTAAATATTTTATAAAATGGATTATCTGGATCCATTTTATGTATGGGACTTTCATTTTAAAAACTCTTTCAAAGTTACTCTTTCAAATATTTTTACAAAATCCAAAAGGAATGTTTTTTAATAAATATGTATTTAACATATTTTAGTAATTTTATTTATCTTTGAGTTTTTATAATTACTTTAGAATTTTAAAACTTTATTTTCAATCAATGTGTTTTTATTTATGAGTTCATAACATTGTAAAAATTAAATGTGATTACCAAGTAGAAATGATATTTTAATCAGGAATGTCATTTTATTAAATTTTTATGTTTCATGATTTTTATGGTTATTTTACATTATTTATGAGTATGGGTGGTTTTGTGACAAAATTAAGGTGGGTGGCCTTATTATTGATCTTCAATGCATTGGGTAATGAGGCGAAGTTAATCAATTAGATTTCTCATAGATATTATAGGAATATAGAATAGTGTTTATTCAAAATTATTCCATGAAGGGAGTTGCTATAAGTTTAAGATTGACAAGGAAATAATGGCACAATTTTACTTTATGATTTATGTTATATATATTTGTTGATAGTAAAATAATTATTTCATGAGAAAATATAAATATCTTCTATTTTATTGGCGAAAAGTATAAATTTATAAAAATATTTTCATGGGATTATATGTTATGATGGACTCATAGTTTTTATATTTCTTTTTTCAATACTTAAGGGTATTTTGTTACTAATACCATATTTCTGAATATTTCTCAACGATATTAATATTTGTAAGGACAAAGAAGATGTCATGATGAAATTATTTAATAAGTTTCAGGAAAATAAAGTTTTAATATTTTAAAAGGATTTTAATTTCTGAAATAAACGATATAGAGCATTAGTTTCCACTTGTAATGTTTGGTGTTAATTTTTAAGATTTTATCCTAATTTTATAAATATCTAAATTGAAAAGTTCTTAGAATTTTAATTATAGTTTCAAATAACCACAATATGTAATGATTTTTGTCGAGTCCTTATAGTTGGAATAAAAAGATGGTTTAAAATATTTTCGTGAGTAGTATATCTTCTTTAGTGTTATTGATATCATCACGTGTTTATAATTTTAAGGTTAATATGTTCAATGTCTTAGATACACTTTTAGGCTTTATTTTATTAAATTTAAAGATGATTAATGGTTATTTTGGAGAAATTTATATTTTCAATAATTCAGGGTTATTAATTTTTTTGATTCAAAATTAAAGGTATGAGATAAAATTTTAGATAAAAATATTTTAAGATTATTTTTTCAGATGTTTATCACATTTTGGAATTTTTTAAGGATTATATTAATATTAGTTTAGAAAAATGAATACCTAAGGAATGTGTGACAATATTTCATGTCCATATTTTTCGTGGGGATTAAACCCACAATTGAAGGGAAACATTGGTGCATCACCTACCATGGGCCTAAAAGATGTCCTGGTTAGTATGATTTTTTATTTTCTGTTAAAAAATTTGATATATGAAGAGTAAGTTGATTTAGGAAACATAAGTTTTAACATATAGTTATCTATTGGATTGGAAATTGATTTTTTGATTAAGTGATTAATGTTTTTTCACAATACGATCACTATATTGTGAAACCTATATATTATAGTTAAATAGGATACTGAAGTATTTTATTTGAGAAGTAAAGTTTGAATTATATTTTGGAATAAATTATGATTATATTGTGGAATTTTATTGATTTGGGTTATTTATGGAATGATTTTTATATCTTTGAGATTATGTGATTTGGGAAATTAAAATTTTGGTATGTTTATTTAAGACTCATTTATGTTATTTTGTGATAAAGAACTATATTGGATATATATGTAATAAAATACATCTGATTTTTGGGTTTCAAACTTATTATAGAATATTTATGAGTAATTTTTTAGATATTTATTTTTTGAATGACCGATGATGAACTTTGGGTATTACAATATAATTTTAGAGATTAAAAGTAGTTCTTCCTTATATAAAACTTTATTATTTTTGGATAATTATATTATTTTATCATAACCATTTTGGTTTTGATTAATTTTTAAGATAAGTGGAATTGATATTTATACTCTTGTTTATTTTGTGATTTATATTGGTCGATCTTAATCATTCAATCAAGAAAAGTACATCTTGAATACTAATTATTTTGATAAAAAGTAAAATTTGTGGTTGAAGTTGATTAAAGGATGAAAATATAATTTTAATGTATGTATATTTACTTATATTCTTAGTCCATGTTGTATAATAATTCATCAACTCTATGAAAAGGATATTGAAACAAAAATCGTATCTCTTTACTTTTATCATTTGTTTTTTGACCCATCACATATTTATTATTTTTAGATAATTCACTTTTCCATGATCATGTTCTCTATCACTCTATATTAGTATATTAGAGTTATTTTTCTCTTCAATGTACATGTTTTCCTACTTAGCGACCCATTATTTGTTATCTCAGGTGACTTTCATACTTCTCTTCCTTCTTTTTAAAGTGGAAGTTTTACTAATCATTTTTCTAATGTGATTTTCAAAAAATATATTTTGATTGGTCAAACCTTGGTTACCAAGTCATAGTTAAAATTCTGAGGAGGCTATTTATTAAATGGGGGGGGGGGTAAAATGTACCATCTTGTGTTTTTTAATAATAATTACTATGTTAGAGAGCGTACAAAATACACCACATCAATCGTAAAAAAAACATTTAAATATATTTATTTAAATTTTACCGTTATAACCTGGATATTAGAATTAAGGGTATGGGAATGATTAATTTAATTATTAAAATATATTTTATAGATTTATATATAATGAATTTATTGGTGACTAATTAATTTTAAATGAAAGTGAAACCTTCTTTAAAAATAAAAGGAATCATTTTTACAGAAAACTATTTAAATGTGAAAAAATGTATTTTCTACCAACGAAATAAAAACAATTAAAATTTTGGATAATATTAATTAAATATAGCTATAATATATTTAATATAATATTTCAAATTCTTCTTATGTGTTTTCGAGACAAGATATAATAGTAAATATAGTTTTAAACATCAAAAATTCATTTTGATAAAAAGATGTTTTACCACATTTTGATGGAGAAATTGATTAAAATATAGTTTTTGAGACTAATATCAGTCATATTTTAAAGAATAATGATTTTTGTTGAAATTATAATATCATATTTTATATTAGTATAATTTGTTTTTTATTTTTCTGATAGGTTTCATGTTTTGATGAAGAGTGAAAAATACTAAATTTTAATTGGATTGAAAATTTTCATCTAAATAATTTATAGTGTTAAATTATAATTCTTATTGGTTTTAAACAACAATAATATCAATATAGTATCAAATAATTTATTTTATCTCATTGGGATAAATTTAACATTGAATTTGGATATAAAAACATATCAATATTTTGATTGTTTTCACTTTAATGAGACCTTTATCAACAGAATTAGCATACTTTTTAATTCAGATCATATCTCTATTCTTCTAAATGGTAAGCCTAGAGGCTAATTCAATTGTTCTAAAGGGGTCAGTCAAGGGAAACCCCTCTTGGCTATCCTTTTCACTATTGCTGAAGACTATCTTAGTAGACTCATCTCCCACGCAATTTGAAATGGTAACATTAAGCCTATCCCTGCTTCTAGAAACGTGAATGCCCCTCCCATTTGTTATATGCTGATGACATAATATTTTATTTAATAGGGGAAAAAAGAAACCTAAGCAACCTTAAAACTATCATCTCTCACTATGAAGAAGTCTCTGGTCAACATATCAATTTGTTGAAATCATTTATATACTTTGGAAAAAACTATCCCCCGGGGCGGAAAAGTAGCATTATAAATATTCTTGGTATTATGGAGGGCTTTCTCCCTTTAAATTATCTTGGGGTTCCTATTTTTTGGGGTAGACCCAAAGCGATACATTTCTCTACCATTGTTGATCAAACTCTTCGACACCTCTCCTCTTGGAAAGGCAATAATCTTTTAATGGCAGAGAGAATTTTCCTTGTTAAATACACTATTGCTTTTAAAATGGTCTACTCTATGATGATCTATAAATGGATGACTAGTCTATTCAAAAACAAAAAAGTTTCCATTAAAAACCTTTTCTGCAAGGGAAGCACTCTGGAAAGGAAGTTAGTTACAATACCTTAGTCAATAAGCTGTAAGCCTATTGAAAAAGAAGGTATTGGAATAAAAACCCTCACAAACTTTAACCAGACCCTCTAGGTGAAGCTCACATGGAATCGCATTTGTAACAATTCGCCTTCCACAGTCTTCCTTTGGGATTGTTTCCTTAGAAAACTCTAAAACAACACTCATAACAATCTCACATTCTTTATATGGCCATCCATTAAATGTACCTTCAACTGCATTATGTCTAATGCTTGATGGATGGCCAACAGAGACTCGAATTTGAATTTTGGGCTTGATAACTGGATTGGAACTCCCTTGATTTCCTTAATTTCATCCTCACAACTACCTGTGCATACTAGTGACACCATTAAAAACATTATGAAAATGCAAAAAACTCCCTTTTCTGAAGAGATTAAAACTATTGTCGATAATTACCATTTATCTGTTAATGAGGATTTCCTGATCTGGGGACCTTCACATAATGGGATGATTGACTTTAAGAGTTTTTAGAAACATTTGTACACCTATGATATGAACAACTTTAGCAGACATAAAAAAATCAATAAATCCTAGATTAAACCTTCAAGATTTACTTTTTTTTCCGTATTGCTCATGGTATAATTCTAACGGACTTCTATTTGCAAAATTTTGGAATCAAACTTTCCTCTAAATGCCGTATGTGTAACCAACATCATGAATATATTAACCATCTTTTCCTTTCTTGTGATACAGCTACTAATCTTTGTAATTATATCTTTGACATCTTTAAATGCAACTGGTTTATTTGTAGCTCTCTAACCTTTCAGATTCAAAAATGTTTGGGGAAATCCGACTCTCAACAAATCAAGAACCTCTTTGTGGAAGCATTTTCAGAGCTTCTACATGTGATATGGTATGGTAGGAATGAATATACCTTTAGAAATAGTTCTTTAAATCTTAATTCCGGAAAAATGAGAATTCTTATCGCTACCAAAGATGCATCCTCGATACAGAAAGATCCTTGTAACAACTCGGTTAAAGATTCGGTGATACTACGACACCTTGGGATTATAGGTTAATACCCTCACCCTAAATTCATGATTGAAGTTTTTTGGCATCCCCCCTACAGGATAGATCTAAATCAACATAGATGGAGCCTATAAAGACAACCCATTCCTAACAGGTTCTGGAGCCATCTTCAGAAATCATCTGGATCAAGTTCTTGGTTTCTTCTATAGATCATGTGGTATTGCTACCTCCCTTGAAGCTGAGATGCTCAACGTGATTCACGAGATCTCATTTTCCAATATGCATAACTGGAACAAAATATGGTTTGAAATCGACTCCACCACTACCATCTAGGAAATCTGGAAGGGTACCATCCACCTAGCTTGGAAGCTCACTTCCCACTGGACTAACTGTCAGCACTCTCTCTCCTCCCCTATCTTCATTGCTCTGCACACTTTCTGGGAAGTGAACAGATTTTTCGATGCCCTTCTTAACAAGGTAGTTGACAAGGAAACTACCTAGAGAGATGATCTTCCCCCTGAGATTCTTACTCTTTCTATATAGGATGTAAACAAAATTCCTTCCTTTAGACTTGTGTAACCCCTTTCTTTTCTATAATAAATTTTGTGTTTTGGTCTTTGACCAGAACCCTACCTTAAAAAAAACATGTTTCCACCCTATCAATGAGATTAGTATTAAATTAATTTTATCCTATTATTTGTTATATACTATGAAAAAATGGGATCCGTATTTTGAATCAAATGTTAGAAATTTTGAAAAAATATGTCTTTTATTTTCGTACAATATGAATATTAATTATAATAATTTTTTTATCACCATAAATAAGGTTAAATTGATTAATTAAGAGTAAAATAATATTATAAATATTGTAAAATTTCCATAAAATATTTTTTAATTTTTTATGATAATTTATTTTCAACCAAAATAATTTTTGGGATGATTTTATGACCTCTTGGATGCACTCAGATGACTTTAATCCCTTTATATTATTTTATTTTAAGGAAAAGTCATTGATGTCATCTTTTGTTTTAAAAAATATAAAATATTTAATATATATTTATTTATAATATTTCTTTAATTAAAAATATTCATTAGAAATATAAAATTGATATATACATTATAATAATTTATATATAATTTTTAAGTGATAACATAATTACATGAAACTATAACATAATGATGAATCAATAATTGTTTAATTAATGTAAATATCATCTAAATGATATTAAAAATGTTAAAATAAATATAATTTGAGATAATTGATGTCATAAAATTATTTAATAAAATAATTTTATATGACCTATACATGTTAAAAGAGTTTCTTCATAGATATCATGTTTTGTGACATTTTTAATAGTTAAGTAATTAATATTTCCAAATGTAATGTTAATTTAATTTTAAAAACAACATGTTATTAAATGATATAAAATTCATAAAAATATAAAATCCAAAAAACTATTTGGTAAATTTTATAAAATTTATTCAATTATTCATTTATATTTCTTTTATCATTTTATAATAACTACATTATCCCTTAAAATATAAAAATACAAGTTGTCATGCCAAGAGTTAAAGGGGTTAAATAAGTGTTAAATCCAAAAGATAAGGATTTAAAAAAATTATAAACATGTATAAATTTACTTTTATGAATGGATTTAAATCCACAATCATATTACCTTAAAAATAGATCAGTTTGGAGTAATTTGAAAATGAAAATTAGCTTATATTAATTGAATATTTTGAAGAATTCAAAGAGTGCCTCTCTACTCTTTAAAAAATGGAACCTCTTACCCTCTTATATTCAAAACTAAAAACCAATTTGGTTCAGATAATTTTTAAAACATACATTATTAGAATACCTATCCAAATTATACAATCCTTAGTTTAAGAAGAACACCCTACTTAGAGGTGTTACAGTTTTATTCAAAGGAGTTCATCCAAAGAAGAGATATCATTTTTAATTTAGTGTTTTAATATTTTTCTTCTTAAACGTCCTTAAAATATTATTTTGACATGATAAATTAATAAATATAATATAATAAATATAATTAGACGTTATTATGTTACAATAATCTCTTAAATAGGTCTTTAATTTCATCAAATATAGAAATAATTAATCATTCATGTGTACGACAGACTGCCACCTCGCAAAACCCAAATAATTCATTTTCAATCATCGCCTATCAAGATGATTTATAAGGATGGAATTAATGTTTATGTATGATATTAATGGAATATTTAAAATTATTAAATAATAATATTTCATTTACATTGTTTTCTTTTGATGCACATAAAAATGATAATGCCATTTGTACGTGTGTATGAACTATCAGCTCCACGAAGCGATGTCATTTATATTTAATCACCACATTTCATAGAAGATATATATAAGTATATTTAAATTATTTATATTATCTTAATGATAATATGATAATTATATATAGATAAATCAATACTTTTTTCTTTCCATAATGTTCATTGACAAATGGAAAAGTTACACATACATACGTATGACCTACCACCTCTATGATCATAACACTAGTTCATTTTTCAAAAAAAAAGCATCGATTATTGGTATAAAAATAATAATTGATATATGAATATGATTTTAATTTAACAATTATTATTTTTTAAATGTTTTAATGTTGAACACTTTGTCTATAGAAATCAAATCTAAGTCATTTTAAACTCAAGTATCGAATATCGTCAAAATGTCCTACATGAACTTGAATAATGAAGTAATTGTAATAAAATGATAAAAAGTGATATTCAATGAGTAATAAAATTTAAAAAGGTTATAAATCAAACAAATAATTGAGAGAAGTCTATTATTTAGGATGATAAAGATTTTATGTGATGATTTAGACTCAAGGTAAGGGTTATGGTCTTAATTTTCTTTCATTGAGGCATATTTTGATGTTTTATAACAATATTATTTTATAAGGTGTATATAACTATCCATTTACATGATATAGGATGTATTTATTTATTATAATGTTATATGATGTTTTTTTAAATTTCAACGATTTGTGTATCATACTATTTGACTGATTACAAATTTGCATCGATTTTTTAACTCAATATTTCTTAATTTGGTTAATCTTCCACTTTATTGATTATGTAATGATATGATTATGTTCCAAATAAATTTTTATTATCTAATATTTTATGGACACATGTTTTAGGTTGATTTAATGTGAATACACACAATCAATTCATTTTATTAATTCTCAATTCAATGATATTATATTCATAAGGGGCTCCTTAACTAAACAATTATTTTAAATGTTTTAAAGATTTATTATTAAAAATATTTTTGTTTTATTTATGTGACTTCAAAATGGTTTTTCTAAATGAATTTATAATGAATCAAATTTTTAAAAAAATTTATCATTAGGATCCATTTTATATAAGGTATTTTTTTTAAAAACTCTTTTAATGTTACTCTTTAATCTATTTTTACTAAATCCAAGAGGAATGTTTTTTAAATATACAACACAAATAGAATTTCTTAATTTAATTTCACTTTATTGTTTTGATGCATCCTTTAAAATTTTATAATTTTATTTTCAACTAATTGTTTTTCATTTATGAGTTTGGGAATTTTAAAAAATGAGATGTTTTTTGAAAGTATAAAAGTTATTTTTCATAAGAGTGTACTTTTATAAACGATTTTTGGGTTGTACTTATGTTATGATTCTTGGAAATTGTTAATTAGTATGGTTGGATCTGTGATAAACTATGGGTGGGTGGGCTCATTATAGATCTAAATTGAATTGTGTAATGAGATAGTGTTAACTGATTATGTATCTTCTTATAGATTAAGGTTATATACTATGTTGGTTATTCAAAATGTAACCATGAAGGTTGCCCCCTTTGTAGTTGTGAGAGATATAGTAAATTTAATATTGATATGGAAATGGGTTCATATTGTGTCTTTATGATTTATGTTGTCAATTTATTTTTATATGAAACTTATGATTTCCTGAGGAAAGCTAAAGAGCTTATATTTTATGAATGAAAAGTATAACTTTCTAAAAATGTTTTAATGGGATTATAAATATTTATCGACTAATGACTTATTTTTTTTGTATATTTCTTATTGATATTTTTTTTATCATCTCATGTTTTAAAATTGTTTTCACTAGTCTTAAGATTGATAAGGTCAAATAATATGTCATAAATAAAGTATTGAAGATGTGTCGAAAAAATAAATTATATATTTTTTTAAAATAATTTCCTTTTGTGAAAAAATGGACACAGATTATAAGTGTCTAGCTGTAATATATGGGTTTTATTTTTATGGGTTTTTTTTCTAATTCTTTAAAACTCTAAACTGAAAAGATCATGAAATTTATATTCTAGTTTAAAATCCTTAGAACATGTGATATTTAAGGATAACTCTATGTAGTTATAATCAAAGTATGATTTTAGAATCTTTTTAGATTAGGATGTCTTCTTTAGAGTTAGGTATATCATCATGAGTTTATAATTTTATGTTTAATATGTTCAATATCTTGGAAAAAACATTTTGGTTTCATGTTATGGAATTTTAAAGTGATTAATTGTATTTTTGAAGGTAAATATTTTTTAGGTAATTATAGGTTATTACTTTTTTTGGGGATTCAAAATGAAAAGTACAAGATAAAGTCTGAGGTTAAAACACACTAATGTTATTTTTGAGGATGTTTATCACACTAATGGAATTTTATGAGGTCTAAATTTATATATTTTTAGAAAAAGGACAACCCTCAGGATGGGTGACAACTTTTCAGGTTTGGAATGTCTGTGGGAATTGAACCCACAATCGTACGACAAAAAGGGCGCATCACCTTCCATTGGCCTATGAAATGTGCTAGTTATTATGATATTTTTATTTATACTATTTTACAGGTCAATAATAAGTTTATTTTGGGAATATATGTTTTATCAAACAGATAAACATTATATTGGAAAATGATTTGATGTTAAGTAATTCATATTATTTCTGAAGACGTTCAATATTTTGGGAAACCTATATGATCAAGGTAAAAATAACACTATGGGGTTTTATTTTAGAATAAAATGTTGATTATATTTTGGAAGAATATATGATTTTATTATTTCCTTATTTTCATTCATGTTATTTTGGTAAATGATTAACATATCTTGGAGATTATGTGATTTAGGTAATTATGTTTTTGTTAGGAGTCATTAATACTCATTGATGTTAATTTTTGATAAAGTATAATCTTTAAATTATATGTAAACATATTCATCTAAATTTTGGGTTTAAATATTATTCTATATTTTTTTTAAATTTTATGATAATTATTTATTGAATTTTTAATATTGAACATTGGATATTTATGTTGAAATTTGGAGATTAAAAGTAGTTTTTCATCATACAAAGGTTTTTTGTTTTTAAGGAATTTTTGTATCTTACCATAACCATTTTTTTAGGTTGATATATAATGATAGGAGGAATACATAGTTATATTTTTTTGGATTATTTGATCTATATAAGTTGATTTTAATGCTTCAGGCACAAAAAATTCACCTTGAATACACATTGTTTGGGGAAATAGTTACATTTATGGGTGAAGTTGATTGATGGAAGAAACACTACTTGTAAAGTAAGTATATATCATAATTTTATTATTCTAGGTAGTAAAATAATTCCCCAACTCAATGAAAATTATCTTAAAATAATAAGAGTATTTATATTATTTTATCAATGGTCTTTTGACATATAAAATATTTATGTTTTTTTGATGGTTAACATTTTCCAAGATCATGTTCTTTATAATAATATTTTAGTATATGAGAAGTATTTTTCTCTTATATTTCCATGTTTTCTTACATGGAAAACAAGTATTTTTTTTATCTCATTTAATCTTCATATTTCATTTTATTTCTCTTAATCTATATTTTTTATTAATTCTTATTACAATATGGGTTTTCCAAATAGGTATTTTGAATAGTTGAACCCTGGTTACCAAACAAAATTTCAAATTTTAAGGGAAAAATTTATTAAGGGTGGCGACGGGATAATGTGACATTATATATTTTTTAAATGGAAATACTACATTATATTATTTACAAAATATTCCACATCATGCTTAAATGAATAATTAAATATTGTTATTTAAATGTTACCATTATGACATATCCATTAGAATGATGTATATGAATAGGATTAACTGAATTATGAATATATGATTTACACATGTATATATAATGAATACTTTGGTGACCAAATAATTGTAAATAAAAATGAAACCATCTTGAAAATAAAAGGAAATATTTTTCTGGAAAACCTTTTCAATGGGCATAAGTGTTTCATATACCAATAGAATAAAAAACATACTTTTTGGATAATATTAATGAAATATACTCGTTATATATTAAATTTAATTTTTAACATTAATCATATGCATTTTTAAAGAAAATATATAACAAGAAATCTAGTGTTACACTTAAAAAATGATTTTTTATAAAAATAAATTTCACTACCTTTTAATAGAGCACTTAATTTAAATATTGTTTTTGAAACTTTTATAAATTATATTGAAAAAATAAACTTCTTATTATATATAGTATTATAAAATTTCACTTGGGTTTAGTTGTTGGTATTTTTTCGATAAGTTTCATGTATTGATGAGTTTTGAAAAATACCGAATTTTAATTGAAAAATTTTATTTTGTCTAAATAATTTATAGTGTTAAATTATATTTTTTATTGGTTTTGAAGATTAATTAGATAAATTTCATATAATTTAATAAAATTTATTTAATTTTAAGTAATTTCACATCTAATTTTAATATAAAAACATTTCACACTTCTGAACGTTTTCACTTTAACAACCAGTTTTCTCACCCCATCAACGAGATTAATTTTGAAATACTTTTCTCCTATTATGTGTTTTGAATTTCTAAAAATTGGATTCCATATTTACAGTAATAATTTATAAACTTTTTATATATCTCCCTTTTACTTTGGAACAATATGAATATTTACTATAATAATTTTTATATTACCATAGTAGTGGGTAAAGAAAGTAATTAAGGGTAAATATAATATTATAAATATTATAAAATTATTCAAAAACCTTTCATAAATTTTTAGATGCTTTATTGGAAATTGAAACCATCCTTGGGACATTTTTATGAACTTATGGACCCATTTGGATGACTTCAATCTATTTATAGTATTCTATTTCAAATAAAAGTCAAAGATGACACACTTATGTTTTAATAACTATAACATTTTTAACATTGGGTTATTTAGAAGATATCTTCGAGTATAAATAGTCATTGGAAATTTAAAAGATTTATATAAATCTTGGAAATATATTTATAGTTTTCACATGAAAAAATAATTATATTAAATAATTACACAATGATGATGCAATAATTGTTTAATTAATGGAAATATTAAATAACTGATATTAAAAATATTAAATTACAAAAAATTTGTGATAAATAATTCCATCCAAAAACATCATAGATTACTTAGATATGTTAGTGATGCGTTAAAATAGTTTTTTTGAATATATCATGTTTTTATGATATTTTAAGAAAGCAAAGTAATGAATATTGTCAAAATTTATATTAAGTATATTTTAAAATAAACAAGATTTTATTAATTGATATAAAATTTATAAATTTTAACATTCAAAAAAATATTTTCAAAAAGGTATAAAATTTAATCAATTATCCATATATGGTTATTTTTTTATTTTATTGTAAAAACATTTACCCGTATGTGGTAAAAATCCTTGTTGTGATGGTAAGAGTTAAAGGGATTAAAAAAGTGTTACAGCTAAAAGGTAATGATTAAAATAAATTTTACATTTTTCTTTAAATTTAATTATATCAATGGTTTTATAATCATAATAATAATATATTCAATATAAAGAATTATTGAGACATTTTTAATAGAAAATTAATTTATATTGATTTAATATTTTAATAAATTCCAAGAGTGACCATTCACACTCTTATAAGTGGGAACCACTTCACATTTTATATTAAAACATACAAACCTATTTTGTTAAGAAAATATCTTACAAAATAACTTACTAAAATACCTACCCAAAATCTATATGAATTAGTTTAGTAAGAACACTATACTTTGCGGTGTTAAGGTGTTATTAAATGGGGATCATCTCAAGATGAGGTATTATTTTTAATTAAGTGTTTCTGTTTTCATTCTTCTTCCACTTCTTCAAAATATTATTCAAACCTTATAAATAAATAAATCTAGTATAATTAAAATAATGAGAATTTATTTTGTTAACATAATATCCTAAATCCATCTCTACTTCCATGAAATGTGAAAACAATTAATCGTTTGTGTGTACGACAGACGACCAGCTCACGAAAAGAAATATTTATTTTTCGTAACCATATCTCAAAAAGGTTTAAAATGATGGAATTAATGTTTATATAGGAAATTAATTAAAAAATAATCATTATAAAATTATTATATATCATTTTCACTCTTCACATTCCATTCACATGAAAATGATAACGGTGTTCGTGCGTACTTGTGAACTATCACCTCCACGAAATGATGCAATTATTTTTTCAAAACCACATCACCTGGATGATATATATATAGGAATATTTAAATGATTAATATTATAATAATTATATTTTGTTCATTATGTGAATATAAAATAATACTTACCTTCTTTCCATAATGAACACTTAAAAATATGTAAATGTTACTAATATATACGTATGACATACCATATCCATGATCATAATGTTGATTTTTTTCATAAAAATTAACCATTATTGGTTTAAAAAGAATAATTGAAAAAAAATATTATTATCATGTAATTATTTTAATTCTTTAGATGATGTAATAATGACCACTTAGACTGTAGACATAATATTAAAGTTATTTTGGACACAAGTATCGAATATCGTCAAAACGTCCCAAATTAAAATAAATAATTAAGTAATTGTTATAACATGATAATAAGTGATATAAAATGAATAATAAAATTTAATAAGGTTGTGAATAAATTAAATAATTAAGCAAAGTTTATTATTCAACAAGATAATTATTGTGGACGATGAATCAGACTCAAGGTAATGGACTTCGTCTCAATTTTCTTTCATTGTGGAATATAGGATGTTATGAAACTATATTATTTTATATGGTGTATATAACACAAATTTGAAATTTTATATCATGAATTTATTTATTCTCTTGATTTTTAATGTTTTTTTAAATTTTATCCTTTTATTTGGCATACAATTTGGCAGATTACAAAGTAGGAGGTATTTTAAAACTCTATTTCCATTCTTTGGAATAATCTTTGACATAATTGATTATGAAATGATATGATTATGTGTGAAATGAATTTTAATTATCTAATGTTGTATACACATTAGTATTATGTATATTTATAGTGAATATACATAATCTATTCATTTGATTAATTCTTAATTGAATGGTATGATATTAGTAACAAGCTCTCCAATTAAAAAATAATTTTAAATTATTTTTGGATTTTTTTCATCTAAATATTTATCTTCAATGTACATGATTTAAAAATGGGTTTTATGAATGAATCTATATAGATATAAATGTTTTAAAATATAAATATATGTATTAATCTCAAATGGTTTCAAAAAGGGATCATCTGGATCCATTTTATGTAAGTGGATTTCTTTTAAAAAACTCTTAATGTTACTCCTTAAATATTTTTAAAAAACTCAAAATGAAGGATTTTTACGATATATAGAATTAACAGAGTTTTATACTTTCATTTATGTTTAATTTTTTGAATTTTGCTTTACGATTTTACAAAAAAAAATCAGATAACGTGTTTTCATTTATGAGTGTGCGGATTTGTAAAAATGAATGGTGATTTGAAAGTAGAAAAGTTATTTTCATCCCAAATGATATTTTATCAAAGAATTATATTTTTTCCTTATGTTGTGGTTCTGGAAAATTAATTATGAGTACATGTGTTTTATAGATAAAATGAGGGTGGTTGACCCTGTTATAACTATTCAATTTATCGGGTAATTAGATGGAGTTAACTAATTAAGTTTCTACTAAGAGATTAAGAGAATATAATATGATGGTTATTAAAAATGTAACTGTGAAGGTTACTCCCTATATAGACATGAGAGTATCAGAAAATGATAGAGTGATTTGCAAATGGTTCCATAATTTACCTTTTATGATTTAGTTTTTCTGTGAATGATTACATGATTCATCTGATTCAATGTGGTAATCTAAAGAGATTTTATTTTATGTGTGAAAATTATAAATTTTTAAAAATATTTTTATTTTTTATAAGTATTAAAATATTAACAGTTTATTTTATTATTTTTATGTCCATAATTGAGATTTGTTTTCTCATTCCATGTCTCAAAATATTTTTCACAATTCTTAATATTGGCAAGGAAATAGAATATGTCATAATGAACATATTGATGATATGATAAGAAAAGAAATAATTTTTTTTAAAAGTATTTCCTTTTGTAAAAAAAATGGAAACTGAGTATAAGTGTTCACTTATAATTTATGATTTTACATTTTAAGAGTTTTTCACAATACTTTTAAACTATAAACAAAAAATTCCTTGAATGTGAATTGTAGTTTATAATTAATAGAATATGTAATGTTTAAGGCTTATCCATACCTCATTAGAGTAATTTATTGAATAAACTTCTTAAAAATATTGAGAAATACTTATCATGCTCTATTATTACCCCTAAACATTTATAATTCTTTTTGATTATGATAGATTCTATATTTATTTCATAAAACAAACTAATTATATTTTCTCATGCTATATCTTTAAATGTGATAGTTCTTACTTTAATCCTTGATAAATAATAAAATTTTTGAAGTCACCACTCAAAAAACTTAAAATACTCTATCTATATACCTTATTGAATTAAATTTATTATAGATATTTCTCTATATATTATGATCAATTTTTTTTTGAATTCCCAAATTCAGATATAGAATTTAATTCATCCCTTGAATAATATATATAACTCAAGTAACTTTTATAGAATTTTACCTTTATATATGAAGTCCATTTTTCAAGTAAACAATTATGGGTTCTTATTATCTTTCAGATGATGAAATTCAAGATTTATATTCCAAAGTATCATATTTTTAAATCATCTAACCTCTTTGATTTTATAAAATTATTCCATAATTTATTAATGTATTTATAACCTTATATCCTCCTAGAAATCATGTTTGATACTCATTATAGTTGAGAATTTTAATCTCCAAAGATTTATCAACATGATACTTCTTTATTAGATGAGTAATAAAATATCTATTTGAACATTTTCTTATAATATAAAGTGCAAATATTGAGAGCAACATTGTCCTATTTGATGAATATGTGATCATCAAGTTCTTCTCGCATCTCATATTTATACATCATGAATGTCATCATAATATTATTCAAATTCAAATATTTATGATGTGTAGGATATCTAATAATAACAAATATTCCACTCTATTTAAGAGTAATAATATTAAGATATTTTATATATCAATTAGTTTCTTGTAAAAAAATTCTAAATATTGAAACATTATTAACTATCTTAGTGAGTCTCATATTAATTTGAATAATATTTTCTTAGTAAAACATCCTAAAATCCTAAAATTTAATATTTTTGGTATTGTATGTCAATTGATTTACATGCTCAATTATCTCATTTGAAATAATAATATTCTTCCATATATCATTAGAAGTATGTAATTGATAATATTTATTTAATTCATCTAATTGTAATCCATAATTGATAGAATTAAAATCTTTTGAATTTAAATAATAATTAGATTCTTGATTGGCACTCCAAAATTCAGGTTCACTAGAATGAATTTTATCAGGTTTAACAACTTCCTTGTAAAATTTTCAACCAATTTTCTTTAAGTAGATAACCATTATAAATTATATGAAATCATAATTCTATCCATTAATGTAATGAGATCTAATAATTGATATAATTTCTCTTTGATCATCTATTAGAATTATATAAGTCACAACTTATTCTCTCCAATATATTGTGTGTAAAAAAATAAATCATTGAAGAGTGGGAACTAATAACACGGGTTAGTATTGGTTGAAAGAGAAACCGATCTTCTCGATTTCATTTTCCATTTTAGAGATTCTAAGAGACAATATATGATTCCAATGTTTCCTAGAAAGGTAAGAGAAAAAGACACAATAAGTGGTGAATTGAGTCCTATGAATTATTTTACTAAATCTAAACTTCCATATTTTATTTTAGAGAATCTATAGTCTTTTAAATTATTAATTATTTTTAAATAAAAGTAAATAAATTAAATGATACATAAGGTTTTTATAGTTATTTGGGGATATAAGAATCTCCCCATAGTCAAATACACTGATACCCAACGTAGGTTTGGTGATATGTATTCAGATCCTTTTCATGGGGATCTTAGTACTGTGTCAATGAATTTTTCATTTGATAAAAGGATTTAATAGATTTTATTGGGATCTCTTTTATAAGTATTTTACTAGGATTTACTCCTACACTTATTAAAATATATGTGTGCGTTACAATAGAAAAAGAATATTGTAGAATGTGGTGAATAGTTAAAATAATATTAATAAACACTAGAAAATATGAGTAGATGACTGAATTCCTTTTTTGGAATATGTTAAAATTTTGAGCACAGTTCAACAACAATAGTTCTAGTTGATCTTATATTCCACTTCATCATTTTTAATTATTATAAAAATTTATAAATCCAACAGAAAGAGATAAAATGAAAGATTTTATTTCTCAATAGTATCAATTTTTGTGTGTATATTGTAATTTTACTTCAATATATATAGATTAAATATATAAAACATAGATTCAATGTATTAAATGATAACCTCCATGAAAATAGAATAAAGTGTTTTATTTGTTCCTTTATCAATAACAAACTACATCAAAGTAGTATTTTAATTATTTTACGGGTTTACATAGTTGATGTAGAATTTATACATGATATAATGATTTAAATAAGAATTGAATTATTTAAAAAAATAGCATAAAAACATTATTGAGAATCTCATTTCAATTACCATGAAAACTGTTAAGTTTTGAATATGGATTTAAATATTCATTTAAAATACTCTACATTATTCTTCTTTAATGTTTTGAATTATCCCTAAAATATCATTAAATAGTTTCCTTGATAATTCCATCATTTTAATTTTGAATGTGTAATATTTCTATAGGTAATGTTACACTACAAATATTTTTATAGTTTGTAAAATTCTTCATAAAACAACCAAACTATTATATTTATCTCAATAATTTCTTTATTTGAAATCTATGTTTAGGGTCTCTCTATTTTTTAGGGATATTATAATCTCAACATGGTCTTTACCATGGTGTGAAACACATCGTCTTTACATTTCACAACCACCATGTAAACTAAAACACTCAATTAAATGGTTTTATATTGTTTCTTGATCCTTATATATATCAAAATATCCTAGATTAATGATTTTTAAACACTTATACAAAATCATAATTTCCTTCAATACATAAGATATATTTTTAATGAATAATATATTTATTTTCAAGGCTATAATGCATTATATATTACCCAAATTGAAAATATCAATTGGTAATATAATTCTCAAAAAAATATGATAATTTTAGTTTCCATATGTAATATATTCTTAGTTGTTTTATAAAATATCACCCTTTTCTATATTTCTATTCTTAATGTGTTTCTATAAATTATAATTAATAGATAAAATATTTTAATTAATGAATATTTTATAATCCTCATACCTAACATCACTCTTCCTATTATGTAATATATTTTACTTAGGGTGATTTCTAGTATTATGCATATTTTACATATTTTCAGAATCCATCCATAACCTAAATAATTCAAAAAATACTAAAATTACTAAATAAAAGAGGTAACTCATTATATAATTATGGTAAAATTAATTGAGTAAAAATTTCATTAATAAAATAGGATATTTTTTAGAAAAAATCTCAAATTATACTAGGGTATGTTGGTTTATAAAATGTTTCCAACAACATTGTTAATCATAATAAAGATTGGAATCTAACAATAACTATGATATTTGTCTCATTAGGAATGAACCTTAATTTTTTTATAGTGATTAAATTTACACATATATTAGTTTTATTCCATATATATGCGTCATTTGTCAATTTTATCATTCTTTATTCCTTACATACTTAATATGGATTCATATGTTTTTTCAACTTATCAATAGGGAATGGTTTATGGGTTTTACCCACTATATCATATTTCCATTAATATACCATAAATTTGTTTAATAATTGTTTATTTCATATTAGGTAATGATATTTACATGGAATATATCATGCATATTGATATATTCAAACACTATTTCATATTCCTTCACACTATATAGTGTGAATATAGATATTATTTTGTTTTATATGCATTTACATGACCCCATTATCCATAAGTAAGTGTTTAATTTATTATATTTTTATAAGATACAAGGTATCACATCCAAAAGGACCTAATAGTTTAGTAATATTTGAAAACCAGATACATTCATGAAATTCACATTACATTTAAACAAAAAAATATACAATGTTTTTTTTGAAAATTACATCATTCCCAAAATCTATTCTTTATATATAAATAAAAAAGACTTCTATGTGTTCTAGGGAAACTAAAACCTAAGAAATGGGTGGGCTCATATGATCAGTAAGAAAACAATTCTATTGAATCTATGAATAAATAATGCATAATCAATATAGAAAATTAAATAACTAAAAAAATTCCATTAGTTGAATAACTTGAGTATAATATGGAAGGAATAAAACATTATCAAATAATTACTTATAAATAATCACATAAACATGAAACTAGGTCATAGATATTGTAAATAATTATATAATCACATGGAATATTTATATCTTAATTTAAAATGATGAAATAAATAATCCTAGGAATCTAAACCATTATTTCAAGGCATGCTTCAAGAAATATATTATCCTAATGGTTTTTTCTAATAAATCTATATAAATGGAAAAGGATTCAGCCCAAACTCTATCTTTTTTTCTCATAAGTAATATTGATGCATCTAGTGTCTATAAGAGACACCACCCATCACTTAACATGTCCAATGCATTACTCATATGAATGGGGTGAAACATATTTCACATATAAATTAGTATTTAAAATAGAAAATGAAATGTAAATAATTTTCCTAATAAAAAAATGTTATCATAATCCATCCAGAGTAAACTGAATGATTTCAAAATTGTATATCCCATTCAGACTGATCATAAACCATCCAAAAAGATAGAAAGGACGATATCATTGGAGTACATCCCCATTAAATGATAAGTTATAAGAAATAATTACTTATTATATGTAAAACTATTTTTAAATATTACTTGGATATTTTGTAAAGAAAATATAATTTCTTTGAAAATCATTTTTTTATTTTAAGACATTATAATTCATTAAATATTATTAAAATATTTTTATTTTAAATTTATATCTAATAAAATAAGAATTTATGGAATATTAGAAAATTTTATTTAAAATTACCATTATAAAATTGTAAAGGATAATTTTAAGAAATTTATTTCATGACATTGGATACTCCCATGCATGCCTTATAAATTAAAATGGAACATTCATTTTTCATTATAAAAATTTAAAAAAGTGCCCAGTTCAGAAAAAAGAATGTTACTTTCAAAACGTTTTCTAAAAAATTACAAAATGTGTAAAAATTTCTTAAATATAAAAGTTTTATTAGTATAAAACTTATTTAAAGGTTTTCTTAGAAAACATGGTTTTGGAAGAAAAAGGAATTTTGAACGAAGAGAGAAATAAAATTAGGTTTTCTTAAAAACATTTTATTTGTCATTTTTATTTTCAAAGAGAGGATGTTGGAACTATTACTTTGAAAAGAGGATTAATAAACCTAAAATAAGAAAATATATTTATTTCAGGATAGAAATGTCCAATAAATCCCCTAATAGATACTTAAAAAATAATCATGAATAATGATGAGATTGTGAAATAAACCCTTAACACTTTGGTAAATTTTAAAAGAAAATCCCCCTAAAAGAAATAAGTTTAATAAAAACATTAAACAACACAAAAAAATTAAATCATGATATAAAATAAAAAAACGTGAATTATATATCCAATATATGATAAATAAATGGTGATTATGGCGTATGTATTACAAAAGATAAATTGAGATGAGAAACCCTTACCTGGTGTCTGACTCATCATGTATGTTCATTTTCATCCTAACTAATAAAATTCTATTAATTATTTAATTTTATAAGAACATTTTTAAATTTTTAATTCATGTTTTTAACTTATCACCTATTAATATATGATTACACAGTCAACTATTTTTATATCATATGTTTTTAGGATATTTGTATTACATGTCAAAAAAGGATTTGGTATGTTGACTATGGTCAATGTGGTTGTTATTTAAACATATCCAGAATAATAATAGTGAAATAATTTTAATATTTAAACATAAATTATAATTTTAATACTAATTATGAAAAATATTTTTTATAAATGAAGTATGTAACTATCATGGAGATGGTAGGTTGTTCGTACACACATGAAACGTTTCCATTTTTCAACGATCATTATGGAAATGAGGTAACTAGTATTTTATCTTTAAATAATTATCATAATATCTTATATATAAGATATTTTTTCTATAATTATACTTATATATATTATACATGTATTGTGGTGATGAAAAGAGAGTCACATCCCTTCATGATGGCGGTAGTCCACACATACACGAGTGACATTAACATTTTTCAGTTTATGAAATCAATTAATATATTATATTTAATAATGATAAGTATTTAATTAATATAAATATAATTTCATTAATATCACATATATTCATTAACTTTATCCTTATCACCTTCCATGTATGGTGTTACTGAAAGACAAATCATATTGCTTCGTGAGGTAGTAATCTGACGTACACACGAGCAACATTATCGTTTCCCATTTGAGAAGGTAGTTCTCTGTACACACGAATGATGATTTCGTAGCACATTTGATGAAAGTGGGGGTGGTTTTAGGTTATTAAAATAACATAAAAATATAATTATATGGAAGATACTAAGGTTATTATATAATAATCTATTAATAAGACATTATGGATGTAGAGGAAGAAATAAAATAAAAATTCTCCTTGAAGAACACGACCTCTTTTTTGGGTATCCTCTTTCAGTTTGTGCCAAATCATTCTAGGTTGGATTTGTACTAAAAATATCTCTTATATAATTATAATAGGTAATTTTTCAGTGATTTGGTAATAAATTTTATGGAAATAATAAGTTTTATAGTGTGAAAAAGAGATAGGGGGTGTACTTTTATATGTGAGGTGAGTGGCGCACTTGTATTTTTCATAATAAAAAGTGATACCTGCATTTTTAACATTAAAAAATGGTAAAAAAGGGATTTTTATAGAGTATTAGAATTCATAGGGTTGAAATACGTCTATAAAATAGATTTTAGACTAGTTTTTAGTTAATTTTAACCCTTATCTTTTAATTTTAACACCTTGCTAAATGAATTTTCATCTTAACCAGAAGAATTCTTTTTAGAGGTTTCACTAATCATCTTAGTCAAAAATTAAGTTAGACATATTATATAATAAAATTTTTTATTACAGAAAATATGGAATCTATTTTTCCAAATTTCATTCTTATAATTGGAAAATATTAATTTAAAATTAATACCATACAGGTGATGAGAAATTTGGTTTTCAAAGTGAAAATGTCCAAAAGTTAAAAAACATTGTATCAAAATTCAACAATAAGATGATTCTAATGATCTAAATTGGGTAAATTTTTATTTAATTTAATTTATTATACTTTTAAAATTCTTTTAAATACATTTTATCTTTTTAAATAATTTAAATGTAAAATCAGTTTAAAAATAAAATTTTGTAATTCATCAAAAAACAAAATATTTTAGAAAAATCACAAAAATTCACCCTAATATAATTTTGATATAAATATTTTAAAAATAAATATTATTTTTGGAAAATAATGTTTTTTAAAATTTGTGAAAATTATTTATAAGATATGCGTGCAATGCATGTACAACCCTTCTTTTAGAAAAAATATAGTTTTTGAAAAAATATTTATTTTTCTTTTAAATGTTTCTAATTTTATCTATAATATATAGATAACCCTAGTATTTATATATAAACAAAATAATTTTCATAATTTAGTTAATAATTTTCATTCCTTATTATTTAATTACTAGGTTTTAATAGTAAGGTTTAAATAATAATATTTTAATAGAGTATCAAATTTCATTCAAACCTAGTGTTGCAGGCATTGGATGCTGTTAAAGAGTTTGGATTTAATATAAAATTCATATATCACAAAGTCTTGGGATGTCCTATCCCCTTTTATGATTGGTTTTGTATTTTTATACATATTATCGAATATGATTTTTATATTTCAAAATCAAATAGTGGTACTTTCTACCCCCTTAAATAAATTATGCCCTCATAATTTTATCTTGATCTTTGTAATCAATGGTATTTCATTTTAAAATACAATTTTTGGAAACCCATATCATAAAAAGGTTAAATAAAAAATCTTTTTGATAATAGACAAATAGATGTGTGCAGGTGATCTAAAATGATCTAATGAAAAGGTTTTCAAGTAGGAGAACGTAGATGGGAAATAAAAACATAGACATGGAAGGGAATAGTAATTCCCACAGATTAATAGAGAGTGATAGAGATCCTTGACGAGAAAAAAGTGGATGATCCATAAAATGTTAATAACCACATAACGTCAAATATGAGATGTGTTATGGGAGTATTTGATTCATTAGAAATAAATTTACCGTGAATTTTTTTTTCAAGACCATCTCACAGTGTTGAAGAATTATTTAACTATATACAAATTTAAGGAAATATACTTGATAAATTTATATTTTATAATCAGAATTTGATCCTTTATATTTTCTTTGATAAACTTCTAATTCATTACTTACTCCAAGAAATAACCATCCATAAATTATTACTATTTTATTCTTGAAGGACTAAAATTCACTTATAATGGATCATGCGATCCATAATAAAGTGATTTATATTTACTTCAATATTTAGTTATTATTATAAATAACAGTTTTCACAAGTTATAAAATATGCATAAATACTCACATGGTAATGTAATACATTAATCTCTAAAAGCTCATCCAATTTTCAACTCAAACCATTTAATAAATGGTTAACCATTTGATCCTTCCATAATATTAAGATCTAAAAAATTAGAAGGAAGGTTACTAAATTTTTAATATATACTTATCAACAATAAGTTCCAAGTTAGTTTCTAGTATCTAATTTACTTTATCCATAACAATAATATATTTACCCCCAAATCACTATCTCAATATTAAGAACATATTAAATATATGATTTCAAATCCTAAAAGAAAATTTCTATAGTACAATCCTTATATGTTTTGATAATTTCATTAATAAAATTATTATACAAAATATTTATTGGATCCAAGTACACAAGAACAATAAGCATTTAACATCATATAAAGTAATATAATAAGCATATCCTTGAACCCTTAAATCCTTTTGATATATTTTATCTTGATTATTGGGAATTTATTTGGGATAATTGATCCATTTAGCAGATTTTCTTAGGACCCATAGAGAAACGGTCAATAATTTTCTTTGAATTATGTAAATATTCTAGAACAATCATGGATAAACATGTAATGTTGGCATCATATATAGAAACATTTTTCACTCCCATCTATCTTAGACCCAAGAACATCATTTCTATATCCCCTCATTGTACATAATTAAAATATATTCCAAAAAAGGTTACATTAAATTCTTTCAAGTCCATGCTTCATAGTTCCTCCGCAATCTTAATTTTTCATATCAATGACCACCATTGATCTGCCTCTCTTAAGAGATGATAAAATTACATGAAGACATTATCACCTTCACTATTTTCCCAAGCAAGAATTATATTCTCTGAAGAAATTATCCATTTCTCTTCTAGAATTGTATTCTTTGTCCCATCGAATGATGGAGGCGGATATCACATGATGTGGTCTAACATTGTTACACCTTATAGTGGATCATAAGGATCCTCCATATGGGAAGGGTTATTACTCATAACCAAAGTCAGCTGCCCCAATATGATAATAATTAGTTATGTTCTAATTGGTTCTCATCATCCAGCACCTGCTTTATTATATTGTCAATGAGTGAATCCCTACATCGAGTACATGAATTTATATCGTTCTTATTATTTATATTATGTTCCATTTTTAAATAAGGGAATAAACTATATTATATACTAAATTTGTGAAACATTATGTATAATCCCAAAATTAGTGAAAAACTTATTGAAATGTTTTTTCCAAACTAATATCACAACCAAAACAAGGCTTCTTTGGGGATATATTTATTCTCAAATCCTTCATAATTTTTTGTAAATAAAATTTTAAATTTCCTAAACATATCCCCTGAGAGTGTCAAATCAGTTTCATAGTAAAGCCCGTTTCCATGCACCAAGTAATGATTAGGTCAATTCCAATGAATCATTTTACTTGTTATTACCCCTACATACCTCTATTTTAGATGCATTTCAATTTGTTGTTTCAAATTGAGGATGTATTTCAATGAAAAACACATAAAATAATCCTTACCAAAACATTATGATTTTGTTCCTACATATCCTCAAAGTTTATCATTGGATACAGTTCTATAATATTTGTTTTCATAAATATCTTTATGAAGGTTTTTAATAAATCTTTTCTGATACCAAATGTAGAAACCTGACCCTAGTATCCATGTTTCGATTTCTACAGTATTAAATTGTCAAAAAAATGTGAAATCACATCCCAAAGTACTGAATAGTTTAATAGTCTTGGTAAACAAGATACATAATTGAAATTCATACGGTATTTAAAATCATAAAAAAATAATTTTATATGAAAATTCTGTTATTATTATAAGCATATCCATGCATATAAATAACTAAATACTTCTCAGTATCCTACATAAAATAAAACATAAAAAAGGGTTGTGATCATATTCTAAGTAAGGGTGAGTATACAACGACTCGTATGATTAAATTTGTAATTATTAACGTGGGAAGATAAATAAATAATACATAATCCATTTTATCAATAACTTGAGAATAATATGGAAGGAAAGAAATAAGATGAAATAATTTCACTTAAATAATAACATGAGTTTTAAACGTTACAATGGATATATGACTAATCGAATAATCACCTGGAATATCAAAAACTGAATTGAAAATAATGGAATGCATACAATTGAACATCTAAAACATAATTTCAATGATTTTTCCAAGACATCTTATAATTTTGAGTCTTTTCCTATAAATCTATATAAATGGTTAAGGACACAGCTAAAACCATATCTCATTTGTCTCATGAGACCTACTGATGCGTTGAGGGGAAATAACGGGCCTCGTCCATCACATAAATTTTTCAAGACATTCCTCGTATGAAAGTGATAAAAATAACGAACATAGAAATTATTATATAAAGTATCATATTAAACATAAATACTTTCCCCAATCAATAAACATAATCATAATCTATCCATATTAATGTGAATGGTTTCAACATAGTATATCCCCAATCAAACTGATCATAAATCATCCGAAGAAATACTAAATATGGTATCATTGGTGTATGTTTTAATTAAAGTATAAGTAACATCAAATTATGTATTCTTAGATGGAAAATGATTTTGGAAGATCACATGGAACATTTATTGAGGGTAATTCTATTCCACTAAAATGACCATTTTTTATTTTAAAACTAGATAATTTGTAAAATATCATCAAAATACTTTTCAATGAAATATATTATTTAAAAATTAAAATTATATAATATTAAAAATAAATTTTCTTTATAAAAAATATTTCAACTTGGTACCGAAACTTCAAGGAAATAAAATTCATGATGGTGGGTAATATCATACATTCTATATAAGTTAAAAAGAATATCGGTTTTCCTTATAAAAAGTTTGGAAAAGTTTCCCATTTAGAAAATGAATATAAGATTCATTTCAAACCATTTTCTATGTAAGTCAAAAAGGGTAAAAATTTATTTAATAAATCATTTAAAGAATAAAAAACTTTTTGAAAACATTTTTAGAAAAAATGGTTTTAGGAGAAAAATGAAATTCAACTGGGGAGAAAAATAAATTCATATTTTCTTAATTCCATATTCTTAAAAGTATGTTCTTAATAATTTTAAGTACCAAATAGAACTAAAATGGTAATATTACTTGGAACATTCAAGAATAACATGAGGATTAGATACTATATTTATTTAAATATTTAAATAACAAAAAATCTCCCAAATGTATACCTAAAAAACATTCTCGAATAATCCTGAGATTGTGAAATAAAAATTTTCCATTTTCGTTACTTTTGAATCATAAAACCGATGAAAGTATTAAACTAAAATGAACCTATAAATAGAATAAAGATAAATTAATTCAGGATATAAAATACCGAAGGGTATTATATATACCATACATGATAAATAAGTGATGAATATGGGGTATGCCTCATGAAAGTAAATGTGAGATGAGAAACCCTTTCCTTTAGTCTAAATCACCACATACATTATTTATATTCCCAAATAATAATATTTTGGTAATTATTTATATGAATAATTTTTTTTACATTTATTATTCCTCTTATTTGACTTATTACCATTTTATATATGATTACATAGTCAACTTAATTTAAATGAGATGTTTTGATGATATTTGGATTATGTGCCAAAAATGACATTGGTCTACTAACTATGGTCAAAGAGGTTATTATTTATGAATAAAAAGAATAAAAAATGATCTAATTTTCATATTTATACATAACTTATACTTTTAATACCAATCATGAAAGATGATTTTGAGAAATGTTGTACGTTACAATCATGGAGATGGTAGGTTGTACGTACGCCTCTGTTACATTTCCATTTTTAAATAATCATTTTGGATAGATGGTAAGTAATATTTCAAAATCTCATAACCATAATAATATCATTTATATACCATTTTTTAAATATACTTATATATCTAATCTATACAATGTGGTTATGAAAAGAGTCACATCACTCCGTGATGGTGGTGGGCCACATGTACATGAGCGACATTTTAATTTTTCAGTGTAATAAATAAAATGATATATTATATTTAATAATGATAAATATGTCATGAATATAATAATAATTTAATTTATATCAAATATAATAACAAAATTTATCCTTATCACATTCCATGTAAAGCGTCTGTGAAGGGTGAAGAACATCACTTCCAGAAGCCGTAGTTTAATGCATACACGAGCGATGTTATCGTATCACTTACAGGATGAAAAGTTAAAATGTTATATATGATATTATATTTACAGAGGTATAATTTTATTATAAATATCAAATATTTTCTTTAGATACATCACCATAACCAACCATGAGATATGTTAATGGAAAAAGTAATGACATTTGTTCGCATGTCGGTAGACTGCCATACACACAAATGATGATTTTTTAACCCATTTGATGAAAGTGGGAGTTGTTATAGGTAATTACCTTAACATAAAAAATTCACTATATATAATATAATGATATTATTATATCATAATTTTTTAATAATAATTTAAAGATGTGTAGGAAAAAATTAAATGAAAATGATCATTGAAGAATGTTACCTCTTATTCGTGAATCCCCCTTAAGTTTGAAAAAAATCTTTCCTTGGATGGATTTATTCAAAAAATAAGGAAACTATAATGAGTGGAGGGGTTTTTAAGTTATTTATTTTCGATATTTCTAAAGAAAAATGGTTTTATCGTGTGAATAATATATGAGAGATTAGGGATTTTTATACGTGAGGTGAAAGGCAAACTTGTAAATTTTCAAAAGAAAAAGTAATACCCACGTTTTTTCAATGTAAACGGGTCCAAAATAAAGTATTAATGAGACTTAGAAATTATAAGATATAAATATTTTTATCAAATAAAATTATGTTTTTAGGTTTTTCAAACCCTTTTCCTTTTAGTTTAACCCTAGTTAAATCCATTTTTTCTTAACCAAGGTTAATAATCTTTATGGTTTTTATGATTCATTTGGATGGAAATTTTTGTTTTAAAAATTATATAATATAAATTATTTTGATTCCAAATATGAAATAAATTTTTTATTATTTCATTCACATAAGTAGAAAATTTTAAACTAAAATTAATCATGAATGTGAGACGAGAAAACAAGTTTTCAATGTAAATTTTTTTTAATGTTCACAAAGTTTTTTTTATAAATATTATATAATAAAATGATAAGAATAAACTAAATTAGATAAATCTATATATTATTGAACTAATAAAACTTTAAAAATAATTTTAAATATAGTTTCAAACTATACATAATTTAAAGTAAGATGCATTTAATAAATAAAATTCAGTATTTCATAAAAAATGAAATTTTTCAGAAATGTCACAAAAATTAACCATAAGATAATTTTTATATTATGATTTCAAATTTTTTTTTAAATTCTAAAATAGTAAAATATTAATTATAACTTATGTGTGAAAATCGTGATAAAACTGTCTTTTAATAAAATACATTTTTCATAAAACATTTATTTTTTCTTTTAAATAGTCTTAATTTAATCTATATTAAATATATATCTATTTCATTTATGCATAAACCATATAATTTTAAATATTTAGTTATTAAGATTCATACCTTATAATTTAATGGCTTGGTTATAATGGTAATTATTAAATAATAATATTTTAATAGAGTATCAGATTTTTTTCAAACCCATTGTTACATGGATTGGAAACAATCAAAGAGATTGGATTTATTTGAAAATAAAATTTTAGTAAACTCTTGGAATTTTATATTACCTTATAAACATGGTGATTCATGTCAAAATTTTTATCGAATATATGGTCCATTTTTTACATCTCTAGGTGTTACATGATGTCAGCAAAGAAAACGTTGAACTAGTTGATGATGAAAATATCTGGTAAAATGAACTAGATTCTAAGTGATTTATTTATTTAAATATTCTTTTTTTATAATTTTTATGAATTTAGGATTATTAATAATGGATTAGTGATGAAGAAATTTTATTTATAATTTTTACTATAATTATTGGTATAAATAAATATAAAAATATTTTATAACCATGTAACTATTTATGTTTTTGTTTTGAAGTATAAAAAGGAGTAAAATGTGAATATTGCTTAAATAATGATTTTAATTTATTTTATTACTATTAAGGTATAAAATTTCAATGATCATTTCTTGAAATTTTTATTTTTCTTGTTTTTTTTAATTTTAGTTACCTTTAGTAAGGAGATTATTAGGAATTAGGGAAACTAATGCAGCTAGTGTTAGATCCATACCAACAAAATATTCTACATATGGATAACTTATGCGGGAAAGTGATACATAATAGTACCACTGTAAATTCCACATTTAGCATAAGGGTAACTTTTTTCGAATGTATAAAGGTCATTTGTGTAACACCATAAGATATTATAATATATTTATCTTTAATAAATAAATGTGTTCGATATCTTATAATGAATAAAATCATCAAGGTATGTGAATAGTTTAAATAAATAATAAAATTAAAAACATTATATGTTAAATAAATGTAGAAAACGATTTCCAACTCACATGGGAAAGAATATTAATCCTATGGAATTTTTTTGAAATATTTTATTTATGAGAATTAATTTTTTAATTTATGTGTTTTTTAAAATTTACTCAGAGTATTACAATTTTTATCTACACAAGTATAAAATTAAACTATTTGTTATCAATTGGTTAAGAATAAAAATAAAATAATTTTAAGGTTAATTGAGAAAGTTTATGAAAAATAGATTTGCTAAGTGTAATGTGTTTTTATCCTAATAAATATAATTTATTAGTATTAATGAATAATTTTAATATAATTTTTAGGTAATATATTCAATAAAATATTATAGCATTAATTTAATGGTTGTTATTATCTAAGGAATGAGAGTGAATTTAGTTCATTCTTAAAAGGCATTTTTATAAAACAAAAAATTTGATTTTTTGTACTTATTGTAAAATAAATTTCACCACTTATAAAAAATGAATATGGTATATTGGTTTCCATATTTATTATCATAACGTTGAACTTTTTTTATATGTTTAATTTCTCTTTTCTTCATAATGATATGTTAACAATGTAAAAGTGAGTTTCCACAATGAAGAGTATGTAAGGTAAATGATTAAGATTAAAAGGGAAAGACATAAAATACCTAGAAAACCATAAAATATGTGTTTTAGGGTTTAAAAGAAATTATATAACATCATCATCATTAATTATCAATTTTCTAAAATTAATGTTACTGAAAATTTTTCATCCATAATAATGAAATAATCAATATTTTAACCCTAAACACCACTCTCCCCAAGCATAAATACCCCCACGATCTTGCCTTGGAAAACCACTTCCTATTCACTCAAAATCAATCAATACCAACATAAATACATTACAAGATCTATTTCCTATGCCTTATATCTAATTTTTATCACAAAGTACTAACATTTTATAGCTTAAAGTGTAAGGATGTTTCCAAAAGATGAAGTAATTATCTAATCTATATATTTGATGATTAACTATTCCTTAAAATAATATAAATATTCTATTACCATACTAAATAAATCAAATAAGTATTTTTACAACATTGTGGCATTTTTTATGTTTATTTTACAACTATATTATACCACATTTCAACCCTATTAGAAATGATAACATTGTTTATGAATACTTATGGACTACAACCTGAAGGATGCAATGTAATCTTTTTAAATGTTTTCTTAACATGGATGGTCATAAAAATGAATTTAATGAATATATATTACACAAATTATGTTGTTATGATTCTGGAAAGATAAATTAAAATTTATCTATCTTTATTTCCTTCCACTGGAGAAAGAAAACATTACTAGAGTGTAGTATGGACTACCATCACCAAAAAGTGATGTAATTAATTTATCATCAATACCATTTATGAATGGTTATAAAATTTTATAAACAAATATTATATTTATTACATGATTAATAGTCTATATATTATTAAATGAAAACCAAGGTGTAAGGACAAGAGTGGTTGATCCAAAGCATGCATAGAAAACTGGCCAGTTCTCACTTGGACATTGATTTTAATAAAGTATTATTAATAAACATGTAATTTTAAATTATAAGAGAGTTTTATATTTTAATATAAGCATAAATATGTATATGGTATATATTTATAATAAATCTAACATTATTTTATGAGAACATAATAGGATGCTCAAATAAATCGAGTACATGAAGCAAGGGTTTGTTCCACAATATCATTTTTCATCAACATTATATATGATTGAATATTATTCAGGGGAATCATATTGTATTTATCTATTAAACCCATATATTTTGACTTTATCAGGTAATTTCTAGGCTTTTAATTTTTCTTTCAATCTCCTATCTTTGTTAATTAAAAGGATCGATAATTTTTTTTAAGAGAATCCAACTTTATTTCCCCATTAGTCAAAAAAGTTTTTCGTATACGTATATTGTCTTTAAAATGACTTAAAAATGTTAATTTATGTTAATAAATGTTTATTTAAAGTCATTTTAATCCATATTTTACTTTCTCTTAAATATTTTGGAATCAATATTTTTTTCATTTTCTAAATTGGATTCTTTTAAACCATTTTCTAAAATTCAAAAAGGAATATTTGGTTTAACATTTTATGAAAGAATAATTTTATTCACTATCATGAATATTATTTTCATTAATTTTTAATTTATAAATTTAAAAGGTTATTTTCAATGAAAATATAGCTGAAAATATTTTTCAAAATTTGAGTTTTAAAGGAATTGAAGGAGAAGGATATTTTCCCCTATTTCAAAGAAATATTAAAAATCCCTGTTAAATGTATTTTTCTTCTAGGTTAATATCCTATGATGATTATTATACTTCACTGGTGAAATAACTTAATGGGACCATCTATTATATTTATCTATATAGAAAATTATAATGTTATGATGTAATGTTTAGAAATATTATTTTTTATATGAGTTATGTAATGATGAAATGTTAAATGTTTTTATGATCTTGTGTAAAAAATATGTTTGGTCTTTATTATATTATTTGAGTTTAATTTAAAATCCTACAACTCATTATGTAATTTTAAATATCTCAATAGATAATATAGACAATAATTAAGAGTTATATAA
Organism: Viscum album; assembly: GCA_963277665.1. NCBI lineage: Eukaryota > Viridiplantae > Streptophyta > Magnoliopsida > Santalales > Viscaceae > Viscum > Viscum album. The sequence continues at coordinate 1,233,528,211 of OY728148.1, read as the reverse complement.
TTTCAGTATGTGACTCTATCCACTATGATAGTATTTTGGGGGAACCTTGACCAAGGAAATGATGGAATGGGGGGTGAACACAATTTACTAGGGTATTTTATCCAATATCATTATCTTGGATGTAAACCTTGAATAATAAAATTATATTATATTATTATTATTATTCCACACAATTCCTCTGAAATTATATTATGCTCAAGATATACTATCATGAATCATGATTGATTAATTTTGATTCCTTACTCTTATGACAATTGAATTTTGAAATAAAAAGCCTTATGTAATGACTCATTATTTATGATAGATGATAGATTGTGTAAGAAATTCCTAATTTATTACCATTATCTCATATAATTAATATTATGTTATGATTTTATGTGATCATAGATATACATATCTTATGCTTACCCTTTCTGAGAATCTGATCTCACCCATTCTTATATTTCTATTTTCCCTAGGTTGTAAATTTTTTTATATTGGATATCTCTAAGTTGGGTTCTATGATAGGATAAAATTATCAATTATTTTGAAAAAAATCATTATTTTTTTTATTTTTATCTAATATCCAATGATACTAAACCTTTAAAACTCTAGGGCTTGTTTTATTATGACAACTATTGAATATTATTCTAAAACAGGGAAATATTTATGTATGGTTTTCTTGAGATGACTCATTTTCTATCATATTATGGTTTAGTTGTTTTTAGAGATTATTTTATAAGGAAAATGGGGATTAATCTTAAGAAACCTTATGATGAACTGAAATTTATATAGAGTGAAATAGAAAGTATCCAAGGTCGATAATAAAGTGTAGTAATTTGAAAAATATTGGAAAGTATTCTCACAATTATATGATTTTTCACTCTTAATTAATGACAATTTATGCCCCTAAAAATTATTTTGGTTTTGGTAAGGAATTGAATATATTTAGATGATGTTGAGATCATGGTAGGTATGCTCAAATATTGAAGTATATTATTTTATCATAATCATATGAACCCCTTTATATCAAGAAAAGTATCTAAGAATCTAAATACATATTAGTACGGACTATATGTTGAATGATTGGAAAAAATACTAATGGTATGATGATTTCATCTGTTGTTTATATAACCATTCTAAGGGAATTTTTAAGGAATGTGATTACTATAAATCTTGTGATTCTACCTCTAATATAATTAAATGTTTTTTTCATATAGATTGAATCTCTATATATGGATACCTTATAAATTTATGAGGAAGGGGCGCCACATTTTTTATTCAAGATTAATCAATAATTTTCTATTAGTATGATGATGAATGTGAAATTATAATAGGAATTAATTCTATTTTATGGGTATTATTACCTAATCATGGGGGGTATCTATCTTAAATGGATTGGGAGAAATTCAAAATTTAGGATATTCCAATTATGATGAAATATTCCAATGTATTTCGCAAATAATTTCATATTATTCACTTGAACTATGAAGTTGAGTTCATAATATAACTCATATATATTTCTCCACCAATTTAAAATAATATTTACAGAATGGCCTCAATTGAGTTACCTAAAATTTTGTAGAAACTATAAGAGAACATCGATAAGGTCTTCATTTATCGATGTTAGTCACCTTGGGGTTCACTTATTTTTTAGAAGAAATATAGATCAATGAGTGATTATATTTAATATTGAGAACATAACAATATTACTATCAATAAAAAGTATCATCTTCCCAGTATTGATGATTTTTTGATAAAAAATGGGGACTTCAATACTTTTCAATGATTGACCAATGATCTATATATCAATAACCGAGGGTAAAAAATGATAAGATACCCAATAAATCTATCTATGTGACCTATGTAAACTATTAATTTATAGTGACTCCATTTATACTTAACTTGTTTCATGCTATTTATATGGATATAAGGGATAAATTCTTGAGATATTACCTTGATCAATGATTGGTATCCTTTATAGATAATATTCATATATATTCTAAGAACAAGGGAGAGAATTAAGATTATTTGAAGACTATGTTGAAGAACATAAGGATGAAGAAACTATATGACAAATTTTATAAATTTTAACATTGGAAACATAAAACTAATATACTTTGGTTACATAATTAAAATTGAAGTGATATTGGTGGATCCTTCAAAGTTAGAAGTTATGGAATAATGGCCTAGACTAACCACAATGACTGAAACACATAGTTTTCTTTGATTTTATTGACATTGTGAATGTATTGATAGAAATTTATTATGCTAATCAAACAAATTAACCATGTTGATGTAGATTGGATCCAAGTTCCTATTTATATATAAATGTAAATATAATTTCATAGAACTGAATATAATGGTTGGTTAGTATGCATGTTCTCACACTACCTGAAAACACATAAGGTTTTTTTATCTATAGTGATACATAATAGAAGTTGTTGAAATATTTTCTCCTATATAATGACAAGGTTTTAAATTATGCATCATGGCAATTGACGATTCGTAATAGAAATTACTCATATCATGATTTATAAAGTGTATAAGTAATTTTATTCTTTGAAGATAAAGTGGAATTATATTTATTGTGAAATGTGTGACATATATAACAATCATTAAAGATATATTTATATTTTTACATAGAAAGAGTTGAATATAAATCAAAGGATATTGTTGGAAACAATTAAATATCATGACTTATAATAACATTACCACCCTAAGAAGGTGAACAGGTTGATGGTACTATGATTTAGAAGAACTGTTCTAGTTTTTTCTATAAAAAAGATTTAATGAGATCTAACACTAATGGATTTATAGAGGATAGAACTTGAAATAATTAAGAAATAATAAATATCCTCTCTTTCCCGAATCAATGTCCAATAATCTCTTCAGGTGGTTATTAAAGTGGTATAAAAGGAATATGTGGAGCTATAAAACAAGGTAATGAATGTTATATAGGTCAGTCATTATAGTGATGGAATGATAATGTTTAGGAATAGATTATATGTCCCATAAATACCAATTATGAGGAAGGATTTATAATATGAAGCTCATATTTAATCATTATATATTCATATTGGATGTTTGATCATGTATAGAGGTCTTAAAGATCATTTATGGGAGGATAAAATGAAGTATGATATTGTAGAGTATGCATATTGGTACTTAGTATACCCATATGTTAATGTTAAGAGATAGAAGTATAAAGGGATGTTACAAATATTACTCAGAACTCAGTAGAAATGGAAAAACATCAGTATGGACTTCATCGTAGGACTCCCCATTACATCTAAGATAATAATGACATTAGGTTTTTAGTCATTTTATTTAATGAACCATTATATTTCATTATTATTAGATAATATTTCTCTATGGATCAGCTCAATAGATTATTATTAATGAGTGTTATTATTTCATGGAGAATAAATCCCAATAATATTTGATTGAAACTCAAGGTTTACATCAATATTTTGGAGAATTATTTATCATTTTTTGAATACATAGTTGAGATTTAGTACCAAATATGATCCTTAGATATATGGTCAGTCTAAGATAACTACTCAAAATGAATAATAATTGTTGAGATATGTCACTATGGATTTCAATGGAAGTTGGGATCAATTCATTTATATGGTTGATTGTTTTTACTATGATATATTTCACTCAATAATTTAAAAATAGACTTATGAATAGTTCTACGAAAATAAGTGTAGAACTATATCTTTTTTGGCTGAGGTTTGGGAAAAAATATATTGGGACCTGATATAGCTCAGGAAATGGTTGAGAATGTTTAATATATTCAGTTGAACATTAGGGAAGGTCAGAGCTGATATAAAATTTATGATAACAATAATCTATGGGAACTAGAGTTAAAATTTAGTGATAATTTATTCATTCAAATATTTCCTTGGAATAATGTTATGAAATTTAGAAATAAATGGATGTTTATCCCCAATTATATTGGTTCCTATGAGATTGTTTATAAATTCAGAATGGTATTTTATTTCATGGATCTTCCTTCGAACCTCTCCCAAGTTCCCAATATGTTCTATTTATCTCATTTTGGAAATTAAATAAGAAATATTACTCATGCACTAAACATAAAGCTTATACCATTAGAGAATTATATGCCTTGTGATGTCTAATGATTATAAATATTATATCATAGTGATTAAGTTAAAATAAAAAAGAATAATCACCTAGTTAATTTTTTCGTGAGGAATCATAAATTTTTGAAAGGTAAATGGTAACCTTGGAAAGTGATAAGTCATAGGAATCCTTAGAAGTTTTTATAGGAGTAACAAAATTTTCAGGGTAAAATTTATTATAATGCGGTAGAGTGTAAAAACATGAGATTTTAGGATTTATTTTTCTGAAATAAATAAAAGTGTTTGATAACATGAGAATCATGGAATCATGAAATTATTAAAATAGTGACAATAAATTATAAAATGAATAACATTATATGGTATATAAATATTGAAATAAATCTAACTCATATTGGGAATACTATAGATCTCAGATAAAAATGTGTTTTTATCATAATAATTTAAATTAATCATTATGGATTAGTGATTTTAATGAAACATGATGGAAATATTTTCAATCTAATATTTTAACATTATTTAATTGATATTAATATGTAAGAAATGAGAATATATTTATTTTTATTCGTGAAAATAAATTTTTTCTAAATATGGTTTATTTTTTTTTTTCATACTTATTTAAAAAATCATTTTTAGAACATATATAATTTTAATATTGTAAATGGATTCCATATTTATAATCATAATTTCCAAATTTTTTGATATGTTAAATTTCATTTTTTCATATTGATATGTTTACAAGGTAAAAGTGAGTTACCACTCTATAGAAAAAATATGGTAAAAATTAAAAATTAAAAAGGAAAGGCAGAAAATTCCTAGAAAACAACATTAAATTGGTAGTTAATGGTTCACACAAACACATCAAACCTAGCCATATTTAAATATCAACCAAATTCATCAAAATTAATGCCACCTTAAAGTGGATTCCCATTACAACAAAATAATCAATATTTTAACCCAAACACTCATATCCTAATGTATAAATGCCCCTATATTATCTTTTATATCACCACTTATAATTCACAAAATATCATACAAGACCTATTAGAATGCCTTCTTATATTACTTACCCACATACTATAGCTTCTTTTATTCCCAAAATACAAACCATTGAAGGATTAATGTGTAATCTCAATGTAGTTTACTAAATAAGAGTTGTATTTACCAATCTATTTTGAGAATAATTTTTCATTAAACTAATAAAAATATTACATAACCATATTAAAATGATTAAATAAATATCTTTACCAAACAGTTATGTTTTTATGATCATGGTATTTCTATATTCAAACTCATTTCCATCCTATAATAAATGATATTGTCCTTCATGTGTACGTTTGGAATACCACCTCCATTAAGTGATGCGATTTTTCTGTATTCAATAATTTAATGGTCTTATGGATACATTTATTGAATATAAACAATATCTTTTATATTATTACGAATTTTTAACGAGTTCTTATCATTTTATCTATTATTTTTCATTTATTGTAAAATTTAAACATTAATCATGTGTATGCTCGGACTACCATGTCCACGAAGTGATGTAATTTATTTTATATCACTAAATTATATAAATGGTTATTAAAGTGTAAATAAATAAAAATATTATAGTTATAATATTATTTTTATTTTTGAGATTATTAAACCATGATCAAGGTGGTAGGACCAGAACCATCAACCCAAAACATGTATATAACATGAAATAATTTTCACCAAAATATTGATTTTAGTGAATAATTATTAGTAAATGAGTAATTTGAAATTATAGGGGAATGTTTTATTATACTATAATTAAAAATAGAGGGGTTTTTATAATGGTATAATAAATTTAGATTAATTATAATAGAACATATGACTATAATAGAAGATAGATAGGACTTTAGGTAAGGGTTTATGTTACAATCACATTTTTAATTATGATTGTTTATATTTCAATCTAATTTGGGGAATTATATACTCTTTATCTCAAAATCCTAATATATTTTTCTATCCTATAGTTATTTAAGTAATTTTAATGTATTTCTTTCATTTTAATATCTTTGGTAATTAAAAGTATTGAAAAAATGGTTTTAAGATAATTTGTTCTTATTTCCCCTTTCATCGATGATTTTTCTTCTTCCATGTCTATGTTCTCTAAAATATTTCCAAATATATAAACTTATAAAATAAAATTATTATTTAAAATTATTATTTTTCATATTTACATTATTTTTAATGTTTTAAAAAGAATATTATTCTCTTTTTTAGATCATGATAATTCTATTTTTTAAAAAAAGTGAGAAAAGATTAATTATTTTAACATTTATAAAAAAATGATTTTTCCAACTAGCATAATGTTTATTTTAAATGAAGGATTCATTAACATTTTCTAGACTTATTTTCTAATAAAATATTTTTATCAATATTCTGTAAATTTTTTGTTTTATAGATACAAAAAATGATATTTTTACTTATTTTCAATGATATATTTAAATTATCATTAAAATGTATTTTACTTCTATGTCAATATCATTTTATTTTTCTTATTCTTCACTAGAAATTTTATTTAATGATATTATGAATTTTTTCTTTGGATGTCATATTATTATTTTTTGATAACATTTATATGAAACTCGTTTCCTTTTCATGGGTGAAATAATGATTAGTTGACGAATAATTCTATGATTTGTTGGCACTCATATGTAAGGTTTTCTTTATGTGATGGGTGGGTATGTTATGTAACTCTAGTGAATTGGATAATGATTGATAACTCATTGTATAAGAGAGACTAGACTTTCATGTGAACTTATTGTAATAAGGGGCTGTGTCCACTATGATAGTCTTGGGAGGAAACCATGACTGTGGAAATGATGGAATGTAGAGTGAACCCAATCCCCCATGGGAATTTTTCCACTCTAATTGTCTTAGGAGTGAACCATTACTAATGAAATGGTTTTTTCCATTTTTTGACTTTGACACTCAATTCCTCTAACATGACCTTGTGTTTGAGGTATATTATCAGCACACATTGTTGATTAATTATGATTCCTTACTATTATAGCTCATAACATTGAGATATATGCTATGAATAATAATTTATGATATATAACTGATTGGTTATAAACATTGTAAGTTAGGATCATCCTCATATACCTTTATTATTATCTTATAATTTAATATAATCATCGATTGTTATCTATCATGTTCACCCTTACCGAGTAACTAATATTCCCCTTTTTTATTCATCCATTTTATCCAGGTTATGAAGAAAGGTTTGTAGTTGGATATTTATTATAAAGGAACTATAAGAGATTAAATTTGTGGGTTATGCTGTAATTTTTCCACTAAGTAAGTTGAGTATGTATCTAGTATCCCAATACCCTCAACATTTATGGATTTAAGGCCTATATTATTGTGAAATATATTAAATATTTATTTAAAATGATGTATTATTTATCTATGTTATGCTCAGGTCACCTCTATTTTCTTTGATAAAAATAGTTGCATACACCAAAAAATATTCATATTTTTCTTATATGGACATATTTATTGGTCAAAGAGAGTTTTCTATTGGTAAATAATTTTACCAACATATATTACCATGTCAATAAATTGTTGGTAAAAATTATTTCCCTAAATGTTATTTAAATTGATGAAACAAATATATTATAATTATAATATTAATAATAGTTAAAATTTACATTAGAAAAAATGTTTAATAACTGACTAAAATGTCGTATTATCTATTTATAATATTGTTACCAACATTTATCTTTCCATAGGTAATATTATAAGAAATTAAAATAATTAATATATATTTGTAAATTTGTTTTCAAATAAAATATAATGTGTGGGTATTATAATATTTTTTGATAAAATATTATATTATACATATCGATAAATATATATATAATATATTTATTATATTGATTATACAATAAATATATTGTTATCTTATATTAAAGTCGAATAAAATGAGTCTTTATTTGAAAAATATTTTTCAATACGATTTTAAAAATTCTTGTTAAAATCTAAAAAAGTGATTTTCAAAGAAATATTTTACAAATATATTCGAACTCCATGAGACTTTACATGAAAATACATTAAACTCTATCAAAAAATTTCTTCTCACACATTTATTATCATTTCCATAGTTCACACTACTTCAAGGGTACTTGCATGTAGTTTAGACTTTCAGTAATAACATGGAAACAATGATGATGATAACCTATATTAGGATCAATTTGGTGTAATGAATCATGTCATCCCTAATTTTGGACAATTTTAGGACATACATATGACTAAAAATATCTGATCATAACCACTAATATAAAAAAGTAACAATTCTTACACTTGTAAATTGAATTAGTTTATCCCAAATCTCACAGAGGCTATAAGAAGAAGATATTTAAAAATTAAAATAATAAAAGAGTAATTGTATATTAAAAAAATAAATAAAATGACAAATTTAGATTTAATTTCCTTTTCTAATTTTTATAAAATTTCCAACATATCAAATAGACATTTTTTAACTATCTTACAAGAATATTGTCATTTCTAAGTATGTATCACCAATTATTTGCGTGTGAAATTTATATAAAATTAGATATGTTTGAAATGGAAGATATATAGTGTGTGGAATAAATTATAAAATCAAATAAAAATGTTGATATTGAATTATATGGTATTTATAATGGAGTGATGTTGGGTTAAGAGAAAATTCATCACTGGATCTCATGCAGAAAAAATTATTGGTCTAAATTTTTAATAAAATTTGGATGAAATAGAAACCGATGTAGAAGAAACAATTTCTCATACTATTTCCCGAAAATATACTGGAAAAAAACACAATATACAGATAAAACAAAAACTCACCAAATTAGAATAATTGAAAATGAAGAATATTGATTCTATAAAATTATAATAATAATGGTTTATCTTAGAAATAAAATTATCGATAATGGAAATTGTTTCTGAATTTAATGGAAATTAAAATGAACTTTCTTGATCCCTATATTAACCCCAACAACATAATGAGTTTTGAATTATTATAACTTAAACTAGATGACACTTCAAATAAATGCTTTAGGCATATTAGAATTATTATAAAATCAAGATGCAATTCTTTGTCAAACTCACATGAATCATAGCCATAACAAATACTTTTGTAATTTTTTAATTATTCCAAAACCTAAAAAATAGAATCCCAAAATGACATTGAAATAATAATCCAAGACTACAATTATCACCACCAATACCTTTATCTCTAGTCTGAACTATATAATGTCAGTATATAAAGAAATATTAGAGTGATTATATGTCACAAATATTACCAAATTCTCATCATATATATCCAAAATATTTTTTCCCAACTATATAATGTATAATTTTAATTTTTATGAGTTATATACAGATAATAAATAAAAAAATAGAAGTAAGAAAACAAGAAAAAACCCCCACAACAATACACAGTTGAAATATCTATAGGGTTTCAATGGTTATTCTGTAAATAAAAACACACTAGTACTAATCTTCATGGAATCTTAGATATATGAATCATTGAATAAAGTTTACATTGATAATATCCAATAACAAAATATTATAACAAAATTTATTTTCACTACTATTGATCCTTAGTAGTTATCAGGCCTATGAAAAAGCTCTTATGGATTATATTCTTTTGATTAACAAGGTTACCTTTCCCATCGATGCGAATGATCATGTAGTAATTCTTGGACTATAGATCAATTTCATTAGTATAAAATTTACTAGTAAATATGGGGATTTAATATCTAATTTAACACTAAATTCTATGAAAACAATTGGCATGGACCATGGAAAATTTTAATGATAATTCAACATTAATTATATTATAGTTGTGAAAATTATTTGGTCGATAATTAGAGGATTTGAAATTTATAAAAGTTATATTGTCCAAAAAAGATTTTATTATTCCAGGAAAAAGGGAAATGATTGTGGACCCTCGCATCATTATTCATGATTTTCCTCTAGAGTATGAGGTTTGAGAGAACCAAAAAAATTTATATCTGGTGAGTGAGTATGATTGGGGAGTTTTAAAAATGAAGTCCAAATTGAGAATATATACATACATATATAAATTTTCATAGTTACTTTGGCTATAACTAATAAACGTTGGAGTGATTTTACATTCCATTACTTAGAAATGTTGTCGTAAGTTCCATCAGATGATTGATAAAAGTATATATTAATTGGATAGTGAATTATTTTTATAAATATAACCAATTAACATTATGAATTTAATGTTGCAAAGAATTTTATTTTTAAGGTGATGAATTTTTTATTAGATCATTCCTTTATAATGGATTGTTCAAAGAAATAAACCTGAAACATTCTTCTATGGAGTTATATAAAGATTATTATAATTAAGGAGTAAATTAATTTTTTAGTTTCTATTCCATATCAAGAATCATTCCTATGAATCCAAAACAGATACATAGTGGTGGTTCTACTAATATGACCATTTCATCCAATTTGAAGTAAAAGAGATCACCTATTAAAGTAATTAATAAGTGTGTGGATAATTTTTTTATTATTATTATGTGGAATTTCAAATAAACCTATCATAACATTTTTATGGAAATGTGATTAATAATGCATCTACTCTATAATTAAAGCAAAAAAAAGTAAAAAATTCATGGATTGGAAATGACAGAAGCATGTGAGTTATTACTGGAATGAATGAAAAAACATATGGGATATCTATAACCTAAATCCACAAAATGTAAGAAATTTATTATTTATTTTTGTATGATTTTATGTGTTGATGATATAAAGAGTGTAATAAAGAAGAAATAGGTTTATAGTGATGTCTCAAAATCCCCATACCCAATTTCAAGAAAAGGGATGGGGGTTGAAAATAAAACGCTTCTCCCAAACTAATGATCTGATTCATTTATATTGTCTTTAGTTTGGTTCCAATTATTAACTTTATTTGCTTCTGGACCAATTTTTAAACCATTTCAACTAAATAAGATCAATGATAAATTTAAAATAATACAATAGGGAAGAGTCAATGAGCTTATCAATATAGAGGAAGAATAGTATCCCACCCCTATTTACATATCACGCTCTCTAGGACTAACATGATATAATAATAAAAAAGTATAAGGAAAAACAAAATGATATCAAAATAAATGAATATAATGAACTATGTTAGATATAATTTCAATAAGCATGCAACAAAAACAAAAAAATTATAAAATAAAATTAGTGAAAGAAAGTAGATTCTATATGAAATCGTATTCAGTTTTGAAAATAAGAAGTCATGTAGTTATCTAGTGGGAATATGGATGAAAATATACACATTCCAAAAGATAATACCACTACCACTGACACTTAACTAATAACTGGAATACAATTTTAAACCAATATAAAAAAACTATCTATAATTTGAAAAATGAAAATGTTAGGAAATGATTATGAATATTTATTAAATGTTGTTTATATGAGGAGTACATTATAGTCCTTATTAATGTTAAAAGGTTTGAATTATTAAAGTTCTATAATAATGTATTCTAAATATAAAAAATGATCTTTAAAAGAAATTGAAAATTTTATGACACGACAGTCATTCACTTTATGAGGTATTGCATTTTCTTAGGGTCGGGTTAAAAATGGATAATCCTTATGATGGATGAAATATACATTCATTTTTGTCATTTTTGTCTCCTGGATCTACACGATAAAGAATTTATTCCCCATTTTAGAACTATAACATAAAAAAAGTTCACAAAAAGGAACTAAATACAATAAAATATCATTCATAATATGATATTATGATGAATTTTATTCAAGTACAAAAAATTGACCCAATTATGGTAAAATGTGTTATTTAAAATACAAAGGGGAATGAGTATAAGTGATATAAGAATTTAAAATTTATCCCACTTTAATGTTGATTTTTTTATTCAAAATATTTATCAATATCATGTGGGTATTTTGTACATTACATTATTTAGTGTATTTTATTTACTACTAATTACATCAAGAAATAATTTTACAAAAAGAAAATCACATAAATTGATTCCATGTGACAGTTTTTTAATGTACACAACGATATGTGGAAGGTTTTCCATGGAATTTGTTACAACATCAAATGTTAGGAAAGTATTTTGAAACATTCAAATCCATATATAATTTATAAAAAAATTACATTATTTTCTTTAAGAGTATCAAATTACACAGCAGATTGATATTATTTAGTTTAAGACAACTAACCTTTAGAACATTTAGTTAAATTATATTTAAAATATTTTTGTTTTTCCAGTGAAATTGAGAAATAATTATATTATTACCTAGATCAAGTGTAAAATTTTCAATTTTGGATTCTAAAAAAACATTGTTAATATATGGAGGAGATATAATATGAACCTTTTATATATAAGGTGAATACTGAATTTTTTTTTATTTAGAAAATAAATTTTCATCTAATTTATTAAGAGATATTATTGAAAAAAATTATTATATTAGAAATATCAGTTTTATGTGAAATAGTGACAACATCAGTGGTAGTATTGTGATATTTGGAAGGATTAACCTTGCTAGATTTAATACATAAAAGAAAGAGCACTCTATAAAAGAAAATTAAATTGGCACCCTCTTTAGAAAGAACCTGGCACTTCATGGTCATCATTTCAAAATAATATATCTATATAATGATATAAAATATCATAACATGAGAATTTCTAAAAGCTACTATAATAAGTTGGGAAAATTCTTAGTGCATGTTATATTATTACCAAAGATTATAATAATATAATTGTGGTATGTTTTTTTATATAAATGAAGTTGTTTTTTAAAATCAAAATTTTTATTTTTTTAAAAAATAATGTTAAAAGAAAAACAATATTCATCATTGATACATCATAATACTATGAGATAGTAGTGTTAATTTGAAAGATTAATTCTTGAAATAGTACAAGATTACATTATTTTGAAAAAATGCATGTGGAAAATCATTTTTATCCATACTAGTAAACAAAAGAAAGACAATTTCGTTTAAATCATATTAGTTATTAGTATTTTCATTTTAGTGTTCACTATATACAAGTATTATTTCCATCATAGAGTAAATTAAATGCCAGAAATGTAACCTTTTTCCACTGTACTGACCAAAATTATCTTTACAACCATGAAAAAATAAATTCATATAAAATAAAATTTCAAGGAAATTAACATCACATTTAATTATAGTAAACAACATTTCATGTTTTAAGTTGTTGCATTAGCAATGAATTATACGAATAACCATATGATTACATATTTTTATACGTTAAATCTAATGAAATATAATGATTCAATAGTAAATTGTTTATATTTAAACATGTAATTTCTAATAGAATTGAAATCAAAGGATAGAGTAATATAAGTTAGAATTGATTAATATGTACAATTAATTTATTGTAAATAAAATAATAATATTTAATATTACTTATTATATATTGACTTTAAGCATGGGTTTTTAATGTCATACACATTGTCTATTTTTTGTATAAATGTGTGTGATATGATAAATTAATTCTGGGTTACATTTAAATAAGTAGAAGTGAATAATTAATTAGAATGTACGAGAAAAAACTATAATTCTAGTATGAATATTATTTATATATAATCAATACCAAGGAAACTAAACCTACAAAGGTTAAAATCCTCATTTTACCATGATTAATATATCACGATGAGAGGTCCCCTATCCAAGTACTACTCTCATCAATAATATTAAATTTTATATAAATTTTTGTTTGATCTAATGCTTCTTTAATTTGATTTTAATGAATATTAAGATAATATGAAAACATATTAATTTTTTGAACAAAAAACAACAAATTATGACAGATATATATATTAATTTAGTAAAACTGGTCAAAAATGATTATAATAGAGAGTTATTTTCTAAAATTTTTTAAGGGTTTAATTTTAATAAAAATTGTCCTGATTGAGTTCTAGATAAGAAAACAATTAAACTCAAAGAGAATATACCGAATAAAAACTTCATTATATTAAAACCAAAGTTATCAATTACTTGATCTAAACCTGTAGGAGAGAAACAAGGTATAATATTATAAATTTCCAAAAAAAACTAATTATTTAGAAATTTTCATGTACTGAAAAATATAATTTATTTTTTAAAAATTATTTATATAGTTTTTATAGATTATTTTTAATTAGTATCAGGGTTTTATTAAATATGATTTAATTATTAAAATATAAAGATTAAATATTGAATATAAATTAATTTTAAAATAGTAAAATTAATTTACGTAATTATATACCCAGTTATATAAAATATTACTAAAACATTTTCCTCAAGAAAATCTATATTATATTTGTCTCAAAATGTATGATTCTACCTCAAATATTTCTCACTTTTTAGGATCTCATTTCAAGAAGAATAATAAATATTTAATTCCTTTAACTACCCTATAAACTTATCATTAACATAATTTATTTCTATTATATTATTGTCTTTCATATGTCATACTATATTGTCAACGACCATTACCATTTATAGACATGTTATCCCCAACATCATTAAATATTTTTGACATTCTTGTGTAACTTTAGTTTCCACCATGAATTTATAAATCTTTTGAATAAACTTCCTTAACTTTCTAATATTTTCTTTTATGGGTTTTATGACTGTATAGTAAATACATAATGATATGAGATTCCAAATATGTTAAAAGTTTCAATTTTGATGAAAATGTTAGTTGAAATTGTAAAAATTATGCACTGAAATATTAAAAATAAACTACCATGTAAATTTAGGTATTAAAAATCTATGATTTTTGGATGAAGGTGAGTTATTATGATAGTATAAACATATAAACCATGGATACTACAAAAATAAAAATACCTGTACTAGTAAATATTTTAGACACTGATAAATTTATATAAGTTGAAATTTATCAATATTACCAAAATATATATTATCATTCATTGAATTTTAAATTTTCCAAATCAATTTTATTTGTATAATGATTTTTAATTGATTCATTATTATAAAATATAGATTTAAGTATTAAATTAACCATAAAATCCAAATATACTTCGACCATTTTAGAAATTTAAATGCAAAAAAATAGAATATTATATCATCAATTTTATTACAGAGAAATTAGTGTGGAATTTTCTTATAGGAACGAGAATGAAAATTTGGGAAAAATTAAATTATTATGATTTTGATTTATTAATAAAATTTAAAGCATTATCTTGGAAAATAATCATATAAAATTATATTTTATATACCACTATATACCCACTTATGTGAAGTGATATTTAAATGGAGGTACATTAAATAAATATATAAGTATCTTTTATACCTAGGAAAAAAATAGGGTCATGATTAGCCATAAAATAGAAAATATTATATTATTATAATGGGAAAAACATCATTCATCTAAAAATAATAGCATGAAAAATTATATAACAACATAGTTTTATTTTATGGTTATGCAAGAACTTTTGACAAACATGGACTACAAAATTAAAATTATATTATAACAAACATATATGGTATAATATATTGACGGGATAAATTTTCATATTATTAGGACATCATTATGGTTTCATAAGTTTAATAATTCTTTTGATTTCTTGATATTCTTTCTCATGTGTTTGATGTGTCTCATAGTAACTCTCTGATAGAAAATGAAAATATATAAATTTAGAACAATGCATTAGACACTAAAAAATGTTCATTAACAAATAACAATCATTGAAAATTAATTTTCAATTGATGTTTAAAGAGAGGGAAAATAGAGGAAAAAATGATGATAATTATTTGGATATAGAGAAGGGATGACGTGGAAAAAAGAAAGGGTAGGTTGAAAAGAAATAAAATATTGCAATGCAATGTAATCAATGTCGTTGAAAAAACATAAGATTGACAAAAATATATTTTTATTTTATAAAATCTATATATAAGGGAACTGGTCACCTTAATATACACAATTAGGAAAGAAACCAAAAAATATCTATAAGCATATATATTCTTTTATTAGTGAGTCACAATCAATATGATCTAAGTAAAAAACCATAAATTTTTCAAATTTAAGGGTTATAAAATAAGTCTAAGCATTCTATAGTATCGATGTATTACCATACTTTAAAATCTATTATTTCCTACCATTTTTATTATTCTTCTTGTTATTGGTTTTTCTAAGAGATACATCAGAATTGCCTTACTCAACATCTATAAGAGTTTGAAATTAATTTTTAAAAGGACCGATAAAGAAATTTATTATTTTATGTAGAATTAGTACTAGTTTATCCATTATTTGTATTACTTCATCCATATTTGGTTATAATGTAACATAGTTGGGAAACATTATTTCTAACACACTAATTCTATGAACTGAAGATTATACTTGGAAAATTTCAATATATGAAGGGGTAGTTACTGAAATTGAATCTTTTTAAAACATAGAGAGATAATATGTTCATCCATGTTCAGTCTCCTTTTATAAATTATAGTTGATCCTTATTCCTCTAGAGAAATTTTCTTATTATCATCCCAATTGGCCTTTTTCATATTTTCAGTATCCATAATGTCAATATTTTTTGCATCCTTATTATATTTTTCCTTTTCTATTACCTAAACTTTTGCATAGAGACATAATAACTACCAATGAGATAGAATCTAGATCAAGGATCCTCTACCATGAATTTAGTTACATATTCTCAGAAAATTATTCTTTTTGGGAATACAAAATTTTAGAAACATAAATATTTAATTTATGGATAACCACTTTTGGAACCTTATTATCGATTGGTGAAAGTTTAGCCCGAGAACAACCATTAAAAATAGAACAATCATTCAGAATTAATGAATCCAAAATATAGGTATATTGGGATAAATCTTGAAAATGGATTGCATAATCGACCCGGATAGGGGAAATGTAATTCCGAAAGCGGTCAACTAATGTAGTAATATGAGTTACCTCAGTGATAAATAAGGAATTACCATGCACTATTTAATCATAAAGGGAGTTAAAAAACCCCATGGATAATGATCCTAAAAAAGTAACCTATAAAACATGAAAATTGAGGAAATAAATATTGTTTTCATAATCTTTGTTTTGTTTGAATTCTTCACCTCCATCAATTACAACCAAAAAAATGCATATAAGATTATGAGAAAGTTCCATCTGGATGGAAAACAAGAAAGTATCTGGTTATTCAAAATCATTTATCTCAGATATTCCTTAATATACATTCTAATAATATTCTCAAAATTTTTAAGAATTAAAATTTTTTAAAATTGAAGTGGTAGGGATGATAGCGGACGAGACTTCAGTCAGGGGGGGGGATTTGATTTCTTCCCCCATTCCATGACAATGGTGGACATTACATCGGTCCCTCTCCCACCATTGGGGGAGGGACTTATGTCATACTTCAATAGAGTGAAGAACTTAGGTGGACTTGTTTGATAGGATCCTTTTCCGCTCTTGGGATTTACAAGATAAGGAAACAGTGGGTTTTCTTGAAAACAAGAATGATTTGCTTTACATCAGAGGATGATCTTATCAAAGCATGGTCCATGCTTCCTATTGTTGCAATGGGTCTTGATTCCTCATATTCAGATAATCCTAAAACTTTCAAATGAACCACAACTATCCTTTCGTCATGATTTGGTTTAATATCCCTAATATACATTAACCATTTCAAAACACATCAATAATTAGGAATCTTGGTAACTACATAGGAAATTAGTTGTGTTTTTTTTGTTGAACCACATCTCTTTTTTCATCATATTAACCCCTAGATTTGTGTGGAAGTAAATTCCTCAAGACTTCCTTCGGAAAACTTTTGGATTACAGTAGGTGAATAGTTTTTGTGTAGAAAAAATGTTAATGAATCATGGTTTATTTTTTTAAAATATTGTATGTGATTGGGTCACTTGTCGATGGACTATAGCCTGGTTCTAGATATATTGGGAAGGATAATGATGTGAGAGAAACATGAACTATCAAGGTTTGTGTGACCGAAACTATGGATGGTTCATCTAGTTAGTGACCAATGGGTGTGGATAAAATAGTAATGGCAGTAATTGGTGATTTTTAGGAAGAGAATAACTTGGTATTTGACATCTTATTTGGATTGAGAAAGGACCTTTAGGATCCTCAACCTTATGTGAAATTATATCTTGATATCCCTCAATATGGTTGTATGCATAACTCCTAAATGAAGTCACAATTGGTCGATGATGGAGGTATGAAGCCTCACTTGGGTTCTTCATATGTAAAGGTGGGGTGCCTATGGAGTGGTATTAGAGACTGATTCTAGGTAGAGGCTTCTAAATAATCTAGGTAGGGTAATCCTATAAGTTTCAAGAAAATCCCTTTATGATAGGTGGCAGTCATTGATCTAGGAAATATCTTCGAACAACTACCTAATGATGATCAGGTTCAAGAGATCTAGAAATAACCGACCTGACCCTCTATTGATGGAAAAAAGATACACTAGTATGAGTCCATTGGTGGCTCTTCCAACTATTTTTCTGGTGAAATTGAGGATGAGGTTTAGCACGGTAAGCTTCCAAGCTCCTAGAGAAGTAAGAGCTGAAGGGGAATCCATAAAGAAAGAAAACAATTATTAATTTTTGACACTACAAATGGAGACACGATCAGTGAAGAAGTGTAAATCCAAGTAGATGGACAATGATACCCACCTTTCCCCCAAGGCTTCTTGTCAGCAGTAGAGGGCTGGTGATGTTCATGATCAATCCTTAGAATTTCTTATGTGCTTTTATGTTGAAGTGGTTGAATAGGTTATGTCACTAAATGATACTGGGGAAAAAGCCTCAAGAATTTTGGGGAGGTCATTATATCTAACTCTCAATGAGGAGCAGTATACATGGACTGATAAGCAGGACCAGATTTTAGTCAAAGATTCAATAATCAGAAAATCAGACTTGAGGAGTACATCAAGTCTTGGGACAAGTGGACATTTTAGTTTGAATATCGTTTACTAGATGAACCAGAGAATTAGGTACACAATATCTCTTGGAAACTTTTTACGGAGATTAAATCTGGTAGTCTTAAATTGTCCTTTAATGGCTCTGCCATTTCCTATTGTGTTTGAACTCATGGTTTCTCACTTTTCCTTAAAATTGTTTGAACAATAAAAAATTTAATTTTCAGTCAATTGGTAGCCCAAGAAGCTTTATCTAGATTTCTAAAAAAGAAGGATGTTTTTCTCATATATCATAGAAGATTAAAAAAATAGGAAGAAACTAGATGGGATGGTACATAAAAGAAAATGTAGACCATTCCAATGAACAATCCTATACATAGGAGTAACAAACCAAAATATGGTGGGATATAAGGATCCCCAAAAAAATAATTTTATAAAAACCCAATTAGGATAAACAATTTTATCATAATCCTCAAGAGAAGGATACAGACTCCTCAAAAAAGTAACTAACACGAAATCAAGGGATGATATAGCGACAACCGCTTCAATAAGATAAATATACAGCATCGTAATACCATCCAAAAGATTTTTAAAACAATGATATATTATTGTAAATTGTGAGTTTAAGAATCCAAACCTATGAAATGATATATTTCATGGCATCAAATAACTTTCTATGAATGGAATGGTGAAGATATGAGCCAAATCTCAATTTTAGTTGATATTTTTATGGTTTAAAGGTACTTAAATTAGGAAGATTATACATAATAAATATAATATAAGTTGTGTCATGTTTTACATATGATTAAATGAATAAAATTAATAATTAATTACACATAATAAAAGAAAATTTATTTTTAAAAAAAATTATTTATAATTTATACATGTATAATTTTTAACATATGATTTAGAATTGATATTATTTTAAAATCAATCATAAATAATATTATATTATATATATATATGTATATGTATATATGTATTTATTTCATAAATGATTATTAAATTATTAATATTATAATTCAATGTATAAACATGCATTTCTATTGAAAAATATGTGGTAGTAGTTAAAAATAAATAAATAAATATTCAATAATTAGTGATGGATTTACTGTTATTTTATAATTTATTAAAATATATTTTTGATAGTAAAATGTAACACCTCATACTATTATATTATGTCTCTTATTAACTATGTTCATCTTCTTTGATTGCTTATATTACACGCAACAATGAGATTAAATAAAAAACTAAATATTATTATTTATATTTTACTATTATAAATTATCTGCTAAATAAGTGGTTATGAATATTATTGACTAACTTATGAAAATATATGGTTTATATAAATATAATTTTAATTCATTTGTTATAAATTAACTACAAATAAAAATATAAACCAATTGAATATAATGGAAATATTTTTATTTTTATTCTCTTAAATGAATTTTGTCTTAATAAATTTAATTAATTATAATTAATAAATGAAATTAATGAAATATATGTTTTATATATTCAATAAAATATTTTTAGATATTCATAAAATATATTATTTATGTGTATCATAAGAACCAACCCAATTTTATCCATAAAAACCTATATTTTTCAGAAAGTCGGTTTTCCACCTTTTAATGGAGAACTTATTTTAAATCCAACTTATGACAAATTTAAATATCCTTTTTTTAATTTCTTCTTTTAATTTTGGAAATAAAAATATTTTTTGGTTAACATTTTGGTATTTTTCTGATAATTTACATGTCTTAATGAATAATGAACAATACTGACTTTTAATTGAAAACAACTTTTATAATCAAATTAATTCATAGTTCTAAATTATTATTTTAATTTTTTTTTCTGAAGTATAAATAAATTATTTTTTTAATTTAATAAAATTTAGGTCATTGGAACCAATTTTAAAATGAATTTAGATATAAAAATGTTTCAATATTTTGTTTGTTTGAACTTTAATAACTCGTTTTCTCACCACATCAACAAGATTAATTTGAAAATAATTACTGTAACTTCTGTGTCTTGAATTTTAAAAAATAGATTCCATATTTAGAATGAGTGGGTAAAAATTATATATATAGGTTTAATTTTCAAATCATCATATGAATAGTGACTTTATTACTATATTTTATTACCATAGTTAATGTTAAATCATGTAATTAACGTTAAAACTTTTGTTATAAATAATAGAAAATTTTCCAAAAACTTATGCCAATTTTATTTGATAAGTGAATTTCACCAAAAATCAACCTTTGGAAAAAATTATAACCCTTTTTAAGTAACTTTCATTAGATTATGAAATTTATTATATTTTATTTAAATATCATTTAAAAATGTCATAGTCCTAATTTTTATAAGTAAATAATTCTTAATATAGGGATATAGTGATGTTAAATTCGACTATAAAATGACATTTGTAAGATACTAAATATAAATTCATCATGATTTTTTTTATTTTCCAGGACAAAAAAATTTAATAAAATGATTGAAAAATAGTGAGGTAGTAATTGTTTAATCAATGAAAATATCCAATTAACGATAAAGAAAATATTAAAAAAATATACTCTAACATAATTTATGACATAAACAGATTTTATTGATACCTTATACATTTTATTAATATATTTTAAGTATTTTTTTGAAGTTATCACTTTTTTATGATATTTTAAAAAAAATACTAATAATCAATTGTATTAAAATTGAAAGGAATGATACTAAAAAATAAATAATATTTTATTAAATGATATGAAGTTCATAATAATATAGCATTAGTTTAGATAACTATAATAATTTTAAATATCTCATAAATGAAATAATTAATGTTTTGGTCATTTTATAGTAACTATATTAACCCTAAATCATAAAAAGCAATGTTTTCACGTTAAGAGTTATAGGGTTTAAGTATGGGTTAAATACAAAAGATAATTTTAATATTGTGACCTAAACATGTTTAAAAATCATTTTTGAGAGTATTTTGACCCATAATAATTTTATATTTGAAATATATCACTTTTTATCTTTTTTAAATTAAAAATAAATTTATATTAATTTAATATTTTAAAGGATTCCTTGTGTTCCCCTCTACTATTTTATAAAAGGGAACCTCCTACCTCAATTTCCCACATTACATTGAGCCTTATTTATGATAGAAAAACCCTAAAAATTTCCCTTATAAACATACTTAGACACATACTAGGGGTCCTAGTCTTCAAAAAATACCTTCCCTTGTGTCCCTAATAGAAGATACAAAGGAATTCCATCGAAGAGGAGTAAATTATTTTACCAATTCATTGATGTTTTTTTCTACATTTACTTCATTTGTCATTTTAATTATAAAAAAATAACTACATTATTATATATATGATGATATGTTATTATTTTTATAGGAAAAACATATTTCTCTTTTTATACATCCTATGAAAACAAATATAACTATATGTTGATACATACATCTTACAGTCTCCACTTTGCGGGGTAATTTGTTTTTCATCACCAATTTATGTGTATGGGTATAATTATGAATATAATGGATATAAATGATAAATATTACATGATATTTAATCTTTATAATTGATATACTAACCAATTACATACCACTTTACTATTAAGGAATCGATATCGTCGCTCGTGTGGCTGTAAGACCTTTTGTCTCCACGACGCGATGAGATTCATTTTCCATGTTAATAATTCAAGAATAATAATGAAAATATATATAATGGGTGAATATAACAATTATTAACATAATATAATTCTATATTGGATGAAATTATAACCTATGTATAAGAAACAATACATACATGCACAAAAACATAAGAAAATGAAGTTGGTAAACACTTGAAAGAATGGTAATAATAAAATATTATTAACAAAATGATATTAGAGGATCATTTATGATATCATAAAAATGGATATTATTATATTATAATTTGATAACATGATTTAACCATTATAAAATAGGTTAACGCACCATTAACTAAGAGAAAATGTGAGGTAAGGGTTATTTAACAATCTTATTTTTATTTGAGATTGTTTATATGTAAGTATTTTTTGGGGAATATTTATCATCGGTGTCCATGTTTCTTGAAAATGTTTTCCAAAATATTTTTACTTGTATCCTATAGTTTTTTAAAGTTATATAACCATGTTTTACTTTTTATAAAATGATTTAAAAGGGATTTGTTTTTTATTTTCCAAACTAGGTACTTATTGGATTTTTTACGAATGGAATTTTATTAACTTATGTGGTGTGAGTGAATTTTCATCACCATTGTGATGTATTAACATTTCAATATTACCCTAAAATATTACAAGGTTATTTTTAAATGAAATTTTTGATTTTATAATTTAACTACATTTAAATAAGTTATTTTAAACTAAAAATGGGTATTTCTATCAGAAACTATTTAATTATTTTATTAGAGTATTTTTCAACCATTTCAACATCCTTTGTTGGATTTTATGATCAATTGAGGTTTATTTATTATGATACCATCTACCATATTTTATTTAGGGTTATATTATTAGTTTGACTGTGGATATTCTATTTTGGTATATTCATGGTTTATGGATGAAGTATTTACATTTCGTAGGCTAGTTTCTCAATATGAATGTTTTTATTGTTTATGTTTCACCCTTTTCATATGGGAAATGTATTATACATAGTACGTGATGGATGTTTCCCACTATAACCCCTAGATGAATTATTATGTCTAATGAGAAAAATTAGATATGGTTTTGGCTAAGGCCTTAATTATTTATTTTCATATGTCTTGGCCTAGTTCTCGAATGTATATTTCAGATGTCCGACATTATGCATTACATCATTATGAGATTAGTTGTTGATAATAATTGTGATTATTGGACTATTAGAATATAGTTGTGAAATTTTATATGGAATTAGTTTATTTCTTATTTCTATATTATACTGAAGATTATGTTAAAAGGGTTTTTTCTTCATTTATATACCTCATATTAAACATTTAGGCTTATTTAGGTTTGTTTACTCTATATTATTTACCTTTAAGGAGAATATGAGCTCACCCATTTCTAATGTTTTATTTTTTTTCCAAGATGAGAAGATTATATTATGATTGATATGTAGTGATAATCTAGGAGAATCATGATACTCAAGGGATTCTCAGTTACATAGTTTATATTTAGAATATTAATTTAAGGATCTTGTATATAATATATTTTCCAAATATAATGAAATGATCTTCTTTTGGGATCCGAAACATGTAATTATCCTAAAGTAATAAAGTAAGGCATTGGTACTACACTAATAGGGTTGGGGTTATTACAGTTATCACTAGAGGATATTTAGTATAAATATTTGAAAATGGATTTAGAAAACAAATATTATGGAAAATAACCCTAAAATAGACTATTGGAACCAGAAAATGCATCCACTAGTTATTCCAAATTCTTCCATACATGATCCAAGAGTGTAAGTATAACAACCCTGGTTTTATTACAAACCTAAACGTGATTTAGTATATAAACTATTCACTTGATACAACATGGAATATTGAAAGGTATAGTGTATTTAGGGCTTAGGATCATTACATAACTACTTAAAACATGAAATACAACATCTTTATTGAAAACTTCTTTTACATGACCTCTATATTACCTTGTACATAGCATTGCATGGGATAACATGAGGACATGCATAAGAAAAGGTTGAGCTATAAAGACTAGAAAGGGAATAAAAATGGAATAAAATGAGGAATAAAATACATGTAAGACAATAGGCATATCAATGGAGCATAATACAAACATGAACATAATGTCATGATAAAGCATGATAATTATAACATGGAAATGTGGCAACAACAGTTAACAAGGAATTAGCATGACCCAAGGCTCATTGCACATAAAGCATGAGTAAACCCTAATTTCACATGTAGTATGAGTAAAACCTAGTTTCACTTGAATTATAATGAGTAAACACTCATTAAATATGACATATCATGATACTATACTTTACTCAATGCATTGGAGTGCTATTTGGGCACACCTTTTTTATTCATTTCATTTCCGGCATAAGTGTGCCACATGGATCATAAAACATGGATTCATAAAACATAATAATTTATTCCACGACAAAGGAGTGTGTAATTCATAAATAAAACTCTTCAAATAATAAGTAAATGTTTATAAAGGTGAATACTCTTTACAGAGAAATGGGCATGGTATTCACTACACAATGACTTTGGCCTGGAAAATCGTAGTGCAATTTTGGCAATATAATGGCGTGACATAAGAATTCATAAAAATAGTTTACGAGAGAGAAAGGGGTGTAAAATAATATTTAAATTAAAGTTAAATTAAGGCGGTAATATAGATATATGTCCCAACAATTGTAATGGAAATTAGATTCATGATACAAAATAATTTCTTGAATGTAAATGAGGAGAAAGTAATTCCAAACAGAATTTTGGCATGGTAATTGGTGTTCATGGGAGGAATTTAATGAGAGAGAAAGGGGTATATCATCTCTTAATAATAAATAAGGAATTATGGGAGATCTATGAAATCACACCCCAACTTTTTTAATTGAAAACAAAAGGGTATAACCACTTAAATAAAATTGGACAAAAATAAGAAAGGAAGAAATCCCTTACTTGGCTGTTCGATCCCAAAAGATTGGGAGAGTCTTGAGTGGGGATTATTAAGAGATTGGGGTACCATGGGAGGACTTTATAGAGAGGAGGTAATATGTTGTAATAACCCCAAAGTATTTTAGTGAAGATGAAGTGGGAGGTTGGGTGGGTTTATATAGGAAAGGAGAGAGAATTCTTTATTATGTAGGTTTTGGACACCTCACTTTAAACAAATCAAAACAACCAACCTGTCGAGATTTTTTTCCAAGATTTTTCTCCAAATGGGATTGGAAAACAATATCTTATATGGAAAATGGACTAACTTATTAAAATAATAGGGTTTCTTATATGGAGGTGAGGCACACTCTCGAGGAAAACAATTAAAAAAAATAGAAAATGTTTTATAAGCCTTGAAGGGTCCACTAATGATTTATAAAATAAACCAAACAAACCAAAAATCATATTATATTAATGGTAAAACATATATTGTCCAAACATAATGTTTATATTATTTTATTACATCACTATTGGGTCATTATGATGTCATAAAACACATTATATATTTATACAGTATTTAATTTTTACCGAAAAATTCAATTGTCTCAGAAAATTATGAAAAATTCACCATTGGATAATTTTTATCTCTTCATTCGAAAAATATTATTCATTTTATATAAATAATGTTATAAATATGTGAATTATTACTTTTAAAATTAAAATTGATATTTACCGAAAATTAATGGGTTTTGACAAAAACCGCTTTCAAAATGTAATAAAAAATACAATTTCATTCATAAAATTATATGATCATTTATATTTAATAAAATTTTTTAATAATAATAAAATATTATTAAAATATTATTTTATTTAAAAATCCATTAATTCAATAAAATAGATTTTATAGTTGAAAATTTACTAAAAATAATATTTGTGCTTTAAAAACTATTACAAAGTAACAATAATAAAATGAATGCACATTATTTATAAAACATAATGTACATAGTCATAGTTCTAAGGTCTTGTTACTTAACCCTTTATAACACCCATATAATACTGAAGGGTATGGTGTGCGATGGTGACAGACTCTTGAGGTGGCTCAGATAACATCTCTCGGGTGGTAATCTCTATTAACTTCCACTTCTCCTATAGTCGGTTTCGCTCAAGTATAACGTGTTCAAGCTCAGCTTGGTCTTGATCAAGAGAAAATCCCAATTATTCCATCTCCTTTCTGAGCTCCAAATAAGGAGCTTCGTATGGTGCAAGTCTATTGGACAAGGCAATCTCTTTCTTCGTTTGAGTAAATTGGATGTTTTAAAGCCGTATATTTATACTAATCATGTGATCACTATTCAACCAATATATTAGAAACAGTCACAATTCCTATTTGTATTTTAAAATCGAGAAACATAAAACCAATGAAATTCAAATTTTATATTACCATAATAAAAATTTAATTAGATCAAAAGGAATTTCCATTAATGAATGTTTTGGGTCATTACAATCTTCCCCCCTTAAGAAATTTAACCTTGAAATTTCTTTTTCCCACTCTAAAACAATTGTGGGTAACTCTGCTTCATCGCTTCCTCCGATTCCCATGGTGCTTCTTCAAACTTGTAGTTTCTCCACAACACCTTGATGAGGGGAATTATCTTATTTTGTAGAACTTTTTCTCTACGATATAAGATCTTCACTTATTGCTCATCATAAGAAAGAAAATCCTCTAGTTGTACTACCTTTAAAGATTTTACATGTTAAGGGACTAGTATGAACTTCCTTTAGAGGGATACATGAAATATATCATGTACTTTGGCCATGGTAGGTGGATGTTCTAGTCGATAGTCCAAAACCCCAACATGATCAAGAATCTAGAAGGGATCAATGTACCTAGGACTTAACCTACCTTTATTTCCAAACCTCATGACCTTATTCCATGGAGATATTCATAGAAATACCATGTCTCCAACTTTAAGATCAAGGTCTTTTCAACTATTATCTACCTAACTCTTTGTAGACTCTGGGTTTCCGTGATATGGTGCTGAATGGTTTTCACCTTATCCACCATTTCTTCGACCATTTCTTGTCCTAGAAGCCTATGATCACCAACTTCATCCCAAAATGTTGTTTTTCTGCACCTCTTCCCATATAGGGCTTCGTAAGTTGCCATTCGGAAGCTTGAGGGGAAAATGTTATTGTAGAAGAATTCAACTAGTGGAAGATATGGGTCCCCACTCCTTTTAAGTCCATATAAAATTATCTTAACATAATTTCAAGTGTCTAAATAGTTCACTCATATTGGCCATCAGTTTGAGGATGATAGGGTGTAATGAAGTTCAGTTCAGTATCGAGAGCATGTTGAAGACTCTTCTAAAACTAAGAGGTGAATCTTGGATATTGATCGGATACAATAGATAATGGAACTCCATGCAGCCTGACAACTTCTATGATATATATCTGTACCAGTTGATCTAATAAGAAATCCTCCGGAATTGCAATAATGTGTGCAGACATTGTAAAATGATTGACAACAACCCAGATTTCATAGTTGCCATCGGATTTCTTCAGAAGCCCTATGAAAAAGTCCATGGTGATGTTTTCCCATTTTCCATGCTGGCATGAGAAATGGGTGAATCATCACCTTAAACTTCTACCTCTCTGCCTTTACATACTGACGCACTAGGTACTTTGATGTATACTCAGTGATCTCCTTCTTTATATTATCCCACCAATAATGCTCTCAGATATCTCGATACATCTTTGGGTTTCCTGGGTGAATTGAGATATTTGATCTATGTGAATCATCTAAAAGTTCCTTCTTCATCTCTAAACTTGATGGAACACATTGTATTTTCCCAAATCTCACAATTTTTTCTTTATTAACATTGAACTCCAAGGATTTACTTCTTCTGATAGCTTCGACTTTCTTCTGAATTCCCATATCATCCTTTTGAGCATCCTTTAACCTTTCTAAAATATATTATTGAGCAATCATTTGTGAATGGTTTGATGGTGTTCACTTCTTTATGGTTTGCATGTTCATCTTCATCAAATCTAAGAAGATTGGATCCTTCTAAATTCTCAACAGTAATAGAATCAATAGGTTCTTTCAACTTAGAGAATATACTACCTTGTTCACTTTCCAAGGGTTTTAATGGATTGACCAGTCAAAGTATTTGATAAACTCAAACCATCTTTGTTGGCACACGTTAAACTCTTTCTATGTAAATATGTACTTGAGGCATTTTTGGACCATGTATATTTCACACTTCCCCCCAAAGAGATAATGCCGCAAAATTTTTAATGTGAAGATCACTACAACCAACTCTAAATAATGTGTTGGATAATTATGCTCACGAACATTAAATTACCTTGTATCATAGGTAATGAATTTTTCATTTTTCATCAACACACAACCCAAGACCTTATTTGATGCATCAGGAAATGCCAGAAACATTTCTCCACTTGTGTGTAAAGTGAGAACGGGTATAGTGATAAGACTCCTTTTTGACTCTTTGAAGATTTCTTCACATTCATCATTCTAAGAAAACCTTACACCCTTCGGAGTTAACTTGGTAAGGGGGTTGGAAAATCATGAGAAATTTCTCACAAATCATCGATAATGTCTAGCTAACCCCAAGAAGCTACGGATATTCATTGCCAATGTTGGCCTTGACCATCCCTCAATTGCATCTGTTTTAGAGGGATCCACAAATATTCCATTTCATGTGATGATATGGCCCAAGAATGAGACCTCCTTTAACCAGAACTCACACTCATTGTACTTTTCATAGAGCTTCTCCTTTCTCAAGGACTCTAGTACAGTTCTTAGATGGTCCTCATGATCCTCCTTGGATTTGGAGTATATCAAAATATCATCTATAAATACTACCAAAAATTTGTCAAGGTAATCCCTAAAGATACTATTCATTAATTCCTTGAAGATTGTTAGAGAATTAGTGAGTCTGAAAGGCATTACTATGATTCATAGTTCCCGTATCTTATACGAAAATCAGTCTTGGGGATATCTTCCTTCTTCACCCTTACTTGATAATATCCCGATCGAAATTCCACCTTAGAGAAGTATTTTTCTCCACTATGCTGATCTAACAATTCATCGATTCATGGGAGATGAAATTAGTTATTTGTTGTGATTATTTTAAGATCACGATAATCGATGCAAAGGTGCATTGACCCATCTTTCTTCTTGATGAAGAGGACTAGTTCAACCCAAGGTGAAGCACTTGGGTGTGTAAACCCTTTATCCAGATTCTCCTATAGATGTTTCGTTAGCTACTCAAGCTCTACAACAACCATTCTATATGGATTATTGGATAATGGAAACTAC
Source organism: Viscum album (assembly GCA_963277665.1). Lineage (NCBI taxonomy): Eukaryota > Viridiplantae > Streptophyta > Magnoliopsida > Santalales > Viscaceae > Viscum > Viscum album. Next base: position 1,233,498,227 of record OY728148.1, on the reverse strand, counting down.
CCATGTATAAGATCAATTGAGAATTCAATATCTCTTCTCGGAGGAAGACCGGAAAATTCGTCGGGAAACACTTCAGAAAATTCCCTCATAATTATAATGTCTTCAAGGAGGGTTTCCTCCTTAGACTCAATCATTTGTTCCATATACGCATGATAATAGGGTAGTAATATTCACTCTTGAGTTGATGGAGCTAAAGAAGATTCATCTTCCTCCTTGAACTTGTATAGAATCAGGGTTCGATTCTCCACATGGAGAGTGATTTTCCACTCATAGAAATTTATGTTGGATCTATATAAAAAAGCCAATCCATGCTATGAATTTCATCAAATTCCACAAGAGGGAGTATTATGAGGTTCATCGGAAAATTCAGCCCACATATTATGATAGGGGAGGAGTTATATTCATGGGATGATATGATTTACCCATTTTTCGTAATCACCACCATCTTTAATTCCATGATTTGTTATGGTGCTGGGATTGTTCTACTAACCTTTTGGGATACAAAATAATTCATAAAATCTGAATCAGAATGTACATTCTCTATTATTGAATGAATAACTAGCGTACCTATCACCACTTCATTGTCGGGGGTCACATCAGTAGTAATTATGGAAAAAGCACTCCCTTTTTGTCTTAGAGGGTGTTGGTTACCTCTGAAAACACTTGGCTTAGGGCACTGATTTTCAAGATGCCCCGATTAATTGCAGTTGTAGCAATGAAAAACACATTGACATTCGAACGAAGAATTCTTATCCTATGTTGTAGCTGTGGGTTTTTATTGTCAACAGTTAACAACTAGGTGCCCCTCTCTTCAACACCTAAAGCATTTCCTCGTCCCCTTTAGACAATTTCTGGGGTGCTTCCTTCTGCACCTTTGGCAAGTGGGGAGCTGGATCTTCTTAGCACCATTGGATTTATCCATCAGACCTCTAGCATTGAAGTCTACCTTATGCTTCTTATCCCTATGATTCCCCTGAGATTCTCTGAACTTCATTTCTACGTTGAGGGCACATCCGAAAATTTCTTCATAGCTTTCGAAGTCGTAGATCTACAACGCTTTCCATAGGCTAAGTTTCCGCCCACCAAAGAAGCAGTCAACCTTGCATTCGGGGGGGGGGTGTAAAGAAAAAGCCGGAGGCATATTGTTCAAGCCTTGTGAAGATATCCTCGTATTATTTGAAATATTATTCGTATTTTTTATTGAGTTCAAGGAAGTACCTTTCTATCTTATATCGGAAAGTGCACATAAAATATTTACCGAAAAACATCTTCCAGAAATCCTTCCATTCCAATGCCTCGATCTCCTCCTCAAACATTGCTTTTTTGATCAACGTCCACCATTTATCATCGTCATCATCCATATGATAAGCGGTGAGAATAACCTTCTAATGTTCAGAACATTTAAGGATGGGTAATATCTTTTCAATGGAGTTGATCCATTGATCGATGATTGAGGGATCAAATTATCCATAAAAATAATAAGGCCTTTGTCTCATGAAGCTCTCGATAGAGACTTCTTATTTCTTAGTGGGGGTTGATGTTCCTATGGACCCATGTTTCTATTCAAATCTTGTGTTAACTAAGAGAAAATCATGACAATGTTTGCGATTACTACTCCCATCGGATTGAGCATCTTCTTAGCACAATATTCACATTGATCTTCACATCAGATTTTAGCCTGAGTCCTCCTGTTTCCAGCCATTGGCTAGAATAAATTAAAATTTATGTTTAACACATAAAGAGTAATCCAAGGACAAAACTGATTACTTATAAATAACTTTTATTTCCTTAACATATGAATCTGTATGTTTCAATATATGTTATTCATGATCTACTCTCTAACATATATTCTTATGGGAATTTTTTTAACTACCTTAATAAAGGTTCATACTATTCTTGTGAATTTACTAAAGCATATCCCCCAAGATCATAGTAACAATGTTTTTAGAAATTCCTATTGTCATGTATGAGTTCTCGTTCGAGTCAAGCTCAAAGCGGTGTTTTTGGTTTTTACAACTTGGATACATCTCTGCCAGAGCCGCCTCTTCCGGATCGTATCCAGACAGGGATGCATTTTATTGCTAAACCACTTACTTAATACTCACAAATACATAGGGATGTTTTTATTATACTTATTCTTGTCATTATGTCTTCACTAGGGTTTTCTAAACCTAATCCCAAAAATAACTAAACCAACCCTCTAATACCAACTATAACAACTCTGCTTTTATTACAAACCTAAACATGATTTGTTACATAAACTCTTCAGTTGATACAACATGGAAGATCGATAGGTTTAGTATATTTGGGTATTAGGATCTTTAAAAAACAACTTAAAAAAAGAAATACAATATCTTTATTGAAAACTTATTTTACATGACCACTACACTACCTCTAACTTAGCATTGCATGGGATAACCTGAGGACATGTATAAGAAAAGGGTGAGCTATAAATCCCAGCAAGGGAATAAACATAGAATAAAATGAGGAATAAAATAAATGCTAGACAATAGGAATATCAATGGATCACAAGAGAAATATGAACATAAATTCATCATAAAGCATGATAATCATAACATGGAAATGTGACAACAACACTTACCATGGAATTAGCACGAGCCAAGGCTCATTACACATAGAGCACGAGTAAAACCTCATTTCACATAAATCACCAATAAAAACTTGTTTAACTTGAATTAGAATGAGTCAACACTCATTTCACATAACATATCATGATACTATACTTTGCCCAATGCATTGGAGTGCTATCAGGGTGTACCCTTCTTAATAATTTCATTTCATGCATAAGTGTGCCACATGAATCATAAAACATGGATTCATTAAACATCCTAATTTATTCAATGATAAATGAGTGTGGAATTAATACATGAAACTAATTAAAAGATAATTAAATGTTCTTAAAGGTGAATGCCCTTGATAGAGAAATGGGCATGGTATACACTACACAATGACTTTGGCTTGGAAAATCGCAGTGCAATTTTGTCAGCATAACAGCATGACATAAGAATTCATAAAAACGGTTGATGAGAGAAAAAGGGGTGTATCAGAATATTTACATGAAATTAACATTAAGGGGGTCATATAGATACATGTAACATCAATTGAAATTGAATCTAGATTCATGATACAAAATAATTTCTTGAATGTAAATGAGGTGAGAGAAATTTCTTATGGAATTTCGGCATGGTAACAGGTGTACATGGGAGGAATTTAATGAGAGATAGATGGGTCTATCATCACTAAAACATAAATAGGGAAGTATGAGGGGGGTGTGAAATCGTACCCCAATATTTTTAATTGAAAAAATTGAATAAAATCTTAAATTAAAAATTGGACAAAAATGAGAAAGGAAGAAATCTCTTACTTGGAAGTGCGATCCAAAAGATTGGGAGAGGATTGAGAGAGGCTTATTGAGAGCTTGGGGAACTATTGGAGGATTTTAGAGAGAGGAGGGAAGAGGCTGGACGAAATCCCAAGGATTTTATTAAAGAGTAAGTGTGAGCTTGTGTGAATTTATATAAGAAAGAAGAGGGAATTCTTTATTATTTAGGTTTGGGACACCTCACATAAAACTAATCAAAACCACAAACCAGCCCATGGTTTCTGCCCAGTGTTTTTGAAAAATGGGAGTGGAAAACAATATTTTATAATTCCAATGGCCTAAAGTCTTAAAATAATAGGGTTTCTTATATGGAGGTGAGTCACACTCTCAAGGAAAACAATTTAAAAATACAAAATGTTTTACAAGCCTTAAGGGGTCCACTAAATCATTGTAAAATAAAACAAAAAAACCCAAAATCACATTATATTAATGGTAAAACATATATTTTCTGAAGATAATGTTTATATTATTTCATTTCATAACTATTGGGTCATTATGATGTCATAATACACATTATATATTTAAACGATATTTAATTTTTACCCAAATATTCTACTGTCCCAGAAAATTATGAAAAATTCAATGTTGGATAATTTTGACTTCATGATTCCAAAAATAATAATAATTTTTTATAAATAATTATATAAATTTTTGAATTTTTACTTTTAAAATAAAAACATACATTTACCAAAAATTCAACTGTTTTGACAAAAAACAGTTGTCAAACCTTAATAAAAATTACAATTGCATTAAAAACTTAATATGATCATTTATATTTAATAAAAAGTAATTTAATAATAAAAATATTTTATTAACATATTATTTAATTAAAAATTCCATTAATTCATCAAAATAAATTTTTTAATTAAATATTAACGAAAAATACTTTTTGTGCTTTAAAAAATATTTACAAATTAACAATAATAAAATGAATGTACATTATTTATAAAAAATAATGTACAAAGTCATAGTTCTAGGGTCTTGTTACACAACCCCTTATAACACCCACATAATACTGAAGGGTAAGTTTTGCGATGGTGACATACTCTTGGGGTGGCTCGGATGAGATCGCTCACGTGTCAATCTCTATTAACTTCCACTTCTCCCGTAGTTGGTTCCACTCAAGATTAACGTGTTTAAGCTCGGCTTGGGCTTTGTCAAGAGCGAAGCACAATGATGCCACCTCCTTTCCAAGATCAGACAAATGGGCTTCGTACGGGGAAATTATACTGGATGATGACATCACTTCCTTTTTCCTAGTAAATTGGATTTGTTAAATCCCTATATTTATACTAATCCTGTGATCCATGTTCAATGGATATATTAGTAATGGTCACATTTAATAATGGTATTTTAAAATCCAAATACATAAAACCCTTGAATTTAAGGATTTATATAAACATAATAAACATTTAATTAGGTCAAGAGGAATTTCCATTAATGAAATTTTGGGTCGTTACAGCATGCCCCATTCACTATTACCTCTCCTTGGCAACATCTGAGTTTATTCCATGCATAATCCCAATCCACCATTGTAACTCCTTAGTGGCATTCAAGAATCTTCTATGCATAAGCCCCATCCATTATTTCCACTCCTTAGTAGAATCTGGGTTGATTAAAAGAGTAAGCCCCATCCACCATTGTCGTTCCATAGCGGCACTCGATCATCTACTATGTGTATGCTCTATTCACCATTGTTGCTCCATAGTGACATTTGGGTTGATTCTATGTGTAAGACCTATCCACCATTACCGCTCCATATTGTCACCCATGCAACTTCCATGCGTAATCCCCATTCACCATTTCCATCCCTTAGCGACACCCAGGATGCTTCCATGCATTATCCCCATCCATCATTGTCACTTCTTAGTGGAACCCAGTCTGCTTCCATGTGTAAGCCCCATTCACTACCCTTCGTGGCTGTACCATTGCACCATGATCATAAGATCTTTTGTTGCCACTTATTTCCCATACCAAACGTGACTCACATGATATTAGAGTAAACAATGACCATGACATCCTATTTGTTTCTACTATCCATGAGAAATCCCCATCATGTCTTTGGGTTTTATCCTTTTGTGTAGACCCCGATTCCATGTCTCTCACTTTGACCTATGTGGGATTTGATCCCTAACTTACACAGGGTACGTAGGAAACCTCCCTGAGGATCGGTAACATCCAATGGTAAACCTTGGTGTCCCCATTTCTGGGGTGCACTTTCCCTGATCCTCCCTCAGTAGTGTCCAGATCAGCCTTCATGGTGTGATATCCTCCCTTTATGGGACACACCACCTTGGGTCCGCTCTTATTGGGTGTCCTAATCCATCCATATAGTAAACCTTCCATGACCTCCCTCGTAGGGATGTACCAATCTAATAAACCTCCATGGGGTGTTCTGATCACTCTCATTCTTTCTCTTGAAGAAGTTAAACTCACATCCTACCCTATGTTGAACAAGCGATGTCTGAGGAAAACCTCGAAAACATCGCCTTTGGTGTAAGTGTCTCCAGAAGACCTTAAACTCATGGTATACACACTTTTAAACATGAGATGTTGAGGAACACATCAGAGACATTCGTTTCGAATATGATTCCTTGCGATCGACATGGGATTTCTTATGTTCTGTGCCCTTGAGATGCCCTCTTATGAGGAAGAATACAGTTAACCAATTTCCACACATCCAGATATTCCCTGACATTCCTAATGTTAGAATCTACTCTAACTGAATTTTTTTCCATATCAATACCCCTTCAAAGTAAGTAGAATAATATTCAACATCCACAAAGATATGGAACATGGAAGAGTTTCACGAACCATGACTCAAATCTATGAGGCGGACCTAGACTAGGAGACAAGTTCTGAGGAAGAATCCACAAAAGGAGAGACTGACATCCCATCATCCCATTTTGATCAATGAGAAAAAATTGATGAATAAGCAATGCTTTTTGCCCATCTTGGTAAATCAAGAATGTAGGGACATAACTAGAGTGTCCCATTAGATAGATATTAACCCCTACGAAAGAGTTAGAAACAAAAATGGATAACATGACGTGAATATATTCTCCATCAACTGTGAATAGATGAAAAATGTTAGGCATTACCAAATTTAGGCACCACCCTTGTGAATCCCCTATCCCTCAAGTGTGAGAGGATGAGTAATATTGGGTATATGAAGTAAAGGGATCATAGGCTCTTTGGCGACTCTTCTTCCTTCTTAGGCCATGCAGGGGGAATCCTCACGAGACTCTATAAGTTCATTTCTGAATCTGCCACCATAATCGGCCATGCAGGGGGCCTAGTCCAACTGACTCCATCTTCCCCTCACTCATACCTCCCCCCTTTCAGGTCGTGTAGGGGGGCATCGTTCCCCCAACTACATCGGCTTCTCACCGACACCACATCCATCATTATCCACAAAGGGCACATCCTCCCCCTAACTATGAAAACTCCTCACCAATATCTCCGCACTTTTTAGCCATGAAGGGGTCATCCTCCCCCAACTCTATCATCTCCTCTCCGACATCACTTCCTTTCGAGCCATATGTGGGTAATACTACCCCCGAATCAATCAAATCCTCACGGACTCTACCGCCATCATCAACCTCATAGGGGACATCCTCCCCTCCAAATACATCATTTCCTCACTGACTCTGCCACCATCCTCGACCATGCAGGGATTATCCTTACCCTAACTCCATTGGCTCATCGCCGACTATTTTGCCTTCATCGACTATATTGGGGGAATCCTCCACCTAACTCCATCGGCTCCTTGCCAACTCGGGCGCCTTCATCTGCCGTGTAGTGGGCATCCACCTTCGAATCCTTGGGCTCCTCGTTGACTCGGCTACCTTCATCACCCACGCTGGGTGATTCCTCCCCCAACTCCATGAGATCCTCACTGACCCACCTCCCTCATAGGGTGAGTAGAAGAAAACCACCCCCAACACAATATCACATTGACAATAAAACCAAAATCCACTACAGAGGTCCTCCCCACACCGTTATCATCTAGAATGGGATTCCTCCCCATCACCATCATCTTCCTCTGTGGGAGGTGCTCCCCACACTAATACCATTCGGTTGAGAGGTAATAGTCGTTCCTAACAACAACTAACATAGAGGTCCTCCCCATGCATCTAAAAAATCCATCACAGAGTCCCTTCTCACGTCAAATCAATGTATTTCTATGAAAAACCAATAATGGGCATAGTTTAATCATATCTCTCTTCCAGTTTCTCTGCATTATGAGATGACCCTCCAAGATTCCATGCCTTCCAGGCTCCATCACCCCATCGTACGGATTCTCTTGGCTTCCATACCTTCAGAGCTACATCACCGCCACTTTACGGACGCTCAAAGATTCCACGCCTTCCAGGCCCCATCACCCCATCGTACCGACACTCCAGGTTTCCACGCCTTTTAGGTTTCTTCGCCTCATCTTACCAACGATCCAAGGTTCTATGACATTCAATATCTATCACCCCATTATACCGACACTCTAGGTTTCCATTCCTTTTAGGGTCCCTCGCCCCCTTTTACTAATGCTTGAGGCTTCCATGCCTCCTGGGCTCTATCGCCCCATCGTACAAATGCTATATGATTTCATGCCTTTCAGGCTCCTTCACCCCATCATATATATGCTCTGGGATTCCAAACCTTCCTAGATCCATCGCTCTGGCATACTAACACTATAGGCTTCTACACCATCTTAGATCCATTTCCCCCATTGTATCAACACTCTAGGCTTCCACGCCTTTTAGGATTCGTCGCTCCATCATACTGACTCTTCAGGACTCCATTCCATCTGGGTTTCATCATCCCTGTCATACCAACGATCCATGCCTCTAGGCTTTCCAGGCTACATCACCCCCATTGTATTGATGATCCAGGCTCCCAGGCCTTCTAGGATCCATCACCCCATCGTATCGATAATTCAAGCAAACATACCATCTGTGCTCTATCACCCCACCTAGATAAGGTAATGCTATCTACCCTTCCTACCATGATACACTCTTTGTCATCCCAAATACTACATTGCATCAACTGTATATGTCCTCCATACGACTTTAACACCAGCTTCTAGAATGTTCCGCATGAGGTATCCCAGCTCACGCTTGGAGAACATCCATTCATACGTTTGGGGAATTTTGGGGTAATCCCATCATACAAACCCACCCATTTCTCAAGGATCATAAACCATAATAATGATGTAGGGGTGACCATACCCCTACCGACACTGTCCTTGTGGTTTCACATCCTAGTTGCATGATGTTAAATATCAAACAACCATCACCTTTTTCACATGATGTTCAACTATGTGACATTCTAGTAAAAATTATGGGTCCAAAAACCGCATCAACCATAGTCAAATTCTTGTAACCTTGGATGAAAGATACTACTTTTTCTAATCACATGACATTAAACTGTATGAATCAATTTCCTTAGCATATGGCATTAAACTACATGTCGATCATCCACAACAGATGATGTTAAACTGTAGCCTTCCTTGTTTCAATCAAAGGATGCCTCGTACACTACTTCAGATAGGGCTCCACATATACATTTCATGATGAAAAAAATAATTCGATGAGATCTAAAATGAGAGAGTGATCAACACTTGGCATTGGTCTACTAACATGCCACTCTCAAGAAATTGCCTCAGGACCCTCATCCTGGAGAAGGGGTTCAACTCCCTCCATCCGATACACCATGTTGATGTGCTCAAATGCACTATGGAATATGAACTTGATTATTGGAATCCAAATGGGAATAATCCAAATCCATTTCCATACTTTCTGTCATACATTTATTTGGATTCCCATATTCTTCATGTCAAAAGGGACCCCCTAGTGGCCTGGTCTCATGCCACTTTAGCTCACCTCCTATTTTGGGCCAACATCCTTGATGAATTTGGATAACCTTTGGAGTTTGGTCCCATGTTTTGAATATGGTTAGCGAATGACCCTAATTTGTTTTTTCCAATCCCTGTTAATACAATATAGATGTTGTGTTTGGAATACATTCAATATCTATCCTCTATAATTACACTAACTTCATTGTGATCCAGATATCATATGTCGTGATTCACATCATTCCACCTTCTTATGTTTAGGTGGAACTTCAACACTCTTGGTGTTTCCCCTCCACAAATCTATGTGTGTTGAGTAGGAAAGTCAGTGTTATTGTTATGTTTTTCACCTAGTATTACCTTCCCCTTGATGTTTGCTTCCATGTGTCAGGAAAATCCCATAACTACTTTTAGTTTCCCACACCGAGCATGACTCACATGGGATTAGTAGTTTTGCTAGGGTGTTCACATTTACAGTTTAGCAACATGGAAATTATTATCCAACATGACATTAAACTGCATTATTATACTTCATGACGTTAAACTGCTCATCTTCGTCCCAAATGATGTTAAACTACATTATCATCACGTCTGACATTGAACTGCTCATATCTACCCCGCATGAAGTCAAACTGTATTATATTCTTGCATGATGTTAAACAATTCCTCTTTATCCAACATGGCATTAAACTGCATTATCATCCTACATGATGATAAACTGTTCATATTTTTCTTGAATGATGTTAAATTGCATTACCATCCTACAAAACATTAAACTATTCATCTTCTTTTCACATGATGTTAAACTACATTATTGTCTTGCATGAAATTAAACTTCTCATCTTCATCCCGCATGACGTTAAACTGAATTATCATACTGAATGACATTAAACATCTCATCTTCATCCTGTATAGCATTAAAATACATTATCTCCCTATATGAAATTAAACTGCTCATCTTCATCATGTATGATGTTAAACTACACTACCATCCTGTTGGACATTAAATTTCCTATACTCATCATGTATGGCATTAAACTATAAATAGTCCAATCTCTTTAATCCTAAACTAAGATCTTATTCAACATTACTGCATGATGTTAAAATATACATATTTCGATAATTAATTATAGATTTATTCCCATCTTTATTGGATATATAAGAACTCCCAGACATTTTAATTTTTGGTCTAGCCCTAGGTCCCTTGACCATTCTGGACACTTGGCTGAAATTCTCTATTAGGATTGTGTGGTGTGGTACATACTCTTTTTCCTCAATCATTTCAGCATATTTTCTACAAGATATACACATCCCCTTGATACACTCCTTCTCTCCATGTCCTTAATACATGTGGTTAATCTACATGACATTTAATAACTATGTGTGGATTGATTCCGATCCTCATGGGATATATAGAAACGCTTATACATTTCATCCTCAGGTGTTCCCCTAGGTCCTCCGATATTTTATATCCTCTTGGCCTAAAGTTCCCCACTAAGATTTCATGCAGTGTAGTGTGTAATTTTATTCTTATTCACTTTGGGTATGCTTTATCACACAATGAAAATTCCTATTATAACCTTATCCTTATGTATGCATGAAAACCATATGATGTTAAACTATGTTTCCCTGTCCCACATGATTTGAAACTATTGAATCTTCACTCCATGATGTTAAAGTGCATGGGATTCATGGCGTACATATGTCTTAATTACATTAAAGTCTCTCATATTCTATTTCATGGGTATGTTGTTTCAAAAAAACACTCCCACACTATAGAACCAACCAGATCCCTCAAATACTGCTTCTTTTGGTGCATAGGCCAGACCTGCCGGACAATATTTTCCCTAACATTTGTATCCTACCATGTTTTTTCTGGGAACTATATTTGGCTTGATTCCCATCCTCAAGGGATATGTAAGAATGTCTGGGAGTTTCTCTATCAGTTCCAGCCCTAGGTACCTCAAATACTACATTCTTTCTAGCCCCTTGGACGAAACTATGTCTGAGGCACGTAGTGTGGTAAGGACCTCTTTGGTCCCCATTCACGTTGGGTTCATAATAGACATGACATATACTTAACTTTAGGGATATCCTCCTCACATACTTACCACATGACGTTAAACTACAAGGATTGAAAGAACTACGTCTGGCTTGATTCCAATCCTCATGAGATATGTAGTACCACCTAGGCATTTTTCCTTCGGGTCCAGCCCTAGGTACCTCAAATCCTATGATCTTTCCAAACCCTTGTCCTAAACTCTATAGAATTAATGTGATGTTGTGGGGGCTTCTTTGGTCCCAATTCACATTGGTTTTATAATAGCTAGGACATATACTTCCCTTTATATATCACCTCCTATCTTTCTTACCACATAACGTTAAACTACATGAATTTAAAGAACTATGTGTGTCTGGATTTTCATCATCATAGGATACATAAGAACACTCAACCATTTCGTCTTCAGATCCAGCCAAAAAAATATTTTTCCCCACTGGTTTAGTTCCCTTTGAGGGTTTTATATGGTGTGTTGTGGACTTTTTTTCATCATTCACGTTGAGTTTACAATGGCCGCATCACGTGATCCCCCTTCCAAAACGTCCCTTTTTCCTCACGTCCATACTGCATGATGTTAAACTACATAGATTTCATGAAATACAAATGGATTGATCCCAATCCTCATGGGATATGTAGGAATGATAGGTTGTCCTCAGATATAGCCTTGGTTTTTTGAAACCTCATCTTTCTTCTGGCACCATTTCCTATATTCTCCATGGGGTATGTGGTGTGGTGTGGTCTAATGTCCTCATTCACATCAGATTTAGAATATACATTACATGTGTCACTCTAGAGATCTCTCCATCACCTTTTCCTCACATACTTATCAGAGGATGTTAAAATGACTGGATTTCAAGAATAAATGTGGGTTGATTCAAATCCTCTTGGGATACGTAAGAATGCCTGGGAATTTCACCTTTCAGTCCAGCCCCAGGTGCAACAAAACCATTTTACCATATTCCCCACACTCACCTCCTCGAGTCATCCACCCATAAACAGATCCCTCGACCCCTTTTTATGCCTTACCAATGTTCTCAGATGCACTGTGGTTTAGGACATAGAGTGTTGGATTCTGTATGGATAGGATGTAATCCCTTTACATGCTTCAGGTCTCCCTTTATTTGGGTTTCTATCATCTTTCACATCCAAAAGGACCCTCAGAGGGCATGGTTTGTCAGACCTATAGCTCACCTACAAATTTGTGACAACGTTATATATGATTGTGAACAACATAATAAGACAGGTTCCATGTACCCAATTTAGTTAGCAGTCAACCCTCATCTGTTGTTCCCATTTCAGGTCACACAATATGAATGCTATGTTTTGAGCATGGTCAGTAGTTACCCTCCATAATTATGACACCCCCAAAAAAAACTAAATATTTCTCTTGTGATTCACATCTCATTCCATCCCCTCATGCCTGTACCGATCCTTAGCATCGTAGGTGTTATTTCTCTGTGAACCTTTGCGTGCTAGGAGGATGAACTAGTGTTTTGGGGTCACTCTTGGTTCTACACCTTCATTCCCTACCATGTGATTCCATGCACTATAAATTTCTTATAATCCCTTGTTTCTCACATCGATCATGGATCACATGGGCTTAGAGATTTTGGTAAGGCTTATGCCTACATAAAAGGGATGTTATTTCTTACAGTCTGAACTCTATGACCTTAAACTCGGAGCTTCAGTTGTAAAAGTCCAAGAATTATGACTTTGAACTAGATGTATCCATTTGGAAGTTTGTGGTGTGGGGTGGACTTCCTTTTACTCATTCACATCAGGTTCAAAATAAACACACCACATGCCAAATATATGATACTATGAATCACATGTTTAATGCCCATTTCTATTTTACGGACCCTCAAAACCCTTGGTGTTGTAACTCCATACATTCACATTAGTTGATTAGGAATGTTGGTTTGATAGAGAGTTTACCCACCCAACATTTCCTTTCCACTTTTTCACACTCTCATTAGCTTGGGAAGGCCTGATAATGCTTCTTGTTTCCTTCATTGAACATGGATCACATTGGATTAGGGGTTCTGGTAAGGTAATATCCACTTATGAGACATTGTGACCCATTGGTCCTACTATAAAAAAAATTAAACTACAACCGTATCATCCTCAACACAGGACGTTAAAATGATTGGAATACAAGAACTACATAAGTCTTGTTTCCTACACCGAAAGGATACCTAGAGACATTTAGGCATCTAATTCCCAGATTTAACCAACTAAATAGTAAACTCCTTGTATTGTCCTTCTCAGTCGCAACTTCCCTTTCAAGAACATGTAATGTGGTATAGAATCTTTTTACTCATTGACATCAAGTTAATAACCACACCACAAATTTCTCATATGAGGTAACTATGTACTCGACACATGAATTATACTGTGGACCTACCCTGAACAAGTTCAGGATGCCACATGATAATTATGGGATACATCAGCTTCCACTCCAGAGATGATTTCCCCCACCAGAATTTTTCTCTGACCATTCTATGCTCTAGAAATATGTTTGTCTTGCTTATCATCCTTAAGGGATATGTAGTGAAGCCCATGAATTTCACCACGGGCCCAACCCTAGGACCATTAACAGTACTTGTTCTTTTCCCCAAATCATGGTATGAACTCCATGAACTTATACTAAGGGTTCATAGTGTATGTAACATGAATTTAAACTATTAATCAGGGTCCGGGTAGTATGACCTGAAACTTTGTACAACAACTTGATCTTATGATGATAAACTATTCACTCATCATCCTCACCACATTACGCTAAACTGTGTGCTTACCTTCATCATTTATATGATGTGAAACTGTAGACCAACTTAGGTCGTCACCATATAGGTATCTCAAAGTAGTAGTACTTATTTTAATTTAGAACAATACAATAACCCAATGTACTTTCATTATAGTTGCATAATTTTAAGAGTTTTAGACTCTATTCGAATAGCACATCACTCCATCCCACACATTTCATTCCATTTATTTGGATCCTAATCCCCTTTCATTTCCCAACAAAAACCCTAACAGTATGGATGCTTAGCCCTAATTCCTTCCAACTATCTGGGGCCAACATTACAAGGACCATCATATAACACTTTTAGTTTGGCCCAGTGTTTCGAATATGGTTAACATATGGCCATCATTTTTTCATCAACATTTCAGTGTAATGCGATAAGGATATTGTGTTTTGATTTATGTTAACAAATATCCTCCATCATTATTCTATAATCACTACTTTCTCATTTTTGGGTATCATAATTCACATTCTTCATTCCCCTTTTTTTGTATTTATTCTAACACCCCTTACATTATCCTACTCATGTACTAGACTGCATTAGGAAAAGAAAGTTGGTTTTCCAAAGACCCACTTTTCCAGTTATGTCCCCTCTTATTCAGGACACTGCCAATGATGATTGATGTCCAATTATGATCCCATCACATCTTCTGCTATTAAAAACTCTTGTATAGGTGAATGAACTAATATTATCTCTTGTTTCACGCACCGAGAATGGATCACGTGGACTGAGATATTTAGTCAATTATTTCTTTAATCCAGTCGAGATATAGTGGACACCGAGGCAGGTGTTTTCTATCCTTATTTCCTCAGAATGCGGTTTGCCTCACCCTCCTCATCCTCATTGGATCCCATTATTCGGGGGAATTTTGTGGGATGGAAAAAACTTTTCCACTAGATATGACAAATTATTCCATACATGATCCAAGAGTGTAGCCTGTTTTTCAAGCATCGATTTGAATATTCATGGAGCCCAAACAGAGTTACAAATTAGGAGTTGTGGACATTCAAATTGGGGCTGGAAAACTGGTCCATGGAGCCCATTCATGGAGCTCCCTCTATGATCACGAAGTAGAGGAACTTGACCTAATCCTCTGCGAGCATCACGAAGGTCATGCCAAAATCCTCTTTGAGTCTGAGGAACTTGAACAGAATCTCCAAGAGCACCAAAAATGCCATTATGTAGCCTATTCAATTCTAATAAACTTGAGGAACATGATAAATCTAACTCCCATAATGAAACACCATTTGTTTCGCAGAACAATTTTTAGCATCGCGTGACCCCCATTGCCTACAAATACTTCCCACATAGCTATCTTTAAAGAGGAGAATATTTTGAGTCACACCATTGAGATCTAGATTTATGGATCTCATGTACTCTGCCAACACCATGTTCTATGGATACCTCATACTCTATAAAATCTCCTTCCTTATGTTCTTGGGAGATTATACCCAAAATAGAGATTCCCTTCGCGAAGGCCTGCACAATTCATGAAGTAAGAAGGCCCTATGAGGGACTTGAGGCTTCACGAATCCTTTATCATTTGTGAATCACTCCCCCTATAAATCTGGACATCCTTTGTGAGACCCTAAGCTCTACAAAGCCCCTTTGCTTCACGAGACCTTGATCTCAAAGAAGCTACATCTCTAATCCATGTCCCACACAAAGCTCCTTTGTAGAGACCCGAAGCTTATCGTACATGAACATTATATTACTTTTGTGGAATACTTAGTACATAACAAAAGCACACACACAAGGACCGTAATAGTTTAGTGTCTTTGGAAACTCGGAACGTAATCTTCTAATCCTGGTGAAAGATCTTCAACATCTCCCATAAAGATCTTCCCTTTTTTTTTACCTAAAACCTTTCTTTATATCCTGGGGAAAAGGAAACATAAAAGGGTGAGCTCAAATGCTCAGTAAGGGTAAACAAAAGAAATATCAATCACATAATTTTCATAAGAACATAACATTTTTTTTTTGGAAATCTTAACCTGCAAAAGAGAGCATAATTTCATAACATGGGATAAATCATGGTAGTGAAATGTAATAAAAATAATCATAACTTAAAACATGAAACTTTGTGGCATTCACACATAATCATAGAGAATCATTTCTTGTTAGTCAAGACTCATTGCCAAGACTATCTTAGTGGACAAAGTCCCTTTCTGAATCGAGCAACCCTCGTTTCAGTCCTGTTTCACTGAACCGGTATAACCTACCATTCCAGCCATGTCTATCTCATGAGATATGAAATCTTTACCCAATGCATTGGAGGGAGATATAGGTCCCACCCATCTCTTAATGAATCCTTTCTTATGTGTGCCACAAAATCATAAATCATACATCATTGCATAACCCATGTAATAAAAATGGGATTCTTAAACAACATGACATCATAAAACCATTCATATAAGATAAAGGAATTCATAAACATAATTCCATCACAACATAGTCAAATCAATGTAAAAATATGGATAGAAACAGAACCCTTTATTATCTTAGATGGAAAATAATTTTGATAAAACACTTGAAATGAATTCTTGAGGAAAATATCCTTTCTTCTTCAAAATCAATTTCTTTTCACAAAACATCATACAATTTTAAAAGAAAGAGATTTTATTAAAAATAGTCATGAAATATTTTGGAGGAAGGTTCATGAAAATAAGGCTTTATAAAACCGTAAAAATCCGTTCGTGCCGTATAAGTTAAAAAAACATTCTTCTCGTACTTTTGTCGGAAAAGTCAAAAAGTACCTCGTACGAAAAACGAAAAAAAAGATTCCTTTCATATCCTTTACTAAAAACTCATAGAAGGGTAAAATTGGATTTAAAAAATTGTAGGTGGATGGAAATAATATTACATACTGAGGGAACATGGAAGTGGATGATAAAATACACCCCAGTAAATACTTACGAATAAACAATCTCGGATAAAAATGAGATTGTGATATTTCCCTTACCTTAGGTCCGACTTGCATTGTAAGTGTCCGAACCTCCTGTATAATGATTTAAATCATGTTATTGACTTATTACAGAATCATATTCATTGTTATGATATCATATATGGTTCGCTTATGACATTATATTACCCGTTCTTTTGTAAATTCCATGTTAAAGAAGCGTTTTGGGTAAAATCGTTTCATTTGTCGTAGGTGTTTTGACTTGTTGTTCTTGACATCATTATTACTTATATCATGATTTACTTACTTCCAGAATATAAAATATGATTTATATATCATATATATTCAGTATATATATATATATATAATAGGTAGATAAATAAAATGAAAAACACCGTTCATGGAGACGGTAGTCCGTACGTACGCATGAACGCTGTTTTCCTTTCCTTATTGTCTTGAAATGGAAGTAAGTAGATGACATACATATGTATATATATACATAAATCCAGTAGCTTTATAATTTCATATATTTCATTATTATTTCTTATATATACATTATAATCATTCTTAAATGGTTAACATGGAGAATGAATCTCATCGCGTCGTGGAGACGGTATTCCGTACGTACGCACGAGCGATGATATCATTTCTATAAATATTGAATTGAATTGGAGTGGATTATACAATATATCAGAATCAATATGATGTTGTAATAACTATGTATAGTTATTCTTTACACCATTATACCCATCCATGTAAGGTGGTGGTGGAAAATAGATTACACCACGGCGTGGAGACGGTATTCCGTACGTACGCACGCGCGGTGATTTCTTTTTCCGTAGGATGGATAGATGGTGAAATAGGGTTGTTTCATACTTATAATAACATATCAGTATATTAGTGATACTGATGTTATTACTTCATAATGAAACAACCTAAGAATAAGAAGTGGAAGAAGAAATAAAGATGAAAGAATTGGTAACGGTAATTACCTCTTCTTTGAAGTGCCTCTTTGAGACCTCCTCTTAGGGCACTAGAATTGGTCTTTGAGGAAGACCAGAACCTCTAGAATGTTGCTAGGGAAGTGGAGAAGGTATTTTGGCAGGGGTTGGCCGAGCTTGAGTGCTCAAATTGGTGTGAGGAGGAGGGGGAGGAGGTGTCCTTTTATAGGGGAGGAGAGGGGCACCTTAGGAATTCTTAAAAATATTAATTTATAATAAATCTAACCCCACTTAAAAACCTCCAAAAATGACTCATATTCGAATATTAGATGAGATAGGGTTGTAATCTCATCAAACAATCAAATTTAGACATTTTTGGATATTATTTTAAACCTTATCAATTAGATTTAACTCTAAGTTAAATAATTTAACTTTTACCGTGTCTTTTTGTTTTCTTTCACTATATGGTTAATACACTTACTATAACATGCCAAACGAACCCCAAATTGTTTATTATTAATATATATATCCTTATCTAAGTCATTTGGCCGAACCTTAGATTTTTAGGAACAACATAACAATTAATAATATAATATTTGATTTAAAAACTATTTTGTGTCAATTTTGACACTATTTGATATATGATTTTTATGAAAGTCATAACAGAATTAAATGTTCGAACCAAGTTGATTAAATCAACATTAATATATCATAGTAACCTAGAAAATTAGTGGAATTCATAAAAAATCTCAAATTACATTTATTTTGGTGCTTATAACATCAATTATGTCAATATTTCATTAAAAAGATAATTACTGCATCATCGTTGTGTCATAAATAAATTAACTTATTTGATGTCTAAAAATTAAAAATAAAATACCATCATGTAGGAAATCTTTATAGCTTTCTAATGAATATTTACAATCGAATTTATCTTATGTATAACCCCATATTAAAAATGATTTACTTATTAAACTTTGATTTTAACTATTTTAACCCTTCTTTAAATAAATTAATAATAAATGTCCTAATCTAATCCAAGTGGGCCTAAATGGTCATATTTTATTCCTAAGTTTGTTTCTGGTCGAATTACACTTGTCCAATGGAATTAGGACATGTGTTAGGGTAATATTAATATCATATTTACCCTTAGTTACCCTATTTACTATTAACCGCGGTAAAAAAAAGTAAAAAGTTACTATTCACCAAAAAATTATTTTCATCTCATTGAACCACATTTTAGTCCTTGATATTAACCGTGTCTCTCGGATTTTCGAAATTCCATTCACAGAAGCGGCAAAATTAAGTTTTATGAAAAATTCAGTTTTTTTAACTACCACTTAGTAGTTTCACTATTCATCAAAAATTGAAGTTTTTCAGAACAATGCCAAAATTTCATCCTAAGCTATATTTCATATTCTGAATTCAAAAATGAAATCTATTTTACCAAATTCATAACATAGAATTTGCATTAATTAATTTTATAATTAAATCCCGCTGTTAAAATAAATAGCGTGTTTTTAGGAAACAATATATATCAAAAGATTGACACTTGATTATGTCTGGTTTAAATGTGAAATTAAAACCAATGACCAACATTGTATTAAATTGTAAAAATATATTCTAAATATAATTTAAAACCACTCAAATTAATGATTTATCACTATTAATTATTTCGATTAAAAAAGTTGTTTTTAATTATAATTTAGTAATTTTCACTATTCATCAAAATATGAAAGTTATCCGAAAATCACCAAAATTTCAACCTAAGCTAATTTCGATATTCCGAATCCAAAAATGAAGTTCATTTTGAAAAATAAAATTTACAAAATTTCAAAAAGTGGTTATTACTATTCATAACGGCTAGTTTTAATAACATTTTAATAGCATATCGTTGTTTAATGAAACTCAGTATTGCGTACTACACACGCTATCGAGGAAGGTCGCGATTGCGTGTAATGCAAGTCAAGTCAAGGATGTGTGTTGTGCAAGCTCCTTTTGGTGTAGCGTACAACACAAGACATTAATAAAATAAAAAGAATATTTTTCATAAAATCTCGGGCTGTTACATCCTTCCTTCACAAAGAACCCTTCCTTCATGAAGCTCCTTCATGATAGCTTTATCCTTGTGAATCCGCATTATATGCAAGACCTTGAGCTCTACGAAGCTTTGTCCTTTGTGAAACCCTATGCATTGTGAGACCCTGAGCTCCGTGAATAGCCTTGCTCCATGAGACTCTGATCTGAACAAAGCCCATTTCTCCCTAATAATTTGAGCCCATTGAAGCCCCTTTCTCCACAAGTATCTGAGCTCCAGAAAGACCATTTCTTTATGAGACCCTAAGCTTCATGATACCCCATCCTTTTCTAGACCGCAATCTCCATAAAGCTCCATAATGATGACATATAATTCACGTCACTCCTACCTTCACACCCCCTTGGGATCAGTGTTGGGTTGTAGTCCTACCCTTCTGGAAAAATCACTTTGTTACATTCAGTGACCCCTATCAGAAGATAGAGAGTTTCACTACAAACATTTCATGGTGGGACATCAAAATTCTACATTTCACCCTTATGCGCACCCACCTTCCACCTATGGAATACCATAATTAGTGAAAATCTTCCCCACTCCATGAAATACCTTGATTTGACATATTCTTCAAGGTTCTATTTTCACAAGTTTTGTGTTCAGATTCTCATCTTCAATTCAATGAGTACCATTAGTCGAACCATTTCTCAAGAAATTCCTAAAAACCAAATCACTTGACTACTATTCCAGGTTAAACTAGAAGGGGCTTCTCTTCAATAAGTCCCAACACCAACCATTTTTATGCACATTATCCCTAATATTCCTATATATATGAATTTACTCTATAGTACACCATATATGAAAAAAATGAGGCCTCTTTCTCCAAACAAGTTATTCCTTATGTTCCAAGCATAATATGAAAATAGTCCCACCTATATGACTATAAAATATAGTAGACCCTATATAACAACATTGGATGCCACTTTCTCTAAAGAAGATTTTCCTTATGCTCCAAGAATAAGATTCCAATAGTCTTATCTACATGACTATAAACTGTAGTACACTCTCTATGACAAACATAGGATGCCACTTTCTCCAAAAAAAGATATTTCTTATGTGCTAAGCATATGATTCTAATAGTCTTATATACATGACTGTAAACTATAGTACACCATATTCAACAAACATAGGATGCCACTTTATCAATACAAGAGATAACTTATGTGCCATGCATAAGTTGGGAAACAATACTCTCTATATTACTATAAATAGTAGTAAACCTCATACAACAAACATTTGATGCCACTTTCTCCAAACAAGAGAAACCTTATGCACCAAGAATAAGATTTAAATACTCCCCAATACATGAAACTAAAATTTATCATGTCATATCATTAAATAATAGGATTCCTCTTGTTCTAAATATGATATTCATTATGGGATATGAATAAATCTCTCAGACCATGATTATAGTGGCATAATTTCATGAGCATTGGAATTCATTCGAGCATTGCATCACCCTACCTCATGCATCATGTGCCCTTTATTTGGATCTTCATCCCACTTAATGTCTGAATTGACCCCAAATGACTTGGTACCAAACCTTTTCATCTCACCTTATGTTTATTTCCAATTCCCCAAAAGACTTTGGACGACATTTTGTTTTTGGCCCCATGTTTTAAATACGGTCAGCAGCTGGCCCCCTTTTGTTTGTTTCCATTTAGGCTAACTCAATGTGGATAATGTGATTTGAATATAGTCACCAGTTACCTCCCTTTATTGTGCCACTCCATTTTGTTCCAAATGTTGGAAATTTGATTCACACATTTCATCTACATTTACTCGGGCTGATTCTAACACCCTTTGCATTATACAACTTGTGAACTAGCACATTAGTGTAGGCCCCAATTATGTGCCTCAACCCCCCAAGGATTTGGGATTCCCTCATGGACAGACATGGGGAAGACGTTATGGGAAGCTTCCATGTGGAATAAACATACACCATTACTGCTCCGTAGTGGTTCCAGGGAAGCTTTCACATGTAAGACCCATCAACCATTACCGCTCCATTGCAACACCTGGGAAGCTTCAATGCATAAGCCTGATCCATAATTTCCCCTAAAAAGCAGCATGCGAACAGATTCCATACATAATCCCCTTTCACCATTACAGCTCTGTAGTAGTGCCCATGAAACTTCCATGCATAATCCCCATTCACCATTTCATCTCCTTAGAATAATCCGAGCTACATCTATGCGTATTCTACTTTCACCATTTCCACTCTTAGTAGCATCCTAGTAGTTTCCTTGAATAAGCACCATCCGCCATTTCTTATCCTTAGAAGAATTCAGGTTGCTTCCATGCATAAGTCCCATCCCCCATTGTTTCTCCATAGCAGCACCCTGGAATATTCCATTCATATTACACATCCACCATTGTTTCTACCTAATGGCTTCCAGGATGCTTCAATGCACAAGACCCACCCACTAATATCGCTCCTTAGCGGCACCAAGGTAGCTTTCATCTGTAATCCCCATTCACCATTATTGGTGCTTGGTGAAACCCAGGCTGCTTTCATGTATTATCCTCATCCATAATTGACACTTCATAGTGTAACTTGATCTACTTCCACATGTAATCCACATTCATGACCCTTTGTGGCCGCACTATTGCACCATGATCATCAAATATTTTTTCCCCTCTTGTTTCAAACACTGAGAATGACTCATGTGAGTTTAGAGTAAATAGTGACCATGACATCTTCTTTGCACCACTATCTATGCATAAGCCCTAGTATGTCTCCAGGTCATTTTCCGTTGTGTACAGCCTGGTTCTATGTCTCTCCCTTCGAAGAACATGGGTTTTGATCCCTGTCGTGTACATAAGGTATGTAGGAAACCTCTGTGAGGTTCAATCACAGCCAATGATAATCCTTGGTGTCCCCCTTTCTGGGGTGCACTTTCCCTAATCCTCCATCATTGGTGTCCAGATTATCTTTCACGGTGTGATATCTTCCCTTTATAGGACACACCACATAGAGACTGCTCTTATTGGGTGTCCTGATCCATCCATCTAGTAAAGCTTCCAATAATTCCCTCCCAGGGATGTACCAATCTGATTCTCCTCCAAGGAGAATTCTGTTCCCTCTCATTCCATTTATACAAGACGTTAAACGTATGGCTTACCCTGTGTTGAACATGGGATCTCTAAGGAAAACCTCAGAAATTACACCTTTGGTGTAACAATCTCAACAAGATGTTAAACTCGTGTTAGACCCCATGTTAAACATGGGATTCTAAGTTAAACCTCATATATAGGCCTCTGGCATATGATACCCCACGATTGATGTGGGATTCATGGGGGGCTTTCACCCATGATATTCACCTTCATGTGGAAGACTACAGTTGACCAATGTCTATGAATCCAGATGTTCCCTAAAATGAATAATTCTACAATCTACTTCAAAAAAATTTTATTCCTCCATCAAGACCCCTTGTAATGTCCTGAAAGAAGCAATATATTCAACTGAAATCCATAATGATATGGCCCCAATAAGGGTTTAACAAACCATGACTGAAATATACGAGTGAGACTCGAAATAGGCGATGTGTTCCTAGGAGGAATCCTCGGAAGGAGAGACCGACAACCATCATCCCGTTTCGATCAAGGAGTGACCATCACTGAATAAGCGATGGATTCAAAACACCTTTAGAAATTTTTATAGTGGGGAAACAGATAACACACCCCCATAGACTAATGAACCCCTTAATAAAAGTTCTAAAAACATAGACTTTGAGGATATGTATTCAAGAAAATAATAGAATTTGGGTAAGGTAGATATTACTTGTATATTTCATGAAATAGTTCTTTGTTTGTATACTAAAAGTATATTTGGTTTTGTTATAGAAATATCTAAGGGAAAAAACTCCAAAAACTTGTCTCATGAAAAACTAGGGGTTACCTGGTACATGAAAATGAGCCTTACTACCCACATGTTTTAACAATCTCAGGGGATATTCTTAGGATAATTTATATTTCCTCTGCAAACCAATATGAAGGATTTCAATATATGATGAAAATGAATAACATTTTTCAATAATAAGCTATTTTATATTGAAAATAAAGTTACATGAAATTCTATAAATTATTAAAGGTTTCACTAACTATGAATATTTTTTCTCACACTATGGTTTTTGATTTTATTTCATATCTCGAACCTGAAGGAGTCATGCTAACATTAAACATAATGGAAAATAGTGGTGACGAACAAAAAAATTTAATTTTGATAGTTGTGAAACATATTGTGTTGATTCTTAATTAGTTCTCGCAAAATATGATTAACAACATATACCTTAACCAACAACCAAAATCACCGAAGAAGAGAAGTAAAGTGCTTGGAAAGAGCTCTAATGGATGTGACTAGGGAGAAAAGAAGGCACAATTTCCATCTTGAATTATATGTAGTAGGAGACACCCAAGAATGTGTCTCAATGGAATGAAGAAATACTCTATGTGTGGGAAAGATGAACATAAAGAAATAAATTTTCAAGGAAAATGAATGGTATGATGGAGGGAAATAAAGGTCATCTTATGAATCCACTCTAGTTTATTTCCCCAAATATAGGTAAGATGGGAATTAACTAAGTATATGTTCTTTTATATATGATAAAATCTATGATAAGGAAGGACTAATGTGGAAATAAATGGATTAAGTATTTTTGTATAGGGGATATATGTAAAATCTTAGTTAAAAGACTATTTCTTCTTTAACCATATTTCAAGGATGTCTACCATATTTATTTTTATGGTCGTATTAATATAATTTTATAAAAAGGACAACCCGTAGGCCCGGTGAACACCTATCGTGGATGGAAAGGCCCAAAGTTTCAATCCAAAATCGAAGGGAAATAAGGGGAAGCACCTTCCACTAATCTACATGAATTCTAAGCAAGTATGAAATTTTTTATTTAAAATATCTAATGGATAAAGGTGTTTTATCACAACCTTGGTGTTAGAAAATGATTAATATATTAATTTATTAACGTTATTTTAGATTAAATTCATTATTTTTGGAATCCTATTAGATTAAGTTAAATAGAAAATTTTGAGGAAAAAATGATTAATTGTATTTAGGAGGAAATTACGATTTTGGTTTCGAATTATTGTGATTCAAGTCCTTTAAGGAAGTGTTTATCTAATTTTTTAGATTATGAGATTTAGAAAATTAAATTTATTAATAGTTATTGACATTATTTGGAAGAATATATGATCAAATACTCGTGATTTTTGGGTTTCGATCCTAATATAGAATATTTAGGAGGAATAATAGTTATTGGATGAATGATATATGTTGAACTTTGTGTTTTTCTATTGAATGTTGGAGATTATTTTTGGGTGATTATCTTATCTTATCATAACCATTTTGTTTTTGTTAATGTATAATGATAAGAGGAATATATAGTTATTATTTTATAGTTTTTTGATTCATAGAAGTTGATTCAAAATCTACAGGAATTTAAAATTCATCTTGAATACTCATCATTTTGAGAAAAAGTTATGTTTGTGGTGGAAATTGATTAAAGTATAAAACTCTACTTATGAAGTAACTATGTTTGCTTATGTTTTTTTATGAATTAAATGAATTCTTCAACTATAGAAAAAAAATATTGAAACCAAAAATGTTCTCTTATAATATTTTTTTTATGAAAAAAATGTTGCCTTAAATCATTACAAATTTATAGCATAGAGATTGTTAAATTTCTCCGAACCGTGTTCTCTATCCCACTCCATCATACTTAATGGTTACATTTATCTTACAATTCCATGTTATCCTATATATAACCATAGGATGTTTTATCTTAGGTTTCTTGTATACTTACCATTATGTATTTTAAAGTGGAGGTCTCACTAACCATTCTCCTGATGTGGGATTTCAACAAAGATATTTTGAAAATTCCAATGCTTGGTTTTCAGTCCCAAGTTCAAATTGTGATGATGAAATTTATTTAAGGATGGGAGAATGTAATACCCCAAGATTTTAAAAAATGTCTCTTCTTAAATAAATTTAATTTCATTGGTATCTTAAATTAGACACAACATTGCACTTAAACAAACAACTAAATATTATTATTTAAAAGTTACTATTATAACCTATTCATTAAATAAGTAGTTATGAATAGTATTAAATAAATTTTGATAAAAAATGGTTTATAAAAATATAATATGAATTCATTGGTTTCCAATTTATTAGAAACAAAAGCATAAACAAATTTATATAAAGGAAATATTTTTATATGTATTCTTCCCTAGGATTTTTTTCCAAAATTAATTAAATTAATTATATTAATTAAATATCAATGTTATATATAAAATCAAAAAAAATTATATTAATGTAATATATTTTTAGGTATAATATAAAAAACCTAATATTACCTATAAAACCTATATTTTTCAAAAAAGTCAGTTTCCCATGTTTTAATGGTGAATATTTTTTAAATTTCAACATTTGAAACATTTTTATATTCTAGTTTAAAAAATAAAATTCTTATTTAAAATGGTAATATAAAAAATTACATTGGTTAAATGTTTGATATATTTTTTGATAAGTTTATTGATTTGATGAATAGTGAAAAATATTAATTTTTAAATGAAAACAACTCTTTTCATCAAAAAACTTTAAAGAGTTAAATTATAGTTTTGATTGGTTTATAAAATAAATAGATGATTTTTTTATCATTTAATCAAATATAGGTCATTATCATCAGTTATACACTGAATTTAGATATATATATATATATATATAATATTTTACATGATTTAACAATAATAACTCATTTTCTCACCCCATAAACAATATTAATATGAAATTAATTAATGAAACTTCTATGTTTTTTATTTTGAAAAATGGACTCCATATTTGTAATTAGTGGGTCCCAAATATGTAAATTGGTTTCTTTTATTATTGGTCATAAGAATAGTAACTTTAGTAATATTTTTTATTACCATATTTAAGGGTAAATTGGGTAATTAAAGGAAAAATTATATTATAAATAATAGAAAATTACACTAACACTTGTCCCAATTTCATTGGGTAATTTGATTTCAACCAAAATCAACCTTAGGCCAAAATTTTAACCCTTTTAAATAACTTGTTTTGGATTATTAAATTTTGTATGTTTTATTTAAAGATATGTTAGAAATTATATACTTAGAATTTTAATATGTAAATAATTTTTAATATAGGGTTATATGTAATCTAAATTCGACTATGAATGGTAATTTTAAAAATAGTAAATTTATCATAGTCATGGAAATTTATTTTATATTTTTAAAGAACAAAACATTTAATTGATTTCTCACATAATTATAACATCCACAAAAGTTTAGTTAATTTAGAAATCCATTAATTATTTCATCCATTAAAGATAAAATCCATAATGATGACATGGATTAATAGATTACATTAATTGTTTAATCAATGGGAATATCAAATAAATTATATAAAAAATAATTAAATAAATGTAATTTGACATGATCCATGTCATACACGAATTTTATAGATTAGTTAGACATGTTAGTGAATTATTATTAGTGTTTATTTTATGTTTTCATGTTCTTATGATATTTTTTAAGAAGATAAATTGTGAATATTTTTAAAATTATCAAAAATGATACATTAAAATAAATAATATTTTATAAAATTATATTAAATTCATAAAAGTTTATAATTATTCCAACCAATTAGAATAATTTTAAATATGTCATAAATGATCCAATAAGGTTTTTTTTGTATTTTTTTAACTATATTAATCCTAAAGTATTGAAATATAAGATTTCACGATAAGAATTAAAGGGCTTAACTAAGGGTTAAAGCCATAGATAAGGATAATATTGTGACCTAAAAATATATAAAAATCAATGGTTTAGAGGATTTCGACCCATAATTATCTTATCTACTAAAAAAATCACTTTTTAGATATTTTATATCGAAAATAAATTTATATTAATTTAACATTTTAAAGGATTCCAATAGTGCTCTTCCCCTCTCTTATAAAAGGGCACCTCCTCCCTCACTTCCTCACACCACTTTGAGCCTTATTGATCCAAAAAAACCCTAAAAATTTACCTTATAAACATCCCTATCCACATCCAATATGTCATTGTATTCTAAAGATACCTACCCTAGTGTTCCTATGAGGAGAGCCAAAGGATATTCATTGAAGTGAAGGTAATTATTTTACCAATTCATTCAAGTTATTTTCTTCTTATTGTTCCTCTTAACACATTGTTTCCATTATAAAAAAATAAATACAGTATAACATATATTCTGATATGTTTTTATTATTATAGTTCAACCATATTTCTCATTTTATCAATCCAATGGAAAACTATATCAGCATTCTTGTGTACATAACACTTAATGTCTGCAAGTTGTGGTGTAATTTTTTTTCATCACCACTTTAGTTAGAAGGGTATAATGTTCAATATACTAGATATAAATAATAAATATGACTTCATATTTATTTTTAATTATTAATATAACATCCAATTTTATACCATGTTACCATTAAGGAAATGATATCATTTCTCATGTGTATGTAAAGCTTATTGTCTCTACAATGCGATGATATTCATTTTCTACGTTAACCATTCAACAATGATTATAAAAATATATAGGATGGGTGATTATAATATTTATGAACTTAATATCATTCATTATATGATTAGAATATATACTATTAATAATAAATATGTATTACATGACAAAAGAAACATAAGAAAATGAAGTAGTTGCAAACTAGAAAGAATGATAATAATGAAATATTATTTACAAAACAATATACAAAGATCATATATGACAACATTAAAAAAGGATATGGTTCTAGTATAATTTAATAACATAATTTAACCATTATATAGAAGGTTAATGCACCCTCAACTTAATAAAAGTACAAGGTAAGGGTTATTTGACAATCTCATTATTATTTGATATTGTTTATACATAGATATTTACTAAGGAATATTTATCATCCATGATAATGTTTATTAAAAAAATTAAAAAATATTTTTATCAAAATCATACAGATTTTTAATTTATTCTATGAAAGTTTTAATGTTTACCAAACAATTTGAATGGAATGTTTTTTCTTTTTCCAAATGAGGTAATTATTGGATTTTTTCAATGAAGGTAATGTTTTTAAACTTATACAGTGTTAGTTTATTCTTCTAACGCCATGATACCTTAATATTTTAAAGCTCTGCTTATAATCATAAAATTTTATTTTCAATGGAAATGTTTTTTTAAAATTGAATGTATTTTATATAAATTATTTCAAAGTTAAAAATTTATATTCCTCTCATAAATTTTTAAATATTTTATTAGATTGTTTTCATCTATGTTAACATCCTTTGCTGGATTTTATTATAAATTGATGTTGATTTCATATGATACCTTCTATGATATTTTATTTAAGGTTTTATGATCAGTTTCACTGTGGTTGTTCCATTTTTATACTATTCATGATTTATGGATGAAGTATTCACATTTCATTCGCTACTTTCTCAATATGACATTTTTTAATGTTTAGGTTTCACCCTTTTCATATGTGGAATGCATTGGACACAGTAAGTGATAAGTGTAGCCTTTTATATCCCCTTGATTCATCAATTGGTATCATGAGATAAATCAAATATGGTTTTGGATGAGGCCTTATCCGTTTATTTTCATATGTATTGGTCGAGGCCTCAACGGAATGTTTCAAATGTTTGACATTATTCACTCCCTCATTATGAGATTATCTATTGATAATACTTGTGATTATTATAAAATTATAATATCCATGTGAATATTTATATGGGATTATTTGATTTGTTATTTCAATATTATTATCAAGATTATGTTTAAATTTCTTGTGTTCCATTTATATACCTTTCCTTAAACTTTTATGATTATTTGTGATTTATTCTGTTATATTTTTTACCCTTACTAAGAATCTGAGATCACCCATTTTTTATGTTTCTTTTTTCTTATGATGAGAAGATTTGTATTATGAATGATATGTAAGGTTAATCAAGGATAATCATGATGTTCAGTGGATTCTATATGTTTTAGTTTTGATTTTTAATTATAATGTAAGGATATTTTATTTAATCCATATTATATAAGTGCTAAAATAATTAGTCCTTTGTTATTCGAAATTTGTTTCTATGCTAAATTAATAATGTAAGGTAAAAAATCTATGCTACTGTTTTCAGGGTCATTACTTAAAATATGTTTTAGTAACTATAATTAATAATTATAGATTTATTTTTTGGTAAAATAATTATTAATGTTAATATAAAAAAAATCTAAATTTAACTGTACGTAAAATAAATTTTTGGTATTGAATGATAAATATAATCATATATATATATTGTGGAAACAAAATGTTGATACCTGAAATTAATACCAACAAAAAATAAACTGTATTTGAATTACTCATTTTTACTGTCATATATATAACTTATCAATAAATTTTAGTCAATACAAGTCAATTATTTTCTATTGATTAGGGTTATTCACACATTATATATGTTGTGTAAGGGAAACCACGGGGTGCATAAAGGTATCCTAGTTACCAGTGTTGCTATATAAATGTAATCCCTATGGTTTCTATTTTCAATAATAGTTATAAAATAAAATGTATACGACTAAGCCATATTACTAGTATTGATACATAGGGGTACCTATGATGAATATTATAACATTAATTCAACAAGATAAAGAATAAGGTGTGAGTTTAAATAAAAAACATTCTTCTTGCTGGATCAAATCATGATAATCTCCCCTAAGTGATACACACATTTTTCATCATGAAAAAAATCAACTAATGGTCATAGAATTATTTCCAAGTTGAAACGATTCTTGATATTTTCTCACCTGAAGAGATCCTCTCATTTGACCTATACACTTGTAAGCCATCTGATGGAGAATAAAGCATGGTTATTATTGATGAATTTCAAAAGAAAAGAGAAGAAGATTTTTTGATGTTTATAAATATTTTTTCTATATCTCATTGCAATGTATTAAACTCTTGGATGATTGTAGTGTAGGATTAAGGTCGTTTTATTTCCTTTATTTTAATTATAGTGAAAAATTATGCTTTTATATTTTAACTAAATTTTTTTCATGTTCGATCCTCTTTAATGCACATAGTCATGAGTATCTAACCTATGTATAATTCCAAAGGAAGGTCCCACAACACTCATAATTACATTATTATATATCTTTATTTTTTTATTCTTATGTGATGGGAATATGGACTTTCCCGTGTTTTGTGAAGAGGTTTCTTGATTTATCTTGGTAATATCCAAAAAATGCATTCGAATATTGACTAAATATTTTCCCTCACTTATCTCAGTCCACATTTCATAGGTTTAGTGTTGAGTGGATCAAGGGATTAAAGTTTTATTTTTGGGAATATGTTAAGGGTGGGGTCTTGTTTATGGTTGTGGCATATACATCATTTGAAACTACTGAGGTGGTGAGACTACTTGTGACTTGGAGGATTATGAATGTGTTCTAATCCATTCAAAATAAGTTTATTTTGGTTATCCATTACACTTCATTTATTATATTATCAATTAATCCTTAGAAATTAGATTGTATAGTGAATGTACCTTGTTTTCAAAACCTTGGACTGACCCATTCCCTCACTAACCCTTGTTTTGATTTTCAACATACATTTACTTACATACACACACATTTCCACAACAAAACATTACCATAATTTTATTTATATAAAAAAACTAACATGAAATATTTAAATTATTGATTAATTATATTGGAGAACTGAACCCAATCACTCCTTAGAGAATGGCCACTGACATCCATTGTATAACATTAAATAGTACATTAAAAATTTCTTGAAATTTATATCATGACATAAAAATGTCCATTATCATAGGAGGACCTCCTTTATACTATATATATTTTTTAAAATACTTAGTTTATTTTTGATTTAATTTTTTTTTGTAAAGGTTAAAATCCCCTTAAAATCCTTAGGGAATCATTATATATACATGTTGATTTGGATGGAGTGTTAGCTCATTCTGAGATGTTGAACTTTCAATGATGGGTGAATAGTACTAACAAAATAATTGGATTGAAGTAACAGTTTTTAGTATCATTTTTTAGAATCACATAAAAATTCAACAACTGATGTAATAATAACAAAAAATAATACAATGTACACATATAACAAGAATATGGAAACCTTAAACACAATATTTTTTATAGTATTTTAGATTGAATGATCCTATACATTCTCTTCACTCCTTTCTAAATTTGTAAGAGTAATGACACACACAATAATAAGACCACACGTTCAAAAGGTATGGTAATATTCTAAAACACATTCCTTTCACATAGTTGGAGGCACAACCTATAACAAAAATGTTCCCTACTTTATATAGACCAAAGAACCCAAAAAACCTTATTTTTTTCAGTCACAACCCAACATGTATTACTTATTTTTAATAGGTATAACCAATAATAGTAGATGCTCTTTTGTTTGGAAATATCATAAACTGATAGTTTAAGAATAAGAAAAAACCGAAAAAATAAAATATTCCAAACAAGAAAATAATGAAGAATAGAATGTCGAAGATTATGAAACTTGATGTATCTTTGACCACTTCAAAAAAAAATTGGATTTTTAAAGTCATTTAAGCTAGAATAATACAACATTAGTCATAGTAAAAAATATTATCACCTTTTAATGTAGTTTGTATAACTACTTTATTCAATGGGTTCCTTTATAAGTTATAAACCAATTCTTAAATAGATAATTTCCATATTATAAACTCCATGATCTTCTACATCACATGGGTTTTTTCTTTAATCCAAATAATACATTTCCATATATATAAAAATATGAATATGAAATAATATAATTTACTTATATATGGAAATGTCATACATAGTGTGAAAAATTATTTCCATGGTAATAATTCATTAAAATATTCAAACAAATTCACAAATAATCATTAGTGATCATATGTCATTTAATTTTTTTATTATAGTTATAGTAAACGATATATTATTTCTTTAAATCCAAATATCAAAAATTAAAAGTAGTGAACTGTGTAAATGAATTTGAAACAATTTAAACACTAAATACATCATTATTATATTTGTGTAAACATTATTTTTAATTTTTATAAACTTCATATTTTTTATGAATAAAATAACCATGAGGATTATTTCTCATATAAAAGAAAAATCTGTCAACCTTATTTCATTATGAGAAAGAATTTCATAAGCATCATTTTATAGTAAGAATCATTTTACAATTAAATTAAATTCTATAAACATCATCTGAATTTTATCTAAACATCAATCTAGCAAAAAGATCATTTTCAAATCTATATAAACATGAATCTAAATTCTGTGTAAAGATAATTTCAATTTGCACTGACATGAATTACGTATGTGTAAACATGATTCTTATAAATTTATTAGACTCAATTGATATGAATTTGAAAATTAGTTTGTGTGCCTTTAAAATTTATTTTATATGACTTTGAATGATTTCATTGGATTTTTCATGAAATCATACGACTTTCCAAAAAAATGACTTTTTAAATTTCATATTACTTTCCAAAAAAGTTTTTTCTTTTATAATTTCATATGACTTTATCTATGGTTAAATTTATGAAAACATCAAAGCAAAATAATTTTTGAATAATATACGGTAATAATTCAAAAAAAAACCTGTTAAATAACATTGAGAAATGAGTTCAAACTAGACTAAAACACAAAGACTTAATATATAAGAATAAAATACAAAAATTATAGACAAAAAATTAGAATTATATAATTTATACATTTGATGTATTTTTTAACAATGTTTATTATTTTTAATATAGAAAATAATAAACATGAATACTATAAATATTTACATCAATAAAACTTATCCCTGTCACTAACATGGAGTTTATACATAAAATTACAAAAATTGGAGGAAATGTAAAGGGATATGCATGATATTAATGAAAAATAATTAGAAAATTCTTAGAGGGATCACTATGATATATGAAATCTAAATAATAATACATAATATATTCCCAATCATATGAAAGGTTTTAAAAAACATACAAGAGATTCCATAGGGAATAATTGTAAAATAATAGAGGATAACTTTGTTACATAATATCTATTTTATGATATGAAATATATGTTAAGTGATGTGTAAGGTTTTCCAAAGCCTACATAACGTCTAACAAGAAAGAATTGGAAAAGTAGAGCAGTTAACTGGGATATGTTTTATAATTCAAGTGATATGTAATACAAGTAAATAGATACATAATATATTAAATTGAAGGTATAAGATATCCTTATGTCTCAAGATTATATTTAAGAAAAAATATTTCTTATGTAAGATCAAACTACACCGTGATGCGATGATTTAAACAGAATTGTGATCTGGTATTTTTAAGGTTTAATTTTTTTTCTCAAAATGATAAAATGAGGATTTCATAGGTGCTGGAGTAGATAAAGAAAAAGTCATATAAATAATTTTTTTACATTCAAGCTCATATTGATGGATTTTTAATGGATAAAACCATGGTATATTGGGAGAAGGATTAACTCATGGTTAATGGTAAAATCATTAAATTAATTTTATATTTAACTTAGAATGTACATATATGGATTTTGTGGAGGGAATCTAATATAGAAACATTAATTTCATTGTAGAATTTATTATTTTTCCATTTTCTTGTCAGTTTCAAGGATCCTATCATAAAGAATGGGCATAGAGGATATATTAATAAATTACTAAAAAGTAAAAGTTAGGTGACGATACATATGAAAAAATAAAGCTAGTAGCATGGGTTTGTGGTCATTGATGAAGGAATTAATGGGTTTTTTATTATAAATAATAAAGAGTGTTTAAAGAGATACCATATTTAATATATATTGAAGAAGAGGGTGTTCCATCACATTGATGAAAATGAAGATGATTCCTATACCATCCCAAGAATAATTTCTATTCATTTCTCATGGTATTCATTATAAATTTATAATAATACTACCATGTTATATCTTCTATGCATATAATTGAGTTTTATAATTTTTGTTGATGTTTGAAGACAAGGAAAGTCAAATAAATAACTCCAAATTTAAAAAAAATAAAGGTTCTTAGGGAGTTTTTACATTGACATAATGTCACTATAAGCGCTTTTTATTTTATTAGTGTTGGTGAACCACTTAAAAATTTTCATGTATCTATTTTTTATTTATCACTTCAATAATCTTATAATATAGAGAAGAGTGTTCGTAATAGAATTAGAACAAGATTTTTAAAAAGGTAATTTTAAAAATCAGTATTCCCTAATTAACTCACTTGTCTCACAGTATTATCCATGTTTAGGAAAAAATCCTATTTTTTATATTTTAAATTATGCTATATTTTATTTTTTATTTATTCAATTTCATTTTAATTTTATTTTTCACTCATTATATTGAGTTTTTCTAACTTTTAGATGTTTGAGAATCATAAATATTCCTAAACCATTATAATTAAATGAATATAAAAATAAGAGTTCAAGACAGAGTATAATGTTGAGTTTTAAGTGTGAATGAAGTAATATTTGACATGTTATTATGTATTTACCTAAAATTTATTGTTTTAGAAATTATTTCTTATAACCCATAAAAACACTTATTTTTTTAAAAAACAACAAAACCCTTCATTTCATTATAAATTTATTGACTTAAAACACACAAGATTCATGTTTTATAATAATTATTTATAATAAAACTTTTTGATTATTTTATTTCATTTAAATTTTATTTTATTATAATTTTTATCTATGTGAATCATTTGATGAAATTTATGGTAACATATTTTGATAATATATATTTTGGTTACAAACCTAAAAGTGAATTTAGACATTTTAAATCAATGTTTTTGTATGAGGAAAATACATTTTGAAAAAACATTATTTGTAAATTATTAGATATGAAATCCTATATTATTGTCTAGGACTGTGTATTTTAAATTTTTAATGATGATGAATGAGGTTGCCTTAATAATGAAGAACTATTTATTCATTTTTATCTCATTAATCCATCATTATACTTAATATTTAAATTTAAGTTAATTATTTATCATATTGTTTATGTAATATTTATTTTATGAATTTATGTACTCCAACATAAATCATATTGGTTTTCTATATGAATTTATGAAATCATTTTTTTAATTATTTCATCCTTGTCAACCAAATATTTATTGATCGTTAATTTTAAAAGGAAACTATTTGTACTCAGAATTTATTAATTTAAAATTAACGATAACTGAATTCTATTGGGGAAAAGAAAATTTTTGAAAAATTTATTTGACATGCAAGTCATATCCTTAAAAATATTTAATTACTATATTTTTTATTGTGTGTTTTGAATTATTTAGGAAAATAAAAATGGCTCTATATGGGAATTTTTTTGTTGTTTTTATTTTATATGTTCATCACATTCATTTTTATTGCATTTTAGTTAAAATTTTAGTTTTTATGGTAAAGGAAGTTTTAAAATTAAAATCACAAAAAAATAGATATTAAAAACATGAATAACATAAAGTATTTAAATGGAATATAAATTTTCCTACAACGTGGGTGAATAGGGGGAATTTTTGTAACATAAATTTTTATACCATAAATTTTGAGAATTTTTGATGTTATTGTCAATAGGTTAATTTTCATTTTCAATAGATTAATTATTCTCGTAATGGCCTCCCCAAAATTTCATATTCGCCCACAAAAATATCCCCCTCATAACTAATTTTAGGTACAATCTGGACATGAATCCCCTTTATAGGCTTCCAGTTTCTCTTTTGGTAGTGTCTTTATAATAATATCTA
Organism: Viscum album; assembly: GCA_963277665.1. NCBI lineage: Eukaryota > Viridiplantae > Streptophyta > Magnoliopsida > Santalales > Viscaceae > Viscum > Viscum album. Next base: position 1,233,461,340 of record OY728148.1, on the reverse strand, counting down.
TATCATTATATTTGGTTTGTATTTTCTCAATTTTCAATAAATTTTCTTTCAATATATTTTGGATCTTTTGATATTGAACATCAATATGTTCAGATTTGGAAAAAAATTGATGGGTTATTTCTAAGATAAATACCTCTTTGACTATCAAAATTGAAAATATAAATCTCCTTACTTTTTCCTAGAATCTATTGAAATTTCATTATTAAAAATTTCTCCTTGAAACATTTAGTGATTGAAATATACTTATATGGTATATAAGGAAACACACATGTGGTATTGGGATATTGATGACACTTCTTCCCAAAAAAATTATTTTAGTTATCTAGATATGGATTTAAACATGTTTATATCTCTACGAATATCCTCATTTTTATAACCTTCTATAATAGGTTTATAATTTTTTAAATATAATCAATAACATGACGTACCCTACCTTAATATAAATTTTAATATTTTCCAATTCATGTTTCCTGAATATTATGTGAATCGACTCACAACTCCAACAATGTGTGTAATATCTAGTTTGGTTCACAAAATATCATATGAGAGACTTCCAACTATTGATCGATAAGAAAAAATTTCCATCCCAACTTTCTCCAGTTCATTTGGTGAGATACGACGTTCTGTAAACTAGAAATGATGCACATGTGGAGTGTGAATTGGTTTTCACTTTCCCATGTTGAACCTTCAAAGAACCTTCCAAATGTTATATTTCCATGATATCCAAATAATTTGATTCCTCTTAATATATGTAATCACCACACCATGAATCTATATAGACTCTCATAAGTCTTTCATTCCAAGAGACTTGTTCAAATCATTCTTCAAGCTTTCAATCTTGGTGATATCACTTCTAGTAGTTAATAAATCATAAATATAAGTATACATTCCATTTTTTTGTTTAACTATCTAATATTGTTTCTTATTCTCTATTTAAATATCATTATCATGGTAATAATTAAATAATATATTCTTTTAAAACACTATCTCAACCTCATGGTTTATACTTGTTTCTAATCTAACTCCTACTCTAATAGAATATATTTTTACCACAAGAGATGAAAATCTAATAAAGTTAATATGTTTATTCAAACTGAATACCATTATAGTCATCCTATATTTATAGCATGTTTGTGAGCTACCCTTATCCCTTTTAAAAATTTACACCCAATTTTTGGTGAGTTCCTTATTTCCAAGTGGTAACTCCAAAAAAATGTGTTGTTCTTGTGAATAAATATCATCTCCTCTTGCATGGTTATCAAAAATTTTATCTACTTATAACTTTGGATCAAATTGTTATAAATATCTAGATATCTCCCATAGTAGGTTCCCTTGGTGTTAGACTGAAAGTGAACAAGGGTTTATAGGTTTCAGTAGGGAGGGAATCAAGCATCCGTTTAGAATCCACACTAAATATGTATGCCTATGGGGATATGGTATTGGATATTGTCTTATCTATTTGAAAAAATCTGGACATTTATTTATGATTTACTTATTTTTTTGATTCATTATGGATAACCTAATATACTTCATGGGATCTAATTTATGAACCTTAGATGATATAGTGGTGAATTGGAAGATTCCCATATGTGCATCTCGAGACTCAACATTTCATGTGATACTACTATGATATGACTTGGATGTGATGATGTCATAATTAATGTCCTCTGCGTATCCTAGGATTGGGCTATTTAGAAAAATGAATTATTCTATGGATATCAGGATTTTATATTTGGTGTATTTGGGATACCAAGGACACTATGTGTGTCTATGATACCTAATATGTTTAGGTTTTTACAATTAATGATTTATGATTATTATTATAATGACTATTATTTTGTGACAGATTGGTCACACATAGGATACAACCATTCCTTAAGGAAAATAAAATCACTTGGTTGGGATTCCTAGGATTCCTAGTATCCATCTGGATGTTATGGTAACGTATAAGTTGATTATGTTTTAGTGAATTCCCAGGGTGCCCAATAATTGGCAACAAGAAATTATTTTGAAGGGTGTTTAGATAGATTTGCAAGACTCATGGGATCTAGCCATTGATATATTCATGATGTGTTGTTGATTGTTTGATCCTGAGTATTGGGGATGTCAAGGATACACCCAGGAATCTAGTATTTAAATATTTCTAATGATATTGTGTCATTATTAGAGTGATCCCAACACTAGTCAAAATAGATATGGTCGATCAAGGACCCAAACATAAGGATTGATGATGGTTTAATTACTCAATTATTTATTTAATTTTTTCATCAAATCATGTCACATGTACATATAACAACAGTATTGGTCATGTATGCGGCTATGTTGGTGGCACCCTATTGAGTTATGATTCACACCCTTCTCAGGTCACCAAGATAATGAGGTATCAAAGAATTATCTCACTTGGTTTCAAGTAAGAGTTTTGTTTTGGATTGATAGTTCATGATCGATTGGGATGGTTTGATTAGTCGAGAGGTTGAGAGAATGTATTCATAAAACCTCATTATCTTTACATTAAATGTGACCAGGACAATTAATGTTTGTGTTCTATATTTCATCTATTATGTCATGCTTTTATTTTGATATTATTATTATTTTGTATACTTGATTATGTATGTCTCTTGGTTATCTGATTATAATTTCACACATTGATACTAGGGGTATAGTCTGCACATGGTACCTCCTTAGATCAATGTTATGAGTAAGAAATATCTGGAATTCCGGGAGGTGAACCAGAGGTCCTGTAGTGAATTAATCTAGGTTACCAATCGAGTCTCCTCCATACAAACAAATTATAATGTGATATCAGATAATTATTATTATTTTTGTTTTGTATTACTATTTGTGATAGGGTATCTAGGATTTATAAGAATGTATCAAAGAATATGAGGCATATAGGGATGGTGCATCATTAATAACTATTCCAGTAGTAATTATAAGTTACCAAGGGACTGGGATTGATATTATTGATATGTGTGGTAATAGATGTATGATTTTTACATCATGTGACTCAAATGATTCTTGGATTTATGATTTATTTTTAATTTTACACTCAACCCGCGAATGTAACAAGTTTCTAATATGCCATGATTTATCATGTACGATTCACATGGAATATGGGCCTACTAGTGGGTGATTTTTTCACTGACAAGAGGACCTACTATATAAAGTGTGGGCAATAACTGATATGAAATTTTACTATATGATTTCTTGGTGAAATTATTAAAATAAAGACTAGAATTTATATGTATTTTTTTATTTAAATGAAATATGAATATTTTATAAATCCCCAGCCTTAAACATTACATAACCTTGAAATAAGTTAATAATTCATATTTAGGATCTTTACATGTATAGAGTTGTAGAGAATTTAGCCATAACAATTTCATTACATCTCAAACATTACAAAGTAGAAACTTCTATTCAGTGTCCATTTTTTTCATAAAAAAATCTATTAAAAGTAAATAAGAATTATTTTCTTTATATCAATCTTCTTGAATTATTCCATTCTCTTACGCTACCCTAAATCCTTTGAAAAACATTCCAGAAACCTGGGATAAGCCTAAAAAATCAGTAATGGTTATAAAATAAATAAGGAAAACATTATTCCATAAATACATAAAAACATAAGCTCATTAACATACCTTAGTAAATCATAGTATTTATGAATAACACATAGACATCATAAATCATTAGGGTAACTTGTGGAATCCAAACCTTTCTTATGTTGTCGCTTTCACAGCTGTGTAGGGAGTTATATTTAGAATACCCATCATAGTATATTGCCTAAATCTATTAGGATAAACATTAATGTTTACCTCCGTCACATTACCGAATGAATTAGAGAGCTATCTCGGGCTCACCTGCCCTATATTTATCACCGAACCATCCGTATGTGTAAACAATGCCCAAGAACCATAACTTAATCATAACACATGAACAAGCATAAAGGAAAGATAAAATTTCCATATTGGACTCACAATATATCATTTCTAATATATTGATATAATCAATCCATTATTAAAATAATTTTCAATACTAAAATACATAAAAAGAGTATATGGTATATATTTTCCTTTTAAAAACATTAATACTAGTTAAGGAATCCAAATATCAAATAATTCTCGCAGCGGTAGAAAGGTCATTGTCACCACATACGTTAAAAAGAAACATTACCTTATTATTTTAGTAAAACACTATGTATAAAAATATTCCCTTTTAATGAAATTAACATTCAAATGGGTTTACATACCATATAATATAATTCCATGTATAAATCAAAATATGGCTCAATGAAAGAAGATCGAGACGAAGTCCCTTACCACATGTCCGACTTGACTCGTTCATTATTTAATCTCCTAAATAAAATAATAAAGTTAATTTCAACTTTATTAAGAACCTTTTTCAAGTTTATTATTCCTTTTATATCACTTATTACCATTTTATAAACATTAAAAAATCATTTATGTTAATAAGATTTGTTTTGTCGATATTTGGTACTTGATTCAAAAATGAACTTCTTATAATTACATGTTTTCTATGTTGTCAAAATTACATTATCTCAAGAATTATATTAATGATTTATATTTCATATGTATCATATATATCATGTATATATAACTATTTATAACAATACATATCATTTGGAGATAAGAAATGAAATTCACCGTTTATGGAGATGGTAAGCCATAAGTACGCATGAACACTACTTTCATTTCTATTTCATATTTAATGGAATAAAAACATAATGAAATGTAGTTTTATTATAATTCCATTATAATTTCATATATAATTTCATTAATTGATTCTTTTATACATTTCACATGTGGCATGAATGAGTCATATCACTTTGAGGGGGCATTAATCCGTACTTCCTCAAATGAAATTATCATATTTATGCATTATGGAAACCATTGAGGTATGATATAAATGAAAAATAAAGAATAATAGAGACAATATAATATATATATAATATAAATATAGTGTCATCATAATGTCCACCATGATAAGAGATATGAGATAACTGAACAATCATCGTTTCGTGAGGCACAAGTTCGTCGTGCAGAGAAACAATATGTTTGTATCTATAAGATGGAGGTGTGTATAATTCTAGTTTGAATAATTCTGATAAAAAAGATACTAGTATATTTATGATACTATTTTTTTTGTAAAATAATGGAATAAAGATATTTTAGGGGTTTTGATAAAGAAAATAACAGAAAAGAACATGATAGAAGACGTTACCCTTAAATCGGGTAACTCTATTTTCTTTGTACCAAAAGGCTTTACTGAATTTTGTTTCGGCCTAGGGTAAGGCTTCTAGGAGGAATATAGGGACGTTGGTATCTTCTTAGAGAAGATTTTGGATGATCCAAGAGGATTGAGAGGTGTGATTAATGGGTTAGAGGAGGTGGATTTTTATAAGAGGGATAAGGGTCTCTTTATGAAAATTTGAAAGTATTATTATATTATAAATTTATTGTCCGTTTTAAAAGGTCCAAAACATTTTTAATTTAAACAGAAGGTACATATAAGTCAAAATATAACCATACAATAATAATTGGATAGATTTTGGATTTTTCTTAATCGTTATCTTTTTAATTTACCCTTTGTTAACTTATTTATGTTTTACCATGTCCTTTTATATATTCATACGATATGGTAAATATATTTACAATAAAATTAAAAGTGACCCAAAATGGATCATTAATAAAATTCTTAACATCATATATGTCCGTTCATTGAATATTATATTTTTAGGATTATTTTACATTTAATTAAATATTTATTTTTTAAAAAACTCATTTATGACAATTTATAAACTATTCATATCAGGAAATTTTATAATATATATAACAACATGATTCAATAAAAATATCTTCATTAATAAAAATATAACAAGTCATTATTACCCCTAAAATTAGTGTATAGCATCAAAAGTTTCAAAATAAATTTATATAAATATTTATTATATAATTTATTGGAATCTTTTATTAATGAGGCAGTTACTTCATCACCATTGTTTCATAATTAAATTTATTTGTATAACATCTAAAAATTTTTAATGCAATACCATGACGTAGGAAATAGTTTTATCTTACAAATTAATATTTATAGTCGAATATATAACTTATAGAAACCCATATAATTTTTTTTACTAAATGATATATGTTTATGTTGTTTTTTTCATTACATTAAATTAATGAGTATAAAATGTCATTATCACTCCCAAGTGGTACCATGGGGTCCCAAAAGTTTCCCAAGGATTCAAATGGTCAGTCATGTATCATAAAATATGATTAGGACACATGTTAGTATAATTTAATATTAGTATAATATTATTTGTTCACCCTAATTTTTCAGATTTACTATTTAATCGTGGTAAAAACAATATTTACTGAAGTTACTATTCATAATGTCTAAAACTAAAGGATACCTATTTACAAAATTTAGACATTATAATTCCAAATATGAAATCCATTTTTTAAAATTCAAAACAATGAAGTTGTAGAAATTAATTTAAAATTAATTTTTTTCTTCAAAACTAAAAGTGAGTTTTTAAAAAATAATAACTATCAAAATATTGACACTTGTTTATGTTAAATTTCAAAGTAAAACTACATATAATGACAAAAAATAGATTAAATGTTAGATATATAAACTAATTACACTTTAAAACAAATTATAAGGTAATATGATCATATTATATTAAAAGGCTGTTTTGAATTAAAATGTTGTATTTTTTACTATTCATTAAAAATTAACTTTATCAGAAAAATTCCAAAATATCATCCAAAGTAAATTTTGATGTCCCAATTCAAAAGAAGAATTGTATTTTGTCAAATAGAATAGATAAAAGTGACAAAAACTATATTTAAAAATTCTTCACCATCAAAAGGCAGTAAATCGATCTTTCAAAAAATATTAGAGTGTTTATGCTTAAAATCGGATTCATTCAGAGTTTATGATTTTAACTTTCATTGAAAAAATGTAAAAAAAAATTAACAAACACGTATAATCATATTGTACTTAGTTTTTTTCATTCCTTCCTATACAATGGTTGTGCGTTAACTACCGTTTAAAATAATAATAATAATATTTTATTTTTCATTATAACTCAACATTGTGTGCAATGTAAAATTTCAAAGAAACCAATTGTTGCATATCAGGTATGCCATGACCATAACATCCCATTTAAAGTAAAATTAATATTTAATTAACAAATATTAAAATATATGAATATGGAATATTATTTATTTGCATGGGATGTTACATCTTTCCCCCCTTTCAGATTCCCATGTTGCCTCTTCATCTATATGGTTTTTTCAAAAAAACTTTACCTGATGAATTACCGTATTACACAACACTTGTTCTTCATGATCAAGAATTTAGACTGGCTATTCCTTATAAGAAAGGTTTTCTTCCAAATGAACTACCTCTTGACTCAAAACATGAGATGAATTCGACATATACTTTCTCAAAATTGAAAAATGAGAAACATTATGTACCTGGGATAAAAATGGTGGTAATGAAACTCTGTAATCAAATAATCCAACTTTCTCTAGGATTTCATAAGGACCAATAAACCTCGGACTCAACATTCTAATCCTGCAAAAAACGCATCTCACTTTTCCATGGAGATACTTTATGAAATGCGTGATCACCTACATAAAATGAAAGATCCTTCCTCCGGTTATCCGCAAAACTTTTCTACCTACTTTGAGCTATTCTCGTGTGCTTTTGAATCAACTGAACTTTCGCTGCCATATCTTCTACCAATTTTTGTCCCATCAACTTCCTTTCACCTACTTCATCCCAAAAAGATAGAGTTCGACACTGATTTCCATATAATGTCACAAATGGTTCCATATGTATAATGGAATGATAACTGTTATTATAAGAAAATTTAACCAAAGAAAGATGTTGGTCCCAACTTCCCTGGTAATGTATTGATCAAGAGCGTATCATATCTTCCAATGTCTGAATTGTTCATTCTTATTGCCCATTTTATTGTGGATGAAAAGCTATACTAAAATTTAATCCAGTACCCACTGACTTCTGAAGGCCTTTCCAAAAGTTAGAAATAAACTTGGGATCACGATATGATACAATAGAGAGGGGAACTCCATGAAACTTGATCATCCTTGTAACATAGAGTTGAGAAAGTTGATCTAGAGACAAAGTATCTCAAATACAAAGGAAATGAGTTCATATAGTCAATCGATCAAAAATTACCCGAATTTCATTATTACCTCGTGATGTCTTTGGTAATCCCACAATGAAGTCCATGGATATATTTTCTCATTTCCACTCTGGCATGGGTAAAGGCTGAGACATCCCTTTCGGTAACTTTTGTACTGGTTTAACTTGTTGACAAGGTAAACACTTCATAGTAAAGTCAAAAATATCTCTTTTCATTCCATACCACCAGTAATACTCTTGAAGATCTCTATACGTCTTAGTACTTTTGGGATGGGTTGAAAATAGAGAACTATGAGCATCACATAACAACTCGTTCTTTAACTGTGAATCACAAGGCCCACATAATCTCTTCCCAAATCTCAAAATACAATCATTATCGACATTAAAATCATGCAACTTCCCCTTCTTAACCAACTATACCTTTTTCTACATCTAACTATCTTCTTTATGTGCTTTCTTAATTCTGTCTTCTAAGGATGATTTCACTAACACCAGAAACAAAACAGTGAAATTTCTTATACCAAAAGCTTCTATGACAAAGTTTTAAAAATCTTTAATCAAAGGATCATGTTACAAACATATCATGGTTAATATAGAATTAATTTTTGTACTCAAAGCATCTACCACTTTATTTTACTTTCCTGGATGGTAATGAATCGTGAAATCATAATCCTTGATTATGTCCAACCATCTCCTCTGTCTCACTTCCAATTTTTTCTAAGTAAATATATACTTAAAACATTTTTGGTCAGTATATATTTCACATTTTACTCTATACAAATGATGCCCCCAAATTTTTAAAGAAAAAATAACATCATCTAATTCCAAATCATGTGTAGGGAAATTTAACTCATGAGGTTTTAACTGAATTAATGAATAAGAAATTACCTAATAATTCTGCATAAGGATACAAATAAGTCCTTTCAACAAAGCTTCACCATAGATAATAAATCACCATTTCTGGAAGGCACTACCAAAAATGAAGCATTCACCAATATTATTTTCAATTCCTAAAAACAATCATCACATTATTTTATCCAAATGAACTTAACACCTTTTCGCGTTAACATAGTCATTATACTAGATAACCATGCAAACATTTCACCCAACCATTGGTTATAAACCTCTAAACCAAGAAAAATATGGATCTCAGTTATATTGTGGGTCCTAGAATGAAATTTTTTGTAACCAAAACTTACACTTTCTGAATTTCCAATATAGTATCTACTCTTTTAAGGTTTGAAAAACTACCCTTAAATTACTTTCATGTTCCTCTTAGATTTTAGTATATACCAATATATCATCTATAAAACAACCACCATTTATCACCTGAGTCAATTGTGCCATCACAATAACAAATTGTTCCGTTCCGATTATGATCATCTCAGGTTACTGATTTTGAAGGTTGACATCCCCCCGATGTCATCCCATCATAGCTACCATGTTTCCTCTAAGGAAAACCATTTTGGACACAAATATATCTTAGGAAAAGCAACATGGTAATTTCTAAATGCTATATCATTTCAATATTAACATAAATTAATTTATAGATATTAAGTTAACAATACTCTTACTCTTGAAGTTGTCTAAACCAACCTTTGATACCAAATATAAGGCCCCAACATTAAACATTTCATAATCTTGAAATAAGTTAATAATTCATATTGAGGATATTTTCAAGATTATAGTTTTAGAGAATTAGGCCATAACAATTAAGTTACATCTAAAATATTACAAAGTAGACACTTCTATTCAGTATACATTTTTTTAATTAAATAAAAACTCTTAATAGAAAATTAGAATTATTTTCTTGATATAAATCTTCTAGAATTATTCCATTTTCTTACCCTCCCTTAAATCCTGTGAAAAACATTTCAAAAACATAGGATGAGTATAAAAAGCTCAATAAGGGTTATAAAGTAAAGAAAGAACAAATTATTCCATCAATAAATACAAAACATAAGCTCTTCAACATACATCATGAAATCATATGATTTATGATTAACACATAGAAATCATAAATCATAAAGTTATCTTTTGGCATCTATAACATACATACGTTGTATCATTCATAGCTATGTGTGGAGTTATGTTTTGAATACCCGTCATAGTATATTCCCTAAATATCATAGGAGAAACATTAACGTTTACCACCATCACTTTAACCTATGCATTGGAGAGCTATATCAGGCTCACCCACCATAGGTTTATCATGGAAGCACCCGTATGTGTAAACAATGTACAAGAACCATAACATAATCATAATACATGAACAAGAATAAAAGAAATACAATATTTCCACATTAAAATCACAATATAAAATTTCAAATATATTTATATAATATATCCATTATTAAAACCATTTGCAGTACCAAAATACGTTAAAAGTGTATATGTTATTTATTTTCCTTTTAAATATATTACTTCTTGTTAAGGAATCCAAATTTCAAATAATGTTCACGGCCGCAGAAATGTCGTTGTAACCACATACATTATAAAGAAAAATTAACTTTTGTCATTTTGTAAAAAGCTACGTAGAAAAATATTACCTTTGAATGAAATGAAAATTCATAGGGGTTTATATGTTGTATAAAATAAAATCATGTATAAATCAAAATATGCCTCAATGAAAGGAGATCGAGACGAAGTCCTTACCTCTTGTTCGACATGACTCATTCGTTCTTTAATCTTCTGAATAATAAACTGAAGTTAATTTATAATTGATTAAGAACCTTTTTCTAGTTTATTATTCCTTTTATATCACTTATTACCACGTTATAAACATTAAAAAAATAATTTATATTAATAACAGTTGTTTTGTCGATATTTGAAACTTGAGTCAAAAATGAACATCTTATAATTACAAGTTGTTTGTGTGGTCAAAATTAAATTATCTTAAGAATTATATTAATGATTTTGATATCATACATATCATATATATCCAGTATATATATGTTTTTTAATAGTACATAACATTTGGAGATAATAAAATAAATGCACCATTCATTGAAATGGTAAGTTATACGTATGCATGGATGATACTTTCATTTATATTTTGTATTTTATAGAATGTAAACAAAATTTAATATAGTTATATTATAATTATTGTATAATATTATATATAATTGTATTAACCACATCCATTATACGTTCCACATATGGCATGAACGAGTCATATCACCTTGAGGGGGCGGTAGTCCACAGTTCCTCAAATGAGATTATCATATTTATCCATTTTGGAAACCATAAAGGTATGATATAAATTAAAACCACAGAATAATAGATAAAATAAAATATATATCATATATAAATATAGTTCCATCATAATGGAAACTATGAGAGGCGGTAGGAGATAACTGAATAATCATTGTTTTGTGAGGTAGTAGTTCGCCATCAACAGAAACAATATGGTCGTATCCACTACATGGTGGTATGTGTAATTGTAGTATAAATAATTGTCATAACAACATACTAGTATATTTAATATAATGGCTTTAGTATAAAATAATGGAATAAAAAGAGTTTAGGGGGTTGGAGAAAAAAAACGAAATTGAGAAAAGACGTTATCTTTAAATCAGGTCACTCCCTTTGGTTTGAACCAAAAGGCTTTCATGAAGTGTTTTTTGACTATGGTAAAGATTTCAGGAGGAAGAGAGTGATGTTGGGAGATTCTTGGAGAACCGTTTTGATGATCCAAGAGGTTTGAGAGATGTGATTAATGGGTTAGAATGGATGGATTTTTATTAGTGGGGGGGGGGCTCTTTAAGAATGTTTGAAAATATTATTTTATTATAAAATTATTTTCAGTTTCAAAAGGTCAATATGTTATTTACATAGAATATAAGGTACATATAAGTCTAAATAAAATCATCCAAATATAATTGGATAGATTTTATATTTTTTTAATCCTTATCTTTTTTATTTAACCCCATGTTAATTTTTTTTACTTTTACCATGTCCTATTATATATTCACACTATGGGGTTAATATAATTACTATAAAATTCCAAGATACCCAAAATGAATCATTAATAAAAATTTTGACATCATATATGTCTATTTTCCAAATATTATATTTTTAAAATTATTTCATCATTTAATAAAAAATTAATTATTTTAAGAACACATTTATGTAAATTTATAAACTATTCATATCAAGACATTTCAAAAAATCTATAACAACTTGATTCTTTAAAAAAAACATAAATTCATATAAATATAACAAGTAATTATTACCCCTAAAAATTTTTATGTCAAAAAATGTTCCAAAATAAATTAATTTTAATATTTAAAATATAATTTATTTGAATCCTTTATGAAGGAAGTAATTATTGCATCACGATTGTGTCATCATTAAATTTATTTTAAATAATATATAAAAATTATAAATAAAATACCACGACATAGGAAATATTTTTATCTTTCAAATTCATATTTATAGTCTAACAGATCATATATATAACCCTATATACAACTGTTTTACTAAAAGATATATGTTTATGTTATTTTTGTACATTCATTAAGTTAATTAATATAAAATGTCATTACACTCCCAAGTGGCTCTATGGGGTCCCTAAATAAACCCAAGGATTCCTATGGTCGGTCATGTATCATCTAATAGGATTAAGACAAATGTTATGGGAATATAATATTGTTATAATATTATTTGTTTACCCTTATTTACCATATTTACCTTTTAACCATGGTAAATAAAATACTTACTGAAGTTAATATTCATAATGTCTATAAATAAGATATATATATTAACACAATTTGGACCTCTTGATTACAAATATGGAATCCATTTTTTCCAAATTCAAAACACAGCAGTTGTATAAATTAATTTAAAATCAATTCCCATTGTCAAAATGCAAAGCATGTTTTTAAGAAATAATAACTATTAAAATATTGACACCTATTTATGTTTGATTTCAAAGTAAAATTACTTCCAATGAACAAAATTGGATTAAATTGTAAAAATATAATCTAATTGCACTTTAAAATAAATTAGAAAGGTAATTTAACCGTATTATATTAAAAGGATGTTCTGAATTAAAATTCAGTATTTTTAACTATTCATTAAAAAATGAACTTTATCAGAAAAATACTAAAATTTCATCCAATGTAAATTTTAATGTCCCTATTCTAAATACGAATTTTATTTTTTAAAATATAACATATAAAAGTTAAAGAAACTCTATTAAAAAGGGTTCACCAACAAAAGGCGGTAAATCAGCCTTTTAAAGAATATTATAGTGTTTATGCTTAAAATCATATTCATTCAAATTTTAAGATTCTACCTTTTATTGGATAAATGTAAAAACATTTAACAAACATATAAAATCATATTTTATTTAGTTATATTCATTCCTTCCAATACAACAACCATTCGTTAACTACCATTTAAAATAATAATAATATGATATTATTTTCCAGTATAACTCAACGTTGTTCGCAATGTAAGATTTCAATGAACCTTGTGGTTGCGTATCGGGTATACCATCTAACATAGAATCTCATTTAATGTAAAATTAATATTTAATTCAAAAATACTGATAAATATAAAAATTTCATATTACTTATTTACTTGTGTTGTTACATCTATGATGAGATGCTCATTGATGAAAATGATTTAGTTTATGTAAGAGAGGATATATAGTGACCCTAGTAGGTTAATAAGGTACATGGGTCATTAGTGGGAATCCCTTAATGGGTGGGTATTATCTAGGTCTCAGTTATGTAATGTGTGAGTAAAAATATAAATAGAATTTTTGCATATATCTTGGAATAAAATTATATATAACCAAAAATTATGATTATAGTTCTCAAACAAATATCATCTTGGATGAAACCGTTATATTAATATAGGCCCTAGAAAAAGAGATCTTGAACCATGAGGTGGAATACACATATTTGGATTATCGGTGAGAATTTATTCTCTTAAAGGTTGATGATTTGGCATGAGGCAACAAATATATGAAAATATGTGACCCTTGATTGGGAGTTGGAATGTATATTTACTTGGACATTGAGATAGGTATATGATGATTCCACTGAGTTTCAACCTTATAAGAAATGGTACTTAGGCTTAGTGGGATGAACTATTGACCATTGGGACATGACTCTAGGTCTTATTGAGTCGATCCCTAGTATAATGTCCGAGGGTGTCCCATTTGGGTGGTTATCCATGGTTTTTATGTTCTTTAATGATATAAATAATAATTAATTTCATTCCGTGATTACAATTCATAGAAGATGTATTCATGAAAAAGGTGTGTGCACATGAAATATGAAATGTCTCTAATTTTCAATTCATAATTTTTAATAATTATATGGATTAATTTCAAGACCATACCCTAAGATGATGTGTGATTCTGAGGCCCAGTGTGCCCAAAAGAATGTTTGAAATATATTAAAATATTAAATAGCACATGCATGAGGTTTTCTATAAAAACTGGAAGAAATTCAGAATGGTTTTTTGAATTATAAATTTAAGGGCACCGTTGAGTTAAGAATTGCAGTTTTACCCTAGGCGCAACCTAAAATTGGTTTACATGGGGTATTTTCAAAAAAGTCATCACAAATGATTAAATGAAAAAAATTATTTTATTTATGTTATTGAAACATCGAGTTTATTTATCATTAAATAAGACATTTTTCAAGAAATTTAGGGTAAGCCTCATTTCCCTAGAATTCTCGAGAGACATTGGAGAGAGAACCTCTAGAGGATCCTTCCAATGGATGATGATGAATCCTCAGATCAGCGATCAACGCACACCGATCTTGATGGATTTCTCAAACAATAATAAAATAGTGACCGTTCTTAATTATAGAATTATCCAAATAGATGAAGGGTGTTATATTTAGTTTGTTTATTTCCGGTTCTTTATTCTGGTGATGAATGCAGACCAATCCACAAAAATATTCATTTTTCGGTTCAGTCATGTTTTCATGATGTGATTATTTTATTGGATTTATCATGAGTTGAATCTTGAATTATGTATGGATTATTTTATAATTATAATGGTGAAGAACTTCTATATACATGAACATAGATCGAGGTTTGTCCCTACCAATTTTTTTTTTCTTTTCTACCCTAGTTTATCTGTTCTTCATCACGTGTTATTAATTTTTCTTCATTCTTTGAAATCCTTTGTGATCAATCGATCGTTGCACATTAGATTCTTGGATCAATGATAAAATATCATAAATCCAACATTGATACGACTGAAAAATGTGTGATAGTGGGTGTCGAAGTGGATCTAACGACGACGGGTTCCGAATTTTTATTCTTTAGTGGTAATGAAGAATAAACACTATTGTGTTTTCCGAGCCGATTGATGGCCCTAATCCCATCAATTACATGTTAGGTTTGAGAAAAAACTTTATATATAGATTTTCCAGGTTAAATGAACACCTAAACAAGATCTTGGAGATCTTTAATGTGAATGGGAGTAAGAAGATGTGTTCTAGAGAAACATGATACACAATGCGTGTAGTCCCTGAGTACACTACATGTGTCCACCCATGGAATAACTCAGTGTATACCTTGGGAGGTACATGTACATAGGGTAGTGTACATGGGTTTTATAAATTGTGTGTGCTCCCCCATAAAAATTGTCTGGGACTAGGTACATGGGCTACCACATGTACCAGCACACGGGCATGGACACAATGGTTCATTCCGTGTACGATCACATGGTTGGAGTACCTAGGAAGACCCCAGATATAAGGAAATAGTGTTTATCCTCATCTACATTTCATGTATCCCTTTTGAAAATAAAAAAATATTGGAAGACAGATGCTGTTGTACATAGGTTGTACTCAGGGTCAAGGGAATCGACGTCTGACTCTACTACATGTTGTGTACCCCGTTCTATATGACTTGAGATTCTTTTCCTCCACATATTGGACAAGTCTTGTTAAGGTTCATTACTTTTATTGTTTACCTAAACGTCTATAAGAAATACATCCAACTCCTAGGGCTACGATCCCACCAGAAGGACTTCATTGATATAGTTGATGGAATTTTTGTAGAGGCCCATGGCTGGATATTATTTTCATCTTCATTCCATCGGTTGTGTTCTTGGTATTAACATGACCAAAACTATGCAAAACTGATCCTCTATTTGAAGGGTTAATACATATTGAGTATTTTTTTTCACCCCATGTCCCCAGTAATGACTCTAATCTATTTATCAAATTCTCCTTAGATATATCAGTGTATATCTCTCGTGGAAGTACCTAAAGAGATGTACCTCTCCGATGGACTTCATTAGTGTTATCGAACTCAAGAGAGTGTTCTATTGGATGAGTGTTTTTTTGAAATCATCGAGATGAATTCCTTGGGATGGTATGTGGTGGTTGTGAATTACCTCTAGTATGTGTGTCTTTGTTTGAGTATGTTAGGATATTCTAGTTATATGAGTTTTAGAGAAATAACTTTTTAGATATGACCGTAACTTCCTTTTTTATATTTTATGTGGTTTTGGGGTTTCTTACTGGGTATTGTTGTACTCACATTGACACTGGATTTTCCCACAACTATCATGACTTATACATATGATCAAACTTTTAACGGAGTTCTAATTGGAGAAAGGCCAAATGGTGCTTTGTGAGAACAGACAGGCTAATGTGTGTTTCTGTAGCTTTCATATCGCAGTCTCGGTACTTTTTACTTATTAGTTGGACTTGTGTTTATAGACCCTATATGGTGGGATTTTTCCCTGTTTACTTTAATTTACTTCCTTTTGTACTATGGTTTTGGGATATATTTGTATTCACAAATAAGTTACTTAGTGGTTTTTAAATATCAACATTTTTTTGGCCTGGAAATGTTTTCATGCATACAGATACATAAGAAATACCACCAATGTTTGTGATATGCCTCCTCGGTGCTAGTCACCTGCCCCTGGCCTATTTAATATTGGATTTGGGAGTTTCCTTTTGGTCCTCACTATTATGTTTCATGAGAGAGTGGTATTTGAGGAGTTTCTTCTACTCTAGTTCTGAGATTCCGTGATATTAGATTGGGGAAACATTATTAAGTGTTTCCAGTTTGGAATTGAGGCCGGAGAATCTAGTATTGGTGAAACAACAGTCTTCTCCATAAACTAGGACTCTGATAACCTACTTTTTTACTTGGTACAAGAGAACACTGGTTGTAGGTAAAATAATGGCATATGCATTATGTATGAATGATTTGTGGGTTCTATGTACCGATTGAGTCAGCTCTCCAGATAAACTCATTGATCATGTTACATCTTGTTTATTTATTGGATTCCTTCTCAATTAATACCATCTAGGATTTAGTAGCTTGATCAGGTGGATGTACCCCTCTATGAATAGGATTCAATACAAGGACTAGTTCCCCAGATGATACCTCTAGTTGTTGCACTAGCCATTCCACCACCTGTAGAGCAGCACACATAACTCGCAGTACTAGTGAATGAGGAGAAAAGACTGAGCATTATTAATGAGTTTTCATGATATAAACCCCTCATGTTCCAAGGTGATCCTAACCCATAGGTATTTGAGGACTCACTTGAGGTGGTGTCTTGAGTTTTCCATTTATTCAGGAAACTTGAAATCAAATGGTTTTCCTGGAGGTGAGCCTTTCTGATGACTCGGTAGGCCGATGGTGGAGTTTGGTTACCCAGAATCAAAATAATATAACTCTTTGGGGATAGAATTCAAGCTCCTATTTGAAGAGGAGTTCCCACCATCTATTATAAGGGTTGTGCATATCCAGGAGCTTCATCAGCTCCAACAGGGAAGCCTGTTAGTGGATTATTATTCATTTAGGTTCACCAACATTTCCTATTACATAATAGATATGGTTCAAGATCATTTATTCAAGGATCGAAACATCGAGATAGGTCTATGTAGAAACATTCGAGCCAGTCTTACCCCTCTAAGGATTCCTAATTTTATTGGGATCCTTGAGCGGGCTTTGGTGGTTGAATTCTTCTTAGAGGAGTATATATAACCGGTGATAGTCAGCATTGGAAAAGAATAAGAATAGACCTCAACATAAGAGTGTCGACATCAATTCTGAGGACCTATACATGGGATATGTTTTAGGAGGAGGTCCCATGATATAGGATCTATAGTTCAGGGCTCACAGGGTGGGTACAATCATCCTAGAAAGAGTTGGTGATATTCATGTGATGATAGAGGAAATATCGTTTGAGATTATCCAACCCGTGGTACTGTTGATAAGAAAAATGTGGATTGACCACTAAGGTAGTGATAGTGACTGGAGTAGTATGAACCATAGGGTAGAAGATATTGAATAAGATCTAAGAGAGAAGAAGTAGGTGGTTTATGTTTGGACTTGTTACCACAAAACCCCCATGTGGTCAATTCTAGTCTTAGGGAGGTGGAGGAAAGGTTCAGGGATAACTACCTGAGGTCATGGATTTTGACCCAGGGGATCTAGGAATGATTTGATGCATGATATGTTTATTTTATACTTTATCTGACATACCAATTGACACATTTTCTAGAATTAATTTGTCTCTACATATCTTGTACGAGACCTAGAGATTCCTTTTGAACTTTTGACTCGACCCTTATGCTTAGAGACACCTACTTGAGAGAACTCAATGATTACACACCTATGAATTCAATGTGAAATTACCCTTGGAGTTGAGAGTTTAAGTTTAAACCTCTTGGTTTTAGCATTGAGACCTTATGTCATCATTATTGGGTTGTATTTTTTATCTACAACCCATTCCCAAATTGACTATTTTAGGTGAAGGGTACGGTGTGTCCACATTGATGGAATGAGGTTTTCCTTTCATGGTGAAATGGAAAACTAGGAAGTAGAGGATAAATTCATTCATAGGAGGGTGAAACCGATTACTCATCAATTGGCTAGACTAACCCTTGGTGTAGTGGATGTTATGATTTCCCAATTTCCTATAGTGGTGGTGCAGTATGAGGATTGGTTTTCTGAAGATATCCCAGGTTTACCTCACCACCGATATATATAATTTTGCCTTGATTTACACCTCGGGACAACATCGACATCAATTCCAGCATATCAGATTGCTCCAAATGATCTTCATGAGATGAGGGTGAAGTTGGAGGACTTGAAGAGAAAGGAATTCTTGAGACCCATTATTTCACCATGGGAAGCCCCAATTATGTTTTCTAAAAAGGTAGGTAGAAACATAAGGTTGAGTATGGACTACTGGCACATGAACCAGGTGACTATGAAGAACTGGTATCCACTAATGAGGATCGATGACCACATTTATTAGTTGAGAAGGAAATGATATTTCTTGAAAATTTACCTTTGACTAGGATATCATTATCTATGAGTACAAGAAGAGGATATAACATAGACGGACTTCAGATGTCTCTAAGGTCATTATAAGTACTTGGAGATTCCCTTTGGAATGAAAAAACCATAGTAGAGTTCATGGGACTCATGAACCATATCTTTTAGCCTTACATAGACTAGTTCATGGTAGTATTAATCAACTATATCCTTATGTACACTATATATGAGTAGGAGCACACAAGACCCTTAGTGATTGTAATGGCCCGAGTTTTTGGGGTCCATTACTTGGTAAAAACCTGATGTTGAGGTGTTCAGGGTGGTCTGGAAGGCTATCCCAACTTCTCGGTGACTCCTAGTTGTAGCCTTGGCCTATCGGTAGCCCCGGCCTACCGGAAGACCTAGTATACCAGTGACCTTGGTCTACCAGTGGACCTTGGCTATGAGTAGCTCACTCGGCTACCGGTAGCCGAGAGCTACCGGTAGCTGTCGCTAACTGGTAGCTCTCGGGTACCGGTAGCTGTCGCCAACTAGTAGCTCTCGGCTACCGGTAGCTCTCTCCTACCCCCACGGGTTTTCCTATAGCACCTCCTTTTTACACTAATTGTCTCTTAAACCATGTTTTGACCCCTTTGATCCCATTTTAAAGCCCATTAATTCCCGTTTAAATTAAATTATTGGTGAGGTACACCCCTTAAATGAATAAAACCATGAGGGGTGCGTCGGTTTAAACCGCCCCGAAAGGTGGGGACCTTTAAGTAGCGTGTGGGGTGTCTCTGCCACGTGGCCAACCCATGATCCCACTTCTTAAACTGTTTTGAGTTCTCTTTCCATATCTAAACTGTCCTAGGAATGCTGTATCTCAGCTTTTATAACCAAAGGCTTCTCCCTAGGTTTCTTTTCTCGATCATCCTGTGCTCGGAGTAGCCTTCCTCTCGACGAGCCGTACCCCTGTTGAAAAGTTCTCCAGTTTCCACGTGAGGAATTAATGTCGATCCTTTAGGTAGGTATTTTCTACTTCATCTCTCCTTTTTGTGTATCATGCGGGGTGGGAAAGCTTTTGTCTCTGTGGAATTTGATGAAACCTAACTTAATGAAGACAATGAACGGACCTTTAAAGAATGAAGGGGGTGTGACCGATGTTCTGCTATACTCTTTTTATGTTGTTATGTGTTGTGAATTGTACAGACCTATTCTCATTGAAAATCATGGCCATTGGTTGTCTTTCTCTGTGAATTAATTAACCTTGGTGTTTTTGGATATTTGAATAACCATAACATGGAATTGGTTAATTACGTATACCCGGTTAAATAAATTGAAAGCACCAGGATCAACCCTTTTCTGTGATAACACCAGTTAAATTACACTGGAATTGAAACCATGGAGTGTGTTAAATCTTTTCAATCTGAAAATACCTACATGGTCCTGCCTTGTGTTGGTGGTAGCGGTTTTTTTGTTTCATTCATGGGCCGATTTCTGGGGCTATGCAGGTGGGGATGGGATCCCCTGTTGTTATACTTTCACTGGTTGTGAATTTGAGGCTGTGTGATTACTCTGCTTATATCACGAATTGGGGTGGGATCCTTTGTTATTAAGAAACTTTTGGATCAAGGATTTTGGGAACATGGGGTTGTATCTCGGGGTTTTCCTTGGTTCAAGTACTTCGAGGGATCTCCCTTATCCTTTTGTTATTGTGACTTTGCAAGAGAACCGAGTGTGAATGATTAAATTGTTGTTGGTTGTAACTTTTTCCCATGGTTTGTGCTTATTCTGTTAGTTGCCTAGTAGTGCATAAACTTATTTAAATGAGATTACTTGAACATGGAATCAAGAATAACTTAAATGGTAATTGGTTCTGGGGGTGAGTTGTGACTCGGCTGTGAGCAGTGTGCATCCTATGAATAGAGACGAGTGTGCTTGTGCTTGGATTGTCTTTGGAAACCCTAGGTTGGGTTGAGTGTTTATTACTTATACATATATTTTTGTAGTTATTATGTTTCTTATTTGCGACCTACCCAAGTTGAGAAGTTAGTGCCGAACACCCCCATTTCATGGGGGAGGGTGTTTTTTCCAACACTTCTATTAGTGGCTGGTTATTAGCTCCTTTCTGATCCCTTTCCTGGATATCCCAAGTATCTTCGGGTAGGATGTGATGGACTGAGGTCCATTATTAGCCCAAGAATATTTTGGCGGGGTGGTTGTGGTGGTTGGCCCAGGTGTTTACGAGTGGGTTGTTTCCCAAGTATTTTCGGGATGAGTCCCATGTGTCTTCGGGCGTGGAAGTGGTTGTTATGGCCTAGGTGTTTACAGGAATGGTTAGGTGAGATTGTTGTGGCCCACGTGTCTGTGGGCGGGATGTGTGGATGTGGCCCAGGTGTATGTGGGCAGGATGTGTGGTTGTGGCCCAGGTGTGTGCGAGAGGGTGTGGAAGTGGGACTACAGTGAGAATGACGGGATTGGTTCGATGTGTAGGATGTCTTCAATGACCAGTGGGAAAGCGGCGCGGGGTACCCAAAAATTGATGTGATATTACTATAATTTACTTGACTTCCATTATTTGGGGAGTGTTCCTTGGTGAGGCTTGGGTGGATAGTTTACCTTGTAAGGTTTTTGGTTATCTCTTTTTCCATGGGGAATTAGAATGTCTCCTCACATGTGCATGAGAATCTTTTGTTTTCCCAACTGAGTGTACTTGTATGCTCACCCTACGTATATAAAAATACTTTCATATTTATAGGAGTACTTTAGGGATTGTGCGGAGCCTTACTCATTTGGTCCTTTGGGGTTGTTATTGTTGTTGTTTTCCTTTTCTTGGTATGTTTTCACCTTTTGAGTTTTGTGACTTGTATCTTTTACCTTTGAACATGCATATGGGATTGGTTTACTTTCAGCTGTACATGCACTTTTTGGTTATGTATTGTGGGATTCACTATCTTATCTCTCGATCCTATTAAAAGAAAAAGGGAAATGACTTCCATTTAGTGTCTGATTCCATACCCTTGGTGTTGGTCGCCACTCTGAGACCTATTGAAGGTGGGTTTCAGGGGGTCATTATCTCTCCTTCAACTTAAAGAAGGAAGGGCCTAGAAATTTTCTATCCCTTCCCTCCTTTTGGTGAAGGCGGGTCATGGAAGAATGGTATCAGAGGGCAGGGTTGAGAGACAGGATGAAGTTTGGAGTTAGGCACAGTGAGGATTGCATGGGATGGTAGGGAAACGGTGTTGGGTGGACTTGGTGCGTGAATTAGCCCAGGGAAGGCTGGCTAGGACACGGGATTTTAGGGCCCCCCATGATCTGATTCAAGGACTCTGGACCTACTGAATGACCAAGTGAGGCCACACTTATTGCTGGGTAGAGACCCTAGGAAATGTACATGCATCATAATGACTTGTGTTCTCGTGTGTTTGGGGTGTTTTGGGAATTTGAAATAAATAAGAAGTTTAAGGAGTTTTAAGAACAATTTTCTGCACTACTTGGGCTTAGGTATTCTTTGTTTACCTTTCAGCTATGACACCCGGGATACGACCACGAGTTGTACGGGCGATCGAGGCCCAAGAGGTTGACTTGGCCGATCGGCAGAGGGCTAATCGAGAAGAGGTGGATGATCAGTGGTGGAAGACACTTTGTGCTTTCCGGCTGCATAACCTCGAAAAGTATGAGGGAAGCACCTCAGACATGAAGACCGAAAGTTTTCTAGAGGAGCGGGTGATAGCTTTCAGCTTGATTCGGGCTCCGATGGAGTATTGGATTCCTCTGTCCGTGAGCTAGATGTGGGGAGCAGCGCGTCAGTGGTTGATGCTCTACCTGGGGGAGAGGAGAGAGGTTGAGGTGGCATGGGCTGATTTTGAGAAGGTGTTCCGGGCAGAATTCCTCTCTTCTATGATGAAATCTGAGAAGAGTCAGGATCTACTCTCCCTCCAGTAGGGGAGTATGTCTGTAAGGGAGATGGGGATCAAGTTCAAGGATCTCCTCCACTTTTCTTTGAACCTCTTTTAGGATGAGGAGTCTCGGGCGAGACATTTAGAGGAGGCGCTCTGACCTTCCCTTAAGTACGTTGTTACCCCCTTCACCTTGCCGACATACTTGGAGGTCCAGAAAAAGGCAGAGGTGGTGGAATGGATGCACACGCTAGGAGGCATGTCACGAGAGGGGATTCAGCTAGGCCAGTCAAATGGAAAGGCTGTCAGTGCCAGACCTCTAGCATCGGGACCCTCTCAGTTCCGACCAGTAGGGAGCAGGCCGTAGCAGTTCCAGTTTCGGTACCCCGGTCCTCGCCCTTTCCCTTCGGGCCCAGGACCGAGGTGCTTCGTTTTTGGGAGCCATGGACATCTCCAGAATCAGTGCCTGGACTGAGTACAGTATGGCAGTGGTGGAAAGGCCCAGCACCCACCTTAGCAACAACTTCCAGCTAGGCCCTTGCAGCAGCAGTAGTAGGGGAAGCGAACTCCCGCTCCTCCGAGTGCAGACGTTGCAGGGGGAGGCCGACCTCAGGGTGCTCCTCAGGTACCTCGATCAGGGCATGTTCCGGGAGGTGGCTGACAGTCGAGGGGCATAGGAGCTGGGCATAGACAGTTTCACGCCACAGAGGCAGCAGTTTCGCTGGGACTGAAGGTTGTTTGAGGTACGATCAGTTTGTTCAGTACCTTTTCTTACGCCTTGTTCGATACCGGAGCTTCGCACTCCTTTGTTGCACCTGGTCTGGCCCGTGCTCTGGGTTTAGATGCTGAGAGACTTCCAGTGCCCCTGGTGTTGAGCACACTAGTAAGAGGTCAAACCAACTTGTTATATGTATGTAGAGGATGCAGATTGATTATAGGGCCCCATCAGTCGGTCAGGGATCTACAACTGCTACAGATACAACCATACGATGTCATCCTAGGCATCGACTGGCTGTTCTCTGCGTGTTCCATCGTCGACTACTACCGAGGAAGGGTTGTGGTCTTAGACTTGGGCAGCCGACGTGTTACTTTCTCCGGTGAGTGGAGTGGCGAAAAGGAAAGCAGGTGAGAGGAACCCCTCCTCTCCTTGTCAACCGAGCTTTCAGTAGAGTCGGTGGATGCTGAGATGGTGGAGGTACCAAAGATCTTCAGTGAGTTTATGGATGTCTTCCATGAGGAGTTGAAGACTCTATCCCCTTGACGTGATATCGAGTTTGGGATAGACTTTCAGCCTGGTGCTCGTCCGATTTTGATGGCTCCCTACAAGATGGCGCCTTCGGAGCTATAGGAGTTGCTGATTTAGATTGACGATCTGATGAAGAAGGGTTTTGTTCGACCGAGTGTGTCACTGTGGGGTGCTCCTGTGTTGTTTGTGAAGAAGTCAGATGGCGGTCTAAGGCTATGAATAGACTACAGGAGGCTGAATCAGGTAACAGTCAATAATCTCTACCCTCTTACAAGGATAGACGATCTCTTTGACCAGCTGAAAGGGGAAGGATGGTTCTCAAAGATCGACCTGTGGTCTGGGTATCACCAGTTGAGGGTAAAGGAGGGCAACATCTTGAAGACAACCTTACGGTGCAGATATGGTCACTTCGAGTTTGTATTCATGCCTTTTTGGCGTTACGAATTCTCCGGATCTGTTCATGGGGATTATGAACTCCGTCTTTTGGGAGAATCTGGATCGGTTCGTAGTCGTGTTCATTGACGACATCCTGATATACTCAAGATCATAGGAGGACCATGTTGAGCACCTGACGACGGTTTTGGAGGTCCTCCGACAACACCAACTGTATGGGAAGTTGTTGAAATGCAAGTTAGGGATGCGAGAAGTGCACTTCATTGGGCACGTAGTGTCCGAGAAAGGGGTAGCGGTGGACCCATCAAAGGTTGAGGCGGTTGTTTCTTGGGCAGCACCCAAGAACGTGGAAGAGGTATGTAGTTTCCTTAGGCTAGTATGTTACTACCGAAGGTTCATACCTAACTTCTCTCAAGGTGTGACACCTTTGACGGCCTTGACCAAGAAGGACCAGGTTTTTGTGTGGAGTGAGTAGTGCGAGGCAACCTTCAGCTATCTGAAGGAGAAGTTGGTTAGTGACCCAGTGCTGAGACTACTAGAATAAGGGGCAGTGTATGAGGTGTTTTGTGATGCTTCAGGGAAAGGCCTCATATGTGTGTTGATGCAGCGACAAGGGGTGATCTCTTATGGGTCAAGGTAGCTACACCCTCGTGATTGTAATTATTCCACCCACGATCTGGAGCTTGCAATGGTCGTTTTCTCACTAAAGTTGTGGCGGCATTACCTCATTGGAGTACACTTTATGGTCTTCACGAATCAAAAAATCTTGAGGTATATCTTCTCTCAGCGGGACCTAAACTTGCGACAGCAAAGGTGGATGGAGTTCCTCCAAGATTATGACTTCACAATTTCCTACACTTTAGTAAAAGGGAATCTAGTGGACGATGCTTTGAGCAGGAGGTCACAGAAGGATGCGGTCTGAGAGTCGGCAGATGCTTGGTAGGAGATGGAGGAGTTAGCTGCCTTGCACCTCGATGCGAGGATAGATAGTGGTAGAGGTTGCTTGTATTAGATGTCAGTGTAGTCTTCTCTGTTGCGACAAGTGGAGGAGTCTTAGTGGGGAGACCCAGAGTGCGAAGTGATGTGCGACTGAGTTGACCAGTGCAATGCTCCGAAAGGGTGGATAGAAGATGGTCAAAATCGGATTCTCTTCTGGGGGAATATGTTTGTTCTAGCGGTGATGCATGGAAAGGTTTTTAGTGAGTTCCACAACTAACCCCTACCGGTATACCCATGAGTTTCCAAGATGTACCAGGGTCTAAGGAGACAGCTTTGGTGGCCTGGAGTAAAGCGAGCAGTGGCAGAGTTTGTGGCCAAGTTCCTAGTATGTCAGCATGTAAAGGCCGAACACCGTGTCCCAGGCGGGTTGTTGAAACCTTTAGATGTCCCCGAGTGGAATTGGGATGAAATCTCAATGGATTTCATCACCGGACTACCAAAGGTGCAAGGGGGATGGGATTCCATCTGGGTAGTAGTGGACCTCTTGACGAAGTTGGCTCACTTTCTGGCAATTAAGGTGTCGAGTGAAGTGGAAGCTCTATCACGAAAGTATGTGGACGATGTAGTGCGGTTTCATGGAGTTTCGAGTTCCATAGTCTTAGACAGGGATACATGTTTTACCTCACTGGTCTGCAGGGGTTTGCAGCATGCTTTTGGAACCTAGCTACGTCTTAGCACTGCTTTCCACCCCCAAATAGATGGGCAGATAGTGCGCACAATCCAGACGTTGGAGGACATGCTGCAGGCATGTATTCTGGACTTTGGGGGATCATGGGTGAGACACCTGCCTTTGGTAGATTTCACCAACAATAATATCCATCACTCTACCATTGGCATGGCTCCATTCAAAGCCCTATATGGAAGGCCGTGTCGCTCACCCGTGTGCTGGACTCAGGTTGGGGAAGCAGGTGTTCTTGGCCCGATGGTGGTGCATAGCACGATAGAGAAGGTTCATCTTATACGATAAAGGATGAAGGCAGCTCAGGATCGGCAGAAGTCATATTCCGATGATAGGAGGAGACCCTTGGAGTTCGAGGTCAGGGACCACGTGTTCTTGAAGGTCTCCCCTCGGCGTGGACAATGGAGGTTTGACATGAGATGTAAGCTTTCTCCCAGGTTCATCGGACCCTTCGAAGTGTTGTGGCTGATTGGTGAAGTGTCTTATCATCTAGCGCTACCATCGCCGCTACTATAGATACACAATGTATTCCATGTGTCCTAGTTTCGTCGATATCTAAACGACGGCTCCCACGTCATCGATTGGGGAGAGTTAGATGTCGAAGACGATGTGACCTTCATAGAACGACCAATCGAGATCGAGGATCGTAAGTAGAATGTGATTCATGGAAAAACCATACCCTTGGTTCGTGTGTTGTGGAGGCATGGTGGCCTGGAAGAGAGCACATGGGAGTGGGAGGCCCAATTACGTGTTCAGTACCCAGAGCTGTTTTCACTTATTTTTTTTTTGCTTTGATCCTTGCGATATTGTACGTTCTGATTTAATATATGAAATGCTTGTTTTGCTTGGCTATTAGATTATTTGTTCCCTATTCTCTCTGTGTGTGTACGAATGTGTGATGATGTGAAAACCTGACTGCTAATCAGGACGCATTAATGGGGATGCGATTAAACCCATGCGGGAAAGTCAGTGCCACCCAAAACGGATAATATCCTGACATGTAGGAGGGGACTCTCTAACTCATGTGTTGGACAGTGTGATCCTTGTGCTTGTTGTGAATGTTTATGGTTGATAACTCTTGGGGGAGTATTCCTGGATATAGGGGGAGGGTTCTGTTCCAGCTTTCGAACAATTCCTGGGTTTTCCCCTAATAAGTATCTTTAGGGGGTGGTTTTTTGGACCCCACTTTTCTCCTTTCTGGGTTATTCTTATATTATTGGGGATGAGAATAGTTTGATAAGTATCTAATGTAATGGCCTGGGTTTTTGGGGTCCATTACTTGGTAAAAATCTGATGTTGTGGTGTTCTAGGTGGTCTGGAAGGCCATCCCGGCTTCTCAGTGACTCTTAGTGGTAGCCTTGGCCTATCGGTAGCGTCGGCCTACCGGTAGACCTAGCCTACTGGTGACCTTAGGGTACCAGTGTCCCTCGGCTACCGATATCTCTCGGCTACTGGTAGCTCTCAGCAACTAGTAGTTTTTTCCAACTGGTAGCTCTAGGCTACCGGTAGCTGTCTCCAACCTGTAGCTCTCGACAAGCGGTAGCTGTCTCCAACTGATATCTCTCGGCTACCAGTAGCTGTCGCCAACCAGTTTCTCTCGCCTACCCCCACAGGTTTTCCAACAGTGCCTCCTTTTTGCACTAATTGGGTTTTAAACCATGTTTTGATCCCTTTAAGAACGTTTTAAAAACCATTAATGCCTGTTTAAATTAAATGATTGGTGAGGTACCCCCCCATAAATGAAAAAACCATGATGTGTGCATCAGTTTAAACCACCCCAAAAGGCGGGGACCATTAAGTAGTGTGTGGGGTGTCTCAGCCACGTGGTCAACCCACGATCCCACTTCTTACATGATTTCAAGTTTAATTGTCGTATCATAACCATCTCGGGAATGATGTGTCTCAGCCTTTATAACCAAAGGCTTCTCCCTAGGTTTCTTTTCTCGATCATCCTGCACTCGGAGTACCCTTCCTCCCAAAGATCCATACAAATGTTGTGAAGTTCTACAGTTTCCATGCGAGGACTTAACGCTGATCCTTTAGGTAGGGATTTTCTCCTTCGTCTCTCCTTTCTGTGTATCATGCGGGATGTGAATTCTTTTGTCTCTGTGGAAATTGATGAAACCTAATTTAATGAAGATAATGAACGGACCATTAAAGAATGAAGGGGGTGTGAACGATGTTCTTCTATACACTTTTTATGTTGTTAGGTGTTGTGAATTTTACGGGCCTGTGCTCACTGAAAATCCTACCTGTTGGTGGTCTTTCTATGTGAACTAATGAACCTCGGTGTTTTTGGATATTTAAATAACCGTAACATGGAATTGGTTAATTATGCATACTCTGTTAAATAAATTGAAAGCACCAGGATCAACCCTTTTCTATGACAACCCTGGTTAAAGTACAGTGGAATTGAAACCATGGAGTGTGTTAAATCTTTTAAATCTGCAAATACCTGCATGATCCTGCCTTGTTTTGGTGGTAGCGGTTTGGTTGTTTCATTTGCGGGGCGAT
Organism: Viscum album; assembly: GCA_963277665.1. Taxonomy (NCBI): domain Eukaryota; kingdom Viridiplantae; phylum Streptophyta; class Magnoliopsida; order Santalales; family Viscaceae; genus Viscum; species Viscum album. Next base: position 1,233,432,146 of record OY728148.1, on the reverse strand, counting down.
TTCAGGGGTGATGCAGGTGGTGATGGGATCCCCTGTTGTTATACTTTCTCTGGTTGTAAATTTGAGGCTCTGTGATTACTCTGGTTATATCACGAATTGGGGTGGGATCCTCTGTTGTTGAGAAACTGTTGGCTCCTGGATTTTGGAGACATGGGGCTATATCTCAGGGTTTTCATTGTTTCCAGTACATCGAGGGATCTTTCGTATCCCTTTGTTGTTGTTACTTTTCTAGAGAACCGGGTGAGAATGCTTAAATTACTATTGGCTGTAACTTTTTCCCTTGGTTTCTACTTATTCTGTTTGTTTCCCAGTAGGGAAGAACCTTATTTAAATGAGATTACTTGAACATGGAAGCAAGAATAGCTTAAATGGGAATTGGTTCTGGGGGTGAGTTGTGACTCGACTGTGAGCAGTGTGCTTATTATGAATAGGGATGAGTGTTCTTGTTCTTGGATTGAGTTTGGAAACCCTAGGTTGGGTTGAGTGTTTGTTACTTATACATATATTTTTGTAGTTCTTATGTTTCTTATTCGCAACCCACCCAAGTTGAGCACTTAGTGTTGAACATCCCCATTTCATGGGGGAGTGTGTTTTTTCCAACACTTCTATTAGTGGTTGGTTATTAGCTCCTTTATCTCCCTTTCCCGGACATCCCGAGTATGTTCGGGCAGAATGTGATGGTCTGAGGTCCATTATTAACCCAAGAATCTTTGGGCACGGTAGTTGCAGTGGTTGGCCCAGGTGTTTACGGTCGGGTTGTTTCCCAAGTATCTTCAGGATGTGGCCGAGGTGTCTTCGGGTGTGGCAGTGGTTGTTCTGGCCTAGGTGTTTACGGGCATGGTTACATGAGATTTTTTGTGGCCCAGGTGTCTGTGGGCGGGATGTGTGGTTGTGGCCCAGGTGTGTGTGGGTGGGTGTGGCAGTGGTTGTTCTGGCCTAGGTGTTTACGGGCATGGTTACATGAGATTTTTTGTGGCCCAGGTGTCTGCGGGCGGGATGTGTGGTTGTGGCCCAGGTGTGTGTGGGTGGGTGTGGCAGTGGGACTACGGTGAGAATGGCGGGATTGGTTTGATGCATAGGATGTAGTCAATGACTAGTGGGAAAGCGGCGTAGGGTACCCAAACATCGATGTTCTATTACTATACATTACTTCACTTTCATTATTTGGGGATTGTGCCTTAGTGAGGCTTGGGGGGATAGTTTACCTTATTAGGTGTTTGGTTATCTCTTTTTCCACAGGGCATTAGAATTTCTCCTCACTTATGCATGAGAGTATTTGGTTTTCCCTACTGAGTGTACTTGTATGCTCACCCTATGTATATAAAACAACTTTCAGGTTTTCTGGATGAATTTGGGGATCGTGCAGAGCCGTAATAGTTTGGACCTTTGGGGCGGTTGCTGTTGCTGTTTTCCTTTTCTTGGTATCTTTTCACCTTTAGAGTTTTTTGACTTGTATATTTTACCTTTGAACATGCATATGAGAATGGTTTACTTTCATCCGTACTTGCACTTTCAGTTTTGGTGTTGTGGGATTCACTATCTTATCTCCCGATCCTATTAAAAAAGGGCAATGCCTTCCATTTAGTGTGTGATTCCATACCCTTGGTGATGTTCTCCACTCTGGGACCTATTGTAGGCAGGTTTCAGGAGTCATTATCTCTCCTTCAACTTAAAAAAGGAAGGGCATGACAATATGCTGACCCTTCCCTCATTTTGGTGAAGGCGGTTCGTGACATTGATAGTTCTAAATGTAATCATAGAGTATCATATTTACAAAAAACACTCGACGTGAAAGTTATGTATTTAGGAGGTCCACATTTTAGGACATGTTATCTCAGCGGATAGAGTGGCAGTGGTCACATCCAATGTTCGGGAAATGTTATCTTGGGATCCACCTAAGAGTGTGACAGATTTAGAGAGATTCCTCAGGCTGGTATGCTATTACCAAATATTCATACCTTATTTCTCTATAATATATGCTCTTATGATATCTTTGAGTCAAAAGGGTCAACCTTTCATGTGAAAAGAGAAGTGCCAGTAGGATTTTCATCAGTTTAGGTAGATTTTGATGAGTTCTCCAACCCTGATATTATTAGAGGAGGGTTTCAAGTATGTAGTGTTCTGTGATGCATTAGTAACTAGGCTTGGTTGTGTCATAATTCAAAAGAGAGTGGTGATTTCTTATGCTTCATGCCAGCTGAGACCACATGATCAGAACTACGAAAACCATGATCTTCAGTTAGCAACATTAGCCTTCACATTGAATATATGGTGACAATACCTGATGGGAGAGTGGTTTATCAACAACTTTGAACACAAGAGTCTCAAGCATATCATCTCTCAGAATGATATCAACTTGAAATAGAGGCGATGGCTAGAGTTCCTCTAGGACTGTCAATTTTAGATTTCATATACTCATGGGAATGAGAATAGGGTAGCATATGCTCTTCGTAGAATCTATAGTTCATAGTTTTTAAATAAGGAATCAAAGAAGTTGTCCTCATTGCAATTATCCTTTTTGGATAAAAATGGAGTGTCTTACCTCTAGTTTATGAGTATAACCGCTCCACTCTTATAGTGAGTAAGGAAGGAACAAATCAGGGATATCAAATTCAAGACTCTACATGTTCATATGTCCACGGGGAAAGCTCCATATGGATATTAAAAAGGATGGGAGAACATATTTGTTATCAAGGGACACACCATAGTCCCTGTTACATTTCTATAGGAGTATTCGAGGGAGTTTTATACATCCCCTTTGGTAGTACATCCATGTGTGTAGAAAAAATGTACCACGAGCTCTGATGTCTGTTTGGTTTCCATGGATGAATAAAAGAGTTGAAGAGTTTGTCTCTTGATGTCGTACATGTTAGCATTTGAACGATGAGCAACAAGTTCTAGTGGGTTTGGATCAACCCCGTGAGGTGAAAAAATAGAAATGGGATGTGATATATATGGACTTCATGAAGAGCATAAAATATACATCCTGGGGGCAAGATGCCATCTTGGCGATCATTGAATGACTCACCAAGTCTACTGAATTCTGATCTATAAGAGAGAAGAATTCAGTGGAGGGATTGGGATGCCTTTATGTACAAGAGATAGTTTAACTCCATGGAGTTCCATTGAGGATTGTTTTAGATCATGATACTCCCTTTACATCCTAGTTAGGGAAGATATTATAGGAGTCATTTGTAAACCATTTATGGATGAGAACAATATCTCACCCACAAACTAATGGCTATAAATAGAAGACCATTTAGGTTATAGAGAATATGTTTCGAGGTATCATTTTAGAATTTTGCTGTATTTGGGAGGATCACCTACCACTGGTAGATTTAACATACAAAAACACTTATCATTCCACCATTGGTATGGAACCATTAGAGGCTTTTAATGGGAGACCCTTTAAGCCACCACTTTGGTGGACTAACCTGGGAGATTTAGTACTCCTGGGCCCAAAGTTAGTGCAAGATATAACCGAGAAGGTGGAAATCATCTAGAAGTAGATGAAGACTTTACAGAGCCATAAGAAGTATTATATTGATAGGAAACATAGGCCATTGGAGTTTGAGGAAGGTGACCATTTGTTCTTATGTGTTTCACCACAATGGGGATTATAGAGATTCAGTTGGGGCCACAAGATATCTACAAGGTTTATCAGCCCTTTTCAGATACTACATGTAGTTGAAGAGGTGGTGTACCTCTAATAACTTCGTCTACAACTAGATTAGGTACACAGTGTCTTCCACGATTCACAACTAAGGTGGTATATATATGACCCATCACATGTCATAGATTGGGGTAAGCTAGACCTCGAGGATGGAGTGACTTTTTCTAAGTACCCAGTGGAAATTTCGGATCTACAAGAGATGATTCTTAATGGGTGATCCATTCATTTGGTGATTGTATAGTGGTAACACAAGAATCTCTTGGAGAGCACTGAGAGTGGGAGTCTCAGATTCATGCTCAATACCCCCATATTTTTTAGTATCCCTTGTTTTGGATTTTTAGGGACGTAAAGATTCAAGGTGGGGAGAATGAGATGACTATAATTTTTTGTGTATTATTTTTAAATAGTATATGCATTAGTTTTGATAATATGAACTTAGATTAGGTGAAATTCCAAGGCCTAGTGTTCCTGTAATGAATGTTTGGAATATATTAAAATACAAAATAGTATATGTGTGTGTTTTTCTTTAAAAAGTGGAATAACAAATAAATGGTTGCCTAGGTCAGAAATTATAAGGAAATATTTAGTACAAAATATCTGTTTTACCATAGGCGCAACCTAATATTGTTTGGCATGGATCATTTGTAAAAAATTCATCATAGACATTTAAATGAATAAAATAATTTATGATTTTCTTATTTTAGTTATTGATGTAGTGTGTTGGTTTATCTTTAAATAATTCATTTTTTTAAATTAAGTGTTATCCTCATAACCCTAGAATTATCAAGTGGCATTAGAGATAGATCCTATAGAGGATCCTTCCAACGAACAATGAGAAAACCACAGATCGATGATCGGTGCACACCAATTATGACATATTTCTACAATGACAAATACACAATGACCATTCTTCATCACTGTCAGATCCAAATCTAGGTAGGTAATTTGATTTAATTTGTTTATTTCACATTCTTGATTGCTATGATGAACACAGACTAATCCAAATCAAGATTGTTTTGTTGTTGGATCTTTTTTTGAATGATATTATTTTGCGGGGTTTATCAGAATTTGGATCTTAAATTTTTTTTGGATTCATTTATCATTCTAACAACGATGAAACAAGATCGATAATAACATCGATCAAGGTTCATCCCTCCTGAATTTTCTATTTTTTTCTCCCCTGGTTTTTGTGTTCTTTGTCATGTGTTATTCATTATTCCTCATTCTTTGAAACCCTATTGTGAAAATTCAATTGTTTCTCCTTTTATTCTTGGTGAAAGGATCCAAAACCGTAGATATCACCTTGGGATGACTAGATAGAGGCATGATGGTGGGTGAGAAAGTGGATAAAACGACGGTGGGTGATGAATTTTCATTCTTTATTGGTAATTAAGAATTAATATGATCACAATTTACATGAATATTGAAGTCCTAAATCCTATTTATTCAGTTATAGGGTGGAAAATGACCTTGGATATGGACTTTTGAGCTGGACTGAACACCTGAACTAGATCTGGGAGATCAAAAGTGTGACTGAGATGAAGAGGACTAGTTTTGTAGAAACTTGATACAAACTTCTTGTAGTCCCTAACTATACAGTTTGTGGTATCCTAAGGAAGAACACTCCATATAACTTGGGTGGTACACAATGACATAGTGGATTACAATGGTGGTCTACACAGTGTGTACTCCCATGCAATGCTTAGACAGGATAAGGGACCCAGGTCACTCTGTGTACTAGTACATAGGAATTTACACACAGGTTGACACCATGTATTTGAACACATACGAAGTACATTGGGAAATCCTAGGTGAAGGGACCCAACATGTAACCCATTATACATGTCGTGTATCACTCTTTTATGAGACACGATTTTGGAAGACATTGTCCATTGTACACGAGAAGTACCTAGGGTCAATGGACAAAATGTGGGACTCTATTACACTCCATTTACTCATTTCTATGTGGATTGATTTTCTTGTCCTATTTATCTTGTAAATATTTTGTTAACATTCGTTCCTTTTATTATTTCCCTTATGGTTGGTATGAATCGTTTCCTAATCCAAGGACTATGATCCATTTAGCTGGACTTCTGGGCCATTTTTGTTGGAATCCTCGGAGAGGATTGGAGTGAGATCCTTCTTCATCTTCATCCCCTAGTTGGAGTTATTGGTATCCACATGAGAAACACTATGCATCCACTAATCCTCCACTCAGCAGGTTAATACAGATTGAGTTTTTGGTATCACCCCATGGCCCCAGCTATGATCCTCATCCGTGTATCATATTATCTTCGAATATATTCTCTCATGGAGGTATCCAATGTTATGTACCTCTTGTATGGACATCATCAGTGTTATCTAACTCAAGAATGTGTTCTCTTGGATGAGTGATTTGTGGAATCTTTTAGCGAAATTCCTAGGGTTGGAATTCTATGGTTGTGACATACCAGAATAATGAATTTCTTGGTTAGAGTATATCTAAATATTATTGTTCTGTGAGTTTTAGAAATATAAATATGTAGAGTTGAATGTATTTTCCATTTTTATATCACTTGATTGTTTGATGGAATCCTACAGAGTATTGTAATACTCACTAGAGCATGGGATTTTCCACCATGTGCCATGTATTGTGTTGAAGATCGGCCTTTTGGTGGAATCCTAGGAGGAAAAAGACTAGATGGTTATTTGTGAGACCGGAAAGGCTAAAGTGTATTCCGGTGGCATTCAGACACCAATCCTGATACCTTTTTATTAAAGGTTTGACTTGTGTTCAAAGACACTATGTTGTGGTCTTGTTTTTTGACCCAATTTACTTTACATGACTTCTTTTCAAACTCTCGTTGTGGGAAATAGTTGTATGAACGCATTGGTTACTTAGTGTTTTTTACATTTCAAGATTTTATTGGATTGGATATGTTTTTGTGCGTACAAGTACATATGTAATGCCTCTTGTGTTAGTGATAATCCTACTCTGTTCTAGTCACCAACCCCTATCCTATTGGAGTTGGAATTGGGGAGTTGCGGAACACGCCCCACTAGGATGGGTAGTGAAAATATTCCCTTGGATTTACTCTGAAAATAATCATGAGTGATAGTGGGTTTGAATGTGATTCACCTAGATTTCTATAGTATCATGATTAGATTCATAAGAAAGGTCCATTCAAGTGCCTAACCTTGTTGTTATAGATATATCCTAGTACATGATGAGGGAATGGATAAATGATCATTGATTTTGAATGATTTCAATTAAGGAATGATTGTGTGAGTAACCGTAACAAAGGTGAAGCTATTTATTTTAAAGTTGAGTTCCAAGGGAACTCTGGTTAAATGAAACAAACATTGCACAGATCATTTTAAGTATTTTTTGGGGTGTCAGCCTTGTTTGATGATGATCCAGTTGCATGATAATGAGTCATGTTTTAGTAAGCATGTGGTAAGGGAGTGTATTCATGTTACGTTTTAGGGATATCATGACCCACATGTTGTTCATGCGTAGAGCCTATTGAATTTAGAATTTGGGAAGGTCATGTGAGGGAAAAGTATTAAGGGTTTTTTATGTTTCTTGTGGGATTTTTATCTTTAGAATCTAATATATGTTGTTTAGGAGGTGTGACACACGTGTGAAATGTGATCCATTAGGAATTTCATATGGGGATCGGTAAGGGAAGTTGTATGATGGGTAGTGCATGATTTTCCATTGGAGTACCTGAGCCTTACAATGAATTTTATTTTGGTGGTTTAGGTGGATGAAGTTCATAGAGTTGAGAAACGGTAGTAATTTGATTTTTATTTATAGGAATAAGTTATGAGAGAGATTTTACATTCTAGAAATTATATTTGGTGATGGATGGAGTGTGGGACTTATAGTTTAGAAAATTGATTCAGTGGGGTGATGAAAAGGATGGTCCTTAGGAGAGGAGGGTTATGTCTCTCATGGGTGTTATGAGCCTCATGTTGGCAGTTCTTGGATGCGTGGGACAAATCGGTATATGCATGCTTTAGAATTTCCATCCTAGTGGATAAATGGATCTAAATACAATTGAACTCCTTGATGAATTCCATATATGAAGTCGTATGTGATATCAGGTGGAGTCAAGCATCGATATAGGAATTTCGATATGTTGAGATGATCTGACTATTATCAAGTCAAATGAATGTTGGTTCCCATGGCATGAAAAATCTTGATAAATCATTTTTTATTGAGGATTCAACCATGGAACTTCACCGAATGTAATTTATAGATGTTTTGAGTGTATTAAAATAGTTATAGGATTCCTCTAGGGATAACGACATCATGATCGAATAATTTAGAAGTGTTTTAGTAGCTGAAGCCAATTGTCTTTAAAATATGTTGACCAGAAGAGTCTTGTACAATGGTTCAATATATAATTAGATATGGTAAATTGGGAACCACGTATATTATTTTCATTTTAGATATCACATGAAATTTTCAGTAATTGATTTGATATTTTAAAGGAAATCTAAACATGATTGGGCCCTATGCTTGGGTGATTGGAACTTGTCCAATTCATTTTGGAGTTAAGAACATGGAGTTTGTGAAGATGTTATAATATTTTTAACTTATTTTTGGTCGTGGGTATGGAAAAACACATCATAGATACTCTTATAATGCTGATATCATACACTGGTATATAATTATAATGGTTGTAAGTCATTTTAACTTAGAATTAGATAGTGATCTAACTTATATTATGGATAGAACCACTAGTCATATGATCAATTGGATGAATAAAAATGGGTTTATTTGGATAGATAGGTGTTTGATACTCTTCTGTAAGTGTTTCAGTAATAAATTAGAGTGGTGGATTATTTTTCATAAGTGGATATCCTTATGTTTAAAGATTCACTTTAGAAATACATCTCATATTCAAGGATTGAACACAATCGTTTGAATGGGAATTGAAAACTGAGGTAGGTTGGATGATGCTATTGGAATAAAAATAAATATTCTTAAGGATGATAAGTTATATAGTGGGGATATTGTAATACTTCATGTATGTGTGAGTGTTTAAATTTCTATAGGAATTTGAAAATTTCAAATTATTGGATGGATGATTTTGAGAAATGGGATTCAAAATCAAATTGTAGGAGTTGAATCATCTCAAAAGTGTGGTTTTAGACACGAAATGAGGCTCATGAGGTGTCCCAATGGATTAATGGATCCTCATGATAGGCCATATGGATATTTTAGCCAAAAAAATACTACAGAACACCAACTCATGAGGGGTGGATGGGAGAATCAGGTACTACTTCCATCTACCACTATCTAACTAGTTGTTTCTAAAGGCCAGTCAATGGGATTTTATGGGTGAAATTACTATTCCCTATATATTTATAATTGTAAAACCACTATCATTCTCCCTTGTTACGAGCATTACTTGTAGGTCTTCTCACCTCCCTCTTTCTTCTTCCCCTTGATTTGGGGTGTTTTTCTTGGTCATTTTTATCGCTAGATAAAGGAGCGGGCTCCATTAGTTCTTCTATTCCATCTTCAATCTCTATGTATCTCATTGATTTGGTATTTTTGTGTTTATGGATTTTGTAGAGATTTTACTTCGAGATGAAAAAATCACCAAATTTTGATGGGGAATTAATGTTTCTTTCATAGAGGGTATCTTGAGATGACATCCACTTATCATCATTCATTTCATTTTAAGAGGTACTCTTCATCATGGACTTTCATTCAGTTGTCTGTTAAAAACATGGGTATTTAATGATCTAATTGGTGGGTAATGTTATGGATTTTACATTATATGGGTTTGGGGGTGTACTAGGATAGAAGAAACCAATATGGTCTTGGTCCTGGCATGATGAGGCATTACAGTGCATTTTAAATATTATTCCTAATTTAAAATATGTTTCATAATTTATTATAAATGCATTAATTAATTTTTTTTTGCATTATTTGGATTCAGTTAGAGACATAGATGTTTGGGTGATATCCGGTTGATCGTGAATGAACTTGGGTGTGTTTTGAAAAGAGAGACTCTACCACCTTGAAATTTCATTTTATAAATTCCGTTAAAGAAGAAAATGTTTTTGATACCTTACTTTATATGTATAAAAAAACTAAAATTAAACCGCGATAAATTTTTAAAAAAATATAAAAACTATGTAGGATCACTAAAACAAACCTATTGAACTTGATGGAATAAATATGAGTAACCATCTTATGAAATAATTTTTAAAAAGAAATAATGTCAAGTTTTAATCATAATTAAATTCAACTAGTATGTCTAAAATAATAATGTATCTCATTTTCTATTGATTTTTTTTGAAAATTGATATTTTCTTCTAAGAAAATAAGTATATTATGAAAATATAATAATAAAAAATACTGTTATAAGAATACTATATTACCAATAAAAGTTTTAGTAGTTGATAGGAAACATTAAAAAAGATTACTTTACATTTTAAAAAGATATTTTTCCAATAAGAATAATGTTCCACTATATTTTGGGGATTTTAAATAAATATTAAATTATAAAATTTTAGTAACTTAATTTAAAAAGGGAACTCATTTTTTATTAATTATATTAATATATTATTTATATGAAATTTTGGGATATTTTTAATAGAATGATTTTTAGGTGGATAGTGAAAATTATCATTTTTAAAAATAAAATGAATTTTTTAAAATTATTAGTGTATTATTATGAATTAGAAATTCATGTAACATTTTTCTTAAAAAATATGTATTTTATATATTAATTTTTAATTTTAAAAATGGTGGTATTAATTTACAAACCTGTATTTAATATTTCAGGATATGAGTACCATTTTCTCAAAAATTATTTTTAATACATTATAAATTTTAATTTTAATTTTTCTTTCTCACATTTATAAATAGAATAAAATAAAATTTATTTATGATTTATAATCAATGTTTCTATATATCTAATAAGTACTATTTTATTTTTAGTAATAATGTCCCATTAACAAAAACTAGTTTCCACGATATAAACTAAAATGGTAAAACAAAAATTATTGAGGTAAATGTATTAAAAATGATAAAAATTTATATAATAGAGTAGATTATGTGTTTTATTTCCTTATAACATTCTTACTCAATTATTTAACTATTTTGGTGTCACATTATAGGTTTGACATGTACCCCCTTTATATTAAGTGGAAATATTTACAAATATTTCATTCACACCACTTATGAAAGGTTCCTCTCACCACCCCATTAAATCACTCTTAAAAAATATATATTTTCTCATAAAACCTAGATATTTTTCCTTCCCCTAGAATAATCTTTCACTTTATTGATGTTCTAATTGAAAGATATTATTCTATGAACTCAATTTCCTAGGGATATTTTAGGGAAATCTCAAAATCGTCAACATGAGTAATGATTTTTTCTTAACCTCTTTCTTTTCTAAATTTCATATAAATTCTAATATAAAAACATATGTGTAACAGAATTAGCATCAGTTATATACTAAATTTTGGTATCCCTTGAGAATAATCATTAATATAAAGACCTCGATTCGAGTATCACAATGTTGGTGGTTCATTTATTACATTGGCATAAGATGAAAGTGATCAAATCCTAGAGGAAAAAAAGTTAATAATATTTAATAACATTATATTTACATGATTTAAATATTTACATATAAAATAAAATATAAAACATTGAAATATTAAAAAATCTTCATCCTTGAACTCATCTAAAAACTCCATCACATCATCAGTAAATGAAACAAAAAAGGGTGAGATCAAATTCTCTGTAAAGGTTATGTATAGTTCAAGATATATTGTGTAAATATGGTATAATCAATATTAAAATGTGAATAAAAAATGACATTCCATTTAATCAATATCATGAGTAGGAAAAATAATATGGATGGAATAATTGTAACACCCCAATCTTCCACGGTACACTTCTCTTTGAATAATACAATAGCGTGTGTCGTACGCAACACTGAGTTCAAGTACACCACGACTTACCAAACTAGTCGTTCAAAAGAGGTTATGAATAGTATTAACTGAATTTTAAATATTATATTATCCTTATAATTTTAATACATATTATGAGTTTCTAATACATGATTTATGAACAAATTCATTTTTTTAGATAAAAGGAGTATTTTTCAAAAAATGAAATATTACCGCCTTTTAATGGAGAAGCCTTTTTAAGACCAATATTTGAAACTTTTATATATTCAATTTGAAAAAATGAAATTCTTATTTAGAATCGGGACATAATAATTTAGTATCAATAATATTTTGGTGTCTTTCTGATAACTTTCATATTTGTGTGAATAGTGAAAAAATACTATATTTTAACTGAAAACAATTTTTTTAATAAAAATAATTTATATTGTTAAATTATACATTTTAATGTTTTGGAAGTATAAATAGATTATATTTTTAATATTTAATCTAATTATGGTCATTTTAAGTAATTTCACTTTGATATTGGACATAAACAAATGTCAAACTTTTGATAGTTATTATTTCTTAAAAATACGTCTTTTGGTTTTGAAAGTGGGAATCAATTTTAAATTAACAAATGAAAATTTTATGTTTTTAATTTGGTAAAATAGACTTCATTTTTGGGTTTGGAATAACTAAATTAGACTAGGGAGAAATTTTGGTACTTTTCGGATAACTTTTATATTTTGATGAATAGTAAAAAATTACTAAATTATAATTAAAAACAAATTTTTTAATCAAAATAATTAATAGTGATAAATTATGAATTTGAGTGGTTTTAAATTATATTTAAAATATATTTTTACCATGTAATACAATGTGTGTCATTGAACATAATTTCATATTTAAACCAGACATAAACAAGTGCCAATATTTTGAGAGTTATTATCTCTTAAAAACACGCTTTTTGTTTTAACAACGGGAATTAATTTTAAATTAATTTCTGCCACTTATGTATTTTAAATTTGTAAAAATTTATTCCATATTTGGAATCAGGATGTTCAAATTGTGTAAATAGGTAACTTTTATTTTTAGACATTTTGGATAATTACTTCGGTAAATATTTTATTTACCATGGTTAAAGGGTAAATCCTGTAAACTAGGGTTAAAAAATAATATTATAATAATACTAAATTAGCCTAAAACGTGTCTTAACCCTATTGGTTGATACATGGTCGACCATGGGAATATTTTGGTTGATTTTGGGACCCCATGAATCCACTTGTAAGTGATAGGGACACTTTATTTTAATTAAGTTAAAATGAATACAAAAATGACACAAGCGTATATCTTTTAGAAAAAAATTGTTACATAGGGTTATATATGTTTTATTTTAGACTATAAATATTCATTAGAAAGATAACAATCTTTCCTACATAATGATATTTTATTTATAATTTTTAGGGATTAAATAATTTAATTTATTTATGACACAATGATGATGCAGTAATTACCATAATAGTGAAAATTAGAATAATTGATATTATAAATACCCAAATAAATATAATTTAAAACTTTTAATGAATTAAAATAATTTTCAAGAATACTATGACATAGTAGGATTGATTTAATTGACTTTTTGAGAAGTTATAATTATATTATGAGTTTCACAAAAATCAACTATTGAATAGTGTCAAAATTGACATAAAAGAGTTTTTAAAACAAATATTATATTATTAATTGATATTAAATTCATAAAAATATATGGTTCGTACAAGAGACTTATATAATGATAATTTTATCATTAATGTACCACTTGGGGGTCTCTTGGATGTACATAGTAGGTTTATTAAACATATAATATAAAAATACAAAGAGACATTGTAAAAGTGAAACTAATTAACTTAGAGTTAATACTTAAAGATAAGGTTAATATAAGTACCCAAACCTATCTAAATTCTATTGGTTGAGTGTTTTTAGACCTATCCCAACCTTAAACTTTGAGTAATCAACTTTGGAGCCATTATAAACTGAATATGAATTTATTATAAATTAATATTTCTAGCTTTTCCAAAGGTGCCCCTCACCCCTCTTATAAAAGGGCACTCCTCCTTCTCATTTCATCACACCTTCAAAGCCTTTTTGGTTCATCCAGCCCTGACCAAATACTCTCTAAAATTCCCTCAATACATTCTAGAGGCCTTATATTGATCAGAAAGCCAACCTAGGGAGCCCTTTTGATAAAATAAAAATGAAGAACCCGTAGAAGAGGTAATGTTTTCACCACCCTTTTCAAGTTCCTTTCTTCTTCCACTTATTATTTCATTGTTATTAACATTATAAAATAATAACTCCAGTATCTTATATATACTGTGATGTTATTATAAATATGGTACAACCATATTCAGTATTCTATCCACCCCTTGAATAACATTTCACCATATGTGCGTACGTACGGCTTACCGTCTCCACGTCATGGTGTAATTGTTATTCAATATATTATTATTTGGGTGGGTATAATAATGATGTGTAACTCATAAAAATAATAAATATAACATGATAATGATTCTGTATATATGATATACCATCCAATTATATATTATTTTAATATCAAAAGAATGATATTGTCGCTCGTGCGTACGTACGGACTACCGTCTCCACAAACGCGATGAGATTCATTCTCTATCGTACCCATTCAAGTATAATTATCATTTGATGATTTAAAAATAATGTTTAAGAACATGATATAATTATTTATATGAATAAGATACAACCTATCCATTACAAACATGGCTTACGTAACAAAACATATAAAAGAAAACGAGTAAGTTAACACCCGAAATGACGATAATTCTAAGATATTATTAACAAAGCAACGTTAAAAGATCATATATGATATCCTATTATTGTATATGATTCATGAATAATTTAATAACAATTATTTCAAAATTATACAGGAGGTTAACCTACCCCCAACCAAGTAAAAGTACAAGGTATGTGGTTTCTTAACTCACTCTTTATTTCGTGAGAATTCCATTGTTCACCACTTAATTATTGCATGTGGTGTATGTGTACTGCCCATGATTGTATTCATTGTGTAATATACTCTAATTTTTGGGTTTTTACATCATCATTTTATGATCCTTCTTTCATGGGTGTATGTTTCGTATGCTACCTAATCGATAAGGGAATTCCAAATTTCAATTTCCACTCATTTGGATTTACGCATATTTCATTGATTATGTTACCCCAAGATTATGTGTGGAATAACTATTAATTTGATTATGTCATAATTTCCTCTCCCCTTCCTGTCGATATACATTTGATACACATAATCACTCCATTGATAATTTCTCAAGTCATCGATATGAATTTGATAAGAGTAATTTTACCTCATTCTTCATTTGTTGAGTTAAACATCCAATTCATTGGTGTTGTTTTTACAAGATTATGTGTGAATGTACTTTGATTGTTTTACACTGAATATCCAATCATATTTAGTGTATTTATATTTGTCACACATAATTATTTCGTTGATTTATCCTTAAACTAAGGATATGACCTTTATGAGAGATTTCATCTCAATTTGAATTATATTGAGACTTCTTTGTTGTTATACACCAAATCACTTTTATGTGGTGTATATAATGTACTTTTAAATAGTATATCATGAATCCCTTTATTCTCATGATATTACAATGTTTTGATTACCTCAATTATTTTTATTCAAGTGTCTCTCTTTTGGTTAGAAACTCTAACTAAAATACCATTTTAAAATGTTTTAAAGACTTATTCTTCTAAATCTTGCTCATTAATGTCCACGATTTAAAAATGGTTTTAAGGATTTATTTATATGGACATTAATGTTTTAAAAATATAACTCCTTTTAAAAAGTTTCAAAGTGGCATGGGACACTTTGATTCAAAAAAAACTATTTTTAAATGGCTTCTTGACAAATAGTGTGACTTTTAAATGATTTCAAGAAAAAGGGGGATATTTCTCTCAAATAGTTTTGATGATTATTTTCATCTATGTCAACATCCTTCATTATTATTGATTGAGGTTAATGTGATATAATACAATCTTCTATATCATTTCAAATGAGTTATGTTTGACTGTGGATGTACTATTTTTATACCATTCATGGTTTGTAGTTAAAGTATTGACATTTTGTATGCTAGTTTTAATACGAATGTTTATGTTATGTTTAAACCTATTCATATGAGGAATGAATTGGAATTAATAAGTTACCGGTGGATCCCGCTATAGCTCCTCGATGCATCAGTAGGTCTCATGAGACAAACTAGTGTCTTAGGCCAAGGCCTTGGAAAAATCTTATTTGTAGTCTTGGCACGAGGCCTTGGCTATGTGGTTATGATAGTCTGGCATTATGCATTCCATCATTATGAAAGTGGTTATTGATATTGCATGTGATTATTCAACTAGTAGAATATCCATGTGAGTAAGTAAATGGAATTATTTTATTTTATCTTTGCCATTTTATACTGAAGTTCAAGTTTAAAAGGCTTTCATTTTAGTTATAAACTACCTTAAGTGTTTATGCTTATCTATGAAAGCTTCTGCTATAATCTTATCCTTACTGAGCATCTGAGCTCACCCCTTTCAATGTTGTATTTTTTCCAGGATTATGAAGAAGTAATTAATGAATGACCTGCAGGGATAATATGAGGGGATATGAAGACAAGATGTTATTGTAGTTTTTTTACCTTATGATGTAATGTAAGACTTATGAATATATATAGTGTTTCTAAGACTACTAAACTAATAGGTCTTTCGAGACTTGATCCTTTGTGATCATGCCAATGTTATGTAATAATGCACCGACTCTGGGTATCTAGGTTCGGGGCGTTACAGTTGGTATCAGAGGAAGTTTAGTACAAACATTGGAATCTAGATTTAGATAAACTCTGATTAGAGCATGTAGACCTAAGATGAACTTTGAGGATTAGTATAGAATAACTTCATAGAATTTTGGTATTGTAGTGATTTTGTGTGTTTTCCGATCAATAAATCCCTGTATGGATACGAGCAGGTAGAGGCGGCTCTGGCACAGAAGTACCTAGGGGTAAAACCCGAAAACACCGCTTTGAGCTAGACTCGAACGGGAACTGGTGCACGACAATGGGCCTTGCTGCACTCTTGGTTACAACACTCCCAGGGGATAAGCTTAGGATAATTTACATTTTATTTACAAACCTATTTAAAGTATTATATATATAAGATGAGATTAAATGACCTTGGTTAATCCTAATGTGTTTCAAATTGAGAATATGGTGACATGTTAATCTCTAAATGATTGTATGACTACTATTACTCACACAATGCTTTCTAGTTTTAGTCAATGGATGGATTCCAAGGAAGTCATAGTGACATTGACAATGATGTACAAGGTGGGAACGGTGGTGGCAATGAGCAAAAAATAGAATTGTTATATGCGTAAAAGATATCATCTTTATGCCAAATCAGTTTTCCAAAAATATGATAAACAATATATATATTAACCGATTACCGGACTCAAAAAAGAAGAGAAAGATGATGAATGATAAGAGCTCCAGCAGTGGAGACCATTGAGAAAAGAATCCTCAATTTCCATCATGCAGGAAATGTGGAAGGGGACACCTAGGAAAGTGTCTCAATGGGATAAAGAAATGCTTTACGTGCGGGAAGGAAGGATATAAAGTGAAGAATTTCCGAAGAAAAATGAAGAGTACTATGGAAGAAGATAAAAATGGTCCTAAGAGTCCATTTACAGTCATTTGCCGTAAATGTAGGGGACCTAGCCATTACCCGAGTGAATGCCCTATTCTTTAGGATATTTTCTTGGTAAAAGAAGAAGCTATGTAAAAATAAATGGTTGGAGAAATGTTTAAAAAGTATTAGTGCTCCTTGTTGATGGGTTTACTTTGGAATAATTTTATCTTGTATTTGTAACCCCGCAGTTTTCATTGTGAGAATGATATTTGAGGAAGAATTATCTTTTCCCTTGAGGATATAGTTATAAATAACCATTTGGTTTTATATGATCATTGGGTTTGAGGAAATTACATATTATTATAATTTGGGATGAAAATTCAAGGTATGAGATAACATTTGTGGTTAAATTATGTTATGGTTATTTTGAGGAATTTATCTCATCTTGGGAATGTTATAAAATATAGTTTTTGAAAAAGGACAACACGTAGACCGTGTGACAACCCGTCGCGTCGGACAAAGCTGTGGGAATCGAACCCACAACCAAAGTGTGATAGGGATTTATCGCCTACCACTGGACTACGTGAAGTCCCTGGTTAGTGTGACTATTATTTTTAGTTAAATGATTTTATTGATCAATAATAATTTGATTTGGGATCTTATGTCTTACCAAATGAATACCCTGAGTATAGGAAAATGATTTGGTGATTAAGTGATAAATGTTATTTTGGAATTTGTTCGCTTTGCTGAGAACACTATATGCCAAAGAAAAATAGAGTAGTATGGGATTTAATTTGAGGAGTAATGGTGGATTTTTATCTACGTTTTTATTGTGGATTTATAATGATTTGGTTTATTTATGGAAATGATTAGGTTAATTAATTTTAAGTATGTGACTTTAAGAGTAATTAACGTCATTTGGAGATAAAATTTAACATGGGAGACTACATAATAAAATTCTTCTATGTTTTGGGTTTCAATATTAGTTTGGATTATATTGAAGGATTTTAAGGACAATTGATTATTGAATGGTATTTATTTATCTTTGGGGTATTATTGGTTTAATTTTAGAAATTAAGATTAGTGTTTATTTCTCTCAAGGAATATCCTTTTGGGGAATCATTAGATCTTATACTAACCATTTTGGTTTTGATTAATCTCTAATGACAATGTAAGTATATAGTTTATCCTACATGGGTCATGTGATTATATAGAAGTTTATTCTAGCTATTCCAGTGTGACCAAGTCTTCTTGAATACTCATCGTTTAAAAAAATGAGTTAGTGGTGGAAATTTATTAAAGAATGAAACTCTACTTAAAAAGTATGTATATATCTTTATATTCTTAATCAATATCATAAATGAATTCCTCATCATTATCTAATGTAACTTAAAACAAAAAAATGTTGTCCATTTACTTTTCCTACTAAGAGATTAATGATCGTTTGTCCCACACAAGTTTGTGGTTTTCTTATTGTTAACTTTCTCCTGATCATGATTTCTATCCATCTACATCAAAACTTGACACTTAGTTTATCATCTATATCCATGTTTTCCTACATGGAATCCGAGTATGGGTTATCATGGTTGACCTTTATACCTCTCTTTCTTTCTTTTAAAGTGATAGTTTTATTGACTCTTTTTCCAATGT
Organism: Viscum album; assembly: GCA_963277665.1. Classification (NCBI taxonomy): domain Eukaryota; kingdom Viridiplantae; phylum Streptophyta; class Magnoliopsida; order Santalales; family Viscaceae; genus Viscum; species Viscum album. The sequence goes on along the minus strand of OY728148.1, from coordinate 1,233,413,206 downwards.
AGGACTTTCCATTATATTCTCAGGCTTAATTTTTTTTTAAAATTGCGAGGATGCAATTTATTGAAGGAGGGGTGAATGTAACACCCCAATCTTCCACGGTACACTTCTCTTTGAATAATACAATAGCGTGTGTTGTACGCAACACTGAGTTCAAGTACACCACGACTTACCAAACTAGTCGTTCAAAAGAGGTTATGAATAGTATTAACTGAATTTTAAATATTATATTATTCTTATAATTTTAATCCATATTATTAGTTTCTAAGACATGATTTATGAACAAATTAATTTTTTTCAGATAAAAGAAGTTTTTTTCAAAAAATGAAATTTTACCGCCTTTTAATGGCGAAGCCTTTTTAAAACCAATATTTGAAACTTTTATATATTCAATTTTACAAAATGAAATTTTTCTTTAGAATAGGGACATAATAATTTAGTATCAATAATGTTTTGGTATCTTTTTGATAACTTTCATATTTGTGTGAATAGTAAAAAATACTATATTTTAACAGAAAACAATTTTTTTTAATCAAAATAATTTATATTGTTAAATTATACATTTTAATGTTTTGGAAGTATAAATAGATTATATTTTTACTATTTAATCTATTGATGGTCATTTTATGTAATTGCACTCTGATATTGGACATAAACAAATGTCGAACTTTTGATAGTTATTATTTCTTAAAAATACATCTTTTGGTTTCGAAAGCGGGAATCAATTTTAAATTAATAAATGCAACTTTTATGTTATGAATTTGGTAAAATAGAATTCATTTTTGGGTTCAGAATAACGAAATTATCTTAGGGTGAAATTTTGGTAATTTTCGGATAACTTTTATATTTTGATGAATAGTAAAAAATTACTAAATTTTAATTAAAAACAACTTTTTTAATCGAAATAATTAATAGTGATAAATTATGAATTTGAGTGGTTTTAAATTATATTTAAAATATATTTTTACCATTTAATAAAATTTGTGTAATTGAACATAATTTCACATTTAAACCAGACATAAACAAGTGCCAATCTTTTGATAGTTATTATCTCTTAAAAACACGCTTTTTGTTTTAACAACGGGAATTAATTTTAAAATAATTTCTGACACTTCTATATTTTGAATTTGGAAAAATGGATTCCCTATTTGGAATCAGGATGTTCAAATTGTGTAAATAGGTAACTTATATTTTTAGACATTTTGGATAATTACTTCGGTAAATATATTATTTACCATGGTTAAAGGGTAAATCCGGTAAACAAGGGTTAAACAAGTAATATTATAATAATAATAAATTACCCTAAAACGTGTCTTAACCCTATTGGTTGATACATGGTCGACCATGGGCATATTTGGGTCTATTTTGGGACCCCATGAATCCACTTGTAAGTGATAGGGACACTTTATTTTAATTAAGTTAAAATAAATACAAAAATGACACAAGCATATATCTTTTAGAAAAACAATTGTTACATAGGGTTATATATGTTGGGTTTTATACTATAAATATTCATTAGAAATCTAACTATATTTACTACATAATTATATTTTATTTATAATTTTTAGAGATTAAATAATTGAATTTGTTGATGACACAATGATGATGCAGTAATTACCATAATAGTGAAAAATTAGAATAATGGATATTATAAATACCAAAATAAATATAATTTGAAACTTTTAATGAATTAAACTAATTTTCTAGAATACTATGACATATTAGGATTGATATAATTGACTTTTTGAGAAGTAATCATTCTATTATGAGTTTCAAAAAAATAAACTATTGAATAGTGTCAAAATTGACATAAAAGAGTTTTTAAAAAAAATATTATATTATTAATTGATATTAAATTAATAAAAATCTAAGGTTCTGCCAAGAGACTTATATCATGATATTTGTATCATTAATGGACCACTTGGGGGTCTCTTGGATGTATATAGTATATTTATTAACCATATAATATAAAAATACAAAGAGACATTGTAAAAGAGAAACTAATTAACTTAGAGTTAATACATAAAGATAAGGTTAATATAAGTACCCAAACCTATCTAAATTCTATTTGTTGAGTGGTTTTAGACCAATAAACACCTTAAACTTTTAATAATTAACTTTGGAGCCATTAGAAACCGAATATTAATTTATTATAAATTAATATTTCTAGCTTTTCCAAAGGTGCCCCTCACCCCTCTTATAAAAGGGTACTCCTCGTTCTCATTTCTTCACACCATAAAATCCTTTTTGGTTCTGCCAAACCCTGCCCAAATACTCTCTCAACTTCCCTCAGTACAACCTAGATGCCTTAGTTTGATCAGAAATCCAACCTAATCAGCCCTTTTGATCAAATCAAAAGGAAGAACCCGAAGAAGAGGTAATGTTTTCACAACCCCTTTTCAAGTTCCTTTCTTCTTCCACTTCTTCTTTCTTTGTTATTACCATTCTAAAATAATAACTCCAGTATCATATATATACAGTGATGTTATTATAAATATGGTACAACCATATTCAGTATTCTATCCACCCTTTGAATAACATGTCACCATACCTGCATACGTACGACTTACCGTCTCCACGTCGTGGTGTAATTGTTATTCAATATATTATTATTTGGGTGGGTATAAAAATAATGTGTAACTCATGAAAATAATAAATATAACATGATAATGATTCTGTATATATGATATACCATCCAATTATATATTATTTTAATATCAAAAGAATGATATTGTCGCTCGTGCGTACGTACGGACTACTGTCTCCACGAACGTGATGAGATTCATTATCTATCATACCCATTAAAGTATAATTATCATTTGATGATTTAAAAATAATGTTTAAGAAACTGATATCATTCAGGATATGAATAATATACAACCTATCCATTACAAACATGACTTACATAACAAAACATATAAAAGAAAACGAGTAAGTTAACACTCGAAACGACGATAATTCTAAGATATTATTAACAAAGCAACATTAAAAGATCATATATGATATCATATTAATGTATATGATTAATGAATAATTTAATAAAAATTATTTCAAAATTATACAGGAGGTTAACCTAGCCCCAATCAAGGAAAAGTACAATGTAAGGGGTTTCTTAACTCACTCTTAATTTCGTGAGAATTCCATTGTTCACCACTTAATTATTGCATGTGGTGTATGTGTACTGCCCATGATTGTATTCATTGTGTAATATAATCTAATTTTTGGGTATTTACATCATCATTGTATGATACTTCTTTCATGGGTGTATGTTTCATATGCTACCTAATCGATAAGGGAATTCCAAATTTCAATTTCCACTCATTTGGCTTTACGCATATTTCATTGATTATATTACCCCACAATTATGTGTGGAATCACTATTCATTTGATTATGTCATAATTTCCACTCCCCTTCCTGTGGATATACATTTGATACACATAATCACTCCATTGATAATTTCTCAAGTCATCGATATGAATTTGATAAGAGTAATTTTAACTCATTCTCCATTTGTTGAGTTAAACATCCAATTCATTGGTGTCATTTTTACAAGATTATGTGTGAATATACTTTGATTGTTTTACACTGAATATCCAATCATATTTAGTGTATTTATATTTTTTACACATAACTATGTCGTTGATTTATCATTAACCTAAGGATACGACCTTTATGAGAGATTTCATCTCAATTTAAATTCCATTGAGACTTCTTTGTTGTTATACACCAAATCACTTTTATGTGGTGTATATAATGTACTTTTAAATAGTATATCATGAATCCCTTTATTTGCATGATATTACAAAGTTTTGATTACCTCAATTATTTTTATTCAAGTATCTCTATTTTGGTTAGAAACTCTAACTAAAATACCATTTTAAAATGTTTTAAAGACTTATTCTTCTAAATCTTGCTCATAAATGTCGATGTTTTAAAAATGGTTTTAAGGATTTATTTTTATGGAAATTAAAGTTTTAAAATTAAAACTCATTTTAAAAAGTTTCAAAGTGGTATGGGACACTTTGATTCAAAAAAACTATTTTTAAATGGCTTCTTGACAAATAGTGTGACTTTTAAATGATTTCAAGAAAAAGGGGGATATTTCTCTCAAATAGTTTTGATGATTATTTTCAATTATGTTAACATCCTTCATGATTCTTGATTGAGTTTAATGTGATACAATAAAATCTTCCATATTGTATCAAATGAGTTATATTTGACTATGGATGTGCTATTTTTATACCATTCATGGTTTGTAGTTAAATTATTGACATTTCGTATGCTAGTTTTAATATGGATGTTTATGTTATGTTTAAACCTATTAATATGAGGAATGCATTGGACTTAATAAGTGACGGGTAGAGCCCTCTATAGCTCCTTGATGCAACGGTATTTCTCATTAGGCAAACTAGGGTCTTGGCACAAGGCCTTGGCAAAATCTTATTTGTAGTCTTGGCACGAGGCCTTGGCTATGTGGTTATGATAGTCTGGCATTATGAATTCCATCATTATGAAAGTGGTTATTGATATTCCATGTGATCATTGGACTAGTAAAATATCCATGTGAGTAAGTAAATGGAATTATATTATTTTATCTTTGCCATTTTATACTGAAGTTCATGTTTAAAAGTCTTTCATTTTAGTTATAAACTACCTTAAGTGTTTAGGCTTTTCTATGAAAGCTTCTCCTATAATGCTATCCTTACTGAGCATCAAAGATCACCCCTTTCAATGTTTTATTTTTCCCAGGATTATGAAGAAGTAATTTATGAATGACCTGTAGGGATAGTATGAGGGGATATGAAGACAAGATGTTGTTGTAGTTTTTTTTTACCTTATGATGTAATGAAAGACTTATGAATATATCTAGTGTTTCCAAGACTACTAAACTAATCATTCTTTTTAGACTTGATCCTTTGTGATCATTCCAATGTTATGTAATAATGCACTGACTCTGGGTATCTAGGGTCGGGGTGTTACAATAATTGATTATAATATAATGTCATATAAATAATAATTTGATATTGAAACTTATCCATGGATAACATAAATATTTGAATAATCACTTAGACATCAATAACAGATTTCATAATGTGGGAATCCATAATTTCGAGCGACACAAACTTACTGTTAAGGAATTGTGTAAGGACATCATATATAAACAGGTAAGTCGTATTCCAAATAGCCAATCATGTTTTCCTCATGAGACTTATCAATTCATCGAGGGGATATCTATAAATTGGACCGACCCATCACATAATAATTATAATGAATTAAAAATTAATTTAATGTTAAATTTAATTTATAAATAATATTCCATCATAATAAACATCCATATTTATTCAATAATATGTAATATCAATATTTCCCCAGTTAATCAAGCAGCAGAAAATCATTTCTAGAAATGGTAAAATATTTAGAAAATAATAATATCCATGATGAAAAGAATATGGATTTGAATGATTGAAAATGATAAAAATAAATTAAATGTATCAATAATAATTTAATAAATAAAAGGGCAATCATGATATTATTGATGACCATTAATTCATCGGAAGTATATTTTTTAGTAATATCAACTATTTTAAAGGCTAAAAGATCAAGAATGTGAAATCTTTTGAATAAATTATCATTAAATACTTTTCTTTGTAAAAAAACTTAAAAAATATAGAAGAAGATAAATATCATAATATAGTTATGCTGTTATAAATTTCTATTAACACTATATGGGTAAAAAATAAACATTGATTTTGACTTTTGGTAACAAAAGTCATAAATGAACATTTTAGGAAACATAAGAAATATTCATTTCAGTCCCTCAAAAAATTAAAGGATAACATCAAATATACTTAATAAATCACTTATATTGACATAATTTAATATATAATTTTTTAAAAAAATTAGATTAATGTAGAATATACACAATCAAAAAGAGAAATAATATCCGATTTTAATTTAAAAATATTATTTTTCTAATTCAACTTCAAAAGAGAGTAAATGTTGGAAGAAAACATGGTAAATAATTAAATATATAACTGATAAAAAAAATTATTTATTTAATGAAGGATATATTATAATAATACTTCACTAAAAAAATATATGTAATCCTATTAAAATCAGATTTTAAAATAAACTCTTACATCATTGGTAACGTTTCAAATATAAACCATTGATGGTGTATACAATAATATAGAATTTAATCCTCATGGATAAATATAAAAATTTTAAATACATAATATGGTTATTATATACACCATACATAATTAAATAGGTTCTTAATACCCAAAATGTCCCAATGGAGTGGAAAATGAGATGAAATCCATTACAAATATCATATTATTGAAATGAGAATGAGTAAATTAAGTGATTATGAATAAAAAATTTAAATCCAAAAAATATAAGTGGAAATAAAACATAAAAAATCAATCTTTTTTACACATAATTATGACATAATATAACATTTGATGAACTGATATAACCCAATTAATGGAATTTGAGAAAAGATCTCGTTACCCCACACTTTCAATTTGTTGTACATGATTTAACCTCATTTATAATGGTTCTAAACAAGGTATTACGTTATTATAAAACCATATACATATTTATAATTTCATATATGATCCAATTATAAAATTTCAACTCCCATTTATTAATAACTCCTTCAAAAGCAACTTTTTTGGGTGTTTATTGTTTTGTATATCATGGATGTTTTGGTTCCAAAGTATTTGTACTTATACAATGATCACGGTTGCATAATATAAATAATTATAATCATGATATATATATATATAATAAAAATAATCATTCGTGAATAATAAAGATAATGAAATTGAATTACATCATTCGTTGAGACGATAGGCCGTACATACGCATGAACGTTATTTTCACTTTTCATAAGATGGAAAAAATAATGGTAAATAAAATTTCTTCTTTTAAGAATAATTATTATATTACATAAATCATAAATATTCATTCAATATATCCTTATTACCATCAATGTAAATTGGAATGGAAAAAATTAATCATAATGCTTTGTCGAGGTGGTAGTCCATACATACACAAAAATGACTTTATCCTTTTGCAATAGAAGGAAAAAGAAGATGGTAAATGATATATTAAATTTATAAAAGAATATTTATTTCCAAAATATCTTTAATACAAATTATTTTCTTCTTTTTTACCAATATTTTAAAATATATATATATAAAAAATCAATTACACTACTATATGGAAACCGAATGTTAAAGATACGCACATGTGATGTCTTCACTTTCTGTAGAGTGGAAAAATATGAATAATGGTTGTCCCATAATAATAAAAAAATATAATTATTTTTATTACAGTATGTTTATTATTTTATTATGGTTAAAATAGATTTATTTTAAGTAGATGAATAAATAAACCTGAAAGAGTCGCTAAAGGAGATTACATCTTATTCAACAGACATTATTTAGATCCATTATTAAGGATAGTTCAAATGATATTTTTATAATAAGAATATATAAATCCTAGATAATTATGTTCAGAATATAACTAGTTAAGCTTTTCTCAAATTAGGTTATTCAAATTGGTGAAAAGAAGAGAACAATTGGGTGTCCCTTTATAATTGAGGTGAGTGGAACATTTGTAATTTTTCAACATATTAAAATATTATTATGTCACTTTCTTATAAAAATGGATCCAAAATTACTCATATTATGTTTTATATAGGTAGTTTATAAATAAAACCCATGCAGTTTGTGTTTTAATGTTTTTAGGTAATTTTAGCCATTATCATTTTTTTTAATGCATTTATTAAACGTTCTATACCGTAACCACGATAATTGTTTTTAATATTAAATGTTATAATTTCAATTATAAGAAAATAATTGGATTATAAATGGATAGGAGGAAAAATTTTATACAATTTCTCATCCTAATTTTTCTATTTAAATATTTTTTGGATTTTTAATAAACTTAACAAAAGATTTTTTTTCATAAAATATCATTAATGTAATTTTTGAAACAATTCATTTAATTTGACTTGAAAGTTATCAATACAGAATTTTAATTCATATATATATATATTTAATTCATCTATAATATGTTATATTAATTTAAAAATTCTTGGGGAACTATAATTGAACCGAATAATAATACTTTTAGAGTTTTTAAAATAATTTACATGATTTTTCTACAATATGTACAAGCCAAATGTTAAATTTGTGTAACAATTTAATGCAATTATTTTATCAAAAAAAGAAAAAACAAAATTAAATTTAATAAAAAAATTAATTCATCGAAAAATAAACATTTATAATTGAACATAACCTCTTTTAATCCTTATTTAAAATCTAAAGAAATACCAAAGTTAAGTTAATTAAATTTTGTAATTTTCATTAGTAAAAATAATATAAATGTCATTATGAAAGAAAAATAGCAAAAATAAATTTACATATATTAGAATTTGTGATGTATATGGTCTAATTTATACCATAATATGAAATTAAAGAATGTTTTGGGTTGATTTTGAAATATTTTCTCATGGTTTCACACCTCACTTATCAATTTTACCTTTATCAATGTGACAAATATTTTTTAGGGTTACTATTCATAATGAAAAAAATAAAAGGTATCTATTTACAAAATTTGAACATCTGAATTCCAAACATGGTATCAATTTTTCAATATTTAGTCACTTTAAGTATTAAAAATCAATTTTAATATAAATTCGTAAAATATAATGAAAAATAGTTTTTAGAAAATGTATTTTTAATGTATAGAAATGAACTTATATCAAAATATTGAATAATGAATTATCAAATGGTATTAACTATCTTATAAATTCACAATATCTAACTTCAATTCAAAATATAAAATATAATTAGTCATTTAAATTTCATTATTTAATAAAAATAAATGATAGTATTTTAGATATCGGTATTTCATCATATTCCCTAAAGAATAAATAATTTTAAAAATTACCGAAATTACACCCTAAGTTAAATTTTATTAGATTTTTAAAAAAATAAATTAAAATTTGTAAAATATAATTTATAAATATGGTAGAAATTAATTATAATTTATTTTAAAAAAATTAAATAGAAACATTTTTTTGATTAAAACATATTTATGAACCATAATAATGACTTTACAAAAAAATGAGTGTTTATTTTATTATAATTAATCAATAGAATTGTGTAGAGTAGGAGAATTATAAATTTATTTAATAACATGGTTACCCATTTTCATACTCCTAAATTTAATAGATAGGTTATAACAATTTCATTTAAATAATAATATTTTTATTATATATCAAAATTCACTTAATGGTTGGTGTTACATGGTAAACAATATTAAAGGATTACTAATATTTAAAACCAATTTATTGGGGTCATACATTCTCATTGAGTTATGTAAATTTATCCCTATCAATTTTATCTAAGTTTTTTAGTGTTCAATATATTTAAAATACCATTATTTAAGACACGCATCTTATAGAGGGATAATAAAACTTATTTTAAAAATGGGAAGTGGTAAGGATAAAGTATAGATGAAGTACTCTATATCTGGTTCCTGGATAAGGGGAACATTTCTGGGATGATAAATTATATACTTGTAGGATAAAGCTAAAATCCAAGGACTAATTTTTGGTGATAGAAAATATGGTAATAAGAATGGTAATGAAAAGAAATCCATAAATTAGTGTGGGTTTAAAATACAATCAATTCATCAAAAATAAAGGTAATGGGATAAGGTATTTTATTTTAATATACACTTTATGAAGTTGAAGGATTGTTTTAATGAAATGATAGTGAACACGACAAAATTTAGTTACTTTATTGCAAATTCTTACGTGGAATTTAATAATTTGGCCGTAATTCAATGAATTTATAATTTATCTCTTATTATGAGAAATTAATATTCAAAATATGCTTTTTTATTCCTAATGTACTACAATTTACTTTTAGTGAGACATATAATCAATTGAATAATTAAAATTCAATCATTAATTCTCTAAATTTTTACACAAAAACAGAATGGTTAACACAAGTTATTCAATATGGAAGAATATAATAAATTAGACTATAGTACCACAAAAATAACAACCAAAGAAAATATTATTTATATTTCAATAAATAGTTAACATTTTCTGTCCTCCAAAATATGTACGACCAAATTGAAAACCAAAAAATATGAATTATTTGATCTGAATGTTTCCCCATACAACATAAAGAACCACATAATGTGATATAAAAAACATATTAATACCTTTATTATGTATACTATCAAAACATATTTATAATGTGAATCACCTTAAAACCACAATAATGATATATATGATTCCAATAATTAACCCAATTTTCATCCCCAAAATTTTGTTTACATCAATCATAGAGTATACCCATTACAACACCCCTCATCAAAAATAAAAATAAGCACTTAGTCACCAAATCACATTTCAATCCCATGTTTATCTATATGATAAAAATATATTCAAAAAATATACCAACTCATTTATTCCTGTAATCTATAATTACATCTACATTAGTGGTCATATAATCCCTAATGGGTTTCAATAACATCAACCACATGTCCAAACAAATATAAAAGAATTATTCTTAAAATAATCTTTTAAATAAAAAATATTAAACCAAATGGTTTTATTCCCATAAATGTCTCCAAAAATACCATTTAACATTCTTAGTTATTACTCACAAGTGACCTCAAAAATGGAATATATGATTTCAAACATATGATCAAACATATACATTTCAACCCATGATATATTGGGTTTATCGAATATTACTATAGAATATCATATTTTTCATGGGGTTTTATTCTCATGCATTATAAAAGTTTATAAAGAAAATATAATTTAACCAAATCATGTACCCAAGGAGTGTCAAACTAGGTACATAGTAAGGTAAAAATTACCATGCAATAAAATAATGGATAATATATATTTTACAAACTCGTTTTGGAGTAATTACCCATAGATGCATCTATTCCAAAACCACATCTACTTGTATCATCCATACATTGATATACTAATAGGAATATCACCTAATATCTACTTTAATTACTTTTTATGATATTTTTCCAGAATTACACATATACCAAAAGTCTATTATAGGGAAATTTTTAATAATATATATTACTATATCTTTTTTCTATGGTTTCTACTAAAAATTCTTTCATTCCAATTGTAATGACCACAAAACTAATAGCCTATAGTTGGTAGATAGTTTATTAAATTGGCATAAGATAAAGGAAATGACATCCTAAAGGAACAAATAGTTTAGTATTTCTGAATAATAATATACATACATTATAATAATATTTACATTAGTAATAAAATATAAAAAATAGAAATAGTAAACATTTCATATCTTTGAACTCATTTAATGTATCCTTCTTCCCATCTTGGGGAGAGGAAACAAAATAAAGGTGAACTCAAATTCATAGTAAAGGTTTTGTACAATATAAGATACCATGATTTAATAAAGAATAATTAATATAGAATGGTAAATAACTAAAAACATATTCTATTTAATCAATAGTTTTTGAAGAAAGAATAATATGGGAAGAATAAATGATTATAAAATATTATAATATAAATAATCACATGATCTTAATACTTATCCATGAGAAAAATTAATCTTTTAATAATAAAATTCAGATAAATAAATTATTTCATATTTATGGAAAGTGTAATTCGAGAATAAAAGACATTCAATTAAGGCCATGTTCTAAGACATCATATATAAATAGGTAAGTCATATTCCAAATAACCTAACTAGTATCTCTCATGAGATATACTAATGCATTTGGGGACTATATATAATTTGGAACCATCAATCATTAAATAATCTAATTAATTCTTCACATACTGAATAATTATTTTAATTCATGAACAACTTACATTATCATTAATTATACCTATTGAGTAAAGACAAAAAAATATCAAGATTACCCTAATCAATCATGTTGTATAAAAGTGTTCGTAAAAATTAAATAACTTTTAATAAGTAAGAATTTCTAAAATTTAATTAATATGGATATGTATAATGGAATTTGATCATAATAAATTTAACATTTGAAGTTAAATTTAAAAACCACAAAATTAATCCCAAAATATGTGTCGATCATTAATTCATTAAAATAAGATTGTGTAGTACAATAAAATGATTTTATGATAAAATTATTAGAATGAAAAAAATTGAAATACAATTTCATTAAGTAGTTTTATTTTTATAGAATAATATAAATATCATAAAATGTTTATGGCATTCATAAGGTTTATTAATTACATATATATTGAAAATAAACATTTCGTTTTCCATTTTTCTTGATTTCAATTAAAAGAGAAGAAATATTGGAATAAAAAATTAAAATATTTAAATATGCATAGGACTAGAAAGTATATGAAGTTTATGAATGATATTTTCTTATATCAGTTTAATCAAAAATACTTAAGAATTATAAGAAAATTATATTTTAAAGTAAATCCTTACATCATTGGAAACATTTATTTAATAAACCATTGAAGGTGTAAATATGAATTTAAAATTTAATCATCAAGGATAAATATATAATAATGTTTAATACATAGACTACGATATACATACAATATAATAAATATATATAAGTGCATAATATCAAATGTGTCTCAATAGAGTGGAAATAGTGAGGAAATCCCTTAAAAATATCATATCATTGAAATATGATTTTTTAAATGAATATATTATGAGTAAAAAATGTAAATACATAAAATATAAGTTTTAATACAATATAAAATACTCATAGTTCATTTTACAAATAATCTTGATGCAATACGATCATTGAAGAAGTATTATAACCCAATGAAATTAAATGGAGTTTAGAAACTACTTCCCTCATGCTTATACTACATGGAACATGTTCAAACACCTTTATAATGGTTTTAAATGTTTTATTAGTTTATTTCAGGACCATATTTTTATTTAAAATTTAATATATGATCCACTTAAAATATTTCAATCCCCATTTGTTTATAATTTCTTAAAAATCACCATTTTAGGTATTGATTATTTCATTTTTCATGGACGTTTCATTTGGTAAGATCCTTTCTGTATACATTGATCATGGTTAAATCATATCCCAAATTTAAATAATAAAATAAATGTGATATATATTAATTATTTACCTATTTATAATCATTTATGAAATATGGTGAAATAAAAATGAATTACACAATTCATGGATATCATTGGACGTATATATGAATGAAAGATTTTTTTCACATTTTAATGGATGGAAAGCAGAAAAGTTAAACAATTATTCAAAATTAATTAATCATTATTCTATCATAGATAACATATAAATTCATTAAATCTATACTTATTACCATCCATGCAAAGTAGAAATGAAAAAAAATCTGATCGCTTCGTGGATGTGGTACTTCAAATGTACGCACGACTGGCGTTATAGTTTCCAAATAGATAGAATAATTAGAAGGTAAATGATATTATATATATATAATGAATAATTAATTCATTAATATCATATATAATAATTATTTTTATCTTTGTAACCACTCTTGTAAAATGGTTATTGAAAAGGTATTAAACCGCTACATGGAGGTGGTAAACCATACATACACATGAGAAATGATTTCTATTTCCCTAGGATGGAAAATTGGTGGAAATGTTAATAAAATAAACATAATAATGTATAAATATATTAATTATACAAGATTAATTATTTTATTTTTTACAATAGATTTATAAGAAGTAGAAGAATAAATAAATGTGAAAGATTTTGTAATGATGATTACCTCTTCTTTTGTAAAATTATAATATAAAACTTTATAAGGATACCTAGAATGGTATTTGAATAATTCCATTACCTATAATTCATGGATATTGAATTTTAGAATATAATTGGGCAGGTTTTGGTTGAGTTATGTTACTCAAGTTGATATAAATAAGTGTGAAGAAGGGTTCCCATTTATAATTGTGGTGAGTGACACACATGAAATTTCTCATTGTTTTAAAAAGTATTAAGTCCCTTTCTTGAAGAAATAACTCAAAAATGATTCATATTATAATGTTACATGGGTATTGTCAAGAAAAAATAACCAATGATGTTTAAGAAAATTATTAGTTTATTTTAACCCTTATATTTTGGTTGGACCCCATCATTACCCAATTGTATCCTTCACCATGCGAACAACCTTTTCAATATTAAATTGTTATAAATTTACTTATATGGAAAAAATTGACTCATAAATGGAAAATGGATGAAATTTTAGGTGATTAATTATCATAATTGTCTTATTGTTTGACTTCTATGTTTTCATATATTTTATAAAATATTATTTTTCATAAATTATCATTAATGTCACATTTGAAACTATTAATTTAATTTTAAATGAATACATCATAAAAGAAATTAATTTCATATATAATCCTTTAAAATATCCTTAATATGTTATATTACTCTTCAAATATTTTTGGGAAATATTATTGAGTGAAAGAATATTACTTTAAGAGTTTTTACAATAATTTATATAATTTTTCTTCTACTTGTATTGTAATGGACCAGACCTCTCTCGTCCATTTCTTTGCGAAAATCTGGTTTATGAGGTGTTTTGGGTGGTCAAGGTCACTTATCCCCAACACTTCTCCAAATTTATATTTCTGTCAATAGTTCCATCAGTGAATAGTTCCAACAGTAGACTATTGTGAACAGTGCATCGGTAACGTTATGTGAATAGTGTCATAGGTGACCTTTTGTGAACAGTGTCAATGGTAACCTTATGTGAATAGTGTTTCCAGAATGGTGAGGATCCAACAGTGAGGTTCATGAACAGTGTTTCCAGAATGGAGTGGTTCCCAATAGTGACCTCTTTCCATTTCCAAATTTGGAGTTCATGAAAAGTGTTTCTAGAATAGTGAGGCTTTAATGGTGACATTCAGGATCAGTGTTTTTATAACGGGGAGGTTCCAACGGTGAGTTTCATCAACATTGTTTTTCCTTTTCCAAAATTTGAGTTTGTGAACAGTGTTTCCAGCTTCCTACAGTTCGCCCCTTTAACATTTCATTTGACGTAAAATGAATTCAATTCATTTTATAAGGAGTCTAAGGTTGATTCAAAGGCTGTAACTCCTATATTAATTTCTCTTAAGTCTTGGTATTTTTTAACTTGGTCAAATCGTGTGGTTTAATGCAATCCACTTCTAATTGAAAACCCATTGTATTTTAAACCACTCCTCCGTTAAATCTTCTAAAGGGACTAAATATCTTCCTCCCAAGTTCCTCCTTGTTCTTGGGTGTGACACGCTCGAACATCCCATTACTTCCTGTAGGAGTTGTGCAATAAAACTATCCTCCTAGGATTTCTTCCACTTTGTTTTGATGCAACCAAGCAATATCGATCAGTATTCAATATAAGGTATGATCTATTTTCATTATTTCGAGTTCATATCCTTCTTTCTCCTATAACTTTTTATGGAATTTTTACCCCCATGCTCCTAATCATATTTTCGTGGGTTTTTCCTGATGTGGTGGTGTCTCTGCATCCTCACGTGGAAATAGTTGTCATAGGGGAGGAGATCGAAACCCGTTGTGTGGCTCATTCTCGTATAAAGAACGTCAAGAACCATTTTAAGTAGGGGATTCGTTGCTTCCCTTTTCTTTTACGTGAAACTGTATAGTTAGCGTGTCTTATCCCACTGGATCACAATAGAATTTACTTATTAAATATTTGAACTGGATAAATAAATTGATATCGATTGTATGTTTTTTTAGATAGTGTGATATCTATGATTTTTCTTGAGGGAAATTGATAAAGAACGTAAAGTCCGAATTAATTGATAATTGTTTGGAAAAAGTTAAAGAGGCATGTAATTGAATCTGGTTCTTCTTGTTGTAATTTGATGATAATCAAATTGGTACAATAGGCATCTTTAATTATGCGAGATATCTTACTGGTTTGGTTCTCAAATTTGGAAGCTACGAATAATAAATCGGTTAATCCAAGATGGATTAATGAATTGGTTGTTTGATAAAAGATAATTCCTTGTAGGGTTCTGAGTTACCCTATTGTTTGTTTAAGGGCCAATGTACCATTTTATAT
This sequence comes from Viscum album, assembly GCA_963277665.1. Classification (NCBI taxonomy): domain Eukaryota; kingdom Viridiplantae; phylum Streptophyta; class Magnoliopsida; order Santalales; family Viscaceae; genus Viscum; species Viscum album. The sequence continues at coordinate 1,233,397,106 of OY728148.1, read as the reverse complement.
GATGTTTTTTTCTTGCTACTTGTGATGTAGTGTGATCCTGGATGGTTGTTGGGATATGTGGGGCAGGGAGGCCTATTAGTTCTGGTAGAAGTTGACAACTAGAGTTGATATATCCATCGGTTTATGCATGTGGGTGTCGGGGAGGACACCGTGGATGACAGAACAAATTGTATGTGAATTTTTGGATGCTCGATGATTCTTATTAATTGTTTATCTACATTAAACTCCCCAATTCTCAAGGAAACTGCTCTTTCTTACCCTTCTTTCGAAAGGGGCGAAGTTTCACGAGGTATTCCATGTGCTTTTTTTGTCCATATTCTCAATGTAGGATGGGTCTACGCTCTTTCTATAGGCGACAAAGACTCGACATATTATTATTTACTCACCATGTTGAGCCCCCTTGTGTTTTTAGCATAGAATATTTTTCTAGAATGCTTGGGAATATGGGAATGTAAAGAAGTAAATAAATAATTGAATAAATGATGTTAAACCATGGGGTTGTAACTTGTTGGAACGAAATGTTGAGGATACAATTTTAATGGGACAGTGGACTTTGGGTGTGACGCTAAGGAAATATAATGTGGAAATTGTTAGTGGTTAATTAATTTCTAATGAATTAATTAACGTAAAGTGGAACTGGAAAAAAGGGAATGTAGTAATGTAATAAATCACTTTAAATGTTTCTATGCGTATATGATACATAGTCTTAGAAGTGGAAGCCGAGATTCCGAAAGACGTTAGTTGTTGTTGAGTTTAAGAAAATGATATTCCCATAGTTTGGTAGCGAGATATAGTATATTCTGTATTTTTTGTGTTTCTATACGCTACTCCACCTTGTCAGTTAGGGAAACTAACATCACGGGGATTCTGAGCCTTGGGGGGGGGGAGGGGGGTGATTTCCCCAACATTCCGGTGGGAGGATGGATGGATGACTACCCCCTTTGGCCCCGCTCTCTTCTCTTGGTAGTAACTTGTGCTGGTAGGCATAGAGGTTAGTTTTCCCCATATATGTGTTTAGAGGGCTATGATGGCTTGTGGTTGTTCACAAACACATATTCTAGATATAGTATCACATGGACTACTATAGGTGTAACATGTATAGGCTATGGTGACTTGAGGATCCTTACTTGGTGTATGGGATGTAATGGCTTGAGGTATAATACCTGGCATATAAACACGTTATATGAGCTGTAGTGGCCCCTAGAAACTACCTGGTTACTTCTTGTGTAGACGTGGTGGTTTTGTTGCATAGTGAGCATGTTGTGGTGCTTCACCCAGGTGTATGTGGGCAAGCCTTTTTGGAGAGAAATTCGTAGGACATGCGGCATTGGGGAAAAGTATCAAACCCATGGGGATATAGTAGTGGGGTACCCTTGATATTATTTATTACATTATATACACTTGTATGCGTTACTTAGTGAGAGTATCCATGGTGATGTTGAGAACATAGTATACCTATTTAGGTGATGAGTTAGTTTCACTTGTTGTTCACTATGATTTAGCACGATTTCTTTACTTTGGAAAGAAAGGCTTCAGGAGGATCCAGTTGAGTATACTGTTATACTCACCCTATTTATATATAAACTATTTTCAGGAAACTTGGAGCTGGTTAGAGATCAAGCATTTTTTACTAGCATGAGGTTGCAGGAGCTGTTCAGGTTTGTGGTTGCTGCTATTTTTACTTTCTTTTGGGTACTTGCAGTTTTCCCCTTTCAGTCGTAGTAGTTTGCATGAAATTACATATTTGTACTTGTGATTTCATTTATATTTCAGTCCGAGTTGGAGTTTGTTGGTGTAAATCTTATATCTCTCTTCTGCATGTGTTCTCCTAGAGGGTAATACCTTCCATTTGTGTGTTTACTATACCCTCAGTGATAGTTGTCATCCCAGTTCCTACTAGAGGTGGGACTTGGGGATTATTATCTCTATTCTCATATTGACGGCCTATGAGGGGTACACTTTGTGGGTAGGGGGGTCGTCACTGAGTGGTATCATAGATCGGGTTGAGATATAGGATGGAGTATGGGGTTAGGGACAGGTGAGGTTGCATGGGTTCATAGGGAACAAGTGTCAGTAATGTTTAGCAAGTGATGTAAACATTAGATACTGGTGAAGACGTAAGAATTTAGGATCCCCTATGATCTGATGTACAGACCTTTAAGATTAAAATGGATACTAAACGAGGTGATACTAGTTGCAGGGTAGAGACCTAGGAAAGGATCATGCATCATTATTCTTCTTGCATGTGTTTGAATGGGTAGACCTTGGTATAGGTTAATCTAAAATGAATTAAAGAAAACAATAAATAAATAAATTAATACCTAGCCATCCATATTTAAGGTTTAGGGTTTCTAACTGTATTTTATGTCATAGGTATGGATCAAGTTCGGCGTCCTCATCAGGAGAGCATAGAATATATCTAACAGCTTATCCCAGCAGATCACCGCAGGACGAGGATGAACCATGGAGGAGGAAACTTAGAGAGTTTCAGCACCAGATTCTATAGAAGTACGAGGGATCCACTTCATATGCAGTCATAGAAGACAAGTTGGAGGAGTTCGATATATGCTTCAGTTTGATCCATGATCGAAAGTAACATTGGTTTTCCTAGGTGGTGATGATGTTGTGTGGAGCCGTGCGGCTGCGGTGGTGGTCATCAAAAGGGTCAGAGAGGTCATGGAGGAGGTTATGGTCAACTTCAATCTTTATATTTTCCACCTCCAGGCAAGTCAGATGTCGTTCGAGGTACCCTTTGCTTGATTTCTACCTTGGTGTATTCCTTTTTTGATTCAGGAGAGACAAAGTCCTTTATATCCCATACTGTTGTCCATGCATTGAGACATGAGGTAGAGAGGCTTCCAGTGCCCTGGGGGATGACTACACCAGTCGGAGATTGAGTTGACTTGTTTGAAATTTGTAAAGACTATGAGCTAGTGTTAGGGAAACACCACTCTTGGGGAGATTTGTTATGTTTACGAATACAACCATATGATTTCATCCTCGGCATGGATTGGTTGTATTCGGTGCCGGCTATCATGGATTACTTTAGGAAGAAGGTCGTTTTATTCAATGTAGATGGAGAGATGATTGTGTTTGTTGGTGAGCGAGATCCTAATATGGGTCTTATTCATGTTTCTTCCTTATCATCCATGATGTCTGAGATGATGTGGAGTTCTTCAGAGGTTCAGCAGTCGGCGTTTCCAAGGGTTATAGAAGAGTACCCTGATGTCTTTCCAGAAGAGTTTGTAGTATTACCGCCTCGATGAGAGATCAAGTATGGGATTGAGATAAAACCAGGAGTGTCACCTATCTCTATGTATCCATATAGGATGTACACTTTTTAGTTACGAGAGAGATATATATATATATATATAGCTTCATGGTCTGGTACAGTGCAGTTTGGTTCGACTGAGTGTGTCACTGTGGGGTGCACCAATTTTGTTTGTGAAGAAGGCCGACGACAGTTTGCAGTTGTGTGTCGGTTCTCATCACTTTAACAAAGTGAAAATAAAGAATCTATATACTCTCCCACATATTGATGATTTATTCAATCAACTGAAGGGAGCATGTTTGTTCTCAAAGATCGACGTGCGGTCATGATATCATCAGATACATGGGAAGGATGAGGATATCCAGAAGACTGCTTTCTGTTGTCATCATGAGCATTATGAGTTTGTTGTAATGCCGTTTAGCATGAAAAATAATCTAGATGTGTTCATGGGATTGGTGAACATTGTGTTCTTGTGAGTTCCTGGACATGTTCGTGGTGTTTTTCATCGACAACATCCTTGTGTACTCCACATCCGAAGAGGAGCATGAAGAGCATCAACATTCCATTTTTGGAGTTCTTTGTCAATATCAGTTGTTTGGGAAGTTATTGAAGTGTGAGTTTTGGGCTCAATAAGTCTGTTTCTTGGGGAGTGTGGCCTCCTAATAGGGATTAGCTGTGGATCTATCAAAGATAGAAGTAGTTGTGTATTGGGCATCTCCCAAGACAGTGTCAGAGGAGCGAAGTTTCCTTGGCCTCGTAGGCTACCACATGAAGTTTAAGCCGATTTCTCACGAGTTATGACTCCTCTAACACCTTTGAGTAGGAAGGATTAGACATTCATATGGACTGATCTGTTTCAGGCATATTTCGAGTATCTAAAGGAGAAGTTAGTAAGTGCTCCGATTATTTGTCTTCCAGCTGAGGGAGTTCAGTTTGATATTTTCTGCGATTCTTTGCATCTAGAGTTGGGATATGTTATGATGCAAAAAAGATCAGTTGTTTATTATGGGCCTCAGTAGATACATCCCCATGAACGTATCTATTCCACCCTTGATATTGAGTTGGCAACAATAGTGTTTGCTATGAAGTTTTGGAGACATTAAATCATTGGTGAGCGCATTGTGGGTTTCACCAATCATAAGATCCTGAGGTATATTTTCTCCCAACGTGACTTGAATTTATGACAGCATCAATGGATGGATTTCTTACAGGAATAAAATTTTGAAATATCGTTTACACCTAGAAAGGGGAATTTTGTAGCTAATTCACTGAGTCGAAAGTCACATAGTGATGTAGTGCATGAATTTGATGACTTTTAGGGAGTAATGGAAGAAAATTTATCATTACATCTTGATATGGGAGAAGTTTGGGTAAGTGGTTTTCTTTTTCAGATGATTGTATAGTCATCTATGGTGCAGAATGTGGAAGAGTCCCACTTGGGGGATCTAGAGGTGGAGGTCTGGAGAGACAGAGTTGTTTGTGGCGAGGCCTCAGACGGCTGGTTTGAGGATGAATAATAGTGAGTGTTGTATCATGGAATGATTTTTTCCCTTCAACGATGTACAAGATGGTTCTCTGAGAGTTACATAGTTCTCCTTTAGTGGTTAAACCTAGAATGAAAAAGATGTACCGAACCTTGAGTACCCATTTTTGGTGGCCTGGGATGAAGCGTGCGGTTGTGGAGTTTGTGTCTCGATGTTTGGTCTTCCAGAAGGTGAAGGCCGAAATTTCTGTTCCCGGTGTTCAGCTCCAACCGTTAGATGTTACTCAGTAGAAGTGGGAGGAAATCTCAGTGTAATTTGTTACTATTTCACCTCGATCTCATGGAGTACATGATTCTATTTGGGTGGTAGTGGACCATTTAACAAAATCATCCCACTTTGTAGCAATCAAGGAGTCAAGCTTAGTGAAAGTTTTGTTGAGGCAGTACCAGCAGGAGGTGGTGAGACTTCATGGAGTCCCAAGGATGATCATTTCTGATTGAGAACCTCATTTTACCTCTAGGGTGTGGAGAGGTCTCCTGAATGATTTCGGTTCCCAGCTATGTCTTAGCACTGGTTTTCATCCTCAAACAGATGGTCAGACAGAGCAAACCCTCTAGACTCTTGAAGACATGTTACGCTCTTTTGTCCTGGATTTTGGGGGTTTGTGGATGAGGAACTTACCCTTGGTGGAGTTTTCTTACAAAAATAGTTTTCACTCCACCATATATATGTTTCCATTTGAAGCCTTGTATGGCTGACCTTGCCATTATCCGTTATGATTGACTAGGATTTCAGTGTCTGCAATTCTCAGACCAATAGTATTGCAGAATACAACATAGATGGTTTATGTGATTCGTGAGAGGATGAAGACAGCGCAAGATCATCAGAAATCATATGTCGATCAAAGGAGGAGACCCTTAGAGTTTGATGTTGGGGATCACGTTTTTCTAAAGGTGACTTCCCGTTGTGGTCAGTGAAGGTTTGGTTGTGTGAGTAAGCTTTCTCCCCGGTTTGTTAGGCCATTTGAGTTGTTAACTCATGTTGGAGCTGTGGCGTACCGAGTAGCACTTTCCCCACAGATGAGTCATATACATGATATTTTCCATGTATCATAGCTCTATAGTTATATTCATGATGACTTTCACGTCATTGATTGGGGATAGATTGATGTTGATGATGATATGACCTTTAAAGAGCGACCTATAGTGATCAGAGACCACAAAGAACAGGTGTTGCGCGGGAATTCTACCCCCTTGGTTTATGCCTTGTGGAGACACAGTGCCATGGAAGAGAGTACCTGGGAACATGAGTCACAGATACGTGCTCAGTATCTAGAGTTGTTTGATGTTTAACTATTTTAATGTACCGATGTATCCTTTCTGGTTATAGACCTTTTATGTTTATAAGATGGATTTATTTTGTTGCTTCTTTTGGATTTCTCTCTTTTGAGATGTATCCCCATTGGTGGTTGTTCGGACCTCATTCCTTTGAGAAAATAAGGTGTATGAGGTGTTTCAGGATGTCAAAGTGGCTTATCCCCAAAAATTTTCCAAATTTCTATTTATGTGAATAGTTTTATCAGTGAACAGTTCTAACGGTAGACCATTGTGAAAAATGCATCAGTAAACTTCTGTGAAAAGTGTCATCAGTGACCTTCTGTGAATAGTTTCAACTGTAACCTTATGTGAATAGTGATTCCAGAATAGTCAAGTTCCAACAATGAGGTTTCAATGGTGAGGTTTATGAACAGTTTTTCTAGAACAGTGAGGTTCGAACGGTGACCTCTTTCCTTTCCCAAATTTTGAGTTCACGAATAGTGCTTCCAGAACGGTGAGTTTCCAACGGTGAGGTTCCAATGGTGAGGTTCATGAATAGTGTTTACAGAATGGTGAGGTTCATGAAGAGTGTTTTCCCTTTTCCAAATTTTGAGTTTCTGAATAGTTTTTCCAGCTTCCTACACTTTTTCCCCTTTAACATTTCCTTTGTCATAAAATTCATTTAAAGCCTTTTTTAAGGATTCTACGGCTGATTCAGAGGCCATAACTCTTATAATAAATTCTCCTATGGCTCATGGTGTTTTCACTTGGTCAAACTGGGTGGTTTATTGTGATTATAGTTTAATAGAAAATCATGTATATCTCAAACCACTACTCCGTCAAATCTTCTAAAGAGATAAAATATCTTCCTCTCTTGTTCTTCCACCGTGTTATTGGGTGTGAGACACTAGAACATCCCATTCCTTCCCGTAGGAGTTGTGAAATCCAACTGTCCTTCTAGTATTTTTTCTGCTCTGTTTTGATGCAACCAAGAAATATCGATCAGTCTTTGATATAAGTTATGATCTATCTTCATTATTTCAGCTTCATCTCATTCTTTCTCCATTCTCTTTTTATGGAATTTTTACCCCCATTCTTGTAATGGGATTTTCTTGGGTGTTAGCAGATGTGGTTGTGTCTCTACATCCTTATGTGGAAACAATTTTCATGGGGGAGGAGGTAAAAACTCATTGTGTGGCTCATTCTCATATAATGAACATCAAGAACCATCTGAGGTAGGGGATTCAATGCATCTCTTTTATTCTACGTGTAACTATTTAGTTAGCGTATTTTATCCCACTGGATCACAATGAAATTGTCTCATTAAATATTTAAACCAGATAAATAAACTGATATTAATCGTATATTTTGCAAGATAGTATTATATCTATGCTTGTTCTTGATGGAAATTGGTAAAGAACGTAAAGCCAGAATTAATTGATAATTGTTTGGCTAAAGATAAAGAGGCATGTAATTGAATTTGGTTCTTCTTGTTATAATTTTATGTTAATCATATTGGTGCAGTAAGAATGTTTAATTATTTAAGATAGCTTATTTGTTAGGTTTTCCAAATTTGGAACATACTAATAATAAACCGGTTAATCCAAGATGGGTTAAATAATTGTTTATTTGATGAAAGATAATTCCATATAGGGTTTAGAGTTACCCTCTTGTTTGTTTAAGTGAAAAGGGACCCTTTGATTTGATTTTTGTTTTCCTGCAGCTTGTGTTGGGGTGTGATCTTGGATGGCTGTTGTGATATGTGGGGGTAGGGAGGCATATTGATTATGGTAGAAGTTGAGGCTTAGAGTGGAAAGATGCATCTATTTATGCATGTGAGTGTTAGGGAGGACACTGTGGTTGAATGAACTGATTGGATGTGAATGTTTGGATGCTATCTGATTCATATTAGTTTTTTATCTGCTTTACATTCCCCACTGCCCAAGGAAGCTGGTCTTTCTTACCCATTTTCCGAAAGGGGTGAAGATGCATGGGGTATGACACGTGCTTTACGGGTTTAGCTTCTCAAGGGAGGATGGGTATACACTCTTGCTATAGGCAGCAAAGACTTTATTGGTAGTTATCTACTCATTGTGCTATGAACCGTTGTGTTTAGTAGCATAGAATTTTTTTCTAGAATGACTGGGAATATGGGAACGTAATGATGTAAATAAATAATTGAATAAATGATGTTAACCTATGGGGTTGGATCTTATTGGTATGAAATATTGAGGTTGAAATTTTAAAGGGGTAGTGGAATTTGTGTGTGATGATAATGAAATATAGTGTATAAATTGTTAGTGGTTAATTAATGTCACAATAATTAATTAATGTAAAGTGAAACTGACAAAAAATGAATAATGTAATTTAATAATGCTCTTTAAATGGTTGTGTTCTTATAGGATACATAGTCTTAGAAGTGGCAGCCAAGATTCCAAGAGGATTTAACTGCATTTGAGTCGAAGACTAGGTTATGACCATAGTGTGGTTGCGAGATATAGTATATTCTTTACTTTTAGTGTTTCTATATGATACTTCACCCTGTCAGTTAGGGAAACTGACAGCCTAGATATTCTGAGACCTAGAGGGGGGGGGGGGTGTTTTCCCCCACATTCTGGTGGGAGTATGGATGGATAACTACCCCCTTTGGCCCCACTCTCTTATCTTGGTTATTACTTGTGCTGCTAGGCATAGTGGTTAGTTTTCCCCATATATTTGTGTAGAGGGCTATAATGGCTTGTGGTTATTCACACACATATATTCTAGATATAGTATCTTATGGACCACTATTCGTGTAACATGTATAGGTTGTGATGGCTTGAGGATCCTTATTCAGTTTATGGGATGTAATGGCTTGAGTTATAATACCCAACATATGATACACGTTATACGAGATGTGGTGGCTCTCAGAAACAACCAGGTTACATTCTTGTGTGGATGTGGTGGATTTGTTGCATGTGGTGCATATTTTGGAGCTTCACCCGGTGCCTGTGGGAAAAAAAATTTCAAGAGAGATTATTAGGGAATCTGACGTTGGGAAAAAGTAGAAAACTAGTGGAGAAGAAGTAGAGGGGTACCCTTGAAAGTATTTATTACATTATATACTCTTGTATGTGTTACTTGGTGAGAGTAACCATGTTGAGACTAAGAACATAGTATACTTGTTTAGGTGACAAGTTTGTTTCACCTGTGGCTCACTATGCTTTTGCATGCTTTATTTACTTTTTCATGAGAGGCTTCGGGATGATCCTACTGAGTATACTGTTATACTCACCCTATGTATGTATAAATAGTTTTTCAGGTCACCTGATGTAGGTTGAAGATCAAGCTTGTTTTTAGGAGCTTGGGGTTACAGGAGGTGTTCGGGCTTGTAGTTGTTGTTGTTTTTACTTTCTTTTGGGTACTTGTAGTTTTTACCCATTCAGTTGTAATAGCTTGCATGAAATTACATATTTGTACTTGGGATTTATTTTATATTTCAGTCAGAGTTGGGGTTGGTTGGTGTCTATCTTATCTCTCTCTTCCGCATGTGTTCTCTTAGAGGGAAATTCCTCACATTTGTGTATTTACTATACCCTCGGTGCTAGTCTCCAACCCAGGGCCAGATTAAGGCGGGACTCGGGGATCATTATCTCCCTTCTCACATTACCGGCCTAGGAGGTGTACACTGTGGGGAGGGGGTTTTGACTTGTATAAGCACTATGTCAGCTTTGTGTAAGAATTTAAGATAATGATAAAAAATAAATATATTTTCTAATAAAATAATTATAACTAAATGTATCCTATTTTTGTCCTTGTATAACAAATTTTGATATATTATGTTCAAGAGAGTGTCATTTTTGAAATTTCATTACATAAAATAATATAAATGTCATTATCAAAGGAAAATGGAACCAAAATTCCATATATTATAATTTTTGATGTTTATGGTCAAATTTAACCTAATAAATTAAATTAATGTAAGTGTTTATTTGATTTGGTAACATTATATAATGGTTTTAAAAATATTTTCCTCCTTTACCCTTACCGATATGATAAATAATTTTCACGGTTACTATTATTAAAGAAAGAAATAAAATGGACATATTTACCAAATTTAAACAACCTGATTCTAAATCTAGTGTAATTTTTTAATACGAAATATCTAAAAGTTTCAAAAATCAATTTTAATATAAATACGTAAAACACAAAGAAAAATAGTTTTTAGAGAAACACATTTTAATGTATAAACTGAAATTATATCAAAATCATAAATATTTAGGGAAAAAATGGATTTAATTATATTATAAATGGATCATACTTAACTTTAAAACCAAATATAACATAAAATTATTCATTTAAATTAATTAATTTATTGAAAATAAATGTAGGGATTTTAAAGATCGATATTTTTCGATATCCACAAAAAAAAATCAATCATTTAAAAACCCCAAATTTTACCATATGTTAATTGTCATATTATTATTTAAAAAATGATTAAAAATTTATAATGTAAAATTATTAACATTGGAAAATTCTTGTTATAATTTCAATACAAAAAAGTTAATAAAAACATTTTTTTAGGAAAAACTTTTTTCAGGAAAAAAATGACATCACTGATAACCATATTCTTATTTCATAATAATTAATAAATAAACTTGTATTTATTTAGACCATTTTAAATACAATTAATAAATTTCTTACATTATTTCATGACCATAAATTTAATAGTTATGTTATAATGATCATATATGTATAATAATAGTTATATATTAATTTGAAATTCTCTTAAAGATTAGCATTGAATGTTAAGAAATGTATAAAAATTATTATTCATTAATCTATTTTTCGTGTAAAAATCAATCATATTTTCCCACTTTTTATTAAGAAAAGATAAACTACCATTCATGTGTTCTGCGGATTAACTCCTTCACGATGCAACTTGTTTTGTTAGCCTTCAAAAAATTTCTAGGATAGTATTTAAGAGTATTTTAAAAAAAATTATGATATTTATATTATATTTAGTATTATGAAACACAAAACAAATTAATAATTCTTCTCATTCTATGAAAACTAAATCATGAACCATGTGTATATGTGGACTACCACCTCCAAGGAATGATTGATTTTCTTATTTTCTTTTCTTTAATGGATTAAACGGATGATCATGATGAAAATATTAAATGATAAATATGATAAGTTTTTATCATTAAGGTTTTGGTTTATAATTTTTCTAACCTATTAATGATATATTGACAATATATTATCATTTATTCAAAATTTTGAAATGAATGAACTAAAAGGAAAATGATCCCTTCATTCTATCTAATGACTTTATATAAATTATATTCTCTTTCTACATCTCTAAATTATTTTATATCACACTAATTAATATTAAATAATATCATTATTCTTCTCATTTATTTATATCAAAAACAAAACCATCTCAAATTCATCTATAAATCATGGTAAGTTCATGGTTGGGTCAGTTTAACCACACACATAAACAATAGAATGCATTTATATCATAGATGAGTATGAAAATTTATTTACCAGAGTGATATATTATAAACATTTAAATAATTATTTGTCTTTTTTGGTAATTTAAGATCAATATTTGACTAATTAATTAAAAATAATCCGTTCGTTCTGTAATAATCAAGGAAACATGATCCTCGTCAATTTAAAATTCATAGTTTTTAAACAAAAGACCATGGAATGAAATTATTACTTTTTAAATTATCATGTAACATCTATTAGATCATCTAATAATGATGAAAGTTTGAAAAATAATAGATATCTAAACATATTTTGTGAAATTATATCAAAGCGATAAACATTACTTACACACGATGATGAAAATAATAAAAACAATTACTAATATTTATATGTATAGAATGATTGTAAAGGGGGAGGATAAATGGTTGAATTTATGAATAATGTTATTGAGAATTTATATATTGAACTTAACATAATTATTCAAGATGTTTGGTTCATGTTCAAAATAAATGATGACTTAGGTAATTGTTTTCTTCTCAAATTCCCCTCTCTAAGACATATTTGGTATTATGCAACAAGTTTTATTTGTGTGGTGTATATACTTCCAATTTCAGATATCATATAATGAATTTTATTTGGATCATGGAATTTTAATTTCATTTACATGTTTTTGTGAATTGATTTTCCCGACGTTTCTAAATATTCATGTTTTTTCTTGGTCTCAATTTGGATTCTTCAAGAAATTTTACAAGTTATGAACCATTATTCATCTTAAAGTTTTCTATTTATTTATTATCCCATGAATGGTATATACATTATTTCTTGGTAATTCATTTGGTAAACTACTCTAAATCGGGTTATTTTCTTTAAATTTATATTTAGTCATCTGTTTCCTTAGTCATAATATGTTTCTAAAAATAAATTTCTACTCATTGAGTTTTGATCCTTCACTTGAAATTATATCACATAATCGTGGTACATTCTCCCCTTTGATTGTATTATGTGGTACTATTTTTTCGTTCATATTTTTACCACATGAACCCCATTTCAAATGTTTCATGGTTAAAAGAGTATTCTATTCATAAGAGATATTGAAAATCCTAATCTTAGTACATTGACTTATAATGGTTCATGTTGAATAATGATTTTTTGTCTTTGGGTTCACACACCCAAATATTTTATCATCTGGTATTTTATAATCCTATTTGGGAAAATTATGTTTTAACAAAAAAAAAGTCTCTTTACTATTTTGACAATGACAGTTTTGAATAACAACATTTTGAAAATAATAAAAAGGATTTCCCTTTCATGTTAATATGTTTGATCTTTCAATCCATATTTATACATGGTAAACAATATGAATTTTCAAGGATATATTATTCCAAATTTCTTTTAAATTTTATAGGGTTTAAAATATTTGTGACTCCACCTTTTGGAAAATTCTTTTGGATGAGGCCCATAACATCATCATTTATATAAATGCTAAAATGTTTTCTAAAATCTCTTGTAAGATTTCACTCCCATTTCCCTTTTAAATTTCAAAAGGTCCTACCCTAATAGAGTTTATATTTCGATATTTTTAAACTAATTTATATTTATCTTTTTGGGGGAATAAACTCATGGTTCTGAATAATCGAGTTCTTAATCCCTTCTTAAGTGGAATTGTGCATGCAATTATTTGGGTGAATGTTTTTTTATATATGTCAACATCCATATAGATTCCATTATTAAACTAGGGATATATAATGTCACAACCATCCATAATTTTTTCATTGGATGATTTATATTCTCATTATCCCATTTAGTGACATGTAGTAAAGTTTTGGTATACTATATTTTTTATTAAAAAATTAATGATTATTAGAATGTTAAACAAATTTTTTTTGACCATAAACTTTATTATTAGGATGTTTTATGATTTTTTATTTCTTTTATTGAGATAGTAAAATTTATTGTCATTCTTAATGATTATTGACTGCTAATATAGGTTGATATTTTATTGAGATTCCATATTCTTCATTAAAAAGGTGCTCAAGTTTTTATCTAGTGAAAGATTCCAAAGGAAATGGAATCAAAGGTATTATTTAATCTTAGAGTGAAATTATTTGATTTAATCTTGAGATGGGTGTCGAAAAGAATTTTATAGTCCCTTGATGCAGTGAAAGGTCTCATGAAACAAAACAGGTTGGGTTTGGGTGTATACTTCCTCCCATAAAAGGCTAGTATCTTAGATGAAGGCCTTTCAAACATGTTTTTGAGGTTCAATATTATGAATTCAATATGTATGTGATCAGTATTACTGATATCCAAATTTAAATTTATTTCTATTTATACATCATGCACTCAATTTTATTTGATTATAGATTCATTTTGTTTACTTATTCATACCGTAATACTAATACCATGTTTATTCCCCAATTACCTCAAATGTATGTTTTCTCTTAATGAGTGTTTAAGCTCACCCCTTCATATGTTTCAATTTCCCTAGTATATGAAACAATTATTACACTTTATATGACTAAATGGATAACAGGTTTGGAAAATTTTGTGGGAGATATTAATGGATAATTATGGATTAAGTAGTGCCTTATACAGTGAAAAATGTCTATTACTTTGGAAAGACATGATATTTCTTAGTATATGTTTTATCATAATTATAAAACCCTGAACCCACACTTCCATAATCAGTACATAAAAATTCAATGTATTTTTATTTTTATAAAGTCAACTAAAAAATACATTGAAAAATATACACTCCCTGTCTTTTTCCACTAGTTTTTGAATAATTAGACAATCGATTCAACTTTATCAGAGTTGAAAAATATTAAATAAATACATATCTCATTTTTCTTATGCTAATTCCAATAGAGATGTAATCTATAATATAATTTCTAAGAGAGTTTGGATTTTTTTAAATATGGGATGAGAAAAAATATTCCCATTATGGGGTTTAAAAAGTAGTAAAAAATCATTTTCTGAAATTTTCTTTTGAAAATAACTTTTGATGAATAATTCTGAACATTATTTTGAAAGTAAATGTAACATCCCAGATTCAGATTCCACTTTATGGTGAACCGTACCTGGTTGGCCACATAACCTCAATCTCATTTCCCCAAACGCCATAGTCTACGGACTAGAAAATAGGGCCTTGGTGTGATAGTGGGGAAACTATTCCCCCATTGGTAGAGTGTAACATAATGGAAACAATAAAAATTAAACAGCGAAATCATTAATATCACAATGGAAATAAAAAGAGGAAGACAAATAATAAAAATAACTTGATGTCATAACATACAAAGGATGGTTCTCCAAGTCTCATGTTCTATGAAATAGACAAAACATGATACATTGAAGTAATACACAATACAGGTTCCAAATGTAAACAAGGTCAAAAAGATACTCTGATGCATCGCAAGCCTTCTCTTGGTCCCTTTATCTCCCACTCCTAAACAACATATCAAGTTCCTATAGAAGGGAACATTCCTTTATTGACACATATAACAATATAATATATTTAGTACCAAAATCGTGACCCAAATAGAGGGTGAGGAAAAATATCAGTATAAAACCACCAAATATCTATTCCAGTCTATAAGTGAATATATATATATATATATAACATGTAGTGTATAATAATGAAAGTAGTAAGCTTGGAATTACTCAAATCTAGACAGTTCTCAAAGCACTGATATTATTCGACATTCATTTCATGTCCATTAATTAATTCAATTATATTAAATTATATATATCTTGGGATCCAACCTAATCCCCCATGTAAAAGAAAGAACAACATATACCTTAAAAGGATATATAAAAAAGTAATTGAATACTGAATCCAAACTTGTGATTTTTCTTGGTATACAGTTCATAAGTCATTTCGTTTAAATATTAAATTTATAACCTGAGCCAATCCATATAAATCCTAAGTTGGAATTCAAGTGAAACTCTAAGTTCAATTCTCTCTGAAATCTAAAACCCCATCCCAGCAATCATTCAATAATCCTGATATCATTCTTGGTGAAAACCTATAGACATCCTACAAGTCCATCCAACCAAACCTCTCTGGAATCCAGGTATCACTCCTGGTGTGGTCTAAGTCTATGTCAACTAATCTCATTACTGTAGGTCTTATAAGTAATCTCTAGGTATCACTCAAGACATGTAAACAAATCCAATAGATTCTGTCAATGAAATACCACAATGATCTAAGTTTAACTCCGAAAAATAAGTAAGGCCTCCATGAGCTTGACTGCTACACATGTGGCTTGTTCATAGCATGAACATAATAAACTGACCAAGATCCTAAGGTTTGGCCTCTCAATTATTCACATGGTTAAAACATAGAACAAGAAACACATGTAATTTTAACTATTAGAATTATTTAACAGTAATAAACTCACTTGGGAAATTTCTATAATAATCAACACATATAAATGACACTATCACATGGTTTAAACAGTAGTAACTCACATGGGAACAATTCATAACAATAAACATTCCTAAATTAAATTATTACATAGATTTAGCATTAATAAACTCTGGTGGTCACATTTCATTTAATAATAAAAACACGTGAATTGACTTATTTTATGGTTTACCAATTAAAAATTCAATGGGAAGTTTCACAATTAGAGAAGAACTTTCCAAACATGCTTAAACTTGAATATGTATAAAAATTTGTCAAATGGTAAAATTTATAATACCAAACCCTAATATAATTTAATACCTTTTAACTATAACGAATGCTCATTATTAATCAAAATAATTTTTTTAAACAAACCCCAATTGGGAACAAGGAATGCCTCATAGTCATCCTAATCCAAATGGACATAATTGGTAATCCAAGGGAAACACACACATGGGGTGGACCTAATTCAACAAAAACAACCCCAAACATTCTTAAGAACACATATTAAATTTCCTAAGGATAAAAATGCTACAATATTAGTGAATTATATATCAAGAATCACCCCAATGTTGGCTGTGTGACACTCTGACCTATATAAATAGCTTGATGATTAGTGAAATGCACAAGACCACCTACCTCATAGTCATAAAACTCTCCTTGTCCGGCATCAGCCTCTAATTAAACCTAGAACGAGATAGGTCTACAAAATAGGTATAAACAGTAAACCTTATATAACTTATTTTAGAGATGACATAAAAAATAATGGATCAAAAGGAATTGAGTGCTTACTAATTGTGTTGTAGCGCATCCAACAACATTTGAATCAGATTTCAGATGGACAAATAAGAGGAAAAACCCTACTCAGTGTGTATATTTATGAACACAAAGTGATCCCTATGTCCGTCTAAAAAAATGAGGCTACATCAAATTTAAACTAAAAAAAATAAATTTACATGGCATGTACTAGAAAGTACAAAATATGTACAAGGCTGATCCTCTTCTTCTCTAGATTTCCTCTTGCACATCATAAATGAGGTCTTTTGGACTTCAGTGCATAGTGTGTATTGGGATTACATGGCGTGTAACCTCCAATCACTTTTTCTTATAGCCATGCATTAAGTACTTACCCTCTTTTTATCTAGTTTTCTTAATTACAACTAATAATAAAGGATCCTTACCTCAAAGGATGAACCGTGTTCTTACAACCTTCCCCCTTTAAAGTAATTCGTCCCTGAATTTCCCATCCAAGGGTGGTGACAAAATTTCTTGGGAACATCTCCAGCCATTGTGATCATACATCAGAATCCCTCTCCCAGTTCACTTCTTACACTTGGTTGTGCTGCCATAGAACATGTACCAAGGGAACAGACCAGCCACAGGTAAACTTCATGCTACGATCCACAATTTGAATAGGATGCTAATAAAAAAATTAATTTACCTATAACTTAACCTCCTCAGGTGGAAAAGCCTGATACATTTCTAATATGTAATTCAACAACCCTGAAATGTGGAAGAAATCATGCATAGCCTGATACCTCTAAGGTAACTACAACCGATAGGAAACCGGACCAAACCATTCCAAAATCTCTAATGACCCAAAATATCATGGAAAAAGATTACCCTGTATCCTGATACTCTTGTGTCCCAGACTCAAGGAAACAAATAAGGAAACTCAATCCCTAACCTCATAATCTAGAGGTTTTCTGCGATGATTAATAGAAGATTTATAACAAGACTACAAAGTGTCCATCCAATTTCGAATCAACTGCACCTGCTCAATGGTATCCTGGACAAGACGAGGTCCATAACGAGCTGCCTCTCATACATCCATCCAACACAGGGGTGATCAGCATGGACGTCCATAAAAATCCACATATTTCACCATCTAATAATTATCATGAATGCTATTGTTATAGGAGAACTCAATTAGGGGTATGTGTCTCTTCCAAGAACGCCCAAAACCTAGGACACATGTTTGAAGCCTATTCTCTAGTACCTAAATCGTAATCTTTGACTGAACATCTGTCTAACATTGGTAAGGTGTTCTCAGAAGCACCTGTGTTCCCAACACCCTCTATATCCCTTGACAGAAACGAGAAGAAAAATAGGTGTACCTATATAAAACAACAGAATTCAAGACCCCAAGAAAATTTACAATCACATGTATGTATAACCTACCAAGGTCATCAACACTGATGGTTTCCTTGATTGGTAGGAAAAGTGAAAGCTTTGTGAGCTTGTTGATAAAAAACCTACACAATATAGTTACCACAACACCTACTCTGTCATAAAACCCCACAAGAATGCCCCTAAGAATTCCAATGACGCAACCGATGTGATTTACTTAAAATGGGCGAACCTCGACATTTTTTATTGTCATAACTAGGGCCACACAACCAAGAATGGTGGAACCTTGATTGACCTCATCAAAACCGGTCACACAAAATTCCCTTTAAATACATTACGGACATTCACACCATACCCACCTTAAACTGGTGGAGTGTTCAAACTAGTTCACTCAAACTATACACGAGGAACAAGAAGGATAATGTGTCAATCCCTCATTGGATGACTTATATCAGAAATTCCCAACTTATGAGGAAAAAATGTTTCAATAGAAACACAAATCCTTCTCCCAAGGCACCTCCTCTCCACAATGAACCCATTCACTGATTCCCATACCTGTCTCTCAGTGATTCCCCTTTGTTAAACCATCCACTTATCATTAAAAGGGACATTCCATAGAATGAGTAATGGAGAAAAACATATCCATCACTAGAATCATTACCCCTTTTAAAAGAGTCACATATAATCCCAAATATAAATTAGGATAACATCATATACATCAACTCAGAGTCTATGTGACTCACCATGGTGGTCCATAATCCGCTATTACAAGTGAGACATTGGTACAAGGCGAAAAGTACTCATAAGAACACTAACCAAACCCAAATTGGCATCTGTCTGGTGGTCACGACAAGAAAAATGGAAGTCATCCAGTGTACTTCCATAGATTACCCACATGGGATCCTAGGTATCATTCAGGATTAACTGATCCTCATTTAAAACTACACATTCAGCACATATTGCTGAAAAAGATTACGAACAAGCACAACAGCTTTCAACTGATGCGTGGTATATAACTGGCACTCTCTTAGTGAATCCAAGATGACGTAAAGATAGGGGACATAAAAATCTCTTAAGATATAGCACACTAAGAGTATTTAAAATATTTAATGAAAAGGATATCAAAACCACTACTGGGTGACATCATGAAAGAAACTCAGCTTCACTTGCTGACGTATCGTCATTTAACTAACTGCAATGACTTTATCCCAATAAATTTCTGTGACAGTGTATGCTTAAACACCGAGGTCTATCCATGATCATTGGTCTCTCATAAGGCTAGACACACATCCAACCACATCAAATTCATGATTCCACGAAAGTAAAATCATGAAACAAGACTCGCAAGCCTCAAAGGCATTAAAAAGTATCAAACATTTCCAAATGGTCCTTGGTTCTAATCCTTATACAGAGAAGAACACATTTTAAATAGAAACGATGTGATGCTCGCCACCTATGAGTGTCTTTAGATGTTTAGAAAAAGGACCAGCCACTCTCAACACACTATTTTATAACCAACATAAATGCATGAGTGTCATTCCAATAACCACGATCCCTACATCCTATCAATAGGAAGAAAAACAAAAATTAAATTGTCCAGTGTGTCAAAACAACTGTGTCCAAAAAATTACTACTGAGTAACAGGAAAAACATAGTTCTATAACGATCTATTCACTATACAATGAAGATAACCCAAGAACAAACACCACATCCCAAATCTCAATGATTTAACTGATCTCAAATGGCTCATTTTAACAATTAACACTCAATGGGTGCCACGTATGTCAATATATACTACCCTGAGTTTGCAAGAGAAAATGGAACATTCTATGTACTATTCATATGATGTCCATCCTATACTTCCCAGTACCATATAGATCACGTTTGAAGTATAACAAAAGCACATCAACTATTTACACAGATGACAACTTACCAAGTCCTCCACCACATAAGGAAGAGATGTTCACATGATTTCCTTAGAAGCTGACCATTCCTAAGGCATGTCTAACAAGATAAAATGATCAGTCCTAAATGATCATTACCATATCAAATGTCATGATACAATGATCACCCATCCTAATAAAGGGTGTTCTCTTTAAAACCTAAATGTCATACTAGGGACAATGACACATGCACAACACCAACTTCAAAAATATCACAGTGGAAAACAAGACAACAAGCTCTAAGGGTGATACCTACCATGGTCTATCCCCTTACAATGCATAAGAGTATAACCCCATCACTAGGTCACATGGAAATATATTTACTAGATTCAAAATCCCTAAGCATTTGAACAAAGATAAATTTAAGCAACACCTCAAGAACTATTCTACAAAACCAGGCACATGGAAACTCTTTCTGGTAACAACTAAAAGAAAAACAGGGATGTCTCATAAAATTACTTTTAAAAAATTTAACAACTTTTAAATTTCATCACAAACAAAAATTTAGCATGTAATTTCCTTTTTAACATCCAATGAAACCTATGAGGGTCACATTAAACTAGCCGGGGTCCTCAAAAGTTAACCCCAATAGAAGTTGTTTAACTATAGTAAGCATGATCACATAAATAATTCATTTCATAAAAACAATTTGAAAGCACATAATTATAAGAATATTATAAGGGATCCCTAAATGATAAATAATAGAGGAATCCTCTAATTGGGATAACCTAAATGATACAAAAGTGATGGATTCTACAAGGGACATCCTAGATTAGTATGTAAGAAGAGGAATCCCTCAAGGGATCCTTATATGCAATAGGTCTCAAGACCTCATAAGCTATAAGGGAACATCTCACATAGGAAACGTTTTGAAAATCACAGGTCATGAGAGATAGATCATGGATAATCTGAGATCATAGTTAATGACTAGGTTGGTCCAAATACCCATCCAATCATTCATGCTTTACTATCACTCTCGAGAGACAACTCAAAATGATAGCTATAGTAAGAACCTATCCATTTAAATAGAATACCCAAAACATCCCCTAGAAGTCATTGGAATTATCATGAGTTTTCCCATCATGATCTACATGGAAATTTATTCATAAAGGACTACTCTCAGGACCAAAACAGAAAAAGGGGGTGAAATTGGAAAAGACCCTCAAAGGGTACCAAAAGTGGAATACAAGGCATGTCCACACCATAGATAGAGTGTTCCATAAATATCTCACCTGGTCATGTACATACATTGTCCTAGGTTTGTGAACACCCCAGATACACTATGTATCAGTCGTTTATATAGAATGTACACAAGTCTCCCCTTTTGTACATGTACTTTTATATGGTCAGATTCCCATTGGTTCTGCATGTGTAAAACTATCTAGTGTGTAACAAAAGTACACAGTGTTTACTTTTCCAAAAACATTAATCTATGTTCTTCTTCACATGGCCAAAATATAGTCACTTTAACATGATGTGCACATACAGTACACGACTTGCACTTAAGAGAAGTTTTCATCCCGAACATAAGAACACATGGTGCATGTTCATAGCCTAAAACGTCATGTTGTCTGGGTTTCTGGTTAGTAAACCTCTAATAATTTACTAGAACCCCATTTCTTGTAGATTAAGATAATGGTATACAAAATTCGAATCAGTGAGGGCCCATAATCCCCATGAATTAATGTTGGGAATCCACCTACAAAACATCATACACAATTTAAGAATGAAACAGGATCCACAAAATTTCGATCCAAGAGGGCCCAAACACCTCATGTATTAAATATTGGTGTCCATCCAATTCAAACTATAACACATACCAATAAAACTATCACAATATAATGTATATCTACCAAGGTACCTAGAAAAACAATATACATATCTAGCATGACATCTATCACAACAACACGAAATCAATAATGCTCTCTAAACCGAATGGAAAGAATGCATGGAATGTGATTTCTAACATGTTTATTTCTGATGCATGAGATGGAATACCCTCATCTCATCAGGTTACAAAAAAATAGAACCATAATGATATAAATATTTACATCACAATACATGTGTGTCACCCAAAGGTGAAATAGAATAAATTATAATAGGTCAAAATCCAAAAATCAAAATTCAATTCTAGGAAATTTGGATTTTCCCTATACACGGGTTGCTACTCTAAGGCACATTTTATTACAAAACTCAATTTCCATTCTATCCCTATTTAATGTCTCCAAAAATTAAGGAAAACATAAAATATCTCATTTGATACCACTTTCTAATGCCACAGTTCTGGATGCCCCTTTATGGTGCCCTGTACCCGGTCAGCCACAAGGCCTCAAGAACATTTCCCTTAATGCCAGAGGTTGCTAACAAGCCTTGAGGCCCTATGTGTGGTAGTGGGGAGTCTATGACATCATTGGAAGTGTGTTAAAAATCATAAAGAATAACAATTCATCAGTAGAAGAAATAATACCATAACATAAGTAAACATCATAAGAATGATAATAAAATTTACCAGATGTCATATCATACAAAGGATGATTCTCCATGTCACATGTTCTTGAAAAATAACAAAAATAGGATACGTTGAAGTAAAACACAATAAAAGTACTGAAAATAAAAAAGGAAGAAAAGAGACTCAGAAGAATTTCAGGCCTCGACTTTTTCCCATGCTATCCTACTCCTAAACAATATATCATGTACTTGTAGATAGGAACATTTCCTTCTCAACACGTGCAAAAATATACTCTTTTTGGGAAAAAATGTATGACCAAGACAGGGTGTGATAATAAATCCTAGTAGGCCTCCAATAATGATATGTTTCAATCTATCAATGAATATATATATATATATATACTACAGGAAGTGTACAATAATGAAAGCAGTAAGCTAAGAAGTACTTAAATGTAAAAAGTCCTTCAAGAATTGATATTCAATTAAATTCATTTCATTTTCATTAATTAATTAAATTATATTTAATTATATAAGTCTCGAGATCCAGGCTAAGACCGACAAGCCCCGTGTAAAATAAATCACATCATATAGCTCAAAAGTCTCTCTAAACAAGTGATGAAGGAATCCAAGATTGTGCTCTGGCTTCGAAGACGCATCATACATCATTTAATTTAAATATTCAATTTATAATATGATCCCATTCATGAAATTATTAATTTTGAATTAAATTATTACTCAAGGTGGAACTATATCTGCCACATATAATCTCATCCCGAGAAACCTCTAAAGAATCCCAGTATCACTCTTGGTGAAAACCAACCTGTAAGATCCAAATAATGAAGTAGATGCTCAATTACAAAGGGGGGGGGGGGGATGAATTTTAAATTATAAATTTTCATTTTTAACCTTAAGTAAAACTATGTTTAACAAAGTTAAACAAGGTAAATTTATGAACCCTAAAATGGTTCAATAAAATAATCTTGTTAGGTTCTAGAAAGACGGTTCGAGAAAATAAACATAAGGAATGTTTGCTTCAATAAAGATTCTACCTTAATGTGTATAAAATATTATTTATTAGATTACATAAATGAATAAGAAAGTATATGAAAATTATACTTTCTTATTTTATCAAAATATAGTAGAAATAAACTTGAAAAAAAAAACAAGTAACAAATATGAAATATTTTAACCCAAAGAGTAGGGTATCAAACAAACTCAGATAAAGGTACCTTAAATTATACTTTCAAGAAAGTCTATCTTACCCACACTAGGGTATTCCCTCGATAGGAATATCAGAATATTTCTTGCTATCCCCACAATTCGTCAATCATTATGTTAGTTGGAACATCTATCTTCCTATCCCCAAAACTGCTCGAACATTAAGGTAGTCGACACCTCTGTCTTCATATCCCTGGAAGCCCTCAATTGTACTCAACAATAATTGGAGTCTCACGAAGCAAGATAAAAATGATGTTCAATATGAACAAATCATGAGAGTCCATCTCTTTATAAATAATTTCACAACATGAAATCACTAGAGTGGTCAATGGTTTTTTTGCTCGTTCAAATGAGCTCATATTTATAGACACATCTTCAATGGTCGACTCCCTCCTCCAACAGTCATATTTTTCCTTGAATTTTAGAGGGACCTTTACATGTGTCACTCAACCAATGGTTAGTTAGAAACAGATTGTATGAAATCATTCCATAATAAGTGTAAGGAAAATAAATTTAGTTAACCAAATCTATTTTTCTATTTATAAGGGAAAAATAGAATTCAAAGTTTACCAAATAATCATTCAGAGTCTATAAGACATAGATATTTGAATTCTATTTTCTGAAGAATTCGGAACCTAAATTCTATAAATTTTATATTCTTAATTCCAATAAATTAAGAATCTGAATTCTGAGGAGTTTGGAGTTTGAATTACGAGGAATTAAAAGTTTGAATTTTATAGATTTCAGAGTTTAAATTTCAAGGAATTATAAATCTAAATTTCAGAGAATTCAGAGTCTGAATTTTAGAGAACTTAGAATCTGAATTTCAGAGAATTCGAAATCTGAATTTCAGGGAATTTGGAGCCTAAATTTCATTGAATTCGGAGTCTAAATTTCATAGAATTTAGAATATGAATTTCAGAGAATATGAGATCAAAATTTTAGAAAATTAGGAATCTGAATTTTAGAGAATTAAAGTTCTAAATTTCAGAGAATTCAGAGTCTGAATTTCACGGAATTCTTAATTTGAATTTCATAGAATTCAGAATCTGAATTTCAAAGAATTCAGATTCGGAATTTTAGAGAATTCAGAATCTAAATTTTAGAGAATTCAGAATCTAAATTTTAGAGAATTTAGAGTTTTAAAATAGAATAATCAATATCCAAGGATTTATTGGACTCTAATATTTTATATGTGAAACTGGTTTTTAGACTTAGGAATAAAATGAATTATATTTATATAGATTATAAAATGAAATAATTAAAACAATGTTAAGGATAAAAATTTTCATAGAGAAGGAAAATTTTCTTGATGAAAATAATATTTAGGGAAAAACAATTTTCCTTCAGATAATGTGTTTCTGATTTTCAAAACATAGAGGAATGGAAAATTCCGAAGGAATCCTTTCTGACTCAATAATCTCCCCATTTTTGGAAGGCACAAACATCCTTAGGAAAAAAATATAAGGACTAATAATTTTTCTTTATGAACATAAAAGAAAAACGTATGCCCCTTTACTTATTGGTCATGGTGAGTAAGTCTAACTCCCCCTTATATTTTAAAATCCCTAAGGATTGTATTATTGACTTCCTTAAAGATATTTTTCTTTTTCGTGCATAAGGAAATATTTATTTATTACACTACCTCTTAGAGAGACTCTTACTTTCATAGAGAATTCTCTTCATTACATAGTATTCGTTTTTATTATTCCTTTCTCCCCATTTATGATATTCAAAAACAAATAGAGAGAATGGAAATAATATGGTACCTAAAGTACTAGTACTATAAAATAAAGCACATGAAGAACAACCAAAATTTTCATTATGATTGGAAAAAATTTGTACAAGATAATACAATAAATGATCGGAGTTAGGGGGAAAATCATATTTATTTTTTTGGCATAAGCTTCTATTAAATGTTCTTTAGCATTTTATGATCCTTACGATCCTCTTCAAAATGTTTCAGCAGTTTATCCTGATCTTCATTTTTCTGCTCCAGAGCTTTGATCATTTCTTCCTAAGCCTTAAGAATTTATACCCGGGTCCTCAAAAGATCTTCTTTCTTACTAAGATTTTCTTAAAACATGATTATGAGATCTCTTTCCCTATTAAAATTCAAATAAACTATATTATGTTTTCCATTCATATCCTAGAATTCCTGCTTCCAAAAGTTTTGTTCTAGATTGAGCTTCTCATTGAAACATGAAGTAAGATCATTGATCTTGATATCTTCGGTATCAAAATCATCCTCCATATTATCTAGAAATTCATCAAAGATTTTGAAATATTAAATTGGATTCCTAGACTAAAAAGTGATTTCTTTGGATGATCTCCTGTGAGCATCATATCTGATGTAGAAGGATTTAAAATCAGCCTCAAGCCTGATTTTTTTCCATAAGCATGGAAACATGATCTGATTTCTGATTAAAAGAATACTAAAATGTCTGAAATCTAGAATCAATACTTAGAAATAGAGGAATTGTATCAAACATTTTCTTTAGGGATCTAACTAAAAAAGCATGACCCATAAAGGATGATTCTAAAGCATATTCTCTAGTTGGTGAGGATTCTCTCTCTATCTTAAAAAAAATTCTTTTTGAGGATCCACCAATATCTTTCATAGCCACCACAACCTTCTTAGGTGTATCAGCTAATTTTTTTTTCTTTTATCATCTCTCGAAATGATATAAGAAGGCTTTTGGTGATTCATGTTCACTATCTGATAGTTTAACTATCTTATCTTCTTCAAATTTTTCTTTTTCATCATCTACCACCTGATCGTCTGGTTGGACAAAATCATGATTTCTGGTCTCTTCTTTTGAAGGTTTTTTTACTTCTTCCTGACCCTATTCTTATTTTCTAATAGTAGAAGGTTTGTAGGATTCAGCCTTGGAAGTCTGGATCAAATGTTTCTGAGAAGGACTCTTTTTTCTCATGATATTCTTAAACTTATCTTATCATATCACCATTGTATTCACTTCCTTCCTCTTCTTCTCCTTCAACTTCCTCTTCATGCACAATCTCTTCCTCTAAATGAGGTTCTAGAATGACCATCTTCATTCCCAAAGTCATTACTGGTACTGGTTCTTTGAAAAAAGTTTCTGGTACCTGAATATGCTCAAAATATTTCTCAGTATCATTGAGAAGATTTTGAATTATTTGAGCCTCATACGACTTTTTCTTATTCTTCATCTCTTTTTATTATTTTTCAAACTCCTCGGCAACCTTCAAATTGAATGCATTTGCGTCATCAGGGTCCAAGGCAAAGATAGATAATCCTTCATTTTTATTATTTTTATCTTCTCTCTACTAAGCAAAAACTTCATCTGGATAGGTCTTTTTCATCATAGATTTTGGAGATGCTGATTGGGTTTCCTGAACTGCATGAGTTTTTTTCTTGGCTTATTGTTCTTTCTTCTTTATCTTCCTCTGACGCATCTTGGAAGTATCATCCACTTCAAGATTCTTGGATAATGCTTGGGTTTCACTTTAAGATAAGTCATAAAACTCTCTGAACATGCTTTTAAAGAGAACCCAAATTCTTATGATCATATCATCACTCAATAACATAACCTTGAAATTTCTTAGCTTAGAACTACATGTGATTTTGAATGAATCTAGACAAAGGACAATGATCTTGGAAATAATAATTAGATACATAATGATCTGAGATTTTAGATTCTCATTTTTAATATTCATAATTTTACAAAATATATAATTCACAAGATTAATCTTTCTAAGATCCACCAAAAAATATATAATGTAGATATCACAATTCTTAAAGGTATCCTTATCACCTTTTCTCAGAATGTAAAATCCTTGAGCCCATTATTCTAAGATTTTGAGGTTTGTAGAGAGATTTTTGATCTTTGAAATCTTTACTTCTCATAAACCAACCCACTATTTGGCATTCTACTTATCAAAACATCCTGATATATGTTGTAGCTTGTGGGTGAAAAATTCAACTTCCCCCTCATACAGAATTTCTATAATGCATACAGCCAAGCTAAAGGAAATAGAATATGTTTTTTTATATTTCATAAAAGAAAACATGTTTTTCCCATCTTGAATGAAAACACTCACTATATCATAAAATTCTAGTAGAAACTCTGGTTAAACTGGATCCCGTGCCTTTGGTTGGGATACACACATACTCTCCCAGCCATTCAATTTGATATTATTCCAAATAAGAGAATCATACTTAGTGAAAAATTTCGGATCTACTACCCTCCCTTTGTAGATCTTCGATTCAAAAATTTCTTAAACAGATGACATTTTATTCTGAGGGGATTCCTCTAAAGACATTTATATTTGAGCAAACAAGAAAATTTGGAATAACATTTAAGTATATAGATAGAGATTCAACATGCAAGAGAAGGAAAATTAATGTCGGACAACCATTAGGTGGGGTTTATATAAGCGTTGAAGTGACAATTAACATTCCCTAATTGATCCATAATTTGAAACAAAAGTAATTTGATCTGATGTTCGAGTTGAAATTTGAAGATGGATTTTTGTAGGTTCTGATATTTTAAGGTTTTTAAGATAATAATTTGGATTTAAGGAAAGTGAATCTGAAAACTTTTCTTTAAAAAATGAAAATACCATCATATAAAAAGTTGAATACAAAAATTTAAGAAAGTAAATATACCTTTCAAATTTCAAAAAAAATTATCAGTAATGAGGAATATTCTATTGGAAGAATTTTAGATTCTGGATAAATTTATTAAAGAAGGAATGTTTTGGATTCTGGAATTTTGGGTTTTGAAAAAAAATTTGATTACAAAAAAAATTGCATAGAAAATTTTTTGAATACGAAAAATTTTGATTGTGAAAAATTTTGAATAAGAAAAATTTTGATTACATAATATTTTTATTTTTCAAAAAATTTATTAAAAAAAATTTTGATTAAGAAAAAGTTTGATTTTGAAAATTTTGAATACCTAAAATTTTGATTATGTAAAATTTTGGTCACAAAAAATTCTGATTACAAAAAAATTTCAATACCAAAAAATTTGATTACAAATAAAACAAAATATGATTAACATGGAAATGTACTCCCTCTATGAAAAGGAGTTACTTAATGTATAAAGATAGATTTCAACAAAAAGTTAATATTAAAGATTACCATATGATGATCATTACCAACATTTGTTTAATGTAATCAAATATATTAGATTTTAATGATTTTTTAAAAATATCAGCAAGTTGATCTTGCATTTCTATAAACTAAAGAATTATATCTCTTTTATGTGTGTGATCCTTAAGAAAGTGATTCCTAATATCTATGTGTTTTTTATGGGAGTGATGTTCAGGGTTTTTACTTTGGGCAATTGCACTAGTGTTATCACACAATGTTTCTGTTTTGGTAAAATTAATGCCATAGTCGGTGAGTATGTGTTTCATACACAACACTTGAGCACAAAACATTCGAGTAGATACATATAAAACTTCATAAGTGGAGAGTTCTGCTGAGTGTTTCTATTTTCATTACCAAGAAATTAATGAATCTCCTAAGAAATGAAAAATTCCATATGTGCTTTTCTTATCCATTTTACATCCACCAAAATCAGAATCTGAAAATCATTTAAAATAATAATAATTTACAGAAGTATAAAAGAGTCCTAAATCCATAGTTCCAATTAAATAGTGAAAAATTATTTTCACTGATTATAAATGAGATTCCTCAGTATTGGATTGGTGTATTTTATATAAGCATACTGAAGACATTATGTTTGGATGAATATCAAGTATAGAAAACTTCCTATCGTACCTTTAAATGATGTTTTATCTACTGGTTTCCTAGCATCATCAAGAACAAGAAAATTTGATGTATCGATTGGAGTACTTATACTTTTAGTGTTTTCATATACATAATTTTTAATAAGATCTTTAATATACTTATGTTGAGATATGTATGTTCCTTCTAGTTTTTGATAAATTTAAAAACCTATGAAAAATGTTTACTCACCCATCATTTTCATTTCAAACATATATTTCATTATATTTTCAAACGAATCAGTTAAAGATTACTAAATTGAACCAAATATAATAATATCAAAAAAAATGTGAACAATCAAAACATTTTTTGTATATTTCGTTACAAAAAGGGTAGGATCAGCAGTTCCCTTAACATAATGGTTTTAAAACAAAAATCCTGTAATTCTATCTTACCAAGCTCAATAGGATTTTTAAGTCCATATAATGCTTTGGTAAGTTTGAAAACATGTTTATGATGTTTTGTGACTTCAAAACCAGGAGGTTGTTCAACAAAAACATCCTCTTAAACATATCGGTTAAGGAATTCACATTTTACATCCATTTGAAAAGGTTTAAAATTAAAGAATGCTATAAAGGAAAGTAAAATACTAATATATTCATGTCTACCTAATAAAGCATAGGTTTCATTGTAGTCCATTATTTCTTGTTGATTATTGCCTTTATCAACTATTATATCTTTATTTATTACAATTGGTAGGTCTCATGAGACAAACTTGATTGGGTTTTACCCGAGAGCTTACCCCTTTATTTAGATGTCTCGTTATAAGGACTTGATGTTATATTTTTTATTTTTGGAATTATTCATTCTATCATTATAAATTCAATTATTTATATTCCAAGTAATTAATTGATTTTTTAGAATATCCATTGTAATATTTCAAGCTCATATGATTAATTATATGAAATTATTTGATAATATTTTATTACTACCATATTATGATCTTATTATTGATTAAATGGATTGGGTTTCAGTTATTTAAATTTATATATTGAATATTGATTATTTATTCCTGATAGATTCCACTATATTTATACCCTTTTAGATAATCTAATATCACCCCTTTCATATGTTTTATTTTCCTTAGGATAAGAGGAATTTTTTATTGATATACGAGGATACTCTAAGAGGAATAATTGAATTTTCAAAGAAAATTATTTATCTATTTTTGTTTTCAATTGTAATAAGGATTTCTTGTATATGTCTAATTTACCAAGACCACTAATATATTTGTCCCTTTAGTTTATTATTCCTTATATCTTATTTCCAAGTAATAATGTATACTCTAGCTTCGAGCTACTAGGATTGGAGTCGCAATAAGAAACCTAATCAGTTAACTCCATCCCATATTTGGAATAAAAAACATAAGTATATTCCCATAAATTTTATGATAAACCTAACTAGTTAAATAATTACATTAAATTTATTAACCATCATAGTATATTCTAATATTCTCTTAGCATAAACATAATCGATTAAATCCATCCCTTTACCCAAGGAAATTAAGAGCTATAACAATCTCAAATATTTGTGGTTTATAACAAAACCACCCATCATCATGAAAATTTACAAAGAAAAATAACATAATCATAACATATGAATTCCTAAAATTTAAAAAAAATATTATTCTCACTCATAATAAAATATTTGTTCTTTTTGATATATCGGTTTCCATGAAACCCCATTTCAAAACTAAAATTTCTACGATAAATGGAGAGAGGGGTTTTGTTTGAATAAAAGATTAAAATTATAAATGATACAAAACATAAAACATCATTTTTTTGATGGGAATATTCATTCTCAATTAATACATTAAAATAGAACATTATTTTTTTTCTTTTTTAAATACATTCAAAACATTTAGAAAAAGTATTCCTTATAAAAACCATTGAATGAAAGTCAAAATAAACATAATATTTCTTTTATAATTCAATTATCTCCACATAAATACATCTATAAAATAAATTTAAATTAATTTTTATAGAAGGAAAATTTGTTTTTGTGGGAAATTTTGAAAGATTACTTTTAAAATATATTAACGTACCTTGAGTTAAACTATTCACATAATTTCTTCATATTAACTTCTTTAGAAAACGAATTTTTATTAACACGTTAAGTCCTCTAACAATTAAATTATTTTAAATTTACGAAAATTATAATTTGGTGATGGATATGAAGAAGGTATTTGGGTAAATTTTTTTGAAATAATTTATGTTTAAAGTGTAATGAAATGGGAATAAGACATGTCCTTTTATAACAGAGGGGAGGGGTCTTCTTAGAATTTCATTAACTATCAATTCAATATAAATTAATTATTATGAATAAATGGATAAAAATATATATTTTTAACATATAAGATTCATATGAGTTTAAATAATATCATTCAATAATTTTTGGACATATATAGATCACATTTTTACCCTTATCTTTTGGTTTCAACCCCTCATTTACCCTTTTAACTATTATCATAATTTTTGTGTTTATTGTTATTTATGATATAATAATGTTATTATAAAATGAAAAAAACCATCAATTGGAACATAGTGTATATAATTTAAAAAATAAAACTAATTTTTTGAATATAAATTTTTTTTGAATTTTGATTCATATATTAATATGTTATTTATTATAAAATATCATTAATGTAAATTTTTGAACTATTAATTTACATTAACCTTAATAACACCAAATAAAGAGAGGAATATGAATACAAAGAAACCAAAACTCTATAATATGTAATTTTTATGTATAAAATTATTGGGTCACATTAATTATTTCAAATTATAATAATTTTTATAGTTTTAATATAGTTAATTTTATTTTTTCAATAATTGCATAATTACTACATCGGAGTTGTCTAATAATTTAAAGTAATTATTTATTTACTAAAAATAAAAAATAAATTTCCTTGATCCATATAATCATTTATATTTAAAAATTATATTTATTACCAAACCTATATTCTAGTTATCCCAATGTTAAAAATATGTCATTTATTAAAAACAACATCACGACATTTTTACCTTAGCTTTTAGTAAAATATTTTAAATATCATAATCACATTAAAAATTGAAAAAGGGAATGTATTAGAAATTTTTATGAATATGGGTGAATTATAAACATCAAATAATATCTAGTTATCTTTTGGGGATAATTTCTAGTCATCATCATTTTATTTTCAACATCAATTACCAGATTGACACTTAACTATGGTAATAAAACAATTTATGGTTACTATTAAATTGAGAAAATACTAAAGGGACCAAATTACCCAATTTCTACCCACTAATTCCAAATATGAATTAAATTTTTACAAATTCAAAAAATAAAATAGGTAGAATAAAAAAAAGTTAAATTATAAAAACATTATGAGAATTGATTTTTTTTAAAAAATTCTTTTTTTAACTATTAAGTGTATTTATACTAAATTCATGTATAATGATCATTTAAAGAACAATATTTCTATTTTTTGAAATTAAAAGTAACTAATTAAAAATAAAATATATTACAATATAGAATTTTACTTTTCAAATAATAGAAAATAAAATACAATTTTTAATTAAATAATTTTTTTTCACTATTCAATTAAAAATTAGTTTTCTTAGAAAATTCTAAAAAATAAAAAAGAAGATAATTTTAAAATGATTAATTCCAAAACAAATTTAATTTTTTTAAAAAAATTATAAATATTTCATAGGATAATTATAAAATTTAATCACAAAGATAAATGAAAATATTTTTTTGAAGAAAATATGTTTTTGATGTGTAACACAACTCTTCTAAAAATTATGCTATTATT
The DNA here is from genome assembly GCA_963277665.1 of Viscum album. Lineage (NCBI taxonomy): Eukaryota > Viridiplantae > Streptophyta > Magnoliopsida > Santalales > Viscaceae > Viscum > Viscum album. Next base: position 1,233,363,835 of record OY728148.1, on the reverse strand, counting down.
TATAATTTATTAATCAATATATTTTCATTTGTTTGAAATATTTAATATATTTTATAATTAACTTAATCCTACTCATACCCACTAATCCAATGTTTATGTTGTAAAGGTCATCTTTAAATATTAATATTTCACATTTTATTTTATACTTGTGTTGTGTATCATACAAATTATCGAACATAATATAATTATTTAAAAAAACTAGTATATTCAATTTTCTTTAAAAAATTATTTTTTTAAAAATAATTAAAAAGAAAATAATGTTTTTTTAATTTTATCACCTTATTCATTCTTTCGTTAAAGTTGTTCTTTAATTGTTATACCACCCTATTGAAATATTTTAATGATACAATTATGATTTGAAAATGTTACTAATTTCTATCAAGTTTTTTCTTTTTCATTTTCATTGATAGATATTTTTTTGTTAGTGATTAATTGATAATTATTTCCTATATTCTCATTTCATTATTTCTATCAGGTTCTTCTTCATCATTTTATATAGATGCTTAAATTTTTTTAATTGAATATTCATACTGAAAATTTTATTCAACTGAAAAGGCATGAACATATATAATCTGTCTAAATTGTTGTCTCACATAATTTATAGTGACCATTTCTCATTACAATATCTAAACCCTCATATACTCAAATTTTGATTATAACACTCACCGCCATCCTTAAAGATATATTATTTGATTTAATTTATTCATTCTTTCCAACTGATTATTAAAATACATTTAAAAAAATCTCTTTCTTCATCGTTTTCCCCACAATCACTAGACATTGTTATATTAGATATAAACATATTTTTATTCTCAAAACATATTTCATGAATATACTCTGTATAGTCAGAAAAAATATTGAAATGTTTTTGGGAAGAAAATTTTAGTAAATATTTGTAATGAATAAGATGGATATGAATATGGAGGAAATATTTATAGAGGACAAATGACCTATAAAACGAATGGTGGGTATAAATATCGAGGGAAAGGTTGATGGAGACTACCATCTTTCCCGGTTATCAGGTAAAAATGACATAGAAGCAGGCATCGAATAAGTTAATGGAATCATCAGTTGATAAATTCCGAGAAATTGAAAAGGTAAAGTATTTGAATTAAGAATAAAATTAATGGTACTAATAGGAAAAAATGAGTTAGACATATTGACTTTTAATTCAAATATCCGTTATTATTCTTATAAAAATTAGGATTCAACCTAAATAAAATGAACTAACATAATATGGAGGTTGAGTTTTTTTAGATAGTTTACCTTTATAGTGAAATAAATTTTTAACATAACTATGGATACATATACATAATGACCATAACGTACACACAAAGGTGGTCACCAAATAAAAATTTCAATACTCATAGAGGTGATCATTTGAGTCATACCTAAATCTCAAATGCTATACTCAATCCTGTAATTTTTTTTTCAACATATCTATTTATACACATACATATCTAATTAGTAATTTTATAGAGTAATGTGATAGAATAAAAAAACTTAAATAAATAATGTAACTTAATTATGTTAGATAGAAAATGAAAAATTTCCCAAAACAATTTTTAATAGTAGGATTTATTAAGTTGAAACTGATATCTTAATTTGAAATTAATATTCAGTTAATAACATGATAACATATATTTCCAAATTTTTTAATTTAATAGTAAACAATTTTCATTAAATTAAAATATCCATTTAGTAATTTCACAAAAGGAAATGTGAAAAATATATAAATTATTCAAATAAAAATAAAATTCATATAATGTGTAAATGTTATAATTCAAATATATATAATTATTTAAATGATATATATTCTCCATTATAATTTATGGTTCACGATATTCATTATTAATAAAATCATCTATGTCATCATATATGGAATTTGATTGAATAATAATGGGTTCAAAAAAAAGAATGACGATCATACATGAATTCATAAACAGTATTCCATAAAATTTACTCAATAATAATAATAAATTATTACTTTAAATAGTCTATTACATAAAACACCTATCTAAATTGTGATGTAAGAATATATGGATCATTACTAAGAATCTAATGCATTGTATCAATCACCTTAAATACAGAAATATCTATATACATTCCTTATTATATCATTGAATCAATCTACTTATTTTAATATTTTGGACATGACAATTTATATTGTAATAAAATATGATTATTATATAAAAAATCATATAATAAGATATTATATCATATCGATGTTTAATGTCTATTTTAATAATGTAAAATTCAATTGATTCACATAAACTAACACAATCATGTTGTTTTACCATGTTTTGTTTACAACCAATTGTAATGAATTTAAATCTAATAACGACCAGTGATTTACACAGACATGCAACATTATTCACACAAAATGAATATTCTCTACTCTTAGGAGTGACACCATCCATTAGTAAACTTTTAATATAAAAAATATAAAAATATAATTTCAAATAAATACCTCTATTTAATACATATATAAAATTATGTATATTACCATTTATTTTTATCATACATGAATCTATTTAAAATTTAATTTATCCCACTTAATATTATGTAAATAAAGATGTGTTTTTTGATAATTTCTACATATTATTGAATAATATGAAAATATTATGATTCAATAAGATATAAAATATTTTAGATAAAAAGTAAATTATTTTTTTAATTTTTATTATTCGATATAGTCAATAATGATACCACTACTGAACAACACTTTACGATGAGCCAATTCATAGTCTTATTAGCTAAAAGTACATAGTCAATATGATCCTAATATCCCTTCTAATTGGTATAGGGATTAAAATACAGGTTTCTTAAGATCATATTTATCATATTCAATTTTCATTGGGAGATTTGATCTTACAGTTACATTACAAAAATATATTGAACTCAAATCCATCCAAGCTTGTGTAAAATGAAATTTCATGATAAACTATTTAGGATGATTAATATTACATATTTAATATTATAGGATCGTAATGGTGACCTTTGATGGAAATAGTTAAATGATGGAGGGTGAATCTTAGAAATACAAATATGATATCTCACTTTCTATTATAATTCACAGTAGAATAGTAAACTTGTAATAATAATAATACAATAGCTATGTAAAAGTTAAAAAATATAAAATACATTATTAAAATATTAACATATTTTAACCTTAATAGTAAGGTAGTTAATAAACTTGACTAATGTTATCCATTTTTTTATACGCAGAGTAAAGTCTATTTCATTACCAAGAAATCCCATGATACAATGATATAAATAACTCGATCTCTATATACTCGAAAGCCCTAAATACGATGACTAGTGTCTGTCTTCCAATCACCAAAATCCTTTGATCCAATGTATCAGATTCACCATATTCCAATACATGGAATACATAGATCATAATAATGAACGTATTTTAATACAAAATCAAAAGTTTTTTAGGAAATAACCCTAACAAGGATTCTTCTAAAAAATATCTAATGACTTATAGAAACAAATAATGAGAAGTTTACGCTGAGTAATATTCATAAGACGTATAAGGACTCGGACATAAAACATTACTTAATATATAATTAAATGAATAATTCACATTGAGGATATTTTCAGGTTTAGAGTTTTAGAGAATTAGGACAAAACTTTTACATCTCAGAAGATTAAAAAGTAGAAACTACTACTATAACTGATTTTTCACAACAATAAAAAAATCCTTAAATAAAACAAGAGTTCTTTTCTTGATATAAATATTCTTGAATACTTCCTTTCTCTTACCCTTTCTTATAACCTATGAAAAACATTTCAAAAACTTGGATGAGCATAAAAAATCTCAGTAAGGGTTATAACATAATGAATGGAAACATTAACCCACTAATAAATACAAATCAATGAAACCATAACTTTTAATCATAACATACCTTATTAAATCATAATATTTATGTATAACTCATAGAAATCATAAGACATAAAGGTAACTTGAGGCATTCATATCATTCTTACATAGGGAGTAGCCCTTATAGTTACGTTGGGAATACCCATCATATTATATTCCCAAAATCTCTTCAGAGAAACCATATAATTTAACTCCTTAGATTTACCCAATTCATTGGAGAGCTATCACGGGTTCACCCACCCTTAGTTTATCACAAAACCACTTGTATTCATAAAAAATTCCCAATAACCATAACATAATCGGATCACATATAACATGCATAAAGGAAACATAACATTTCCACATATCAATCACAAGATATCAACACAACACATTGATATAATCAGAACATTATCAAAACCATTTTCAATACGAAAATAAAATAAAATTAAAACATGGTATTTATTTTTCATTCAAAAAAGTTATGGATTGTAGAGGAATCCGAAACTCAAATAATGGTCACGGCGGTAGAGAATTCGTTGTCGCCGCATACGTAAGACAAAAACATTCCCTTTTGACATTTAGTGAAACACTTCGTATAAAAAGATTTATTTTTAATAAAATTAAAATTCAAAGGGGTTTATACACCGTATAAAAGAATGTTGTGTATAAAACAAAATATTCCTCAATGAAAGGATATTGAGACAAAGTCCCTTACAAAGTTGGTATACTTAGATTAAGGATAATTCAATTACATAATTACGTGTGAAAAATATAAATACACCCATTATAAAGGGATATTATGTGTAAAAAAATCATAGGACATACATACATATTCATAGTATGGCATAATCATGAAATAGAGGTTTGACCCAAAGAATCGAAATTGGGATATAAGAAATTCCCTTACAGAAATTCGACAGCCTAACAAAGTCACTTTAAAATTAAGAAAATGAGTTGATGAGAGGTAAAAAAGGGTATCTCATCAGTTGGTCATAAAATTTACAGAAATAAGGATATATAAGAACATATCCCAACATAATAATATGTATATTAAAATACCTAACAAAAAGAAGTCTTTTAAAAAGAGGAGGGTGAAAGGTTCCCTTACATATTTGGGTAACTTTCGAAACATACACCCCATGAAAGAAGGACCATACAATGAAGATGTAAATAACCATAAAATAAATTATATTACACAAAAAATACAATCATTGTCAGTACACACACCCCACAAAAAGGAAATAGTGGCAAATATAGCATGAATCTCACGGGAATAAATGTGAGATTAAAAATCCATTACGAAAACTCGACATCCTAACGACGCCACTTAAAACTTCAAAAAAATTGATTGAAGAGATCAAATAGGGTCTCTCATCATATTAACATAAAATTTACTATAAGAGGAATATAAAAGAACAACCCCCAATATAAGAAAAATGAGATTAAAGGAAATTACATAAAATAGAGTACTTAAAAAGAAAGAGAGAGGTAGGATCTCTTACCTCAAGTCCGACCTGTCTTGTTCGTTTCTTTATATTACTGAATAATAAACCTTGGTAAATTTATAATTTCTTATGGAACTCCTTTAAAGTTTATTATTCAATTCATATCACATATTATAATGTTATAATAATTAGTTAATTATGTGAGTTCATATCAGATGTTTTTGTCGATGTTCGGTACATGAGTCAAAAATGAACTTGTTTGAAAAGAATTGTCCATGAAGTTATAAGTAAACCATCTCCAAAATAGTATTAATGATTTAAATATCTTATATATCCAGTATATATTCATTTTATACTATTCCATAAAATTTGGAGATAAAAAATGAAATGCACCGTTCATGGAGACGGTAGGCCGTACGTACGCATGAACGATACTTTCAAATATATTTCATACTTTAGTGAAATGAAAACATAATGATACATAGGTTTATTATAATTAAAGTATAATATAATATATCATATCATTAACTCCATCCTTTATACATCCCACATATGGAATTAACGATTCAAATCACTATGAGGGGGCGGTAGTCCGTACTTCCTAAAATGAAATTATCGCGTTTACCCATTTTGGAAACCATAAATGTATGGAATAAATGAAAAATACAGAATCATACGGAAAACATAAAAATAATATATATATATCATATATAAATACACTGAAATTGTAGTGTCCACCATGAGAGGTGTTAAATGACGATTGAACAATCATTAATTCGTGAGGCAGTAATTCGCCACACACATAAACAGTATGTTCCTTAACCATTAGATGGAGGTGTGTATAAGTGTAGCTAGAATACTTCCCAAAAAAACATACTAGTATATTAAATATACTGTTGTTGTTACAAAATAAAGGAATAAAGAGATTTTAGGGGGTTGGAGAATCAAAATAAAAGAAAATAACATAAGAGAAGACATTACCTTCAAATCAGATAACTCTTTTTTTATTTGAGCCCAAAGGCTTCCTTGGAAAGTCTTCTGACCAAATTGAGGCATCTAGGAGTAAGAGAGGTATGTGGAGGGACAATATGAGCAGATTTGGGATGATCCAAGGGCTCGAGATGTGTGGGTAAGGGGGTAGACGTGGGGGCCTTTTATAATAGGGAGGAGGGGCACTCATGGAAAGTCATGAAATGTAACTTTATTATAAAATTGTTTTCAGATTTTAAGGGTCCCGAAATTATATATTTCTAGGATAAGGTGATAGGGGTTCTAAATAAACCCATAAAATAGTTTTTTTGACAAGGTTATGTCTTAGATGTTACCTTATCTTTTCATTTTATTTAAATCGTTCATTAATGAGGTAATCACTGCATCATCACGGTGTCATAAAACAATTTATTTATTTAATTTCTAAAAATTATAAAAAAAATTACAATCAGGTAGGAAATATTTTTAGCTAACCAATGAATATTTATAGTCAAAGAGATAATTTATGTAAAAGAAATTAAATGTTTTTTACTTAGGGTATAAAAACCTTTGATATATTTCCATTCTTTAAAAAATAATATGATAAAAAGTCACTATCAAACTAAATTGATTCCATGGGGCCCCAAAGTTGTCACTAGGAATCCCATGGTCGTCCATGACACCAAAAATATCATTGGGAAACATTTTTGGGTCATTTTATTTTTTTATGATATTATTTTATTACCCTTAACTACCTGATTACTAATTAAACACAATAATTAAAGATAATTACCGTCGTTACTATTCATAATGTCCAAAAACAAAAGATTCTTAATTAAATAATTTTTAAATTATGATTCAAAATTTTTAACCCATTTTACAAAATTCAAAACATATAAATTGTAGTAATTAATTTAAAAGTAATTCCCATTTTCAAAACAAAAGATGAGTATTTAAAAAGTAAAATTTATCAAAAGATTGACTTGTTTTTACATCCAATTGAAAATTGAAATTACTTCCAATGAAAAAAATTGTATTAATAAATAAAAACATAATTTAATTATACTTTAAAAAAATTAAAATGACAATCTAACTGTATAAATAAATTGGATGAAACGGTAGTTTTAAATTAAAATGCTATATTTTCTACTATTTGTTAAAAAATGAACATTATTAGAAAAATAACAACAAATAACCTTAAGCTATATTTGATATTCCAAATTAAAAAATGATGTCCATTTTACCAAATTAAATACATAGAAGTTTCATTAATTAATTTTATAATCAATTCCTACTATCAAAACAAATAGCATGTTTTTGAGAAACAATATCTATTAAAAGATTGACACTTGTTTATGTACAATTTCAAAGTGAAATTAATTACAATTACCAACATTGAATTAAATGGTAAAAATATATTTTAATTAAACTTTAAGACCAATTAAAAAGATAATATAACCATATAATTAAATTAGATTAAAGGCACATTTGAAATAAAATACAGTATTTTTCACTATTCATTAAAAAATGTATTTTATCAGAAAAATACCAAAAATTTACCCAAAGTAATTTTTTAGGATACGAATATAAAGAAGAATTTAATTTTGTAAAAATGAACATATTAAAGTGACCAAAACTATATTTAAATAAGGTTCTCCATCAAAAGGCGTTAAATCGACCTTTTAATGTAAATTATGCTTAAAATCAAATTCATTTACATTTTAAGCCTCTAAATTTTATTGGATAAAATTAAATAAATTTAACAAACATATATTATCATATTGTATTTAGTTATATTAATTCTATCAAATACAATGGCTAGGCATCAACTACCATTTACAAGAATTATATTATTAGTGTGCAATGTAAGATTTCAAAGAAACTCATTGTTGCGTGTTGGGTACTCCATCGAACATAGAATATCCTTTAAAGTAATATTAATATTTTATTCACAAATATTAATATATATGAACATTTCATATTCATTATTTACCTGGGATGTTACATCCTTCCCCCCTTTTGGGAATTGCGTCCCCGCAATTTTAAAATTGGGCTCGAAAACTTCATTGAAAGCCCCACATCAGAAAAGGAGTAAATTAAACTATCACTTTGAAAGAAAGAAAGAAAAGTAAAAAGGTCACCCCATAAAATAGATACTAGGATTCCATGAAAACATGGATATGTAGGAGAAAACAAACCATCTTGTTTTGGTGGAGAGTGATAGAAAACATGTTTAGGAGAAAGTTAACCACCAGAAAATAACAAACTTGTGATGTGTTAAATTGTATTTGATTCCCCAGTAGGAAAAGTTAACAGTCAACATTTTTGTATTAAGTTACTTTCCATTGAGGAATTTATTTATGAGCTTAACTAAATCATAAGGAAATATATTTACTTATCGTGTAGACTTTAATCTCTTACTAGATTTCTTACAGAAACTCATATTTTCTCGAAAATAAGAGTATTTAGGATGACTTGTTCACATTAAGAGAACTATAATCAACTTCTAGAGAATCACCTAATCTAAAAAAGAGAACTATATATTTCCCATGGCATTATACCAAAACCAATACCACAATTATTAGTACGAGATCAGATAATACCCAAAAATGATAATCCTTTATAAAAAGAAATACTACTCTTAATCTCCAAAATTTGTCAAAAATTATCCAAAGTTCAACAAATACCATTAAATAAACACTTGTCCATAAAATTCATCAATGTAATCCAAACTAATAATTAAACCCAAATCTTTGAATGGTTTAATCACATAGTCTTCTAAGATAAATCTTAACATTTATCTCCAAATTACATCAGTTACTCTTAAAGTCTCATATTGAAAAGTAGTTAACCGAACCACATATCCTTCCTAATAGGTTAATCATTTCCATAGATAAACAAAAATCAACTTATTATTAATCCATAAAATCATCTATCTAAAATTAATTAGCCAAACTAACTAGGGACTTCACATAGCCCATGGGTAGGTGATAAATACCTACCGCACTTTGGTTGTGGGTTCGATTCCCACAGCTTCGTCCGATGCGATGGGTTGTCACACGGTCTGTGTGTTGTCCCTTTTAAAAACCATATAATTTTATAACATTCCCTAGAAAATAGATAAATTCATAAAAAATAACCATAACTTATTTTAACCACAAAGGTTTTCTAATAACTTTCGTTTTGCATCCCAAAATGTATTAACCGATAATTGCCTCAAATTCAAGGATCATATAAAACCAAATGGTTCTTTATAACTATATCCACAAAAGAACAAATAATTATTCCTTGAATAAAATTTCCATTTATCAAACATCATGGTTACACATAATATAAAAAGTCTTCTAATATAACCCCATCATCAAAAGAGCCTTAATACTTTTAAGAATTTCACCATCCTAAAATCTATCATAACTCTTGAATCCCTTATATGCTGACTTCTTACTCATTAAATATTATTCATGATCCATTAACCATTCTTTTACAACTTATTCGGAAATACTTATTTCCTACAAAAAAAATCATGAATCATATCCCAAGATTCGATAATAGGAAAATAGATTTTAAGAAATAATTCATACCTTTCATTGGTCATTGTCAGTTTCTTCATCCTCAATCAGAATTGCGTTAGGTATTGGTTAACGAATATTTGTACGATCCTGGTGATCCCATTCCCGAAACTTTTTCGTAGGACATGTGCTTTCATAATGACCATGCCCACCACATTTAAAACATTCAATTGATCCTTCAGAAATAACTTCTTTCCCATTCCAATAATCAACTAGATGCTTCCTTTTCCCATGGAAGGTTCTTTCTTTATGACCTTCATTTCCACATCTATAGAATCTTTCCATCCCTTTGAAACATTTTCCTATGTCTTTCTGTCCACATCTTTGACACATAGGTTTTTGAACATACTTACCTTTATGATTATTACCTGAACTTTTGTAGGGATTTGTTTCTCGCATATAAGATGCCTTATAAAAAGTCACTAAGGTTCAGGTGGTCAATAATAACTCCAGATAGTTGGTTGGGAATAAACACAAGAGTTCTCATTGCATCTCCCATATCATTAAGTTTCTCGTTTAGAAAACTATCACAGTTTCCTTCACATCCACTGTTACATTGGTGCCTACTAGATCCATCCATTTACTAAAACCAAAAATGTTGGTGTGAGTATATCAGTAAAATCATCATATAATAATGAGGAAGATAAACACTAAGATATACTTATCCAAGTTATCTCAAACTCCTTCTAACTTTCAATTTTTTTTTGACTCCATCTAATATACTAACCATTGTGGTTATACACAACTTGTCACTTATGCTTAAACAACACTCTAAACTCTAAAGTTATCTAAACCGACCTATCATACCAACTATAAAGACTCAGCCTTAAAACATTACTTAATCATGAATTAAATGAATAATTCACGTTGAGGATTTTTTCAGGTTTATCGTTTTAGAGAATTAGGACATAACTGTTAAATCTTATAATATTACAAAGTAGACACTACTACTATAACAGATTTTTCACAACAATAAAAAAATCATTATATAAAAAAAGAGTTCTTTTCTTGATATAAATCTTCTTGAATACTTCCTTTCTCTTACCCTTCCTCATAACCTATGAAAGACATTTCAAAAACATGGGATGAACATAAAAATATATATAAGGGTTATAACATAATGAAAGGAAACATTAACCCACCAATAAATACAAATCAATGAAACCATAACATTCAATCATAACATACCTTATGAAATCATAATATTTATTTATAACTCCTAGAAATCATAATACATAAAGGTAACTTGAGGCATTCGTAACATTCTTACGTAGGGCGTAACCCTCATGGTTACGTTTGGAATACCCATCACAGTATATTCCCTAAATCTTTTCAGAGAAACCTTAGAATTTAACTCCTTCACATTACCCAATGCATTGGAGAGCTATCATGGGCTCTCCCGCCCTTAGTTTATCACAGAACCACCTGTCTTCATAATCAATTTCTAAGAACCATAACATAATCGTATCATATAAAACATTCATAAAGGAAACATAACATTTCCACATTTTAATCACAAGATATCAACACAACACATTGATATAATCAAAACATTATCAAAACCATTATCAATACCAAAATAAAATAAAATTAAAACATGGTATTTATATTTTATTCAAAAATTTTTATGGCTTGTAGAGGAAGCTGAAACTCAAATAATAGTCATGGTGGCAGAGAAGTCATTGTCGCTGCATACGTAAGACAAAAACATTCCCTTTTTTCTTTTAGTAAAACGCTTCGTATAAAAATATTACTTTTGAATAAAAGTAAAATTAATAATGTTTTATACACCATATAAAAGAAAGCTGTTTATAAAACAAAATATTCCTCAATGAAAGGATATTGAGACGAAGTCCCTTACAAAGTCGGTATCCTTAGATTAAGGATAATTCAATTATATAATTATGTGTGGAAAATATAAATAAACCCAATATAAGAGGATATTATGTGTAAAACAATCAGAGGTCATCCTCACATATTCATAGTACTACATAATCAATAAATAGAGGTTTAACCCAAAGAATTGAAATTGGGTTAAGAAGTTCCCTTTCAGAAATTCGACAGCCTAACAACGTCACTTTAAAATTAAGAAAATGAGTTGATGAGAGGTAAAAAGGGTATCTCACAACTTGGTCATAACATTTACAGAAATAAGGATATATAAGAACACATCCCAACATAAGATTATTTAAATTAAAAGACCTAACAAAAAGAAGTCTTTTGAAAAGAGGAGGATGAATGGTTCCCTTACCGATTTGGGTAACTTTTGAAATGTACACCCCATTAAAGAAGCATCATACAAAGAAGATGTAAATACCCATAAATTAAATTATATTACACAAATAATACAATCATGGGAAGTACACACACCAACCAAAAATTAAATAGTGGAAAATGTAGCATTAATATCACGGGAATAAAAGTGAGATGAAAAATCCATTACAAAAACTCGGCACCCTAACGACGCCACATAAAACTACAAAAAAATGGATTGACGAGATAAAATAGGGTCTCTCATCATATGAACATAAAATCTAATGTAATAGTAATATGAAAGGACATACCCCAACATAAGAAAAAGTATCTTAAAGGAAATGACATAAAAGGGAGTACTTAAAAAGAAAGAGAGAGGTAGGATCCCTTACCTCATGTCTGACTTGTATTGTTTGTTTCTTTATATTCCTTAATAATAAACTTTGGTCAATTTTTAATTTCTTAAGGAACTCTTTTAAAGTTTATTATTCAATTCATATCACATATTATAATGTTATAATAATTAGTTAATTATGTGAGTTCATATCAGACGTTTTTGCCGATGTTCGGCACATGAGTCAAAATTGAACTTGTTTGAAAAGAATTTTCCATGTAGTTATAAGTACACCATCTCAAGAATAGTATTAATGATTTAAATATAATATATATCCAATATATATTCATTTTATACTATTCCATAACATTTGGAGATAAAAAATGAAATGCACCGTTCATGGAGACGGTAGGCCGTATGTACGCATGAATGGTGCATTCATTTCTATTTCATACTTTAATGGAATGAAAACATAATGATACATAGGTATATTATAAATAAAGTATAATATAATATATAATATCATTAACTCCATCCTTTATACATCCCACATATGTAATTAACAATTCAAATCAATTTGAGGGGGCAGCAGTCGCCACTTCCTAAAATGAAATTATCGCGTTTACCCATTTTGGAAACCATAAAGGTATGAAATAAATGAAAAATACAGAAGTATAAGGAAAACATAAAAATAATAGCAGAAAGGATTGGGGTCAAGCCCCTTTATTAAAGAAAAATAAGAAAAACCATAATCCATTTTGAGTTGGGTAAGGTAAAACCCATTACAAGCCCGTAGGCCTAGAGGGACAAAACCCATTCAGAGACACGCACCCAAAGCATCAGATGACATGACAGAAGATCCCAGTGGGAAAACCCATTAAAAGTGAAAAACATCACCAGAAACGCTGCACTATTAGAGCCACATCGCCCGTAGATGAAAAACATCACCAGAAATGCTGCACCATCAGAGCCACATCACCCGTAGATGACCTCATTGGCACCCGCCACTGACCAGAACACGCCCCACACCGCCAATCCGACCAGATCACATTTCCGAGATCTCAAAGCCACCAGCATGAAGCCCTTTAGATCCATCACCGGGGAGACGCACCCCCACTTCAAAACCCCAGATCTGAGCAGATCGGATCTTGTGCCATCATCAACCTCGCTGTAGCCCGAAGCCCCGCCAACGATGACTACAGCACGCCGTGATGACCGCCACTCCAAAATTCCCATTCCTAGCCCTCAGCGCTATCCACAGCCATCAGCACACAAGATCTTGTTTGAAACCAGATCTGAAACCGCAAGGCCAAACGCTGCTCCGATTCCCAGCCCGAAGCCAGCGATGAGATCCGCCGTCCCAAATCCGAAACGCCACTCGACGAAGAAGCCGAAAGCAAAAACACGTCCACCGAAGATCGTCTTCGCTAAGGCCGAAAGATCCACTGTCACTGTGACCCCCGCCTCCACTGAGTACTGACATCGGATATCCCGCCTGAAACTCACTGATCTTGAGCAGACCCATCACCGAAGAAACCCTAATGGCGTAGAGATCTCTCGGACGAAGTCGAGAGCCCTCCCCTTGGTCCCATAAATATAATATATATATCATATATAAATAGAATGAAATCTTAATGGCCACCATGAGAGGTGTTAAATGATAATTGAACAATCATTGTTTCGTGAGGCAGTAATTCACCACCCACAGAAATAGTATATTATTTAACCATTAGATGGAGGTGTGTATAAGTTTAGCTAGAATACATCTAATAAAAACATACTAGTATATTGAAGATACTAGTGTTGTTACAAAATAAAGGAATAAAAATATTTTAGGGGGTTGGAGAAGGAAAATAAAACAAAATAACATAAGAGAAGACATTACCTTCAAATCAGATAACTCTTTTTGATTTGAGCCCAAAGGCTTCCTTGGAAATACTTTTGACCAAAGTGAGACTTATAGGAGTAATAGAGGGATATGAAGAGACAATATGAGTAGATTTTCGACTATCCAAGGGCTTGAGATGTGTTGGTAAGGGGGTAGAGGTGGGGGCCTTTTATAAGAGGTAGGAGGGGCACCCTTGGAAAGTCATGAAATGATACATTATTATAAAATGGTTTTCAGATTTTAAAGGTCCCTCTATTATATATTTCTAGGATAAGGTGATAAGGGTTCGAAATACACCCATACAATTGTTTTTTTACAAGTTTAAGTCTTAGATTTTACCTTATCTTTTCATTTTATTTAAATCGTTCATTAATAAGGTAATCACTGCATCATCACGGTGTCATAAATAAATTTAATTATTTATTGTTTAAAAATTATAAATAAATTACCATCAAGTAAGAAATATTTTTATATTTCCAATGAATATTTATAGTCAAAGATATCATTTATGTAAACTAAATTAAAATTGTTTTGCTTACGATATACTAACCTTGGTTATATTTCCTTTCTTTAAAAAAAATAATATGATAAAAAGTCACTATCACACTAAACTGATTACATGGGGCCCCAAAGTTGGAACAAGGCTTCCCAGGGTCAGCCATGACACCACCAATAGAATTAGGACACATTTTGGGGTCATTTTATATTTTTATGATATTATTTTATTACCATTAACTACCTGATTGCTAATCAATCATGATAATTAAAGATAATTACAGTCGTTACTATTCATAATGTTCAAAAACAAAAGATTCTTAATTACATAATTTGGACCTTCTAATTACAAATGTTTAACTCATTTTACCAAATTCAAAACACAAAAATTTTAGTAATTAATTTAAAAGTAAATCCCATTGTCAAAACAAAAGATGGATTTTTAAGAAGTAAAATTTATCAAAAGATTGATTTGTTTTTACGTCCAATTGAAAATTGAAATTACTTCCAAATACTGACATTGTATTAAGAGATAAAAAATAATTCAATTATACTTTAAAAACAAATAAAATGACAATATAACTATATAAATAAATTGGATGAAAAGGAAGTTTTGAATTAAAATGCCGTATTTTTCATTATTCATTAAAAAATAAATATTATCAGAAAAATACCAAAAATCCATCCTAAGATATATTTAATATTACAAATTCAAAAATTATTTCCATTTTACCAAATTAAAAACATAGAAGTTTCATTAATTAATTTTATTATCAATTCCCGTTGTCAAAACAAATAGAGTATTTTTAAGAAACAATATCTATTAAATGATTGACACTTGTTTATATACAATTTCAAAGTGAAATTAATTCCAATGGCCACAATTGGATTAAATGGTAAAAATATAATTTAATTAAACTTTAAAACCAATTAAAAATATAATCTAACCTTATAAATAAATTATATTAAAAAGCACTTTTGAAATAAAATACAGTATTTTTCACTATTCATTAAAAATGAATTTTATCAGAAAAATACCAAAAATTTACCCAAAGTAAATTTTGATTATATGAATCTAAATAAGAATTTTATTTTTTCAAAATAAACATATGAAAGTCACCGAAACTATATATAAATAGGGTTAGCCATCAAAAGGCAGCAAATCGGCCTTTAATGTAAATTATGATTAAAATCAGATTCATTTACTTTTTAAGTCTCTAAATTTTATTGGATAAAAGTAAATACATGTAAAAAACATATATAATCATATTGTAGTTATTTTTATTCATTACCTCCAATACAACAACTAGGCGTAAACTATCGTTTAAAATAATTATATTATTAGTGTGCAACGTAAGATTTCAAAGAAACCCGTTGTTGTATATTGGGTACGCCATCAAACATTGAATATACTTTAAAGTAATATTAATATTTAATTCACAAATATTAATATATATGAACATTTCATTTTCATTATTTACCTAGGATGTTACAAGATATGAGATAAAAAATATGATTTTCTCGAAACTCTAAAATGACTTTTTATTTATTTGATTTGCTCCAACTATCATATTTCAAGTTTTTTTCAATGTCCTTAGGATAACTGCAGCTTGAAAGCTCATTTTAAAAAGAATTTTCAAAATTGTATTCATTGACACCATTACATTGTTAATGTTATTTCTTATGATAGAAAGAAGTATATGTATTCTTAGTTATAAACCCATGTCTATATAATAGAATTCATTATCTATAATCAATATGATAATATTTATAAGGGTCAATATAATTTTATCAACACAAGAATTAGTCTACTGGTCATAAATATTATATGTACAAAAAACAAGAAAAAATTCTATCTCCTGGTCCAATTAAAGGTAATTTTTATGAATCAAACACATTTACAATCTGATGATTTTAATGGATAATGTAATGTTTATATTCATAATACATTAAAAAATATTATATATATGATAAAATATAATGCTTTCTAATAAAATAAGCTAAAAAACTTAGGGAATAAAGTCAATAAACTTTTTATAAGAAAGTGTCTGTGATTTTCAATACTAAAGAATGTAATAGTAAGAAGTAATAATTTTGGCACAATAATAACCCTTTTGGGAATTAGATTCCACAAAACATAAATGAAAAAATTACATGAAAATATAACAACCATTTGTTCTTTTTTTAATATCATGCTCAGAGTTGTTCTTTAATCCCTAACTCCCTCAGAGCTTGTTAATCTCATGTATACAAAATTGAATATGATGTAAATTTTTTAAAGGGTATTCTATAAAGAAAAATCACCCTTAGTAATTATTCTCCGCTAAGGATCATATTCCCCATTAATAAAACAATCCCTTTTTTGAATTAAATATCCCCATTAAGTAATTATCCCTCTTTGGAATTTTCAAATAAAGTGGAAATGAAACTAATGTTTCGTAAATGTTAGTTAAATAAAACATGATAAAATATCTTGAACTTACTAATCATTCATATAAATATGAAATAACATAAAAAATCTGTATTGGAACACAATTATTAATTATATTATTGGATGAAAATATTATTGATTCATTACAAATGATTCAAATGTTTAAAAAAAATACATCAGGAGAAAAAAATGTTCATTATTTCTTCATCAACGTCTTTACAAAATTACCCATCTTCATAAACTCATGAAGACCCTTTTAAAGACTATTAACTTTTTCTTTATTATTATTATCTTGAAAATTCATATTTTTAACTTCCCCAGTGAGTTATTTATTTTAATCTCTCAATACAATCACATAATATTCACAAGATTTCATCAGTCTCATCTCCATCTCTCTATATGGGTTGTTCTATTTCAAATCATTGAAATATTTTCATCGTTCATTATTCTAATTTATAAACTCTTCCTCAAACATAACTCTTTCATCCATTTACTATGATAATATTTTTAAATATCCCAATTATTTTATCATATGTTTCGTTTTTTCATAAAATTTTTCATCGTGCATATGAATCTCAGAGATGACATGGGGAGACCAGTTCACCATTTGATTACTCAATTTTTTTTAGTTCTAAAAATTTTCTTTAAATATCTCTAAGTCAGCTTCAATCTGGATCACTGGCTCCACTAAAAGATTTATTGATTCTGATTTAACATTGAGAATGATCTGAATAAGTTGACACCTTACATCTATGTTTTGAATGTATGTTATAATTCCTCCTAATCTAATCAAAACATAGACAATATAATCATAAAATATTAGTGCTATTATTACATTCAAAATAAGATTATTGAGGATCATGTTGTAGAGGCTTTCTTTTTATAGTACTGTTTTCCAATTATTTTCCTTTATTTTTATCATTCATAAAAAATTCACTATATTATTCCATGGAAAATTTATTATTATCATATAGATCAATAAATTTAACATATTTATTAGTCTCATTCTTCATAGATGGTTTGGTTTTAGACTGATGATCTTTCTCTTCTTCTTTAGATGATTAATTTGTTTCTTTTTATGAAGATGGTTCTTATTCTTTGGAAGTTTTAGTTTTATCATCCTTATTATTATAGGATTGTAAACTTGATGAGGATGAGGATTTTTAGGATGATTATTTTTCATATTGAGCTTCTTCACTATTATATTATTCATTATCTTATAATTCCTCCTCTTCTTCTTCAACCTAAAATTCTTGTTCTATTTCCTCATATTATTCTTACTCTTATTCTTTTTATTTATTTTATTTTACACCCAATTATTTATTTACTTTCTTATCGAGTTCATCTTATATATATCTTGTGGTTGTAAGAGTTCCCTTTCTTACTGACTTCGGTACCGATTCTAACTCTAGAATATTTAGAACTAATTCTTCTACATCAAAATTATCTTTTCCTTCATCAAAAGTAGAAGGAATATCACCCTAAAAAACTTATATCTCTTTAATATTTAATCAATATTTTGGATTAATATGATCTACATATGATTTTATAATAACTAAATTCTCTAAGGATCTTTATACACCTTTAAATAGGTTTTCACAAAGTTTTTCTTCTTTATCATAGATTATTCCAAATTTTCTTGGTAGTCTAGATTTTGTTCCTCTAATGCAATACCATAAAAATTTTCAACAAACTTATATGGCTTCATATATAAACCCTATATCATCCTAACCATAGTTCATAACTATTAACGGGATTTTATCCCTCATTGGAAATGATTTTTTTTCTACCTTGAAATTTTCAATATATTTGACAACCATATTAATAATAAATGACACAAATAATATTATCTTAGACTTGATTGTGGATGTTTTGATATTATCTACTACAATGAAGATGAAATTTCAATTTCAAAATCTCTCATATTTATACGATAATTTAGGAAGAAGGAATTCGATATTTATAATGTATGTGTATCTCGGTTTTTTAAAATTATGTATCCTTGACTCCATTTGGAAACCACTATGTTGTCTAGAGATAGTTAGGAAACATTCCAAACCATATCATATTCATAGACCAAAGAATCCTCAGGTTTATTTAGCTTAGATATTCCAATATTTTATAGTAATTTGTGAGAAGTAAAATATGGTTCTCTTTCTAAAGGCACTCCAAGATGATCCAAATGTTTCTTCTACAAAAACATGTATATTTTCCAATACGATGTGATGGAATCTTTGTCTTTACCATATTCTTTTATAAATAGAATAGTGTCATAAAACTCATGAAATATTTTAGGGTAGTAATGTTGAAAATGATTATCAGGTTTTCAACACATATGGATTCCCAGCTTCTAAATGAAATTATCTTCTTATGTGTTGAATCATATTTTTGAACCACATTATGTCAACCAACCTTTATATGAATAAAATCCACTTAGAAAAATCATCCATAGTTTCTATTTTACTTGAAACTGAAACTGATGTTCAGGTAAAAATAAGGATAATCAGACTAGATCCTTTATAGGGTGACAAAACTTAGGGTGAAAATCAATAGAGAACCGATGTGGGAAAATAGGTAACATGCCTTTATATATGAATTTGGGGATTCCATTCAACTTTTAGAAAAAAATATACAGTTGTGATTGAGATCCTTTCTAATATAATGGTCAAGATTGATATAAAGAATGTTGTAAAATGAATGTTTTGAAATATAGAATTTTTTGATACTGTTATTGGATTAAGAATGAATCCAATTAGGAAATATTTTATTTAAAAAAAATAAAACTATGTTTAAAAACACCAAGTATAACAAGACTATTATAAATTTAAGTAATAAAGAAGTGAAGAAGATAAAATAATAAAATATTACCTTCATAGTGGAAACATCAATCAGTAATAATAACTTGTTCTTCTTTGTTTTTATATATAGACACAAATAGTTTTGAAAACCAAATTAAAAAAAAAAAATTTCCAATAGAAAACTAATTATGAAAGTTTTTAAACCTAAACAGAATGTTAGAGTATTATAATAGAAAAAAATATAAAAAAAATTAATCAAAAAACATTGTAACAAAATGTGATTCCGAAAATATTATAACAAAATATGTGCCTAAAAAAATTAGATTTCTGAATCTAAAATTTTTATAAAAAAACATTACATCATAAATCTTATAACAAGTGTGAATCTGAAAAACATAATACGATAAAATTTATAAAAAAAAAATTTAAAAAATAAAAATGTATTAAGAAAACCCCTTTTTTTAAACATAAATCATATTTAATCCCCATATGAAGAGAAGTATGTTAATGTAAGGATATTAGTAAAAAACAAATATATATGAATTATTACTTAACATTGATCATTCCAAATTTCTATTTAATATATTCTAATCAATAAAAACTATTAGGTTTAGTAAAAATGTCAGCAAGTGGATCTTAAATTACAATTAATTGTAAAATTATATTTCATTTATGTAAATGACACCAAATGAAATAGCGTCTTATATCTATAGTCTTTTCACATTAGTGATTTTATTGGTTTTAATTAATTAAATGGAATTTTTATTATCAAAAAGTATTTGAGTTTTATTAAAAAAACATTTCCTAGTCTGCGAGAATTTGTTGCATTCACAATACCTGAGCACAACAACATCTAGTTGCCACATATTCGGCTTGAGTAATGGAAAGTGATACTAAATATTGTTTTTCAAATGACCTAATAAATTATATATTTTTGATGTCCTATTTTTATCAATTCTACATCCACCCAAAGCAACATCGAAAAAATATTTTTGCACAAAAAAAATTCTAGAAGAATTGAAGAGACCTAAACCCATAGTTACATTATGATAATGAAAAATTATTTTTATAGCTTTTAAATGGTACTATTTTTTATTTCATTTCTATCTTGAAAATATTCATACTTAAAACATTAAATGTGGATGACATGGAATTATATAATGTAAACTTCATATCAATCCTCTAAAAATCATTTGATCAACTCGTTTCCTAGCTTCATCAAGTTCTAATGTATTACATGTACTAATATAAGTAATAATAATTTTATTATTTTTGTATCCAAACTTCTTAATAAGATATTTTATAAACTCATGTTGAGATATAAAATTTACATTTATTTTTTAAAAATTTTAAAAACTGAGGAACTATTCCATCACAACTATTATAATAATTTCAAACTTTAACATCATAAGATCCAAAACTGAATCTTTTAAATATTTTTAAGTTAATCTAAATATAATGTCATCAACATAATTTTTTTAAAAACTAAATATTTTTATTTATTTATTTTATAAAAGTTGTTTTATCTAAAATTATTTTAACAACAATATTTTGCAACAAAAATATAATAAATATATCATAGAAAGATCTAGGATATTGTTTAAGTCAATATATAGATTTAATAAGTTTTTAAACATGTTTTGGATGTTTTTTTGTCTCAAAACTAGGTGGTTGTTCAAAATAAAATTCTTCTTGAACATATCCATTATGAAAATATTATTTCACATATATATGAAGTAGTCTGGGATTAAATAATGATATATAGTCTAGAATTAATTGAATATCATTAATTCTTACTACCTGAGAAAATGTTTATTCATAATATATTCCTTCTTATTAATTATAACCCTTAGAAACATATACAGCTTTATTTATAACTATTATTCCACTTTCATTACATTTGTTTTGAAAAAACCATTTTAATCCAACTACAAAAGTTTATGAAGGATGTTCAACAAAAGTCCAGTCTTTGTTCCATTAAAATTTATTATGCCCATCTTGAATTTCTATAATCCAATAGTCATCACTAAGAGCCTCATCATGAATCTTTGGTTCAAATTGGGATAAAAAATCTAGATGTTTAATATCATTCCGTAAGAAACTTCTAGTCCTAACTAGTTGATCTACATCACTAATAATACTTTCACTAGGATGATTTCTATGAAAAAATGACTCTTTAGGTTTGAAGAAGTCTATTATTTAATAATATATAGAATATAATCTAATGTAATAACTTCAAAAACATATTCTTATGTTATTTCATTATGAGAAGAATCTTCTAATTGAGGATTAAAATAAATCATACAAATAACATTTAAGGAAACAAGATACTGTTTTTTGAAAAAAAAGGATCAATTTCCTCAAACAAAATATGTACTACATTATAAAATGTACAATAATATTTATTAAAACACTATAAGACTTATAATTCATGCATTAACATAAAAAATATTACTTCATTAAATTTTGTTGGGAAATTATTGAAATTATATTTCATATTCAGGATGAATAATTTAAAAACAAAAACTTTGATGTAAGAAACTTTTGTTTTTCTTCCTATCCACAACTCATAAGGTGTTTCATTAAGATAAGGTCCAATTGAAACACAATTTATAGCATTGCATCAAGTACCAACCACATCATCTGAAAAATGATTAGCAACTGATTATTCACTCATTATGGTTCTGGTTATTTCTTAAAGAATTGTATTTCTTCTTTCAACTACACCATTTAATAGGGGGTTGTATATTCTGAAACATTATGTTTAATATCATTCTTACTAAAAAACTCAAAATCAAAATTCACAAATTTTCCACGACGATCACTTTGAATAAATATCAAGGATGGTTTTCTATCATTTTTGAATTTGTTTATAAAAGTTTTAAAATAACAAAAGGATTCATATTTCTTTGTGAGAAAATTAACCCATGTGTGTCTTGTGTAATAATATAATAATACATATACATAGTATTTTCCACCAATAAATTGTGTTTTTATAGGAAAAAATAAGTCCATGTCCACTAACTATATGGAATAAAATGTTGAGACTTCACTAATAGATATAAAATTTGAATAATATTACCTATCGTAATGAAAAGGGTCACAGAATTTTGATATATCAAACCTAAATTCTATTCGATCCATAACAAATCCATTCACAGTTAATCTATATTTGTTTATAAGGTTACATTTTTGTAACCTTCTATGCCATAACCAAGATTGATCTTTCATTACATTAAGGAAAGGTAAGTCTTGGTTCTTAAGGTCTTCTAAGTTATGTTTCTAAATTCATCATTCCAAAGAATTTACCTTTCCTAAATTTCACTAGGTATCTTTCATATAATAATTGAATTATCATTGTAAGTATTTAATTAATAACTTAAATAAATAAACATTTAAAATAGAAGATTTTATAAGAAAAAAATGTTTCCTATTCCGATAATCTATCCTTGAGAATTATCTCTGAATGTTACTATTCCACTGTTCATTCATGATTATCTTCTTGAATAAATATTTTTCAGTCATGTTCTTGGAACATCCATTATCCATGTAACTTATTTTTTTTGTTGGCACTATCTTTTTCCCCTAAAAATAAAAATACTGGTTTTTTCCGAACCGAAACATTCTTTTGTCTGGTATTATTAGAAAATATAGTTTTTGGTAAGCACATTTGTCTGATTTTCTTTTGAGTAATTATTTTTAATTAGATAAATAAGCCTTATGAAAAACTAAGGATTTTACTATATTCAAATAAAAATCATTCTACGAGTTCTCACCACTTTATAACTAGGTGAGAAAAGTTTCCCTTTTAGGAAACAATAATTATTACTAAAAACTAGTTTCTTATTTATAAAACCCATTCCAGATCTATTAACATGAGATCAAATTTATTTTTAAAATATGTCAATGTTTTCCATCTAGTAGTGAACTTTGATAAAAATTTCTTCAAACTAGATATTTTGGATTTATGGTTAACAACTAAATTTTTACCCTCATCGGTATTTGTATTAGATCTAATTTTTTCTTGTAAAACGTTTTTCTCATAAATATCATTTTCAAAAACTTTTGATGTAGTATACTTTTCAGAAATAGTTTTACCAAGATATTTATAATTATATGAATTTTTTTTTCAAAATATTTAATCTTCAATATTCCTTACCAACTATAGATTTAGCATTATTGAGTTTTTTTGAAAATTTTATAATTCTCATTTCCTAATGGTTTTCTAAATATGGATACTTTATCATAAGTATCAAATGTATTTTATTCACTAGCTGAGGAATATTATATATCAGATGATATAGAAATTTTCTCATTATCTATTTAAGGATAATTATAATTTAACGATAAATTTTTAATGGAATCAACCATTCATAACTAATCCATTAAAATTTGACTTAGCATGGGTACTTTAGTAAAAACACTAATGTTCCTATTTCAAAAAAATCATTATTGGATGAAATGTTAAATGACTCTCCACCACGAACACTCCATGTTTCCTGTAATTTCAGAATTTTTTTGAATTATATTTGTAATGCTTCTTGGAATTTATTTTTGGATTTATTTCATGTATATGTTTCATTTTCAGCTTTGGATAATCTGGTTTGATATGTAAAACTTTGTTACATTCATAACAAGTGAAATTAGAATCTTTCTTTTCACCATTATCCTTATGACCTTTTTTATTTTGATATTAAATTTCTTTTCCTAACATTCTTATTCATTCTTCTTTATTGATTAGATAATTCATTCTTATAATGTTCTAATGTGATATAATCATATTGAAAAACTAAGTTATTATTCCTTTATGATTAACAACTTTCTAAACTGACTAAAATTTTGAGGGTACGATAGAGGTTGTAGAAAAATCAGCATCCCCATTTTTTCATTCTTAGAATATCTTATTATGTATACCCACATACTGCATTTAAGTTCCAATTAAATCATCAAATATAATATTATTAATCTTTATTGTCTCATCAACATCTATTATTTTTGATTCCCAAGCATTTGGAATGGTATCAATAATATTTTACTTAATAATATCAAGAAATTTTTCACCAATATATTGTAAACTATTTATTATTCTCATAATACTCTAGTGTATAATTTAAATTGATTATCTAATTAAGAAATCATTGGCCCGATATTTTACACTATGAATTGCTCTTCTGGTCTCAGCAACTTTAGAATTTAGGAAGTGTGTGGCTTTGATGTTTTCACATATAGTATTTATAGCTTCACATGATGTTATCTAAATGTATATACTTCTTATCATGGAATATGATAGAGCATTCCTTACTCTATAATCTAAAAGATTCTATTTTTTCGATTTGAAAAATAAGTGACATCCCTATTATAAATCTCGTAGTCTTAGTAATCATGAATAAATTATCCACACTAGTGTTGATAAGAATTATTTTCATCATATAGCTCATGTACTCAAAATCCGATCCATCAATGATACATGGTCTATTTGAGTTTAGATTATACATTGTGCTAACATTAATATATTCAATATTAATAAAATAGAAAATTTTTTCCAATGATACATGATAGTGTAACAATGTTTTATAAACAAAAAGTTTTGATAACAACAAGTATAACTTGTAACATGGGAGAAAAGTAAAAACTAAATAAGTATAAGTAATATAAACCTACTCTAATAAAAATTGTAATATTGTAAGAATGGTATTTTATGTATATACATACAAGAGGGGGGTTAATTGTTTTATAAAAACATTAGTTTAAAATGTTTTAACTAAAAAGACACCAATCCAATTAAAGTAATTTTATCGGACTCAAACTTGGTCTGATTATTACAGTAAAAAAATAAAAACTAGAAACAATATGATTATATTATAATAAAATATTGTAATCATAATCAATCTTACTAATATCAGAATATTGTTTTTATTATAACAAGAGTAACACCGATAAAATAATTAACATAGAAATAATAATACAACATCTCACTTTCTATTATCATGAAAAAAATAAGAAAATTTAATATACAAGTAATAAAATTTCTATGTAAATATAAGAATTAATTACAATATATTTTTAAATGATTAACCAATTTCTCGATTAAGAGTAAGGTAATCAATAACCATGAAAAAATTTATTCAATTTCTTATACTTATAGTAAAGGATGTCATTCATTACTAATGAATTCCTCGATATGTTGAGAAGAATAGATATATATTCCAATCCTTGGAATCCCTCGATAGGATGATAGGTATCGTTATTTCAAGGCTAGGAAGCCCTCAATCTGATGGACTGGATTCACTATCTGACTGTCCTCATAAGCCCATGATTTTAACAATGATCAAACATGAATAAAAAAACAAATTTAGTTAATGAATGGAACTGATAAATATTCCTTTGAAAAAAAATATCTATAGAATTAAAAATAATAAGAACAAAAAGTTCAAGCTAAGTAATCTTCAAGAGAATTTGGAGAGAAAATATATCTACTCCAAACTCTTCTTATGACTCAATATTTAAAGTTGATTCTCCCATGGTAATATTTTTTGGTTGATGCAATGGAATCAAATAGCCGGTGCTTTATAGGTCATTTGTAAATGAATTCTCAATACTGTACTGATTAACACTATTATAATGTTTATGATTTTCCTAAAAATACAAATTAGTATTTATATTCCGATTATAAATGTAAGTCAGCCTGATGGATGTCATTATCAATTATCAATACGATAATATTGTTCGGGCTCTATCTCATTTTGTTGATACAAGAATCAGTCCAATGGTCATGAGTTTTGTTTATATGATATTAAATTCAAAATTCTGACTCTTGGTCTTATTGAGGGTATTACTGATGAATTAGACTGATTCCAAATCTGATTATCATAATAAAAAATGTATTTTTTATATTCATAATACAAAACACCATATTATAGGTATTTATAAAGTTATTTTTTTCTAAAAAATCATTCTATAACACTCAGGGTATAAAAATTTAGTATATATTTTTAAAAAATGTGTTTTAGATTCCCAAAATTAAATGAATGGAAAATTAAGAAGCAATACATCTTTTTTATCAAATATTTCATTATAGAGGTTGATTTGTTAGGATACATCTGAAGGAAAAAAATGGAACCACCAAAAAGTTCTTTAGAGGTAATATTCAAAGTGATATATAATATATAATAGAGAATGTAATGTATATTTCATATTCCAACATAGAAATATGGAAGGAGACACTCCTAAAATTATGTTATGACATAATATTTATTCTAGAATAAAAATAAGTCTCGAAGAGGTAGATAGTCTAGAATTTATATAATGGACGTTTTACAGCGGAAAATGTTCCAAATATTGCTGACCAAATGTTATAAAAATGTGAAAATTTTATTGACGATGATATGTGAAGGTCATTTTTCTTATTGTTTCGGTTCAAAATTAATACATAATAGTTATTGAATTTATGTGGAAGATTAACTTGTCTAGTTTAATAGTAGTTTGTGGCTAAGAAAGAGGAACCTATAGGCAATTGGAGCCGACCTAGTAAAATCAAGGTTTCTCTATAAATATAATTGGATGATTAACATCGTTATCCAATCGGTAATTACTATAAATATAGGGGGGGTACCATTTGCACACATGTTTTGTATTTATGTGATCAGCAGTCCAATTAGATGAATTTATAATATTTATATTAATCATAGAACATATAATAAAAGGAAATGTGGTGTAATGATGTTCCCTTAAAATAGGATTAACATATAAACTATATAAACTTTTATTTTTCTTATCATTTTTTTATTTCACTGCATTTTATTTGATTTCCATGTGTTTATATTTTGGATTGTGTGAGGTGTATCAACTTAGTGGGGTGATTTGGGATGCTATGACTACCTCATTTCTAGAAAATCAGAGTGATGTGGTTTTTTAGTAGGTATTGTTTCTAGTGATTTTTCCCACTTAATGTTCTAATGGTTTCACATCTATTGATTGGTTTTCTGCAATTTTCAACAAGTGGTATGAACGTTTGTGGTTAAATAATGCATGATATCCCAATCCACAGTATAATCAAGTAATATTATTATCCTGAATTTTTTTTATATTCAAGGAATAATTATTTTTTATGATATATCATCAAATAATTCAATGTATATATAAATAAATCTTATGGTGTATAATTTGACATTTAAAGGATATCGATAGAGGACTATGTTATTGAGAAATAATTTTAGGTTCTATTAAATGGTTTCAAACTAGGGATAATTGAATATGTGGAATAGTAAATGATATATAGAAAGACACTTGGTTTTCTTAAAATTTCATTATCATAGATTTTTTATTTAACATTAAGGATATTTAGACCATAGAGGAGATAATTGATTATCTAGAAGAAATATATGAGGGGAAAATATCTTTGAATAATGAGTTAATAATGTAAAGTTAATTTGGAATGAAAATTTTGGTAGGAAGACTAGTGTCTAATCATGATAATGAAATTAATTTGGTTTAGAGGTAGTTAAAATGAATTATATTAATGTTAACGTAATATGTGTGTGTATTTACATTATTTTAATGACTACTAGAGTCATGGGATGCAATGGTAACTTCCATAAGTAACACATATGGAAGACCAACCTAGATTTTAAGGTTTTATGAACTCTTGTTCTGAATGCAGATCTCAAACATTAATATGTCCAGAAAAATTATAGAATAACACTGAATTCAAATGGTAGAGAAATTTTCATTCTAATGATAGTTTGAAATAAATCAGTGTAAAGATTAATATATACAATCCTTGGTAAATTGGAAAGTCCCAAACCCAAATTTTTTCGCTATAGGAAGAATGTTTGTCTCTAGAATGATGATAAGGATTAAAGGGTGTCTCTAGAATGGATTTTTCAATAAATGTATGTTTTATTATTTCTAAAATAAAAGGTAGTCATTGTTTATTTTTGAGATTCAATATTCTATTTAAATCATGGACCATTAATTTTGTGGCTTTATTCCACTCAATAAATGAGAAAAGATTCATGGGAAATTATATATTTAGAGGGTTGAAAATGGATTACATGGATAATTATAAAAATCTCTCATGGGTTGGGTTATGAATTTTTTATTTCAAATATAAGTTTCTTAAACATATAAGGAGCTCATAACATACTGTTTTTATAGAACATAATAATTTATATTGGCTAGTCGGATGATGTATGATTTAGAACTAGATTCCTGAATGGAGTATGGATAATTACGCAGGGTTCCATGGTTTTTTATATAGTTTCAAAATATATTATTTTATATCTACAAATAATTTTATATGTGTTAAAATTCATGGAATTATATCTTTATAACATTTTGTTTTTTATAACTATCATATTGGGATCTTTAGATATAAGAATGTGTGAGTTCAAGTGGAAATGTGTATTCTAAAGAAACATCACATGGGGTTTAAATTTTTAATAAGGTATATACATTGAATTTATAGAAATTTGTTTTTAAATTTGAATTTGTGGATGATAAATTCTCAAAAGTTTGTGATTTTCCATATGGATTATTAGGGTCCTGCACTAGTCAATTATCCACATGTGTTTATATGCATTTTCCCATTAATTTATGAATAAATAATGAATGTTTGGGGTTACTTAATAAAAAATTATAGGTGTCTAGAGTATTTTTATGGAGTTCCATGGTTGTAAAAAGAGACCAAAATAAGTTTAAATGTGTACAGTCAAATAATGAATATGAACATAGCAGCAAGGGTTTCTAGAATTCGGGTTATAATAGAGAAATTTGGATTTTAAAAAATTATACTTAGAACTCCAAAACTAGATTTTATTTTATTGTGAATGAAGCATAAATTATTTTAAAATTCATATACTATAGGGTCAAATTCTGATTTCTATAAGGATATTTGGGTGTACGAAGTCAATTTACTAATGTAAAATGATAATATATGTCATTCTACACTGATTGTTGATGAGATTATTGAAAATTCATGAACCTGTAATGAAAAAAATATACCTACCCACAAATTTATATTTCTTTATCTGATGTCCATATGGACTCCAATGATCAATATAAACTCAAACAGAAGCCTCGTGAATGTTTCTTTATAGGATATCAATTTAAAATAATTTGTTTCCTTCTTCAGGATGTTAATAATTAGAAGATAAAATGATGTTAAAATGTTCTATTCAATGGAAGATATTCAATAAACCTAAAAAATATTGGAAAATGATGTCGAAAACAAATAATCAACTGATAAGATCCTTGTTTCTCTAAATTGACTTTCCATAAGGATGAATATTCTTGAAATTTCAAGTTGAAACAAATGTTTTTAGGATCCAATCAGTATATCAGAAGATATAATAAAGTGTTCAATGATTGTAAAACATTACATTTGAGTTATGGATTATTAATTTTAAGAAGTTTTGGTTCTAAAAATAATATGGTAGTATGTTGAATTACAAGTATTATCTATATTTATATGACTAGTTTTGTGGCTATGAACTAACATCCATTAAATATATCTATCAATTAGAAAAGAACCTAAGAGACAGAGGAACTGGCTATTCTCGATACTCTAGAATTTGTGTGTTAGCTAAGAACGATTAAAAGGACTTTTTGTATGTTAATAAAACATGGGATATAATAAAATAACTACATTGGATGAAATTGTTACAAAACTAATGGGTATTCTAGTTGAAATAAGAAGTTCATGGCATGAATATGTATAAGGATTGGGTGGATTTGAAATAATTTTAGTAGATAGGAGGGGTGTGTTTCATTTAAATGTTCTTCCCAATAGTAAGACATACTACCATTCAGATGGTGTTATCTTTGGTTTATTATGAAATATTTCATTTATAATAGAGTTATATAAATAAGGAAATCCATTATTGTGAAATAGAGGAAGATCTTTTCATACAGAATATAGATGTTTTCATTGATAAAATTGGGAATTATTGTATAATATGAATATAAGTGTTTATATATTTAAATAATAACAGATTAAATTAAACCAAAAGTTTAATGCCTTCATGGACAAGAGGGGGTTCATCCGGAAAAACCTATAACACTATTGAAACCATAATGTTTTTGTGAAAGGAATCATTATCAACTTACTATTTTATGTGGATAAAATGGACCATGAATTTCCATATATTAATCTTACTGATAAGTTAAAAAATGAATTTTCAATAATTTTCGCTAGGAAATATCTATGTAAAGGTAAAAGAATATTTAGAATAATAATTAAGAAATATATCATGGTTAGAATCTTGGTTTTGTATCAAAATTATTACATCTATAAGGTTTTTAAAGGATTTATAATGATTAGATGTAAGCCTATGATGACCCTATTATCAAGAAACCCAAAACTATATAAGTGGAAAGAATTAAAAATAGAATACATTTCTAAGAATATGTAAGACGTTTAATATTATTCATCGGTTGGTAACTTGATTTATGCCATGGTATTCACAAGGATTGTCATTGCATTTATAGTGGTAGTTGTATGTTAGTTTATGGAATATTATGAGAAAGAATTCTAGGAAGCTATGAAGTGGTTTATTCTCTAACTCAAAGTATTAGAAGATATATCCTTGTCCTCCAAATTGGATGACCATTTTAACGGTTTTATGGATGAGATATATGGATGATATATATATACAAAAAACAAGTTACATAGTCTATGTGTTTTTTCTTAGAGGAACAACAATATAGTGGATGTTTGAGTTATAGTCACTTGTAGATAAATACACAATGATAGATGAATAATTTTCTATCATTTATGTGGGGAAATAATTATTATAGTAAAAAAATTAGTAGATTTAAATTATTTAAGAAAGTGGTTAATTCTATTATTAATTTAGACTGTAATTGAATTTTAAATAAATATGGCGAATTAATCATAGAAAAAGAACATTGACCTATAATTTAATTTAATTTTAATGATTTTGGAAGATATAGTTCAAGATAAGTGGAAGATAAGTGAGAGTGAGAATATGGATGAAATTTTTGCCAAGGATTTTGTCTGGGTAAGACTGAGGAAACATTGTACCTCAGTGGGACTAAGCTGACAAGATGGTAGGATGAAAACACTACTGTTTATATAAAGGACGGGAGATTGGGTTTTCCTTATTATTTGTTGTTTCCAAATTTTCCACATATGTAGTAACCATGAAAGATATTATTAGTGAATCTAAATTCTCTTCCATGTTCTAATTTATATGTTTGGTAGGAGAATCTCTAGAAATTAAATTTTAACATGATGTTTGTAATGGTGGTAGAATAATTATGATGGATGTAGAATGTATAGAAATCATGTTCCAAAAGATTTAAGGTGGTAAAGGTCTGGAAGATGGATAAATTTATGTTATTATAACATAGAAAAGTCACTAATGATTATATGTGAATGTCATTATCTGTATGGTTTTGATTAATAACAATACCTAAGTCTCATTAATGTGATACATATGAGTAATGTTTTTAGTTGATAAAATATATAGATTAATGAAGAGGAACCCACTTGTAATTGGAGGTGACAACAAAAAATCTTGTGCCCCTAAAATATAAGAAAATGGGGGAACTAGTTAAATGGAAGGTCCCTAGTATAAAGATGGTGTGGGACCGTCGACATTATGTATTCCTATTTTTTGGTTAGTGATCTAATTTGATTATTATTCAACAGTGATTGCAATATTTTAATGTCACGACCCGTCCCCCGGGGCCTGTCCTGTGATTACCCCAAGCCCTCCTTCCATAGGCCAGGGGCTGGAGTCTAGCACTAAAGGTGAATTCCCTAATACTAGGAAGAAATTTCCTTTGTAACCTGTAAATGCACACATCAGAGCACACAACTAGTTAAAAAACACTATGTAAACTGTATAACTAAATGGTGATGAAAAGTAAAAGGGGATGTAAATACAAGACCAACTATAAAGTACAAGGAACTGGAAGTACAACTAAAACTGAACAAAGGAAAAACAGTTGATGGGTTGTCCTTTGGAATTCCTACTTGAAGGTACGTACAAATAGCCTCCTCAGCACTCCATGTCTATCAGTCTCCTCCGTGTAGCGACTCGTCGTAAGGTCCACCCTCATGGTCCCTCAAAATTCAACTAGGATAAAGCACAAAGTATGAAATCAACAGATAAAATTACTTAGGTACATTCCCATACATATACCTATGTTATCAAGTAATCCATCTCAATCATGAGGAAAACACAAAAGATACTGACTCAGCTCAACCAAGATTTTTATTAACATTATCGAAACCACATCTGTTGGAGAACTCCTCCTCTATCTAGTAAAGTGGGCCAACTTCAACACCAAGTGTGCTTCCCACTAACCGTGGACGGCTAAGGTACTCCTCCTATTGAGTATCATGGATCATCTGCATCACACATAGATGATCCCCACCGTGGGTCTGCCTCCACAACAAGGCGCTCCCCCTCATAGCCTACAAAGGTACTCCTCCTGTCGATTAGTGAGTGTCTGCCACCACAATCAAACACTCCTCAACAGTGGGTCTGCCGCCACAACCAGTAGCTCCCAACAGGGCCCGTCAAGTCACTCCTAGTCAATCAGTCAGTAGTCTTCAATTCTCAGCCAGCTACTATGTCTTCGCACTCTGCTAGTCATCGCTGGAAGGATCCACTCCACATGCTTCTGGTCGATACTCCAACTATCAATAAGTCCCACAAAGAAGTATCTCAAAGGTCCACCATGTCATATGGATCTCAACACAACAGATGTCACATCAATCAAACGCCCGGTCTGTGAGTTATTATCCATTTAGTCCCAAGGGCCTGGTTGGATTCGTGCAGGATCCAACCTGACTGTATATCAACTATACCACAAACTCTAGTGGGGTATACTCAAAGGGACTATCATACTCCCAGATTACCAGTTCCATAGATGGTTTTTCAAATGGATTCCCGGTGCCAAAGATATGGCCCAAAGAAAGTGAACGGGTCGTAATGGGCCCGGGTCCAGTCTGACCCTGTCGGACCGACCCAGACAGACATAGTCTGGGCCGACCCGGTTTGGGTCATCATATCCTGACCCGTTGGGTCTGGCCCAGCCCGTTGGATGGGCCCGCCCGTTAGATTCAGCCTAGCCTAGTAGGCCGCGAGGGGTCACGGAGTGCCGCGAGGGTGCAGACCGGTCGTGACGGCGCAGACTGGTCGTGGGTCGGCGCAAGGTAGTTTTGGCCCGGAGAGTTCCGTGGGGTCACGGCTCTACCCAGAGTACACCGAAAGGGTACGAGACGGTTTAGTTGGTTTGATTCAAGGGGCGCGCGGAGGCCGGCTCTGCCGGGGCGCAGTGTGTGGCGCGGGAGGCCGGCACGGCCGAGACTCGGGAGGCCGGCATGACCGGGGCTCGGGAGGCCGGCAGCCGGTGCGGCCAGGGTGGCTCAGGAGGGTTCCACTAGGCGGGCTCGGCTAGAAGGCATGGGGGTTGGGAGCCAGGGTGGCTTGGGAGGGTAACACGAGGTCGGCTCGTCCGGGAGCCAGGGCGGCACGGGAGGGCAACGCAAGGAGAAACATCTGCGGTTCAAATTGTTAATAAGTTGGTCTGCGTTCATTGTTTTTAATGGAAAGAAACCTGGGAATAATATCATACTTAAATAAAATCTCTATATTGATTTTTGTTCGTCGACGTTGGCTTGAGAAGGCGGACGTCGATTCGTTGTAGACGAACCCGTCCTATGTCGAAGGAATTTCCGAGAAAGAAAGTTGAAGTCATGGTCATCCTTCATAGTCGAATGCATTCCTTGTCGGTGTTCTTCGTCGGTGGATTGTTCTTTGTAGAATAACATGTTCATTATTGGAGTGTATAATCCTCCAAGTGTTGGGTGTCGCGTCACTTTACCAGCTGTCTGTTTCTTGGTGAATTCGTACCAAATCCTCCTCCCGTGCTACATATATATATAAGAGGGGGGAGGTAGGTAACTATCATTGGAATTTATGACGGTTAATTTATTAGGAACCTTCCTAAATTTCAATGAAGTTGTTACTTAATTTTAAAAAGGTCAAGCCAATTAAATTACGCTGGCACAATGATGCGGTGCTTTGGCAAGATTAATGGTATGTGTGTTGGCACAATTAAGGTGGAGGAGGTCAAGAGGATCTCCCTCATTAATTGTGGGATTTGAAGGTTTCTCCCAATTAAGGGGGGGGGAATTTATGGGGATTTAATCCTGAGTGGTCCCCACCACCATAACCTCTCATGGGAGGTTAAGTTATGGTGGTCCTCCCTTCCATCTTCCACATGGAGGTTTAATTCTGGTAAACCCCACATGAAATGTCCACATGGAAGCTCAAAATAAAATAAAAAAGAATTTTATTTTATTTTATTATTTCCACAAAATACGCAAAATCTAACTATCACCCTCGTCTATCATTCGTCAAGGTGAAAGTCTACTTAAGAGAATATCGGTTCTGTGAGTTCAGCGGTGCCCTCAGATTTCAATTCTGATCACCGGTTCAAAATTTATAAAATGCTGCTCACACGTTTACAGAACGTACCTGAAAAAATGTGGGGGAAAATATTATGAGTCACCTCAACCCGTTCCAGTCGAGGTTAGGCTCTACCTATGTGAAACACGCCCCAATAAACCCAACAGTACTCTCATATTTTAAATCCGAGTTATCGTTTACAAGTTATTAATTTTACAACAAAATAATTTTCTCTTAATTAATTTATTTACAGCCAAAAACTAACTTTTTATGGTGGCCGGTACTGACCAAAGTTAGTATATTTTTAAATAAATAATCCCCTCACGAGTTATGTGATGTTCTTGGATTTTTAATCTGAGCTACCCTTTGTGAGTTATAAGAATTTTTAAAATAAAATAATTTATTTAATTACTTTATATATGATTATGCCAATTTTGGGTTTTCTCACAGGATGCCCATGCCGACTAAACTTAAGTCGGGCCTAGGGTAAACCCGCCATCCTGAGCGCAACGGTGCCCTCAAATTTATGATCTGAGTAACTGTTTAAGATTTATTCCACTTTTTCAAGAAAACTACTTAAGAGAGTTAACTTAAGCCTAACAAATCTTCAACGGATCATTTCAGGCACTTAGGGCCTCAGAATTGCGTGCCATAAGATTTTTTGGACTCGTAAAATTCTCATATATTTAAAAAAAATTACGAGGAAATTACAAGTCTTTACATTCTCCCTACCTCATGATTGTACTTCCCCGTAATCCACAACTCAAACTAAGGGAACAAATGGGGGTATTGTGCACGCATCTGATCCTCCCTCTCCAATGTTCTCTCCTAGAGGTTCTGGTGTTATTAGCGGACATGAACCAGAGGTATCGACCATCGATGAAGGACCTGCTCCTATCGATCCTCAATATCTACTGGAACCTCCGTAAAAGTCGTCCCATCATTGACGTCCAACTCTTCGTGGTCGAGGACGTGAGAAAGGACGTGCAATTATATCCTCTTCTAGGATACGTGGAAGACGTCATGCACCTGGTGCAACTGAGGTGTAAGAGCTAAGCGGTAAGACACCTTGCCAACTCTGTTGAGGACCTGGAATGGTTCGTTGAACCTCAAAGATGATTTTTCACCTCGGCCAAATCTCCACAAACCTCGTTGAGGTGAGACCCGTAGAAAGATGTGGTCTCCATCCTCAAACTCCAGAGGTCTCTGTATTCGGTCAATATATGACTTCTTCATGCTCTGTGCAGTCTTCATCCTCTTCTGGATGATCTGCACTTTCTCTATGGTAGCCCATACCATCTCTGGTCTCATGAGTGATGACTCCCCTAGGTTAGTCCAGCACAAAGGTGAACTACAAGGTTGCTCGTACAATGCCTCGAAAGGTGCCATCCCAATGGTGGAGTGATAACTGTTTTTGTATGAAAACTCCACTAAGGGAAAGTGATCCTCCTAGCTGTGACTGAAGTCAAACACACAAGCATAGATCATGTCCTTAGGGTTCCAAATGGTCCGCTCAGTCTGAACATCCATCTGAAGATGGAAGGCGGTGCTCAAATGAAGCTGCATCCCAAAATCCTCCTACAACCCCTTCTTAGCCGCTATGTAATAAGTTCATTACGATCATAGACAATAGTCTAATGTACTCCATGTAGTCGCACAATCTCATACACATAAAGGAGTCACAAGCCCTCTACACAACCCTGCTCTCTGATCGGTAGGATGTGGGCTGACTTGGTGAGTCAGTTGACGATCACCCTAATCGAGTCATGTCTTCTAGATGTACGTGAAATTCCTGTCATGAAGTCCATGGATATCCCATACCACTTCCACTATGGGACCTCCAAATGATGAACCAAGACTGTTGGTACCTGATTCTCTGCCTTTACTTGTTGGTAAGTGAGGCACCAAGAAATAATCTCGGCTACTGCTTTCTTCATTCCAGACCAACAGTGCGGTCGTCGGAGATCCTGGTACATCTTCGCCACTCCTGGATGTACCGCTTGAGGGGATGTGTGGATCTCATTCAACACTTCCTTATTAAGTGACACTTGTACCATAATATGTCATTTTAAGAGGATGACATGCTCCCCACTTTCAGAAAATACATCAGGTGCCTACCCTATGGATATCTGAGCACATCGTGTCTCGCAGTTAGTGTCCCCATGTTGTTCCTCCGTGACTCGCTGAAGAAGGTGGGAGTGACTCTAAGAGACTAAAGGAAGGTTGCTCCATCTATATCCACAAATGATATCTGTAATGTAGCCAGCTGCTCTGTCGCATCACTCAGTAGATGCTGACCAGACCTCTTGCTGAGTGCGTCTACTACTATGTTCCACTTCCTAGGAGTATAGACTATCTCAAAGTCAACTTATGCTACCATAATGGTGAGGTTGGCTGACTCATGAGTGATTGGATGAACCCTCCTATGCCTGAGTTTTTCTTATGCTTCTTGGGTTTCCTTTTTCATCGACCAAGTAAATCCTCATCCCAATGTTGTAGATAAGCCATAACCTCTTTGCCTAATACAGTTAATCTGAGTGTGAACTATGGATGTCAAGTCCAAACCCAAACTAATGTCGTAGGGCCTCGACGTTTCCACCAAGAGGTTCCAACCGAAACTCTCACCTCAAGGGTCACATCACACCATCGGTGGATGTGTGATTATTGTGTCTCCTCCCAAAGGCATCTCCATACGTGAGGATCAATTAAATGGTTTATCCAGAAACTCTAGGTCCTAGACTAAATTCTTGGAAGGAAGTAATGATTGGTACCTATGTCTATTGATATAGAATCTAGTATTAGACATAGATTGTACCTAGAATCATTCCTAGAGCCCTTGGATTTCATTCCTTGACCTCATAAACAACTATCTTCCCCTGTCCTCAAGATCCCTGAGCCAGGAAGGGTCCACAAAAAGTGGGTGGTTTAAACATGTCAAAAATTACACCACCACATGCAACTCTCCTAGCTCTGCTTTCGCATCTGCTATCCTGAAGATTCATCTGTCCTTAACACAATAGACATTCCCAAGTCTCTGAGACGTACCCCAGTTCCATGATTTCCCACTACTAACATTCACTGGCTGTAACAGTTAAGAAAAAGAACATTCAACCACAATGGTTCTCTCTAGCACCCTAGCATAAATAGAAATTCATAGAGGAATAGTGTTGGCTCAGATATCCTTTAAACACACCTATCTCAGAAGTTTGAGCCCTGAATAACTGATCGTATCATATTCATCTTGTACTAGGAAAGAAGGTACGCCTCAATGAATAATCAGCTACTGATATGTCCTCCTTTCGAAGCTGTTGAAGTTCCAGAGAACTCTCAGCCACCTCCTTGAGCCACTCCTCA
Source organism: Viscum album (assembly GCA_963277665.1). Taxonomy (NCBI): domain Eukaryota; kingdom Viridiplantae; phylum Streptophyta; class Magnoliopsida; order Santalales; family Viscaceae; genus Viscum; species Viscum album. Next base: position 1,233,324,982 of record OY728148.1, on the reverse strand, counting down.
GCCACCTGTGAGTCGGGCTCACCTCAGAACCTGAGGGGTATCTGATGCTGAAACACGTGTAAGTCACTAAGCCTATATGTGTCCTCTACTAGTATCGCTGGTTGTAACTGCTGACCAACGGGTAGTGATATAGCTGGCACACTAACTGCAGGTACTATCTCATGAAACGGTCCACATACCCAAGCCTCATCACTAAGAGGACTATCCTCATGGTAACTCACTGAAAAAGACTATTAGTTAAGATCACTGTATGCTCTACTGGTGTCTCAACTAGATGAGAAACTCTAGAAATCACCCCCAGCTAGCCCTCCGCTGCGTGGGAATCTGTCTCTCCTCGAAACCTTAGAGGCCTCTACTGCTGGAACTCGTGAAACATGATCAGTCAGCATGCACCGTCCGCCAGTGTGTCTGGGGGTATCTTCTACCCAATGGGTGGTGATGTTGTTGGTACCCCACCTGAAGGTGCCAACATAGTATGAGGGACCTGCACCAGAGCCTCATCGCTTGGTTGGCCATCAGTGTATACAACTCTAGGAACTCTAAACGGCTATTTGTGTGGAGGAATCCAAAAAGAAACCAATGCGACACGGTCAAAAGATTATACCTAGTCAGCTGACATGGTGAGATGACTTAAGAAATCACAAAGAAAACACTCAATACACTTAACACTATTGCTTTACAGAAAAGATCATAGTATTAAGTTCAATGGTAGAAATGACTCCTTTGATACCAATTTTTCATGACCCATCCCCTAGGGCCCGTGTCATGACTACCCCAATTCTGCCTTCAATAGGCCAGGGGATGGCGACTAGCACCAAAGGCGTAATTACCTAAAAATGGGAAAGAATTGCCTTTATAACCTGTAAATTAACACATCAGAGAACATGGCTGGATATAAAACACTAAGTAAACTGTATAACTAAAGTTTGATGAAAAGTAAAAGGGGCCAGAAATACAATCCCAATTGTAAAGTACAAGGAACTGGAAGTACAAGTACAACTGAAGAAAGGAAAAACAGTTGTTGGGTCAACCTCGAAAATTCCTACATGAAGGGTAGGTATAGATAGCTTCTTCAGCACTCCACGTCCATCATTCTCCTCCGTGTACCAACTCGTCGTAAGGTCCATCTTCAGGTTTCGTCCAATCTTGGTACTCTTAGCCTCAGTCAGCATTGTCTGTCATCTACAACCAACAAAACAAGGTGTGGGTATAACCCTTGTCGGTGTGAGTATAACGATACTCAGTAGGGACCCCGATACCCTCAAGCTCTCACAAAATCTAACAAGGATAAACCACAATATATGAAATCAACAGATAACCTTAATTAAGTATATTCCCATACATATACCTAAGTTATCAAGTAATCTATCTCAATCATGAGCAAAACACAAAAGATACTGACTCAGCTCAACCAGGGTTTTTATTCTCATTATCAAAACCACGGATTCTGGAGAATTCCTCCTCTATCGAGTAAAGTGGGCATGTCGTGACACCAAGAGAGCTTCCCACTAACTTTGGACTACTGAGTTACTCCTCCTGTTGATTACCATGGGTCTACTACATCACACAGAGGCACTCCCCACCGTGGGTCTACAGCCACAACCAGGCGCTCCCCCTCATAGCCTACAGAGGTACTCTTCCTGTCGAGTACCACGGGTCTTCCGCCACAATCAGGTGCTCCCCCACCATGGGTTTTCCACCACAACCATCTGCTCTCTACTAGGCCAGTCGAGTCACTCCGAGTTAATCAGTCAGCAGTCGTCAAGTCTCAGCTAGCTACTAGGTCTCTGCACTCTGCCCGCTCGTAAATGGACGAATCTTTTCCCTAAGCTACTAGTCGATACACAAACATTCACGAAGCCCCACTAAGAAGTATTTCAAAGGTCTGCCATGTCATAGGGGTCTTAACACAATAGAAAACATGTCAATCGGACTCCCGGTCTGTAAGTTATTATCCATTTAGTCCCAGTGGCCCAGTTGGATTCCTGCACGATCCAACCTGATCGTATATCAACTACACCCCAATCATTAGTGGGGTATACTCAAAGGGACCATAATACTCCAAAATTTGTGGCGCCATAGACGGTTTGTCAAACGGATATATGATGCCAAATATATGGCCAAAAGAAAGTGAAGGGGTCGAAATGGGCCCGGGTCCAGACCGACCCGGACTGACCGACCCATCCTGACCCAGTCTGGGCCAACTCGGCCTGACCTATTGGTTCTGGCCCAGCCCATTGGTTGGGACATCCCATTAGGTTCAGCCCAACCCACTAGGCACAACCCATCATGCGGCAATGGGTCACGGAGGGCCGCGAGGGCGCAGACCGGTCTTGACGGTGCAGACTGTCCGTGGGTCGGTGCAAGGGTGGTTCGGCCTGCTGTGTGTCGTGGGGGCACGACTGGGCCTAGTGGGCACAGCAAGGGGCAAGACCGGTTCTGCCGAGGCGATTAGAGGGACACGCGGAGGCCAGCCCGGCCGAGGCACCGCACGTGGCATGGGAGGCCGGCTCGTCCGGGGCGCCGCAAGGGGCAGGGGTGGCTGGCGCGGCCGAGGCACTGTAAGGGGCGTGGTAGGCCAGCGCATCTGGGGCTTAGGAGGCCGGTGGCTGACGTGGTTGGGGCGGCTTTAGAGGGCTCTGTGAGGCCGGTTCAGCTGAGAGGCGCGGAGGCTGGGAGATGGGGGAGGCACGACTGGGGCGGCTGGGAAGCTGGAGGGTGGTGCAGTTCGGCCTGGGGCGGCGGAGTTGGTTCGGCTGAGGAGCTGGAGCGTTGCGAGGGTGGTGCAGGTTTCCTTCGTTGCCATCGTCATCTCATTGCCTTGTCTCTATACTGAAGAACATCACAAATAAGAACGATGTAGCGGGGTCAGGCCATGTTAATTTGGCCCGCACCATCCGCGTTTAGGGTGGTAACAATCAGTTCATCAAGAACATAAACAAAGAAAAAGCATGGAAGATATCTTAAAATCATCAATTCCCATAATCACTCATTAAAAATATATTCCCAACCCAAAAGGAAAAACATCTTCGGATCAACATGAAAATAAGTTGGTCTGCGTTCTTTGTTTTGGAAGGAAATAAACAAGTGAATAATGTCATACATAAATAAAATCCCTTCATTGCCTATTGTACGTAAACATTTGTGCGAGAAGGGGGACGTCGATTTGTTGTAGAGGAACATGTACTACATCAATGGATGTTTCGAGAAAGGAATTCTAAGTCGAGGTCGTTCTTCATAGTCGAAGGCAATCCTCGTCGGCATTCTTCATCGGTGGAGCGTTCTTTGTGGAAGAACACGTTCTTCATTGGAGAGTGTAATCCTCCCAGTGTTGAGCATCACGTCACTTTACCAGTGCTTCGTCTCTTGGTGAATAAGTCTCAAATCCTCCTCCCTAGAACAATATATATAATAGAGGGGGAGGTAGGTAACAATCATTGGAATTTATGATGGTTCATTAATGAGGAACCTTCCTAACTTCCAACAACGTTGTGACTTAATTTAAAAAGGTTTAAGCCAATTAATTTAAGCTGGCACAACGATACATTGCTTTTGAAAGATTAATGGTTTGTGTGTTGTCACAATTAAGGTGGAGGTGGTTAAGAATCTCTCCCTCATTAATTGTGGGAGTTGAGGGTTTCTCCCAATTAAAGGGGGTTTCAAGGGGGTTTAATCCCGGGTGGTCCCCACCACCATAACCTCTCATGGGAGGTTATGGTCCGGGTGGTCCCCACCACCTTAACCTCTCATTGGAGTTTATGGTCTAGTGGTCCCCACATCCAAATTCAACATGGAGGTTTAGTTCTAGTGGACCCCACCTGAAATATCTACAAGGAAGCTCAAAATAAAATAAAATGAATTTTATTTTATTTTATTATTTCCACAAAAAACCCCAAAACTAACATTCTCCCTCATCCATTTGCCATCGAGGTGAAAGTCTCTTTATGTGAATACTAGCACTACGAGTTCCACAATGCCCTCATATTTCAATTCCAAGGACCAGTTAAAAAGTTATAATATGCTACTCGCACGTTTATGGACGTACCCAAAAAAAAGTTCGGAAAAATGTTATCAGTCACCCTCGACCAGCACCGGTAGAGGTTAGGCTCTACCTCGGTGAAACACACCCCAACGAACCTAACACTACTCTCAAATTTTCAATTTGAGTTACCGTTTTGAATTTATGAATTTTACAATAACATAATTGTCAATTAATTATTTTATGTGCGGCCAAAAACTAACTTTTTCTGGTGGCCCATGCCAGCCAAAGTTAGTATCTACATAAATAAAGCATTCCCTTACAAGTTCCCCAGTGGTCTTAGATTTTTAATCCGAGATACCGTTTGTGAGTTATAAGCATTTGAAAAATAAAATAATTTATTTTATTATTTATTTACGGTTATGCTAATTTTGGGTTTTCTCACAGGAGGCCCACGCCGATTAATCTTAAGATGCACCTAGGGTAAACTGGAAATCCTGAGTGCAACGGTGCCCCCAGATTTCTGATCAGAGTAACCATTTAAGAGTTATTCCACTTTTTCAGGAAAAATTCTTACCCGCGTTAACTTAATCTTAACAAAACTTCGACAGATCATTCTGGGCACTCCGGGCCTTGGAATCACACACCGTCTGATTTTGCGGGCTCATAAAATTCCTATATATTTATAACAATTACATGGAAATTAAGGGTTTTTATATTAAACTTTCAAAAAATGAAATATGAAGCAATTTTCTCCCATATATATTGTTATAGTATCCAAATCATGTAAATCATTATTTTTCTCTACTTTTATTTATTTCTATTCAGTGTTTTTTGGTGAATTTTTAATATTACTGTGTGATGAGAATTGAATCACTGAAAAAATTTATGGTTCTTTAACTTCTTATGTAGTGGAATATCGTAGTCATGGAGTTTACCTACCAATTATTTTAAAGTGTTTTGTTCCAATATAAATGTTTTTGTTGTTTTTCATCCATAAATTTGTGTTCTGTGATCCCGAACAATATAGATTTATGTAAATTTTCATCCCTAGCTACAAATAATTTTTATTTCATCATATTATAATTTATTAATGATGGTCATACTCAAATTTGAATGATAATTCATTGATAAATGTTACACAACTAAATTAAAACAACCATAAATCTATTTCATAGTAAATAAAAAATGAAAATGATAATAACCTTATAATACATGACACGATAGACAATTATTTTAATATATTATAGATTGGAATATTTTTATTAACCCATTTTGGTATATTACTTAAATAAAATAGTGAAAAATTTAATATTTCTAATATATAAAAGAATTTTTTTCTTAAAAATTTCAATGAAATGAACTTTATATTCAATACATTAACTTTTAAAATCATTTCATGAAAATTTTTATAAATTATTTTCTTAATATTCATTACATACATGTAGTGATACAACTGACTCAATTAATAATAATGAAACCCAAAGAATATACTTTTCATTCTAAAATTCATATTTGAATTTAAAGGAACACTTATATTTAATGAATTTTTTTGACCCATTCTATATATAGATCTCAAAATATAATTTTTAATAAGGATATCACCCCCAATATACATTAAGGTGAAAATTATTTCTTTATAAAATTATCAGAGTTCTATCATTTTTTCTATAAAGATGATCTATTAGCTGAAATAGATAATGCACTATAATGCTAAAATTTTGATGAAATTTTGATCTCTGAGATCGTGTATTTTCCATAAATATAATTAAAGATAAATTATTTTTCAGATTCAGACCATAAATCATTCTATATGTTGATATATTATCATCCATAAAAGTTCCGTAGACATCAGAACATACTTATTTAGAAATTATTTATATGCTTGTGCACTGATAGTGCACAAATCATTAAACTTATTTATTTATTAATATAAGTATACAAAAATATTATTTTCTATATTTGTATGTCTATATATAATTATAATTATTTTATAAAATGGATTTCCCATCCACATCGATGGAATAATGTTATAAATGTGAATGAAAATAGAGCACTTATTGGGTGAAGTATGGATTTGGTGAGATTGGTTGAATCTACCACATGATAATCCCAATCTCAAGTGTAATTGGTTATATGGTTAATCAAGATGTTTTCCATCAAATTTATTCCATGTTATTTTATTTATAGAATACCCTAATTCATTATTATCTATATTTATTTTATCTGAATGTCATTTTATACTTGTTTCCATTTTTTCAGAAATAAAATGTTATTGACATATTAGAATAAAAGGAAAGCTTCCAATAAATATTATATCAGATGAGATTCATTTACCTCTTTATTATCTTTAAATATTGATATACCACACTTTTTATTTATTTATTGATATATGTAATTTTATCAAAAACAGAAAAACATTAGGGAGTAACATGATCTGATAATTTGAAAATATTAATTCCACAAGCAAATTTAATGCCATATAATATTTTTTCAGAATGCATGAATCATCAAGTAATAATTCAATAAAATATTTAATTATATAATCAATCCTAATATCAAAAAATCCATATATAATTTTTCTATAAAATATTCACATTAAAAACTTTTTTCTTTTCACGACACATATGAAAAGTATTATATGTTACATCCCTTATCTTTCTAACATGATAAGATTTATCAATCTAATAAATAGATAAAAATTTCACAAATTTATTCAATCAATCATTAACCATATAATAAGAATTGTTATCTTTTTATAAAAATATAAACCAATCGTATATCAAATTATCTATTTCAATCCTTTCTGTAGATTAAAAATTAGTACCCACTAGATTTGTTTCTCCATTGTGATGTCGTATGTGATAGTAAGTTTTGAAACATTTTTTAGTGATATGGTAAATAAATTTTTCATGATTTAACTAATTAATTCCAATAAATTTGAAATAAAAAAATTAATGTATTCATGCACGTGAAATCATACAGAATGAAAAATCTAAACAAAATTATAAACCATTTTAAAACTCATATATGATCTAATATGCATAGTATATTCCAATTTTATCCTACATAATATTTAAACTAAATTTATTACTAATATGACCTATTTCTTTGTGAAATTAATGAATTGTACTTTATTGAAAATAAATTTATTTTATTCCCCCATATGTATTAATTAATAAAGTTCTAAAGAGTTTTGGTTTTAACAGATAGTGTTTTTAGATTGTCAAAATATTTCTTTAAATAGAATAATTGTGAATTTAATTGGTTTATTTAGTTTCAAAAATAAAAATCATTTTTTTATATTGATAAATCCTTTGATTTAGGGTTATGTAATAAATGAATAAGATGGATGAGTAGTGAATAGAAAATTTAGAAAAGGCATACATAATGTTTATGAGGATGTGAAACTAAATAAAAAAGGGATATAACACTAATGCATTGAACACATTAGATATTTTCAATGGAAATAGAAGTGGAAATATTGATACCTAATAACAACTCTAGAAGATCAAACCATACGTAACATTTCCATTAAAAATGTTAAGGATGTAAATTTTTTATTTAATCTTAAGTAAGGGTTCATTGAAATGATGGATTTATGAATAAGGGGAACTTTATTATTTTATAAGACACATAAAGGCCTTTTCATTGAAATATATAAAGAATGGAATATCATGTGGGTATAAATATTTACAAAACACTTATTAAGGAAAATTTACTAAAAATATTACATTTAAGCTATATGGTTTTTGTACATTCCGTGAGAACTAGAAAAGCATCTTCATATGAGGGAAGAATTGAGATAATAAACTAATATTAAACAAAGGATGGGAGGAATTTCTTCAATGATATGTATTTTTATAAATATAAAAATACTAAATGAATATTAGAAATCAAATATGATATAATCTCACAAAAATGGATTGGAATCAAGAATGTAATGGAGAATCCATTCGAATGAATGTATTGATCAACGTTTGAGTTGCTTATAGTTTTACTGTTGTATTATTTTATTTTTTCTCTTTGATTTCTGTAACCTCTCATATGGATGGGTAAAACTATTTGGTGATTTGAACAAGGGGAAATATGGCCCTTTTTTAATTCATGAGTCTATAATTGAATGAATAATGTTAAACCTATATTGATTTAGTTATTTTTTTAGTAGAATGGTATTATTTATAATGTGATTGTATTGAGGTTATTATTATAATAAATTAAATATTTTATAAGATGATAATAATAATTTTACCTCAATCAAAATTAGTTTACATAAAATGGTATAGGAATGTTTTAGTAGTGAATATGTAGAATTTTATGATATGTTTATAGAAGGAAGTGGATTTATGTGGATAGCTTAAGAGTACATCTACTTCATTGGAAATTTCATTGGTAATTTATAGAGAGCTCATTATTAAAGAATTTAAACAATTATCTATTATCTTCCCATAAAAATTATAAGTATGATTATTTATTACTTATCATTGATTATTTAAATCTCTAATTCATTACAATCCCTTGGTGATAGAGAGATAATTTTGGATTCTCTCATTAATCAATTATTAAGATGAAGAATCAATTATTTTTACGAGTAGAAGAACATTAATTTTTTTTATAAAAACTGTGAACCAATAACTAATCTCAATTTTGGTAAATTTAACTTTTTTAAATATTTTTCTATTTTTCTCAATATAAAATTCATCAAAACCCTTTTTAATTATAATAAAAACGGTATTTTCACCCCTCTTCAGAGACAAAATTAATTCTCTAATATACTATATAATAACATTTGGTTTCAAATTTGTTTTTTCACACTCACAATATCTTCTTCAAAAGAAAATTTTCATTTTTAAGGAGGTGGTTTTGAAAATTAAATAAAATTAATTTTCATGACCTGATCCAACAGTTACCATATTTTCCACATTAATCCAAATATATAGATAAGTTTACTATATAAACTTAGGGAGTTGTAGACTTTAATTTTGAATGTGGAAACCATAAATTGATTGAATGAAGTGAGAATTATTGTGATCAATTAGGATACACTTATAAAAATATTGTACAAAATCAAATCCCATCCCTAAGATGCATATTACACCTCATTTAACACACCAAAATAAATTAATTTCAATTGTTACATTAAATGTTTATTTTAAAATAAAACTGTATTGATTAAACTTTTCTATATTTTCAATGGTTCACAAGTGAGGAAAAAAAATCATATCCTGGAATTCACTGTGGTTTTTAAAAAATTTATTTTATGAGGTTTTATTAAGAATAAATCAAGTGGAGATAATTTACATAATTTCGTGAAGAAGAAGTTATAAAAATGATATAAAACCAATATCCTAATGAAATCAATAAATTGGATGATCTCTATGGAATATTTATCTAAATTTTCTTTCCAAATTCATTTATCACTTCCCCAAGGAATAGATATATGATATACTATAGTATACATGAGAGTCCACCGTGAATAATTATAAGGATTCAAGAAGAAATGTGCAAGTTGTAAACATTGACCAATAGAGGAATATCATTTCCTAATATTATTTTGTAATGAACTATTTGACTGTGATATGAATATGCTAGATTCATCATCATGCAGATTTTTTATTGAAAATTAACTAATTGAATCAACTGTAATAATAGAAAAGTTAAAATAAAATCTCAAATTGTTTTCTATAAGTGGTACTGGGATATGAGGAGTTTATGGTGTAAGTTATTCTACACCAGATTTACTTGAATCTAAACCTAAGAAACTATATCTATTATATGGATAAGAAGATCTCTAAGGATATATGTTCCCTAAAGTGATTTCATGTGATACTAAAGCTATATACTGACCTATGAGTGATTCATGTCATAAATAATTAAAAAATTTATATTTTCTAGCCAACCATTGGGTAATATTTCCTCGATAATAATGTATGTTTTGTAATACCTTTCCATGAAACTACCTTTCCAATATATTTTCTCATCACGAAACATATACTACGATTCATTTAGAATGGTTTTTCCATTCATTGGAAACTAAATGTTAACATGTCGACGTTATGATATTTGAACCAAAATCTATTATTTAGTGAAAAAATTCATGGGATAAATTAGATGAAAAGTTTGATGTATTTAATTAATAGATGCTTTAATTCTAAAAAGAATTTACTCATGATCTATAATAAATGATTAAATTTGAAATATTTTGAGGAGTGTCCTCGATACATTATAAGTAGTTTATTCCTATGGGATGGGTAGTGTGTGCACTTTATCATACTATAAAGAATACTACTTATCACTCCAAGATCTTTATTCTTCCAATTTTGTACTATCATGTGAATATACACTATATATATAGGGGAAATCTTATTCATATGTCAATAATTCATCTAACCAGGGATACTTTTGAAGGTGGGAGTCATTATAATATCACATATTTGATCACTATAAAACATATTTTAACTCGTTCGAGGAAGATATTGTGGCTTCTAAGATATAAGGCGTGTACTATTACACTCAATTATCTGTTTCTAGTTTACCAATATTTCATACATCAATGTATTATGATACTGTACTGGTATTCTAAATCGCTAAAAAATGTTCTAATAAGTGTCATTAAACCCCTAATAATCTGAAGAGTGGTTTGAGAGTATACAATTTTTTAGATTTTTGAAACCATATGGGAAATTATGTTCTTGTATACCATATACCTTATCACATGCTAGTTATAAAATATGATTCAAAAATAATTTTTACTGGATTTATATCAAAACATATTAAATAGGATATCATAATCCACAACAAGTTTTAAATTCATGGATTTGAATTATCCCTAGCATACGACTCCCACACATTGTAAAATTTTATTTATGTGATGTGTATTAAAATAATAGAGTGTCACATTGAAAATATGTTATCTTTTTAAATAAAAAATAAAACATGTTATATCATTGAGAATGATTGGGAATTTCGTCTTTAAAATACAATTGATAGTTCTTCATATTCTATCATATATAATGCATTTATTAATAGTCATTAAATATTATTGATGCCAAATTAATCTATTTTATTTTTAGTTATAGTTTACGACTCACCCCTAATCATAAAATAAAATCTACATAAAAATAAATTATTTTAAATTTTATTTTTATTCAATTGTGAATTGAATTTCTTATTTAAAAATTGTATCTAAAAATGATAAAATGTATTTTCTATATATTTATTAATTTATAAAGAGTATATATTAGTCAATTTTATATATTTTTTAAAATTAATAAGACAAATTTTCATAAATAATTTATTGATAGAAATTACTTAAATTTTAATATTAATATTAAAACTACCTTTTAAAAAATTATATTGCATTAAATATGAATTAAATAATTTTTTTATTTATAACCGATAATGGGAAATTTATAAAGAGTTCATAAATTTCAAAATAATGAAATATATAAAGTGTTTATATTTAAATTATGATTTTTTCACAGTTGATCAATTTGAATTAGTCAAAATAAAGACTTATTTTGGTAAATTATTTAATCATCATTAAAAATGGTTGCGATGATTGATTTGATAAAGGTTAAAATAATATCAAATATATTATATTCATATTATGTAGTATTTTCATAATTGAAACTGGATTCTAAAATGTTTATATTTCAATAAAATATCATATTTTAAAGTAAAATTCAAAATAATAAAAAACATAGTGGAGTTAAAATTATTAATAAACATAAATATAATATATTCAAGGTTATTTAATCTTAACATTTAGTTGGATAAGAATATAATGTGTTTATAATAATTAATTTTTATTGAATATTCATAAATGATTTTGTCATGTTTAAAATTGTTAAGTCTTCATTTATTTAAATGTTATTCTATAAATTATTATTCATTTATATATATTATATATATTGTTAATATGTGTATGCCTTAGTTTATGTTTTTGAACAGATTCATAAAAAGTTTAAATTCTTTCATTATATTCTAGTTATGATTACATTATATTTAGTTTTAATCTTACTCAACCTCAATTTTTGGCTAATATTATTAGCTAGAATTTAACTATTGATTATAATTTATACACATTATAGTTATATTTATGTTGAATTGAATTATATATTACATAAATTATACTTGTTTAGTAGAACTTTGGTTAGAGATACCACTGGCATGGATGTTAGAACTTATTCCTGGAGGGTGGTAGTTGGGTATCTATGTCTCTAGGCTTACTCATGAAGAGATTATCAATTTAATATATCCTTAATCCTTTACATGAAGAGTATAGGTACCTTATACATGATATATATTTGGATATGTGTAAATATATTTGGATTGTATTCTTGGATGAGTAACATAAATAATGTGTTGAAAGTGGAGTTACACATCAATATAGTTTAAACATATTGATTTTATGGGGGGAGGGTAATGTGGTTCTGTGATAAATTATAAGATGTATACCTAAATAAATAGAATAAAAGGAGATAATATGGTGAGATTAAATCCCCTTAAAAATACTATTTGTTGAAATCCTTCAAAATAAAAACTTTTCATGACCATAATAATTTAGTAAGGGTGACCCTAACCACTAGAATTCTATGGATTATCTTATGTAAGGAATGAAATTAATGAGGAAACCCTTACCCTTTGGTTCCTTTCTTGTGGAATTTTATTAGGGATAAAATTAAAATGGAATAATTAAACATTAAGATAACATAGAAATAAAGCTAATTTTATTTCCATATAATAGATTTGGATAAATATTTATCCACTTTTCTATGAAAAAGTCATATATGATATGATTGATATTAGTTATCTACCAAAAATAGACATGAATTATTAATGTGATACCCAATAAATATATTGATGAAGTACATATATTTGACCACTAATGGATGTGGATAATTTTAAATGGGGTCATCATCTAATTGGGATCCCATTTAATAATGTTATTTATTAAGTGGTTATAAAATAAGATTCTCATCTAAAAGAAAATCATTAGTTATAGATGAAGAGAATCATCATCATAAAAACTAAATTTTAGAATAATCCTTGATATAGGGAATATTATTACAAAGAAAATAATTATATTGGTAGGATATGAATAGTTCTTATATAAGGATAAATTTTACATGTTAGAGAAATACCTTCATGAGTAACATTTTATTGAAGTCATTAATGAACTCAATCTAGACACTTATGGGAATTATAAAATGATTCTCCTAGCATTTAATAGGAATTTGATGAATAATGATTAAATGTATTTTAGTCTCATATACTCTATAAGATTATGTATGATACTCAATAATATTGAGTATTCTTCGGACATGGTGAGACTAGATGTTATACATATTTTAATTTTAAAAGTAATTCTAATATAAAATATATAAAGATTCTAGATAGATGAATGAATTCATGAAATTTTTACATGATATTACTAAGAGTTGGGAATACAAGAACTTGGAAAATTATGTATATGTTTCAATATATATTAACAGTAGATGAGGTTAAGATATAAAAAATAAAGAATAATTGTTAGTTATAGTGTCCAAAATAGTTTTATTGAGTAGTTATTTATGGATAATGAAACCTAAGAGAGGAATCATAACGTAATGAGTAATGATTTTAGATAATGATTTTTTTGAAGGTACCCAAAGTGGTTTTAAAGTCCATGTAATTTCCTTTAAATGTATATGGGATATAGAAATCGATTATCTAAGTAGTAAGGTGATTTAATACTAAATACATACTTTAAAATTATTTGAATGTGTTTAAAATCATGTGAATAATTGATAAAGATTATAATTTACAATAATTGGGGTAATGGAAAATGGTTGCTTATATCAATATTTGAATAAAAATAAATTTATCTAGATTTGAAGAATCTAAGAAAAATATGTAAATATTTATCTAATTTATCTTATATGACAAGATAATTTTTTAATTAACTCAGATTTACTGTAAAAAATTAAAATATTAATTGTATGGACATGGTTCATGAATCCTCATATTATATAAAATATTTTGAAAATGAGACAAGGATATTTTTTGAAAGTTAAATTTTTCATTATCATAAAATTAATTTAAATTGATATAAACCATCTTATATGACCCAATGTGTATCCTATAATACCTTAATTACATTCTCAACACCCAAACAAATATTAACCACTAGGGTAACGTATCAAACTAATGACTACCCTACAAGACAACACATGTTCCTTCAATGTTATTTTTCATTACTCATAAACACCTTTAGAAATTAATTTATTGATAACATTATTTAAACTAATCTATGATAAGAATAATTAAATATGGAGTTTTTATGGCATCCCTCCTTTTTATTCTATAACATTTAATTACGTGGTACAAACATAGGATCTTTTATGTTTAGTTTCTTTGAAAAATTCACATAATACATAAAAACACAAAACATTCTTCTAAGTCTACTTCAATATGCATTCAGGGATTCACCTAGAATTACTTTAACTATATCTCATATACTAGGGACATACATCAACGTAAACGGTTTATCATGAATCCCGACATGGGAGTATGCAACAAAGACAAACAACATGTGATCATGAGACATATCAACAAAAAAATGAGGCATAACAATAAGGCATAAAAATGAGACATAACATAATAATAATAAAATAATTCATGAAATGTAAAATTTTCTATAAAATATAAATTATATATTCATAAAAAAGAACTAATTTTAATCTCCAAGGTGTCATAAATTAAAATTACAAAGGTTAATTACTAAGTAATCATAAAACATGTCATCTCTATAGATTAAATTTTTTCCAGAATGACGTAACATGAAATAAGGGAGAATGATTTATATGTGTTAAATAATGTGAGAAACATATATCATAATCAAAAATTTCCTTAATAATCCATGGAGAATAAAGAATAGGTTTCTTATCAAATGCATGGCGTTTCAAAAGTGCTTAAAGAGATTATCATTATTTCATTTTTTACCCACAGAAAAGATATATGGTTTTCATCATCTAATTATCAAATAAAATAAATATTTTTTTACATATAGAAGAATAAACATGAAAAAATGTGGTTTTGGTATTCAAAAAAATAATGTAAAAGATAATTTATTAATAAGAAAAATAAATTTTCAGGAGTAAATTTTACAAAAAATGGGTATAAAACGTGGTTTTAATAAAATTGTTAAATGAAAGGGTAAAATTATCTCATTGAAAATATATGATCATTACAGTAATGTTATAATATAACGTGAAAAGATATAAGTTAATTGTAAATTAGAAGACATACCATAAAACAGACTATTTACTGGAAAAGAGAAGTGTTGATTTTCCCTTACCTTGAAGACTTCTTCCTAAAAATTGAGGATTGAACCTTGGGGAATAAAGTAAAATTTCATGGGACTCATTGAAATAAAAATAAATATAAAACCATGAATTATGGATTAATAGTTAAGGGAAGTAGATAAATTTGTGAGTATTTATAAGAGAAGTAGAGGAATTCTTTAATAATTTCCAAATATAGTCCTCAGAAATCAAGGTTGTAAAAAGTTAAAGCCACTAGATTAACCATGGTTTCTTATTATGGTTTTGAACATTTGGGTCATATTTTATGACATTTTAATCCTAAATAACAGAACATCGTTATTTAATCCATATTGTGGAAAGGAATAGAAAAGATTACATAACGTAATGTTTTTAAAAACCCAATTTTTCTTTTTAGAGTTTGGAATGTAACTTATAGTTTTAAAAATTGAATATAATCTATTAAAATACTAAATATTAACATAATAACATATTTTAGGTCATGTGTTTTTTCATTAATTATTAATTAACTAGGAAATAAATATGATGTCATAAAATATACAAAAACACTAAAGGTGTATTTTTTACTATTCACAAAAAATCAATGAACTTTTGAAAATTATAATAAATATTCCTTAACCAAATATCTACATTCTCATTTCATAAATGTAATTTATTTTCTATAAAACATTCTCAAAATATGATAATATTAACATTTTAATATAAAAATTCTAATTTTTTATAGAATATCAGTTTTTAAGGCACAATCAAATTTATGACACATATAATATATTTCCTATGCCATTATAAAATTTGTTTTTCATTTATTATTTTAATAAATGTTTTTTTGAAATATACATTCACTATATTTAAAAATAATCATAATACCTTGGTGTTTTATAAAAATTATATATATTTTATTGAAAAATTCAATTATATTTTATTGGCATCCGAAAATCAAATTACCAAATTCTTCTCAATTAAAAATATATTTTAATAAGAAAAACTATTCTTAAATGGAATTTATGGAAAAAATATTTTGTTTAAAACAATAAAATTTACATTTTATGAAACTAATTTCTGGACACATGAACCCTTATTACACCTTTATACACCCTGAGTGTAAGTTGTGTGACAGCGGTAGTTTGGTGGAGTTCCTTAGATAACATTGACCAAGTGGTAATCTCCACTAAAATGAACTTCTCTCATATGTGATTTAATTCAATGATTTCCATTTTAATCTCAACTGAAGTTAGTCAAGTGAGAACTCCAGTGACAGTAAGCCTCTTCCATGTTCGAAAAAATGGGCTTCAAACAAAAGGAATCTATTGGTTAAGGCCATTGATTCTTATTTCTATGTCAATTTTTCCTTTTCCATTACTACTTATAAACACTAACTATAATGGTAAAATAATATAAAAATGTATTAGTTCCCAATGTTCATATTTACCAATGGTCATATTTTACAAACATTTATATATAGTTGAATCCCAATGGTCACATTTCCATTTGTACCCTATAAATAATACATCATTTTTACACTCAAAATTCTCTAAAAACACTTGTGGTTTTATTATAAAATTATTAATATGCTTATTTATTTAGTAATATTTTGATCCATTTATATAGAATTTTCAATGGGGTGAAGATTCTATTAGTTTAGGGAACTCTTTATTTTCCCATTTTTATTTATTTATTTTATATTTTATATCCAGTTATGTTGTTTAATATTTTATTTAGTTTTGTAGATGAATAATGTAAAGATTATTGTTAATAAGATAAAAAAATTTAGTTTCTAATTCTTTTTTCATGTATAGAATTATATAATGTAAAAAACAATTCAAATGTCATTTGAAATGTCACGCTTATTATATTATTTTCATATTAATAAATTTCATCCATAAAATTTTAAATCATGTTTTCAGTTGAGAAAAGTTGAGGGTATTTCTGTCTCATTGTCTATTTTTCCCCCCATGTCGCTTTTTCGTATTTATGGTTCCTCTACAACACATTGATGAGATGGGTAGAAATGTTTCACAGAACCTTTTTCTATGGTCTAATATTTACATTCGATTCTCCCTATAAGAGAGGTCATGTTCTAGTTGTACCATCTCCATATTCATTACATGTGAGGGATCCGTTGTTTACTTCCTCAATAGAGATACTTGTAATACATCATGGACTTGAAGAAGATTTGAGGGTTGTTATATCATAATGGACATTGTTCCTATGTGATAAAGGATTTCAAAAGGCCCAATGAAACTATTTCAAAGAAAAAATTTCTTTCCAAACTATATTAGTCTCTTCTCTGGTGATATTCCAATGGAGAATTTTTCTCTAACATCAAACTCCAAGTCCCTTCAATTATTGTTATCATATCTCTTCTTCCGACTATCATATCTCTTTATATGTTATTGTATGGCATGAAAATTTTTTATGAAATCTTTCATAATATCATAACCAAGAAATTTACTCTCATAAACATCATCCTAAAACGTATGAGTTATACATCTCTTTCCATACAGAGCATCATATGGTTGTATTTGAATACTCTATTAGAAACTTTTATTGTATTAGAACTCAACTAATGGGTGGTGTTGTTCCTATTCACCTTTAAATTTAATATAGAATTTTATTAACATTTATTAGAGTTTTTGAATAGTCCTTTTTGATTTTCCATATATTTGGGTTCGATAGGTCATACTGAAATTCAATTCAGTATTTTGAAAATTTTGGAGACTTCTCCCAAATTTAGATGTGATCCTTTGATCATGATCATAAATAATTGAAATTGGAACCCCATGCAGCCTCACAAATTTATTCATGTATATCTTATCAAAATGGTCAAGAGAGAAATATTACCAAATATATATTAAATTGGTAGTCTTTGTGAGATGAGCCACTTTAAAAAAAATTACATTATTTCCATTAAATATTCTTGGGAGACCAGTTATGAAGTCCATAGTGATATTGTCCCACTTCAATGTTGGTATGAGTAGTTGTTTCAATACCACTAAAGAAGTTTCCATCCTTCCTTTACTTTTTGACATATCAAGCACCTTGTAGTGTAGTAGACAATATCCCTATTCATATTATCCTTCCAACAATGATCACAAAGGTCCCTATTAATTTTAGTTATTTCAGGATGTATAGAAAATATAGAACTGTGATCTTCATCCATTAACTACATCTTTATATCTAAGATTGATGTAAAATATATCCTTGTATTCATTTTATTACATCTTCAATATCAATATTGAACTTAGGAAACTTTCCATTCTTTACAACCTCCATTTTTCTTTATAAAAAATGATCTTCTTTGTGCAGTTTCTTGATCTTCTCAATTAATAATATTTGAGAAATAATTTGGGATATGGTTGATAACATCTCATCCCTTATGATTCCCATTTATAATATTACTAGGTCCATGTTCAGAGGATAAATTTGAATCCTTGACATTTCTAGTAAAATAGGGTCTTTCCTACTTACTGCACGAACTTGTTTTTTTCTCTTCCTAATTGATAATGAATTTAATATTCATAGTCTTTAAGAAGTACACACCATATTTTTTCCCATGTTAAATTTATTTTACCTTAAAATATACTTCAAAATTTGGAAGTCTATGTATATATCAAATTTCTTCTCGTAAAGATAGATCCTACTTATTTTCAGAGTAGAAATAACAATAGCTTGAAACAATTCCTGTGTATAATAATTCCTCTCATGATTATTTAACTATCGAGATGCATAAGAAATAACCTTGTTATTTTGCATGAGGATGAACCCAATCCCTTTCAGAGATGAATCACTATAAATAAAATGTACTTCTATGAAATGTAGTAGATCTACCACTGGTATAGTAATCATTATATTCTTCAATTATTTTAATCGTTGTTTTCACCCCTTAACCAAGATGAACTAATACCTGTTTCAAGTTAACGTGGTTAGTGGATTAGAAAGTCATCAAAAAATTTATCAAAAAACTTGAATAATTGTATAATAAACTAAATAAACTATGAATCTTAGAAACCATTTTATGATGTGTCCACTCCTCTACAAAATTTGTCTTTATAGGGTCAACTAATATTTCTTCATGGGTAACAATATTCCCCAAGAATGAAAATTTTTGTAACTAGAATTCACATTTCCTGAATTTTCCAAAAATTTCCAAATTCCTCAAATTTTATAGAATAACCCTTAGATGATCCTCATACACCTCATAAGATTTGTAATATATCATAATATCATTAATATGAACTAAAATGAATTTATCAAGGCAGCCCTTAAAGACCCTTTTCTTCAAATCCATAAATATATTAGGAGAAGTAGAAAAGAAGATTGTAATAGCAAAAAACTCATAATTACAATATCATGTATAGAATAAAGAATTTGGAATATCTTATTTATTCACCGTAAATTGATGATACACATATCGTAGGTTAGTCTTCAAGAAGAATTGATCGCCATGAAGCTATTGAAATAAATCATCAATCCTTTTTAGAGGGTACTTGTTCTTCACTGTGATCCCATTAATTTTTCTATAATAAATGAATTACCACATTGATCCATCATTATTTTTAAAAATAGAATAGGTTCATCCCTAGGATAAACCCATGGATAGATAAATCCTTCATATTAAACATCTTGAATTTGTTTCTTTAATTCAACTAACTCTATATTTTCAATTATATACTTGGTAGTTTATATCAGCTTGGATCTAGGTATGATTTCAGTAGAGAAATATAACTCTCTTTCTGAGGGAGTTCCATTTTAATCTTAAAGAAATACATCAATTTATTCTTGAAATTTGGGGAAATTATCAATATTTATGCATTCACTTCCTTCTCTATCTTCATTTATCATCTCCATAAAGAAGACTATGGGTGGTAGTTCTAGAAAAATCTCACACTGAGATATCTCTCCTTTGATAGAGATTATAAATTGTACATTCAAGACTACTAAAATTTCATCTCTTACATATTTTATCTTATAATTGTACATTTAAATCCCTTACATCACTATTATAGTTTCAAATTCGATCATGAGAATTACTATTACAATTTCAATGAGATTTAACTCTCTAAAGTTAATACTATAGTTTCTATAAACTATTGATGCTAGGGTAACTTATCATGGAGTCTTGAATGATAATAGTAATTTTATAATTTAATGGATTTATTTCTATATTATTTTAAAACATGGATGAAATAACAGAAGTTGTATAATGAGAGTCAAAAAAAGTACTTTATTTTGTTGAGATCACAATGAGTGTACCTATCACCAAATCATTTAGAGCCTCCACTATAGCTGACATGATAAGAAATTCTTGACCTTGAACCCTTGGCCTATTTTGAGGTTGATGGTGGTTCCCCTACTTTATGTTATGATATGGTAATTGACTAGAAATGTTCCCAAGTTGTCTATAATCGAATCATTGAGCTTCCTAATGGTAATGCACCATCTTCCCATTGTCATTAGTGTTGAAAAGTTGAGGATTCAACTCACCAAAATAGTATCTTGGTATATTTCCATCTCTTCGAAAATTGTATCACATTCCAATCCCATTTATTTAGTTACTATAAATATTCTTTCCACATTTTTTGCATCAAGTAAGTTCAACTTTCATTCCACCTCTTCTATGGTCAAAGTTACTCAATGAGTTTGGATCCATTTATATATTATATTCATTCAATATATGTGACCCATCCATCTCTCCACACTCTATTTAGTCCTTATTAACTCTTTGCACTATCTCCCCATAGCCTTAATATTGATAATTTTCTAGATTCATCCATATATGGAGTCTGAGTACACTGAATAATCTATTAAACATTTTTTTAGAGTCTATAATGGAGATAGAGGTGTATCGAGCAGGTCTTGTAAGGTTCATTTCAATGACCCCACTGATACATTTTCCTTTTGACTTAGATCTAATAATTATATCTCTATTTTTTATCATCACAAAGTGGAAATAATTTTTGGAAAATATTATCTGGAACTCTTCCCATTCCATAACATCTATCGCCCTTGTTGGATTTGTGTTTTTTATCATGGTTTACCACTAATAATATTCTTTTTCGAAGTGGTATACTGACAGGGTTTCTTTCTATTGATCCAAACAATTGAGTATAGAAAAGAAATTTTCTATAGTGATTATCCATTTTTAGCAATAAGTGGGTCGGTGGATCCACTGAAAGAAGGTGGTTGCTGATGCATAAAGGACTCAACAGAAAGTTGTTCCCTTTGACGTGAATCTCGTTTCTCAGCTTGATTCAATTTATTTTTAATTACTAGAGTTGTATTATTTATCATCCGCATTAGTATTTCCATTCCTACTTCCATTATAACACCATTAGTGCATTGTCCTTAACACTCATCATTTACGAAATTCCTCTTATTTCCCACAATTTTTATGAAATAATAAAAACTTATTTATAACCATGTTACTTTTAAAAATATTAAAAAATTTAAGGTATTTTATTTCTTACAGAATCATATTTAAATATGTTATTAATATCCTCTAATAAAAATAACATTTTATTTATTTCCTTCATAATGGTTCATAAAATTCTTGTGATTAACCAAACATACCCCTTATTAGTGTCAAACCAAGAGTACATCAAGACCCACTATCATGAAACAGTTCTTATTAGAGTCTATATTATTGTAGAGTTCTTATTTGTTATCCTAATATACATATGTGCCCGACCCACATCTACCTATTCGTATCCAGAAAGTGATTTAACTGATCAGATACCACTTTATTAATACTCAAAAAATAATATGTTATTTTATTGTAATTATACTTTTACATAGATTCTATTATAATGTTTTTAAGTAATAATTTTCACATATAACAAAACCATCCTTTAAAAAAAACTATTTCATCACGCATTCTTATTAGAAAAATTTTTCATTAGAAGGTACAAAAAGGGTATCTTTTAAGTTTAGTTACATAAAAAAGGGGCACAATACTTGAAAACAATTCTTCCAGTCCACTTAAGGAAAACGTCATGGGTTTTCCCTATATTTATTTTATAGCCTCACATATCCTGGAGACATACATGAAAATAAATGGCCAATCATGAAGACATTAATGGAATAAGAAAGGGAGAAAAAAACATATGATGATGATACAAAAATACCATAATGCTTAATAATAAGGCATAAGAAACAGATACATAACATAATAATAAAAACATGAATAAGAACATAGAAATGTGGCTACAACATTTAAATTATACATTAATAATCATATCACCAAGGATAATCATCAAGGTGTTGTACATAAAAATTAAAAAGGTTATTCACCAAGGTATCATAAAACATTACATCTCTAGAGATTAAATTCTTCAACTAATGCAATTGAGTGCAATCAAGGATCACCCATCAGATATATTAATTAATTTGATCCACATAGATCATTATAAAATATTTTACAAATAACCCCTCGAGAATAAATAATGATTATATTATCAAAATAATTTCCTTTCAAAAGTTCTTATAGACTTCATCATTATGTTATTTTTAACCCACAGAAAGGGAATTTGAGGTTCATGTATTTTAATTCTAAAATAAAATAAATAATTTTTACATCTCGATGATTACACATAGAAAATAAATATATTTGGGTATTCAAAAGTAGAAAATAAATTAGAATTTCTTTAGTATAAAGAAACATTTTGAGGAGTAAATTCAATAATATTATGAGAATAAAACATGGTTTTAAACATAGTGAAATGATATGGGTGAATTCTATCCTAGTGAAAAAATAAAATTCTTATAGTAATGGGATAATAAATTGTTGAGAAAAAGGAATTTTATTGGAAATTGGTAGACATATCACAAAAAGGGCTCTTGAATGGGAAAGAGAAGTGGAGATTTTACCTTACCTTGATGAGGTGTTCCTAAAGCTTATGTATGGAACCTTGAGAGATTGTAGACAACTTGGGGGGATTAATTATGAGGAAAATCACCAAAAATCAAGTATGGTGTATTGGGAGTGAAGGGAAATGGAGGAATGGGTTTTTATTTATCAGAGAAGTGGATAAATTGTTCAATAACTTCTAAATATAAGCCATAGAAAACTAGGTTGTGGAAAAATAAAAACAATTAGCTTAAAAATGGTTTTTTCTCATGGTTTTAAAAATTTTGGTTGCATTTTATGATAATTTAATCATCCAAAACCGAACACCATTATTTAATACTTCTTTTGGTAAGGAAAGTTAATGATTCTACAAAGTAATGTTTTAAAAAAAATAAAACTTCCATTTTTAGACATTGGAATGTAACTTCTAGTTTTAGAAATCAAAAAAAATACATATTATAACAATTAATATAAAAAATAACATAACTTTTACATAATTATTACACAAATAGGATGTTAAAATACATATCAAAACCCAAAAACATTATGTTTTAGTATTCCTGAAAAGATAATGTATTTTAGAATATTCTAAAAAATTAACCATGACCTAATTTGAAAATTTTGATTTAAAAAATGATTTATATTTTTTCAAAAAAATTTCAAAATTTGATAATTTTAACTATTAAATATAATTAAACTTATTTATTAAAAATCTGTATTATTATGGAACACTAAAATTTCTAAATATTATAATACATTTCCTACACCATTATAAAATTATTTTGTCAGCTATTATTTAAATAAAATAGTTTTAAAAGACAATTTCAATAAAATAAATAGTATTCATGATATCATGGTTTATTAGAAACATTTTATATATTTTATAGAAAAGAATAATTATGTTTTATTTGTGTCCAAAAATCAATTTATCAAATTCATATCAATTAAAAATTTATTTTATTAAGAAAAACTATTATTAAGAGGAATTAATGGAATGAAAAAAATTATAGAAGGAAATTTACACTTTAAGTAAGTAAGGTATGGACATGTAACCCCTTATTACACCCACATACACCCTGAATCTAAGGTGTGCGATGGTAGTAGTTTTGTGGGGTGCCTCAGCTTACATCAACAGAGTGGTAATCACCACTAACATGAACTTCTTCTATAGTAGATTTAATTCAATATTCACATAATGAATATTATATTTGGATTGGTCTTGGACGAACCCCAGTCATTATTCCTTTCTCCCATGTTCTGGTAGATGTTCTTCAAATGACATGATTATACATGGTGAGGACATTAATTATCATTTTTGTTTCAATTATTCTTTTGTCATTACTAATTACAATCACTAATTATTATAGAAAAATTATCATCCAATGGTATATTTTTCAATTTTCATATTGACTAACACTTGTATTTGGAAAATAGTCATATAATAGTTGAGTTCTAATAGTCACATTCCCTTTTATACCCAATAAATACTACTTCATTATTTCACTCAAAATTAATAACAAAAACACAAAAGATCATACTTACAATTTCATAATATTTTTGTTGTTTTAGTAATATTTTGTTTCTTTTATATATAATTTATAGTGGGAGTAATGATTATTGTAGATTGGGGCGATCATTATTTTACTATTTTATATTTTCTGTATTATATTTAATGTCTAGTTATAATGTTTGGAATTTTAATTGGTTTCGTAGCTGACTAATGTAATGATGATTTATAATGATATAAATTTTTTGGGTTTCTCATTATTCTATATGTTTATAAAATTATATAAATTGCAACAAAAATTTATTCAAATATTATTTAAATGTTCTAGGTCATTATAGTTTTAAAAAGGATGGCTTCTAGAAATAATGGAACTCCTTATTAATACAGGAATTACCTATTATTACCATTTATAAATAATCTTTTCATGTGGTGTAACAATATACACCCATTTAAATAAAAAATACATCATTGTAGACACCACACCTGAAACCAAGTAAGTCCCACTACACTTCTGCATAGGTATTGGATCTGATAGTATTTTAAATGACATGAACTCCATAGGCTACGTACATACTCATGTTATCCCACAGGTATCCTATAATAAATTTGTTTCCTTACTAGAACACCAAATTATTTTTTCCATTGGGTTCAGTTATTCGATCATTGACTATGCTCACAAGATAACACATGTTCATTTAGTGTTCTCTTTCCATACATACACACACCTAGGAAAAATTCCCATCATGTCACCCATCATATCATGACACTTGGACTAACATGACTAACTATTGTGTTTAAATAAATAAGGGTCTCAAAAATCAAGGTGTTACTCGCTTACATGGGTAATAGTAATTATTCATTTTAATTATTACTTTTTTCATGGGTGTTTCATATATCCAGATATTTGTTAAAATCTGAGGGAAGATGTTCCCACCACCTGTCACTTGAATATTTTATGTAATCATTTTTTGAAAGAAAAATGATATAAAACATATAAAATAATATATATGATATGTGTATAATTTATTTTGGTAAAATATTCCCACTAAAAAATAGTTATTTATTAAACAAAAAATATTTTTTCATATAAAAATGATATTGTATAAAGAATATAGTGTTTATGAGGCCAGTAGAAGATTTTTTAGACATAGAAAGCTTCACTTATTTTATAATAAAGATTATAACAGAATAAAATTGAAGTTATATCCATGAAATATATAGAAGTTTTTAGGATATATGAGTGTAAATAAGGGAAATATAAATAGTTACATTTTGTTACTATAAAATGTAAATATGCATATTTCTTAAAGTTTTTTTGTAGCTCAATTACATGTATAATTTCACTTAATATCAAAAAAAAATAGAGAATAGTGGTAATAAAATATAATGTGGTATATTTTATAACCATAACATAAGGGAATGTCAGTTTATATTATACGAGTTTAGGATGAACTGTTAAAAAAATAATTCAAGTAGATACATTGTTTATATAAACTATTTCAATGAAAAGTTTAAAATAAAGAGTTACAAATACATATATTTTAATCATAGAAAAAATTTATGTAGATAACATAATAGTAAATTAATTTTTTTTATTTTTTATGTTAATGAATTTTTATATGTTCAAGGAGTTTAAAATTAGGAATATGATTCATAAATCCT
Organism: Viscum album; assembly: GCA_963277665.1. Lineage (NCBI taxonomy): Eukaryota > Viridiplantae > Streptophyta > Magnoliopsida > Santalales > Viscaceae > Viscum > Viscum album. The sequence goes on along the minus strand of OY728148.1, from coordinate 1,233,298,661 downwards.
TCCATTATTAAAACATGATTTCTTTATATAAGTTACTCAATGAAAATATTAGTGTTATGGTTTTATTTTATGGTAATATGGAGATGTGTTAGAAATTAGATATTGATATAATAAATTAAAAAATCCCATAAAGTTTAGTAAACATAATAATGATATGGAAATGTGGCATATATGAAATGATACAAAAGAAATTATATAGGGCCTTTCGGTATTAATAAAAGAGTTTATAAATATAAAATTAATTGTGAAAAATGAAATATCAAGTATATCATTTTTTCACATTAGATTAAAATATAGATATTCATTTTGAAAAAACTTATTGATGATTGACCTATAAAAAATGAATTTTATTTATCCAAAACTAATGTTCATCATGAGATAATTTAGTTAGCGATGAAATATAAAGGTTATAATAAATAGGTTTCTTGTATGCGATATAGAATATGATCATGAGGTCATAATGATAGTTTTTTTCTAGATGTCCCAATAAGTATACCACAAGGAGGGTGATACAAAATGTTTTTAATATACTAGGAGAGAATGGATCATATATAAATCCCCAAAATCCAAGGATATCAATATTTATATCATGAGAACCTTTTTATGTTGATTCCTTTATCGTAAATTCTTCGAGGACTAGATAATTAGCGGTGGTTGTGTATGTTTTTGATTGCATCCTCAGTAGGAGTTTAAACAAGAATGGTATTTTCACTTGTATAATGATAATTAAATAATTTCCATTTATTGATATATATTTGATATTATAAAACTTCTTCCAGATATAAAATATGATATAATCATTTATTTATACATAGGGAATGTGATTTTCTCATATGGACATTTGAATTACATTTTTTGTATTCATTGAACATTCTAGTATATACTCAGAGTGCTTAAACCATTTGAGTTAGCTATATAGGATTGAGATACCTGATGTACCATGGTCACTTGATGTCTTAGAAAAAGTGAGTTTTTAATAATAAATTCAACCCCATGATCTAACTAGAACTCAAAGGTATAGAGACCTGTGTTTTTTATGGTGATCATGCAATATAATTTTATAGCTTGAGTAACATTGATACTTAACTAGAGGTTTCTATTTTCTTACATTTATAGATATGATGATTAATAGTTTTTTTTTCAAGGAAACTAATTCTTATGGGGACACAATTTTTGGATTTACTAAATAAGTAATATATTCGACAAATAAAAATACTCTAAAAGTGTTCTGGAGTTTATCTAAAGTGGTTTTAGACGGGTATTCATAGGGTATTTTATATGATGTGATACATGATGAATCTAATGATAACATTAAAAAACTATTTTTGGAATATAATCAAAATATTTTTTAAAATGGGTTCATAATTTATTGTGTGAGATACGATATAAGGTTAAATGGGACCATGTTTTTTATGGTTTTGTGAATATGGTAAATTGAAGGATATATATTCCCAAAACAATTTTCCATGTGATTCTTATCTTAGCCTATGATTGAGTCGGGTGTTATGGAATAAAAACTTTTATATTTTAGGTAAAATCAAAGGATACTATTGGGTAGATCCTAAAGCATAGTTTTGACTACCTTACAATTCCATTAGGATTTACATGAACAATATAATATGATTCATTTTTAAATATCATGACAGTTAATGTAGCTAAATATCAATATTTTATCATTCATATCTTTCAACATAATTATGTTATTTAATTAATAATTTCATAGATTAAAATAGATAAATTTTTACATATTCGTCAATGAGATGGATGAATTAGACTATTTATTTACCAATTTTGTATAATTCATGAGTAATTGATACAAATAATTAGGAGTTTCATTGAGACTGTGAATATAGGTAGTTCTAATTTGATGGGTGGGTTGTTTTCTTGAAGCTTCCATGACAAAAATACCTTAAAACATCAATCCCTTTCTTCTTAATCATTTCCATTTTGAGTTTCTTGCATAATATAGAGTGAAGGGGAGTCTTGATTTGATGATGAGTGATTATTATACAACATACACTTCTAGAGGTGGGATTCCATTGAATTTTACTTATGGTACAACTATCAAACATATTTATAGTCATTAGAGTTCTATATTGTGGCTTCTATGATGTAAGGTAAATTCTATTACACTTGTTTATTAATTTTTATTTTACATATAATTCATATATATAAACATGATTGTAACACCCTAATATTTTATGTATTTTTTCAAATGGATTTAATCTCTTCGATATGTTTCATTACACGCAACACTATGTTTTAAGGAACCAAAATAGTCTAATAATGTTATTATTTAAACATAAATATTATAAAATAGCTGTGAAAGTTGAAAATATGAATTGTAAAAACACCTTATTTATATTAGTTATAATGTTTTAATATAAATAAATTATACAGGAAAAAATTGCTTCATTTTAACTAATGTCTTTATATGCTTCAAAAATAATTTTTCTCAAGAAAAGGTTTTTATTTATTTTTCTAAACTAAAAAAATTAATTTCTACACTTTTAGAATATTTATTACCAAAAAATAATTTTTAAATTAAATGTGTAAAAGTTATCTTAGTAATATTTTATTAGAATTTATAGTAAGATTAATTTTTCAGGGAATAGTGAAAAATAAAAATTTTAATAAAAAATTGATTTTTTATTTAATGAATTTAAATGTTATTTTTATTTTTAAGTATGATTTAGAAGTAAAATTATTTTAGTTATATTTTTATTAATCTAATATTTTTCATTGGAATAAATTTTATTTTAGAATATTATATAAATTCTTATTATACATACAAAAACATTTTCATTCAAAAACATTTTTTCATCATTTTTTATAGTTTAATTTTAATTTTCTTTTCCAATTAATTGAATTGAATTTGGGAAAATATATTAAATATTTGGATTCAACATAATTAATATTAAATAATAATGTAAATGAAATTTTTTCTAATAATTAATAAAAAAATATTAAATATTAACAACCGTTGTAATGGTTATAACTAGTTTACGAGGGGTTAATCTAATAATATAAAAAATAAAATGAACTAAAAAAATTTAAAATTCGTATTTTATGAACATATTTTGACCTTATATCATCTATGGTTTGATAATGATCTACATTGGTTAATTTTTTCATATGTAAACCGTGGTGATAACATTTTTTTTACCAAAAAGCTAATTTTGTCCTCTCCCACAGTTATAATAGGGATACCCATATCCTATCATGTTAACACTTCCAAATACATTTGGTTCAGCCAATACCTTTCCAAATACCTTCCATAACTGCATAAAAATTTCATAAGAGCATTATTTTTTATTTTCAAACCCTCTTTTCGAGGAATTAAGTTTAAACCAAAAGAGGTTCTCTGAAGTAGATGTATAGTCTACAACCCTGCGTTTTTTATTAATTTCGTCATGTAACTCCAAAAAATATTAAATAAACATGTTGTTATAATAAAAATAGTATCTAAAATATATTTAAAATTTATTATGTCTGTGTAATGAACTATATCCATCTCCTCTCGCATTAAATGTGAAATAAAACCATCAATCACGTGTACAGAAGACTACCACCTCGCGAGCCGATGTAATTCATCTTCCATCACGATCTCTCACAAATGTATATAATGATATACTTAATGTTTATATATTAAATAAATAAATTAATAATACTTTTTTAACTATTATCTCATATCTAAATTCTTACCTTTCTAGCTATTAGAAAATGATAACGTCGCTCGTGTGTATGTGTGGACTACCACCTACATGAATTGATATGATTTTTTTTATTTTGAAATGGATGGTAATGATGATAGATCTTATAAATATAGTTTATTTATATATATATATATATATAACCATAAAATTTATCTATAAATTTGTTATATTATTTACCTTTCATCTGTTCCATCTTTTGAGAAAATGGAAACAACATGCATGTATACGTGCAACCTACCATCTACATGAACAACGTAATTTATTTTACACATCTAAAATATATGGATTACTATAAATAACTATATATTTAATATATATAATATTATATCATTTATAAAATTTGGGAGATTATGGAACCATGTTCAAATTAAGAGGACCAAAATAACCAAATTAAAACATAAATGAAAAACGCAACATTTATTATCCGAAACATAATTTTAGCAAATAATTGTTAATAAATGAATAATAAAACGTAATAAGTAAATAATATATGGTATGATATATATTATTATTCAAATATAATATATTTATTATAAACCTATATTTATTTTATATAATTTTTTAATGTGAAATAATATTGTCGAGACTTGAGGTATGAGTTTATCGTCTCACTTTTATTTCCACAAGACAAGTGTCATATTCACCAATTGTTTCATTTGTATGGTATATATACTACCCTTTAATGTATGTTATGATTATTATCATGAAATTATGGGATATAATTATCAATCAATTTTTCTTTCATTAATGGGACATTGGATTCCAAATATACAAAATTTGTATAGGTTTTATATTACAATCTCATTATTTTCCGATGTTGTTTATGATTAAGTTTAAATGATGGAATGTTATGATACATATATCATGAAAATAATGAAATATCATATCATATTATTATTTAATTTAATTACATGTTTTAATTTCATTTTACTAGATTTATAGACTCAAAGGATCGAAATATATTTTTAATGAAAATTCGTGTTATTTCTTTCTTCGGTCAAAAATCCTTATTCTCCCATGTCCGTATTTTCTAGAAATATTTTAAACAATGTTTTTTATATTATGAAATTTTTTTGTAAATAAATATTTATTATAGTTTTAATTTTTATAAATTATTTTAAAAGGATAATTATTTACATTTTTGAAAAAGAATCTTTTTATTTTTTTTACTGAAAATGTGGAATGAGTCTTCATTTTTATGTTTATGACATGGATAGTATTTTACATCATAATTAAGACCCAAATGTTTAAATACTCAATTATAATTTTTAAAGGTATTTTTTAGATAAATTTTTTATTAAATATTTGTGAAATTGTTTAATTTAAATTAATGATTTTAATGTGGAAATGGTATTTTCCTCAATAAATTTTCCAAGTGATCTTTTAAAATAATTTCCCATCTAGGATTTTATAATTTAATGTTAATTAATATTTTAGATTTATATAATCCAATGTTACCATAATTATTAATTCTCTATATTTTTTATATTTATGATGATTTGTTTTGTAAAACTAGTTCTTTTTCCATGGGTTATACTATAATGAAATAATTAAATGTTTATAAACCCATTTCTTTCTAGGGTTTTACGCACTGATCAAATGTTTATGAAAGACATTACTTTACATAGTTTCTAATATGATTAATGTTTTATGATATTAACAAACACATCAATATGATTTTAATTGTGTGGTGGATTATCCATGAATTATATACCTCTCCAATGTATTGGATAAATATTGATATCTCATGAGATTAATTGGACTAGAATGTATAGAGAACCCCATTTAATAAAGGAATTTTTCATCTTTGATAGACTTGGTATTGAACCTAGACTACTAATATTGTTTTGAGAGTGAACCCATTCCATTGTAATAGTCTTTTATATGATCCTTAACTACTAAGGAAATTATTTTCTGTTGACTATTAAATAAATGATTATTTAGGTTTATGTGTATTTTATAATTCCATGTCTTATAACAATGTTATAATTACATGGCACATGGTATTTGATTCTATCATGATTCATGTATTATGAACCACTAATATTTCTTCTATGACTTGTGCTTATGATATATGATATGAATGGTATGATTTTCCAATGTAATTCTAATGATCTAATACCCTTATTCTCACGTTATGGTGATACCTCCCTTGTTTAACCTTAATAAAGACCTGAGATCACCAATTATTAGGTTTCCCTTCTCCATGTATTGAATAAATTTATTATGTATTATATGTATAAGAAAGGTGCTAGGTATAATGAATTTAGTAGGATATTTTGTAGTTTGCTTGTGTACCCATTTTTTATGTATCCATGTTTCCATAAGAACTAGACCTAAATGGTTCTATCTGAATAGATTTTTTATATAATGAATATTAATTTATTAAGATAATTTATCTATTTCTTAAAAGCTTCGGTCAGTATAATTTGTCTCTGATTAATATTAAATAAAAGATAGGAAACTGTAATGAGAAAACATTAATGAGCTCTCTAAGGATAAGTAAATGTATAGTAAAATGTTTTAGAATTTCGAGGAAGGACAGTATGAGTGGGGTTAAAGAAATTAAATCATTGTATTGATATAACGAATGGATGTAGATTTTATATAGTTTTAACTTGTTGTAATAACTAAGAAAATAGAGCATTGAGATATAACTCGATCATCACTTGGTGTATGACAATGGACTGTACTACATACCTATATTGATACTGTCATGGGATATTTTTTTTTGAAATCCATTATCTCTTTACAAATAATCATTAAGTATTTATATATATGATATCCCTAAATTACCTAGGATAGACCTAATGTGTCATAAATTTAAAATAAATTTTCAAGATTTAGACATCCTATATGTTATTTTTATGATCATGAGGTTTCCCACTGTGTTTGTTGTTTCAAAAAATATACTTTTTGGTTTTAGTTAATAGAAGGAACCCAAAAAAGTCATGATAAGGATGGATGTTACAGATAGTGTAGTGATTTTCATCTTGAGAAACCAACTTTTGTTAGATTATGAATGAAAACTATCATTTTTATAGTCACAAAAATTTCATAATCTACAAAGAATACTGAACATACAAATGAACTAAGGAGGAAAAAATATTATATTGAGTCCATTATAGGGAAACATCAACATTATTTTAGTGGTTCCACTAATCCACTAGTTTTTGAGTAGTGGTTCAATAATGTTGAAAATGCATTTTCTAATATTCAGCATCTTGAATATTAAAATGACATTTTTTTATAATTTTTAAGTTTATGCGGATCAATGATGGTATCTTATCAAGAATACGAGGTAATTAGTTGAAATTGACTCAACAGAGTGGGATAAGTTTATGAGATTAATTTTCAATAAGAAGGTTCTTTATATTACTTATATGAATATAGAGAATGAATTATTTGATTTAAAATAGATTGATGATGAATCCCATATTACCTAGGATGAATATTTTAAAAAGCATTCTAGATAATATTTTGGTATTTTTATACAACCTAAAATTATTGTTGATCAATTGTTCAGGGGAATGAAACCAAGTCACAAATAGGAGTTATCTATAAGGGACTTCAGTAGATATAAAGAAATAATTTTATGTGTTATCAATTTTTAAATGTATATTGTATTTAATCATAAATCCCATGGTTTTTATAAGAAAATAAAAATGGAAATCAAGTGAAACACTTAAAATCATGGAGGTAAGAAGATGATATTTCATTCATACTAAAAGTGTCGAAGGAAACATAGAGTAAATTTTCTTAAGGGGGATGGTAAATGTTTGAAGAATGTAAATGAATGAAATCAGGTAACAAAATAACAAAGATATGGGAAGACATTTTCTAATGAAGTAAATAAAGAGAAAACTCCGTAGAAAGAACCACATACACTCTGGTGTTTCTATTGAAAAATGTATATTCATTACGCTAAACATTGCTCAAATCTGCAGGTTAGTGATGCTGATAAATTTTAATAACCTATAAAGTCAATATAAAAATTTTAATCTCATGTGATAACTATTTCTGATGAGGGGTGCGATAGTGAAATAGTGAAAGGAACAATTAACATGCATTCTATAACTAATAATATCTTATTTGAATATGAATCTACACAATCTTTTACATCTGATGAATTTTATAAGGGTATAAAAATACCACCCCAACGATTAGATATTAATTTAAAAATGAAAAGCTATAATGGTATAATGATCACATATCATGCCTATGAATATTCTCTTATTAAAGTTTGTGGGAATTTTCATCCTATAAATCACTTTATTGTTTATGAGTTTGAATTAGATATTGACAATATGAATGGATTGGATTTTTATACATAAATACCACCATAATTTATAATGAAAGGATGTCATTATTAATTATAGTAACCAAATTTATGATAATATATCAATGTTAAGATAAATATAATCTTCTTCAGAAAATCACATGCATTATTTGGGTCTTTTTTCCATTGAAAATGGGTGTTTATCTCAGATTATTTGGAAGAAAATCAATAGCGACGATGCGCCTATTGTGAAATATATAGTTTTCTAGTATTCCACGTAAAGGAAATGTTGATTTATAAACAGAATACATACCTGGCGTTAAACCTATTTCAAATACTCCTAATAGAATAACCAAGACTGAGTTTCTATAATTAAATAATAGACTCTCTAAGAATCTTGACATGGTATTTATTTGGCAAAGTGTTTCACCAAGGGGTGTATCAATTATTTTTTTAATAAGAAAGATGGATCAATGGTAATTTTCATTGAGAGTAAGTAAATGAACCAGATGAAAACGAAGGACAAGTATCCCCTACCACATATCGATAACTTGTTGGAACTTCTTTCTAGAGCTCAATATTTTTCTAAGATTAAAAATTATTACGGATATCATCAATTGAGGGGTAAGTAAGAAAAACTCCATAAAACATTCCATATAAGGTATTAACACTATGAATAAATAGTGGTTCCATTTGTTTATACTAGTTCCCCAACTATGTTCATGTATTCAATGAATAGATTTTTTATAGATTTCATTAATCAGTTTTTGGTAGTCATTATAGATGGAATCATTACCTATTCATTGAGGATGTAAGTGCAAGATGATCAATTAAGAATTGTAATAAATTCCATGGGAAAGGATATGTGTATAAAAAGCTTATAATGTGTGAATTTTGGATACAAAATGTTTTATTTTTTGGGTTACATAATCAAAAGAGATTGTATATCAATGGATCCCTCAAAGATGAATGTTATTGAACATTTTCCTAGACAAAAAACATTGAATGAGATATAAATTATTCATGGTTTGGATGGATATTTTCAATGGTTTTTGTATAATCTCTCATGACTATCTAATCCAACACCATGTTAACTTATAAGGTATCCATGTTCTTTTAGACAGATAAATATTCTGTAAATTTAGAGGAATCGAATAAAAGATTAATCACTGAACCTATACGCACACTACCCATTATTGGAGAATGGATTGTAATATATAGTGATGAATAAAAGAATAGTTTGTAATTCATTCTTATGTATAATTAAATGGTGAAAGCTTGTGCTTCATAACAATTGAACGATCGTGATAAAAATAACAAACCTCGTTATTTGGAGTTCAGAACTCTATTTTTTAATTAATTATATAGAGGGATTATCTTCATAGGGAAAGGTGTGATATATATACTGTTCCTAAAAGATCAAGTTCTGTATTCACATGGAACGAGTTGAACATGCACTAGATAAGATTCTTGGAGATGATTAAAGATTATGACTCCAAAATACATAACCATCCTGGGAAAGAAGACACGGTGGATGATGCATTGATTCAATCGGATCATGATATCTTATCTATGATAAGCATTTATAAAATTCTTATATTTATTTATTTTCAAAGGATAGATCTGGAAAGTGTGGACAAAAGAGGAAAATCTTTTCATTATCAAATGAGTTTTCAACCATCTATCTAAGTAAAGACTAAAAAGGCATAGAAGTAAGATTTAGTGATATAGAATAAGGTGATACATGTTTATGAGTTTAACCATGATTGTAATGGGATTATAAGGTCCAAAAAATGTATATGTTCTATCGACACAATATTTAAAGAAGGATCTGTTAGAGTAGGTTCATAGTTATTCATTTCGAACTATTCTTGGAAGCATGAATGTGTATTGGGGTCTGGAAGTGTATTTATTATTGGATGGTATAAGGAGATATATTATAGAGTTTTTATCTTAGTGATTATAATTTTATAAATTTATTAATGATATAAAAATCATAATGTGATTTTTTAATCATTATCTATAGCATAATTAAATTTGGAAAACATAACCCTGGATTTTGTCACGAGACTCCCCAAAATGTCTAAAGGGAAAAATGATATATGGGTTATAGTCAGTCACATTACAAAGTTATCACACATAATTAAAATAAAATATTTTTTTTCTTTGTCATATTTATATTATAATATTTATTAATTATGTTCTATGTTTCATGGAGTACCACTTTCTACTGTATCTGTTCATGACATAAAGTTTACCTTGATGTTATGGAGAATAATTTAACAGGCTCAGGATAATGAGTTGAGTTTATGAACTATGTATCATCCTTAGATATTTTGTTAGACAAAGAGAAACATCCATACCCTATTTGACATACTGAGATCTTGTGCTATGTATTTCATAGTTGGTGGGGATCAAGACATTCCTTTGTTCGGGTTTTCATTTAATGATATCTTTCACTCAAGCATTGAAATGTATCCTTATAAATACATATATAAAATAATGTTAATAAACCAAATGTTCACGGATATAGTTATAGTAATAGAGATATTAGTACCTATGATATCATAGGAAATGGAAAGCAATGTTATATACATTCAACAATACACCAATGTAGCTTAGAGTTGATAGAAACATTACGTTGAAAATCATCAATGTGATCTGGTTTTTTAGTTTAGTTAATTATTTTTCATATGAATTTCATTATGGAATAATATTATAAGATTAATGAGGATATTAAATCTATTCATTTGTTATATTTTACCACTAGATATTCTAAATTGATTACGAATAGTGGATTATCATTTGGAGCTTCCACTGAGAATCTTTTAAGTCCATGATGTTTTCCATGTGTTTCTCCTAGGGAAGTTCATACATGATTCTTCAAATGTATTTAATTTAGTGGTCAAAATGTAGGATCATAGTATATCATATTAAGAACATATTGTGGAGATTTTGGATCATAAAGATAATGTTTTGTGAAAAAATATTACTCACCTCATCAAATTTTTCAATCGAACCCCCCAACTTCAAGAAGCAATGTGGGAACTTCAAGATATAATCAGGAAGAATTATCCTCATTTTTTTGTTCTAGAGTGATGAAATTTGAAGGGAGAAATTAATTTTAATGTAATTATAATAAAACACCCTAATATTTGTTTTTTCAAATTTATTTAATTTCTTCGATATTTTAAGTTACATGAAACATTGAGTTTTAATAAACCACAATGTACTGTTAATATTATTATTTAAATATGACTATTAGAAAATATAAATTAAAAATGGTGGTATGAATGGGAATGCATATTTTTTTTAAAACAACTATATTGTTTTTATATAAAGAAAACATATTGATAAAAAAAGTAATTATTTTTTAGTAAAACCATTATATTATTTGAAAATACTTTTTCTCATAAAATAAGTTTATTGGATTTTGTGGAAAAAGTAATAAATGTAATTTATAACACTTTTAGAAAATTTATTTAAAATAATAAAACTAATTTTTTTTTTTAAAAAATAAAAATCAAATTATAATTCATTTATTAATATTTTATGAAAAGATTATTTTCACAATGACTAATGGTAAATATTTATTTTTATTAATGTATATTTTTTATTTTATATAATTTTTAAGATCCATTTTTTTTAAAATTGTTTTAAAAGTAAAATTGGAAAAAAAATATATTCTCATTAATCCAATTTCGCTCATTTTAATCAATTTTATGTACAAAAATTTATATAAAACTTCTAATATTTATGAAAAATATTATTTTGAAAACTATGTTTTCATCGCATTTGTGGGTCAAATTTTAAATTTAAATTTCCCACTTCTGTTAATTTAAATTAAAAAATTGGATTCTATATATTATATTAGAGTAATTAAAATTATATAATAATGAAAACATAATTATTTACATAATGAATAGTCAAAATAGTAAAAAAGTAATAAGTAATTACTACATTTAAGTTTTAAACGGTATTACCTAGGGGTAAATTTAAATTACCAGGTTTAAAATGATGTAAAATGATGTTAAATTACTATTTTATGGACATATTTAGACCTTATATCATTTTTGGTTTGATAATGATCCATTTTGACTCATTTTGGAACTTTTATAATGTGGGTATGACTTTTTCTTTTAAAATATTCCATGTGTGTCCTCTTCCCAACTTAAAAGAGGGAACCCCATCCCCTATCATATTCACACTTCCCAATAATTTTGGTTCATTAATTCCCTACCAAAATACCATCTTTATCTTTTTACCCATGTATAATATGATAAAATATTATTCTGAATCCCTCCTAAGAATTATTTCAGTGTAAACCGAAATAGGATCTTAGAATAAGAGATATATTCCGTAACCATGCATTTTCGTTTTATTTATTTTTCTAAATCCATCAAATATTATTCAACCATGGTGATATAATAAAATCTGTATCTCGAATATAAATATATTTCATTATGTCACTTTTATGACTTATAATTATTACATCCCAAGACTTTAACTCTATGATCTCATACTTAAATCCATAACTTTACATTTCTTGATTTTATACTGATAACCATGACACAATTATTTTCCATCAAACAACAAAAAAACAAAAGGAGAACATGGATCACTTACATTCTTTAAGAGATTTCCAATTTAGAGTTCTAGAAAACTGGGCTAAACTCCAACATAAATAATTCACAAGTTATCAAAATAATATTTCACCCATTTAACTCAGATTTTTTTATTTGAAAATTGGTCATCAACATTATCCTTATTAAATCCATTATAGACATAAATAATTAAACATAATTCATTAGAAAAGGGGAAAGGTAAATATAATAATGGTGGCCTCAAATTTTTATTAAGTAATAATGTAATCATTAATAGGTGAGTACCATCAATGAGAATAAAAGTGCATAAGGGTGTGATGACATAATCAAAGTTCATGAGAGAATCATAAAAGAACTCATACCCACCAATACTTATTTCATAAAATATGAAATCCTAAAAAATAAAAGACTCATCATAATCAATAATAAAAATCCATGTTATATCAATATCAATCTTTAAGAATATTATAAACTCATAATAATCACTTTAAACTACTTTTTTTGGGTAACTTGGAGTATCACATTTCATAAAACCCTTTCATTAACCTTTAAATTGGAATAACCATATGACTGACCTCTAAAATAATCATTAATAAATGAATTGGAGATAAATAATGGTCTCACCTTGCACTGTCAAGGCCACCCTAGGTTAAACTGTAACTAGATTACCCAACACTATACGAGCAACCCCATGTTAATATATAATGTTCTTTCCCAGAACTACCTACCCCCCACCGTGTAAGATTTCCAAGAATTGAAACATGAATAAAATTCATATAAATATTCATTTTAATTTTATAATTTGTTTAAAACATTTTCATGAAATAATTATCATGTCAATTGTCACACCCGTCCTTTTATTATTATTATTTTTATTTTTATTGGGCATCAGATAGTTTGGGTTGAGGCCCGACTTAAAATTTATGAGTTTTATTTTGAAACGCACATGTTGGCCTTTTCGGCGTTCAGTGCACTGCTGTCAAAACCACGCGACCTTGCTTGGGGTACCGCGCGGCCTCGCTCAGTTCTTCGTACGCCTGTATGGCGTGCAATTAATTAAATAGAAATAATTATTGACAAATCAATAAAATTTAATGAGATGAATAAGGTACTTAGCGCAAAATAAAATGGGAAGAAGAATGTGAATTATGAGTTCTAATAATAATAGTAATGGTAATAATATTAAGATTATTATTATTATTATTATCTTTTTTTATTAATATTTTAATTTTGTTATTAATAATATTATTAAAATTATTTTTCTTGTTTTAGTTAATTATTATTATTATTATTATTATTATCATCATCATCATCATTAATTATCACCACTAAAATTGTCAAAATTTTAATTAATAATATTATCATTATTAAGCTATTATTATTATTCCTATTTTGGTTTATTATTATTATTATTATTATAGAAAATGTTAAAACTTATTATTATTATTATTATTAATTTTTTTTAATTTTTTTAATTTTTTTTTCATTTTTGTTTTTCTCTCCTAGGGTTAGCGCTTCTTACTAGCCCGTCGAGGCCCCCTTTCTCTTTTTTTCTCTTTTATGCCGCAATACCCTCGTTTCTCTTCCCCGTCGCGCCGTCGCCCCCTCCAAGGTTAGCCGCCAGACTCCCACTTCCCTCTCCTTCTCCTTCCGGTGCCTCCTACTTCGCCTGATGCCCCCTGCTCCGTCCGGCTTGTGCTGTCACCCCGCCCCATGCCGGTGTCACCCCCCTTTTTCCAGCGACCCCGTCAACCGGCCAGCCCCTCATCGGCCTTCATGCTTCCTCCGGCAATGGCTCGAATCGTCACCCCCTGTTCCGTCCGGCGTCGCACCACCTTCTACCCGACCCCATCCTGTCATGACGCTGTTTTCTTCCCTCATCCAGCAACAACGACACCAGCAGACCAACTTCCCTCCGAAGACCGCCCCTTTGGTTAAGCCCTCCTCACTATTGTTTTGTTTTTTAACTTATTTTGTTGTTTTTTTGGGGTTTCTAACAGGGTTTAGATCCAATTTTGAGGATTAAAAATTTATTTTGGCTTTAATCTCCTTGGTTAGGGCTTCACATGGATTTTTCGTGGTGCGAATGATGTGCAGATTTGTTTTTCACCATTTCCGCAAGGATCTCCATGTGAGGTAGGTGGTTCTGTGTTTACGCATTATTTGATGAATTATTTTCTTGCTTATTAGTTGATAGTGATCTTTGATTGAGTCCTTTGGGTGTGAATTTGTTTTTCATGAAGTTTTCTATCTGTTAGTTTTTTCTGGTAGCATGTTCATGTGGTGTGGGTGTGTTCTTTGGTTGAAAACATGCATTTCTTAAATTGTTAGTGTTTAATAGTACGTGCAGTTATCTTTTATTTCATGGAAGTTGTGTTAATTATGCTTTGATATGGCGTTGCATATGTCTAATCAGAAGTTATGGTGTTTTGTTGGTTGAGTAGGATGTTGTGTTGAAAACATTTTTTGGGTTGTCTACTAGTGTTTTATAAAGTGTGTGTTTGTTTTGTGAAGATGTGCAAAGTGCGCAGTTTTTGTTCTAGTGTGGCGTTCATGTGCATTTTGTCCAAAAAGAGGGTTTGAGTGAGTCTTTAGTGTTTAAAGTCATGTTTGATCTTCTGAAAGTGTGTAATAAATTTTTTAGTGTTTTGTTTAATAGGGAAAATGGTCTTTTAACCGTGCGATTGAGTTATTAATTGGTGTGAGTGGTGCAGGTTGTGTTCTTCATGTGGAATCAAGTATGTTTTGTCAGGGTGGAGGGCTGAGTTGTTTATTTTTTGTTATTCATGTTGTGTTTCTTTATAAATAATTTGTTGACAAAGAATTTAATATGTTTTAATAAATAATTTTTAGTAATGCTAAAATTGTTTATTTGAGTTAGATAAATTGTTTTGGCGTGCGTACATTGCTAAATGGTTTTCTCTGTGTGTGAAAGTGTGGATTTTGGTTTATGTTACACCCTGTTTGTTTTATTTGTCTGATTTTGACAAGAAATGTGAAATTGGAACATGTGAGAAAAAAAGGGAAGCCTGGGTACTAGGTGGGCGGACTAGACTAGCGTGCTAGTGATACGAGAGTGGCTCTGGCCCAGTTTCACGTAGCTGGATTGATGCTTACAACACTAACTAAACATTGGATTATGATTGGAGACCACTAGGTTATGGATGTGTTGCTCTACTAGTGGATCATTCACGAGAAGGTATTTTGTTGTGTTTTCTATACTGTTCACCGAGACGCGAGGTTCTAGGGTCCCATCCCTTTTTCTAGTATCTTTAGGGCCTCTCCCACTTTTGGTGCTCCTGGACTAATATACACCCACTATCAGCATATGGTGCAACTTTTGGATTTTTTTGTGAAGGTTTGGATTTTTATTTTAAGCAAGGGTGTTTTCATTTATCTAAGTTGTTTTCTTTAAAAGTGTTTTCCTTATATAAATTGTGTCTTTCTAATTGTTTAAGCTTTGGTTTCCTTTTTTTATTTAGCATGAAAATGTATTTTTCATTTAATTTTTATATGTGGAACCTTTTAATTGGGTGAAGTCCTACTGGGATTTTTGATCACACCCTACATACACCTTTGGGTGTATGTAGACTTTTTTTATTGTGTATGCCAGGTTGTGACATCGTGTTCAGTGATGGTGGTTCTGGTCATCGATCGTCTTCTCGTGCAGGTTGGTGTTGTGGCATGTGGATGATGTGCCTCTCTGGTTTCTAGGACGTTTCAGTTTGAGTTTGAGTTTCTTTTTTTTGTCATTTATTTTAGATGTTGGTTCGAGTTGTAAACCCCTGAATTTGTTTTTAGTTTGAGGCCATGTTTGGTTGTCTATTTTCAGTCTTAGTTTGATTATCTTATCAATAATTTTGTGTTTAATATTTTGGGTAAAATCGTTCCCATGTGTTAGTTTTGATACCCGGTCACTTGTGCCAACCCATGGGGATCAGGAATGCCCTTCGGGTCATGTCGCAGACTGGGTCGGGTGCCGGGTTGGATGGAAACCTAGCCTGGTTCATGACCAAATGGTATCCAAGGAGCAGGTTTGCTCTCATAGGTCGTGTTCTTTTGGGATAGAGTCAGTGTTGACCAAAGTTAAGGTTTTCGGGACTCGATGTTCTGACTACGAGTAAGGTGCTTGGCCAGCACACCTCGTGGCGGGACTCGAGTCACGAATTTAAGTTGAGGTTTTCTTGAGTCTTTGGTCCTTGCGGTTAATCTTGTCCAGGGGAAATGAAAAGGGAGTAGTTTCAGTGGTCCTTGTGAGCTCGCAGGGTCTGGCAAGCCATGTAGAGCTGGAGACGTTGTCCTTGAATAACCTCTGTGGTAGTGGCGTGATTGGCATATGGCCGCCAACTATATGTTCCAGTCACCCGCTAAAACTGTTTTTCTCTTGCACCATTCTTTGTTTCTTTGTTTTGGAATTGTGGACATTTGGTTTTTAAGTAAAAATGATTTGGTCGTGGAAAATGTTTTGAAATAAAGAACTTTAAAAAGAAAATAGGTATGAGGTTTGAAAATTTTTGGTTGGATGTTTTAGTTTTCAAAAATGGAATGGTTTGGTTTTGATCCTTGGTGTCCTCGTGGGAAACCGTATGCATGAGTATATATGGGGAGAGAAAGGGTTAATGGCATGAGCGGATGAGTTCCTGGATGGATATAAGGTGGGTGATGGTGTGGCATGGGAACATGCATGTATGAGGCCCATGGGACACCATTGGTGTCTGTGCAACCAACAAGCATCTCTTATATTTTCATAATGTTTTGTTAAATGAAAATTTAGTGTTTTAGTAACCAGTGATTGCATGGTGTGTCCATGTGATTTTGACATGTTGGATGTGAGACATTTTGGGTTGAGAATACTTTTTTACTGAATTTTGTTCGAGTTTGAATTTTTATTTGTAAGTTTGTATGTAAGTGTGTAGTTGGTGAATTCTTTTGAAAAGTACATCGGGGATCCCTTGCAGTTGTTCCCTCTGCACATTTAGTGTTCTCTAGTGGTATGTCTTGATCATTGGACCAGTTTCATTTGGTCTATGGTCTTCTTCCTTGACTAGTTTATGCCCCCAATAAAGCGTTGACATGTGATTGAAGTGTGGCCACAGGAAAATCGCCGTTGGCCAACCCTCCAGCTGATCAGAGGAATATCTTATTGAATTATAGAATTGAAGCCACCTCTCTTTTTTGCAACTAAGCGGATCCCCTCACATCAGGATGACAGATGCAAGGGGAATTGAACGGAGTTCTTGTCTCTTTGAGTTTTCTGAGTTGTCGGGTATGAAATTTGACATCGTTGTGTCTGAAGGTTTCCCCTGGATGCGATGAAAAAATTTCCGGTGGGTAAGGGTGAAGTCGATTTAGAGTTATCAGTGCTTACCAATGTATTGAATGGTTTGTAGTGATTTTATCGGCTGCAAGGGTCTTGTTTGGTGACCACTTTCAGTGTGAGTTCTCTTCGAGGTGCAAAGGTGGAAGCAGCCTGGAGTGGTCAGTGTTGACCACTATTCTAAATGACCTTTGGTCCTTTGTTGGTTTCAATTAAGAAAGGGTCTACGTTAGGCCACTAGTATGGTAGACCCAGTCACATGGGGATACTATGGTCGATTGCAGGAATCACGTGTTGTTTAAGACTCAGTTTGAAGTCCATATCCGTATAATGTTCCTCTTTATGGTAATGGTCATGTTCTGGTGACGATTTGTGGTGTAATGTTCTCATTCAGTGTGACAATGGGTGATGCGCATGCACCATTTAATCTCTTGTGTTAGTGAATGTTTTGTGTATGATTAGTAGGATTTCGTAATGTGTTGTGTTTTTTGGTGTTTCCTCAGTGGTAGTATGGTTGCGTGTGACGCCAAAAGGGGAAGCTCCATTCAGGAGTCTTCAATACCTGACAGCGAGGCAGGAGATGCTTCAAACATCAAGGCACTAACCTTTAGGCTTCGGAGTGAAGCTAGAACGTGGTCAGGAACCCCGGGAGTGTATGGGACCCCAACTTTATTTCTGTCATAGGTTTTAAAATTAGAGGCAGATTAAATTGTTTCTATGGTTGTTCCACTTCGAACGAATCTTCTGGTTGCATAAGGTTTTCGTGACCATGTGGAGGCATGTT
This sequence comes from Viscum album, assembly GCA_963277665.1. Lineage (NCBI taxonomy): Eukaryota > Viridiplantae > Streptophyta > Magnoliopsida > Santalales > Viscaceae > Viscum > Viscum album. Next base: position 1,233,279,961 of record OY728148.1, on the reverse strand, counting down.
CGTCTCATTTCCTTAAAGTCATGGGGGTTGCTTCCCACTGGATGTAATACCTTTAATGGTCCTTACAGGGGTCTATTGGGTAAATCTGTCTCAAATTTGAATAATGCTCATCCGGGGATGTGAAGATGTTGGTTTGTCTTGGGTCGTGGTTTTGACGGCCCAGTAGTTGGGCCCCACCCTCCCCACCCCTTTTGGTGGGGTGTTTGCTCACTATCCTGAAATTTTCAAGGTTTTGTATTTCCTGTCAGCTCTAATGGTGGGGAGACCCACGTCGGGTCTCGCTCAAAAAGTCTTTGGAGTGAATTGGTTTGGCCCTTCTTTATAATGGTGGGGAGTCCGTCCGGGCCTCCTCGTGATATTTTTTCAGTCTTGTCGTGGATTTTGGTAAATTTATAATGGTGGGGATCCCCTCGAGCTTCCCCACGTTGACCTTTTGGTTCTGTTTCTAAAGTTTATTTGGAGATAGTTGATAAGGGTGATTCTGGGTCGTGGTTACTCTCGTTTGTTCATTTCAGACAAATGATGTGGTTTTCATTCAATGGTGCTTGGGCTATTTCGGCTTGTGAAGTTGGTTTCTATGGGTTCAAGAGTTTGTTTTCTAGAACATTCAACTGGAGGCATTCTATCTGTAACGCCCCGACCCTAGTTACCCAGAGTCGGTGCATTATTACATTACATTGGCATGATCACAAGAAAGATCAAATCTCGAAAGACCAATTGGTTTAGTATTCTTGGAAACACTAGATATATTCATAAGTCTTACATTACATCATAAAATGAAAAACTACTACAACAAAATATTGTCTCCATAATCCACACTCATATCCCCACATAATATCCCTGCAGGTCATTCATAATTTACTTCTTCACTTCCTGGGAAAAATAAAACATAGAAAAGGGGTGAGCTCAAATGCCCAGTAAGGATAACAATATAGCGAAAACTTTCATAAATAAGAATAAACATTTAAGGGAATGTATAACTTAAAAAAATCCTTTCAAACTTGAACTTTCTACATAGAATGACATAAATAAAATGAAATAATTCCATTTACTTATTCACATGGATATTCTACTAATCGAATAATCACATACAAAATCAATAACCACTTTCATAATGATGGAATGCATAATGCCAGACTATCATAACCACATTGCCAAGGCCTCGTGCCAAGACTACAAATAAGATTTTGTCAAGGCATTGTGCCAAGACACTAGTTTGTTTCCTGAGACCTACCGATGCATCGAGGAGCTATAGCGGGCTCCACCCGTCACATATTAAGTCCAATGCATTCCCATATGAAAAGGTTTAAACATAACATAAACATTCGTATTAAAACTAGCATACGAAATGTCAATACTTTCACCATAAACTATGAATGGTATAAAAATAGCACATCCACAGTCAAACATATCACAAAACCTTCAATACAATATAGAAGTTTTGTATCATTATAAATCAACTTCAAATAATCTTAAGATTCATCAATGGATGTTGACATAGATGAAATCAAAATTCTTTTTAAAGAAATATCTCCTTTTATTTTGAAATCATTTAAGATCCATATAAAATAAAACATTTTCTTTGAAAATAATTTTATAAGCTTGTAAGGGAAGCTTTGAAGATTTTATAACGGTGGAAAATAGCTGCCCGCCGTATAAGTTAAAAAAAACATTCTTACCTTAATTCTGTCGAAAAGGTTAAAAGGGACCTTGTTTTGAAAACGACGGAAATATTCTTTTATAAACCACTTCTAAAAGTCAAAAAGGGTATAAATGACTTTAACTATATTCTAGTAAATAGTAAAAATGTTTTGAAATACATTTTTAAGAAACATGGATGTGGATGATAAAGAGATCCCAGTAGATTATTACATATAAACAACCTCGGATAATGAAGAGATTGTGAAATAACCCTTAACTTGTACTTTTCCTTGGTTGGGGTAGGTTAAACTCTTGTATAATGGTGAAATAATTGTTATTAAATTATACAAGAATCATATATATTAATATGATATCATATATGATCTTTTAACATTGATTTGTTAATAATATCTTAGAATTATCGTCATTTCGGGTGTTAACTTACTCATTTTCTTTTATATGTTTTGTTACATAAGCCATTTTTGTTGTATATTATTCATATCCAGAATGATATAAAGTCCTTAAACATCATTTTTAAATCATCAAATGATAATTATACTTGAACGGATACGATGGAGAATGAATCTCATCGCGTTCGTGGAGACGGTAGTCCGTACGTACGCACGAGCGACAATATCATTCTTTTGATATTAAAATAATATATAAATGGATGATATATCATATATACAGAATCATTAACATGTTATATTTATTATTTACATGAGTTACACATCATTATTATACCCATCCAAATAATAATATATCGAATAACAATTACACCATGACGTGGAGACGGTAAGCCGTACGTACGCACGTATGGTGACATGTTATTCAAAGGGTGGATATAATACTGAATATGGTTGTACCATATTTATAATAACATCACAGTATATGTGAGATACTGGAGTTATTATTTTAGAATGGTAAGAAAAAAGAAATAAGAAGTGGAAGAAGAAAGGAACTTGAAAAGGGGTGGTGAAAACATTACCTCTTCTTCGGGTTCTTCCTTTTGATTTGATCAAAAGGGCTCCTTAGGTTGGCTTTCTGATCAAACTAAGGCCCCTAGGTTGTATTGAGGGAAGTTGGGAGAGTATTGGAGCAGAGTTTGGCCGAACCAAAAGGCTTTGAATGTGTGAAGAAATTAGAAGGGGGAGTGCCCTTTTATAAGAGGGGTGAGGGGAACCTTTGGAAAAGCTAGAAATATTAATTTATAATATATTCATATTCGGTTTCTAATGGATAAAAAGTTTATTATTCAAAGTTTGAGGTGGTTATGGGTCGAAAACAACTCAACCAATAGAATTTAGACAGGTTTGGGTACTTATATTAACCTTATCTTTAAGTATTAACTCTAAGTTAATTAGTTTCACTTTTACAATGTCTCTTTGTATTTTTATATAATATGGTTAATAAACTTACTACATACATCCAAGAGACCCCCAAGTGGTCCATTAATGAGGAACCTATCATGATATAAGTCTCTTGGCCGAACCTTAGATTTTTAGGAATTTAATATCAATTAATAATATAATATTTGTTTTAAGAACTCTTTTATGTCAATTTTGACACTATTCAATAGTTGATTTTTGTGAAACTCATAAAAGATTGATTACTTCGAAAAAATTCAATTAAATCAATACTAATATATCATAGTATCCTAGAAAATTATTTTAATTCATTAAAAGTTTCATATTATATTTATTTGGGTATTTATAATATCAATTATTTTATTTTTTTCACTATTATAGTAATTAATGCATCATCATTGTGTCATAAATAAAATAAATTATTTAATGTCTAAAAATTATAAATAAAATATCATTATGTAGGAAATCTTTTTAGCTTTCTAATGAATATTTATAATCTGAAATCCAACATATATAACCCTATGTAACAATTGTTTTTCTAAAAGATATATGCTTGTGTCATTTTTGTATTCATTTTAACTTAATTAAAATAAAGTGTCATTATCACTTACAAGTGGATCCATGGGGTCCCAAAATCTACCCAAAGATGCCCATGGTCGACCATGTATCAACCAATAGGGTTAAGACACGTTTTAGGGTAATTTAATATTATTATAATATTATTTTTTATCCCTTATTTACCGGATTTACCCTTAACCATGGTAAATAAAATATTTATCGCAGTAATTATTCAAAATGTCTAAAAATAAAAGTTACCTATTTACACAATTTGAACATCCTGATTCCAAATATGGAATCCATTTTCCTAAATTCAAAACACATAAGTGGCATAAATTAATTTAAAATTAATTCCCGCTGTCAAAACAAAAAGCGTGTTTTTAAGAGATAATAACTATCAAAAGATTGACACTTGTTTATGTTCGGTTTAATTGTAAAATTTTGTCCAATGACCAACATTATATTAAATGGTAAAAATATATTCTAAATATACTTTAAAACCACTCAAATTCATAATTTACCACTATTAATTATTTTGATTAAAAAAGTTGTTTTTAATTAAAATTTAGTAATTTTCACTATTCATCAAAATATGAAAGTTATCCGAAAAGTACCAAAATTTCACCTTAGGCTAAAATCGATACTCCGAATCCAAAAATGAAGTCCATTTTGAGAGATAAAATTTCTACAATTTTAAAATGTAGGTATTACTATTCATAACGGATAGTTTGATTGGTTTTGGTGTGTTAGAACTCGAAGTTGCGTACAACACACGCTACGGTATTATTCAAAGGAAAGCGTACCGTGGAAGTTTGGGATGTTTCATTTTAAAATTTTTGATGTCTCCATTTAGTCAAAAAGTTTAAAATATTGTATTTAAAAAGGTTTCACTATTAAAAGTTGATAAAAGTGCAATACTGAAAATGAATCTGTTCTTGCATTATGTCTAAGAAACTCATAATATGGATTCTAAAATTATAAGGATTATATAAAGTTTAAAATTTAGTTAATACTATTCATAACCTCTTTTGAATGGATTTTTTTTTGGTATGACATGGTGTGATTGAACTCGGTGTTGCGTGTAGTGCAAGTTATTGAATTATTTTGAAGAAATAACACACTATGAATTCTTGGGGTGTTACATTCTCCCCTCCATCAATAATTTGCATCCTCGCAATTTTAAATTGTTCTTCGAAAATAAAAGGTTGATAATAGAAAATATATTTGTGGGAAAACCCACATCGGATATTGGGTTACTAAAATTTAGTCTTAATATGAGGAAAAGAGAAATCAAAGGGTCACCACCAAATTTTGATCTCGATTAGGAGAACATTGGTGGCAATTAAAGACATATAATTGGAGGAAAAATGTAAATATTTATAGGTAGTGATTGAGGTCATCAATCACAAACAAGTGTAAAATTGAGGTCCTTAAATTCATTAATCTATGATGATTTCAAATACCATCGGTTCAACAAAACATAGGGTATTAGGATAACACATTTTTGACGTTTCAAAATATCTTAGTTGAAATCCCACATCGAAAAATGAATTAATGAGGCCTCTATTTAAAATAAAGAGTGGAAAGTATGACGATTACCGAAAATAACTCATACTAGGGTTCCATGTAGGAAAATATGGATATGGAATAGAAATCTAACCATCAATTATCTGATGGAGAGTGGTAGAGAACATGGCTATGAAAAGGCCAACAATCCCAAAGACATAAATTAGTGATGATTTAAGGTACCATCTAGGACAACATTTTTGTTCTACGTTCCTTTTCTTAATGTTGAGGAATTTATTTATGAGATTGGCTAAGATCATAAGGAGATATACTTACTTTATAAATAGAGTTTTTTCCATTAATAAATTTCTACCACAAAATCATCTTTCACTCGTAAAAAAAATTTCTATTTATACTATTCGTACAGGGTTCCAGAATAAACGAATTTATAATTCATCTACCAGATCTTTTAAAAAAAACTACATTATTTAATCCAGGACATCTCTTGGGCCAGTGGTAGTTGATACACCCTTGTCGCCCTTCGGTTGCGGGTTCAAGTCTCGCGGCCTTGCCGGACGCGACGGGTTGCCGCCCGACCTCCGGGTTGTCCTTTTATGGCAATCCAAAATTAATCTCAAACTAGAATTTATCCAAAATACTTCTGACCAAACTCACAGTCCAACATTTATAAGGAAGTTAAGAATAATGTAGATCATTTTTACCACGTAATAGCATATTAATACCTTCATCATGTATTCTTTTAAAACACTGAAACATCCTGAATTACCATAATCTATATTGATTACATTCATGCTCCCTTATTCCATATAGAATGCTGGATATACTTCATCAATCCAAAAATGTTTTAAACCCCAACAATGATGGAATATACAAATCATTAATTAGTTTCAAGGTAGTCAAGAATATCCAATATAATTTATCCAAATCAATCATGTATTATTCTAAAATCACTACCTCGGTATCAGAACCATATTATGGTTTATCATTCTCTCAACCATATATTTTCCAAAAATTTAACCTGCTATTGAGTCACTTTTCTTTGTTCCACACAATCTCAAGTCCTTAATGAAATAGTACTGTAGTACAATCCTTATATACTCCATAATTATTATAACAAGTACACTGTTGATACAACACTCAATTGACATAATCAACATAAGAACTCTAATCATTCCTCTTCATCTGTGGTAGTATCATAACTTGATTATTATCCAATAACATCATTTGCGGCATATTCTGATGACTGGGACATAGGTTCGCATAGTGTCCAAACTCCTTGAAAATGAAGCATTGTACATTTGAAACCATTTTCTTACCCTTGCAGTCATGTACGTTGTGCCCTTTTCCACCACACTTATAAAAAACTCCCATTCCTTTCAGACAAGTTCCAGGGTGTTTCTTCCCACAGTTATCACATATGGGAAAATTCTTATTTTCCCTCTTCCTTTTACCCATATTTCTCTCTTCCATCCTTTTCTTCTCTTTCTTCCCTTCAAAGCCATATGACTCAGTAAAATCTTTACTTATCTTATCAACACATGATATTATTTCTTTGTATGATGATAATAAATGGGAGACTATTTCTCTTATAAATTCTGGCTTAAGGCCATGAAAGATATGATCCTTCTTTCTCTTTGGATCATGTGCATTGATGGAGTTCTCATTCCTTCTATTGGGCGTCATTTCTAAACAATAGCATACACTAGATTAGTTTATGAATAACAATACCTAATCCCAAACTTGTAAGACACATAACATAAATTAAATAGTTTATGGATATAATCCATAATCATATAAATTTCTCCTTTTAGGAAGTAAATCCACATAAACCCTTCATAATTGTTTGTAAAGAAAATGAGAATTATCCTAATCATATCCCCCGGGAGTGTCGTAACCAAGAGTGCAGTAAGGCCCATTGTCGTGCACCGGTTCCCGTTCGAGTCTAGCTCAAAGCAGTGTTTTCGGGTTTTACCCCTAGGTACCTCTGTTCCAGAGCCACCTCTACCTGCTCGTATCTAAAAAGGGATGTATTTCTCGGAAAACTCACAAAATCTCTACAATACCAAAATTCTAGGAAGTTCTTCTATACTAATCTTCAAAGTTCATCTTAGGTCTACGTGCTCTAATCAGAGTTTATCTAAATCTAGCTTCCAAGGTTTGTACTAAACTTCCTCTGATACCAACTGTAACGCCCCGACCCTAGTTACCCAGAGTCGGTGCATTATTACATTACATTGGCATGATCAGAAGAAAGATCAAATCTCGAAAGACCGATTGGTTTAGTAGTCTTGGAAACACTAGATATATTCATAAGTCTTACATTACATCATAAAATGAAAAACTACTACAACAACATATTGTCTCCATAGTCCACACTCATATCCCCACATAATATCCCTACAGGTCATTCATAATTTACTTCTTCACTTCCTGGGAAAAATAAAACATAGAAAAGGGGTGAGCTCAAATGCCCTGTAAGGATAAAAATATAGCGGAAACTTTCATAAATAAGAATAAACATTTAAGGCAATGTATAACTAAAAAACAAGCCTTTCAAACTTGAACATTCAACATAGTATGGCATAAATAAAATGAAATAATTCCATTTACTTATTCACATGGATATTCTACTAATCGAATAATCACATGCAAAATCAATAACCACTTTCATAATGATGGAATGCATAATGCCAGACTATCATAACCACATAGCCAAGGCCTCATGCCAAGACTACAAATAAGATTTTGTCATGGCCTTGTGCCAAGACACTAGTTTGTCTCATGAGACCTACCGATGCATCGAGGAGCTATAGCGGGCTCCACCCGTCACATATTAAGTCCAATGCATTCCCATATGAAAAGGTTTAAACATAACATAAACATTCGTAATAAAACTAGCATACGAAATGTCAATAATTTCACCATAAACTATGAATGGTATAAAAATAGCACATCCATAGTCAAACATATCACCAAACCTTCAATACAATATAGAAGTTTTGTATCATAATAAATCAACTTCAAATAATCTTAAAATTCATCAATGGATGTTGACATAGATGAAATCAAAATTCTTTTTAAAGAAATATCTCTTTTTATTTTGAAATAATTTAAGATCCATATAAAATAAAACATTTTCTTTGAAAATAATCTTATAAGCTTGTAAGGGAAGCTTTGAAGATTTTATAACGGCGGAAAATAGCCACACCCGCCGTATAAGTTAAAAAAACATTCTTACCTTAATTCTGTCGAAAAGGTTAAAAGGGACCTTGTTTCGAAAACGACGGAAATATTCCTTTATAAACCACTTATATAAGTCAAAAAGGGTATAAATGACTTTAACTCATATTCTAGTAAATATTAAAAATGTTTTGAAATACATTTTTAAGAAACATTGATGTGGATGATAAAGAGATCCCAGTAGATTATTACATATAAACAACCTCGGATAATGAAGAGATTGTGAAATAACCCTTACCTTGTATTTTTACTTGGTTGGAGTAGGTTAACCTCCTGTATAATGGTGAAATAATTGTTATTAAATTACACAAGAATCATATATATTAATATGATATCATATATGATCTTTTAACATTGATTTGTTAATAATATCTTAGAATTATCGTCGTTTCGGGTGTTAACTTACTCATTTTATTTTATATGTTTTGTTACATAATCCATGTTTGTTGTATATTATTCATATCCAGAATGATATCAAGTCCTTAAACATCATTTTTAAATCATCAAATGATAATTATACTTGAATGGATACGATGGAGAATGAATCTCATCGCGTTCGTGGAGACGGTAGTCCGTACGTACGCACGAGCAACAATATCATTCTTTTGATATTAAAATAATATATAAATGGATGGTATATCATATATACAGAATCATTAACATGTTATATTTATTATTTACATGAGTTACACATCATTATTATACCCATCCAAATAATAATATATTGAATAACAATTACACCACGACGTGGAGACGGTAAGCTGTACGTACGCACGTATGGTGACATGTTATTCAAAGGGTGGATAGAATACTGAATATGGTTGTACCATATTTATAATAACATTATATTATATGTGAGATACTGGAGTTATTATTTTAGAATGGTATGAACAAAGAAAGAAGAAGTGGAAGAAGAAATGAACTTGAAAAGGGGTGGTGAAAACATGACCTCTTCTTCGGGATCTTCCTTTTGATTTGATCAAAATGGCTCCTTAGGTTGGCTTTCTGATCAAACTAAGGCCCCTAGGTTGTAGTGAGGGAAGTTGGGAGAGTATGTGGGCAGAGTTTGGCCGAACCAAAAGGCTTTGATGGTGTGAAGAAATGAGAAGGAGGAGTGCCCTTTTATAAGAGGGGTGAGGGGCACCTTTGGAAATGCTAGAAATATTAATTTATAATATATTTATATTCGGTTTCTAATGGATCCAAAGTTTATTATTCAAAGGTTAAGGTGGGGATGGGTCGAAAACAACTCAACCAATAGAATTTAGACAGGTTTGGGTACTTATATTAACCTTATCTTTAAGTATTAACTCTAAGTTAATTAGTTTAACTTTTACAATGTCTCTTTGTATTTTTATATAATATGGTTAATAAACTTTCTACATACATCCAAGAGACCCCCCAAGTGGTCCATTAATGAGGAACCTATCATGATATAAGTCTCTTGGCCTAACCTTATATTTTTAGGAATTTAATATCAATTAATAATATAATATTGTTTTAAGAACTCTTTTATGTCAATTTTGACACTATTCAATAGTTGATTTTTGTGAAACTCATAACAGATTGATTACTTCGAAAAAAGTCAATTAAATCAATACTAATATATCATAGTATCCTATAAAATTAGTTTAATTCATTAAAAGTTTCATATTATATTTATTTGGGTATTTATAATATCAATTATTTTAATTGTTCACTATTATAGTAATTACTGCATCATCATTGTGTCATAAATAAAATAAATTATTTAATGTCTAAAAATTATAAATAAAATATCATTATGTATGAAATCTTTTTATCTTTCTAATGAATATTTATAATCTGAAATCCAACATATATAACCCTATGTAACAATTGTTTTTCTAAAAGATATATGCTTGTGTCATTTTTGTATTCATTTTAACTTAATTAAAATAAATTGTCATTGTCACTTACAAGTGGATCCATGGGGTCCCAAAATCGACCCCAATATGCCCATGGTCGACCATGTATCAAAAAATAGGGTTAAGACACGTTTTAGGGTAATTTAGTATTATTATAATATTATTTTTTATCCCTTATTTACCGGATTTACCCTTAACCATGGTAAATAAAATATTTACCGCAGTAATTATTCAAAATGTCTAAAAATAAAAGTTACCTATTTACAAAATTTGAACATCCAGATTCCAAATATGGAATCCATTTTCCTAAATTCAAAACACATAAGTGGCAGAAATTAATTTAAAATTAATTCCCGATGTCAAAACAAAAATCGTGTTTTTAAGAGATAATAACAATCAAAAGATTTACACTTGTTTATGTTTGGTTTAATTGTAAAATTTTGTCCAATGACCAACATTATATTAAATGGTAAAAATATATTCTAAATATACTTTAAAACCACTAAAATTCATAATTTATCACTATTAATTATTTTGATTAAAAAAGTTGTTTTTAATTAAAATTTAGTAATTTTCACTATTCATCAAAATATGAAAGTTCTCCATAAAGTACCAAAATTTCACCTTAGGCTAAATTCGATACTCCGAATCCAAAAATGAAGTCCATTTTGAGAGATAAAATTTCTAAAATTTTAAAAGGTAGGTATTACTATTCATAACGGATAGTTTGATTGGTTGTGGTGTGTTAGAACTCGAAGTTGCGTACAACACACGCTACTGTATTATTCAAAGGAAAGCGTACCGTGGAAGCTTGGGATGTTTCATTTTAAATTTTTTGATGTCTCAATTTAGTCAAAAAGTTTAAAATGTTGTATTTAAAAAGGTTTCACTATTAAAAGTTGATAAAAGTGCAATACTAAAAATGAATCTGTTCTTGCATTATGTCTAAGAAACTCATAATATGGATTCTAAAATTATAAGGATTATATAAAGTTTAAAATTTAGTTAATACTATTCATAACCTCTTTTGAATGGATTTTTTTTGTATGACATGGTGTGATTGAACTCGGTGTTGCGTGTAGTGCAAGTTATTGAATTATTTTGAAGAAATAACACACTATGAATTCTTGGGGTGTTACACTATCTATTTGGGGCAGGCGACACATATCAGAAAGTCTTTTTACGCATTTCTAGATGTTGTCTTTGAGTCACTTTCTCTGAGCATGATATTGTTGCCTCTTTTGGCTTGTTGATTATGGGAATCCTATTGATCCTTAGTTGTGGATTTTCGGGGATGAAAATATTTGTGGTGGGGAGAAATGTCACACCCATCCTTTTATTATTATTATAATTTTTTTATTGGGCATCAGGTAGTTCAAGATGAGGACTAACTTAAAATTTTTGAGTTTTATTTTGAAATGCACTATATGGCCTTTTCGGCATTCAGCGTGCCGCTGTCGAAATCGCGTGACCATGCTTGGGACATCGTGCAGCCTCGCTCAGTTCTCTACACGCCTGTTTGGTGTGCTATTAATTAAATAGAAATAATTATTGATAAAGAAATAAAATTTAATGAGATGAATAAGTTACATAGCCCAAAATAAAATGAGAAGAAGAAAGTTAATTAATAGTTCTAATAATAATAATAACATTATTATTATTAAGATTATTATTATTATTACTATGATTTTTATTAATTTTTTAATTAAGTTATTAATAATATTATTAAAATTATTATTCTTGCTTTAGTTTTATTATTATTATTATTACTATTATTATCATCATCATTATTTATCTCCATTAAAATTGTTAAAATTTTAATTAATAATATTATCATTATTAAGCTATTATTTGTATTCCTATTTTGATTTGCTATTATTATTATTATTAAAATTGTTAAAACTTATTATTATTGTTATTATTAATTTCTATTTTTTTTTTGAATTTTTTTTCTTTCTTTTTGTTTTTCTCTCCTTGGGTTGGCGCCTCCTACCAGCCCGTCGAGCCCCAATTTCTCTTTCTTTTTCTCTTTTACGCCGCAGCACCCCCATTTCTCTTACCCATTGCGCCGTCACCCCCTCTACAGTTGGCTGCCAAACTCCCACTCCCCTCTCCTACTCTTTCTGGCACCTCCTTCTTCGCCCGACGCCCCTTGCTCTATCACCCTGACCCATGCCGGTGCCGCCCCCCTTTTTCCGATGACCCCGTCAACCGTCCAGCCCCTCATTGGCCTTCATGCTTCCTCCGGAAATGGGCCGAACTGCCACCCCCTGCACCGTCCAACATCTTTCCAACTTCTACTCGACCCCATCCCGTCCCACTGCTATTTTCTTCCCTCATCCGTCAACAACGACACCAGCTAGCCAAAATCCCTCCGACGACCGCCCATTTGGTTGAGCACTCCTCTCTATTGTTTTGTTTTTTTATCTTTCTTTGTTGTTTTCTTTTGGGGTTTTTCAGTGGGGTTTAGATCCAATTTTTAGGATTAACAATTTATTTTGTGTTTAATCTCCTTGGTTACGGCTTCACTTTGATTTTCGTGGTGCGAATGATGTGTGTATTTGTTTTGTGCCATTTCCGCAAGGATCTCTATATGAGGTAGGTGGTTCTGTATTTAAGCATTGTTTGATGAATTATTTTCTTTCTTAATTAGTTTATAGTGCTCTTTGATTAATTCCTTTGGGTTCAAATTTTTTTTCATGAAGTTTTCTATGTGTTAGTTTTGTCTGGTAGCATGTTCATGTTGTGTGGGTGTGTTCTTTTGTTAAAAACTTGAATTTGTTAAATTTTTAATGTTTAATAGTACGTGCAGTTATCTGTTCTTTCATGAAACTGGTGTTAATTGTACTTTGATATGGAATTGCATATATCTGATCGTAAGTTATGGTGTTGTGTTGGTTGAGTAGGCTGTTGTAGTGAAAACATTTGTTGAGTTGTCTACTAGTGTTTTATAAAGAGTGTGTTTGTTTTGTAAGAATGCGCAAAGTGCACAGTTTTAGTTCTGGTGTGGCGTTCATGTGTGTTTTGTCCAAAAAGAGGGTTTGAGTGAGTCTTTAGTGTTTAAAGTCATGTTTGATCTTCTAGAAGTGTGTAATAAAAATTTTAGTGTTTTGTTTAATCAGAAAAATGGTTTTTTAACTGTGCGATTGAGTTATTAATTGGAGCGAGTGGTGCGGGTTGTGTTTTTCATGTGGCGTCAGGTATGTTTGGTCCGGGTGGAGGGATGAGTTGTTTCTTTTTTGTTATTCATGTCATGTTTATTTTTTAATAATTTATTGATAAAGAATTTAATATGATTTAATAAAGAATTTTTAGTAATTTCAATATTGTTTTAATTGAGTTGGATAAATTCTTTTGGCATGCGTACTCTGCTAAATGGTTTTTTGTGTGTGTGAAAGTGCGGAGTTTGGTTTATGTTACACCATGTTTTTTTTATTTTCCTATGTTTGACATGAAATGTGAAATTTGAACATGTGAGCACAAAAAGGGGAATCCGAGGTGCTAGGTGGGAGGAATAGACTAGCGTGCTAGTGATACGAGAGTGGCTCTCGCCCAGTTTCACTTACCCGGATTGACGCTTACAATACTAACTAAACATTGGATAATGATTGGAGACCACTATGTTATGGATTTGTTTCCCTACTAGTGGATCATGCACGAGAACTTACTTTGTTGTGTTTTCTATACTGTTCACTGAGAAGCGAGGTTCTAGGTTCCCATCCCTTTTCCTAGTATCTTTAGGGCCTCTCCCACTTTTGGTGCTTCTGGACTACTATACAACCACCATCGGTATACAGTGCAGCTTTTATATTTTTTTGTGAAGGTTTCGGTTTTTTTCAAGCAAGAGTGTTTTCTTTTATCTATGTTTTTTTTCTTTAAAAGTGTTTTCCTTGTAGAAATTGTTTATTTAAAATTGTTTAATCTTTGGTGTCCTTTCTTTTATTTAGCCTGCAAATGTTTTTTCATTTAATTTTTATATGTGGAACCTTTTTATTGGGTGATTTCCTACTAGGAGTTTGGATCATACCCTAGATACACCTTTGGGTGTATGTAGACTTTGTATCTTGTGTATTCTAGGTTGTGACATCGTGCTCAGCGAAGGTGGTTCTGGTCATTGATGGTCTTCTCATGCAGGTTGGTGTTGTGGTGTGTGGATGCTACACCACTTTGGTTGATTAAAGGTTTGAGTTTGATTTTGTGTTTCTTTTGTTGTCGTTTATTTTGGATGTCGGTTAAAGTTGTAAAACCCAAAAAAAATTAGTTTAAGTCCATGTTTGGTTGTCTATTTTCAGTCTCAGTTTCTTTATCTTATCAGTGGTTTGGTGTTTACTATTTAGGGTAAAATTTTTCCCATGTGTTAGTTTTGATACCCGGAACTTGTGCCAACCCGTGGGGATTGGGAACGCCCTTCGGGTCATGTTGCAGACCGGGTCGGGCAACGGGTTGGATGGCGACCCGGCCAGGTTCGTGACATCAATCTCTTTGTAACATGTTTTACAATTCAAAAAGAAATATATTGAAAAACAATCTCATTGAAACATGATTATCCGTTGAAAAAGAAACAGGTTCCCAAAAATTATTTTTGAATCATGATTAACCCATTGAAAAGAAATGAGCACCATAAAAAATAAATAAATTTTTTTTATCCCTTAGAAAAGAAATGAGTTCATAAACAATATCGTTGAATTGTGATTAACCCATGTAAAAGTAATGAGTTCAATAATAATATCTTTGAAACATGGTTAACCCTTAGAAAAAAACATGTTCATTACAATATATAGGAAAAAAATTATAACCCATCTAATGAAATTATGAGTATAGTATCAATTGGCATATACCCAATGGATTATAGTTACAACAAGGGGTTTTAACATTTTTAATGCAAACTCACATAAAATATCCTTAAAAACATTCATGAGGAAAATAATATTTAAACATTCAAAGTTTTTCATGCCACTTTGAAATATGGGAATCACAATACCCATGATGGAACAAAATTAAATTATATTTATAATATCATGAGAATAAGGATATTCATTATATAAAATTTCAAAGGTGATGTATATACACCTCATAAAAAATATAGGTATACAACACTGCAAACGTCTCAAAGAATAGAAACATCGATAAAATATCAATTACTACTTTGGTAACATTGAAAACTGTAAACACAAAAAGAAAGAGACAATACAATGGATACATAAATCCCTATAAAATACATTCCTGCTTAGTATATATTTTACATATCAATATTTTATAAGTAAACACTATTATAGATATCATAATGATACTCTGCATCGAGCATAAGTGAACAAATAAATATTATTATTTAAATGTTACCACTATAAACTAGAAATTATAATTGTGGGTATGATATATATTAACTAAATATTAAAAATATGGGTTACACAAGTTTTTATAATTAATTAATTGGTTTCTAATTAATTATAAATGAAAATAAAAACCAATTGAATATAATTGATGTTTTTTTATGAAATTTTTTTTGTTCCCACAAAATAATTTGATCTTAATAAATTATAGTAATCACTATAATTGAATGATAAAAATGAAATTTATATTTTATATATTTAATCTTTTTTTAAAAAAATCATCTAATTATTTTTCCATGTATGAAATAAGTATGAATCTAATTTTAATCATAAAAACTGTATTTTTCTAAAAAGCAGTATTGCTGCCTTTCAAATAAGACAAGTTTTAATGAAATTTTTTGGCAGTATAATAAATTTAATTTTTGTTAAATTTTTGGAATTTTTTTAAGGAGTTTCATTTTTTGATGAATTGTTAAAAATATTTCATTTTAATTGAATATTGAATTTTCATATAAATAATTTGTTTTGTGAAATTATATAGAAAATTATTTTTAATATAAAATTTGTTGAATAAAACATTTATTAATACAATATATTTCATTCAAAGAAATTTCATATTGAAATTTATTATAAAAACATTGTGACCTTTTGAACATTTTCACTTTAAAATCCTGTTTTCTGACTCTGTTAATGGGATTAAATTTAAATTAATTTTAGCAAATTACGTGTTTTTAATATTTAACAAATTATTAAACATTATAAATTATATGTTACAAATTTATAAAATAGTTCTCTTTTATTCTATGGTCAATATAAATAGTAACAATAGTAATTTTTTTACCATAATTAAGGGTAGATCAGGTAATTAAGGGTAAAAATAATATTATAAATTTTAGAAAATGACGCAAAAAAATTCTCCATTTTTTTGGATGAGTATGTTTCTCCCAAAATAATTATAGGATAGGCAGTGTACCCATTTATGGTCTTTTGGATGATAGTATAAACTTCATAATATTTTATTCAAATAAAAGTTCAACTTGTAATACTCTTTTTTTTTGAACAAGTGGTATATTTTTAATATGGGTTCATAGAGGGTCTATATTCGACTATAAATAGTATTTTGAAATATAAAGTATTTATATTCATTTTATTAATCTATTATCAATTATTAGGGAAGAAATAATTACCTTAATTTACTTCCCAATAATGATATAGTAATTATTTTTTTAATGTTAATTTAAAATAAATGATTTAAAAATATTAAAATAAATGTAATTTTATATAATTAATGTAATAACCTTGAAATATTATGGATATAACCCAAAGAAATCTTGGATTATGGTGAATCTTTTCCTAAAACATTATTGATAATAGGTAAATAGATAAAATCACTCATTACAAGGATGTTAACACATCCAAGAGTGAACCATCCCTCACATGTCATCATCCACAAATGAATTAAAATATTTATGTTCTATAAAAGTCCACATCATTCTTGATTTTAGGTTGATCCTCTTCAAAAAAGAACTTTCCACTATGATGGGTTCTATATATTCATTTGAAAAAATTACATTGAGTTGAGTGAGATGATTCATAAAATCAATCCAATGGGACAAGAGTCCCTAGGGGAAATTCCTGGTTCTCTCCCTTAGACCCACAATAGCAGATTCATAATCAGATTAAATCCACATATAATTCCACTTATAATTGATTAAATTTCTCATATCATACATCAATTCCTGTAATTCTTCTTAAAATGAAGTTATTATTCCAAAATAGTGACAAAAACATCCTTTAACAAATCCATGATGGGTACAAAAAAATATTTCCATATCCTGAAGGTATTGGAATTCCAAAAACTACACCATTAACATTTTCTTTTATAAATGGGTTAATTAGTGGAATCCACATCATAGATCTGAGAACTAAGTGCTTATTTATTCTTATTGAAACATATAATAATATTATAATTTTTATGTGATCTCTACTATTAGGCATTTCTCACATTTTTACCTTTATAATAGTATGGGTGTCCTTATACATAGAAAAATATCCCTCAGGGATGGAGGGCACTTGATCATTATACAACCACCCATTTCATGCCCTGTAGATCTAAGAAAGTATGGATTCTACAACATCCAGTAGAAGGTGCTGAATCTTATCACTATTTACAGTGTTGCTGAATTCAAATATGTTCATTTTAATTATTCTAAGAGGGATGAAATCCATATTTATAAGTTTTTTTCCAAGCCAACACGTGTTCCAAAAGTTGACATTAGATTTCATGTTAGCCATCCATTTTTTATTTCGTATGATTTCATTAACAGAGTGTTTTATTGATGGATTTACCAATTATCCAAGATAGTGTGGGTACCCATCCAATACCCCCCCCCCCCATTAAAACGTCATAATTGATCAACTTATGATTATTTAGAAGTTTTATATAAACTATATGATCTTTTAATGAGTAAAAACACATGTTGTCATAGTAAGAGTTAAAGATGTTAAATTAGGGTTAAAAAAGATATTTATTAAAAAAAGTAAATACTTATCTAATTTTCATTGTATTAATGAATGTTGACCCAAAAATCATCCTATCATCAAAATAAATCTTTTTGTATCAATTTTTAATAGAAACTAAATTTATATTCATTTAATATTTTGAGAAACTCAAAGAGTGCCCATCCCCACCCTTATAAAATGACAAATCTTCTTCTATTTTATTAAAACTAGAAAACCTATTTGGTTTGGACATTATCTATAAGGCACCAACCTTAAACATTAAAAAATCTTGAGTTAAGTCATAAATTTAAATTTATTCACATTAAGAATCATGTCATGTTAATAGTTTTAAAGAATTGGTCCATAACTGTTACATAACATCTCAAAAATTAAAAACTAGACATGTTTACATGCTATCCATTTTTTCATTGTCTAAAACATATTAAAATAAAATATGAATAATTTTTCTTGATAAAATTATTTATAAAATTACACTTTTCTTCTTCCTTTCTCTTAACCACCCTTATACAATGTAGAAAACCTTTAAAAAATATTGGATGAGTATAAAAGTCTAATTAATAGATATAAATAAAAAATTAAACCATTAGTCCGTGAATATTTTAATCTCATGAAATATTTTTCTAAAAAGCATACTTTTTAACCCATAAATTATTATTTATATAATATACCTCATGAAATTATAAGATTCCTAAAAAACTTCTTAGAAATCATAAATTATAAAGGTAACTTTCGGCATCCACATCATACTTACATTGTAGCTTTCACATCTACGTAGGGATTAACCATCATGGTTAAGTTTGGAATAACAACAACAGTATATTCAATAAATCTATGAGGAGGAACCTTATCATTTAACATTGACTCATTACCCAATTCATTGGATATCTGTCACAGGATCACCCATCCTTGGTTTATCAACGAACTATCGGTATATATAAGCAATTTCCAAGAGAAAAAACATAATCATAACACATTAACATGCACAAAAAAACTAACATTTCCAAATTGCAATCACAAGATATGATTTCAAGATATTAACATAATACATCCTTTCTCAAAACCATTTTCAATACCAAAATACATGAAAAGGTAATATGTTATTTATTTTCCATTTAAAAAAACATTAATGTTATAGAGGAATCCAAATATCAAATAATGGTCATAGTGGTAGAAAAGTCATTGTCGTGACATACATTAAAAAAATTCTTTTTTTCATTTAGTAAAAAACTTCATAGAAAAATATTCTTTTGGAAATCCTTTGATTGAAATTAAAATTCAAAGGGGATAATTATACACCGTAAAAAAGAAGGTGGTGTATATTATCAAAATATGCCTCAATGAAAAGTGATTGATACAAATTCCCTTACCTCGAGTCTGACTAGTCTGATACATTATTTATATTTTTGAATAATAATGTTAGGTTAATTTTCTCTTGCCTTAGATACTTTTTCAAGTTTATGATTACCTTTATATCAGTAATTACCATGTTATAACAATTAAATAATTATTTAAGTTCATATTAGATGTTTTGTCGATATTTGGTACTTAAGTCGAAAACATACTTGGATTAATGTCAACCATCCATGTGTTCACATGTATATTATCTAAAAAATAGTATTCATGACATACTAATAATAATTATTCATAAATTACACTTTTTAATTAAACCATTTATTTATGGTATGAAAAAATTGATAATGTTATAATTATGGAGATGGTAGGTCGTAAGTATGCATGAGTAACATTTACATTTTTTATTTATCAATATGGAAATAAAGTAATTACTATTTTATATTTATAGAATTATCATAATATAATTAAAATAATAATAATTATTTAACTATAATTATATATATTATACAAGTGATTTGGGGAAAAAAATTCACATCGCTTCGTGGAGGTGATAGTTTACACGGACGAACGAATGAAGTTATCATTTTTATGCACACAAAAAGTAAGAAAATTATTGATATATTATTCTAATATAATTATAAATATGTTATTAAAATCATATAAAAAAATATATTGAATAATTATTACCATTATTGAGAGTTTATAATGAAAAAAACTATATCAGTTCGCGAGGCGGTAGTCCTCCATACACATGAATGAAATTTTTATTTACCATTTGATAAAATTAGAGATGGTTTTGGGTGATTATATTAACATACAAAAAATATAATTATATAGGGTATAATTTATTTATTATTTCCTTATATATTAATGTGATTTAAAGGAGGTGGAGAAATAAATAAAATAGAAACACTTAAATAAAAACATTACCTTTCCTTCAGATGATAACCTTTCTTAATGCCTTAAAACCTCTATAAAGTTTGTTATTCAAAAAATAAGGATTAAATAATGAGGGTAGATATTATAGGAATGTTTTTGGTAATATTGAGGCTAAAAAAAATTGTTTTTGAAGTGTGACTAATAGAGAAGAATATGTGCCTTTTTTTAGGAGAGGGGAGAGGTACCCTTTGAATTATAAAAAGAATTAGATCAAAATAAATTAAATTTCCATTTAAAATGGTTCCAAGTAGATTTATCTCAAATATAGTATGGTTGGGGTTCAAAATATAATAATCCAAGTATAAATATACCGGTTTTGAATAATTTTTATTCATTTTGTTTGTTTTAAACATTTTAACTCTTACTGTTTTATCAAGTAATTTACACTTTGAGAGTTAAAATAACTACTAACTCATGACAAACGACCAATGAATGAGTCATTAATGAAAATTAAGGAGTTATATATACTTTTTGTCAAATCTTGGATTTTTATAAATTTTATATCATTTAATTAGATATATTATAATTTAGTTATGAATTATATCAGTTTTAACACTATTCATTACACGTCTTCTTAAAAACCCCTGAAAATTTTATTATTTCTGAAAAACTACATTAAATAAGTCCTAAAATGTCATATTCATCTATAAAATTTATGTATTGAATAAAATAGTTCACATTTAATATTTTTAATATCATATATTTGATTCATTCTTTAGTAAATCAATTATTGCATCATCATTGTTTCACTATTTAATTTAACTGTTTATTTTATAAAAATTATAAATAAATAAATATAATGTAGGTAATATTATTATATTTATATTTAATATTCATAGTCTATTATATCACTTTTATAAACCCAAATTAACATTATTTAATAAGGAGAAACATAATTATTATATATTTTTCAATACTTTAAATTAAATTTAATAAATCTCACAATCAAACCCAAGTGGCTTCCAAAGATCAAAATTTCTTAATAATCATGGTATTGGTCTATAATAACTCATCTTATATGATTATTACATATGTTAGGTTAATGTTTTAATATTATAAAATTAATGTTACATTTAATTACCTTTTTTACATTTAAATTTTGTAAACAAAATATTGATGTTACTATTCAACAAAAAATATTTTCATCCTATTATGACAAATTTTTAATAATGAATAAAACTATGTATGCATGTTTCCTGAAAATAAAATTCATATAAGTGGTTGAATTAATTTAAATTTAATCCTGTAAATGGATTAAGAAAACGAGATTTGGAAGTAAAAATTTTCAGAAGATAACAATGTTTTCAAATCCAATTTCAATGTGAAATAGATTTCATTGACCTAAATTGTATTAAATTATAAAATAATTGTTATATTACCCATTAAAATTAATTAAAATGAAATATATCCTAAATAAATAAATTATACAAAAAATAATTTTTTTAAATGTAGTATTTTCCACTATTCATTAAAAATGAATATTATAAGAAAAATACCAAAAATTTAACCGAAGTAAAATTGGATGTCCTACTTCTCAATAATAGGTTTAATTTATCATATAAAAGCTTTAAAAGTGTCAAAATTTATAATTAAAATGGGTTCTACATCAATAATAGGTAAAAATACCTTTTAAAAATATTAGTGATTTTTATGCTTAAAACTATATTTATTCTAATTTTAAGCATATAAAATTTATGGGAAGAAAGTAAAAAATAATAATAAACAAGTGTAAAAATAATATAGTTAGTTATATTCATTACTTCAAATAAAAATACTATACAATAACTACCATTTAAAATAATAACTATAATAATATATTATTTTTCAGTATAACAAAGTGTTGTTTGCAACATAAGATTTTAGATAAATCCATTGTTGCCTGTCGGGTAAGATTTCAGACATAGTATCCACTTTAAGGTAAAATTAATATCTAATTCATAAATATTATGAGATATAAAAAAGCCTTATTCTATAATTACTTGGGATGTCACAATATCTAATTAATGACATCTAAGAATCCCAACCTAAATTATAGAGATATTATTTTAGGTATAACACCATTTATAGTGGTATTAATGTTTTAATAAAATGATAATTTTTAATAAAGAGGTATTGTTTACAATTAAGTGATTCTGGTTTTTTTATTCTTCCATATTCTATAAATTTTATTCAAACATAATGAAATAATAAATCTGATATAATCTATATACTGATATTATATTATATTAAAATCATCACCTAAATACATCCCCACATCGATAAAATTGGAAAATTACTCATCGTTCATGTGTATGTGGACTATCATCTTATGACCCGATGAAATTCGTTTTCAACAACTGTCTCTCAAGATTGGTTATAGTAATCGAATTAATAATTATATATAATTTTCATGAAATATTTATTGTTATGAAATGATAATAGATGATTTATGTTGTTAACCTTCCATGCATAGAAAAAATGATAACGTCATTCGTGCGTACGTGTGAATTATCAAATCCACGAAGTGATGTCAATCATTTTTCATCACCACAACACATTGATAATATATATAAGTATATTTAAAATATTAATATTATAATAATTATATTAGGGTAATTTTTGAATGATAAAATTATACTTACATTCTTTCCATAATGATCATTGAAAAATGAAAATGATACTCATGCATACATACAACCCATCATCTCCATGATTATAACGAAGTTCATTTTTTATAACCATAATTAATTATTTTATTTAAATGTATTATTTATTTATATATTGATAATAATTCAAAAATTATTATTTTGGAGAATATGCAATAATTTTCACTTTAACGATATTCAACTTACCACATTTATTTTCCACTTATTAGCTAAATATCATTAAAATATCATAAGTGAACTTAGAGAATGAAGTTATTGTTATAGCATGCCAGTAAGTGACTGAAAAAGAATAATTAACAAGAAATATTTTATTAATAAAGTAAAACATTGATATAATTTTATTATTTAGGAATACAAATATTGTGCATGATGA
Source organism: Viscum album (assembly GCA_963277665.1). Taxonomy (NCBI): domain Eukaryota; kingdom Viridiplantae; phylum Streptophyta; class Magnoliopsida; order Santalales; family Viscaceae; genus Viscum; species Viscum album. The sequence continues at coordinate 1,233,256,579 of OY728148.1, read as the reverse complement.
TTTCGACTCAAGTTGAAAGACTTCATATAAATCTCCTTTCATTGAGTCATATTTTGACGTTATCCACCAACCATATTATATGATGTGTAGAAACATCCCCATTAACATATCATTTCCTTAATTAATTAATTTTCGTGATATTTAATGTTTTGTTAAATGATATTCCTTCATGGGTATAAAACCTTTGTGGGGGGTTTTTTAATCAATGTTTTGTATTACTTGAAAACCAACATTTTTATTAGAATGTTTTTTAGGAATCAATGTCAGGTTCATTGTATTGAGTTTCTTTATAAAATTCAGGAAGATCGCATCCAAAACTAAAAGGGGAGAAAGTTTTTTTCCATATTTTGATGAATCAGACTGTGAAGCACCAGATGCTAATATTCATAATCAGGTCCACCTTGATGAAATTGAAAGTAATTTTATTCGAAATAATTGTAGAATGAATGAAGTTGCTGAAGAGTTTTGAAAGAGGAAAGTATAGTAAGGAGTAATAAAGTTTTCATACGTTATATTAAAATGAGACAATGCTTTTCTGATCAATAAGTTCTCACAAATAATGAAACCATTCATGATAAAATATTTTAATGAAAGGGTGGAGAGGTTTGATGGAATAAAAATATGAAGAGTGATAAATTCCATCATAAAAGAAAATATCATAATGATCTTAGAAAGGAAATGATCATAATGGGAGGAGAAAGAAAAATATTAAAGAGGAAAAGATCATAATTCACTATGAATGGAAAATTTAAGAAAATAAAATATCATAGTAAGTTAATAAATGAAAATATCATAATGAGATGAGAAAGAAAGATATCATAATTAATATGAGAATTAAATAGATTGTAATGAGCTTAGAAAGGTATGACGAATTGATGTGGTCACACTTCAATTTCAATTTTTCATTATTCTAGGAGAAATCTAAGGAGTTTTGAAGAATTCAAAGATAATGTTATAAATGTGGATATTTGTATATATTATAATATTTGAGGAAGCAAGGAATATTTATAAGTTTCCCAAATGAGTCTCTTATAAATAATTCCTCAGATCATTCATTCATTAATAAATTTCACACCCGTGAAAAGGGTAGAGTGTTGGATAATTCAAATGTAAAAATTCCCATTTGATTGAAGAAGACTGTATTTTAGCATTTGAGTAGATTATGATTTTTGTATATTGAGAATGAATTCATTATATTGAATTATCGTACTCAAAAAATTTGGATCTATAAACATTATATTCCTTAAATTGTATCAAGGATCCAGTATTATTATAGAATCATATACATGGTCTAGAATTATCCTATTTATCGAATAATATATAAGATCTATCATTATTATATTTAAATAATCGTATCCTGAATCTAGAATTATAGTAGTCAAGAAATTGGATCTAGCAACATTTTTTGAGAGAATTGATTCCATTATCATTGTATTGAGAAAATCAAATCCAGAATCTAGCATCATTTTTTTGGGAAAAATCAGATCCATCCAAATAAAACTAATGAATCAAAATAAGTAATTATGGAGAAAATTAAAAAAAGTATTTATTCTTCTTATTAGATCAATTTTTTTTATAAGAAGACATTATAAACTAAAGGAAGTTAGTATAATAATTCTTTTCAAGAGATAGAAGGTGTGTAACAAGAGTTGGCACAAGTTGTATTCACTTCTTCTTAGTAGTGGATTACCATATACTCATGACAGTAGATATCGAAAGGATTTTGGTTCTCAGACTAAGGTATATTCTTTTAGATCTTTTCATATTTACTTTCTTTCTTACTATTTCATCCATGAGTATTAACTGAATGTTTATGAGGATATAACTTTTAATAGGTAGCAGAGGATATGTTTTGAAAAGAATTAAAAATTTTAAATGTGATCAACTAATTCAACCCCCCCCCCCTATCAGTAGTTATTTGATACTTTTAAACATCAATTTATATCAAAATAAATGGTCCCCTATTGAATCCTTTTCCTGGAAAATATAAATTCATTCAATAGTAGAATACTTTATACATGTTAAGCCAAAAAATAATATGGTTGAAGAAATATAATGATTCCTTATCACTTTTCTCTTGTCATGAATGTTATTGATCCTAAAGCTATTGGTTTTACATCTATTGATAAATATTCTCCTATGATGTTTTTTTATTAAAGAAATATAGAAGTTCATGGAAATGGTATAAAAAAATCCTTAGGTCTTTATCAAATAATTCTTATCTGAATCTGATGGGTTTAAATTTTTCAAAAAGTATATGAGGCAATCTAGAAAGTGTTTTCAAAGGCAAAACTAAAGTCAAGCAATCAATGAAACTAATATATAAAAGTAACAATTAATACAGCATATTGAGTGATAAATAAACAATTAATGAATACTTCTCTAGAGTAAATGAATTTTTTTTAACATTAGAGGCTTTGGAGATGTCATGAGAGACTATAGAATTGTTATGAAACTTATGTGAAACATTTTTTAATGGATTGATACTAAAATTTATTATATAGAAGAGAAGTATGATTTATATATTTATTAGTTGGATAAAATTATTATTACATATGAAATTAGTAAATCTCCAATGATTAAAAATAAGATGAAAGATTATTTTTTTAATCGATGAGAAAGATGAAAATCCAAGATATTGATGAATCTGATCCTGGTGAATATGATGAAAAAGAAGATGATGCTATTAATTAAAAAATTAGGTCTCTCTTATCCATGAACTATCGAATATATAGAGGAAAGTATAGAGTTAAACATCCCCACAAATGTTTTGAGTGTGGTGGATTCAAAAAAAAATTCAATGAATTTCTCCAACAAAAATGTTGGAGAATATTGAGATGATTATAATGGAAAACCTCAATAAAAGAATGTGAAAAAAAATGATAAAGAATAAAATTATTCCAAGAGATACAAGAAAAAGTTCACTATAAACAAAATAAGTATATTGAGTATGAAAGTTGAATCAAAATCAACTGAAAATAATTTTTATGAGTATGAATGTTGAGAAAAATTAAAAACCATTATTCAATAAGTTGAGAAAAAAACATTCCTCAAAGATTGAAGAAGGTGGTGAAGAATCTTATGGAAATTATCAACTCAGAACAAAACATGTTTCATTTCTTGAGAGAAACAAATCCCTGAAGAAATAAATTAGATTTATGAAGAAATATTTTCAAGAAGTCGCTGATGGATGTTAACAAGTTTCAATAAAAAATTCTTCAGTCTGATATAACCTTGAGGATGATATGTGAAAATTACAAAAAAACATAGAAATTAAAAGTTATGTATTCTAAATTTTTTGATAAGGCTCAATACGAGAAACAGATGATATCTTATCTTACCAAAAATAATTTTTCATTTAATTATTTTAACTCTTCAGGTTCTGAAAAAATTATTGGGAAATCTAGCGTGGAAAAACAAAGTGAGAAACCTATAAAATCTACAAAATTATACAACTCACGTAGAAAAAAATATGGTCTATATCCTGAGTATGTTCGAGCTAAAATAAGTCACATTCCAACACAAATTTTCCTTAGAGAAAGTTCTTTCCTTAGTACAAAATCAATATATGAATGATATTGCGGGTGTTGTGGAATCTGTGGTCATAGATCTTATAATATTGTCCATAACATATTTTTATATAGAAAAAGTTTTAAGAAAAGTGTAAGAAATTGTGAAATAAGAATGAGAAACATTCTTAACTCACATAAAATTAAAAAGTTGAATTCTTAAGATGTTAAAAACTTAACAACAAAGAATCAATTTGGATGTGTGGAGGATGTCTGTGGAAGATTTGATCAATCTAGTCATCATGCCTAAATATGTATGACACTCTTTCCGGAAAAATTCTCTTATTAAAGAAAATAAATAATATTTGAAAAGATGAATGTTGAGGAAATAAATTTCATTATTGAAACAACTCTGAAATTAAGTAAAAGGAAAAATCCATGGATGTATGACAGTGGTTTCTCTTCATATATTAAAGGTGATATAAAAATATTCAAACATATTGAATGTCGTGGAGGATGAGTAGCTAGCTTTGGTTTTCATTGTTCCATAAAAATCAAAGTAATTGGAATGGATGAGATTGAAAAAGAGAAATTGAAATCTAAGGACGTTTTACTGGTGGATGGGATAAAATATAACTTACTTACTGTTAGTCAACTTTTTGATGATGTAAAAAAGTAATCTTCATAAAATATTATTCTATTATTAGATGTGTTAAATATTGAAAAGTCATTACAAAAGAGAAACAACTATGTGGAATATCTTTCAAATAGGATAATTCAATAACACCTGTTACTTGAGTGCGAAATATGAAAAAAAAAATGTGTGCCACCAAATACATTATAAAACCCAGAAATTCCATGTAATTTTTTTTAAATATATGGGAATCTTACGAGTCTGTGAATATTGATGGCTCTTGATTCTGAGACCCAGTGTGTCCGAAATAAATTTCTGAACATTTTTTTGGGTACGTTCAGAAAACGTGCGAGAGGGTTTTTGTAAATTTTGAACCGATGCTCGGAATAGAAATCCTAGGACACTGTTGAACATGCAGCACCAGTATTCGCTTAAAGATACATTCACCTTGACCATAGTTGGTCGAGGGTGAAAGTTATTTTTTGTGATTTTCATGGAATAAGAAAAATAAAATGTTTAACATTTTTATTTTTATTTTTAAAAAAACCTCTATACTTGGGTTATAAAGGTGGGGACCACCCAAACTAGACCCCCCCCCAATTAAATTCTAGTGGTGGGGACCACCCAGACCCCCACTTTAATGGGAGATAACTCTTGGAATTCCTCCCATAAATTAATTAAGACAACTCCCCATTTATTTTTTTGGATCCATCTAAAAATTAATGAAATGTGTCAGCATTTTAATTGTGCCAAAATAATTGATCTATATAATTTAAATTATATTTGCACATTTTTCCTTTGGGAGGATTTGGTTGGAAAATGGAGGAGCTTTGGAGATTTTTGGAGAAACTTATCCTTCAACGAAGAACGCACTCTGAAATTGAAGAACGAGTGCAACACTTGAGCCTAGATCGGAGGAATCTTTCGGAAGCAACAAACGCTGACACCACCATCCCCAACAACTTCTCCTTCTACCTCGCGACCTCCTCCAATGAACGAAAAGGTAGGGTTGGTTGTTTAAATTTTCCCCCATATCGTTCCTGACGATTCTTCATGATTCAATTTTAATCGATCCACTTTCTATCGCACAAACGTGGAGGGTGCGGACCGAATGAACATGGCACAACCTCTCTGAAATACTTTGAAGTTTTGTTGTATTCTTCATGATGGAGGAGGACGACAACCGACACCAGTGGGGCATGGGAACGGCAGTTGGCACTCTGCTGGCCGCAACAAAGGAAGTGGTGCGCGACAACACACCCGATGGAAGCGAACCATGGATTTCTACCGCAGTGGAGAGGGAAGGGTGGCTGGCTCACTGCCGGTCACCGGGGAAGGCGCGGCGCATGACCATGGCACGCTGAGAGGACAGTTGTCCATCCAGCTCGTAGCGACGAACCACTACACCACGACTGCCCTACCAACCCACGACCCCCTAGCCCTACTGACCGGGCCACCAAGTGTGAGTTGGGTTGACCCGAACCAAGTCGGGCCGGGTCAGTCTGACTAGGTCGGACTGGACCCGGGCTAGTTTCGACTCAATATGTTCTTTTTCCCATAACATAAGCTACATGCGTCTGTTTAACAAATCGTCTATGGCGCCGAAAACCTTGGTGTGAGATGGTCCATTTTTTATACCCCACTTGAGATTTGGATAATGTTGGGGTATGGTCAGGTTGGATCGAGCACGAATCTAACCACGACCTCAAGAATAAAAGTCTAACAACTTACAGGCCAGGAATCCGATTGACACACTATCTATTGCGTTGAGACCATTTTTTCATGGCGGCACTTTGGGATACTTCTTGTTAAGACCTCATGGCAGTTGGAGTATCGACCAGTAGCTTGAGGAGCGGACTCTCTCGGTGATGAGAAATCTTAGTATAGGACCCTTGTAGTTGGTTGTGATAATATACTATGATCTTGTGTGGGTCTGACGATGTACTGAAGATGTACTAGGATCATTTGTGGGTCTGATGATGTACTGATGATCTACTAGGATCCTTTGTGGGGCTGGCGATGTACTGACGATGTACTAGGATCCTGTGTGGGTATGACGATGTACTGACAATGTAATAGGATCTGGTGTGGGTCTGAAAATGTACTAACTATGTACTAGGATTCTGTGGGGGTCTGATGATGTAATGACGATGTACTAGGATCCCGTGTGGGTCAGACGATGTACTGACGATGCACTAGGATCTTGTGTGGGTATGACGATGTATTAGGATCCTGTGTGGGTCTGACGAGGTACTAGGATCCTGTGTGGGTCTGAAGATGTACTACGATCCTTTGTGGGTCTAATGATGATTTAGGATCCTTCTTAGTTCTCCCTATTAAGAAAGTAAGATGAATTAGTAGATACATCTAATCATCTCTACTACTATACCTAAGTTATACCAGGTGTGAGCTGAGTTCGTACCTGTGTGGTGCATTCCTTCGTGGTAATACCATGGTGGTATTCTTCTATGTGGAATACCTATGTGGTACATACCTTTGTGGTAATTCTGACTTTGTGGAATAGTTGATCTTTGGGCTTTTGGGTTGGACCATGTGTTTCCTCATGTTTGAGTTGTGTATACTTGATAACTTAGGTATATGTATGGGCATATACCTAAGTAGGGTTGTTAGTTGATTTCATGCTTTTTGGTTTAACCTTTGTGGATTTTGTGAGACCTTGAGGGTCTCAGGGTCCCTACTAAGTATCATTTTACTCACCCCTGCATGGGCTATGCCCGCACCTTGTTGTGTTTGGTGAAGATGAAAGACAACACTGATTGTGGCTGAGTGTACCAGGACTAGACGGTGCCCAGAGGTGGACCATACGACGTTTTGGTATGCAGATGAGACAGATAGACATGGAGTGCTGAGGAGGCGATCTATACCTACCCTTCATGTAGGAACCTCAGAGGATGACCCAGTAGCTATCTTTCTCTTTCTTAAATCGTATTGTATTTTAGTTGTACTTGTACCTTAACTATTGGGCTTGTATTCCGGCCCCTTTTACATTCAGTACTCTTTTTTCTATACAGTTTACTCGTGTCTGTATTTTAATGTGTGCTTCGTTGTGTGTGGTTACAGGATATAATGGAAATTTCTTCCCAGTTTTAAGGAATACGCCTTTCGGTGCTAGTCTCCAGCCCCTGGCCTATGGAAGATGAGCATGAGGTAGTCATAGCACGAGCCTTGGGGGATGGGTGCTAAAATATTTGTATCATAGGAGTCGGTTGTACCGTTTAACATATGACTCTGATCATTTTTATAGAAATAGAGTTTAGTGTAGTGAGTGTAGTTATTAGTTTAGGGAACCCAATGTTAGTGTGGCGGCTAACGTATCCATACACCAGGACTCTGGGTTCTGATTTCCGACTTAGTGCACAAAAACAATGATTGTGTGTGTGTTTCAAGAGTTTTCCTTGTGATTTCTTTGAGTCATCTCACCAGGTATAACATATTGACCGTGGTTCACCTGTTTCATTTCAGGATGCCTCCACATAGACAACCACCTAGGGATCCAAGTATAGTATACACCAATAGCCCATCGAGCAAAGATGCCTTAGTGCAGGGCCCTCTTCTAGTAGAGGCACCAGTTGAGGCACCAGCAGTACCATTACCCGTTGGGCCACTGATTCCACCAGCCCCAGTATCAAAGGGTGCACATTTCTTGAGTGTGTTTGACAAGTTCCAGCACCAGAGGCCACCAGGGTTTAGGGGAGAGATGGACCCACAGGAAGCTGAGGATTGGATGGAGGCCGTGGTGAGAGTCTTCTGACCAGTTGGGACACCGGCTGATCTCATTGTGATCCCTACCACCAGTCTTCTATAGTCTATAGCAGGTAGATGGTGGAGCATGATGGTCTAGGTTCATGACGAGGTGGCACTTCTCTAGGAAGACATTGAGAGCCTGTTTCAGGCAGAGATTATCACAGAGACTCTTTGCATAGTGCGCATATAGGAGCTTCTTCATCTGCAATAGGGCAGCATGACTGTGGATAAGTACTCACCAAGGATCATTGACCTCACACACAACTCCACCTATATGGTTTGATACCCATTCTTCAAGGCTCGGACATTCGAGATGTGACTCGGGTAGTAGCTCAGGGCTTCAATGATTTCTCTCAGCATCCCGACGCAAGTGGGGTGTTAGAGAGAGCCCTCTTAGTGGAGAGTCTCCTTTCTGACCTGTCACCAGTAGCGAGACCCACAACCGAAACTCACATAGTAGAGTCATATTCAGCGGGCATCAGACAAATGTCACATAAGTCCAAGAGGACCAGACCAATAGGTGGACAACCGCATGACCCAGGATCGGTTGTGCGAGGCACTAGAGACAGAGTCTGTCATGCGAGGAACATTCAGTGTTTCAAAGGTGGTAGGTAGGGTCACATGGATTGTGACTATCCGAACCACCATACAGATGAATAGTAGATGGTCGAGGGACCTCCCAGGAAGAGACAGAGGATTGAATGAGGAGGTCTGCAGGAAGCAGGCGGATGTGGTAGAGGATATGGTTGTGCAGCTGGTGGTGGGAAAAGATTCAAGATGTTACCGCCACCACCACCAGGTGGTCCACCCCAACCACAGGGAGAAGGTGGACAGGGGCGAGCTCAACTCTAGGTAGCTGAGGCCTATGACCATGGTGCTTTGGGGATGATACGAGGTATGATCTGTGTCTACTCCACCTTAGTTTCAGTACTTTTAGTTACAGCTTCCAGCCATTCTTTTATTGCCATTTCCCTCTTTCAGAACTTCGATATTCTTACCAAGCCATTGGCTCAATCCTTTTGGATAGAGAATCCTATGAGATAGGATTCATAGATTACACACTCGTGACGATAGTGTGAGCCTACTCTATGAGGTGAGATCTTCAGCTGGGATCTCCTAGTAGTGGCATCGAGGCCTTATTACATCATATTGGGTATGGACTGGTTATCTACATTCCATGCTCAGATAGACTATATTAGGTGCAACGTGTGGTGTGTCGGCACGGATGGGACTAGGTTTACCTTCACCGACAGGAAGGGAGCCTTTGCAGCACATGATGGACTTACTCAGAGGAGCATGCAGTCGATCACTCATTAGATGTCCAGCCTTACCCTCGAATCTATTGATTTGGAGAGTCTAAGATATCCTGTAGTTGTGGATTAGTACGTGTATATCTTCCATGATGATGTTACAGGTCTACATCCTCAAGGATAGGTGGGACTTTACATTGACTTGTACCCCAGGACAACATCGATATCTACACTAGTATATCATATGGATCTCGCGAGCTTCGTGAGATGTGGGTATAGCTGGAGGACTTACAAGGTTAGTGATTCATTTGGTCCAGTGTTTCTCCCTGGGCAGCCCCGATTTTGTTATCCAAGAAGGCGGATAGCATCTTGAGACTTTGTTTTGATTATCGGTGCCTAAACCAGATGACTGTGAAGAATAAGTACCCACTCCCGAGGATTGAAGATCCATTTGATCAGTTGAATGGAGCACAGTGGTTCTCGAAGATAGACCTTAGATCAGGCTATCACCTGCTCAGAGTGTGAGATGAGGATGTGTAGAATATGGTTTTCAGATGTCGGTACGACCATTATGAGTTCTTGGTTATGCCTTTCGGCATGACCAACTCCCCAGTAGTGTTCATGGGACTCATAAACATGATCTTTCATCCATACATTGATCACTTTTTGGTGCACTTCCTTGATGAAATTCTGATCTACTCGACTACCAAGGAGGAATATTCCTACCATTTGTAGGTAGTAGTGGGCACACTTCGAGAGTACCATCTTTATAGTAATCTCTCGAAGTTCCTGTTCTAGATCTGAGAGGTTCACTTTCTTGGACATTTTATATTGGAGGCTGGAGTTATAGTGGATCCAGCAAAGATTGAGGTGGTACTTTCTTAGGATCCACCCAAGTGTGTGATGGAGGTACAGAGTTTTCTGGGTTTGTCCAGATACTACTAGAGGTTTGTGCCAGATTTCTCCAGAGTTGCACCACATTTATCGGCAATGATGAAGTAGGGGCAACCCTCCGTATGGTCAAAGAGATTCCAGTAGAGTTTTCTGAAGCTAAGGTAGAGGCTGACTAGTGCACCCATCTTGAGGCTACCAGAGGAGGGCATATGGTACATAGTATATTACGACGCATCAGGGACCGGGCTCGGATGTATCCTGATGTAGGAGCAAGCAGTGATCGCATATGGTTCTCGACAGCTGAGACAACACGAGCAGAACTATGCAACCCATGACGTGGAATTAGCAGTAGTGGTCTTCGCTTTTAAGATGTGGAGTCATTACTTGATAGGTGAGAGTTTTATAGTCTACTCAGATCACAAGAGTCTAAGGTATATCTTCTCTTAGAAGCACCAAATCCAGAGACAACGACGATGGTTTGAGTTCCTCCGGGACTATGACTTTGAGATAGTCTATACTCATAGGAAGGGCAATGTTGTAGTAGGTGCACTCAATAGAAGATCTGGTATATAGCTATTTGGTGAGTCGACAGAGCAGCTGGCCGCTTTGAAAATATCCTTTGTGGATCAAATTTTCTTCAGTCTCTTACAGTCACTCCCCACTTATTCATAAAATTAGGGAGGCGCAACGTGGGGATGCTGACTACGACACTCGACATGCTCAGATATCCACAGGATAGAAAACTGATGAATTTTCTGAATGTGGGGAGCACGTCATTCTCTTCAAAGGCCGTACCATGGTACCAGTGCCTCTTTAGGAGGAAGTGATGATGATGTTCCACGCATCTCTTCTAGCATTACATCCAAGAGTGGAAAATATGTACCAGGACCTCCGATGACAACACTTGTGGCTAGGAATGAAGAAAGAAATAGCAGAGTTTGTATCTCAGTGCCTCACTTTTCAGCAAGTGAAGGCGGAGCTTCAGGTACCATCAAGCTAGGTTCAGTCATTAGAGGTCCCAGAGTAGAAGTGGGATGGGATATCAATGGATTTCGTGATAGGACTTCCACAAACATCCAGAGGTCATGATTCTATCTGGGTTATTGTTGACTGACTCACCAAGTCGGTCCACTTCCTACCAATCAGAGTGCAGGGTTCACTAGAGATCTTGGGAGGCCTCTAGGTGTAGGAGATTGTGCGGCTACTTGGAGTACCCTCAATTATTGTCTCTGATCATGATACATGTTTCACTTATAGACTGTGAAAGGGGTTGCAAGAGGTCTTAGGGGTGGAACTTCATTTGAGCACCACCTTCATTCCTCAGATAGATGGCCAGACTAAGTGGACTATTCAGACCCTCAAGGACATGCTACATGCTTACATCCTCAACTTCGGTCGCAATTGGGAGGATCAATTTCCTTTGGTGGAGTTTTCATACAACATATATCACTCCACCATTGGGATGATACCTTTTGAGGTTTTGTACGGGCTACCACATAGAAAGTGAAGATCATCAAGGAGTAGATAATGACTGCATAGAGTAGACATAAGTCTTATGCCAATAAGAGACAGAGACCTCTGGAGTTTAAGGATGGGGACCAAGTCTTTATATGGGTCTCACCTCGACAATGTTTTCAGATATTTGGATGTGGTGGAAATTTTTCTCCATGGTTTATTAGGCCCTTCCAGGTCCTCATTAGAGTTGGCGAGGTGTCTTATTACATAGTACTTTGCCCTCAGTTGCATCGGGTGCACGACAACTTCCACGTATCCCAGGCGAGGAGATACATTCACGACCCATCTCACATCATCGACCATGATGAGATAGACATTGATGATGGGGAGACATTTACAGAGGTTCCAGTGGAGATTGAGGATTTATAGGAGAAAGTCCTTCGTGGGTGGTCGTTACCTCGGGTGCGCATTCACTGGAAGCATGAGAACCTCCAGGAGATCACATGGGAGAGGGAGGATCAGATACGTGCTCGGTACCCCCACTTATTCCCTTAGATTGGGTTGTGTCTTATTGGGACGCAAATCCCTATGGTGGGGAGAATGTAAAGACCCTAAAATTCCATGTAAATTATATTTAATTTTATTGGAATTTTATGAGTCTGAGAAAATTGACGGTGCGTGATTCTGAAGCCCGATGTTCCTGGAATGAATTTCTGAACATTTATTTCAAGTATGTTCAGTAAACGTGCGAGCGGGTTTCTGTAACTTTTGAACTGGTGCTCAGAATTGAAATCTGAGGACACCATTGAACTCGTAGTGCTGGTATTCTCTTAAGGAGACTTTCACCTCAAACGCAGTTGGTTGAGAGTGAAAGTTATTTTTCGTGATTTTTATGGAATAAGAAAAATAAAATGTTTAACATTTTTATTTTTATTTTTGAAACCTATCAATATGGGTTATGGATGTGGGGAACACTGGAACTAGAACCCCCCCCCCAAAAAAAAATAAAATTCTAGTGGTGAGGACAGCACAAACCCCTTTTAATGGGAGATAACTCTTGTACTTCCTTCCATAAATTAATTAGGCCAACTCCGCATTTAATTTTTGGAGCCAACTAAAAATTAATGAAATGTGTCAGCATATAAATTGTGGCGAAATAATTTTTCTACTTAATTTAAATTATATTGTAACATCTTTCCTTTGAGAGGATTCAGTTGGAAAATGGAGGAGTTTTTTAGATTTCTGGAGAAACTCATCCAACAAGGAAGAATGCACTCCAGAATTGAAGAATGAGGAAAAAACATGAGCCCGGATCAGAGGCAACTTATAGAAGCAACGAATGCCAACTCCACCGTCCCCCAAAACTTCAACTTCTTTCTCACGACCTCCTCCAATGATCTACTAGGTAGGGTTGGTTGTTTGAATTTTCTCCCCTCTCGTTCTTGAAGATTCTTTGAGAATCATGTTTAATTGTGCCACTTGTTATCGCCCTAACGAAGAGGGTGTGGGTCAAATGAACATGGCCTGAACTCTCCACAATCCATTGATGTTTTTTGTGTTCTTCACGATAGAGGAGGATAAAAACTGACACCAGTGGGGAATGAGAATGGAAGTCGGCACTCCGCCAGTTGCAACGAAGGCGGCGGCGCGCGACCGCATGTCCGGCAGATGAGAACTGCGGCCTTGTTCCGCGGCGGAGAGGGAAGGGCAGCCAACATGCTGCCAGCCGCTGGCGAAGGAACGGTGCGCGACCACCCCACACAAAGAGGATGGCTGGCCATCCGGCCAGCCACGATGGACTGCCACACCACGGCCGCCCCGCCGCACTGCAGCCACCCTACACTACTGGCCACCCACTATGGGTTAGACCGGAACTAGTGGGTCGGGTCGACCCGAACCGGGTCAGGTCAGCCCAGGACGGATCAGACTGGGTTAGACCGGACCCGGACCAGTTTCAACCCTATACATTCTTTCACCCATAACGTAAGCTATGGGCATCCATTTGACGAACCATATATGGTGCCAGAAACCTTGGAACGAGATGGACCATTTGGTATAATCCACTTGAGATTTGGATAATGTTGGGGTATGGTCGGGTTGAATGAAGTACAAATCCAACAGGGCCCTTGGGACTAAAAGGCTAATAACTTACAGGTTGGGTGTCTGATTGACGCATCGTCTATTGCCTTGAGACCCCTTTTACATGTTAGTACTTTGGGATACTTCTTCGTGGGACATCGTGGTAGTTGGAGTATCAAACAGTAGCTTGAGGAGAGGACTCTCGATGATGATGAGATAACTTTGTGTGGGAACCATATAGCTTGATGTGATGATGTACTAGGATCATGTGTGGGTATGACAACATACAGACGATGTACTAGGATCATGTGTGGGTCTGACGATGTATTGACAATGTATTAGGATCCTTAGTGGGTTTGAAGATGTACTGACGATGTATTAGGATCATGTGTGGCTCTGACGATGTACTAGGATCCTGTGTGGGTCTAACGAGGTACTCAGATACTTTGTGGGTCTGACGATGTACTATGATTCTCTGTGGGTCTGATGATGATTTAGGATCCTTCGTTTTTCTACCACTTAAAAGAGTAAAATGAATTAGTAATTACATCTAATCATCTCTACTATTGTGCCTAAGTTATACTCTGTGTGAGCTAAGTCCATACTTGTGTGGTACTTTCCTTTGTGGTAATACCTTGGTGGTATTTTTCTTTGTGGCGTACATGTGTGGTACTTACCTTCAGGGTATTCCTAACATTATTGAAGAGTTAAGATTTGGGCTTTCGGGTTGGACTGTGTGCATGCTCATGTTTGAGTTTGGTATACTTGATAACTTCAGTATTTGTATGAGCATATACCTAAGTAGGGTTGTCAGGTGATTTCATGATTTTTGGTTTATCCTTTGTGGATTTTGTGAGACCTTGAGGGTCTCAGGGTCTCTACTGAGTATCGTTATACTCACCCCTGCATAGGTTATGCCCACACCTTTTTGTGTTTGGTACAGATGATGGAAAACACTGATCGAGGCTGAGGGTACCAGGACTAGGCGGTGCCTGGAGGTGGACCATACGGTGTGTCGGTATGAAGAGGAGATGGGTAGACGTGGAGTGCTAAGGAGGCGATATGTACCTACCATTCAGGTAGGAACCTTAGGGGATGACCCAATAGATGTGTTTCTCTTTCTTCAGTTGTATTTTATTTTAGTCATACTTATACCTTTACTGTTGGGCTGGTATTCTGGCCCCTCTTACATTCAGCAGTATTTTTTTCTATACAATTTACTCTTTTTCCTATTTTGCTGTGTGTTTGGTTGTGTGTGGTTATAGGATATAAAGTCAATTCCTTCGTGGCTTTAGGGAATACGCCTTTCAGTGCTAGTCGGCAGCCCCTGGCCTATGGAAGGCAGGCTTGGGGTAGTACCGAAATAGTCCTCGTGGGATAGGTCCTGATATTCATGCCCACTATGGGAAGAGAAACATGAAAAAACATTATAATGTTAAGGAATTCTAAAATTTTCATGAATTGAAAAGAGGAGATGAATATGTTTGTATTACCTTCCAAAAAGGAAATATCACTAACAAAAGCTATAAGAGAATTGAAATTCAACATATCCTACCACTTGAGCTTATTCATTCCAATTGTATCACTTGTTGATTCATCAATCAAAAAAAGGTAATTTAAACTTTATCACTTTTATTGACGATTTCACTCAGATGACAAAAATCATGTTCATGAAGCACAATTCAGAGGCTATTGAAAAATTCAAATTGTTTAGAAATTGTTTTGGGAAATAATTAGGGAAATTGTATAGAAAATTTGTTGAGAAAGAATTAGGGGTTTCCCTCAAGAAGCAGAGAGCACATAATAGTACCAAATTCAAAAATAATACTTTTGAAACTTATCTTGTAAAAAAGGTATCATGCATCATCATAGTGCTCTATAAACTCCACCACAAAATGGTGGAGCAGAATGAAAAAATAGATTCATTGTTGATATGAGATGATGTATGTTAGTAAAATATAAACATTCAATGTTCTATTATATATATTCTATTAGTACTATTGTACATGTTCAAAATAGATGTTTTTGAGACCAAAAACCAACATGAATCCTTATGTAATGTGGTATAAAAAAACCTTCATTTTAATACATAAATGTTTTTAAAATTCCATGTTTTTTCAAAATAAAAAATTATTATTTGGGAAATTTTGATGAGAATATGAGGAATAAACTTTCATGGTTTACTCACCAAATTATTGAAGATAAAAATGTTATAACAAACATCTAAAAAAGTTCATGTAAACCTATGATGTGAAGGTAATTGAAAATAAATTTCCCTTAACATTAGTAGTTAAGAATAATGATGAGGATAAATTTTAGATTTCTAAAAATAGTGAATGTAATTCAAAACATTATTATCAAGATTCAGAATAATCATGTGTTGAGGATATTCTAGCTGGGAAAGTAACTTTTATATTTCTTACCTTATGAAAACATATAAAATTTTAAAAAAACTATTAGGAATTAGAAGGCCCTTGTTCAGACTAGAATAAATTTGTGATTAGAAAAATCAAACATCACTTATCTCAAAAGTTGAACTAGAAATAGTTTGAGAGGCTATTCAACATTAAGAGTGGGCAGATTCCATGAATGAAGAGTTAGATCATATTGAGAATAATCTAACATGGGAAATTGTTCTAAGTCCAATAAATAAAAATGTTATTGGAATCAATTGGTTTTATTGAAACAATTTGAATGACCATGGAGAACTTTTAAGAAACAAAGAAATACTTTTTTGTAAAAGATATTCATGGCTGGATGGTGTAGATTTTAATGAATCTTTTCCCCGAATAAAAGATTAGAAACTATTAGATTTTTGTGGCCACACATTTTAATTATAAATTTTATCATATGAATGTAAAGTTATCTTTCTTAAATAGTGAGATTGAATAATGATTTTACATTGAACAACCTTGTGGTTTTATACTTTATGAGGATGAAAAAAATGTTTATAAATTGGAGAAATTCTTGTATGGGATGAAACAATCTTCCCATTCTTGGTTTTCCAATCTTGATAATTTTTTGATAATGTTGAATTTTTTTAAAGAAAAATTTCATAGAAACATGTATATGAAAGTTGTTCACACCAAAACTCTAATTTTAATTGTTTATGTGGATGATATAATTTTTTATAGGGATAAAGAAGATGTTTTTAAATCATTTTATATGGAAATTAATAATAATTTTCAAATGTCAATGTTGTGAGAATTATCTTTCTACCATTGATTACTTGTTCCAAAAAAAATAAAAAAACATTTTATTATCCTAAGAAAAGTATTCTTGGGAATTGCTAATGAAATTTGGGATGGAAGAATCCAATGAAGATTTAACTACTATTTCAGTGAGCACGATGTTGGGAAAATATAAATCTAGGAAAGGTCTGAATCAAAACGACTTGTGGTGATGCTAGGAAGGCTTACCCACCTTATAGCCTCATGAACTAATATTTTTTATCCTGTGACTTTTTGTGCCATGTATAAAAGTAATAAAAAATTATCACATATGTTGAAACCAGAGGATTATGAGATATATCAAAGGTATAACTTCCCATGGTTTTTTATAAAAATAAAATTATGAGATAAAGTTTAATTGTTATAATGATGCTGATTAGGCTACAGATTATGATGAAAAAATCAACCTCAGGAGGATCATTTTTATTATCATAATGTTGTGTGAGTTGGAATAGTAAAAAAATAATGTTCAGTAACATTGTTCACAACAGAATCTAAATATGTTGCCTCTACTGAACCTTATACTCAAATGTTGTGGACGAAAGTTCAGCTAAATTATTTGAATGTAATATTTTCAAAACCATTGAGTATACTCTTTTATAATCAGAGCGCAACTAATATTTCTAATAACCCATACAACATTCAATATCAGATAATAGTGATATAATGGTTCACTTTATAAAAAATAATGTTGCTGATTGAGATGTTTTGTAGGAATAAAATTTAATAAAGTATCAGAATTTTTATATCTTTAAAAAATTAATGCCAAAAGAATGGTTTCTGGAATTGAGGATGTAAATTTTTTTCAACCTCCTCACATGACTTTCTAAACCACTTAATTATTACCCCCCCCCCCCCCCACTGTGCTTTGGATTATATTGACACTGGGGGAGAGAAAGTAATCTAATTTATATTTTTAAGAAGTATTTTAATTATATTTCTTTTATGAATGTGAATCTTTGGTTATCATATCATGGGAGAGATAAAGAAAAATAAGGTGAGAAAAGAAATAATGGGGGAGAGAAAAAGAATGTTTGAAAAGATAAGTGATAAGAGTATCTCCTTACATAGACACAAAAATTTATTTCCACTGAGGGATGTAATTACTTCCAAAAAATTAATTTATCCTATAGTGTGGTGTCTAGACACACTTTTTTGGGAAAGGATATATTTTGATAAAAGTCAAAAAATTGTTTTGTGAAATTTTTTGAGAGTTGTAAAAGTTGTTACTGAGGGTTGTCAAAAAATCCAATGGGGGATATAGAATAACATGGGTGGTATTTTTGTTTTAACAAAGTTTTATATTTGTTGGCAAATAACTATTTTAAATTAGAGTATTTATCTTTTAATAGAATCAAATTCAAATTCATCATAATGATGTTTCTTTAAATAATGATGAATGATCAGATCCAAAAAAAATCAGGGGAGAAAGTTCATTCCCATTTTCAGAAATTGGACTAGGAAGCACCAGATGTTATGAATCGTAATCAGTTACATCATCATACAATTTAAAATAATTAAATTCAAAAGAATTATAGAATGAATTCAGTTTTTGATGTTTTTTAATGAATAAAGTTAATTCATATGTTAAGAATATTTCACACTTTCTATGAAAATAAGACGATGCTTTGCAAATCAATATATTCTAAAAATCATGACAAAATTTATGATATTATCTTTTGAAGAAATGGTGGAAACGTTTGAAGGTATTAAAATATGAAAAGTGAATAATTACATGGTAATGGAAATGATCATAATGATATGAGATATGAAATATTGTAATGGGATGAGAAAGAAAAATTTGAGAAAGAAATATATCATAATCAGTAGAGAAAGAAAAATCTAAGAAAGTAAAATATCATAATGAGATGATAAAAGAAATTATCATAATGATTTGAGAAAGAAAAAGATCATAATGATGTTGAGAAAGAAATATATTGTAATGATCTGAGAAATTTATGATGAATTGAAGTGGTCAAACTTGAATTTCAATTTTATGTAAATCTCATAGAAATTTAATGTTGTTTGATGGAGTCAAAGATGATGATTTAAATGCAATAGATTTTCAGAGATTTTGATATCTAAGGAAGCAGAGAATGTTTTCAAGTTTACCACCTCTGTCTCCTATAAATACTTCCTCATATCAGTCAATAATTTAAAAGTTTCACACATAAAAAAAGGTAGAGCACTGGAGAATTCAAAAGTGAAAGTTCCCATTTTATTGAAGAAGAATTGATTTGATCATTTTTATAGAGTTTGATTTTTGGAGATTGAGACTGAATTCACTATATTCAAACATCATACAAAAAAAATAATATCAATAATCATCATATTTAGAGAATTTTATATCGGATCTAGCATTATTAAATAATCATATCTAGGATATAGTATTATCTTATTCAGATAATTGTATCTATGATCAAGCATTATCATATTCATAGAATCATAACTAGAATCAAGAATTTTTTAATACAAGAAATTAGATCCAACATCATTGTTTTGAGAGAGTCATATCTAGTATCATTTTTTTGAGAAAATAAGTTCTGGAATCATCATCATTATATTAAGAGAAAATCATATCCATCCAAATCAAACTGAGGATTCAAACTATGAAATTTTGTATCAGTTTCAAGAAAGTCATTATTCTTTATTTGGCTCAATGTTTTTTTAAAAAACATTTTAAACTAACGGTAGTGAGTATAATAATTCATATTGGGAGTTAGAAGGTATCTAACTGGAGTTGAAACAAGTTGTATTCACTTCTTCTTACTAATGGATTACTATTCACCTATGAGGGTGGCTATGGAAAAGATGTAGGATCTCACACTGAGGCCAAGAATTTTAAATCTTATTTGTTTTAAATTCTTTCCTACTATTTCATGAATGATTATTAAATTAATGTTGATATCTATATAAGTCTTAATATTCTATAGTGGTTAGGTTTTGAAAAAAAATTAAACATTGTAAAGTGAACAACAGATTCAACCCCCCCCCCCCCCCCCCGCTCCCCTTCTCAGTTGTTATTTGACCCTTTAGAATATTAATGGGGATAATAATTCAAATGGTTCAAATTTATATGGTTTACATCTATTTAAGAACCTCTTATTAAAGTTTTATAGATTTATATTCAATAAAATCGTTCTTTATTTATAATATTTTACATATTAGTTTATATGGATATAAAATTATTATAAATAATATTTTATTTCTATTCTTATATTTGGATTCCTCCTTAATAATTCACATTTTCTTAAAAGAACCCCATATTTTACACTTATGGGTATTTTTTATTGAAAATTTATTTTTAAAATGGTCTCATTTTTTATATATCATGAAATGTTCTCTTATGATTGAAAATTATATTTTAAGAGTGTCATGTTTAAAATATCAATCATTTATGTGTTATAATAATATAATGGGACTTGTAATTTTGATGGGAGGTTATATAATAACCCAACGACATTTGGTTATATGATTAAATAAGGAAAAATGGTGACATTATAACCTCTATTGCATTAGGTATTGAATTAAAACCTATGGTTATTCCATTTATAAGAGTGACCTGTATGAAAGTTGATTGTATGGTAATTCAATTTGTAAGATTGAAATGTATGGAAGTTAATAGTATGGTTATACAATATATAAGAGTGACATGTATGTGTAACACCCCAATCTTCCACGGTACACTTCTCTTTCAATAATACAATAGCGTGTGTTGTACGCAACAGTGAGTTCAAGTATACCACGACTTACCAAACTAGTCGTTCAAAAGAGGTTATGAATAGTATTAACTGAATTTTAAATATTATATTATCCTTCAAATTTTAATCCATATTATGAGTTTCTAAGACATTATTTATGAACAAATTCATTTTTTCAGATAAAAGAAGTATTTTTCAAAAAAATGAAATTTTACCGCCCTTTAATTGCGAGGCCTTTTTAAAACAAATATTTGAAACTTTTATATATTCAATTTGAAAAAATGAAATTCTTCTTTAGAATCAGGACATTAGAATTTAGTATCAATAATGTTTTGGTGTCTTTCTGATAACTTTCATATTTGTGTGAATAGTGAAAAATACTATATTTTAACTGAAAACAATTTTTTTAAGAAAAATAATTTATATTGTTAAATTATAAATTTTAATGTTTTGGAAATATAAATAGATTATATTTTTACTATTTAATCTAATTATGGACATTTTAGGTAATTTCACTTTGATATTGGACATAAACAAATGTCAAACTATTGATAGTTATTATTTCTTAAAAATACGTCTTTTGGTTTCGAAAGTGGGAATCAATTTTAAATTAATAAATGGAACTTTTATGTTTTGAATTTGGTAAAATAGACTTCATTTTTGGGTTCGGAATAATTAAATTAGCCTAGGGTTAAATTTTGGTACTTTTCAGATAACTTTTATATTTTGATGAATAGTAAAAAATTACTAAATTTTAAATAAAAACAAATTTTTTAATCGAAATAATTAATAGTGATAAATTATGAATTTGAGTGGTTTTGAATTATATTTAAAATATATTTTTACCATGTAATACAATGTGTGTCATTGAACATAATTTCACATTTAAACCATACATAAACAAGTGCCAATCTTTTGATAGTTATTATCTCTTAAAAACACGCTTTTTGTTTTAACAACGGGAATTAATTTTAAATTAATTTCGGCCACTTATGTATTTTGAAATTTGAAAAATGGATTCCATATTTGGAATCACGATGTTCAAATTGTGTAAATAGGTAACTTTTATTTTTAGAAATTTTGGATAATTACTTCGGTAAATATTTTATGTACCATGGTTAAAGGGTAAATACGATAAACAAGGGTTAAAAAATAATATTATAATAATACTAAATTACCCTAAAACGTGTCTTAACCCTATTGGTTGATACATGTTCGACCATGGGCATCTTTGGGTCGATTTTCTAACCGCATAAATCCACTTGTAAGTGATAGGGACACTTTATTTTAATTAAGTAAAAATGAATACAAAAATGACACAAGCATATATCTTTTAGATAAACAATTGTTACATAGGGTTATATATGTTGGATTTTAGACTATAAATATTCATTATAAATATAACACGATTTAATACATAATTATATTTTATTTATATATTTTAGAGATTAAATAATTTAATTTATTTATGACACAATGATGATGCATTAATTACCATAATAGTGAAAAATTAGAATAATTGATATTATAAATACCCAAATATATATAATTTGAATCTTTTAATGAATTAAACTAATTTTTTAGAATATTATGACATATTAGGATTTATTTAATTTACTTTTTTCGAAGTAATCATAATATTATGAGTTTCACAAAAATCAACTATTGAATAGTGTCAAAATTGACAAAAAAGAGTTTTTAAAACAAATATTATATTATTAATTGATATTAAATTTTTATAAAAATCTAAGGTTCAGCCAAGAGACATATATCATGATAGTTGTATCATTAATGGACCACTTGGGGGTCGCTTGGATTTATATAGTATGTTTAGTAACCATATAATATAAAAATACAAAGAGACATTGTAAAAGTGAAACTAATTAACTTAGAGTTAATACTTAAAGATTCAGTTAATATAAGTTCCCAAACCTGTCTAAATTATATTGATTGAGTGGTTTGAGACCTATACCCACCTTAACCTTTGAATAATCATCTTTGGAGCCATTATAAACCGAATATGAATATATTATAAATTAATATTTCTAGCTTTTCCAAAGGTGCCCCTCACCCCTATTATAAAAGGGCACTCCTCCTTCTCTTTTCTTCACACCTTCAAAGCCTTTTTGGATCAGCTAACCCCTGCCCAAATACTCTTTCAACTTCTCTAAATACAACCTAGAGGCCTTATTTTTATCAGAAATCCAACCTAATGAGCCCTTTTGATCAAATCAAAAGGAAGTACCCGGAGAAGAGGTAATGTTTTCACCACCCCTTTTCAAGTTCCTTTCTTCTTCCACTTCTTCATTCATTGTTATTACCATTATAAAATAATAAATCCAGTATCTTATATATACTGTGATGTTATTATAAATATGTTAAAACCATATTCAGTATTATATCCACCCTTTGAATAACATGTCACCATACGTGCGTACGTAAGGCTTACCGTCTCCACGCCGTGGTGTAATTGTTATTCAATATATTATTATTTGGGTGGGTATAAAAATGATGTGTAACTCGTGAAAATAATAAATATAACATTATAATGATTCTTTATATATGATATACCATCCAATTATATATAATTTTAATATCAAAAGAATGATATTGTCGCTCGTGCGTATGTACGGACTACTGTCTCCACGAACGCGATGAGATTCATTCTCTATCGTACCCATTCAGGTATAATTATCATTTGATGATTTAAAAATAATGTTTAATAACATGATATCATTCTAGATATGAATAAGATACAACCTATCCATGAAAAACATGGCTTACATAACAAAACATATAAAAGAAAACGAGTAAGTTAACACCCGAAATGACGATAATTCTAAGATATTATTAAGAATTCCACGTTAAAAGATCATATATTATATCATAGTAATGTATATGATTCATGAATAATTTAATAAAAATTATTTCAACATTATACAGGAGGTCAAACTACCCTAATCCAAGGAAAAGTACAAGGTAAGGGGTTTCTTAACTCACTCTTAATTTCGTGAGATTTCCATTGTTCACCACTTAATTATTGCATGTGGTGTATGTGTACTGCCCATGATTGTATTCATTGTGTAATATAATCTAATTTTTGGGTATTTACATCATCATTGTATGATCCTTCTTTCATGGGTGTATGTTTCGTATGCTACCTAATCGATAAGGGAATTCCAAATTTCAATTTCCACTAACTTGGCTTTACAGATATTTCATTGATTATATTACCCCAAGATTATGTGTGGAATCACTATTCATTTGATTATGTCATAATTTCCACTCCCCTTCCTATGGATATAAATTTGATACACATAATCACTCCATTGATAATTTCTCAAGTCATCGATATGAATTTGATAAGAGTAATTTTAACTCATTCTCCATTTGTTGAGTTAAACATCCAATTCATAGGTGTTGTTTTTACAAGATTATGTGTGAATGTACTTTGATTGTTTTACACTGAATATCCAATCATATTTAGTGTATTTATATTTTTCACACATAACTATGTCTTTGATTTATCCTTAACCTAAGGATATGACCTTTATGAGAGATTTCATCTCAATTTAAATTCCATTGAGACTTCTTTGTAGTTATACACCAAATCACTTTTATGTGGTGTATATAATGTACTTTAAAATAGTATATCTCGAATCCCTTTATTCTCATGATATTACTATGTTTTGATTACCTCAATTATTTGTATTCAAGTGTCTCTATTTTGGTTAGAAACTCTAACTAAAATACCATTTTAAAATGTTTTAAATACTTATTCTTATAAATCTTGATCATTAATGCCCATGTTTTAAAATTGGTTTTAAGGATTTCTTTATATGGACGTTAAAGTTTTAAAATTAAAACACCTTTTAAAAAGTTTCAAAGTGGTATGGGACACTTTTATTCAAAAAAAACTATTTTTAAATGGCTTCTTGACAAATAGTGTGACTTTTAAATGATTTCAAGAAAAAGAGGGATATTTCTCTCAAATAGTTTTGATGATTATTTTCATCTATGTCAACATCCTTCATTATTCTTGTTTGAGGTTAATGTGATACAATACAATCTTCCATATTGTATCAAATGAGTTATGTTTGACTATGGATGTGCTATTTTTATACCATTCATGGTTTGTAGTTAAAGTATTGACATTTCGTATGCTAGTTTTAATATGAATGTTTATGTTATGTTTAAACCTATTCATATGAGGAATGTATTGGACTTAATAAGTGACGGGTGGAGCCCGCTATAGATCCTCTGTGCATTGGTAGGTCTCATGAGACAAACTAGTGTCTTGGCACAAGGCATTTGCAAAATCTTATTTGTAGTCTTCGCACGAGGCCTTGGCTATGTGGTTATGATAGTCTGGCATTATGCATTCCATCATTATGAAAGTGGTTATTGATATTGCATGTGATCATTCGACTTGTAGAATATCCATGTGAGTAAGTAAATGGCATAATTTTATTTTATCTTTTCCATTTTATACTGAAGTTGATGTTTAAAAGGCTTTCATTTTAGTTATAAACTGCCTTAAGTGTTTATGCTTATCTATGAAAGCTTCTGCTATAATGTTATCCTTACTGAGCATCTGAGCTCACCCCTTTCAATGTTTTATTTTTCCCAGGATTATGAATAAGTAATTTATGAATGACCTACAGGGATAGTATAAGGGGATATGAAGGAAAGATGTTGTTGTAGTTTTTTTACCTTATGATGTAATGTAAGACTTATGAATATATCTAGTGTTTCCAAGACTACTAAACTAATCGGTCATTCGAGACTTGATCCTTTGTGATCATGCCAATGTTACGTAATAATGTACCGACTCTGGGTATCTAGGGTTGGGGCGTTACAGTTGGTATCAGAGAAAGTTTAGTACAAACCTTGGAAACTAGATTTAGATAAACTCTAATTAGAGCATGTAGACCTAAGATGAACTTTGAGGATTAGTATAGAATAACTTCCTAGAATTTTGGTATTGTAGAGATTTTGTGAGTTTTCCGGGCAATACATCCCTGTCTGGATACGAGTAGGTAGAGGCAGCTTTGGCACAGATGTACCTAGGGGTAAAACCCGAAAACACCGCTTTGAGCTAGACTCAAACGTGAACTGGTGCACGACAACGGTCCTTGCTACACTCTTGGTTACGACACTCCCGAGGGATATGCTTAGGATAATTTACATTTTCTTTACAAACTGATTTAAAGTATTATATATATAATATGAGATTAAATGACCTTGGTTAATCCAAATGTGTTTAAAATTGAGAATATGGTGACATGTTAATCTCTAAATGATTGTATGACTATTATTACTCACACAATGCTTTCTGGTTTTAGTCAATGGCTGGATTCCAAGGAAGTCATAGTGACTTTGAGAATGATGTACAAGGTGGGAACGATGGTGGCAATGAGAAACAAAATGGAATATTGATAGGCGTAAAAGATATCGTCTTTATACCGAATCAATTTTCCAAAAATATGATCAACAATATATATATTAACCGATTACCGGACTCAACAAAGAAGAGAAAGGTGATGAATGATAAGAGCTCCAGTAGTTGAGACCATGGAGAAAGGAATCCTCAATTTCCATCATCCAGGAAATATGGAAGGAGACACCCAGGAAAGTGTCTCAATGGGACAAAGAAATGCTTTACGTGCGGGAAGTAAGGACATTAAGTGAAGAATTGCCGAAGAAAAATAAAGAGTACTATGGAAGAAGATAAAAATGGTCCCAAGAGTCCATTTATAGTCATTTGCCGTAAATGTAGGGGACCTGGCCATTACCGGAGTAAATAACCTATTCTATAGGATATTTTCTTGGTCAAAGAAGAAGCTATGTGGAAATTAATGGTTGGAGAAATGTTTAAAAAGTATTAGTGCTCCTTGTTGATGAGTTTACTTTGGAATAATTTTATCTTGTATTTGTAACCCCGCAGTTTTCCATGCGAGAATGATATTTGAGGAAGAATAATCCTTTCTCTTGAGGATATAGTTATAAATAACCATTTGGTTTTATATGATCATTGGGTTTGAGGCAATTACAAATTATTATAATTTGGGATGAAAATTCAAGGTATGAGATAACATTTGTGGTTAAATTATGTTATGGTTATTTTGAGGAATTTATCTAATCTTGGTAATGTTATAAAATATAGTTTTTGAAAAAGGACAACACATAGACCGTGTGATAACCCATCGTGTTGGACAAAGCTGTGGGAATTGAACCCATAACCAAAGTGCGATTGGGATTTATCACTTACCACTGGACTACGTGAAGTCCCTGGTTAGTGTGACTATTATTTTTAGTTAAATTATTTTATTGATAAATAATAATTTGATTTGGGATCTTATATCTTACCAAATGAATACCCTGAGTATAGGAAAATGATTTGGTGATTAAGTGATAAATGTTATTTTGGAAGTTGTTCGCTTTGCTGAGAACACTATATGCTAAAGGAAAATAGAGTAGTATGGTATTTCATTTGAGGAGTAATGGTGGATTTTTATCTTTGTTTTTATTGTGGATTTATAATGATTTGGTTTATTTATGGAAATGATTAGGTTAATTACTTTTAAGTATGTGACTTTAAGAGTAATTAACGTCATTTGGAGATACAATTCAACATGGGAGACTACATAATCAAATTCTTCTATGTTTTGGGTTTCAATATTAGTTTGGATTATATTAAAGGATTTGAAGGACAATTGATTATTGAATGGTATTTATTTAAATTTGGGGTATTATTGGTTTAATTTTAGAAATTAATATTAGTGTTTATTTCTCTCAAGGAATATCCTTTTTGGGGAATCATTAGATCTTATACTAACCATTTTGGTTTTGATTAATCTCTAAAGACAATGTACATATATAATTTATCCTACATGGATCATGTGATTCTATAGAAGTTTATTCTAGCTCTTCCAGTGTGACCAAGTCTTCTTTAATACTCATCGTTTAAAAAAAATGAGTTAGTGGTGGAAATTTATTAAAGAATGAAACTCTACTTAAAAATTAAGTATATATCTTTATATTCTTAATCAATATCATAAATGAATTCCTCATCATTATGTAATGTAACTTAAAACAAAAAAATGTTTTCCGTTTATTTTTCCTACTAAGAGATTAATGATCATTTGTCCCAACACAAGTTTGTGGTTTTCTTATTGTTAAATTTATCCTGATCATGATTTCTATCCCTCTCCATCAGAACTTGACACTTAGTTTATCATCCATATCCAAGTTTCCCTACATGGAATCCGAGTATGGGTTATCATGGTTGACCCTTATACCTCTCTTTCTTTCTTTTAAAGTGATAGTTTTATTGACTCTTTTTCCGATGTGGGACTTTCCATTATATTCTCAGGCACAATTTTTTTAAAATTGTGAGGATGAAATTTATTGAAGGAGGGGTGAATGTAACATCCCAATCTTCTACGGTACACTTCTCTTTGAATAATACATTAGTGTGTGTTGTACGCAACACTGAGTTCAAGTACACCACGACTTACCGAACTAGTCGTTCAAAAGAGGTTCTGAATAGTATTAACTAAATTTTAAATATTATATTATCCTTAAAATATTAATCCATATTACGGGTTTCTAAGACATGATTTATGAACAAATTCATTTTTTTCAGATAAAAGAAGTATTTTTCAAAAAATCAAATTTTACAGCCTTTTAATGGCGAAGCCTTTTTAAAACCAATATTTGAAACTTTTATATATTCAATTTGAAAAAATTAAATTCTTCTTTAGAATCGGGACATAATAATTTAGTATCAATAATGTTTTGGTGTCTTTCTGATAACTTTCATATTTGTGTGAATAGTGAAAAATACTATATTTTAACTGAAAACAATTTTTTTAATCAAAATAATTTATATTGTTAAATTATACATTTTAATGTTTTGGAAGTATAAATATATTATTTTTTTACTATTTAATCTAATTATGGCCATTTTAAGTAATTTCACTTTGATATTGGACATAAACAAATGTCAAACTTTTGATAGTTATTATTTCTTAAAAATACGTCTTTTGGTTTCGAAAGCGGGAATCAATTTTAAATTAATAAATGAAACTTTTATGTATTGAATTTGGTAAAATATACTTTATTTTTGGGTTTGGAATAACGAAATTATCCTAGGGTGAAATTTTGGTACTTTTCGGATAACTTTTATATTTTGATGAATAGTAAAAAATTACTAAATTTTAATTAAAAACAACTTTTTTAATCGAAATAATTAATAGTGATAAATTATGAATTTGAGTGGTTTTAAATTATATTTAAAATATATTTTTACCATGTAACACAATTTGTGTCATTGAACATAATTTCACATTAAAACCAGACATAAAGAAGTGCCAATCTTTTGATAGTTATTATCTCTTAAAAACATGCTTTTTGTTTTAACAACGGGAATTAATTTTAAATTAATTTCTGCCACTTCTGTATTTTGAATTTGGAAAAATGGATTCCATGTTTGGAATCAGGATTTTCAAATTGTGTATATAGGTAACTTTTATTTTTAGACATTTTGGATAATTACTTCGGTAAATATTTTATTTACCATGGTTAAAGGGTAAATCCGGTAAACAAGGGTTAAAAAAATAATATTATAATAATAGTAAATTAAACTAAAACTTGTATTAACCCTATTGGTTGATACATGGTCGACCATGGGCATCTTTGGGTCGATTTTGGGACCCCATGAATCCACTTGTAAGTGATAGGGACACTATTTTAATTAAGTAAAAATGAATACAAAAATGACACAAGCATATATCTTTTATGAAAACAATTGTTACATAGGGTTATATATGTTGGATTTTAGACTATCAATATTCATTAGTAAGATAAAAATATTTATTACATAATGATATTTTATTTATAATTTTTAGAGATTAAATAATTTAATTTATTTGTGACACAATGATGATGCAGTAATTACCATAATAGTGAAAAATTAGAATAATTGATATTACAAATACCCGAATAAATATAATTTGAAACTTTTAATAAATTACACTAATTATCTAGAATACTATGACATATTAGTATTTATTTAATTGACTTTTTTGGAAGTAATCATTATATTATAAGTTTCACAAAAATCAACTATTGAATAGTGTCAGAATTGACATAAAAGAGTTTTTAAAACAAATATTATATTATTAATTGATATTAAATTCCTAAAAATATAAGGTTCGGCCAAGAGACTTATATCATGATATTTGTATCAGTAATGGACCACTTGGCGGTCTATTGGATGTATATAGTATGTTTATTAACCATATAATATAAAAATACAAAGATACATTGTAAAAGTGAAACTAATTAACTTAGAGTTAATACTTAATGATAAGGTGAATATAAGTACCCAAACCTGTCTAAATTCTATTTGTTGAGTGGTTTTAGACCTATCCCCACCTTAACCTTTTAATAATAAACTCTTGATCCATTATAAACCGAATATGAATTTATTATAAATTAATATTTCTAGCTTTTCCAAAGGTTCCCCTCACCCCTCTTATAAAAGGGCACTCCTCCTTCTCATTTCTTCACACATTCAAATCCTTTTTGGTTCGGCCAAAACCTGCCCAAATACTCTCTCAACTTACCTCAATACAACCTAGAGGCCTCATTTTGATCAGAAAGTCAACCTAAGGTGCCCTTTTGATCAAATCAAAAGGAAGAACCCGAAGAAGAGGTAATGTTTTCACCACCCCTTTTCAAGTTCCTTTCTTCTTCCACTTCTTCTTTCTTTGTTATTACCATTCTAAAATAAAAACTCCAGTATATTATATATACTTTTATGTTATTATAAATATGGTACAACCATATTAATTATTCTATAGACCCTTTGAATAACATGTCACCATACGTGCGTACGTACGGCTTACCGTCTCCACATCGTGGTGTAATTGTTATTCAATATATTATTATTGGGTGGGTATAATAATGATGTGTAACTCATGAAAATAATAAATATAAAATGATAATGATTCTGTATATATGATATACCATCCAATTATATATTATTTTAATATCCAAAGAATGATATTGTCGCTTGTGCGTACGTACGAACTACCGTCTCCACGAACGCGATGAGATTCATTCTCTATCTTACCCATTCAAGTATAATTATCATTTTATGATTTAAAAATAATGTTTGAGAACATGATATAATTTTGGATATGAATAAGATACAAACTATCAATGACAAACATGGCTTACGTAACAAAACATATAAAATAAAATGAGTAAGTTAACACCCAAAACGACGATAATTCTAAGATATTATTGACAATGCAATGTTAAAAGATCATATATGATATCATATTAATATATATGATTCATTAAAAATTTAATAACAATTCTTTCAAAATTATAAAGGGGTTTAACCTACCCCCAACCAAGGAAAAGTACAAGGTAAGGGGTTACATAACTCACTCTTAATTTCGTGAGAATTCCATTGTTCACCACTTAATTATTGCATGTGGTGTATGTGTACTGCCCATGATTGTATTCATTGTGTAATATACTCTAATTTTTGGGTATTTACATAATAATTGTATGATCCTTCTTTCATGGGTGTATGTTTCATATGCTACCTAATCGATAAGGGAATTCCAAATTTCAATTTCCACTCATTTGGCTTTACGCATATTTCATTGATTATATTACCCTAAGATTATGTGTGGAATAAATATTTATTTGATTATGTCATAATTTGCACTCCCCTTCCTGTGTATATACATTTGATAGACATAATCACTCCATTGATAATTTCTCAAGTCATCGATATGAATTTGATAAGAGTAATTTTAACTCATTCTCCATTTGATGAGTTAAACATCCAATTCATTGGTGTTGTTTTTAAAAGATTATGTGTGAATGTACTTTGATTGTTTTACACTGAATATCCAATCATATTTAGTGTATTTATATTTTTCAAACATAACTATGTCGTTGATTTATCCTTAACCTAAGGATACGACCTTTATGAGAGATTTCATCTCAATTTAAATTCCATTGAGACTTCTTTGTTGTTATACACCAAATCACTTTTATGTGGTGTATATAATGAAATTTTAAATAGTATATCATGAATCCCATTATTCTCATGATATTACAATGATTTGATTACCTCAATTATGTGTATTAAATTGTCTCTCTTTTGGTTAGAAACTCTAAATGAAATATAATTTTAAAATGTTTTAAAGACTTATTCTTATAAATCTTGCTCATTAATGTCCATGTTTTAAAAATGGTTTTAAGAATTAATTTATATGGACATTAAAGTTTTAAAATTAAACCTCTTTTTAAAAAGTTTCAAAGTGGTATGGGACACTTTGATTCAAAAAAAAACTATTTTTAAATGGCTTCTTGACAAATAGTGTGACTTTTAAATGATTTCAAGAAAAAGGGGGATATTTCTCTCAAATAGTTTTGATGATTATTTTCATCTATGTCAACATCCTTCATTATTCTTGATTGAGGTTAACGTGATACAATAAAATCTTCCATATTGTATCAAATGAGTTATGTTTGACTGTGGATGTGCTATTTTTATACCATTCATGGTTTGTAGATAAAGTATTGACATTTCGTATGCTAGTTTTAATACAAATGTTTATGTTATGTTTAAACCTGTTCATATGAGGAATGCATTGGACTTAATAAGTGACGGGTGGAGCCCGCTATAGCTCCTCGATGCATCGGTAGGTCTCATGAGACAAACTAGTGTCTTGGCACAAGGCCTTGGCAAACTCTTATTTGAAGTCTTGGCACGAGGCCTTGGCTATGTGGTTATGATAGTCTGGAATTATGCATTACATCATTATGAAAGTGGTTATTGATATTACGTGTGATCATTCGACTAGTAGAATATCCATGTGAGTAAGTAAATGGAATTATTTTATTTTATCTTTGCCATTTTATAGTGAAGATCAAGTTTAAAAGGCTTTCATTTTATTTATAAACTGCCTTAAGTGTTTATGCTTATCTATGAAAGCTTCTGCTATAATGTTATCCTTACTGAGCATCTGAGCTCACCCCTTTCAATGTTTTATTTTTCCCCGGATTATGAAGAAGTAATTTATGAATGACCTGCAGGGATTGTATGAGGGGATATGAAGACAAGATGTTGTTTTAGTTTTTTTACCTTATGATGTAATGTAAGACTTATGAATATATCTAGTGTTTCCAAGACTACTAAACTAATCGGTCTTTAGAGACTTGATCCTTTGTGATCATGCCAATGTTATGTAATAATGCACCGACTCTGGGTATCTAGGGTCGGGGCGTTACAGTATGGAAGTCAACCACATGGTTATTTTTTGTGTATAATTATGTACCATGTTACATACTTATATCTTATATTATTTATTATTATTTTTATGAGAATCACTTTATTTTAAAAAGTTAAGATAATGATATATTTTGAAAAGTTGATTCCTTTTTCAGGGTAAAAATATATATTCTTTAAGGAAAATTTTTTATGGGTTTTCACTGGACTAATATTTTCCTTTCATTAATTTCCCTTACATATATTTTGTTCTCATCATATGTATTAAAATAGCTTTCAATGGATTTAATGGGGTATAGATACAAGGATGAGATCAAGGGGATAACAACCAATATGATTCATAAACATGAACCATGTTTTATTTTAAATACTATTTTAATAGAAAAATGGATATATAGTATAATTTTCCACTTATAATGTATGGGATTACTTTGTAAGAGTTTTCCATAATTCATTAAAACTATACACTAAAAATATCCCCAAATTATATTTCTGTTTCAAAATCACTAGAATATGTAATATCTAAAGTCGATTCTTTATAGTTGGTATCAAAGGATGCATGAGACAACTTTAGGGATTAGGAATTTGGGTAAATGATAGGTTATATATATATATATGTATATTATTTAGTAAAATCATTATTTATAGCCTTTTCAAATCAAGGAAGTTTAGTTTCAAATGTAATGAGAAGTATCTCAAATAACATTTCTATCTCTTTCTCACGGTTTTCTTGAAATAATTATTCTCAAGTCATTTCCTTATGATTATGAAACTTTTTTCTAACATGAAGCTATCCTGTAAATAGATGTATTAAATATCAAAAACCTCCTCTATACATTGATACCATAATGATTAATGGGTTTTTTTAATCAATCTGTATATTGGAAATTTTGACATCTTTTTCAATCAAGTAGATATTATAAATGAATTTTCAAATATTATACTATATCATAGAACATTGAAGCATATTATAATTTTTAGACAGCTACAGGATAAGGATACCCTCATGTTGCCAACATATATTAGGTTTTAACTTATATTTATTCAGGACATACTTATGGAATTTTAAAATGACCCTTGATTAAAATTTTAAAAATAGAACGCGTTTGAATATTTTATTAATATCTAGTTTTATCATATGTTTTTAAATTATATGTCATAAACAATATTTTCCAAAACTATTTCTCAATAAATTAAATCAATTGGACCCCATGATCATGGAATGAAATTTTTTATTATTGGAAGAATTTTATTTATATTATAAGGCTGTGAAATACATCAAGGTATAAGAGTCTTCGTAAATTAAAAAGTTGATGTCATTATAGATTTGGATAAAAAATGAAATGTATAAGTTAAAATTTGAGGTTAAAGATTATATTAATGGATGAAAATATAAATTTTGATTTATTATATTAATGTATGTTCTTGTTATATGAAGTAAAATAATTCCTCAACTATATGAAAAAGATTATGAAATAAAAACATCTCTATTTACTTATCTTACTAGGAAATCAATGTACATTTAAACAATCATAGATTTATGATTTTTTGTTGGTTAAATTTATCAATGACTGAGTTCTCTATCACTGTACATTAAAACTCTATAGTTAATCTTATCTTCTATGTCCATGTCTCTTACATGGAATCCTAGTATTTTTTACCTCATGTGACCTTCGTACTTACCTTTTTTCTTTTAAATATTATGCTTCGTTAACCCTTTATTTGATGTGGGATTTCAAAAAAGTTATTTTTAAAATTAAAACCCTAAGGTTTTTCCCAAGTTCAAATTTTTAGAAAACAATTTATTAAAGGGGTGGGGGAGAATGTATTCTATGATTCTAAAATGAAGAACTATGTTAGATTACATACATGATACACCACATCGATATTTTATGAAGAACTAAATTTTAGTATTTAAATGTTATTATTATTAACTAGTCCTTAGAAGGGTGATAATGAAATAGAATAACTAGATTATAAAAATATTATTTAAAAACTTTTATATAATAAATTAATTAGTTACCAATTAATTAGACATCAAAATAAAATCCAATTGAATATAATGGATGTTTTTTTATGAAACATATCTTTTATGTCCAAAAAAGAATTTGATCACAATCAGATAAAATAATTAGTATTAGTGAATGATATTAATTAAATTAATATGTTTCATATTCAATCAATTTTTTTTAATATTCATCTAATTAGTTTTCTATCCACAAAATATGAACAAATATAATATCATACATAAAAAATTTTACTTTTCTAGAAGGTAGTTTTTCCTCATTTTAATTGAAGAATAGTTTTATTCATTAATTTTAACACTCTTATAGAATTTATTTGAAAAAATAATATTAAATTTTAAATAGTAATATCAAACTTTACATTGGTTGATTTTTTGGTATTTTTTTAAAATGATTCATGTTTTGTTGAAAATTGAAAATATTGTATTTTAATAGGAAAAAAACTTTTATTATAAATAAGTTATACTGTTAAATTATATTTAAATTTGGTTTTTATTTAAAATTATATCATTAATACATATATTAATAAAATTTAGGTCATTATATTTAATTTTATATTGAATTTGGATATAAAAACATTGTGAAATTTTGAACGTTTTAACTTTAAAAATGCATTTTCTCACCACATCAATGGGATTAATTTTAAATTCATTTATTTACATTTTTGTTCTAAATTTTGAAAAAAAGATTAAATATATGGGATGATAATTAAAAAACTATAAAATACTCCGTTTTATTTTTGGATAATATTAATAGTAACTTTAGTTATTTTTTTACCAAGGTCAGGGGTAAATCATATAATTAAAGAGAAAAATATTATTATAAATATTTTCAAATGAACCAAACACTTTACTCATTTTTATTGTATGAGTATGTTTCCCAAAATAATTTTAGGATTTTTTTAATTGTCTATTTATTCCTATTTTTATGATTTTATTATCTTTAGAAAATTTTATTCAAAGAATAGTCAAAATTTTCATACTCCTGTTTCTAACTTGTGAAATATTTTTAATATCGGGTTATATATGGGATACATTTGAATATATAAACTATTTTGATAGGAAAAATATTTATATTTATCATGGTTATTTATTTATAATTTTTAGCTAATAAATAATCCTAACAAAGGCATTCATAATGATGATGCAATAATTTTTTAATTAATTTAAATATCAAATAATCGATAATAGAAATTTTCGAATATATATAATTTTAGATAATTTAGGTCATAAATAAATTTCATAGATTACCATTACAAATTATTAATTAATTTAAAGTGTATTTTCGGAGATATATTGTTGTTAATATATTTTTAAAAATTTAATTAAAGAAGAGTGTCAAAATTGACATTAATTGTATTTTAAAGTAAATTATATTTTATTAAATGTCATAAAATTTTAAAAAATATAAATTTATTCAAAATGAATTTAATAAGTTTTAAAATTTCATCAATGATTCATTTATTGTTTTTTTATAATTTTATAGTAACTATATTAACTTTCAAAGAGTAAAAATACATGTTGTGAGAGTAAGAGTTAATGATGTTAAATAAGTGCTAAAACAAAAAAACAATTATTAAAAATATAAAAAACAAATATTATTCTCATTTTATAAATTTATTTGGAACCATGATCATCCTATATTA
The DNA here is from genome assembly GCA_963277665.1 of Viscum album. NCBI lineage: Eukaryota > Viridiplantae > Streptophyta > Magnoliopsida > Santalales > Viscaceae > Viscum > Viscum album. The sequence continues at coordinate 1,233,220,071 of OY728148.1, read as the reverse complement.
TAAATATATCATTTTAGATCCATTTTTAATAGAAAATTAATTTATATTAATTTAATATTTTTAGAAATTCCAAGAGTGCCACTCCCTATCTCATAAATAACCCCCAATTATTCTCTTTTCATCAAACTTAATAAACTATATGTTTTATCCAATATCTAATAATATTACCTTCCTTTAATCCCTACCAAACTTACATATTTATTATTCTATATAGAAAATCGTCCTTAGTGGTACTAAGGTGTTAATCAATGAAGGATTTCTAAAGAAGCGGTATTGTTTATAATGAAGTGTTTCTGTATTCTTTCTTATCCACCTCATTCAAATATTATTCAACCATGATGAAATATTAAATTAAGTATTTTAAATATAATTAAATTTTATTATGTTAATATAATCACCTAAATCCATATCCACTTCCATCATAATGGAAATCAAGTTATCATTTGTGTGTATGATGGACTACCACCTCACGAACCGATGAAATTCGTTTTCCATAACCATATCAATATTATGGTAATAATAATACAATTAAAGTTTATATATGATATTAATTAAACATTTATAAATATAAAAATGTAATATATAATCCATTTTTTATCTTTCTATGCATATAAAAATGATAATGTCGTTCGTGCATACCTGTGAATCACCACCACCAAGAAGTGATGTGATTTGTTTTTCATAACCAAATCACATGGATGATATATATAAGTATATTTAAATAATTAAGATGATAATAATGATATTATTATCATCATATAGATATAAAATTTACTTAACATCATTCCACAATGAACATTTAAAAATGGAAATGTAACTCATTCGTACATATGATCTACCACATCCATGATTATAATGTAGTTCATTTTCATAAATATACTTAATGGTTTGATTTAAAAGTAATTTTTTTAATAAAAATGAAAATAAATTCATCAATATTATTCTTGAGATGATTTAATAATGTACACATTGACCATAGTCAACCAATTTATGTCATTTCATGACTGATGAACAAAATATCAGCAAAACATGAGATGTGAACATAAATAATAAATTAATTATTATATCATGTTAATAAGTGATATAAAGGGAATAATATAATTGAAAATTTTTCTAATGAAAGTAAATAATTAATATAAGTTTATAATTCAGCAATAAAAAATTATACGTCCCATGGTGGGCTCAAGGTAAGGGACTTTACTCAATCTCTTTTCTTTCAGGCATATTTTGATGTTATACACCCAACTTATTTTATGATGTCAGTATACAACCCATTTGAAATATAATATCATTAATTTATTTATTACATTATTAATTATGGTTTTTTAATACGCTAATATTTCATGTGGCTTCTGATTCAAATGTATCAAAGTGATATGGGACACTTTGATTTAAAAATTTGTTTTAAAATGTTTAAAGATTTAAATTCAAAATAATTTCCTTCATTATTGTTAATATTTTTCATATTTATTTAAATTTATATAAATGTTTTATAAATGAAAATTTATGTCTAATTTTATATTTGTATTCCTCTTTAATCCTACACGTTTTTATAAGAAACTTCTCTTTTCCATTTTATGGTATTTTGTCATTAAAAATGGGTTTCAAAAATAGATTGACTATTTCTATAACATAAATTGTATTATTATAAATGAAAATGGAATTTTAAGTGTTAAGTGCTAAAAATTTAATGATTTTATGTTTTATAATTATATAATGGTAGTTGGACATTTTAATGTTGGTTACATGATAAATCAATGATGGGTGGTTCTGTGATAAACCAAGGACTGGTGGCTACACTATAACCCCCTATTTTTTAGGTATGGAAGTTGATCGTATAGTTATTCCATTTGTAAGAGTAACATGTATGGAATTAGACTGTATGGTCCTTATATTTGTAAGAGTGACATTTATAGAATTTAACATTGCGATTATTCTATTTATTATTCTAAATTATATGGAAGTCGACCACATGGTTATTCCATTTGAGTAAAATAATGTCCCCAGATACTAACTTATATACATTATATTCTTTATTTTAACTTTTTTATGAAAATAATATTATTTTAAAAAAGGTAATATAATGATCCTTTTGAATATAAAACTCTATTTTTGGGTAAAATTTTGTCTTAAAGAAATGTTTTTATGTGTTTTAACTGGATGAATAGTCCCCTTTTTTGATGTCCCTAACTGAGCTTCTGTGATCATCACTTGTTTTAAAATGGTTTAATAGGATTTAAGTGGTAATATAGACATGTATGTTATAATGAAGATATTTTTATTCAATTTTTTTTAAAATATGAATCATAGTTTATGAGAAAATGATCATAAAAAACAGAAATGATCATAAAATGGTAATTTAATTTTAAAAACACAAGAATATTAAATGTTTAATGTCATTTCATTACAGTATACCCCACACAACAAAAATAATTGATGAATACAGAATAAGTATAATATAAAAGTGAGAGGAAAAATCACCTTAACATTTTAGAAACATTTTAATCATAAGAAAAATGAAAAAATAACATCAATTGAAACTTTAATTATCATGTAATAAAATAATATCATGATATAAAAAGTATTTGGTAGTATATAAACCATATAAATGTAACTAGGTTCATAATGTAAAATATTTCTCAAAGGAATGTAAACCTAGATGAAAACCCAAACACTATGGTTACATCATAATCGTAAGCCCCAAAAGTAATAACCATGAAAGGAAAATATTAGAGACTATTAATATAAAATAATTCATGACAAAATATATCAAAATTATTAGTTAATATACCACATAAAAGAACAAAGTGGTGAATATGAAATTTATCCTACCCATGTAAAAAGTGAGATTAAACTCCTTTACCATGAATGTGATTTTTCATTTTTATCACTATAATACTAAATATATATTTTTAACTATTTACATTATATATAATCTTTTTCAAGTTTATTATTACTTTTATTTCACTTATATTCATGTAATATAAAAATATATACTTAATAATGTTTATGTCATATGTTTTAACCATATTCACCTTATATTTTGGAAACTGACATTGATAGGTCAACGATCATCATGCAGAACATTATTAAAACATATAAATATTAATAAACATGAGATAGTTATCATATTTTAACATAAATTAATATTTTGAAATAAAATAGGAAATACGGTTAGAAAAAATGAACCAACTGTATGATCCTGGAGATGGTATGTGGCACATATGCATGTGTAACGTTCCTATTTTTTAATGATCACTATAAAAATAAGGTAAATAAATATTATATGTATATAATGGAAATTATATCATAAATACAATATTATTTAAATATATATACTTTAATATTTCTTTATTATGATGTCAGTTTTAAAAAGAAAGAATCGCATCACTTTGCTGTGACGGTAGTCCACACATCCACGAATGACGTTATCCATTATTTAGTTCATAAAATAGAATGAATAAAATGATATTTTATATGTAAATATAGAAACTTATTTCATTAATATAAAAAATATTTCATTTTTATATATTTTTTAAACCCATATTGAATACATTCCATGTAAAGAGTAAGCAAATCACATCGTTTTTAAAAAGAGGTAGTCTACATATCGAAAAAAGATGTTCTCATATTAACATAAAATGTAAAGCATGAGGTATGAGTTATATAATAATTATATAAGAAATATAAATCATAAATAAAATATATATCATATAAAAATATTATTCCCGCCATAAATCTAAACCATTATAGCAGTTAATGGAAAAAATGAATTGTATCATTTCGTGAGGTGAGAGTCTGTTGTACACACGAACAATGATTCCATTACCCATTTGATAGAAGTTTTTATAAGTGTAGGAAACAATTAAAATAAAAAATATCAGTATATTTATGATACTACGATTATTATATAATAAATATATAATACGAAATTTTGGGTTGGAGGGAGTAAAAAATAAATGTGCTCATTGAAGAATATTACCTCTTTTTTAGAAAACAAAATTTGGTTTTCCAGAAAAGACTTAATATATTTTATTTTTTCACAAATTTATGATTCAATGATTATATAAGGGATGTTGTATGATTATTATTTTAGGATTTTTAGGAGTTTAAAGGATTTATAGCTGGTAAGAATTGGGGAGGGTGAATACATTTTTATAGTGGAGGGTGAGTTTCATTCCTATAAATATAAAAGGTTAAAAATATTGGGAGGTATCACAAACATATTGTTCCTCCAAAATTAAAAATATTGTATTGGAGTGTAGTTATGGTCTATAAAAACTTACTCCACCCAAAAATAAAATCATTTTTTTTCAATTTTTCATTATTCATTAAATCTATTCAATTGTTTCTTAATAATTTTTCCATTATAACTTGTATATTTTTATTTTACTATGTAATTTATCCTTTAGTAATATATTTAAAAGGATATATTTTGATAATTTATACCAACTTATTCTATATACCATTTCCCATTTGTTAAATAGAGATTCAAATTTTGGTGTAATATAAATTTTAATACAAACACATGCCATGGGCCAAGCCGTATTTTAACCATAATCAAGTTAAATAGTTTTAACTATTTACAATAATTATATTGGTAAAAACTATTTTAACCTATTTATATATAAATTTTATATTTATTCCAAATAAATATAATAATTTTTCAAAATTAAATTCTCAATATTGGAAAAATTAAATGTAAATCAAATCCCACTGATGTGGCGACATGGAATATTTTTAAAGTGAAAATGTTCAAAATTTCACATGGTTTTTATATCTATATAAAGTATTAAGATTATTAAATTTACTTATACTGGATTAATGTATATATAATTTCAATAATTTGACTTTAAAGCCAATTAAAATTATAATTTAAACCTAAAAATAAATAATATAAAAAAGTATTTTTCTATTAAAATTTAGTAATTTTTATAATTCATCACTAATTTAAAATTCTATGAAAAATACCAAAAACCAATCGAAAGTAAATTCGCTAATTAATATTATAAAAAATATTAAGTTTAATTTTTAAAATTTATATTATAAAAGTGTCAAATTTTACTTTTAAAACATGTCTTCCACTAAAAGGATGAAAAACTGACTTCTTGATTAATACATCTTCTTATTCTTAAAATTGGATTTATTCTTCTTTTATTCCAATAGAACTTATTGGATGAATTAAAAAATATTTCATTGAATATATGAAAAAAAGTTTCTTTAATATTTTTCACTAATTGTGATCATTTTAATTTATTAATATAAAATTTCATTGTGGTCAAAAAACACTTTTTTATAAAAACATATCATTTATATTAAATTTGTTTTTGTATTCACTTAGAATTAATTGGTAACCAATTAATTAAATATATGTATATATATATAATATATTTTCATAATTTAGTGAATCTCATTTTTTCCAGCCATTCTAATATATAAGTGATAAGTATCATCTGAAATAATATCATTAATTATTATACTATTGTTTGTTAAAACTTGATCTTGAATATAATAAAAGTTATTGAAGAAACTAGATGTAAAATGCAACACAATATAAACATGGTGTTTCCTTAAATGTAAGATAAATTTTTCAATTGAATATAATGAAATATATCCGGGGATTTAACTTAATTTGAATGAACATATTTCATAAAATATTGTGAGTTACATCATAACCCACATAAAATGACTTTCTCTATAAAAATTCTTCTTGGTTATCAAAAGGTTATCATTTTTAAAATTCCATTATTTAAACCCACATCATCTTAAAGGATAATAAAATATCTTCTTAAAATGTGGAAATAAAAAACATAAAGGTAATCATAATTTATGCAAGACTAGGTTTCATTATAGGGGGAACATGGTTGAAGAACCTAAACAATTATAGATAGTGATTGAGGTCATTGATCACCAATAAGAGAATGATCAATGGGAAGTTAAGGGACTAAAAAAATAAAATATTGATGATCCAAAATACTATTGGTTCATCATAATTGAAGTTACTAAGATAATAAATTTGATTCAACAACATTTTTATTTAGGTAAATAATCCCTTTACCATCTAGACCACTATAAAAAAGAAAATATACTTACTTGAAGAGTATACATTCATTATTTTGTCAATTTTCCCTAAAATATCATATTTTTATTGAAACTATGAGTATTAAATATTAATTTATAATTTGTAAACCACAAAAATAAACATTTAAGACCACATAACCATAAAAGTGACAGTCAAGTTATTCCAGTTGTATTCAGACACTAAGAAAAAAAATGGTTAGAACATATTAATATAATCCCCAAAATGAGAAAAGCTTTATATGATACATTAATATTCAAAATTAAATAGTAATAAGTAATGTTCAAACCTAATAATTCCATAAATTATAGTCCTTATATTTATTCAGAAATTTCTTGATGGTGTTCAAAACCCAATGATTTTATGGATTTGATGATATATTCATCCAAGATAAATGAACAATTATTCCTCAAATAAATTATAATATGTTTATGTAATAAAAATAATATTTAGTTATAAAAATATTATGTTAACTGGGACATCATGTAGTCCATTTGTAGTGTATAAAACCCCTATTATCTTACAGACATGGTTTTAAGTCCCACTACCTTCTTGAATGTTATGATTTATCCCCAACTATATAGGTTACCATTTTTTATTTAATACTAAAAATTAAATCATCCCTAAAAAATTAATTTTTATCATAGTGGTAATAAATAAATCATCTCAATTTTTTTTCTTCTAAAAATGATATTAATCACTCTAAGATCTTATTTCTTGTAACCTTAATGGGTTGTCTTATACTTTGAAATTATGATCATATTTAACATTAGATACCTATCATGGAATCTATAACTCTTAAGATTACCTCACATGAAAACAAAATAAACTCCAAAGTTATCTAAACCTACCTTTCATAAAAATTATAATATATTAGGATCCATACTCTAGGATCCTATGTTAAAATCCATAACATCACATTTCCTTATTTGATATAGATAATTGTGTCCTAATTTTTTTCCATCAATTATTACCACATTAATCAAAAAAATTTAGGACCCTAAAATTTTGGTGGACATTTTAGGTTATGGTATTAAAGAATTGGGAAAACCTCCTCCATAAAAAATTCACAAGTCATCAAAAGAATAGTTCTAAAATTTATCCTAGATTTTCTAATTTTACAATTGGTGATCAACATCATTTATGGTAAATCATTTATAGATATAAATTTCTCAACATAATTGTTTAAAACCTCGGGAAATGTAAATACAATAAGGGTGATCTGAAATGATTAGTAAGGAAAAATGTAAAAACTAATAAGTGAATTTCATCAATAAGCCTAATAATGCATAAGGGTATTATATAATAATCAAATTGCATGACTGAACCATAAAAGAAATCAATACAATCAATACCTGGATCATCGAATAAGAAAATGTGGGAAAGTCAAGCGTCAAAAAATTATATAATAAAATCCTTGTGATATCAAACTTAGTATTTAAAAATATTATAAATTCATCACAAGTAATTAAAACTATTTTTAGTAACATGGAGTATCACTTTCATAAAACCCTTTCAAAACCCTTTCAATTGGAAAAACCAAATATATCAATTTAAACATTATAAATACCCAATGCATTGATGATATATAATGGGATCACCTGACACTATCCGTGGGATCCAATTTTAAAATCTAATAGTATTACCTTGTGAAATCTGGGCCACACTAAGTTAATATGTAATGGGATTACCCAATGCATTTTAATATTTACAAGAACCACAACATTAATAAATCGAGTAGAAACATTAATTATTACTTTTAAAACATTATTAACACCTAAAAAATAAATATTATCATTTCAATCTCTTTGTAGCATGATCTACGCATGGAAATGAAATTAGACACATTGTAGTCTCTTTGAAACATGGTTATCCCTGGGAATAGAAACGGGTTCCCATATAATAACTTTGAAAAATGATTATCCCAAGAAAAATAAATGGGTTTCACAAAAAAAATATTTCAAACATGGTTATCCCTAATAAAAGAAAATGGTTCAAAAAAATCTCTTTGAAACATGATTAACCCAAGGAAAAGAAATGGCTTCCATAAAAATCTATTTAAAACATCGTTAACCTGTGGAAAAGGAATGTGTTCACTATACTATATTTGAAACAATAATAATATGTACGTATAAACAATAAGTATTGAATCAATTGAAAATATCTCTAGAAAATGATAAGTAACTAAATGTTTTATTTAAATTAATGAATGGAAATTCCCTAAATATATTGTTAAATTCATTATTGATAAAATAATTATTAAACATTCAATGTGTCCCACACCACTTTGAAATGTTTGAATAATAAAACCCATGAAAGAATAAAATTAAAATTAAAAATATAATATCATTATAATAAGTATATTAATGATATAACATGTCAAAGTATATTTATATACTCTTTAAAATAGTAGGATAGGTGTAAAACATAACAAAAGTCTCACAGAAGGAAAATTGTGAAAAAAAACTCCCTTACATCTTTGGTAACATTAAAACTATATACACCAATAAAGAGAGATCAAAATGTGAATATATAAATCCCCAAACCTCAAGTATAATAATAAGAAAATACTTTTATTTGAATTATATACCCCAAAATAAATAATTATTGAATATTGAATATATCTCTTAGAAATAAAAGTGAAACTAAAATTCCCCATACAACTTGAGTAACTTTTGAATCATTAGATCCATGAAATAATTATATAAATTGAAAATTTAATATCATTAAATAAATTAAACTATATATATAACAAGTAATATAGTAGTAAATACAATATATAAAAGTGACTAGGTTTCTAATAACAAATAAATTTCAATGGAATGTGAATTGAGATGAAATCCCTGACAACTATGATAACATTTGAATCATAAGTGATAAAATTAATAATAATAAAAAAGAAAATTAAAATAACATGAATATAAATTAATTAATGTAATAATATATCAAAATTGGTGATATATACAGTACATAAAATTAGTAAGTGGTGAATATAAAATTAATCTCATAGATATAAAAAGTGAGATGAAAATACTTTACCTTGAGTTAGATTTCTCCTAATTTCCCTCAATAATCTGAAATAATAAAATTATGTTAACTATTTACTAGATTAATAACCTTTTATATTTTTATTAGTTCTTTTATTTATATTATAAATTTTTATATCTAGTTATAAATTCAATAATTTTTAAGTTGGTTATTTTGACTATATTTGGCTTATGTGTCAAAATTGACTTTGGTAGGTCAACTATGGTCAATTAGGTGATTATTTAAAAATATATAGAATAATATCCATGATATAATTATCAAATTTTTACATATATTTTACTTTTTAATTAAAATAGTAAAGAAGGTTATGAAAAATGAACCAACGTTAAAATCAGGGAGACGGTAGGTCGTACGTACGAATGAGTAATAATCCCCTTTTTCAATGATCATTATGAAAAAAAAGTTACGTAAATTTTACCTTATTATAATGAAAATTATATCTTAAATATAATTTATTTTTGTTATATATAATCATATATATCATTATTTTGATATGGTCATTAAAAAAGGAGAATAACATCGCTTCCAAGAGGTGATAGTCCACACATCCCTGAACTACATTATCACTTTTTCAGTGTCTGAAATGGGAAAAAGAAAATGATATGTTATTTGTCAATATACATAATTATTTCTATAAAATAATTAATATTTAATTTATATAATATATTATTATTAAAATATTATTTAATACATTACATGTAAAATGAGGAAGAATCTCATTTCTTTGATAAAGTTGTAGTCCACACATCTACAAATGATTTTATAATATTCCCAAAAAATGGGAAGCATGAGTTATGAGTTATATAATAATTATAGAAACAAAATAAAATCATAAATAAAATATATATCATAAATAAGATATTAGTTATATCATAATTCCTAACCATGAGTGGTGGTAAATAAAAACAAATTGCATCATTTCATGAGGCTGTAGTCCACCGTACATAAGAATATTGATTTCATTACCAAATTTATGAAAGTTCCTGCAAGTGTAGGTGTAAATATTAACATAAAAACATATTATTATATTTAGGATACTATTTGTATTATATAATAATGATATATGAATAAATTCATGGATGGAGAAAGAAATAAATCAAAAGTGCTCATTGAGGTGTGATACAACTTCTTCGGGTAACGTTTTTTGGATTGCCCAAAAGGAATTCCTTGGTTTATTTTTTGTCAAAATTGATGGTTCTAGGATACGAGGAGGGATGTTTTGAGTTTATTTGGTTATATTAGAGAAGTGTAAAATGGTTTTATAGGTGTGATGAAGTGGTGATGGTGAGTTCACTTTTATAGTGGAGGAATTACAGTATTGTGAATTTAAAAAGGTAATCCATATTAGGAGGCCTCCCTTACATCATTTGCCTAAAAAATGAAAAATAATGGATTTATGGGTAATTATGATTTATTAAACCATACAAAAAAAATTTAATCATTTTTATTCATTTTGTTTTATAGCCTTTAATATTACTCAACTTTATGTTTACTATTTTTTCAAATATAACCTTTAAATTTTTATTTACCTAGGTAGTTTAACCATTAATAATAAAATAATAATGAAATAATAAGATAAAATATACCTAGTGATTATAAATATCAATTCCAATTCATTAAATAAAATTATTATTTATCTGTAAAATTAATTTGAATACAAATGCATGTCATTTGAAAAAACATTATTTTATCTTTAATCACACTAATTAATTTTAATTTTTTCACTCATTATTAGAGTCAAATATTATGTTTATATTAGTGTAATATAAATTTTATATTGATTTCAAATACATATATCCATATTATAAATTAAATTCACATTATTATCATAATTAAATTTAAATCCAATCCTACAGACTTCGCGAGAAAGTGGGGTTTTAAAGTAAAAATGTTCAAAAGTTTTACTAAGTTTTTATATATATATTAATAATAAAAATTATTACAATGAAAAAAATTAGATTTATATAGGTATAATTTATATATTTTTTAGTTTACAAAAACTCATAATATAATTTTAGAATACAGATAAATTATATGGAAAATCATTTTTCAATTAAAATTTATTATTTTTCACTATTCATCAAAAAATAAAACTTCTCAAAAAATAAAAACCATTAATCCAAAGTAAATATTTAAATTCCAATTTCAAAAATGAATTTTATTATTTCAAATAAAAATTATAAAATTTTCAAAATTTATGTTTAAAATTTTTCTTCCTTTAAAAAGAGACAAAACTGCCTTTTAGAGAAACACAACTTCTTTTACTTAAAAATGGGTTTATTCTTATTTTATTACTATAAAAAATATTATAAGAATTTAAAAATATTTTATTTAATAAATAACATATATTTTTTTAATATTGTTTAAAAATAGTGATTATATTAATTTATTAATATAAAATTCCTTTGTGGTCAAAAAAATAGTTCTTCCATAAAAACTCATCCTTTATATTCAATTGTTTTTTATATTCACTTCGAATTAATTATAAACCAATGAATTCATTATATATACATATATAAAATATAATTTCATAATTTATTTTAATTAATTCCTTCCTTTCAAATGGATAGGTGATAAAACTCATGTGAAATATTAATATTAAATGTTATACTATTGTTCGGTAAAACTCGATCTTTCATGTAACACAAGAAATTGAAAAAACTTATGGTTACGAGCAACGTAATATAAACTTGTTATTGTGTATAGTGTAATATAAAATATAGATTGAGTATAACACAAGATAACAATTAATTTTATTTAATTTTTATTAATTTTAAATAATATATATTTTAAAACATCAAAATGTTATAATATCCATCTCATCTCTCATTAAATGTTTAATGAATCTCTCGATCATGGGTACCACAGACTACCATTTCACAGACTGATAAAATTCGTTTTTCATATGTTCCCCTAAAAAAAGATATAATTATTTATTTAAAGTGTATATATGATATTTTTGACTAAATTAAACTTCTTGAATTATAATATTATATGTACAATTGTACGTTCCATTCCATTGGAAAATGATAATGTCGCTCATTCATATTTGTGGACTACAACCTCAACGAAGTGATGTGATTCTTTTAATTTTATTTTCACATGGTTGGTGATAAGGATTGATTTAATAAATATATATAATATATATGACATAAAAATTATTATGTGTAGTTGATATATTATTTTTCTATCAATCATTCCATCCATTGAGAAAATATAAACAACGTTCATCCGTACGTAAGGCCTACCATCTCTACAAACGATGTAATTAATTATATATATATATATTACAAGGATTGTTATAAATAAATTTACAATTAATATGTTTTAAATTTAGATACTTAAAAACATTATTGATTTCGTAGATCTATGATCAATGTAAAAGGATAAATAATACAAAACCAAAACAATCTTAAAAAACAAAGTTGTTCTTACACGAAACATGATTTTAACAAGGAAATGATAATAAAATGGTAACATAATGTATTAAATAAATAATAAATTTTATCATATATCTGATTTTGTTTTTATAATATATTTATTATAAACCAATATTTATTATAATGGATATTATTACATTTATAAAAAGACTCAATATTTGAGGTAAGGGATTTTCATCTCTGTTTTATTTCTATGATACAAATGTCATATTCACCACTTTTTTCTTTTTTTTGGTGTATATAATATACATAAAATTATTTTATTATTATAAATAAATTATTTTTTGTACATATCTACATAATTTTATTTCCTTAACCATTATTTTCATTTAAAAGATACCAAAGTGGTGATGGTTTTATACTATAATCGCATTATTAGTTAGGGTTGTTTATGATTATGTAATAATGATGTTTTATTATGATATATATCTAAAGAAACTTATAATTCTTCTTATCCAGTGGTTATTTCTAGAAATTAATTTTTTTCCTTCCATTTTCTTCTCTTTAATTACTCAATGTATAAAAATCATGTTTTTATGGAATATTGGCTTTTTTCTATTTTTTATTGAAAATAATTTTGGTTTCAGGTCAATTTTTTCTACAATTTTTTTCATGAATATTTTTTATATTACTAAATAATTATTAAAATAAAATTGTTACCATGTTTTAATTTTATCAAAATGGTATAAAACGAATCTTATTTTTGTTTTTTGAATAAGGATATTTTGACTTTATACTAAAAATGTGAAATGAATCATTATTTTAAATTATATAGAATAAACTATATTTTCCACCATCATGACTACTCATTTATTTGAAGATTCCTTTTACATTCTTCCAAGGTTACATTCAATGAAATTCTTTCCTATTATATTTGGTAAATTCTTGTATTTTATATAAGATATTACAAATTGTAAAGGATATTTTCCTCAAGAAATGTTCTAAGTTATCTTTTATAATAATTTTCTATATAAGATGAAATCATATGATATTACTTAATATTTATAGAGGATATCATCCAATGAAACCATCCTTACTCTCTCTATGTATGGTTTATATTTATAATGATCAGATGTTTATGAAACACTTTCTTTTATATTGGTTTTTTAATGAAATAATTAAATGTTTATAAAAATCATTTATTTTCCATGGGTTATGCTCTGATGAGATTTTTATGACACTAAATACATTTCATGGGTTCTGGTTTCATTAATGATTAATAATTTCATGGTACACATCTAAATGAGTTTTATTATGTGACTGGTGGAATTGGAATTAAATATACCTCTAATGCATTGGGTAAAGATTTATATCTCATGAGATAAATAGGACTTGAATGAAGAGTGAATCTTGTTCTATAAGGGAATTTTTCCACATTTATAGTCTTGGGAGTGAACCAGGACTACTATGCTAGTTTTTGGAATAAATAAATTCTACTATGACTATATTTTCATTGAGCCTTGGTAACAAAGAAAATTATTTTTGATGAATATGTAGATGCCACAACTCTTTGTCTTATAATAATATAATACATCCATGGAACATATTTTTTTATTTCATTATGAGTGATGACTTATAAACTACCATAATTTATATTATGATAAATGTTTATAATACATAATATGTAGGGTATTTTTTCAAAATTTATTCTCATATTCTAATAACCTTATACTCATATTATGTCGATATCTATTTTATTTACCCTTATTGAACATCTGAGCTGACCAATTATTATATTTCATTTACCCTGGTAATAAATAAATTTATTCTGTATCATATGTCTAAGAATGGTTGTAGTTATCAATAACTTATTTGGACATGATATAGTTCATTTAAGGACTGATTTTTTATGTATCTAACATTCATAAGGCACTAGACCTACACAATTCAATCATGGATCATTATGTTCTGTAATGAATATTTATCTACTAAGATGTGATATTTGTAATGCCCAAACCCCAGTTACCCAAAGTCATTGCATTATTTTAATAAATTTGCATGATTACAAGGATTCAAGTCCCGAAGGACTGATCAGTTTAGCAGTCTTGGATAATAGATTACATAAATGAATGTTACATTAGACTTTATAACATACAGCACAACATAAATAATCCTTTATGAATTCCATTATTCCCATAGTTTAACCCCACATCTGAATCACAATACACTTCTTAGAATCCTGAGAAAAATAAAACATAGTAAGGGGTGAGCTCAGATGCTCAGTAAGGATAACAATATCAAAGAATCTTTCATAAATAAGCATAAACATTTAAGGCAATGTATAATACTAAAAAAATCCTTTTAAAATTAAAATTCAGCATAATATAGAAAATATAAAATCAAATAATTCCATTTAATTATTCACATGGATATAATACTAGTCAAATAATCACATGAAATATCAATATCCACATTAATAATGATGGAATGCATAATGATAGACTTCATAACCACGTAGTCAAGGCCTTGTGCCAAGACAAGAAATACGATTTTGTCAAGGCCTTGTTCCAAGACACTAGTTTGTCTCATGAGACCTACCGATGCATCGAGGAGCTATAGGGGTCTCCACCCTCCACTTATTAAGTCCAATGCATTCCTCATATGAAAAGGTTTAAACACAACAAAAACATTCATATTAAAAATAGCAATTGAAATGTCAATACTCTATCCATAAACCATTAATGTTATAAAAATTACATATCCACAGTCCAACATATCACAAAACTATCAATAAAATATTGGAGATTTGTATCATAATAAATCAACTTCAAACTAGTTTAAAATCCCTCAAATGATGTTGATATAGATGAAAATGATTTGTAAAACTATTTGTGAGAAATATCCCTTTTCATGAAAACATTTAAAAGTCACGCAATTTAGAAAGGAATACATTTAAATACATTTTTGTATAAAAGTGTCCCATACCACTTTGAAACTTTTGAAAGGAATTAAAATTTAAAAAACATTCATTTGCATATAAATAAATCCTTAAAACCCATTTTGAAAGCATGGACATTAATGAGAATGATTTAGAGGAATAAGTATTTAAAACATTTAAAATGATGTTTTAGAAAAAATTGACTTAAAAATAATCCCTTTTAAAACTTTTTATGAAACATGTACTTGGATAATAAATATTTCCCAGTATATACTGACATAAAAACAACCTTGGATAATAAAGGGATTGTGAAATTAACCCCTACCTTGCAATTTCCTTTATTCGAGGGTATGTTTATCATCTTTTATGAAGACCATAGTATGTTATTAAATTATACCAGAATCATATTAATATTTATGATATCACACATGATTCATTTATGACTTTATAATACCCATTAAATAATAATTTCTATGTTAAATTAACATTTCGGGTAATAATCATTTCTTTATCATACATGTTTTAACTTGTTACTCTAGATTGTATCACATAGACTTCCAGAATATAAAACATGATTTTTATATAATATATATTTAGAATATAAATATGTATAATATACATATATATATAATTGAAAACACCATTTAGGGACACAATAGTCCATACATACGCATAAACGTTGTTTCCATTTTCATATCATATTGAACAGAACTAAGAGAATAAGATATATGTAAGTATATATATATATATATATATCCAGTAGCATTATTATGTTATTAATGATATATATTTTATAATCATTGTTGAATGGTGAACGTGAAAATGAATCTTATCACGTCGTGGAGATTGTAATCCATACGTACGCATGAGCGACAATATCATTATATTGACGGATAAATCATATGTACTTGGATGTTATATCATATATATAGAATAATTATAATGTTATATTTATTATTTACATCAGTTATACTCATTATTATACCCATCCTAATAATGAAGTGTTTGAATAATAAACTACACCAGGACATGGAGACGGTAATCCGTACGTACGCACGTATGGTGACTTTGTCATTTATAGGATGGATAGAATAATGAATATGGTTGTCCAATTTCTATAATAACATAATAGTATATAAAATATACTGTATTTATTATTTTATAATGGAGAAAATAATGAAAGAGGAAGTGGATGAAGAAAGGAACTCGAAAGATGTGATAAATATTTACCTCTTTTCGGGTTCTTCCTTTTGATTTGATCAAAAGGGCTCCACAGATTGGATTTATGACCAATGGAGGTACTCTAAGATGAAGTTAGGAATTGTTGTAGGATATTTGGGTAGGTTTTTGCCGATCCAAATGGCTTTGGAGGTGTGAAATTAAGAGAAGGGGAAGTGCCCTTTTATAAGAGAGGTGAGGGCCACTTTAGGAAAAGTTTGAAATATTATTTTATAATAAAATAATTTTCGGTTTATAATTTCTCAAAAATGAATTATTTAAAGGATAAGGTTGGTATGGTTCGAAATCCTCTCAACCAATAGGTTTTAGACAAGTTTAGGTTACCATTTTACCATATCTGTTAGATTTATCTCTTAGTTAAATAGTTTAGCTTTTACCGTGTCTTCTTGTATTCTTACACTATATGGTTAATAAACATACACTAAACTTATAAGAGAACCTTAAATGGTTCATTAATGACATATATTATACTATTTAAGCATTTTGGCCGAATATTAGTTTTTTAGGAATATTATATCTACCAATAATATCGTATTTGTTTTAAAAACTGTTTTATGTCAATTTTGAGATTATTTCGTATTTGTTAATTTGTAAATATGATAACATCAAGATTACTTCGAAAAAATTGATTTAATCAACCCTAACAAGTAATATTAACCTATAAAATTATATTAATACATTAGAAGTATCAAATTACATTTATTTGGGTATTTTTAATATCAATTATTTAAATCATTCATTAATATGGTAATGACAACATCATCATTGTGTCATAATTAAATTTAACTATTTAATGTTTAAAAATTATAAATAAAATTCCATTATTTAGGAAATATTTTTATATTCTCAATGAATATTTATAGTCAAATTTATATTGTGTTTAACCCTATATTAAAAATGGTTTAGTTATTAAACTTTGAATTTAACTCTTTTAACTCATCTTTAAATAAAATAATAATAAATGTCCTAATCTAATCCAAGTGGACCAAATAGGTTCATATTTTATTCCTAAGATTTTTAATTGTCGAATTATACTTATACAATAGAATTAGGATATGTGTTAGGGTAATAATAATATCATGTTTACCCTTAATTACCCTATTTACTTTTAACTGTGGTAAATAAAAGTTAAAAGTTACTATTCACCAAAAATTATTTTCATCTTATTGAACCACATTATACTTACTGATATTAACTGTGTATCTTGTATTTTTGAAATTAAACTCACAGAAGCGGTAAAATTAAGTTTTATGCAAATTCGCAAATGCTCTTAGGAGGTGGGTAAAAGACGGTAAAAAGTTCAATAAAATTTTTATTTATCTAAAATTATTATAAAATGACTCAATGAATTATATTTAACGTATATGAGTATTATGTATCTATTTTGACCTAAAATAAATTTAAATAAATAGTTATTATTATTTAAATAAAAATTCGGTTTTAACCAATAACTCAGTGTTTTTCACTATTAATCAAAAATTAAAAGTTTTCAGAAAAATATCAAAATTTCACCCTAACATAATTTTGATATTCTGAATTAAAAAATTAAGTCTATTTTACCAAATTAAAAACATATATGTTTCATTTATTAATTTTAAATTAATTCTGGTTGTCAAAACCAAAAAGTGTGTTTTTAAGAAATAATAACTAACAAAAGATTGATACATGTTTATGTTCAATTTCAAAGTGAAATTATTTCCAATGAATAAAATTGGATTAAATGGTAAAAATATAATCTATTTATACTTCCAAACCATTAAAATGTATAAATGATCACTATAAATTATTTTGATTAAAAAAGTTATTTTCAGTTAACATATAGTATTTTTCACTGTTCACCCAAATATGAACGTTTTTAGAAAATCACAAAATATTTATTGAAACTAAATTATTATGTCAATATTTTAAATAAAAAGTTATTTTTGTCAAATTTAATATCTAAAAGTTTTATATTTTGGATTTAAAAAAGTGGTTTCCGTTAAACGGCGCTAAAATTGCATTTTTTTTAAAATACTTCTTTTATCTGAAAAATGGTTTTATTCTTAAATTATGTCTATGAAACTGATAATATGGATTCTAAAATTATAAGGATTATATAAAGGTCAAAATTCCGTTAATACTATTCATAAACACTTTTAAACGGCTAGTTTGGTAAGTCGTGGTGCGCTTGTACTCGGTGTTGTGTTTAGTGGAAGTTATTGAATTACTTTGAAGAAATAATGTACAATGAAATCTTGGGGTGTTACATTTTTCCCTCCTTCAATAAATTGATTCCTCAAAATTTTAAATTTTTCTTCAAAAATAAATTGTAAAAAAAAATAAAAATACCTTTGTGGAGAACCCACTTCGAAAATTGGGTAAATAATATTTATTCTTAATAAGAGGAAAAGGGAAATGAAAGGGTCACCACACAATTATGATCTTAATTAGGTGAATATTGGAGTAAATTAGAGACACATAATTGGAGGAAAAACGTTAATATTTATAGGGAGTGAATGAGGTCTTTAATCGGAAACAAGTGTAAAAATGAGGGCTTTAAATACATCAATCTATGATGATTTGAAATACCATCTGTTCAACAAAACACAAGGTATTAAGATAACACATTTTTTGTTTTAAGATCCCTTCCCTGAAGTTTAAGAATTAATTTATTCAGAGAATAATAGGAATATATATTTATATAAACTTGACAAGTAGATTTTCATCCTTCAACAAATTCCTACCACAAACTCATCTTTCACTCCAAAAGATAATAGAATTAAAAAAAAAATTCTATTTAACCTAATCGTATAGGGTAAAAAATGAATCTATATTCATTTTTCAGTGTATTTAAAAATACTACATTATACAAACCGGGACATCACGTAGGCCAGTGGTTGGGGATGCACCCTTGTCGCCCTTGGGTTGTGGGTTCAAGTCTTACGGCCTTGCCTGACGTGACGGGTTGTCTCCCGACCTCTGGGATGTCCTTTTATGACAATTAAAAAATAATCTCAACAAAAGATTTAACCTTAAAAATTGTATCCAATGTAAAACTTAATCGATTCCAATATTTAGACTTATCCAAAATACTTCTATCCTAACTTAGGGTCCAAAATTTATAAGGAAGTTAAACACAATGAAGATCCTTTTGTCCACGTAATAACATGTGAACACCTTCAGAATGTATTATTTTTAAAACATGGTAACACCCTGAAATACCATAAAACCTTATTGATTACATTCATGCCCCCTTAACCTTTATATTATACTGAATATATTCCTTATATCCAAATTTTTTAAATATTCCAACAATGATGAAATAAAAAAACTATTAATAAGTACCAAGTAAGTTAATAATATCCAATATATTTTATCCAAATCAACCATCTCTTATTCCAAAATCACTACCTCATTATTAGGACTATATTAAGTATTACCTTTCCTTCGACCATGTATTTTAAAAAACATTTAGCTTATTATTAAGTCACTTTTCTTAGAACCATATAATCTCAAATCCTCTATAAAATAGTACTGCAGTACAATCCTTATTTATCTCCATAATTCATATAACTAGTATACTGTTAATACAACACTAAAATGAAATAATTCTATAATAAAAAAATAATAACACTAGTCATTCCTCTTCATCTGAGGTAGTATCATAACTTGATTATTATCCAATAGCATCATTTTTGGTATACACTGATGACTGGGACATTGATTTGCGTAGTGTCTCAACACCTTATAGATGAAGCATTTTACATTTAAAACATTTTTCTTACCCTTGCAATCACGTACTTAGTGTCCTTTTTTCCTATACTTACAATAAAATCCCATTCCCTTAAAGCATTTAACAAGGTGATTATTTCAACATTTATCACATATGGGAAAATACTTCTTTACCCTCTCCCCTATATCAATCATTCTGTCTACCATCCTTTTATACTATGACATCCTTTCAAAGCCATAGGACCTAGAGAATTCCTTACTTATCTTACAAACACATGATATTATTTATTCATATGTTGAGAATACATTTGAGGGTATTTACCTTCTAATTATTGTCTTAATACTATGAATGATATGACCCTTCTTACTATTTAGATCATACATATTGCTGGAGTTCTCATTCCTTCTACTGGATGACATTTCTATACAATGGCTTACACTAGGTCAGTTTATGAATCACAGTTCATAATTACAAACATGTAAAATACCTAACATAAATTGAATAGTTTATAGATATAATCCATAATCACAAAAATGTTTTCTTTGAAGATTTATATACTCATAAACCCTTCATAGTGGTTTGTAAATAAAACGAGAATTATCCTAAGCATATCGCCCAGGAGTGTCGTAACCAAGAGTGCAGCAAGACTCGTTGTCATGCACCAGTTCCCATTCGAGTCTAGCTCAAAGTGGTGTTTTCGAGTTTTACCCCTAGGTACATCTATGCCAGAGTTACCTCTACCTTCTCGTACCCAGAGAGGGATGTATTTCTTATAAAACTCACAAAATATATACAATAAAAAAATTCTAAGAAGTTAATCTAAACTAATCCTCAAAGTCTATCATAGGGTAGTATTCTCTAATCAGAGTTTTTCTAAATATTGTTTCCAAGGATATTTCAAAACATCCTCTGATACCAACTGCAACGCCCCAACCATAGTTACCCAGAGTCGGTGCATTTTTTTAATACATTGTCATGATTACAAGGAATCAATTCCCAAAGGACCGATCAGTTTAGCAGTCTTGGAAAATAGATTACATACATGAATGTTACATTACACTTTATAACATACAACGCATCATAAATAATCCTTTATGAATGCCATTATTCCCTTAGTCTAACCCCACATCTCAATCATAATAAACTTTTTGGAATCATGAGAAATATAAAACATATAAAGGGGTGAGATCAGATTCTCAGTAAGGATTACAATATAGAGGAATCTTTCATAAATAAGCATACACATTTAAGGCAATGTATAATACTAAAACAAAATCCTTCTAAAATTAAAATTCAGCATAATATGGAAAATATAAAATCTAATAATGCCATTTACTTATTCACATGGATATTCTACTAGTTTAATAATCACATGAAAAATCAATATCCACTTTTATAATGATGGAATGCATAATTCCAGACTTCTTAACCACATAGTCTAGGACTTTTGACAAGAATACAAATAGGATTTTCTCAAGGAAATATGCCAAGACACTAGTTTCTCTCATGATACCTACTAACGCATCGAGGAGCTATAGCGGGCTCTACCCATCACTTACAAAGTCCATTACATTCTTCATATAAAATGGTTTAAACATAACCTAAACATTCGTATTAAAACTAGCATACGAAATGTCAATACATTATCTATAAACCATGAATGGTATATAAATAAAACATCCACAGTCAAACAGATCACAAAACCTTTAATAAAATATGGGATATTTTTATCATAATAAATCAACTTCAAACAAGTTTAAAATCCATCAAAGGATGTTGATATAGATTAGAATTATTTTTAAAACTCTTTGTGAGAAATATCCCTTTTTCATGAAAACATTTGAAATTCACACAATTTTAAAAGTAAGACATTTAAAGAAATTTATTAATCAAAGTGTCCCATACATCTATAAAACATTTTAATGGAATTAACATTTAAAAAACATTCATGTACGTATAGATAAATCCTTAAACACCATTTTAAAAACATGGACATTAATGACAATGATTTAGAAGAATAAATATTTAAAACATTTAAAGTGATGTTTTAGTAAAAATTCCCATAAAAAGAATACCTTTGAAAACTATTTTATGAAACATGTACATGGATAATAAATATGTCTCAGTCTATAATTACATAAAAATAACCTCAAATAATAATGAGATTGTGAAATTAACCCTTACCTTGCACTTTCCTTTAGTCAAGGGTACGTTTAACCTCCTGTATGAAGACCATAGTATGTTATTAAATTATACCAGAACCATATTAATATTTATGATATAATATATGATTCATTTATGACTTTATACTACCCATTTAATAATAATTTCCATGTTAAATTAACATTTCGGGTAATTATCGCTTTCTTTATCGCACGTGTTTTAACTTGTTACTCTTGATTGTATCACTTAGATTAAGATTTAAATACATCAAGAATATAAAACATGATTTATATATAATATTTATTTAGAATATAAATATGTATTATAGACATATACATGAAATGTAAACCACCCTTTATAGAGATGGTAGTCAGTACGTACGTGTAAATGGTGTTTCCGTTTTCATATCATATTGAACGGAACTAAGTGAATATGATATATGTAAGTACACACACACACAAAAACACACACAAATATATATATATATCTATATTTCTCCAGTATCATTATTATTTCCTATATTACATACTTATTAATGATATATATTTTACAATCATCATTCAATAGGGAACGTGGAAATGAATCTCATCACGTCGTGGAGACGGTAATTCGTACGTATTCACGAGCGACAATATCATTATATTGATGGTGAAATAGTATGTAATTGGATGATATATCATATATAAAGAATCATTAACAGGTTATAGTTATTATTTAAATCAGTTATACTAATTATTATACCCATCCAAATAATGAAGTGTTTGAATAACAAACTACACCACGATGTGGAGCCGGTAATCCGTATATACGCACGTATGGTGACTTTTTCATTTATAGTATAAACATAAAAATAAATATGGTTTTACCATTTCTATAATAACATCACAGTATATAGAATATATAGGATCTATTATTTTATAATGTAAACAACAAAGAAAGAGGAAGTGGGAGAAGAAAAGAACATGAAAGATGTGATGAAATATTTACCTCTTTTTCGGGTTATTCCTTTTGATTTGTTCAAAAGGGCCCCTTAGGTTGGCTTTCTGACCAAAGGAAGGCATCAAGGATGAATGGAGGAATGTTGGTAGGATATTTTGGCATGGGTGGGACGAGCCAAATAGATTTGGAGGTGTGAAATTAATAGAATGGGAAGTTCCCTTTTATAAGAGAGGTGATGGCCACATTAAGAAAAGTTTGAACTATTATTTTATAATAAAATCATTTTCGGTTTCTAATGGCTCCAAAATGAATTATTTCAAGGATAAGGTGGGTAGGGGTCTAAAACCTCTCAACCAATAGGTTTTATACAAGTTTAGGTTACCATTTTGACCATATCTTTTAGATTTAACTCTTAGTTAATCAGTTTAACTTTTGCCATGTCTTCTTGTATTCATAAACTATATGGTTAATAAACATACTATAAACATCCAAGAGAATCTCAAGTTGATCATTAATGACATATAAAATAGTATTTATGCCTTTGGTCCGAAGATTAGTTTTTTAGGAATATTATACCAACCAATAATATAGTAATTGTTTTAAAAACTATTTTATGTCATTTTCGACATTATTTGGTATTTTTTGTTAAAATGATAACAGCATGATTAATTCAGAAAAATTGATTTAATGAATCCTAAAATGTCATATTAACCTATAAAATTATTTTAATTCAACAAAATTTTCAAATTACATTTATTTGTTTATTTATAATATCAATTATTTTAATCTTTCATTAATATGGTAATTACTACATCATCATTGTTTCATAAAAAAAAATTATTTATATAATGTCTAAAAATTATAAATAAAAAACCATTATGTAGGAAATATTTTTATATTTCTAATTAATATTTATAGACAAATTTATATTGTTTGTAACACTATATTAAAAATGGTTCAGTTATTAAACTTTGAATTTAACTCTTTTAACTCTTCTTCAAATAATATAATAATAAATTTTATAATATAATCCAGGTGGAAAAAATAGGTTCATATTTTATTTCTAAGGTTTTTTTGGTCGAATTATACTTATATAATAGAATTAGTACATGTGATAGGTTAATAATAATATCATTTTTACCCTTAATTAACCTATTTACTTTTAACCGTGGTAAATAAAAGTAAAAAGTTTCTATTCACAAAAAATTATTTTCATATTATTTAACCACATTTTACTTAAAGATATTAACCGTGTCTCTTGAATTTTTGAAATTCAACTCACCGAAGTGGTAAAATTACGTTTTATAAAAATTTCCAATTGCTCCTAGAAGGTGGGTAAAAGACGGTAAAAAGTTCAATAAAATTTTTATATATCTAAAGTTATTATAAAATTACTAAAATGAATTATATTGAACTTATATAAGTATTGTTTACCTATTTTGACCTAAAATAAATTTAAATAAAAAATAATTATTTAAATAAAAAGTCGGTTTCAACCAATAACTCAGTGTTTTTCACTATTCATCAAGAATTGAAGGTCTTCAGAAAAATACCAAAATCTCACCCTAAGATAATTTTGATATTATGAATTCAAATATTAAGTATATTTTACCAAATTCAAATCATTTAAGTGGAATTTATTAATTCAAAATTAATTCTCGTTGTCAAAACCAAAAAGCGTGTTTTTATGAAATAATAACTATCAAAAGATTGATACTTGTTTATGTTCAATTTCAAATTGAAATTATTTCCAATGAATAAAATTGGATTAAATGGTAAAAATATAATCTCTTTGTACTTCAAATCCATTAAAATGGATAATTGAACACTATAAATTATTTTTATTAAAAAAGTTGTTTTCAGTTAAAATATAGTATTTTTCACTATTCACCCAAATATGAATGTTTTTAGAAAATCACAAAACATTTATTGAAACTAAATTCTTATGACCCTATTCTAAATAAAAAGTTTATTTTTTCAAATTTAATATATAAAAGTTTCAAATATTGGATTTAAAAAAGGGTTCGCCATTAAAGGCGGTAAAATTTCATTTTTTGAAAAATAATTATTTTATCTGAAAAATATGAATTTATTCTTAAATTATGTATAAGATACTGATAATATGGATACTAAAATTATAAGGATTATATAAAGTTGAATATTCAGTTAATTCTATTCATAACCTCTTTTGAACGGCTAGTTTGGTAAGTCGTGGTGCACTTGAAATTAGTGTTGCGTGTAGTGAAAGTTATTGAATTACATTGAAGAAATAACGTACTATGAAATCATGGGGTGTTACAATATCAATGTATGAAAAGTATTATTAACTATAATGGTGATATTTTATTAGATTATAAATTAATTATATTAATTATTAAATGGGTTTTCATACCCCTAATAATCTCAATATATCGTAAGTAATGAAATTATTTTCAAACACATGCAATTATATATGATCTTTTTTCATCTCAAAATCATTATACTAAACAATTTTATCATGTAAAGGAAACATAATTCTATGTAGATACCTATGAACATTGTAAATTTAAGTGTCCCAAATAAGGATAAATGGGTATTTACAATGTCTAATATATATTTTGAAATCAATAAGCTTAAGTTTGGGTGCCATTTTTACACCACTATCAAAAACCAACAGTCTTCAAAAAAACATTGAAGAAATCAGTCAACAAAAACCTCCCAACCCCCATCCTTTATAAAAAATAATCCATTTAATTATCCTTAGACCAATTCATCACCTTAAATGGAAATCCAATATATGCAATTGATGAAAATTTACAAAATAATTTAAAGGAATTGAAAAATTTCATTAGAGGATCTTGTAGAAATAATGACAAAAATATATGAATATTATAGCTCAATACATTTACAATTTTAATGGTATTGTAATTATGGTTACAATATAGTCTATTAATGAGATTCACCATATTCCTAAATTTAATTTCACATAGAAAAATCCCATCATTTAAAGAGGAAGAAGATAATTCTAAAACTAATGAAATAGAATATAAAAATAAATATATAAAAAATACATAGTAAATGGATCACATTACATTAACATTTATATAAAAAATTATAATATTTTATAATATTAATGATCTAGAAATAAAAAAATATTAAAGACACTTTTAAAAAGGTTAGAATCATTATATTTCCCCTTGAATTCCTTAAAAAATATCAAATGTATGCTAAATTCCAAAAGTGAATGTTCACTATAAAAATTATTCTTTAAGGGAATTTGGTAGTGTATTTAGAGATAAATGTTTCATCATTGATAAAAAACTCTCAATAAAATATCAAAGTACAGGGAAATTCTATTTCCCATGTACAATTTGATTTATGAATTTCAAAGAAAAATTATGTGATTGAAGGTCTTATACAATTTTCATACCACATTTTTCTTTTAATTCTATATATAATTGATAATTGAATCTAAAAAGAGTGGTTATTTAATTTTAAAACAAAACCAATGGCATAAAATTCTCATCTCATTTGGTGAAGAATCAAAAAGCGCAGCCAAGAGACCAGATATGAAATCTATGTAGAAACATATTTTTGAGTACTATATAGTGAATTGTAGCACTTAATGTTGAAGGTACTGTTTAGTACTATAGAATATGGAATTATTCATCCTTTAGGGATTTCAGACCTTGGTTTGTTCCACTAGTCATTCAAGGCCTTTTGGCCACCTCAAATATATTGGGCCACATTAAAATTGTGATAAAATAAATCTGGAAGACTATATAAGGAATAACATCTATATGAGGATTCATAGATTAAATATTTACTAGAGTAGAGAAACCAGATTTGGAAGAATGAGAGGGTATTTCAACTTCCATCAAGACTAGTCTGTGCATGCACAAGAAGCCTGGACGAACAACCATGAAAATGTGGAGAGATGACATCATGATGTAGAAGTTTGGGAGGGGTTATTTCAAGTAGTTATTATTGGGATAAATTTCTCTAAGACCTTTAGGTCTTGTATTGTTACAAAGCCAGTGGGAAATTTAAGGGTTCCCCTGAAACCCTTAAAACAGGGATTATCACAAAATTAATAAAAAGAAGTCCTTTAATCTATTCCGGAAAAACAAACCCAATAATTTCCTAGTTTGAGTTTTGTAATATTTTATTATGGGAGTTGAATATTTGATCTTCCCAATTAATTTCTTTGTAGAAAAAAATGGAGGTAGAGAGGATATAATCTCATTCCATAATAAATTTTGAATACCCTTTATAAAAATATATACTAATATAATAAATATATAAGAATTTACATTAACAATAGATTTTGTACAAATCACCATGCAATTTAATATCACTGATTCCATGAAATGTAATTAAGATATATAACCACTTTTCTCTATCACACATTATCATGATCAATTAGGAAAATGAAGTATTAAAATAAATTTTATATTTGGTTAGAAATAGAAGATTTGGAAACCTATGAATAAAATATGTGAACCATATGTGTTGACACCAATAAATTTTTTCTATGAACTTTTTCTATGAAAATGAAGAAGATTCAATCTATATTTCTATGTGCCAAAATACTACACCATTCCCGATGAATAAGTGGAATGATCCCCATCCAGAAGTAGGCAGCGGATTTCCACGATCGATGATGAAAATGTGTTGACCAATTAAATTCAATTTCCGAGTTTCATCCGAGAAGACTTGATATATTTACCATATCCAGAAGTGTAGATCTCCTCAAGCTCTTCGATTTTACTAGTCACAGAGCCCAAATAGGCTTACAGATCAAAATTTACGGCACTTGGAAGACGGATAAAATTTTCACAAAGGGACCAACGCGAGGGACCTACGTGGAGGACATGCGTGGAAGAACAATTTCAAACCCACTATGCGAAGGACCTACGCGGAGGACCTATTAAAAGGACCTGCACAAACAACATTCCTTCTACCAGGTCCCCTCCTTACCTATAAATAGGACCCTTGGGATCCCAATTTCAAAGACCGGAAAAAGTGCGAAGAAGTCCCAAAGCACCCATTGCATAGCTATTTCGCCAAGATCTCCAAAATTTTCTAAGTTAGCTCTCTAAAACATGAGAGAATAGAAAATTAAAGGGGGAAAAGTTTTTCAAAGTCCCATCAGGGTCTAGAACATATGGAGCTGCATAGAGCACCTGTGCAGTGCACCTGTGCGGTGCACCTGTGTGGATCACCTGTGCGGAGCACCTGCGCGGAGCACCTACGGGGAGCACCTGTGCGGAGCACCTACGCGGAGCACCAGTGCAGTGCGCCTGCATTGAGTACCTACACAGGGGAACTATGTGGGGTAGATACGCAAAGCACCAACATGAGGAACCTTGGCGGAGCACCTACGTGACCCTACCGGTCCCTTCGCTTCCGTCACTGATCCCCATGAAAAATGGAATGTCACGCCGTGAACTTTTTGAATCTGGTCGATGACATTTTCCATTGCATCCTTTCTGTTGCCGAACTTCCAACCTTGGAATACAACGATTTGAGACACTCCATCCCACTCAATGAAGTTCCTTGAGTCTACATAGCCCTCTTGGTTCCTTTCACATGTTATGAGTTTGGACTCTGCTTAAGGATTCCTTGAGTAACTTGAGTCGATACACTCCTCAAACTACATCACCTGACTCCTATGCCAGGTTAAGCATCACGTGGGTATCCTCCTTAGGAGTATGCCCTAACCAATTCCAAATCGGAATCCTCCTTAGGAGTAAGACCCATCAAATTCCAAATGGGGATCCTCCTTAGGAGTAAGCCCCAAACAATCCCAAATGGACATCCTCCTTAGGATTAAGCCCCAACCAATCTTTCAGGGCAACCATCACAGTATAGGCCCCTCACCTTCACCCCTTTTTCCTTATATTGGACCCTTGTCCAATGTAAATTAAATAGAGGATGATTTTTCACCTCACCCTCATCCACAGTCGACGTGCCCTCTTCCATTAGTGGAGGATTAAAAGTATGAAGTGACATTGTTGAATCATTCACATCATCTTGTTTCTCACACCGAGCATGACTCACATGGGCTTAGAGATCTGTGGTGATTGCAACATGTTCATGGACAATCATTTAAATGAACTAGGAGAACACTGATTCCTGTTCAATCCAGGATATGTAGGAAGCCCTTTCAGGGCCCGAGCTCATTGGATATCCTCCTTAGGAATCCAACCCTAATTCCCCCAATTTGGGTATCCTACCAAGTAAATAATCCCCAAATATAATCCTCAAATCATCAAGGCATCCCTTTTAAGAATGTAATCCCAAACTCATCTTTCTCGGTGGACTATAATGTGCTATGATATTTATCTAACTACGTCGGCTTTGATTCCCTTCCATATGGGATACGTAGGAAGCCTCCTTGAGGTTCAAACCCAACACTTCAAATCAACCCTATTATCTTTGGGCCATATTCCCAATAGGGTTTGATCATATTTGGAAACCTATATCCTTTACAATGTTCCTTGGTCTGTTTTAACATAAGTCCCACACTAAGTTGTAACTAAGCACCTTCCGCATAGAGGTCCTTGTCATATGACCTTAAAAGGTATGATGTGTCCCATTAAGTGGCACCGAACTATGAGGGTTCTAATTCCTTTCACAAGGATACCTAGGTAGATCATTTTATGAGCACGATCCTAACATCAACACAAACCTTCATTTCCATGGATGAAAATAAACTCCATAGTGCCCCACTTAGTGTCTTAAAAACTAGTATTATAATAAATGATGATTAAAAGAGTATTTAATCAGTATATTAGAAGATACCTTTGATGGAAAACCTATAATACATACTAATAATTCTAAAATTTTACACATGTTAAATAAGTGATTTTAAATTCGAAGGGATGCTTATGATATACATAGTGAATTAATAAGGATTCATGAAAGTATTTTAATTTCAAAGAGAGTCTCGAAGTAGAAAATAATTCCCCTATAAAGGGTGTGATGATTCCGACCTCCCATCCTCTCGACCAATGAATGTTATTAAGTATCATAAAGTTCGAAACATAATGAAAGTATGCCTTTGGAAAGCAAGTCCTCTTTGGATAAAGAACTGTTGGACGTTTCCGGTTCCATGAATAAATCCAGTAGAAACCTCCTGGAAACAATGATTCTTAAATCTAGAATATCATGTTTCAAGGACCTACAAAACAATATGATCTCACAATGTATTTACTAGATAATGATATAAATTATGATTTATATTCTAGAATTGATTATTTATTCTCCATAGTGGAATTTGAAAATCAATTTTTATATAGAAAACTAATGGTATTAATTTCTTTAAAATGAGTATAACTTCATATTTAATCCAACCCCCAATTATGGATTTAATTTTTTTAACTTTCAGGTTTAAGGTATATATTTTTTGTGGGAGGTATAAGATTCTAATAATTATTACTATTGAATTTTCCTCTTATCAATAACAAATACTAATAACTATTTTTCGAAAAAATGTGAGAGCTATAAGGTAGAATTTATGAGATTTTCCTTCGATTGTTTCAAAAATATACATATAGTGAATTATAATAGAAATAGATAAGAAAAATATTCATAATATTCATAAAAGACTCAACCCAACTATGATACAAGAAGTTTAAAGTTGAAGCGAAAATATTTATAAGGAGGAATTATCTATTTAGTTTTTCATTTGTATGGGGAAAAACACATCCACATAGTGTTAAAAAATATTTGGGAACTGTATACTAAAGAAGGAAAAAAATATTTTAATTCTTGTTATAGTCCAAAATCATGTAAATATATTTTATTGGTTATATAAATATGATTCATTTTAGAAGAAAATATGATTATAAAAGAAAAATTTATTTTTCAAATGAAATAATTTATGCCAATAAAAATCCATTATTGTTTTTTGAATTGATGTTACAAATACTTCTAGGTTCCAATTTTACATAAGGGATAAAAATCATACCTTACACTTGTCCTTATAATATCATTTCACATAGATTAATAGAATTTTAATTTTAAAATACACCATGTACATTTTAGTGATGCATGGTAATCATTTTCTATTATTTTATTAAGGGATTCCATTATTGTTTTTTGGATTATTCCAAAATGTTTTGAAATTTTGTTGATCATTACATAGATAATATTAAAATACTACTAAAATTGTTCAGGGATGAAATTTTTTC
Source organism: Viscum album (assembly GCA_963277665.1). NCBI lineage: Eukaryota > Viridiplantae > Streptophyta > Magnoliopsida > Santalales > Viscaceae > Viscum > Viscum album. The sequence goes on along the minus strand of OY728148.1, from coordinate 1,233,188,396 downwards.
TTTTATTATAAAAATTATCATTTCATGATTGAATGAGGCATTATTATTGGACATATAATTTCACAAAATAAAATTTTGGTTAAAATTTATAATATTATAACTATGAATGAATTAATGTAACGAAATTTTGTGAAACTTATTAGATTATCTTTAGGATAATAGTTATTTTATATAATACTTATTAAGGATTTTATTAATATTTATTTATCATTTTCCATGTTAATTTTAAAATATTCTCATTTTACATTTGCGGGAAATTAGATGAAATATTTTTTAAGTTGAAGTATAAAATGAACATTAAAAAAAAGCCATACTACCACCTAATTTAGAGAAATATTTTGAATAATTTTTTGATGAATCAAACCATACTTTTGAGGTCGTGCTTTCCTAGAAAATTAAAATATAAAACCATGTTATTTCATATTCTTCAAAAATATTGGATCCAGCTTGGGGCCACTACACTACAACTGAAAAAAAATTATGAATAGTATTTTCCTTAAATAAACATAGTAAATATCTTTTTGAAACTATGGTTATACATTTCTCTGATCATTCCACACTTAGGTTTCTAATTATAGAAGTAAATAGAAAATACAAGACTAGTAAGATGCATTCTATTATTATTAGAGTTTGATTTTGAAATTAACGAAATTAGAGGAGAAATAAATTTGGTGGAAGAACACATGAAAATATTCCTCACACATATGTGGTTGAAATTATTAAAAAATATAAACTTAACGACATCATTTCTAGAGAAAATATATTTTTTTATCAATATAAAAGTACTATGGTGTGTTGATATTACAAATTACGTAGAAACATTTCTAGATCTATCAACTCTAATCCCACACTAAACTTGTCAAACTTTTATTTGATAATAATATTTATACCCATACTCATCCAATATTTTAATTATATTAATTTGGGATTATTTTTCCTCGAAGATTTATTTATATTAATTTAACAATTTAAATAATTCTTCAAGTACCCCTCCCATTACTTATAAATGTGAACATACTATACTCTCTTCCCCATAATTTTTTATCAAACTAGTTCATATAATACCTACCCATATTAAATATTAACATTCTTATACACATTCTATATGTCTTATTTTGGGCATAACACTGATCTTATATGGATTATGGTGCAAAAAAAGGAGGTTTCCCAAACGAGAGATATATCTTTTAAACCAATATTTTTGTTTTGTTTCTTCTTATACCTCGTTATACTATTCAAAAATGTTATAAAATAAAAACTATAATATATTAAATATAATAAGATGTTTTTATTATAATTTAATAACTTATATTAATCTCCTATTCCATCAAATTTGTGATGAAATCTTCATTCGTCTGTACGTCAGACTACCACCGTGTGAACTGATGTAATGCGTTTTTCATCACTCCATCTCATGGATGGTCATAAGGATGCATTTTATGTGAATATATGATATTATTGGAATTATAATTATTCTTAACTATGATATATCATATATTTTCTTACCTTTAGATCCATAGAAAATTGTTAACAACGTTTCTATCTACATGTGGACTACCACCCCTACAAGGTGGTGTGATTCATTTTTTATAACCATGTCACATGGATATATTATGTAAGTGTATTCAAATATAAAATATTATATTTATTATATAATCATAATTATATAATTTTAATATAATTGTTAACTTATTTTCATTAAGATCGTTGAAAAAAGGAAACATTACTCAAGCATACGAACGACCTACTGTATCCATGATTGTTACATAATTTAATTTTCCAAACCAGGCTTAATTTTTTTTTCAAATTAATATTTATGTATAAAAATTATAATTATTTCAAAAATATGATTTTTTTAGATGATTTATTAATGACCACTTTGACCATAGTTATCCTTCTTAATCTATTTTGGGAATTTGAGCCGAATAGTTTCAAAAGAACTAACATGAAATTAAATGATTAAATAATTGAATATAACCTGAAAATAAATAAAATTAAAGGAATAATAAACTTGAAAATAGTTCCTAATAATGTAAATGTTTAGCGTAATATTTTTATTTATGAAGACAATAAATTTTTTTGATGATTATGAAAAATTTAATATACATTTTGACTTAACAAACATGTTTTAAATGTTTTAAATATTATTATATATATATATATTTATTTAATTTTAATATTATTAAAAAATTTTGTGGATATATTTTCATTGAAAATAATTATTTAAAGTGGACATTTATTAAACTTTTTACATTATTAAATATTTTTCTAATGAATCATTTTTTAATTTTTTACAAAAGAGTTGGAATTTCTTTAAAAAAAGAAAATCAAATGTTTTATTTTATTTTAAATAAAATAAATGTATTTTACTACCACAATAACTATTATTTGATTTTTGGATTCCTTTATAAGCTTCCATTTTTTTATTAAAATAAAAACTTATTTAAATTTCATTTTGGGTATTTTGCTTTTGAAAATGAGTTTATAAAATGAAAGGGTTTTTTAATATAAAAAATTTATTGGCATACAAGTTAAAAAAAATATTTTAATGGTTTTATGAAAAAAAGGTGCATAAATAACATTTTTTATTCATTATGTGGTACTTGATAATTATATATAGAGAAAAAAGATCCTAATAAAAATTATACGATGGGTGTTCTAGATATAGATTATATAACTAGTGAGCTTGATATAGTTCTCCAATTATTTGGGTAATATTCTTTATCATTATAAGAAAGAATGAGTGAGTTAATTAAAGGGGTTTCTTATATGGATATAACTAAGATCTAGTTATTTTTTACATTAGTTTAACACGTTCAATTAATATTATTATATAAGTATCATAGAAGGGATTCCTACTATGTTTTTATGTGTATTAAATTGTTATTTTGAGAAAAAAGTTTTTGTTTTTCAGGTTGATGAGAATTATTTCATACACTCAAATAATATTGTGATAGAGGTAAAAATGTCATGATATTTCATGTTTTCGATGTTATAATAGATCTATTTATTTTATGTTCCTTACTGGACATTTTTTTCTTCATCCCACATTTTTAATGATTCTCACATAGAATAAGGGTGGGAAAGAACACAGAAGAAGTCAAGTTAAATGTCATGATTATTTTTCATGAAAATAATTTGTGGTGGTTTTTAAAAAAAATTATATTTTTAAAAAAATTGGTTCTCATTAGAGTTTTCCACATTTTCATGTATAAGTTTTTCTCAGAACTGTTATAATCTAATTATTTAAAAATAAAAACCATAATGTTCCTTTAATTATGTAAAAGTCAGTTCTAGTATCAAAAATAGATTATGTAAATTTAAATTTTGGGTTCTTATAGTTGGTATCTAAGGAAAGTCTTAGACAAATTTAGATTTTTTATAATCTTATTATAATACTATTATGATATTATAATTTATGTTTAATATTAAATGATATATCATTTCTAGATTACCATGTATCTTCATGTAATATATAACTATTCAATTAGGTTTTCCATTGCGGAAGCATCGATGTCGAAGAAGGAAGGTATGAAGAGGATAAAAACCTTCTAAATAAGAATCATAAAATGGTTGGAATTGGGATTTAGAAATTTATTTTATTAATGGATTAGTTGATTTAGATAAGAGGTGTAGTTTACATCTAAGTTTGAGGTCCAATAGATATATTGTAGAGGAATATATTGATTTTTGATCATTTAGTAAAACACCCCCCCCTCTGGATTAAGGTGTAACATTAGATCTAGTAGGAGATGAATGGTGGATCGATTCACCAGAAAATATATTTGAAGTCTTGGGATGTTCAAATCAAAAAAATGTAACACATTCCATTTATCATTTTGAGGGTGAATCTGATTGATGGTGGTATTTGGTTAAGAATACAAGAGGGATATGTTCTTGATTCTATTGGATGGTATACATTTAAGATTCTTTTTCTTTTGAAAAATTTCACTAATGTTTTTTAAAAAGTGATAAATGAATAATTCTCGGAATTTATGTAAAAACATTAAGTTTTAGTATCCTTGTATCAGGTTTTCACATGGAAATAAAAAAATGTTCTTTCATGTGCTTTCAAGAATGCTCTCATTGCACATCTAATTTTAAAAAAATCTTTTACCATTGTAATGGGTTTTTATATCTTAGTGATGGTGTCACATCCCCACTCAATTTGTGCAAGTATACTCCCCCCTTCATCCCCTCATCACTAGAAGAGATCCATGCCCTTTCTAATTATGATCCTATCTCTTTCTACAAGTAATACTACAGCCTCCATCCCCATTATTAAATAAATTCTTCTCTACTCTACTTCTTACCTTTTGGATGAAATTCTAAGAATCCTTGAGGTATCCTTGAAAGATATGTGTTTATCCTAGGTGTATGTTTTTCTGTGGATCAATATATAAGAAGGGGATTTAGAATTAGTGGTGGATTTCCATATATGGAACTTGGTGGCTACGTTTGGTATGTATAAACTGACTCTTCTGATGTTCCATAAATTCTTGGTATCCTAGGGAATGGACCATCAAGCTAGTTTTTTTGTCAATGAATCATAAATCCTTCTATGTGGATCTCTCATCTAGGGTGATTTTAATAAATCCTAGTCCTAGAGATCCATATCATTAGGAAAGTTGAAGTTTAATCATTTAAGAAAAAAAATGGGGTCACATGATTCGTGACCCTCCCCAAGGGGAAGTGCGGATCCGTATTACAATTATCCCCTCTTATGCAAAATCTCTTTTATTCTATAGGGTATTACTGATGCTCTTGGATCCTTCCTTTGAGAATATGATCATAATCTTCTCTTACAAGTATCTCCTATTGATTAGTTATGAATTGAAGTGGATATATTCTAATAAATTCCTTCATAAGTATTTTAGTTGTTTAGTGAGTCCATATCAGAGGGGGAAAAATTACACCCCCTTCTCATTTTTATTCATAATTCCAGCTATATGGACACTCACAACCAGCTTTCAGAAAGAAACATTTAACCATTGAGTTTCTTCACCCCATATTTGAATTTTATCTAGGCCTGACCTCTCCTCCCCAATTTTTTGACCAATAAATATTAAATCAACCTAGAGATCATTTTTTTATTATAGATAGTGGATGTCCTCCCTCCCATATAATATATATTCCCCCTATTTGATTTCGATCCATATTCCTTCTCTCATTCTATTTCTGAAAATTTCCCTTATCTTAATTTGGTGTTATACAGCCATGGATGGAATTCTTCTATATGAATGTTTTTACTCTAACTTCTCCAAATAAGTTTTTTCTAAGTGTGAACCAACATTTCTTAATCCAAAATAAGAATCATTCTGATTTTGGACACAAAATCCAAGTATCTCATTGAGAGATGATCTCCACCTTAATTTGGCATACCTATGGTCTAGGATCCTGGGTTAAGATATATTTTATCAGAAATTAACTTCACAACCATAGTGTTCCTATTGTGGACGTTTTGGAGCCCATGAAATATCCATCTAGAATTTCCATGTTTTCAATTAGAATGTGTTTCTTGACAACATGAGTTTTGATCCCTCAGACTAGAATATAAGGATTTATTAGAAAAATAGTATTATAGTAGAAGATTTAGATGCTTCAAACTAGTATACATGGATTTTTTTTCAAGTGAGAAACCATCTAACCTTTATCCAAAATATTTTTAAATAGGAGAACCATGATTTATTTTGTTGTATCAGGATTACTAATGAATAATATAAATTATTACTCATAGGCTCCTCGATGTGGACTTATTTGGTTAAGGTGTATTGACATTTTCTACATATAATCCAAGAACAGTACAAATGTTGTTGGATTTTCTGGTCAAAGGAGATTCCTCTAAATTACAACTTATTAGTATGGTAATTATAGAACCCTATAATTTCTAAATATAAAAATTCAAGATAATGGGGTTAAAAATTCCTTTAAATGCCTCTATTTCCATAACTCCAGTAGACAAATACATCCTAATTAGGTATTTTAAGGATATTGGGTAGTTATAATGTGGTATTCCTTAGGCATGATATTTGGGCTAGATTTCATTAGGTTTTTAGTGTTGACCTCCTCTCACTATAGTTTCATGGACTTTGTAATAACAATCATAAACATAAGGTGTGGGTGATTATATTTTTAGTTGGATATTAGTGCATTTTTATTATGATGAACAATTCTCTAGTTGAAGGATTCTCTAGCACGAGACTTACCATTGTGGTAATGACTAAAAGTATGGTCGATGACCTGAAAATCCTTCTAAAAAATGGGATAAATATAATTCTATGAAAAATATCATGGATATAATATTGCTACCCCATATATCTAGCAGACACCTCTTTAGGGCCGTTAGATATGTTGTAACACCATGATAGTGGGCATAAACTCAAAGTTTATGTGTTTTGAAACCTTGGATTATTTCGAGGAGGGATGTGTTGTTCATGACCTCATGAGCTCCATCATTTTAGCTTTTAGTGACTTCAATGAACGGGGTAAATCCAACCTCACGAAGGCTTAGTCCATGCTAAATGGTCTTGGGATTTGTTTTTCTAAGAATATTGAGAATAATACATTTGAAATATACTCTTCTATCATAAATAAATACCTCTAAGAGAAGATCCCACCTCTTGTTCCATCACCAATCAGATTCATAGAGGAAAGTACCTTAATGATAACATCATATTATGTAGAATGTACATGGTTTATTATTTTGGTGTTGAAACAACAATGAAATAGGAATAACTATTATTCAACTTGCTTGACTGGAATCAAGATATTGACATCCTCAATTCAAGGTCCACACAAGATGATTTTGTTATTTCTTTTAATTGAATTGGATCCATTCCCTCAGGTTGTATAAAACTTTTAAACGGGGAGTGACCTTTTCTATTTCACTTTATATGCCTTTGATCCCCCTATATCCTTCATCTATTCTAATAAAATTCATCATTTTGGATTGATGTATGGATTACATATATAATAATAAAATTTTATAGTATTGTCTAGGTATGCATCAAATTACATTCATTGAATTTTTATTAAAATTAATATATTTTACTCAGTATTCAATCCAAGTTTATGATTATCATTGACCTCCTAAAAATTTATAATTGATGAGAATGTTGTTAGTTTTGTTGAGAATGCTGATATAGATTTTTCTAAAACCAATGTTCCTTGGTATTACAATATTAAGAAGCGGTCATGGTGAAAATACATAGAGAAGTTTTCAATTAATAAATATATTTATAGGAATCCAATATATTCCAAGTGTGGTGAAAATATTTCATATAATTTTTTTAGGATATTGAAATTGTTATTGGTGTCATAAGTTTGGTCATATAGTAGTTGTTTACAAAGAATAGATTCCTAAATAGTCCAAGAATGGGATAACTAATATCCATCCAATGATGAGATGTTTTTATCATAATGGGTTGGGTTATATTTCCAACATGAGTTAGTATTTTGTTACTTATGGTTGAAAACATCAAGATAGAAATAAAAAATGTGTGGAAATATATTTTTCTAACACTATGGTTGATATTAGGGTATCTAAAAAATTGGTTATAAGTACATTTTTTAGTGGATTTATTTCAATTCCCAGTTTGACTCTATATATTTTTATTATTTTATTTCTAATAAATTATTAAGTAAAATGGGAATATCATCTCATAAAAAGAAGATTGTACATTTGTTGAAAACAAAGGGTGGAAATACTAATGAAACCAATATTTATCAAAATATTCATATTTTTTTATGGGGGATTAGTTTCCCATAAAATCACATATAACAATACATATAAGTTTTTTAAGTTATTATTGGTATGGATTTAATTTTAGTCTATCATGCTAAGATAGATTTAAGATAAATTAAAGTTATATCCACTGATTTCATACCATTAATAATATATCATGAAAATGAGAAAATGATTTTATATAGATGTGAAAGTTACCTTTCTCAATTTTTTGAAAAGAGGAAAACAATTCAAATTATTAATTTCTTAGTAATGAATATATATATGGTTTTTTTCCAAATAAATTAACTTTTTTTATTCTTGATAAGGATGTTGTGTTATTAATTTACTTAGTTTCTAATTATCGGACTATTTAAAAAACACGTAGTCAAGTAGATTAAGTAGACCTTTTGGAAATGAATAAAATTTATAGGAGTTTCAAGATAAATTCTTTATCCATTATATCACTTCACCATGGGGTGAACCTATTTTATTTTCTAAAAATAAAGATGGTTTTTTGAAACATTTCGTTGATTATTGAGCCCTAAATAATATCACTGATTAGAAAAAAAATATCATTTTCCTCATTTAAATGATTTTTTGATCATCTAAAGAGTGTATAGTATTTTTCAAATAATGATCTTAGGTTATGCTGAAATCAGTTGAAGTTACTGGATGAAAATATTCTGAGGATGAATTTTCATATAATACATGGGAATTATGAGTTTAGGGTTATCCCATTTGGCTTGTCTAATTCACCAATTGTATTTATTGATCATATGAATAGTATTTTCAATGATAATTTAGATATTTTTATTAGTTATTTATTGTTGATATGTTGCTATATTAAATAATACATTAGTATCATAAAAGGAAAGTAAGTATTTTTTTAAATTATAAAATATAAGAAGCTATTTAGAAAATTTAGTAATAATGAATTCAAGGTACAAAAAATTTTATTCCTCAAGAATATTGTTCTAAATATGGAATAAAAATTGAACGTATAAAACCATATTTATTAATAACTTAAAATAACTAAAAATTCCATAGAGATGCATAGTTTTTATAGATTGTTTGGAGAATACCATCAGTTTTGTTAAATCATTACTTTGTTGTCTATCCCACAAACTAACTTATCTCAAGAAAGTGTTAAAATCATCTGGATAAAACAGTGTGATGATTGTCTCTAGGAACTGAAAATAATATTGGTGAATGATCTTGTATTGTCTCATCCCTCTAGAAATGGTGAGTTTTTCATCCAAAATGATGTGTTATTTAAGGGACTTGGCTATGTTCAGATGAATAATAATTATATAATTTCTTGTGAATTACATCAAAAAAACATCATCTGTTAAATTATCCAATACATGATCTTTAATTATTTACTATAGTTTTTTATTTTAAAATTAGAGGGTTCATTTATGTGGAGTAATTTCGGAAATATATACTAATCATAAAACATTGAATTATATATTCACTCAAGAATAGTTGAGCATGAGGTAGTGATGATGGCTACAATTTATTAAGGATTATGACAGCACAATCCATTAAAATCAAGGAAAATAAAAACATATATGTGATTCATTGAGTTAGAAAGATAATTCTACATTAAAAATGCGATATTTAGAAAATAACTCTTTTCATAATAATTCAGTGAATGTTTTAATAGAAATTTTGTATTCAAGATCTCTAACTATTTTTTACAATGTTAGTATAATCATCTCTTTCAAAAATAATTATGTAATATTAGAAGGAGGATCATTTTTTATAAGAAAAGGTAGAATATATTAGGAAGGTTACATTTCTAGAATTTAATATTGATGAATAAGGTGTTATCATATTAGGTAAGAGATTATGTGTTCCTTGTGATTCTCATTTAAAGAGAAAATTTTAAAGTGATGCTCATAGTACCATATTTTTTATTCACCAGGGGAGCTATAATATATTTAAATAAAATTAAGAGTATATTTGGTAGGTTGGAATGAAAATATATCTTGGTGAATTTTCCATGAAATTTATGACATATCAACATGTTATTGTGTAATAAAAATTAGTAAAAGTGACACTTCAGCCCATTCCTATGCCAGAATGGAAATTTGAAAATATAACCATGTATTAGGTGCTGTTATTTACCAAGACATGTAGAGGTAATAATGTGATTGGGTTTGTTGTTGATCGACGAACTAAATATTGAAAATTTATTCCTATTTAAGATATTATCTCTTTATATCAACTTCATAAACAATATATCAAGGATATAGTCAAGTTATATATATATTCTCTCTCCATTATATATGGACATTAAATTAGGTCCAATTATAATTATTGGAATTATATTAAGACATGGTTAGTTTATAAATGAAATTTTAGTACGTATTTTGATACTCAATGAGATGGATAGTCTCAGTGAATGATTAGGACCATAAAATACAATCTTTATTATTGTTCAATGAATTACCTGGGAAATTGGGAACAACATATTTCATTTTTTGAGTTTTATTATACTAAAAATTTTCATTCAAGTATACATATGATAACTTTGGATGCATTATATAGAAACCGATGTAATAATATTACTTGTTGTGAACAAGTATAAAAAAGAAATTGTTAGGACAAAATTTGGAAGAAAAAATGGTTAAGAAAGAGGAGATGATTCAACAATATATGAGGATAGCCCGATCGTGCATAAAAATTATGTTTATAACCATATGAATTATGTTTATTTAATGGTATTTGTTCATTTTTTCAAAAGTATTTTCATGAGAAACTCTTATTCATTTTGAAAAAAATATATAAGAATACAGTTCATTGGACCTTATAAAATTCTAGAGATGTTTGGATTAGTTTCCAACTGAGTGTCCTTACCAAGGCGTTTATCTAAGGTACATGAAATATATCATGTTTCACTATTATGAAATTACATGTTAGATTTATCCCTTGTTTTGTTCCCTAAATACTTATGTAATGTTGACATAATTCATGTGAAAGGAGTAGAAAAATATATTAAATAATATTAGAAACTATAAAAATGATATTAATTGGGTGATTTTTAGTTTTACTTAAGTTTTATAGATCTAAAAAAATATTATCGATATGTTACTCTCTTATATTATCATAATATTTTTTAAAATTTATTTATTGTCAAATTAAATGAATAGTTCCAAGAAATGGTAATATTTATAGTATATAATAAAAACCCATTTTATTAAAAGAATTAAAAATCCTAAAAAACTATATATGGCTATATAAATCAGATATGGTTTGAAATAACAACCTTGGTCCATTTTAGTTCATTTTTTATTTATATTACCTTTAATTACACCTAAATAGTTAAAAAATTGATTTCACTATAATTCTCAAAAGAGTTAATGAGGTGATAAAACAAAGAGGAAAAGGAAAAACTTTTTATAAATGTATCTAAATTTTATGGAATAGATTATTTGGACCAATAATAATTCAATATTTTAATTATAATATTTTTCATCCATTTTCCATGAAAAATAATTTATATTAATTTAACTCTTTAAGTAATTCCAAAAGTACCTCACCCCTCACTTATAAAAGGGAAGCTCATCGACTATTTTATTCAGACATTTATTCATTGTATATTATTTAAGGGATACTCAAATAGTTTCTTAACATCCCTCACTATATTATAGAGTTCCTATTATGGGAATAATTCCCACCTTATAGGGTATAAGGTTTAAAGGAAATGTAGTTTACCAAAGATTAGGTATAGATTTTAACCGAATTTTTTAGTTTTATCTCTTCTTATAACTACATTAAATATTATTCAAACAATAAGAAAAAATAAAAAATTTATATTAAATATAATTATAAATTTTAATTTTAATGTAAAAAACTATATCCATATTTTCTTCCATTGAATGGAAAATGAAAATGTTGTTCATGTGTATGTGAGGATTACCACCTCCATGAAGAGATGTGATGTATTTTTCATAACTATATAACAAGGATAAATTATATAAGTGAATTATAATATAAATATTAAATTTATGATAAACTATCATTCTAAAAATGTAAAAATATACTTATGTTCCTTCCATTAGGATCATTGAAAAATGAAAACATTACTTATGTGTACGTACGACCTACCATCTCTATGATTGAAAAATAATTTATTTTTTCAAATATCATTTCATGGTTACTTATACAAGAATAATTTATGAATAAAATTTATAATTATATCAAGAATGTTATTTTAGAGGTGGTGGAATTATGACCACTTTGACCATATTCAATCTACCGAAGTCATTTAGGATATATGAGACAAATATCATCCAAACATCTGACATAAACATAAATGATAATTTAGTTTAATATAAAATAGAAATAAATAAAATTAAAGTAATATAAAAAATGATAAAACTAATTAAGACTATAAATGATTAAAAAAATCTTATTATTCAGGATGATAAATAATGTATGTGATGATTCAGAATCACGGTAAAAGATTTTTAAATTAAAAACATGGTTTTAAATGTTTTACTAATATATTTTATAAATAATTTTAATCCTTGTGAATATTATTAAAATAAATTTTTGGTTTTTTATGGAATTAATATAATTAACATTTATATTTTATGCCTCTTTTTTCACTTTCTTACAAAGGTTTAAAAAATGAATCTTTTTATGTATATTACACTGATCATTTGTTATTTATTTTAAAAAAGAGAAAATAATGTTCTATTTTAACATATACAGTATCATTGTATTTTACCTCCACCACAACCATTATTTTATTCTTTGATTAATTTATAATGTTTCATGTTTTCTATATAGAAAACCCCTATTTTCCTTTGTTCTGTGTATTTTAGTTCTAAAAATGAGATTTTAAAATGAATGGGATTTTTAATATCCAAAAGTACTTTTGATACAGGTTTAAAAGTGTTTTAATGGTTAAATTTTGAATACCTGAAATCATAATTAATTTATTCGTGATATTTTAAGTGAGGATTACAGATGAATACAAGCGATCCGAATAAAACTTATATGATAGGTGATCATGATAAAACTTATATGATGCGTGATCCTGATATAGTTCCCTAATGAATTGGGAAATGCTCTTTATCTTTATAGGAAATATGGAGGAAGTTAACTGGGGAGGTTTCTCTAATTGTTTTAAATCAGATCCAAATATTTCTAATGCAATTTTAACTTGGATTGGAATATAATTCTCCATGTTTCCAAAAATGGGTTTCAATTTTATTGTATTGGGGTTTAAGGGTTTTGTTTGGGAAACCTTTTTGTGTTTTTTTCAGTGGATATGATTTATTTTTTATTCTCATAGAACATAGTGACTAAGTAAAAAAAATTATCGGTTTTCATGTTTTTTACTAGAAAAACATATTTCTTTCATTTATATCAATTACTTATAATTTTTAACTCATACGATTTTTTTAGATTTTTTCACAGGGATTAAGGAGAAGTAAGAACAAAGAAGAATTCAATTTAAAATTCATAAAGAATTTTCATAAAAAGTAAATGTGTTTATTTTTTGATATTTTATATTGTCAGAAAAATGGATTCTTAGAAGTAGTTTCCACATTTCAATATTTTTTTATTATTCAAGAGTTATGAACTAACTATCTAAAACACTAAACAGTAATGATCCTTGAAATTTAAGAGTATAAATCATATAATAAAAAAAATTATTGTGTAATGATTCAGGTAGGGATTTTATGACCATGAAAATTTTACAACAAGTGTTGAAAAGAATAGTGAAATATGAGATTAAAAACGGGGAGAGGAATCATTGGTGAATGTATAGTTAAATTATTTGTTCACCTATAAAACACATCTTATCCAAAAATGGGTATAATAGAAGTCATGGTTTTGGTGTTTCACTGCTTGTTTCATGAGATGATAAAATGGGGTTCACCATTCTTGTGGTTGAAGTTTTTTTTTGAAGTATACTTGTGTGAAACAGGGTTGACCAAAATGGGTGTAGTGTAATAAAGACGAGTTTGTGTGATAGGTGTATCAAGTGGATTAAATTTGATAATCCATTCCCTTGGTGAATCAATCTTTGGTCAATAAATTTTTCAATATTTAAAAATATAAGTAATTAAAGAGATTTTTCTCATGGATTTTCGTGTGTGGAGAACAAATTTCCATGGAGTTTTCACTAGTACATTGTGGAAGACATGTAGGGGAAACACATCTAGAACACACAGGTAACTTTACATAATTATTTATCACAATCCCAAAATGGGTTTTAAAAGCATCTATAATCATTGAATGTATTTTTTCATGATTCAAGTTGAATTCAAAAGATTTTATAGTGGTTTAAATGTGGATTAATTTTAGATTTTTCCACACTTTTGGAAAAGAGATGGTGTCCATGAGAAATTATCACTCTATTTTTATAGATAAATTCGTGGGGATTTTCTATGAAATTAATTGGTGTCATGTATTTCCCATAAAAAATTATAAATATTTCAAAAATGAGGCACACATGACCCTTTTATTTGAAGAAGGAGGTTTAACAACTGGACAATTCAATTGTGTGCATAAAAGGGGAGAAGATAACCTTGAGGAGACTCTATGCATTCACGAGAGAATAAATATATAATCCAGTCATGAGGAATAGATTTTCTATGATCCTGAGTATTATAGAATATCTTATTCCCTAAAAACTCTAATTTGAGTCTCATGTCTAGAAGGAGTGCATCAATATCGGTTGGTGTAGTTCTTGAAGGATTACACATTCATATTTATTGATTCATTCATTCATACATGGTGAGGATAAAAGGGTATGGTGGTCACCAATGTGTTTTATTTATTTTTGGATCAAATTATAGATGTTGTATCTTCAAGTGAATACTAAAACGGAGGTTACCCCAGTGGCTACTTCTATTGTAAATACATTTTCAATATAATCGATGAATCGTATTTATTGGGGACGAACAAAAATAGAAATAAGTAGGCATCTGTACCAGAAAATATAAATACAATGTTCTTGATCATTCATTTCAATATATGAGTAATGGTTGGGATTTTGTATTGAGTGTATAGGGAACCTTCACTGGTTTAAGAGGTAATGTTTCAAAAGGAGTAACTCATAAAAGAAAAGGCAGATAACTAATTCACCCCTCCCAATTTCAATAATCAATAATGATGATAACAAGAGGAAACCAAGGTATCCATGTATTTGATCCAAGTATGATGATGAATCACAATTTCATGAACATTGTTAGAGCTTCTATTTTAGATGGAATAATATACCACAGTTTGAAGAATATGATGTTTCCACACCTCATTTCTCTCGGGCCTAAGGTATTTGATGCTATTGTTATTTTTTTCCAAATATTGTTAATATTTCTCATAAAAAATGTTTTGATAAAAGAAATATGGATATGGTTCAAAAGGAACAAAATTCTATTTTGATGTCTCTGTCATCAATGTTTGACACCAAGGTGATGTATCTTGCAACTACAAAAGAGGTTTTAGATAAATTTAGGAGTATCTATGAGGTAAACATCAATTTTAAAGAATGTGAGAATAAAATTTATAGTAGTATATTTAGAGACATTAGGATGGTTAAATATGAAGATTTTTATAGCTATTTCACTTAGGTCTATTAAATAGTTATCAATATTCCTTGATTCATAAAGAAAATTGAATAGTCCACTATTATGATGAATCATATAAGAATAATTCTGGATCAGTTTTTTCTTAAGGTATTAGAATTTTAAGATTGAGCAGATATCTCATTTGATGAGCTACAAAATACTATTACATCATATAAAATGATAAAATAAGTGTTTTTGAAAATGTTTTAGAAAAAAGAAAAAACTCTTAAAGGAAAGAGAAAAAGAAATAGAAAAGAATTTGAATTCATCATTAATTCAGAAGATAATGAAGGTTTAAATCATATTGGTTCCTATATACTAAAGGTATTCTTGAAGTAAAAACCAAATGGAAAAGTTAAATAATTTCATATATATTTTTATTGTTATAATATTAGGTATATTTAAAAAATTTATCAAAGGAATTAGGTTGAGGAATATAAATCAGATAAGAAAGAAGAAAATCATAAATATTTGAAAAAAGTGAAGCAAAGGGATAGATCCAACACAAAAAAAGAAGCATTTTTTCAAAGAAGATTGATTACACATAAATTATGATAATAAATTCACTCCCTTTTCTCATGTAGATAAAATTTCACATTTTCTAAGAAATAAAGATAATAGATAATGGATAAAGGAAAATTTGTATGAACATAAAGGTAATTTAGAGCACTATTTTTTATAGATTTTATAAATAAATAATTACAATTGAAATATGTATAAGAAGAAAAGGGCAATGTGTACTCAAATGAGTGAGTTTGGTAAAAAGGTAAGAGGGTTTCTTGAAGAAGAAAAAATGGATCTTTCCAAAAATTAGTTAACATATGTTAAAGAAATAGAGGAACCAAATTTGTAAATGGTTGATAAATGGAATATGATATGTGATCTAAAAGAAAAATTGATTTATGTAGAAATATATTTATTAGAAAGAAAAACAATCTATTTTCTTTCTCAAACTGAGCTAAAAAAGATTATAGAATACTTTCTTAAATCTAATATGATTATAATAGAGTATTCACATGATGAAGGATAAAAGGAAAAAATTAATCTACACATATAAAAACTAAAAATATATCTATTATGACTCATAGTACAATTTTTTCTAAAAAATCTAAAAGGTTCAGTAAAATAAAGATAATTGATAATTATCGACACTACAGGAAGAGGGACAATAAAAGGGAAAAACCTATTCATATTGTTTTAACATGTCTTTATAAGAAAAAGGAAAATAATTATAGTGCTCAAATGTGTTTGAAAAAGAAAATAAATAGATTTTTTTAAAAGAAAAGAATAAGAATATGAGAAGAAATCTATAAGTGAATATCTAGAAAAGTTTGAAAGGTGAGAGAAATGTTATAAAAAACTATATTTTTAATAGAGTCTATTTAATGACGTATGATACAAATATAGACATGAAAATCCGAAAATTTCGATAAGGCTAATATCATCGAGTAATTTGATACATATCACAATTTCTTAAAAATGGATACAACAACATTAATTAAAACCCCATTAAATTACCTTATAATTTCATTGATCTTCTAAAATTGCATTGAATAACCATGGAGGTACATAAAAAAGGGGTGATCTATACAACCCAATAAGTGAATAATCAAATAATAACTTTTTTAATATAATGAATGTGAGTAAATAGGATTATCAAGGTGACATAAAAGGGTGGGATCATAAAAATAAACATTGAAGCATGATATAATATTATACTATCAAGAAAACATAAGACTGTTGAAATAACATAAAACAAGAAATCGTAAGCATAGTTCAATGATAAACATCATGGAATCAAAATATAGTGTTCTTATGAAAACGTCTCACGCGCCATACATGGTATCACTTAAGATACAATTATTAACCATTGAATTGGAGTGTTATATAGTTCAGTTCCCACCTGCTACATTATGTACATTAATTTCTATGCCACATAAATCATATCACATAAAAATATTTTTCATCAATTTTAAGCACATGATTATGGATATAGATATATAGACTTGTAATTAAACACCCAATAAATTATGTGTACCTTTAGGTTAGTACCATTGAGTGGAAATGCTGAACGGTATTCATAATATAAAATTTGGAATGTAAAATCACTTGATAATTTTGGAAGCATATCAAGGGTACATAAAGCTTCATGGATGGGTTTAGTGAGAGTGAAAGTTTATATTTCATAAGATAAGAATAATAAGGATAGTAATATTTTATGTAAAGACACATTAAAACATGGATAGTTGGAAATAAAAAGTCTTAGTACAAAGAAAATAATTTTATACAAAAGTAGAAGAGAGAATCATTTTCATTGATAGGGTGCTTATAAAATCATTCTAGGATCTTATTTAGAGCTTGGGAAAACCTTAGAATATATTTATAGAGGAATAGGGAGAGTAAATTCATTATTAATGGGTTTTTAGTGAATAGAAATGAGGGGTTTGGTGGGTATTTTGATAAAAATAGTGGAAATTCTTTATTAATTTCTAAACATTTTTTTGGACACTAAGTGGTAAAATTTTCAATCCTAGAAACAATAGCATGGATTTTCCCATGGTTTCTTCAAAATATGAGTATTTTTTAATATTTTATTATTCCAAGAACCAAAATCCAAAAAATAATACCATTAATGATGTGGTAGTGAGTCTTGTTTCGAAATATTTATTTTTAAGACCTTTCAACATAACATGGATTTGGGGATTCATTATAGGATTTTAAAATTAATCAAATATTAAAAGAAACATTTTATTTTAAAGTAAAAATATTTTTTTTCCATTTTGTAATTTTATAATATTTATCACATCACTCTTGGTATCACTACCCCAACTGTTCATTCATGGATATTACATAATTTTAGATCATTATTCAATACATTACCAAAGCCGACGATTGAGGACTATAATAGTTTAGTGCATTTACAAACATAGAACACAATCATCTAATCAGGTGAAGGATAATTAATGGTTCACATGAAGATCTACCCATTTAGTACTCTTAATATATATACCTTACATGAAAACATAATTCAAAACTTGGGGAAAGGAAATATGAAAAAGAGTGAGCATAGATTCTTATTAAGGGTAAACGTAATGGATATATTTATATATGCATAACATTAATATAAGGGTATGATAACATGAGAGAAACATTTGAAAACTATACGTTTCATATCAATGATTATAATAATTACTCATGGAAGTTGAGTCATACACATAATCATATAGAAAATATAGAGGAATATTTGAAAATTAATATAAAACATTTCTAAAACATATTTTTTTTTCAAAATTACACACTTTGAAAATAAATTTTAAATACCAATTTTCACAAAGTATTTATGAAAACACTTTATTTTGATTTTTTAAAAGGAATAAAGTATTATTCAATAAATTGAGTGGTCATGACGATGGATAATTATGTACTTTATGTATACATAAAAATAAATATTTCATTCACATTGTTGTAGAAGTCAAAAGATACTTGATTAAAAAATGCCAAGCAGATTCCTTTTAAAAAATTAAAACCGATAAAATAGTGGTAAAAAATTAATTAAAAAAATATAGAATAATAGTAACATTTATTTATAATTTTTTAAGAAATATATTTTTAGGATAAATTAGATTTCTTATCGAAGAGAGTAATAAAGTCATACTTTATTAAAAACATTTTATTAACCGTCGAAAGTAACAAAGAGTGGGAAAAATTGTACCATTATATGAATATTTCGAGAATAACTATATTAGAATAAAATTAATCAAAATTTATAAGATATGGATTAAAATATTTATTCAATGGAAGCATACTGATAACAATCCTGATAAACAATGAGATTCTAGATCTAAACTCTTACCAATTTGGTAACATTCAATCAAACTACCCATGAAAGTATATAATTGAATAATAATTAAAATATTATTAAAATAATTTTAATAATAGTATAACATATCAAATGGGTATTATATACACCTTTCAAAGAATATAGGTTCAAAAAAAAACATGTGTCATAAATAATGAAAATTGAGAAATAATTCTCTTACCACATTGGTAACATTAAAACACCAACCCCATAAAATACAGATCCTAAAAAGGATAAGTAAATAACATAAATTTTAAGTAGAATAAAAATTAATTACATTTATTAGTTTTATATACACCACATATATGAAATAGGTTTTTTATATAGAATATATCTCAAAAAAGTAAAAAGTGATAAGAAAATCCTTTACATTCACTTTCTTCATAATCGTTAAAAAATCCTATATACTAAATATATTTTTATTATAAATATACCAAATAAAAATATTCATATATAACATATCATATATTATTTTATTTAATACTTTATATTACCCATTTATTAACAATTCCATGTTAATGTTATGTTTCGAGTAATAGACACTTTGTTTATTATTACATGTTTTGACTCGATATTATTGGTCCTCTTAATTTTATTATTATTCAATAATATACATAATGATAACCATGAAATAAATATCATATATATTAATTATATATGTATTTATATTAATTTATAAAATTTAGTGATAGGAAATGAAAATCACTATTTATAGAGATGGTAGGTTGTACGTACGCATGAATTGTGTTTCCATTTTCTTATCATATTGAAAGAAATAAAATTCAATGATATATATATTATCATTAATGTTTAATTCTTATTTCATATATACCGCATATTTATTTTAAACCCATCCTTAATATATTCCATGTAAATCATTAATGAGTCGCATCGCTTTTTGAGGTGGTAGTTTACCGTACACACAAACGATGTTATCATATTCCCAAAAATGGAAATCATGAAAGTATGTGTGATATAAAAATTAAAAATCCATAATAACATTATAAACATCATAAATATCACGTACAAATTATAGGTCCATTATTATTCCCAATCTTGATAGGTGGTAATGAAAAATGAACGCCATCCGTTCACGAGGCGGTCGTCGGCCGTGCGCACGAACGATGATTTCCCTACCCATTTGATGAAAGTTTGGGGATATATGTTATAAACAAAAAAGGAAAACATATAAGTACATTTAAGGTACTAAATATATTAAATATTAATGATATGAAAATAATTGAATGATTTCAAGAATAAAAAAATAAAAATGATTTTAAAAGAACATTCCCTCTTCTTCAAGTATCCTCCATAGGTTTGAACAAAAACCTTAATAGGTTTTCATTTTTCCCAAAAAAGGATTATAGAATGAGGTTAAGAAATTGTATATTTTATTTTATAAGTTCTTTTATGAGCCAAATTACTTGAGAGGTGGGAAGAAATTGTTATATTCAATGAATTTTTGTAATGTGCCAAAAAGTCAACCATTACCATAACCGTTCTAATAATTTTTTTTATACTTAATGGTGAATTTAGTCATTAAAATTGAACAGTTGAAACATGAATAGATTATATTTTTTATTTATTAATATTTAAAAACAACTTTACATAAGATATAATTTTTTGTTATTCTATATAAATTAATAAAATAGAATTTATTATACAATTAGAGTAATGTCAATTTTGACATTAGTTATTTAATTTAAATTAAAAAAGAATGGAAATAAAGGAAATAGAATAAGTGATGTTCAAACCTATTAAACATGATATATTTATCTAAAAAATATCATAACAAAGTAATTCATTAAATTTACATAACTTTTAATGATTTTTTTAGCATTTGAAATATTTAATTAGTAACTAATAAATTTCTGCATTGGTGTTTCTCAAAAATTTAATATAATTATGCCATATCTAATAAATTAAAATAAATTATCATGATAAAAAATTATTTATCGTCAAGGATAATATCTATAGCCAATCCTATGTGTTGTGTACCAATTATAAATATTTATAAATATTAAAAGGAGGAAATATACATTTGTTATTGTCATTTTCATTACTTACGTGAATATATGGGTCAATTTCTTGGGGAAGTGTCCTATAACTCGAAAAATTCTAACCTATATTCATAATGGTCTTAATATTCTTATAAAATGGGTTTTGTACTAGTTTTGGGTCCTTATTACACCTTATATTCTAAGTTAAATAACTATGTATACTAGTTTTTTCTTTAATCCCTATAATTAATTTTAATTGTTTCCACTAATCATTATATATAACATTAATTCGAATTATTATAAATTATAAGTTATTTTAATTGAAAAAATTTACTCCATTTTTCAAAATTCAAATCATAGAAATTTTAGAATTTCATTTAAAATTAATCATGCAGACGTGATGAGAAGGTATGTTTTTGAAGTGAAAATCTTCAGATGTTTACAATTTTTTTCCATTTTCGATATTAAATTGATTATAATGAAAAATAATATTTTAATTTATAAATAATTAAAATAAATATAATTATAAACCAATTTAAAATATAATTTAACAATATAAATAATTTGAACAAAAGGGAATTTTATATTAAAATTCAGTATTTTTAACTATTCATCAAATAGTTGAATCATTTCCTAAAAATACCATAAATTCACCCCAATATAATTTTAATGTAACTATTTCATAAATTATGTTTTTTTTTTCATTTATAATTTATAAATATGTAAAAATTAGTTTTCAAATAAGAGCTCTATTGAAATGTGGTAAAACTACATTTTAAAAAATACATCTTTTTATGCGGAAAATTTGATTTATTCTTATATTTTGTCTAGATAAAGGTAATATGAATGCTAAAAGGTTGTTTAAATATATAATTTATAAATATCACTAAAATAATTCATCAAAATTGGTTTGTTTAATTTATTTATATAATACCTCTTTTTTTATAGAAAAAACATTTTTCCAGAGAGGAATTTATTTATTTTCAAAAAAAATTACATTCATTTCTAATCAATTTGTTACCAAATTTTTCATTTCATAAACATGAATAAGGAATTTGTTTCATAATTTAGTTAAAAATTTTATTACTTTACAATCTATAGGGTTAGTGATAATTACAATAATATTTTAATAATGTATCATGTTTCTTTAAAACTTCGTGTTTCATTTAATGTTTCTGAATATCAATGTTACTTATAAATAATGATTAACAGGTATATCATGCAATGAAATCCACAATGTTTTATTAATTAATCTGAAAAAATAATTCATAATAACTCAAGGTATTAAATTCTACCCCATAAATGAATTTCTCCCTTGAGATTTAATCTGTGTTATTAAATGTTTAATACATTAAAGTTCCTTCATAGAAACCCACATCATAAAATAAATAAAAAACTTCTTTTAAAAAGGTAATGTTAGAAACATAACAGTTACAAATATTAACTCGTAACTAAGTTTCTATATGAGAGAACATAAGTGGTATCTCATGTTTAGGAATATGAAGAAAATCGTAAATAATTATAGAAAGTGATAGAGATTAGTAATCATAAGAAAGTGTGTGATGTAGAGAAAGTTAACAACCATAAAAACATAAATATGTGATAATCCAAGTGTCCAGTTGATTCAACATAAATGAATGTACTTGGCTAACTTTTTTGTTTCAAAATCCATTTCCTAAAGTTGAATAATTTTCATGAGAAGATATAATTGTATTTATTTTATTTCATAAGCCCAATTTTACCCTTTGGTTATGACATGATCAATTTCCACCTCATCCCTCACACCATAAAATGAAGTAAATTTTGTTATCCTTGAAGAAATAATGGACCATAAGATCCATATATTTAACGATATGTCATTCTGTCTATCTTCAGTTATAATGAAAATAGAATGGTTAGTATAGACTATCCAATTTGTACAAATCCATATATGGTGAAGCAATACATTCATATATAAAGCCTCATTGAAAGTTCAATGTTAACTATTTTATTAATAGTTAAACATTGTTACCTTATAATAGATTGAAATTGAAATAATTATAATTAAATTCACATAATTTCAAAAATTAACTTACCCTTAATCCCTATATAACATAATGTGTCTTCTGATTCGCACATAAATATCATGTGAATACCTTCATCAAGTATTATATTGAATCATTTTATCAACCTGAAATACCATAAAACCATTTTAAAAACACTCTTGCTACCTTAATCCTTAAAACATTTATTATTGTTCAAATTTTTTAAATCCAGAAAAAATTTAAACTCTATCCATGATATCATTAACCACTTTTTAAACAAATCATATTCTTTTTTCAAGGCAATTATTACTATATAATTTAATTTATTCTTATCTAATACCTCTTTATCTAAAGTAAAAACTATTTTCTCGACATGAAGATAAAATTAAGGGTTACCTTTCCTTAAAAAAATTTCCTCATAAAATATAACATTTCTATAAATTTACTTTTCAAGGTCATAATTAGCATTAAACAAACACTTTTAGATCCTTAAAAAAATATATAATAAACAATCCTTATATATTTCATAATTCAGATAATACAATATTTCAATTGAAATATATAAATACGAAATTCATCCCACTTCCTCTCAAAACAATAACTATGCTTCATCGTCTTATTATTTAACAATTTCTTCATTTCAAATGTCATTTGTAGTATCTTTATCATCAGCAAAATACCAATTACTCGTACCACCGTACTGATTCTCTTTATAATCATTTTTTGAAGACATCAATTTTCATAATTCCCATTATTTACACATTTAAAATACTCAATGGTCAGTGATATATTAGGGAGGCCAATATTCTAATCCCTGGTGTAAATTGAAATTCTCATTTACCATTTTTATTTACTTATTTTGTGTCCATATTTCCTACAATCAATTTATTTTCCTATTCCTCTGAGTTATTAACATAGTTTTTTCTTCAAACATTATCGATACATAGTAAACTGGAAATTATTTCTTCCACGATATCCACTACAACAACTCTTAAAAAAAATATTTTATTTCTTCTTCAGTTATTTTGAGGGTTGGTTAAGGAATACATTTTCAATAATGTTCCACAGATATTGATTGTGTATAATGAAATCATCCTTCACTCTAGTCACAATCTAATTCAGTTTTACATCATAAAATTTTCTATCTCATTCAACATTAACCCAGTTCCTTCTGTTTTGCACTACATACTCAAACTAGACAATATAGTGTGAGAAACACCTAACATAAAATAAAACAACATAATCATGAAAAATTACATATAGGATGTATAAATCATGAAAATTTATTTTAAATATATTGAACCTTAGGGTTATCCAGGTTCATTCATAGTCATATTTTATATAAATCCTTCATGATTTTCTATAAATATATTTTCTATTTATAGAAAATATACCCTCAGAGTGTCAACCCATTTGTGTAGAAAGGCATGTTGTCATGCAACAGCTTCTGATTGAGTCTATCTCAATATAGTTTTTTTTGGTTTCACCCCTAGGTACATCTATTCAAAATCCAAATCCACTTTTAGTATCTAGATATGGAATATGTTTCAAGAAAACTACATGATCTATCCATTACCAAAATTCCAGGACATTTTCTTACACTTTAACACATCATTAGATTTATACTTAGAGACATACTAACACATGTCCTTAGAAATATACCTAGGGATCTCACTAAACATTTCACATCCTAGTTTCTAAAGGTTGACTAAACCTTTGCTTTGTCACCTACTATTCTGACCAAATATTTTCTTATATGGATTTTGCAACATTTTAGATGATAATTCAATATGTTATCGAAGTACACACTCAAAGACTATAACCATTTAGTGCCTCTAGAATCTTCAAACACAATCTTATAATCTAGTGGAAGATCATAAATGGCTCCCAAAAGGATCTTCCCATTTAGGACTCCTCATAAAAATATCATACATAAAGACATTCTTCATAACATGGGGAATGGAAGCATTAGAAAGGGTGAGCTAAGATGATCGAAAAGGGTAATGATAAGAGTTACAAAAGAATAAAATGAACATAATTTTATCATAACATGAGAATAACATTAAAAAACCATACCTTTCACATCAAAGATCATAAAAATAGATTTTGGAATAATTATTGGATGTTCATAATACATGAATCATAATATAGAATAATAACATGATCCATTTGAGTATAACAATATCATAAGACATTGAATTTGTGTCACTCACATAAGAAAATAAATTCATTCCCTATAATCTAGTGATTATGTCCAAAATGTATCAGGTAACTTCATTGGGGATGCACATACTAGGTGGGTCACACCACCATTCTAAGTCACAACCCTTTATTTATAGTGGAATGAGTTCACTCCACAAACTATTATAAAGGACAAAGTCCCTTAATGTTCCAGTTTCATTCCACGTTCCTTCCCTATTTATATCATGAAATATAAATCATTACCCATTACATTATTGTGAGATATAAGTACCACCCCTAACATAATTAAATCATACATACATGTTCTGAAAGATCATAACAACTCATCATATCAGAAACCATGAAATGATATGGTTATCAAAAAAATTTTATTATATCTTAACATGTGTAAAATATCCTGGTTTGAAAATCATTTCCTAAAAATATAACCTTGGAAAATGAGAGATTTTCATAAGAGTTTTATCATGGTATATACCATAGAATATAATTTGGTTTCATTAAAACATTTTTCATAAACATGAACCTTTTATAGAAAGAGTAATAATGGTATCCTTGGACCATATCCTTAGTGAAATATATACTATATCAAAGGATTTTACCTTATATAGATTCAGATTTATTAAAGAAACATGGAACAATTATTAAGGAAAAATGAATTTTTTTAAAAAAATGTTTTTAAAATATAAATAATTTTTTTACAAAAAATCTTTGACAATATCCTTTAAAACATATTGAGAAAACATTGAAAATTCACTTCAATGAAAAAAACTTTTCAAAATTACATTCATAGAAAAAAAATTGAAATTTAACATATTTATAAAATATTTAAGAAATTGTTTTTTTAAAATATTATTTAAAATTTATAAATGAATATTCCTTGAATTTTGTTGTCATGAAAGTAGATAATTATGTACATGATGTATAGTTAAAAACTAAGATTCCTTTAACATTGTAGGTAGAAGTCAAAAGAGACTTGATCGGAAGATGCCCCAAATATTCCTTTTAAAACCCTTTTTTGATAAGTTAAAGCATGGTATTAATTTTATTTCAAATACGATAGGTAAACATTAAAAAAAATTTTTTTTTGGAAAACCTTGTTTTTTGGAGAAAATAGTTTTTCACCCGAAGATGGAAATATTGTCAGATTTTCCTAAAATCATTTCTTAATTATATTATGTAAAAAAGAGTGGAAAAATGTTGAAATTACATAAAGATATCATAAATAACCATAGGATAATAAAATTAATTGCAATTTTTTAGATACATATCATAATATTTCATTAATGGAATCATAATCAAAAAGAATCTCAATAATAAATGAGATTATAGAAATAAATTATTATCACTTTGGTAATATCGAATCAAGACCCCCATTAAGGAATTGCATGAAATTAATATAAAAATATCATTGAAATAATGATATTCATGATATAACATGTAAATATGTAAGTACATACATCCTTCAAAGAATATAGGTGTATAACAGAACATGTGTCTCAAAGAGGCATTTTAAGACAAAATTCTCCTTCTGCTTTGGTAACATTGAAACTGTAACCCCGTGAAAGAGAGATCAAAAAATGGGTATGTAAATACCAAAAAAATTATTTAGAATAATAATAATTTATATTAAATTTATTTATATACACCACATAAATTTTATGGTGGTGAATATAACACATCTCATATAGGTTAAAAGTGAGATAGAAATCCCTTACCTTAAATATTAACATTCCTAATAATCATTAAAACCACTTGTATAATAAATATAATTTTATTATAAATATACCAAAGAAATATATTAATATATATTATACCATATATGATGTTATTATGAATTTATATTACTCGTTTCTTAACAATTCCTTATTAAAGTTATGTTTTGGGTAATAACTGATTTGTATTGAGTAAGTGTTTTGAATTGATATTCCTGATAATAATAATTAGATAATTATTTTATCATAAAAATAATGAAATTCATGAAATAAATATCATATATATTAATCATATATGTATTTATCTAAATACATAAAATTTATTGATATGAAATGGAATACACTGTTTATGGATATGGTAGGTCGTACGTAGGATTGTACATTATTTTGATTTTTTTTCATATTGGATGAAATTAATGTAAATGATATTTTAATATATATATATATATATATTCATTAAATTATAATTTTTATTTCATATACCTCACATATGTCTATTAAACCCATACTTAATAGATTCTATGTAAAGCGTGAACGAATCACAAAGTTTTGCAAGGCGGCAGTCTGTCGTACACAGAGACGACATTATTATATTCCAAGAAAATGGAAATCCTGATGCTATGTGTCATATAAAAATTAAAAAATAATAATATCATCTTAAAAATATATATATATAAAATGTTAACGTTACTTTTATCAGTATTCCCATCATTGATAGGTTGTGATGAAAAAATGAATGATGTCTGTTTTTGATGCGGAGTATGTCGTGCATGTGAATGATAATTTCGAAAATAATTTGATTAAAGTGTTTGTGGTTATAGGTCACAAAATTAAAATTAAAGAATCTAAATATTTTTAATCTACTAATATTATTCTATAATCATGATGTAAAAATAATATAATGAGTTAGCTATGGAAATAAAATAAAAACGCTTTTAGAAGAACATTAACACTTCTTCATTTTTTCTCCTTAGGTTTGCATTAAAATATTCAAAGGTTTTCTTTATAAGAAAACTAAGGATTATAAGATGAGTTTATTAATTTATAGAAGTTATTTGGGTATGTCATAGATGATCCAAATTGATTGTTAGGTGTGAAGAAGTGGAGTGATTGAGTGCTTTTTCATAGTTAAGGAGGTGTTGAATTCTTATAAATACTGTAAAGTATTCACTATTGGGTAGTCAAAATTAACTAAAGTGGATCCAAAATTGATAATAAATGGTTTTATGGTTTATTTATTCAATACACACTATCACAAAACCTTTTTATGCATATTTTTTAAACATTTCATTCCTTATCTTCTACGTTTCCTTATTATTCCATTTTGGGTTTTGATTATGTCAAGTAGTTTTTTAACGTAAGAAATTTATTCATTAATAATAAATTATAGTGATATATGTTTGAAAATTTTGAATCACTGATTCAAACTATGATATATAATTTAAAAATTATAAATCCTATGTTTTTTTGGAAATTAACATTAATACAAGTGCATGTAATACGAAAAAAGTATCTTTAATTATAACCATGCTATCTGATTTTTTTCTTTTTAACAGAAAATATAATCAATATAATAAAATAATTTTTAAATTAATTTTCCATATTTTAAATTTATTAATATTTTAAAATCACTTTATAGAAGATAATATTTTTAGTAAATTAAATTAATTTATAAAATATCATATATTAAAAAATTTCATTAATCTCAATTTTGACAATATTCATTTAATTTAAATTAAAATAATATCAAGAAAATAATTAAAATAAAATTAGTTATGTTAAGACCTATGTCACAAGATTTATTCATCTAAAAAATAATTTAATATATTAATTTATTCAATTTACATCACTATTAATGTTTTTAGTATCACATTATATATTAAATTATTAACTAAATAATTCTTATATTGGATTTTACTATGAATTTAATATAATTATATCATCTCTAAAATAGTAAAATATGTGATCACAATAACAGTAGCTCATTTATCTTCCAAAATAATATTTACAACCAAACTTATGTACTTTTCCCCAATTCTAAAGAATTATAAAAATTAAAATGAAAAAATGTACATTTTTTATTTTTCATTAATTAACTAATTATGTGGGTAAAATTTAATAAAAAATGTCCCTTAAATCATAATTTATAAATATAAATAATTCGAACAAAAATTCAGTTTTCAATTAGAATTTATTTTTTGTCACTATTCTTCAATAAAAATAATCTTTTTAGAAAAATAAAAACATTCAAACTCAAGTAATTTTATTGTTATGATTTCAGAAATTAACATTATTTTGTCAAATATATTTTATAAATGTTTTAAAAATTAGTTTTAAAATAATTACACCCTTTAATTTTGGAAACTATTCTTTTTGAAAAAACAATTTTTTTGTAAAATTGGATTTATTCTTATCTCTTTTCTATAAAACATATAAGATAAATATTAAATATATTATTGAATATATAGTAAATAACCTTCACTAAAATAATTCATCAAAATTACTTTGTTTAGTTTATTCATATAAACCATGTTTGATCATAGTAAAATATTTTTTCTGAAAATTATTTTTTTTATTTTTAAATTGCTTTTTAAATTTAATTTCAAATAAATTTGTCATCAAATGAATAAATTTATTAAACATTATGTAATGATATTTATATAATTTATTTAATCCATGCCATACCATATATTCCAATGGCTAGGTGACAACTATAATAATATTTTACTAATATGTCACATTTCTTTTTAACTAAGTATTGTGTGTAACGAAAGATAAACATGATCCTGCATACAAAGCAAGATTAACTTTGTATAGTGTTTAATGTAATCAATCAAATAATTTTAATTTATCTAAAACATAATTCATAAAAACTGGTTTGTTGCACTTGGTCTTTTGTGATGTCATAATACATATTGTATATTTATAACATATTTAATTTCTACCAAAAAATATAATTGTTTTGGAAAATTGTGAAAATATAAAATTTGTAAAATTTCAACTAGATTATACCTAAGATAATATTTATCTACCCACAATAATTTTAGAAATATGAGAATTTTAAATATAAATAACAATACAAGAATGTTGTAAAATACATTTTTTATAATAGTAACCACATTCTAACCATTATAAAAATTATAATAGAGTTCATTAATTTATTATATATTTTATGTTTAAATAATAATTATTTAATAATAATATTTCACCGAAATTACATTTATTTCAAAAATACATAAATTTAGCAAATAGTTTATTTTAATTGAAGCTGTATATTTCCCAAAAATAGAATATTGGGGTCTTTGAATCAAAATATAATTTTTTTAATATAATTATATAATAATGCATATATATAAAGTAATCATGAAAATTAATAAATATAATCATTATTTATTAAAAATTATAATATGAAAAATAATATATCTAGGCCCTAAATCATAACCCCTTGTTACACCATCACAATCCCCAATGGAAAGGTATGCGATGGTGGTACGTTTTTAGGTTAGATCGGTGGACATGGTTTGGGCCATGATCTTGATAATTTTGGACTTCTTAATTAATTGGTTTCACTCATGTTTCACTTGTGTAATCTCATCTTTAGATTGGACAAGGGAACATCTCAGTGAAGTTATCTTCATTAAATATCTGATAACTGGGATTCATAGGTTATGATCCCCCAAGTCAAGGCCACCACTTCTTCCTTATATATCAATTAGATCTTCTCATAACCCTTAATATATACTAAAATTAATTGCCACTGTATAACATATATTCAATTAACTGTTATGATGTTTAATGGAGTTTTCATACTATTGTAAAGTTATAAGTATACTATATAAGTTTCTATAATAACAAAATAAAACATTGTTCATGTATTTTTTATAAGTACATTATATAATAAAGAATTTCTCTATCAAAAAGGGAATTTCATTTGTAAAAATTTAATCCATTACATTATTACCACTTCAGAAATCCCCCCCCCCCCTCAAAATTTCATTTCAAACACACAAAACATAAATGGGTATTTCTATTTCATCACCTTTTGGGTTTTTGGGCTTTTATTTTCACAAGAACGCTCTATAGGTCTTATTGATTTTGAATCACACAAATACCCTTGTTTTTAGTTAATAAATTTAGTTTAAGTGAAATTTAGGAAATTAATTTTCTAGGAAATATTTATTCTAGACATATATTCAATTCATTGATCCATGGGGTGTATTTGTTTAAGTTTCTTGAATGTGTTTTAACATATTCTGGAAACAACATAGATAAAATACATTTGTAAAAATATTATAAGTAATCAAACCTACATATAGAACATCATGTATGGATATTATACCGTACACATTCCAGAATGTATCGTTAATCAACCCTACATTTGAATGGAACCATATATTTGAAAATAAGGAAAGTATAGATAACAAACCCTACGTTGGAATAGAACCCTATGTTTAAGGGAGAAATTTATGGAATTTCAACCCAAAATTTATAATCAATATAGAATTTTCAAACCTATGTTTGAATTTTTTTCATTGCATGAAATAACCCTACGTTTGACTATTCAATGATGTTGTTTTAAATCCATGACATTATCCGTGATTTATGCAATGGTCTTGACAGAATTAAATATTTGTTCAAATTCATTTTATAATTGATTGAAAGGATCATTATGATAGTTTTAAAGTCTCTATTCAGTGTATAAAATCATTCATATTTCTAAATAATTTTGCTACTCCCTTTAATGAAATAAATTTGAATTGTTACGATCTACCAAGGAACGTTCATGGAATTACTCAACCTGAAAAAATGATGTATGTTCTGTATATTTGGCCATAATATTCTCTCTATATGCATGATATTATATAAAACCCCAAGGTTTTAAAAATAAATTGAAATGTATGAAAAATTATTTTAATTTGATAGTTATAATTATCTCTAAACCTAATCTTCCCACTTCTGTGTTTTGAATTTCAAAAAATGGACATACACGATTGTAATTCGTAAGTTATTTAGAGTATGATAAGAAAAACTTAAGTTTTAGTGAATAGTAACATACCCTTATGAAAAGTAATGTTACCCTTGGGAATATTAACATACCATTATGAATAGTAACCTCACCTACAATTGTATACATATAATATTTAATAGAAGTTATGATATACCCATATCTTGGAATAAGTAAATAAATGGTTTAAAATTGTTGGTTTTTGAATAAAATTAAATTTTATTTAAAAATTAAATTATTCATATTTTGAAAATTATTTTCAAAAAATAGAGTTCGGTTTTTATTTCTATGCATTGAAAAATGGTTCGGGTGATGTTTTGGTATTTTTCTGAAGTACTTGAATTTTTGTGAATAGTAAAATACGGTAATTAGGTTATTAATAGATTATGAGATAAATACATTATTTCTTGAATCATGGGAGATAAATGAACCCATTATTTCAAAATCACATTCACTTATTACTATATTTGTCTTCGAATTATAGTTATTTCTTGTCTTGGGAAAAATAATAAAATAATGTAAAACTCCTCCTCTCAACCACTATAAATACCACCTACTCCCCCTCTCCCTCCCACACCTCTCAAGAATTGATACCTACCTATGTTCTTCCCAATACACCTCCCAAGACCCTTCCCCACGTCCAAGACCTATTTTCCTCACCAGGAGGCCAAAACCAAGGGATTTAAGAAGGATCTCGAGGGGAAGAGATTAATAGGTAAACATCCTCTTTTGTTTTCTTTCATTTAATTTAATTTTCTTTTATAAGTCTTCATATTTTCTCACCTACCCTTATACAATAGGAATGAATGATCTATTAACTTACATATTCTCCATTTATTCATTTCTATGGATGATTTACCATCATAATTCTTCTACTCTCCCACTTATTCAAGAAATTAAAACACCATTTGTGATGTGTTGATTTACTGACATCGTGGACATTGTGATTTAAATTTCTTTTAATTACTTCAATACTGGTTATGATACCATTTTTATGGTTGAAACAGATTATAATTTATGTATTATATCTTATATAAGGTTCTGGAATCATTTTTTAAACATTTTATTTATTTATAAAACAAAATAAGTCTGTCATGATCGAACAATCGCCAAAATGGACTAAACAAATATCAATAATGTTTTATCTTGAGAATCAAACTCATGTCAGAATAAACAATTATAAATGGTATAATTTATGTTTTTTAAAATATTCAAATACCATTTAATTCTAATTCTTTAGTTTCACCTCTAATCGACAAGAATATCCTTTATAAATTTCTCATGGAAACAATGTATTGAGCCTCCTGAAACAATGAAATTAACATAAAATTTTTAATGAATGAGTGGAATGATGTTAAAAAATGATCATTAAAGGTGTTATAAAAATTAATTTGTTTCTGTAAAATATTAATAACACTATTTTAAACTTCATACAGGAGGTTCAAATACATTTTTGGGAAGTCAAACCTGATGTAAGGGATCCTCTCTTTCTCACTTTTGTTCAAGAATCATCCTTATGTTATGCTCTATAATTTTTATTTCCTAATGGTGGTGTATGTTTTCTAAACATCCCAAAAAAATTCCTTATGATATATTAATGATGAGATACCCCACTTATATCTCCTTCATCCCTCCCATTTCTATCCATTACCTTGACAAAATTTCATTAGTGGATTCTAAACCCAATTTCCATTCTTTGGGTTAACCATCAACATAAATGGATTTTATCATTGTAAGAGGACTTGGGAACCATAATTTGATTGTATTAAGTTTTATTATGTGTAATAATAGTATATAAACTAAAATCTTTCATTTAATATATTCTTTCTACAATTTTAAAGTATTTGTAAATAACATTCCTCTTAAATCCTTTTAAATGTATCCTTTGTGAAATAAAAATAGATAGATCATTTTCTTAATATCATGACTATTATCTTATGATTTTATGATTTTTTATTACTATAATATATCCATTATATTTTTTCATAGTTATTTTTTAATAATATTATTTCTTTATTTTGTGTGCGATGTTTATATTCTAAAACTATTTTCTATGCGAAAAAATGGTGTTTGAAATTGTGATTGTGTTTTGCTCAAGGGTGTAAATGAGTTATGAAGTGTTTTATTTATGATATGTTCCTTGGACATTATTTATGTTCATTTTATACCATTATAGCTCAAGATATGTTAGGATGAACCCATTATAGCTCATGATATGACAGATGATCCCCATTATTGCTCAAGATATGTTGGGTTTAGCCCATTATTTCTTAAGATATGACTAGTGAGCCCTATTATAGCTCTCCAATGCATTTAGTACTCCAAAGATGGAAGTTGACTGAATGGTTATTCCATGTGTAAGGGTTATTGTAAGAGTGATATAATAAATATGTCCCAATGTAACTACATGATGTTTTTATGCATATGAGTTTTTTTGATTATGGGTTTTATTGGTTTTTATGTTATCATTTGACTAACAATTTTTTTCTATATATCGCTTATATTTTTCAATACTCATCCCATTATTTAAAAATGTTTTTCACAGTTTATAATGATGGGTATGAGAAATAAGAGAGTCATGATGAATTCTATGGTGTGTTTTCAAATAAATCATGTTTTAATTTTTATTGTTTTATATTTTTAAAAAATGGATAATGTTTTAGTAGTATCCTCTTTGTATGAATATGGTATTATATATATATATATATAAGATATCATAATTCTCTTAAACTCTGTACACGAAAATATCTTCAATGTTAAATAATGTATGTTCTTGAATAAAATTCAAGATTAAGTAATGTTTTAAGGCTCAGTCCATATAGTTGGTATCAGAGGATGGTTTAGATAACATTAGGGGTGAGGATGATGTTACAAAAACAACAAAAGTGGTTTTTACTATATGGTTCATTTGAAATGATATAGAGTTTAATGATTTCTATTTTTCTTCATCTACGATATGTCTGTTCAGAATGGTTTTCCACATAAGAAAGAGGGATGTTTAAGTAGAAATGCACCAAGATGCTAATGTCTATCTGAATCTGCAACCTGAAATGGTGGGAATCAAAACTGAGAAATTTTTTATAGCAATGGCTTAGTTGAATCATGAAATAAATTATGGTGGTATCAATGATATATAGTAACATGATCTACCATGAAGAAACATGTCTTTTGTGGAGCATTTTATGAAGCAACATCCTCTAGCATCCAATGGAACCACAAATCCAGTGATAGCTGAATGATGGATCAATGCTCTAGAAAAGATATTTGATGTCATGGGAAATTCAGAATGTTAAAAGGTAATACTAGACATTTACCATTTGTAAGGTGAATCCAATCATTGGTGGCCTCTAGTTAATTATACGAGATAAATAGATGATCTTGACAGTTTGGAATGTGATGATTTTTAGAGTATTTTTCTAGAAACATAATTTCCTAAGAATGTTCGACTCGAAATGGAGAAACAATTCTTGGAACAGAAGTAAAATGATTTTGATTCTATGTTGGAATATGAAGAAAATTTTACAAGACTTTCCAGTTACGTACTAGATTATGTTGTGGATTTTGATTGTAAAATTAATATATTTTACTATGGTTTGAAACCATTTTTGCAAAGAGCTTCGTCTTCATGAGAGTTTAAAATCTATGAAAATATTTTTCGTTGTGCTTAAAAAGTTGAGATGGTGTTTTTTGATATGTATGTTGCTCATGATGACAATAATAAGTAGTGGTCAGGTTGGTAGACAATGGGGAAGAACTCATCAAATAAGTCTAGAGGTAAGAAAATGAATTTCCCTTCTTGTAAAAATGGGGGTAAAAGGCCTCCTGGTTAATGTATTTTAAATTCTCATAAATGCTAACGATATGGAATGTTTGGACCCATGTATTGTCAATATATGGAAAATTATCCAAAAATTAATGACATGATGATGTTGAGATGCTTTAACTGTAAGGAATTTGGTCATTTTTTTAATGTTTTTCTGAAGCTAGTCACTCATGTAGGAAAGATGCATGATTGGAAGAAGAAGGGTGTGGCATAATCCTTTTCAACCACTTCAATGGATATTTTTCTATCAAATGAGGTGGTATCAGGTACATTTCTTATTTCTACATATTTCAAAATTGTGTTGTTTGATTTGGGGTCTACACATTCCTTCATTTCTATGAATTTTTTGGAAAAATTTTGAATTTCACCACATGAAATTGAACCAGAACTCATGGTAAAAAACACCTAGAGGAAATATTGTGGCAAAAAGAAATTATAAGAATCTACATATCTTTTTTTATGGAAATAGTTTACCTACATACCATTTTTTTCCACTAGTAGTGTTTTATGTTATTCTGCGTGTGGACTGTCTTTCTTTTTACTATGATAAGATAGAATGCAAGGAAAAAAATGTTTTTTTGTTAAAAAATATTTTCATTTTTTGTACATGAATAAGACCATACCATTGATAACATATCAAGAAGCTAAGAAACTAAGAAAATATGGAAATAAAAGTTATCTTGATCATATTTTTAAAGAAAAGGGAACTATCCAAATTAATTATGTATTAATGGTAAACGAATACCTGAATGTTTTTCTTGATGATTTTCTTGGTGTTATTCCGGATCTAGAGGTTGATTTTACTATTTACTTGATTCCTAATGCTTTTCCAATTTCTAAAACCCCTTATATAATGGCTCAAATGAAAATTATGGAATGAAAAAAGAAGTTGCATGAATTATTAGAAAAAGACTTCATCTGACCTAGAACTTCACCACGGGGTTCTATTGTCTTGTTTGTTTGAAATAATGATGGTTCAACGAGAATTTTCATTGATTATAGATCCTTTAATAACATTACTCTTAAAAACAAGTAACGTTTTCCCCCATATCAAGGATTTATTTCATCAGCCCCATAGAGCACAATATTTTTCAAAGGTTTACATGAGGAAGGGGAACCATAAGTTGAAAGTAATGGATGATGAAATCCTAAAGACTATGTTCCGTACTAGGTATAGTCATTATGAATTTGTTATTATTACTTTTTGGTTAATTAATAAACTTGTTTTATTCATGGATCCTATGAATATAATATTTCATGATTTCTTCAAAAAGTTTGTTGTTGTGTTTATTGATGACATAATGGTATATCCTATAAGTAAATAGTAACATTAAAAAATCTAAGGGTTATTTTGAAAAACATAAAAGAAAAGAAAATGTATGGAAAACCCAACATGTGTGATTTTTGGTTCAACAGATTTCTTTTATTGGAAAAATTGTAGATAAAGATCGAATAACAGTTGATCCAACCAAAACAAAAGTGGTTGATTAATGTCCAAGACCTACAAATGTAACAAAGATTCAATGTTTTTTTGAATTAGTAGGTTGTTACAAATAGTTTGTTAAAAAAAATTCACATTTATCTATCCCTCAAACTAAGTTAACATGAAAAAGGGGTTAAATTCTTTTGGAAAGAAGAATGTGGTGTTTGTTTTCCTAAACTAAAGAAGATATTGGTGAATGCTTCTGTTTTGTCCTGCCATTACCGAAATGGTGTGTTTTCTATCTAAATTGATGTTTCATTGAAGGGAGTTGGTTGTTTTTTGATGGATAATGATCAGATAATTACTTATGCTTCAAGAAAACTAAAACCTCATGAGTTACATTATCCCACACATGATTTGGAATTGGAAGATATGGTTTTTTATTTTAAAATTTAGAGGAATAATATATATGGAGTAAAATGTGAAATATATACCAACTATAGAAGATTTAAGTATATATTTACATTGATGGCATTAAACATGAGATAGAGAATGTGGCTAGAAGTAGTTAAGGATTATGATTTCATGATTCATTACAATCCTAGGAAAGAGAATAGAGTGTCTGATGCATTGAGTAGGAAAATCAATGCCACATTAACCATGATATGTTTGGAATGTGATACTTTGGTAAATGAATTGATTAAATTCGTCTTGGAAGTTGTTGGTGTATGAATTTTCTTTGTTTTGTTTCGGGTTTTAGTGTAGTAAACTTTTTCAGATAGAGTTAAGAAATTATAGAAGGAAGACCATGAGCTACAATGAAAGGTAGAATTTGTTAAAATGGGTACGTTTCAAGAATTTAAACTTGATAATGATTGTGTTTTAATATTTTTAAAAAGGTTTAGTTTCCCTTTTGATTCCCAGTTTTAGAAATAATTATTACGTGAATCTCATATTTTTCTATTGTCAGTTCATCCTGGAAATACTAAGATATACAGAGACCTTCAGGAGTATTAATCGTGTGATGGAATGAAAAGGGATATGATGATTTTACTAGGATACATTTGACTTGTTAACAGGTTAAAGACAAGTGGAATTTACATAAGGGGTTGGTTCAGCCTTTTCCAGTGCCATAGTGGAAATTGTAAAATATATCCATAGACTTCGTTGTGGGACTACCAAAGACTTCTCGAGGTTACAATGCAATGTGTGTTATTGTTGACCGGCTGACTAAATCTACACATTTTCTTTCTATTCAAGAAACAATGTCTTTGTATCAGCTTTATCGAAAGTACCTCAATGATATTTTGAGTAAACATGGACCGCCTCTTTCCAATGTATCTGACCAAGATCCCTAGTTCACTTATAACTTTCACAAGGTCTATTAAAAGTCATTGGGCATAGACTTATATTTCAGTATAGTTTTTCATCCTTACTTAGATGGGAAGTTAGAATGAACAATTTAGCCTTTGGAGGATATGTTTCGAGATTGTAAAATAGACTACAAGGGAAGTTGGGATCAACAACTTTCTTTAGTTATGTTTTCTTATAATAACAATTTTCATTCCAGTATATAGATGGCACCTTTCGAGGCATTGTATGGGAAGCGGTGTAAAACTCTAGATTTTTTAGATGAAGTTGGATAAAGAAAGTTTATGGGACCATAATTGGTATAGGAAGTGGCTATAAAAGTGAAGATGATCCAAAATCACATGAGGACGGCTCATAGCAGAAAGAAATTTTATGCAGATAATAGAAGGAAAGACTTCTTTTTTGAGGTAGGAGACCATGTTTTCCTTAAAATATCTCCCTCGAAAAGTGTGATGTGTTTTGGTAAGAAATGAAATATATGTTTTTAGTTCATAAGTCCTTTGATATTTTGGGAAAATTTTCACCAGTCACCTACCAAGTATCTTTTCCTTTAATTCAATCTTAGGTACATAATATTTTTCAATTTTCGATGTTGACAATGTATGTTCTAGATTTATCTCATGTTTTGAGCCCAGTGGTAGTTCTACTGAAACCGAACCTTTCTTATAAAGATAAACCTGTTAAAATTCTTGATCATAGAGAGAAATAATTGTGGAATAATGTAATACATCTAGTAAAGGATTTGTGGAGGAACAACATGGTAGAAGAAGAAACATAGGAATCTGAAAATTCTATGAGGGAAAGGTACCCTCACTGGCTTAATAAGTGAATAAAATTTCTAAGATGAAATTTCTAGAAGGTGGGGATAATGTAACACCCCAAGGTTTTAAAAATAAATTGAAATACATGAAACATTTTTTTAGAAGATAGTAATAATTATCACAACAAAAAAATTTCCAACTTCTCTATCTTGAATTTCAACAAATGGACATACACATTTGCAATTAGTAAGTAATTTAGAGTCTTATAAAACCAACTTAGTTTTTGGTGAATAGTAACATACCATTATGAATATTAATGTTTCCCATATGAATAGTAACATACCTTTATGAATAGTAACCCCACCTATGATAGTATACATATAAGATTTAATTGAAGTTATGATATACCCATATGGTAGAATAAGTAAATAAATGTTTTAAAATTGTTATTTTTTGAATAAAATAAAATATTATTTAAAAATTAAATTACTAAATATTAGATAAGTATTTTTAAAAATGAAGTTCATTTTTGAAATATAAAAATTGAAAAATAGTTAAGGTAATTTTTTGGTATATTTCTGAAATTGTTGATTTTTTGTGAATAGTAAAATACGGTTATTACGGTATAAATGAAATATGAGATTAATAAACAATTCCCTACATCATGGATGATGTAAGAAACCATTAGTTAAAACTCAAATGCACTTATTAATATTTTTTTCTTTGAATCATAACAATTTCTTATCTTGTGGAAAAATAATAAAATAATGATTAAAATATTGTAAACCCCTCCTCACCTCCACTATAAATACCACCCACTCCCCCCTCTTACTCTAAAACCTCTCAAGCTTTATCCTTGACTAATTTCTACCCAATACACCTCACAAGACCCTTCCCCACGTCCAATACCTACTGGTCTCACTAAGAGTCCAAAACCAAGGGTATTAAGAAGGGTCTCAAGGATAAGAGATGAAGAGGTAAACATCCTCTTTTGTTTTCATTCTTTCCTTTTCATTTTCTTTTATACTATTTTTATTTCATCACCTCCCCAATTCCAAGAGGAATGAATGATCAAGTATCATAAATATTCTGGATTTCATCATGTTTGTGGATGATTCTCCATTATACTTCTTCTCTTCTCCCAATTATTCAAGAAATTAAAACAATGTTTGTGATGTGTTGATTTACCAACACTATGGGCATTGTGATTTAAATTTCTTTTACTTCCTTAAATACTGGTCATTAAAACATTTTTATGGTTGAAATAGATATAATTTATTTATTATCTCTTATATAAGTTTCTTTAATAATTTTTTACCCATCTTTTTAATTTATAAAACAAAATGAGTTAATTATGATCGAAGAAATTAGCAAAATGGAAAAAACAAATATCAATAATGTTTTAACTTATCAATCATCCACATGTCAGAATTAAAAATTATAAATGGTATAATTTATGCTTTTATAAATTCTCAAATATCATTCCATTTTTGTTCTGGAGTTTCACTTCCAATTGACAAGACTATCCTTTACGAACTTCTCATGGAAACCATGTATTTCATTCATCTAAACCAACAGAATTAAAAAAATATTATTAATGAATGAGTGGAATGATGTTATAAAATGATCATTAAAGGAATTATAAAAATTAATATGTTTCTTCAAAATATTAATAACACCATTTTAACCTTCATACAGGAGGTTTAAACATGTTTGAGGAAAGTCGAAGCTGAGGTAAGAGATCCCCACTTTCTCACTTTTATTCAAGAATCACCCCTATGTTATGCTCTTTATTTTTTATTTAATAATGGTGGTGTATGTTTTCAAACCTCCCCCAAAATTCCGTTATTATATATTAATGATGTGATTCCCCATTTATATCTTATTAATCCCTCCCATGTAAGTCCATTACCAGGCTGAAATTTCGTAATTGGATTCTAAACCCAATTTATATTCTTTGGGTTATCCTTAATATTCAATTGTTTTTATCATGGTATGAAGAATTTAGAAATTTAATTTTATTTTATACTGTTATATTATGTGTAGTTTCAATATATATATATATATACAAAATTTTTTCATTTAATCAATTCTATCTTCAATGTTAAGGTATTTTTAAAGAACATTCCTCTTAAATCCTTTTAAATGTCTCTTTTATGAAATACAAAGAGATTGCTTTCTTAATACCATTCATGTTATCTTCTAAATTTATGATGTTTTATTGTTATAATATCTCCACTATATTTTTTTCATAGTTATTTTTGAATAACATGATTTCATTATTGTGTGTGCGATGGTTATATTCTAAAACAGTTTTTTTTTATTTGAAATAATGGTGTTTGAAATTGTGATTGTTTTTTGCTCAAGGGTGTAAATGATTTATGAAGTTTTTTTATCTATGAAATGTTCCTCAAAAATTACTTATGTTGTGTTGATCCCATTATATCTCAAGAAATGTTAGGTTTATCCCATTATATCTCATGATATGATGAGTGATCCCCATTACACCTCAAGATATGTTGGTTTGAGCTCATTAAAGCTAAAGATATGATGGGTGAGCCCCATTATTGCTATCCAATGCATTGGGTAATACAAAGATAGAATTTTTCTGAATAGTTATTCCATGTGTAAGGGTGAATGTAAGAGTGATACAGTAAATAAGTCACAAGGTAAATATATGATGTATCTATGCTTATGAGTTTTTATGATTATGGGTTTAATTAGTTTTTATGTTATCACTTGACTAAATATTTCTTTCTTTATATCTATTATTGAGTTTTATATTCATCATAATATTTCAAAATGATTTTCACCTGATATAAATATGGTTAAAAGAAATAACTGATTTGTGGTGAATGATATGGAGTGTTTTCAAAGAAATTGTGTTTTATGTTCTAATGTTTTATATTTTGAAAAAATGGATAATGATTTTGTAGTATCCTCTATGTATGGATGTGGTATGTTATGTATGTATGATATACTAATTATCTAAAACAATAAACCTGAAAATATCCTCAATGTAAAATATTGTATGTTGTTGACTAAAATTTAAGATTATGTAACATTTTAAGGTTGGGTCCTTATAGTTTCTATTAGAGGATGGTTTGGATAAGTTTAGGGGTAAGGATTATGTTAAAAAAATACCACAAATCATTTTTACTATATGGATAATTTTAAATGTTATAGAATTTAATTATTTCTATGTTTTTTGTCTAAGATATGTCTGTTCAGAGCGGTTTTCCACAAAATAAATAGGGAAGTTAATATAGGAAGGCACCAAGAGGGTAATGTCTATCTGAATATACATCCCAGAATGGTGGGAATTGGAATTGAGTAGTTTGTGACAATAATGGCGCAGTTTACTCAAGTAATAAATAGTGGTGTTATCAATTCTAGAGAAGAACATGATCTTCCATGAAGATACATGTCTTCTATTGAGCATTTAATGAGGCAACATCCTCCAATGTTCAGTGGAACCATTGATCCAGCAATAGCCAAAGGATTGATCAACACTCTAGAAAATATATTTAATGTCATGGGATTTTCTAAACATCAAAAGGTAATACTATATATTTATCATTTGGAAGGTGAAGCTGATCAATGTTGGTCTATGGTTAAGAATGCGAGAGAAATATATGACCATAACAGTCTATAATGGGATGATGTTAAGAGTATTTTTCTAGAAAAATATTTTCTTAAAACTGTTAGACTCTAGATGGAGTGGTAATTCTTGAAACTGAAGTAGAATCATGATGATTTTGTGGCAATATATGAAGAAATTTTACAATTCATTCCAGTACATACCAGATTTTACTCTGGATTTTGATAGTAAAATTAATAGATTTTACTCTTATTTGAAACCATTTTTGAGAAGATATTTGGATTCACGAGAGTTTAAATGCTATGAGAATCTTGTTCATCATGATAAAAACGTTTTTATAGAGTTTTTTGACATGTATGTGCCTCGTGATGAAAAAAATAAGAAGTGGTTAGGTTGTAAAAAAATAGGGAAGAACTCATCAAATAATTCTATAGGTAAGAAAATGAATTTCCCTTCTTATGAAAAGTGTGGTAAAAGGAATTCTGTTGAATGTCTTTTAAACATTTCTAAATTTTACCAGTGTGGAAATTTTGGACACATGTATCATGAGTGTAAGTAAAATTATCCAGAAATTAAGAAGAACCCGATGGTGAGATGCTTTAACAGAAAGGAATTAGATCATATTGCTAATGTTTGTCTGAAGCTAGTCACTCATGTAAGAAATCAACAAGATTGTAAGAAGAAGGGTGTGGAAAACTCCTTTTCAACCACTTTAGAAGATGATGATCTTTCAAATGAGGTGGCATTAGGTAAATTTCTTGTTTTTACAGATTTCATAAATGTGTTTTTTGATTCGGGGTCTACAAATTCCTTCATTTCTGAGAATTTTTTAGAAACATTTGAAATTCCACCTCATGAAATTGAACCAGAACTCACAGTAAAAACACCTGGAAGAAATATTGTGAAAAAAAATTATAAGAATCTACATATCTTTTTATGTGGAATGTTTTTACCTATAGACCTTGTTGTTTTAACTATAGTAGAGTTTGATGTTATTCTCGGTATGGATTGACATTATTTTTATCATTCTTAGATAGATTGCAGAGAAAAAGAAGTTGTTTTTCAGAAAGAGTTTTAGTTCGTGTACAAGGATAAGCCCATAACATTGATAACATGTCAGGAAGCTAAGAAACTAATAAAATTTGGAAATGAAAGTTATCTTTCTCATTTTTTTTGAAGATAAGGGAACTATCCAAATTAATTATATACCAGTGGGAAATGAATACCTGGATTTTTTTCCTGATGATTTTCCTAGTATTATTCCTGATCAAGAGGTTGATTTAACTATTGATTTAGTTCATAATGCTAAGAAAATTTCTAAAACCCCTTATCGAATTTCTCAAATGGATATTCTAAAAATAAAAAACCAGTGCATGAATTAATAAGTAAAGGGTTAATTCGACCTAGAACATCACCATGGGGTACTCCTATCATGT
This sequence comes from Viscum album, assembly GCA_963277665.1. Classification (NCBI taxonomy): domain Eukaryota; kingdom Viridiplantae; phylum Streptophyta; class Magnoliopsida; order Santalales; family Viscaceae; genus Viscum; species Viscum album. The sequence goes on along the minus strand of OY728148.1, from coordinate 1,233,143,861 downwards.
TTGTTAAAAATAAATATGGTTCAATGAGACGTTTCATTGATATAGAGCCTTGAATAACATTACTATTTAAAACAAGTATCCTTTTACTCATATCGATGATTTTTTTGATCAACTCCTTTGAGAAAAGTATTTTTCAAAGGTTGACATGAGGTCAGGGTACCATCAGTTGAAAGTGAGGGATGAAGACAAACTGAAGACTTTTTTTCATACTATATATGGTTATTATGAATTTTTAGTTATGCCTTTTGGGTTAACTAATGACCCAGATGTATTAATAGATCTTATGAATAGAATATTTCATTAGTTCTTTGATAAGTTTTTAGTTGTTTTTATTGATGATATTCTTGAATATTCTATAAGAAAAGAGGAACATGAAAAACATATAAGTGTTGTATTGCAAACATTAGAAAAAAGAAATTGTGTGGAAAATTCAGTGAGTGTGATTTTTGGTTGAAAAATATTTCTTTTCTTGGGAACGTTGTAAATAAGTATGGAATAACAATTGACCATGCCAAAACAAAAGTAGTTGATGAATGGAAAATACCTAAAAATTTAACCAAGATTTGTAGTTTTCATGGATCAGTATGTCATTACCAAAAGTTTCTTAAAAACTTTTCACATTTATCTAGCCTACTATCTTTGTTGACAATAAAATGGGCTAAATTTATTTGGAAAAAATAATGCGATGTTTGTTTTCAGGAACTGAAGAAGAGATTAGTGAATTTGTTGGTTTTGGATTTGCCTTCCCAAAATGGAAAGTTTGTCATCTGCAGTGATGATTCATTGAAGGGACCTGGTTTTTTATGCAGAATGATGAGATAATGGATTATGATTAAAGACAGCTAAAACCTCGTGAGTTAAATTATCCCATACATGATAATGAATAGGCAGTTGTGGTTTTTTCTCTTAATATTTGGAGGCACTATCTGTATAGAGTAAAATGTGAAATATATACCGACCATAAAAAGTTCAAGTATATATTTACATAGAAGGAATTAAGAATGAGACAGATAATATATAAAGAACTAATTAAGTATTAAGATTACATGATTCATTACAATCCTATGAATGAAAATAGAGTGTTTGATGAGTTGAGTTGGAAAAGTAATGCCACATTAACCAAGATACATTTAGAACATGATCCTTTGGAAAATAAATTGATATGATTTGGCTTGGATGTTGTTGGTGTATGAATTAGCTCTATTTTGTTTAAGGTTTCAGTGTAGCCATATTTGTTAGAGAGAATTAAGAAAGCACAAAAGGAAGACTCTGAGATACAGAGAAAGGTATAATTGGTTAAAATTAGTAAGTATCCATAATTTAACCTTGATAAAGATTGTGTTTTAAGATTTTTAAAAAGGTTTTGTGTGCCTTGTGATTCCTAATTGAATAAATAATTTTTGTGTAAAGCTCATAGTTCTCTATTTTCAGTTCATCATGGAAGTTTTATGATGTACAAAGACCTTCAGAAGTATTACTGGTGGGATGGAATGGAAAGGGATATTGCTGATTTTAATGTGAATGTTTGACTTGTCAACAGGTGAAACTAGAGTGGAAGTTTCCAAAGGGAATGCCTTATCCTTCGCGAGTGCCAGAGTGGAAATGGAAAAATATATCCATGTACTTCATTGTGGGACTACCAAAGAATTCTTGAGGTAAAAATGAAATATGTGTTATTGTTTACCGAATGACTAAATATTCACATTTTCATTATATATGAGATACAAGGTCTTTGGATCATCTTTCTAAACTATTACTTAATGATATTTTTAGGATACATAGAGTGACACTTTTCATTTTATCTGAGTAGGGTCCTAGGTTCACTTTTAACTATCTAAAGGGCCTTCAAAAGTCATTGGACGGAGAATAAAAATTCAGTACAGTATTTCATCCCCAGTCATATGGATAGTTAGAATGAAAGATTTATACTTTGTAGGATATACTTCAGGTTTTTTCAATGGACCACCAGGGAAGGTGGTATCAATATCTTTATTTAATCAAGTTTTCTTATAATAACATTTTTCATTATATTATACAAATGGAACCTTTCAAGAAACTGTATATGAAGGGGTGTAGAACTCCATATTTTTTGGATGAAGTCAGAGAAATGAAGCTGATTGAACCCTAATTTGTATAGGGAGTGGCTGAGAAAGTGAATATGATCCAACTGCACATGAGGACAGATCAGAGCAAGAAGAAAATTTATTCAGATAACAGAAGGAAAGACTTTTCTTTTGAGGCAGGTGACCAGGTTTTATTTAAAATATCTCTTTGGAAAAGTGTGATGTGTTTTGGTACGAAATTAAAGCTAAGTCCATGGTTGATTAGTCCTTATTAAATTCTAGGTAATGTTGGATCAGTCTCCTACCTTGTATCTTTGACTCCAAATTTATCTTAGGTCACATTGTTTTTCATGTTTCTATGTTGAGAATGTATGTGCATGATTCATCTAATGTTTTGAGCCCAAAGGTAGTTCGATTGGAAGAGAACCTTTCTTATGAAGAGAAACCGATTCAGATTCTTGATTGCAGTAAGCAAGTATTGTGGAATAAGGCAATCCACCTGGTAATGGTTTTTTAGAGAAACCACGTGGTTGGAGAAGAAACATGGGAATCTGAAAATGTCATGAGGGAAAGGTAGCATCAATTGTTTAATAAGTGAATAAAATTACAACGATACAATTTCCAGAAGGTGGGGATTATGTAACACAACAAGGTTTTAAAATTAAATTGAAATTCATGAAACAATTTTTTATGTAGATAGTTATAATTATCACTAAACCTTATTTTTCAACTTCTATGTTTTGAATTTCAAAAAAAATAGACATACACGGTTGCAATTAGTAAGTTATTTACAGTCTGATAAGACAAATATAATTTTTGGTTGATAGTAACATACCCTTACGACTAGTAATGTTACCCTTATAAATATTAACCCAATATTATGAAAAGTAAAATATTCTATGATAGTATACATATAATATTTAATTGATGTTAAGATATACCCATGTCTTAGATTAAGTAAATAAATGTTTTAAAATTCTTTTTTTAGGAATAAAATATGATTTTATTTAAAAATTAAATTAATCATATATAGAAATTTATTTTCAAAAAATGGAGTTAATTTCTGAATTCAACATGTCAGAAATGGTTGGAGTGATTTTTTTGGAATTTTTCTGAAATTCATGAATTTTTGGTAAATAGTAAAATACGGTAATTACGGTATAAATACATTATGAGATAAATATAATATTTCCTACATCATGGATGATGAAAGAAATCATTAGATAGAACTAACATTCACTTATTACTATTTTTGGTATTTTAATCATAACAATTCCTTGTCCTGTGGAAAAATAATAAACGAATAATTAAAATAATTTAAAACTCCTCTTTTCCACCACAATAAATACCACCCACTCCCCACCCCCTCTTCCTCCCACACCTCTCAAGTCATGATCCTTGCCAAAGTTATTCCAAATACTCCTCCCAAAAACCTTCCCCATGTCCAAGACCTACTGGTCTCACCAAGAGGCCAAAACCAAGGGATTTCAGAAGGATCTCAAGGAGAAGATGTCAAGAGGTAAACATCATCTTTTGTTTTCTTTATTTTATTTTCATTTTATTTTATATTCTTCTAATTTATTCACCTCCCATTATCCAATAGTAAGGAATTATAAATTATATTACATATTCTGGATTTCATCATGTTTATGGAATATTAACCATTATACTTCTTCTCCTCTACCACTTATTCATTAAATTAAAACATCGTGTGTGATGTGTCAATTTACCGACATCGTGGATGTTGTGATTTCAATTTATTTTAATTCCTTAAATAATGGTAATAAAACCATTTTTATGGTTGAAATAGATTATAATTTATGTATTATAGCTTATATAAAGATCTGGAATCATTTTTTACACTTATTAACTTATAAAACAAAATGGGTTCATTATGATCGAAGAATCACCAAAATGACCTAAAAATATCAATAATGTTTTCACTTATGAGTCACCCTCATATAATAATTAAAAATTATAAATTGTATAATTTATGTTTCTATAAATATTCAAATCCCATTCAATTCCAATTATGTAGTTTTACTTCCAATCGACCAGAATATCCTTTACTAACTACTCATGGATACCATGTAATGTAGGCACATGGAACAAGGTAGTTAACAAAATATTACTAATAAATGGGTTGAATGATGTCAAAAAATGATCATTAAAGGTGTTATAATCATGAATATATATTTTAAAATATAAATAACACTATTTTAACCTTCATAGATAATTTTTAAACAAGGTTATGGGAAGTCAAACCCAAGGTTAGGGATCCTCTGTTTCTAACTTTTATTCAAGAATTACCCCAATGTTATGCTCATTACGTTTTATTTCCTAATAGTGGTGTATCTTTTTTCACCTTCCCCATACAAACATTATGATATATTAATGATTTTTTAACCCATTTATATCTTATTAATCCCTCCCATGTACATCCATTACCATGCCGAAATTTCTTAAGTTGGTTCTAAACCTAATTTCCAATCTTTGGGTTAACCTTCAACATCAATGGTTTTTATCATGGTAAGATGAATAGATAAATGTAATTTTATTATATTTTGTTTTATTATGTTTACTTACAATTTATATAAATAATCCCTTCATTTATTTAATTTTCTCTTCAATGTTAAGATATTTGTAAAGAACATTCCTCTTAAATCCTTTTAAAATGTCTCCTTTATAAAATAAAAATAAATTATTATTTTTCTTAATATCATGAGTGTTATCTTATGATTTTATAATGTTTAATTTCTATAATATCTCCATTATATGATTTCATTGTAATTTTTTAATAATATTATTTCATTATTTTTTGTGAGATGTTTATATTCTAAAACTGTATTTTATACGAAAATGGAATTTGAAATTGTGATTGTTCTTTTCTCAAAGGTGTCAATGAGTTATGAAGTGTTTTATCCATGGCATATTCCACAGACATTATTTATGTTTCTTTGAGCCCATTTCATCTCATGATATGTTGGTTAGAGGCAATTATAGCTCAAGATATAATGGTTGATCCACATTATAGCTCAAGATATGTTGGGTTGAGCGCATTATAGCTCGAGATATAATGGGTGAGACCCATTATAGCTCTCCAATGCATTGGGTACTCCACAGATAAATGTTGACCAAATGGTTATTCCATGTGTAAGGGTGAATGAAAGAGTGATATGGTAAAGATTTCCCAAAGAAACTACATTATGTTTCTATGTATATGAGTTTTTATAATTATGGGTTTTATTGGGATTTATGTTAGAACATGACTAAACATTTCTTTATTTATATATCTTAATAAGTTTTATATTCATCCCAATATTAAAACAAAATCCACATGATATTTGGATGGGTAAGAGAAAGGATTCATGATGAATGATATGGAGTGTTGTCCAATAAATCATGTATTATGTTTTAATGTTTTATATTTTGAAAAAAAATGATACTATTTTAGTAGTATCCCCTTTGTATGAATGTGGTTGGATTTTTATTTAAGATATCCTAATTCTCTAAAACTATAAACCATAAAATATTCTTAATGTGTTGTAATGTATGTTTTTGACTAAAATTCAATATTAAGTAACATTTTATGGTTGGGTCCTTATATAGTCAACTACATATTTATTGAATATATTTTTAATATAGAACTTTTCAAAAGAACGAGTGACCCTATTACTAATGAAGAGGATACACTTTGAGGATATGAATATTTAAATCTTGTTTCACTGTGTAACTATTAAATTTTATTCCTTATAACTATTATTACAGATCATTTTCAACCATGATATCTTAAACATAATCCTTACGTAAAGACATTCATCTTTGAAGAATAGTATTTGTATTGATTCGCTTGCTAATGAAACATTGATCAAGAACCTTTCATTTCAAAAAATCAAATTATTTTGATTTATTAGAGTGTCGACTACTTGTACATAGTTGTGGATGAGTATCATCTTATTAGATTATTTAGTGGATAAATAAGTCCTCTATAAAATAACCAAAAAGATTTATTTATCCTTGTTATAATGATTTCAACTACCTACAATTAGTGGTTGTTTAAAGGTATTAAGACTAGAGCTCTTTGTCTTGTGAAAATCACCAAGATCATAAAGAGAGCCTCAGTGGAGTGGACTAAGGGATCTTTATTCCCCGAAAAACTATACAAATTAATTTTTTATTTCTCATTATTTATTTAATTCTCAAATCAATTATATATGAAAATTTTGTACATTATCATAAATCACAAAGAATGTTAAAAGAAATAATCCCTCAAGGTTATCAAAAATGCAAAATTTACCCCCTATTATAAATCCTTATATTGTTCTTATCTAACAATTGGTATCAGATGAAAGATTTTGTGATGATGCTCTATTAAGCATAAAAGTATATAGTCTATATAGTGTTCATGTCAATGGATGATCTGAGAAAAGGTATGTATATCATTTATACTCCATATTTCAATTATGATAATTATAGATGATGGAAATCTTGTATGATCATCTATCTGAAGAATCATGGATTTAAAGTGTATATGAATATTATCATTGCCTATGTATTTCCTTAGAAACCAGAAATTTGGGATGCTGAAAAATAAGCTACGTTTTACATCAACTCAAAATAAATAATTTTTATATTATATGTACATGATACTAACATATTTAATAGAATATCTCGATGTACCATGACTGATTAAGTTTGGAAGGAAATTTCTACTACATATGAAGTCACTTATAATATCAGACATCTAAGTTATGCTACTGCAAAATTAATGTTTGATGCCTTATGAAATAATTTTGCTGAAATAATCACCCAAATAAATGGAAAATTGATAGAAATATTCAATGATATTTCTGATATGGGATATCAAATTAATCAATCACATCAGGAGATGAAATTACTCATAGTACTTCCCTCAAAATGGATTGGAATATCTATAAAAAATCAACAATTATCTCAAATAAAAAACATGACTATGAAATAATTGATTGGAGTAATGATGATGTATGAAGCAGATACACAAGTTGAAGTTGAAGATAATAATATAATGAAAATGGTAAATACTTCCATTAAAGTTTAATCTTATACTAATGAAAACAATTCAATAGAAGATATCAAAATCTCAATAGATTCAGGATGATTAGATTTAAAAATGAAACTACCTCAATTATCGATAAAATTTAGAAAATTCTATAAGAAGAAGAGAGACATCAGACTATCCTTCATGGAATATGAAAAATAATCTAAAGAAGTAACATTATATGAATGTAACAATGTGGGTCATATCAGACTAGATTCCCCTAGCTAAAGGATGAAGGAATAAAGACATGAAAAAAAATCAGAGTAATGAGCATGAAGGGGAAAGAGACACTAAATCCAAATCGAGTGTGTCTAAAGACTCCAGAAACTCCTCCAAATATTATATAGAAAGTTATCTATGAAATATAAATCCAATATGTGCTTTATAAATAATTAATAAAATGAGGTACAAACCTATAACTCTTCCCCTTCTGACTCTAATAGATATCAAATTGAAAATTGAATTCATACTACTCAATGTTTCAAGAAAATTTGGATTTTTATTAAAAAATTATAAGTCTCATAAAAATATTAATAATGTTATTTTAGGTGAAAGAAATGCAATGACAAAAAAATATAAATAATTAACTAAAAAATTTAATACATATACATCAAAATGTATTGTTATTAAAAATATAATAAAACGACTACAGGATGGTGTGGAATATTATAAATGTGTTTTTATTATTTTATCTAAATTAAAAAACACTCTGAATAACATCCTTCGAAAAAATATTATTAACAAAAAAAATACTGAATAGGCAACAAGGGAAAAAATAAAGAATATAAAAAAATGGGGATTATCACTAAAAATAATATATGATTATTATATTGAATAAAATGACATCATTATAATAAATGTTTCTTATTAAATCCACAGATAATTGGAATAATACAATCATATATATCTAAAATTTTCTTGACAGCTATAAAAATAATTTTTTTAAAATAAGGAAAATCTAGATTCCCAGATCTTTTCTTTTTGACACAACTATACCCCAGAAAATATTGGTACCAAAAAATACTATGTTTAAATTATTTTTTAGGATAAGTTCTATAAGAAAAAAATTAAATATGTTATATAGAAAGTGTTTTCTCAAGAAATATGAGCGGAGACTCTTCCAACATCAATACACTTTCAAAAATGGTTGGAGGAATAGTCACCTTTGGGTTCAATGAAAAAGGAAAGATTGTTGAAGTTGGATCTGTTGGAGATCCAATGTCAATATCAATCAATAAAGTGTTGTCTTCACAAGGGTTAAAGAACAACCTGACAAGTATTTATAAACATTGAAATGATGAATTTTTTATTGGTTTTTCTAAAAATTATTACTCAGTTTTAAAAAAATCTATTTAAATTTATATCACATTGAACCAAAAATGTTTATACATTGGATCTAAGATCTTTATATGTACAAAAAGTTAATTGTTTAACTGCTGAGAAAATTGTTTATTACATATGAAATAGAATAAACGGACACTATAATATATTTTCTTTGCATAAATTGTCTAATTAAAATTTAGTTTTATATTTTTTAAATCTTAAATTTTAAAATCCTATATTTTATAATGCATGCCAGATTGGATAATAACATAAATCATCTTTCACGTCAATTAACAAAGTTGTTATATCTAATCCACTAAAACCTATCCATATGGGTTTTTTAGAACATAAATATTAGGAAGTTTGGCTAGAAAATTATATTTTGATGTGTTAATTCATTCTTTATCAAGATTTACTTGGGTTTATTTTCTAAAACTCCAAAGTGAAGTATTAAAGTTTTTTTTATTTTTTGTAAAATTTTTTAAAATGAAAAATATTTTAAAATAATTTCATTGAGAAGTGATCATGGTGGGGATTTTTATAATCAAGAATTTGATTCTTTTTTCTAAAATATAGTAATTAAACACACCTTCTCTTCACCGAGAACATCTTGACTGAATGGGATTTTTGAAAGAAGAAAATAAATAATTCAATTAATGGAAAAGATAATGCTAAATGAATAACAACTTCATATCTATTTTTTGAAAGAAGATGTAAGTAAAAATTGTTATATAATAAATATAGTTTTAATAATTCCAATTATTAAAAATACACCCAATGAAAAATGGAATAACATAAATCCAAAAGTAAATTACTATTAAGTATTTGGATGAAAGGTGTATATCATGAAAACTTAGGAAAACCATGGTAAGTTTGATCGAATGTATAATTACTGAATATTTCTATATTATGTTTATACTTCTAAATCCTATAGAGTATATAAAAAATATTCAAGGACTATTGAAGAATCAGTTCGTGTGAAGTTTGATGAAACCGACCCTTTTGATAAAATGAAAAAATAAAATATATAAAATTGTTGAATATTTTGAAAACATGGGGTTTTAAACACAAAAGGCTATTTTTTACATAAAAATAGACTAAATTCAGTTCAATTCATAAAAACATAAGATAGAAGAATATAAAAGTTTCTTACCTAGACATTCTTGAACATTAAAGGATCAATCTTTAGAAACTATTATAGGTAAATTAGATAGAGGTGTAATAGGTAGAAGAAATTTATAAAATTTATCTAAATATGCTACCTTTATATCAAAATTATAACCAATTACAATTGAAGAAGACTTAAATGAGAAAATTTGGTTATTATATATGCATGAAAAGGTTAATCACTTTAGTAGAAATAGTTTTTGGAAAATAGTATATAGGCTAACCAATTATCCAGTGATAGGAACTAAATGAGATTTTTGGAATAAATAGGATTATCACGGGATAATTACTCGAAAAAATCTTGATTACAAGAAAATGGTTAACATAAGGAAGAATGAATAGATTATGATGAAACCTTCACACCTTTTTCTAGACTAGAGGTAATTAGAATCCTTCTAGATTATGCATCTCATATGAATTTTGAATTATATCAGATGGATCTAAAATAGTTCTTTTTAAATAGATATTTAATGGTGGAATTTTATATTTAAAACCACTAGGTTTTGAAAACCATCATAACCCATATTCAATTTTTATGCTTACTAAATCACTTTATGGGTTTAAAGAGGAACCTATAGCTTGGTATGAAAAATTAAGCTCATTTGTATTAGAAAATGGATTTTCTATGGGATTATTAGATCCTATTAATTTTAATAAAATAATTTCCTCTAATATATTATTAGTGAAAATTAATATTAACTATGTAATTTTCAGATCAAAAACTAAATTTTTTAAATTATGTTTCAAATATAATGCAAAAAATAATTTGAAATTAGTATGATGGGATAATAGATTTTTTAGGAATTAAAATTTATCCAATATAATATGGAAGTGTGTTAAATCAATGTAAATTTATTATTAATATATTGAAAAATTTTGGACTACAAAAAATTAATACTTACTCTACTCTTATCTGTATTAATGTAATACTTGATTTGGGTAAATCTAGAAACCAAATTAACAAAAAGTTATAGAGAGGTATGATTGGTAGTTAACTATATCATACTTCTAATATACTAGACAAATTGTTTTATGGGGGTATTTTTTCTATATTTTAGTCAAAGACAAAAAAAAATCATAATGTTGTTAAATACATTTTTACATACTTAAAAGGGACTATTTTTCAACCTCTACATTACCCAAAAACCTCTTATTTTAATTCAATTTCATATTCAGTAGAAAACTTTGGGGGATGTAGGGAATCTATAAAAATCACATCAGTAACCTGTCACATTTTAGGGAAATATTTTGTTTCATGGTCAAGTAAGAAAAAACATTCAGTTTCTCTGTTAACTTCTGATAAAAAAATATACATCCTAACGATGTCATTGTCCGCAAGTGATGTGGATGAATCCAACCTTACTAAAATTTAGAATTAATTTTAAAAATATACCTATTTATGAGATAACACCAGTGCAATTAACATTTCAAAAAATCCTATATGTCCTTCAAGAACCAAGAATATTGATATAAGGACTCATTTTCAAAAATAAAACGTTTTCAAAAATGACAATCCTTAGTATTTTTAAATATTGAATATAAATTTGATGATTTTTTTACGAAACCACTTCCCTCATCAAGTTCTGATTTTATTAAGCGTAAGTTAGGAATATTTAATTTTAAAAAATGTGTAATGAATTTTTTTTATTAATTTTCTGTTTATTTTTATTTGATTGTTTATTTATTCAAAAAAGATTTATTCCTGTTTTGAAGAAATATCTTTTCAAAATAAAAAAATATACTAATTAAAATAAGTAATCAGCTCAAGAAATTATAACTGCATCACCCCAAACTATCAGAAAAAACATCCTCTCTCTCTCTCTCTCTTACTACCCTTCAATTTAGAAACTTCTATCCTTCTACATCTATCCACTTACTTTGAAACCATAGAATCTAAAACCCTTCTACCTTTAGATTTTCTGAAGTTTCGAAGTAGAAGAGAGAAGATGAAGATGAACCAAGCGACTCAAAACTTCAATGAGTCTCCTTTATAAGGATACTTTTGGTATATTTTGTCGACATTGAATGCTTGTATCAGAAAAAAAAACTTCCTAAATAAAGTCGTCATTTTCCATGTTTTGGAATTTATTTTCAATGAATAAAATAATTAATTTCATTTGAAACTATAAATAATGATGTTTTATAATAATATTAAATTTATTTTTTTGGAAATATAGGATATCATTACCTCTAGGGTATATGATGTAGAATTTTCAATATCCTTGGTAGAAATAACACTGATCTTAAAATTACCTCATGAAGGATTATTCAATTTTGATATATGATTTATTAGAATTAAAGATCATAAGAAAAATTATATAATTTCATTTATTTTTGGTTCATTCTAATTTACAAAATTGATGGTTAAGGATATAGAGGTTGGCCAAAAGGTACTGGTCATGTTTATCCAGTCTGCAATACACCCTAGAGTTTCAAAATTAAAAAAATTATATATCATGAAATGATTGTCATGTTCTTGTTCATCATTTATATTAAGTAGATTCTTTCTATATATATGCTTATATATCTAAGTCACTACTATCAATCATAGGCTCAAATTTCCATCTATACATGTGGTAGCATTGTTTTTATTCTTCTTTACAAAAGGATATGATTCTTCATCTAGATTTTCATAAAAAGTGTCATCATGGAAATATTCTATATATAGTTATGTAATGAATGATTGGATTATTTTAAAGTGCAGTTAGAGGTAAACTACTACCTGTTGGTATGGATGACAAAGAATAATCTGGACCTATTACTGAGGGGGATGATGAAAATCTGCTAGATCAGTTCATCTATGTCATGAAAAAGATGAAGAATATAAGATAGAAATTGTTTATCCATAAAATAAAATGATACTAAAATATGATACTAATGATCAAGATGATTAATAAATGGAATAAATAGTTATAGAATTACTGTTAACACAAACTATTAAAAGACAAGAATCTCCACATGAAAACCTATAAGTTGACATTGTTGATATTAGAGAATAAACTCCATCATTTTTTAGGAGTAATAGTTCCTCCTAGGAAAAAAATATAAAATTCAACCAATATATAATATAATATCACCTAGATTATATCAAGTCAAGGAAAATTTTCTAGGATTTTAGAAAGGTCAAATGTTTGTGGCTGACACCCCCACAATTGTTAAAAATCAGACTATCTCCGGTGTTGCAAATTTTATGAACCAAAAAACTTTTCTATCTAGATAATGTACGTAATTTCTTGATTTTATTTATTTATATAGTGATAATAATATAGATAAGTCTTTAGTTGTAGTGTAAAATTTACCTCGATCAAAAAAATCAAGAATAAGGCACATTTTATTCTCTGACTAATCAGATTAAAGATCTGGTAGTCAATTTTAACTAAATAATGTAAGAGAACTCAAGTATTCAATAAGAAATATAATATAAAAGAAAATATTTGGATTATTTGAGACATAATAATATTACCCAATTGAAATTATAAATTTTGGATACTCAATTACTTAATCTCAGAGAAAATTCGGTTTCCATAAAAACATTGATGCTTTTCATAGAAAAATGATAGATTAGTTTTGAAAACTAAAATATGAAAATATATTGAAGACTAATTTTAGTGATCTAAAATGGTATTTGGGAAGTCAGTTTAAATTAATAAAAGGTAGTTCTAGTCAATTCATATCATTTACATTTGAACCACTGACTTCTCCAAACTTAGCCAATATATTTCAAGTGATTACTTTAGTGATGGATGATAAGAATGATAGTCTTCATAATATTTGATGTAAAAGTGAACCTCTGAATGTACAATTAGATAATAAAAATGATATTATAAAAATGTTAACCTCTAGTGAACTAAGAATCAGAATGATTCTCAATAAGTTATGTTATTAGCTTACATCATTTTTATAGGCAGAGGAAAATCTGCACGACTTTCTAAAATTTATTTTGAGTGAATGTTTAAAAGTTGGTCCGGACATAATTATTTTGATAATAAAGTTGAAAGATAATATTTTAGTAAAATTACAAGGATATATATGGGAATTATTATTTTTTCAGTCTTCTCAAGCTTTATCACATCCCAACACCTCTATTGAGCCCATCCTTTCACATTCAAGCATCCCTTATTTTTTAAATTAATTCATAACTAAAATCACTCTTGTAAAATTTAAACATTTTATAAATTAATATTATTTTATTTAAATAACAATTTATTAGTATTTATATTAAATTATTCTTCTATAACACATGTTTAATTTTTCTATAAAGTAATAATAGAATATTAATTTATAGTTATGTGAAACATTGAATGTGTTTTAATCCATTTTTCATACACTTTATTTTTGATATCACAAAAATGGGGGAAATTGGGTAAACACAATATTATTAATTCAATTATAAGGTTCCATTATCATTTAATTGAAGTAAATTTATTAAAATTTTATTTTCAAAACCATAAACTCTGTATATTTTTTGAGAGATATTATTTGTTTTAACAATTATAATATTTTCTATAAGATATATGAAGATTTGTTTATCATAAAAATAAGGATATTGTTGCGAATGTATATTTTCAAAGATACTCTATAAATATTATTGATTTTTATGCTAAAATATATCACTTTTTATTAATGAAATTACATTAAGTAAATTTCATGAAATTAATATTCAAAGAAATATTTATTCTGGAATGATATTCAAGTCATTAATCCACAGGGAATATTTATTAATGTTTTATGAATGTATCTTAATGTATTATGGATATAGTATCCATTCGTTAAATTTTTCGTAAAGAATTAACACATTTATTGGAACAAGAAATATGGATCTTATACCCTTAGATATCAAGAAATTATGGTTAATCAACACTATATTTTGATGGAACTATACATTTGAAATGAAGGAAATTATGGTGAATAACCCTATATTGGTATGGAACCCTATGCTTGAGGGAAAATATGTATACTACTTCAACACTAATTTTGTATTCATGATTATGTTGACAACCCTGTATTTGATGTTTTTTCATTACATGAAGAATCCATATGATTGACAATTGAACAATGGAGTTTTAAATCTGTGATATTATCCTTGATTTATGCAACGGTCCTGGTGGAAGTAAAGATATATTAAAAGTTGTTTTAGGATCGATTCAAAGTATTTTATGATTGTTTTAATTACTCTATTAAATTGAGTACATAGTTCTTATTTATAAGGTATGTTACAAATCTATTGAATGAATTAAATTTTAATGATTCCAATCTATCATACAACATTCTTAGAACTAATCAACCAAAGGAAAAGATATATGTTCTATATATTTAGCCAGGGTATTCTCTCTCTATAAAAAAATATATAACTATATATTTTTTGAATATATTTTGAATATGTAACTAATGTAAATATTGAGTGACACATTTACTACAAAAAAGGATAAACTTTGAGGATATACATATTTCAACCTCATTCTAAAATGTTACTATTGTTTTTTTCTTTTTCATAATTTTATTGAAGATTATCTACCTCAAGGATCTATTCAAAGATATCCTTAATTGAATAACAAAATATTTGAAGAGGAAGATCTATATTTGGTTAGTATCTTCTACAATTGTGAACAAGAACCTATCAATTCAACAAATCAAACTCTTTTGATTTATTAGAGTGTTAACAACAAGAAATCCGTTGTGAAAGAGTATCATTTTATCAAACAAATCCTTGAAAAATCAGTTTTATGTAAAATAACAAGAAGGATTTATTTAGTCTTTTTGTAAAGATTCCAACTTACAGAACTCCTCTATTGTTTAAATTTCTTTTGATAATAAGACATTTTCTAGTGAAAATCACCAAGCTCGTAGAGTGAGTGTTGTTGAAGTGGACTAAGGGGTTTTTGTTCCTAGAACAACTATAAAAATTGTTGTGTTATTCTTTATTATTTAGACACTACTCAAATAGCGTACATAATAGAACGTTTCACAACTACCTAAATCACAAGTAATATTAAAACATAGAATCTGTCCAGAGTATCGGAAAGAAAAAATCCACCCCCCCCCTCTTGTGTATCATTATATTTTTTATTCCAAACATATGGTTCCCATTTAAATTCTCAAAACTTATGGTTCCACCATAGTACTTTTATTAGGCCAATTTGTTTGTTTCTTAGTGTTATGTCTCTTTGATATAAGATCTTTGGAAGCTTTTAGTCATATGAAAGATCATTATCCAAAAGTACCACCTCCAATTTAAATATGTTTAAGGGGTTTGTTATGTAGTTCTATAAGAGAGATAAATAGAACACATAATTTACTTAAGATAGGTTCAGTTTAAATTGTGGTCAATAGGCAATTGCTCTAATACGTTCAAGAATTTAAATTGGTCAAATAAATATAGGACTAATTGTTCCTGTCTTCCCAAAACAATTTATTTTATTCTATAGTGACATATTAAGGAATAACTCATCTCTGACCTCAAACTCAAGGTATTATCAATGATTTTATACATACATTTTTTTGTGTAAATTTCACAGATTTCATATGAAACTAAATGGTTTTAACCTTCCTCGTCATTTCTTATATAGGATCGTGTCCTAGAAGAATCCTCTCACCAACTTCATCGGAGTATAAAAGAGTGTGATACTGCTTCCCTTATAGTGCCTTAAGATGCACCATTTTAATACTATAATGGAAACTAATGTTATATGAGAACTCTACTAAGGGATGGTGTTGGTCCCATTATCATTGGAAATCCAATGAATGTGGTCTCATCATATCTTAAAGTTTTTTTGATGGTTCTCTCTGACTAATTTCACATCTAAGGGTCATAATAAGTACTAAAATCCATCTCTGTATCAGGTTATTATTGAAGGCTTCTCTATAACCTCAAGGAAAACCATGGATCTATTTCAGGTAAAATGAATATTTTTACTCTAAGAAATCTTACCACTTCTCTTATGTTGATAAAAATGAATTTTTTAAGATATAAATATTCCCTGATATAAATTATATATATTGTCGTTGTACGAAATCAACTACCACTAAAATGGAAATATTTTCTTTATATGTTCGGTGGAGTCCTATGATGAAATCCATGGTTATGTTTTCCAATTTATTTATTATTATGTTAAATGGTTTCATCAGGCCCTAAGTTATATTTCATTCATCATTTACTTGTTCGAACACAAGGCATTGGGATACAAATTCTACAATTTCCCTCTTTATGTTATCTCACTATAGGTTTTTCATAAATATCTACAAATAAAAGTTCATCCTAAATGAAAAGATAATTACAAGCTTTAGTCACAATCTATAAGTTGCATATTCAGATTAAAAAATTTATGGGACACATATCTAGTTTCGAAAAATTATAACTCCATAATTATAAAATTTGAATTCCAAAATATTGACTACCATCCTATATAGATTCTCATCATCTATATGATCCTCAATGATCCTCCCATGAATGAATGGTTGATAATGTTAGATTTGGTTGCCTAGAACCAACTAATTTGTACTTTATTCATTAATAAAATCCGTATCACATCTTGATTATTATTCTGCATGATAATGCATGTGATAATGTCCTAAGGATAGCTATTGCATTAAAGGGTCATGGAGGATCCCTGCTACGATGGGAACCCGGAAGTGCCATAACACTGTTCTTGAATAGATTTTCTATGGCCAGATGATGTTATTTCAGGGACACAAATAATATAGGTCATTAGGGGTGAGGACTCATAAAACATTGAGGCACCTTCTCATGGTGTGCGCCCTTGGTAATATCAAGTTGGATATTATGAGAAAAAGACCCACCAGTAGGAAATCCACATTTCATAGTGTCATTGGATGTTCATATCTACAGACGTGTATTTTGGTCCATAGACTTTAATATTATTATTAATGTGTATTACAACTCGAGCACTTAGATGTATTGACGAAAACTATGATGACACACTGTTCGCAGGGAGGTAGGATACGTTGGGTGCGTCACGAGTAATACTACATTAATAGATGATGCGAGAAAAGTTTTGTCCCTTCTGTTCCATAATGAAAGTATATATCTCAGGACTTTTGATGAAATTGATATAGCCTAAATAAATCCATGTCCATGGTAAAGTATGGGAAAGTTCAATTCCGGATAGTCAAAGAAAGAATAATCGGGCACATGGGTTGATGGCACTAGCATGCAACCCGCTTGATTAGAGATATCGAGGTAAAGGGATTATATTACACGGTAAGAATTTGTATGAGGTGACATGTCATTGCGGCATTAACTTCTTTCTCTATGGGTGCCTTGGTGTGTTGCTAGACGCTAACCTTGTACTTTAGGCAGGCTCTGGCTAATTCCACTGAGAAAGGGGCCTAGAGGGTCACACACTAAGTGTGTCCATGTATCTCAGTTAAATATTAATTTAACAAGTTAAATAAATATTATTCCCAACTGTAGTTTAATAATTATTTAAGGATTCATGATTATATTTATTTCGGCGCTAGTTATTCGAGAGAATATATTTTGGGTGAAATAATACATATATTAGCGAGTAATGCATTAACATTTATTTAAGAAATAAATAACCATTAATCAAAGACTAATTAATGTGGTGGAGGAAATAAAGGAAAGTGGAAAATATAAATACACATCATGTATATTAAATATACACGTCGTACAGTTTTATGGAAAATTAGTACATGCTGTGTATTAATGATTACACACTGTGTAGTTTTTCTAGTCGGGATTTTGAGGATATAATATTGTTTAACTAAATGATATTTATTATAATCAGTGTGGGTGCATGTCAAGGAATTAATAATTCGACATGGGGGTTTTCAATAATAGTTATTGAAATAAATAAAATGTGTAACGCGTTTATTTATTTTCATAACTCTATAACCTCAAACCCGATTATAAATATCCTCACAACCCCAAAATTTTTCCTCAATCGTTGTGCACAATAATTCAAGAGAATTATTTCATGGCCGAATGAACTCCTTCCACTAAGAATGCTCTCAAGACCGAGATACCAAGGCGATCGAATGCGGACATCGCAAGTGAAGGTTCTTTTGCGCTAGAACCCGGAGATCAATTCGGCGACATCCGGAGATACGCGGCGTACACGTGTGGATCACCACTAGAGGAATCCTACACTTTTATTCTACGACGCAACGACAGATCACATGATCGTCACTGGAGACATCAATGAAGAAATAATTCCACCAAGGTAATTCTTGTTAATTAATTAAATTAATTATAACCAACATATATTGATCCTATCTCTGTAATTCCGAGATTCCCTCTTAAGTTTTTTGTTCTTCGTTCAATTTTTAAGATTCATCATTTTACATCGTGATGGATCTCAGATTGAACGTTGTTTAAACGTTAAAATAAAAGTTGGTCAAACCCACCAACATGCTTCCGCTACGCCCGAAACCTACAAGTGGTATAAGAGGGGTTATATCATTGATTATAATTATTTAGTTTTAAGTTGGTAATCTACACATAAATAATTTAGTTCTTTCAATTCAAGTTAATAGTTATTTAAATTTGAATCCTGAGATCTGTTCCTCCTCTATTTTTTCTCGTTCACCATCCAGAAATGACCTTTTCTTTTAATTTTCGATTAAAATAAAATAGAGGATTTCATCCGGAGGAGCCAAAAATTCATGGCTGTACAACATGAGAATACACGGCGTGTATTCCGAAGTACACGCCATGTAGTCTAGGTTCATGCATCAGACTGGTCTTCCAAATCAAGCCATGTACTGATCCTATCCAAGTCATTTATGACACCGCGTGTTGACTATGAACAGGTGGCACATGGTTTCGGGATTACGTATCGTGTGGTCCAACAGAACACGGCGTGTAGTCCTTTCGGTTTAGGGTTGGACCATGTACCCTGTACATGGCTTTCCTGGCTGGAAACTGTGTAACGCGGAAACTACACGGCATGTATCTCACTGTACACGCCGTGTACTCTGAAAATTTCCGAAGTACATTAACACACCATTTCCCCAGGCGTGTACTTCGGATGGACGGTGAAGAAATGTACACATCATGTAGTCGGAACTACATGCCGTGTAATCACCCAAATTACATAGATTTATTAAAATTTATTATTATATTATACAAACCCTCGAGACGTGTACCATAGTGCAGTCGTAAAGTTGAGGCACAACACATGATAGGTGTTTTATATATGTGTGTTTAATTTAAAATCTGCATAATAAATGGGAATTCACCGGGTTGCCTCCAAGGTACAGGTTACGTTCAAGGATAATTTTAAATGAATTTATTTGTTTAAAATTATGATGGATGAGAATCTCAAGAAAAATCAGAAAATGATTTAAGATAAAAGGATTGATTAATTAATGATAATTAATTGA
Source organism: Viscum album (assembly GCA_963277665.1). Classification (NCBI taxonomy): domain Eukaryota; kingdom Viridiplantae; phylum Streptophyta; class Magnoliopsida; order Santalales; family Viscaceae; genus Viscum; species Viscum album. The sequence goes on along the minus strand of OY728148.1, from coordinate 1,233,123,866 downwards.
TTTGAGCGTGATTTGTCTTAAGCAAGAATGATTAAAGAATTGAATTCTACTTTTATTTATGCGTAAATATCGTTGCATTTATGGATGATCATGGGCTAGACCAAGACCTTTTTATGTGAATGGTTTCATTTAATTTATTTATTTAAATTTTTTTGGCATGTGATCCTTCTCCTCATTAATATGTAGGGCCTGCGTTCCCAAGGATTATTTTATCTAAAACCCCATTTTTACCCCTGACCTGCATGTGAGATAAATGCATATGTAATGGATGGAGCTCCCAAGCTAGTGGAGGTGTCTCAAGTCAGAAGCCGAGGTGAAACCAATCCAAGGAGATACAAAGGTGATAGGTGGAAAGCTGTAAAGACGAACCCACAAGGTTCAGGGTGTTTCTCCCATAGGTCTTGGGTTATTTTATCAACCTCTAGATAAACTAACCAATAGAAAATCTCATGATCATACAATTTATTTTATTTCAGTCATTTGCATGGTTTATTTATTATGGTTGTGTCATCACGATCACACAATTAATGAATTAAACATGCATGCAAGATAGAACTAAAATAAAAACCGGCTTATGCGTAAATATTATCTTAGAAATGGTTAATCACTTAAGTATATCCCACTTAATATTAACAAGCATGTAATCAAAGATAATAAAATGGAAATTTATTTATAAGGATAAAATCCCTCAAAAGAAATATTAAGTCTGTATAGCCTTCCATAATCATGGTTAGAATCGAACCATAGTTCAAAGTACTTGACCAACCCTAGTTGGGGTACTTTCAATTATCGGGGAATTATAATTCAAGGTTTTGGGTTGACTTGAATTTGTTCACATCAAGGGTTGACTGCCACAACAGGATCTGGTGTGACCAAGAGGCAAAGGTTGAGAATATCCAAAATAAAAGGATTTCAGGATTGGGGAGTCCACTCATTGGATCAAGGAGCTGCGAGTTAATGCAGTTGGCATTTTGAATGGCTATCTAAAACCCTTCAAGTTTCTTGAACAACCCAATTTGGGGTAATGATAAGGTAAATATGGATCCTTTCCACTATAATATTCTACCAACAGAATATTCTGAAGTCAATGGTGAGGGCTATTGGATTTTGATAAAATAGTGGGAGACTAATAAGTATTAATTTTTTTAATTCTCTCAGTTTTGTAATAAATTACTAAACCATTGATCATCTTAATTTGTAGAAACGACAAGAAAATGAATTAAAACATATCATTGTGAACCATACTTGAGAAGGAAATCCTTCTCACCGGCACCAATTTCCAAGAGTGGCAGAGGCTTTTATGTGTCATCCTTCTCCACGAAAGGAAATTGTATGTACTAGAAGAGCCTATTCCAATTGCACCTACGAAAGAGGCTAGAGATGAGGAATTATATCTCTATATTAAACACATGGATAATGCCATAGATGTCTAGTGTTTCAGGCTATCATCCATGTCTAATGAGCTCTTGAAGAAACATGAAAAAATGGAGCATATAACATGATTTCTCACCTTAAGAATCTCTACCAAGAGAAGGCGAGACAGGAGAGGTATGAGATCTCCAATTCTTTGTTTACAACTAATCTTGGAGAGTCTGCACCAGCTGGGCCTCATTTTTTAAATCTTATTGGCTACATTTAACGCCTGGATATCTTAGGAATTAAATTCCATGATGAGTTGCGTACAGATGTCATCCTAACATCACTGCCCAAGACCTTCTCTAGATTTATTGTCAACTACAACATACGCAACAATGAGAAGAGTCTATCAGAACTTCTGACCTTGATTATCTAGGTAGATAAGGACATGGGACATGAGAAACCCACATTCCTTATGGTGAATTAGAAAAGGAAGGACCAGGAAAAGGGTCCAAAGACTTATAAACAGTCTGAAGCCCCTGAGCATCGACCTTCCAAGAAGGGGAAGAACTAGAGGAATGGAAAGGAACGGTAGTATAGCGACCCGGCCTTTTCTTACATTACTTTTACATCATTTCAAATATAAACAACATAATAGTGTTAGACATAGAGGATCCAAAGGTTTAGTGTCTTGGTCAAACTGGGACCATACATAACAAATACACAACAAGTATGAACATTTATTTAATTTCTTCTTCTCTATCTTCTTATTGTCACTTGTACTCTCTTTAGTATATGTAGCCACCTGAGGATATACATCAAAAGGGGTGAGCTAAAATCCCAGTAAGAGGATATATAAGAACAATATATCATGGGGGTGAGCATAACCATAACATAGTCAAAAGACCATGAACATGAGAGGATCATAAATAAAAGACTTGAAATGTGGAAATGCATAAAAATAAAACATCATGTCTTAGTGGTTAACTACCACAAATACTTGTGAACCAAGCTAGAATATTGTTCACACATCATTTCAAATTTACTCATGAGATTCATCTCTTTACCCAATGCATTTGAGCGCTATATAATTCGGGGTGCACCCGTCACATTTAAATATTCATATTGCGCTATATAATTCTGGGTGCACCCATCACATCATAACATTATCATTTATCATGCATGCCACAATGAAAATATAACATAAATGAACATAACTAACCCATGAAATGGAATGGGTTTCATATCATAAGAAAACGTTCATAAACATTGGGTTCCAAAAAGAAAGAGGGAACAACATTCTTGATACAAGAACCATCAACCTTGAATGAGAGGTAAAAGTTTAGTTCTTAAGAGAAGAGTTCTTTCAGAAAACATTTGGATGGATAGAAAACTTCATTAGAAAACATGTATATCCCAGAAAAGGAAATACAATGATGACCAAATGATCTTTAAGTATTAACTATATCAAAAATGGAGTGAAATAGGGAGAACCCGAAGGATGAAAGTTGGGTTCGAAAATTTCCCCTTACCTTGTACCCGAATGATTCCATCTCATTAATGTCCTGTATAATGAAATTATATCCATTAATTAAAAATAAAATACCATGTGTACATTAATAGGGTTTATTCTGGTTTAATTATGTCATTTTATGTTCCTTTGGATGACTTATAGAGTTTAAAAACATTGATCGAGGATGTTCATTTTTATGGTTTTTCTTGGGTGGTTCACTTGTATTCTTAAATTGAAGTTTGGGTATAACATGAGTAAACATTCATAAATGATATTAAATGTCATTAATGATATTACAGGAGGTTTAATTATCTTATAATTAATTATATTAGATCTATTTGGATGAATCAATAGATAAGAATTAAATGATGGTTATTTTGGTAAATTTGGGCGGTTTTTGGATCACAACGAACTTGTTTTAACTTATCAATTAGTAACATGGACATAGGTTTTTTACATTACTTTAAATAGGAAATAAAACATATAAAATATTCTGGTTCAACCATAAAAATTGTTTCATGACCATATCTGAAGGTAGAAATGGAAGAAGAAATCATGTCATTCTTGAAGGTGATAAATTAACACCACACAAACAACATTCTATTTAATAAAATAAAAGGAAGAGGTATAGGTAGTTGGGTGATATAATATCCCATTATAATCATAAAATTACATTATATGTATAATAATGGAGTTATAATACAAGTTAGATGATGATAGGTGGGGAGAAATCATGAAATGAACTTGAACCTAAAAGGAAATTAAAGGAGAAGAGGGAGGGAAATTACCTCTAGAATCCTTTTCTTGAGAACCCCCTTAAGGGCCTATGCTTGGTATTTTGATGAGACCATAAGCTCTTGGACGTGGGGGAGGGGCTAAGGAAGGTTTTTGTGTAGAGTTTAGAGAAGTCTTGGAGCTTGAGAGGTGTGAGGAAATGAGGGTGTGAAGGGTGGCTTTTATAGTGGAGGGAGATATGTTTCCTTAATATAAAATTCATTAGTTTATTATTTCCCCAAAAGACAAGGAATAGTGAGTCTTGAACGAACAAGAATAGTAATTTTATAATGTGATCCCGAACCAAGTGGGCTTACATCAGTAGAAAATCACACATGAACATATAAGTAGCTTATTTTGCTTATTTTGTAAATTACGGTATTTCACTATTCATCAATAATTCATGTATCTCAGAAAAATCCCAAAAATTTACCCCTACCATTTTTTGACGTGTAGAATCCAAAAATGAAGTCCATTTTTCAAAAATAATTTTCTAAATATTATTAATTTAATATTTAATTAAAATCATAATTTACATAATAAAAACATTTTTTAGGATTAAAACTGATTTTATAGTGCTTTCAAAAATTACGTAGGGTCTTATAAAATTCTATAAAAACTATAATACATTGATTAAATAATTCATGAACAAATTTTTGGGAAATAAATATTCTTTTAAATTAATTAATTTATTATTTATGACTTACAAAATACTGAAATGTTTACTAAGGTCAAATTGTCACTTTCTAAGATGTCTAAATTTTATTTAATTATTCATAGGTAATGTTAATCTTATAATGGATGATTTACTATCCATAAGGGTCATATTAATATTAATAAGGTTATGTTACTACTCACTAGGGTAGGTCACTATTCACCAAAAATTATTTTTGTTTCATTAGACTCCAAAAATCATGTTGAACACAACCGTGTATGTCGGATTTTCAAAATTCCAAACATAGGAGTGAAAAAATTATTTTTAAAGGTCAATTAGCACTTAGTAGTTCATTATTTTGTGTTTTTATGACATAAATATAAGAATGTAATTTTCTATTGAAAAACATTGGGTCGTTACATTCTTCCCCCCTTAAAGAAATTTTGCCCCTAAAATTTCAGTTTACACAAAAAGGTGAGGGTACTTCTCTTTCATTCCCTCTTCTGGTTCATAAGTTGCTTCCTCAAACTTATGGTTTCTCCACAACACTTTGAAAATATGGGTTGTCTTATTACAAATAACCTTATCTTTCCAGTCTAGAATCTTTACATGCTGCTCCTCATAGGAGAGATCATCTTCCAGCTGCACCACCTTTGAGTTTAGTACATGTGAGGGGTCTGGTATGTACTTCCTCAGTAGTGATACATGAAACACATCATGAACTTGAGCCATATTCGGTGGAAGTTCAAGATGATAGGCCATGGATCCTATGTAGTCAAGGATCTCAAAAGGGCCAATATACTTTGGGCTTAGCTTCCTTTTTTTCCCGAATCGCATGACTCTCTTTGATGAAGATATTCCAACGAAGACTTTATCTCCAATGTCGAACACCAAGTCCCTTCGATGGTTTTCAGTATAGCTCTTTTTCCAACTTTGAACAGCTTTGATGTGTTTCTGGATTACTTGAACCTTCTCTATCTTCTCTTGAACAAGACCGGGCCCATGTAGCTTTCTTTCTCCAACTTCATCCCAACAGGTTGGAGTTCTTCATCGCTTCCCATAAAGAGCTTCATACGGAGCCATCTGAATACTTGAGTGGAAGCTATTGTTGAATGAGAACTCAACCAATGGGAGATTCGGATCCCAACCACATTTGAATTCAAGAGAGTAGGTTCTTAGCATATCTTCAAGAGTCTGAATAGTCCTTTCAGACTGGCTATCAGTTTGGGGGTGATAGGTCGTGCTGAAACTTAATTCAGTACTCAAATAATGTTGAAGGCTCCTCCAGAACATAGATGTGAACCTTGGATCATGGTTAAATACAATTGAGAGTGGAACATCGTGCAGTCTCACCACATCCTTCACATATATCTTTGCAATTTTTTCAAGTGAGTGGTCTTCCCGAATAGCAATAAAATGGGCAGTCTTGGTGAGTCGGTCAACCACAACCCATATCGCATTATTTCACTCTGACGTCTTCGGGAGACCCGTGACAAAGTCCATAGTAATAGTTTCCCATTTACACATGGGTATAGGCAATGGCTACATCATAACGTTGGACATTTTTCCCTCATCTTTAACTTGCTGACATACCAAGCACCTTGATATATATTCTGCAGTCTCCTTCTTCATGTTATCCCACTAGAAGTGTTCTCAGAGATCATGATACATCTTGGTACTCCCAGGATGGATAGAGAAAGTTGAGCTATGTGCATTATCCAATATCTCCTTCTTTATCCCAGGTGATGAAGGCACACAAATCCGCGTTCCAAACCAAATCACACCATCATCATCGATATGGAACTCTTGCAGCTTCTCTTCCTTTCCTACATTCACACTCTTTTGTATCTCCATATCATCCCTTTGTTCTTCCATAATCTTCTCCTGGATGGATGGTTGTGCAATCATTTGGGCAAGGTAGGATGTATCCCCTGACCTTATGATTTCCAAATCCATTCTTTGAATATCCAATAAGATTGGGTCTTTCTCAATCCGCAACATGGATAGAGTAGTAGGTTCTTTTCTACTTAGAGCAGCAGCTACCTTGTTCGCTTTACCAGGATAATATAGAATAGAGCAATCATAATCCTTGATTATCTCTAACCATATCCTTTGACGCATGTTGAGTTTGTGTGAATATATACTTTAGGCTCTTGTGGTCAGTGTATATGTCACACTTGTCGCCATAAAGATAGTGCCACCAGATTTTCAAGGAAAAAATCACGGCTTCTAGCTCTAGATCATGTGTCGGGTAGTTCTGCTCGTCGATCTTCAACTGTCGTTGGGCATAGGCTATCACATTATCAATTTTCATGAGTACACAGCCCAAGACTTTCTTTGAATCATCACTGTATATCACAAAACTTTCTCCACTTTTCGGTAGTGTGAGTACAGGTGCAGTGATCAGCCTTCACTATAGCTCCTTGAAGCTTCCCTCACATTCTTCCGTCCAGACATACTTTACCCCTTTCCTTGTTAACTTAGTTAGTGGTCTTGACAATCGTGAGAAGTTTCTCACAAAACGTCGGTAGTACCCAGCTAATCCAAGAAAACTACGGATTTCTATGACACTAGAGGGCTTGGGTCATTCCTCAATCGCCTTTTTCTTTGAAGGATCCACATAAATTCCCCCACTTGTGATCACATGTCCCAAGAACATGACTTGATTCATCCAAAAGTCATACTTGCTGAACTTTGAATACAACTTATCCTTTCTCAATGTCACCAACACAAGTCTTAGATATTCTTCATGTTCCTCCTTTCTCATGGATTAGATGAGAATATCATCGATAAACACTACCAAAAATTTATCGAGGTATTGTCTAAAGACTCTATTCATCAAATCCATGAAGATTGTAGGGGAATTAGTAAGTCTGAAGGGCATCACCAAAAACTCATAGTGCCCATACCTTGTACGGAAGGTAGTCTTCTGAATGTCTTCCTTTTTCACCATTACCTGATGATATCCAGAATGAAGATCCACCTTTGAGAAGTACTGAGATCCTCTTAACTGGTCAAACAAGTCATCAATCCTTGGGAGATGATAGTTGTTCTTTATGTTGATCTTGTTGAGTTCCCAATAATCGATACACAGACGCATGGTTCCATCCTTCTTCTTCACAAAGAGCACTGACGCACCCCAAGGTGATGCACTAGGGCGTATGAAATCTTTGTCTAAATGCTCTTGTAGCTGCTTCTTTAACTCCTCCAATTGGATAGGAGCCATCCTATAGGGGCACTTGGAGATAGGAGTAGCTCCAAGTATGAGTTCAATTGAGAACTCTACCTCATGATCTGGGGGAATTCCGGGTAACTCTTCAGGAAATACATCACAATATTCCCTCACGATGGACATTTCCTCAAGGTTGGAACTTCCTTTGACTCAACCATTTGGGTGAGGTATGGTTCTTCATAGGGAATCAACACCCACACCATTGAATGATTTTTTAAAGGAGATTCATGATCTTCCTTTCATTTGTAGAGGAGCATGGGATGGTTGAGAATATGGAAAGATATTTACTTTTCTCGACAGTTGATATGTACTCTATACAACGAGAGCTAATCCATTCCCATCATAGCGTCAAATTTCACCAAGGGAAGTATTACGAGTTTTTTCGGAAGAATCTTCCCACATACACCAACAAGAGAAGAGTTAAACACTTGGGTTGAAATGATTTCACCACTTGGTGTTTTTACAGATATCTCTACTTCAAGGTTTCGGGGCTTTGATTCTATAGTTCTAGAAAACTTGCAAGATATAAAAGAATGCGTAGAACTAGAATCAAATAAGACTTTATCCATTCTTGAGTGAATAAGAAGTGTACCTTGTATGACTTCATTACCATGCTCTACCTCCGCAGCAGTGATTGCATAATCCTTCCCTTGTTCCTTTGTCTTTATTGGAAGCTAACGCTGATTACCCATGAGAACTCGAGGTTTAGTGCACTGGTTTGCATAGTTCCCTAGCTCCTTACAATTGTAGCATTGAACCATGAGTGGTTCTCTCCTTTAATCGGCTACATTCTTCTTCCTTTTTGTGTATTTTCAACACTCTTGAGCGTGGTGTCCTTCTTTCCCACACTTGAAGAATTTCCTCGTCCCTTTGAGGCAGTTCCCATGGTGCAACTTCCCACATTTTTGGCATGTGGGTCGTTGATTTTTCTTCCCACCTTTATCATTAGATCCACCATCTTGAAACTCTATATTTTGTTTTCATATCACCATAGCCATGGGACCATTCTCAAAACTCCATCTCCACATTGAGAGCACACCGAACAACTTCTTCATAACTCCCAAAGTCTCAAATTTTAAGAGCCTTTTGATGGTGTGGTTTTAATCCACTAATGAATCTATCAATTTTTCTATCATTGTTGATAACAAAACCCGAATCATACCTTGTGGGCCTTGTGAAATTCTCTTTATAAGTTGTGACATATTCTCCTTCTTTTTTCTTGAGCTCTATGAATTCTCACTCCATCATCGTGCGAAGAGTTCGTGGGAAATACTTATTAAGAAACATTATCTTAAAGTCTTACCATTCCACATCTTCAATTTCCTCCCTTGGATTGGTGTTCTTAATAAAATCCCACCATTGATCGACTTCTCCATCTAGACGATAAATGGATAGATTCACCTTCTCCATCTCAGAATAGTGAAGCATAGAAAATATCTTCTCCATGGATTTGACCCACTATTCGTCAACTAGTGGATTGGAAGATCCACTAAATGTCGGTGATTGTTGCCGCATAAAACATTCACTAGCCAGTTGCTCCCTCTTTGGTGAAAGAGGACGTTCCCCATTATTATGGTCATTATTCATAACCTGAGATAATTGGGTAAGATTCTCCATGAAGTTTCGAACTCCACCTCCCAAATCATTAGGAATGTCATTCAGGCAATCGTTGCATTGGCCCTCGCATGAGTTGTTGGCCTGATTTCTCCGGGTTAGCACAATTTTATAAAATAGAAAAGGATAGAAAAAAAAATAACTAAAAAAGTCATGAATAACTTATTAATTTATACAATTATACCAAAAACATAACATATTTGATCCCTAGGTAAATATTCTTGTGTGCATATTTTTACTTAGTCTCATACTAGAAGTTTTCTCTAGGGTTCACTAATCCTAATTCCCAAATTAACTAAACCTTGCCTCTGATACCAACTATAGAGACCTGGCCTTTTCTTACATTACTATTAAATCATTTCAAAGATAAACTACATAATAGTGTTACACATATAGGATCAAAAGTTTTAGTGTCTTGGGAAACTAGAACCATATATAACAAATACACAACAAGTATGAACATTTATTTAATTTCTTATTTTTTAGCTTCTTATTGGCACTTTTCCTCTCCTTAGTACATGTAGCCACCTGAGGATATACATCAAAAGGGGTGAGATAAAATACCATTAAGACGATAGATAAGAACAATATATCATGGGGGTGATCATAACCATAACATAGTCAAAAGATCATGAACATGAGAGGAGCATAAATAAAAGACTAGAAATGTGGCAATGCATAAAAATGAAACATCATGTTTTAGTGGTTAACTACCACACATACTTGTGAACCAAGCTAGAATCTTGTTCACACATCATTTCACATTTACTCATGAGATTCATCACTTTACCCAATGCATTGTAGCACTATATAATTCCAAGCGCACCCGTCACATTTAAACATTCATATTGCGCTATATAATTCCGGGCGCACCCGTCACATAATAACATTATCATTTATCATGAATGCCACAATGAACATATAACATAAATGAACATAACTAACCCATGAAATGGAATGGTTTTCTTCTCATAAGAACACATTCATAAACTTTGGGTTCCCAAAAGAAATAGGGAACAACATTCTTGATACAAGAACCATCAACCTTGAATGAGAGGTAAAAGTTGAGTTCTTAACAGAAGAGTTCTTTCATAAAACATTTGGATGGACATAAACATCATTATAAAACATTTATATCCCAAAAAAAGAAATACAGTGATGACGAAATTATCTTTAAGGAGTAACCATATCAAAAATGGAGTGAAAGAGGGAGAACCCGAAGGATGAAAGTTGGGATCAAAAATTTCCCCTTACCTTGTACCCGAATGCTTCCTTCTCTTTAATGTCATTAATAATGATATTATATTCATTAATTAGAAATAAAAAACCATGTGTACATTAATAGGGTTCATTCTGGTTTCATTATGTCATTTTATGTTCCTTTGGATGACTTATAGAGTTTAAAAACCTTGATCGGGGATGTTCGTTTTTATGGTTTTTCTTTGGTGGTTCACACGTATTCTTAAATTGATGTTTGGGTAGAACACGAGTAAACATCCAGAAATGATATTACATGTCATTAATGATATTACAGGATCTTTAATGATCTTATAATGAATTATATTAGATCCATGTGGATGAATCAATAGATAAGAATTAAATGATGGTTATTTGGGTAAATTTGGGCGGTTTTTGGATCACAACAAAACTTGTTTTAAATTATCACTTAGTAACATGGCCATAGGTTATTTACAGAACATTAAATAGGAAATAAAACATATAACGTATTCTGTTTCAACCATAAAAATGGTTTCATGACCATATCTGAAGGTAGAAATGGAAGAAGAAAGCATGTCGTTCTTGAAAGTGATAAATTAACACCTCACGAACAATGTTCTCTTTAATAAAATAAAAGGAAGAGGGAAAGGGGTTTGGGTGATATAATATACCATTAGAATCAAAAAATTACATTATATGTATAATAATGGAGTTAATATACAATTTTGATGAATATAGGTGGGGAGAGATCAAGAAATGAACTTGAATTTGAATGAAAATTAAAGGAGAAGAGGGAGGGAAATTACCTCTAGAATCCTCCTCTTGAGAACCTCGTTAAGGGCCTATGATTGGTCTTTTGATGAGACCATAAGCTCTTGGACGTGGGGGAGGGGATAAGGAAGGTGTTTGGGCAGAGTTTAGAGAAGACTTAAAGCTTGATAGGTGTGAGGAAATGAGGGTGTGAAGGGTGGCTTTTATAGTGGAAGGGAGATGGGTTTCTTTAATATAAAATTCATTAGTTTATTATTTCCCCACAAGACAAGGAATAGTGAGTCTTGAAAAACCAAGAATAGTAATTTTATAATGTAATCCCGAACCAAGTGGGCTTACATCAGAAGAACATCAGACATGACCATATAATTAGCTTATTTAGCTTATTTTTTAAATTACGGTATTTCACTATTCATCAATAATTCAAGTATCTCAGAAAAATCCCAAAAATTTACCCCAACCATTTTTCGACATGTAGAATCCAAAAATGAAGTCCATATTTCAAAAAAAAATCTGAATATTATTAATTTAATATTTAATTAAAATCATAATTTACTTAAAAACAGTTTTTAAGATTAAAACTGATTTTATAGTGCTTTCAAAAATTATGTAGGGTCTTATAAAATTATCTAAAAAATATAATACATTGATTCAATATTTCATGAATACATTTAGGGATATAAATATTCTTTTAAAATAATTAATTTATTATTTATGACTTACAAAATACCAAAATGTTTACTAAGGTCAAATTTTCACTTTTTAAGATGTCTAAATTTTATTTAATTATTCATAGGTAATGTTACTCTTATGATGGATGATTTGCTATTCATAAGGGTCATATTACTATTCATAATGGTATGTTACTATTCACAATGGTAGGTCACTATTCACCAAAAAATTATTTTTGTTTCATTAGACTCCAAAAATCATCTTGAACACAACCATGTATGTCAGATTTTCTAAATTCTAAACATAGGAGTGAAAAAATTATGTTTAAAGGTCACTTAGCACTTAGTAGTTCATTATTTTGTGTTTTTATGACATAAATATAAGAATGTATTTTTCCATTGAAAAACTTTGGGTCGTTACAGGGAGGTGGTGTGATTTTCATGTGGCAAGAAAGGCCATTGGAAGAGGAACTGCACCCAGAAGCGTGGGGACGCTAAAGGTGCGTTCGTTATCTAGTTTAATATTTCTATTTCTACACATTAGGTATTAGATACAGCTTGGGGGGCTCACATATGTATTCAAATGTTGTAACCAATTAGATTTACAATGATTTCCAGAGGAGAGGTGGATCTTCGAGCTGCAAATGGCGCAAGGATGGCTGCGTTGGCTATTGGCGATTACCACCTCTCACTGCTGATTGGGATGATTTTTGTTTTACATAACTGTTATTATGTGCCCAGTGTTACCAAGAACATAATTTCTGTATCTTATTTGTATATGGATGGATTTGTTTTCAAATTTGGAAATAAGGGTTGTCTCTTTTATAAGAACAACGTTTGTTATGGTATGACACATTTAAAAAATGGTTTTTATGTATTAAATTACAAAAACCAAGTGTTGGAAATTGATAATGAAACAAACTCACATGACTCATACATCACCCAATTGTGGCATCACCGTCTCAGTCATGTGAATGAGAAGCGCTTGACAAAGCTCTGCCAAGATGTCTATTTAGACTCTACTGAACTAAAACCACTTGATAAATGTCACACTTATTTACAAGGAAAAATGACCTAGCCGCCTTTTGGTGGACAGGGTGAATGGGCCACAGATCTTCTAGGTTGGTACACACGGATGTGTGTAGACCATTTCCAGTAGAAGCTAGAGGTGGATATTCTTACTTCATTACTTTTACCGATGATTTGAGTATATATGGATATGTCTACTTAATGAGGTATATGTCAGAGGCCTTAGAAAAATTTAATGAATTCAAGAATGAATTAAAGAATCACCTTGGTAAGAATATAAAGAAACTTCGATCGGATCAAGGTAGAGAATATCTGAACCAAGAGTTCAACGATCTTCTACGGGAGTCTGGGATTCTATCTCAGCTCACTGCTCCTTATACACCACAGTGGAATGGTGTTAGTGAAAAGAGGAACCACACCTTGTTGGACATGGTGAGGTCAATGATGAGTTATGCGGATCTTCCATTATCCTTTTGGGGATATGCATTACAAACTGTATCATACACATTAAACCGAGTACCAACTAAGGTAGAAAATGGAATTCCCTCTAAGCTATGGAATAGAAAGAAACCCATTTTTTCACACACACGTGTATAGGGATGTGAGGCATTTGTTAAGGCCTCCTCAGGAAACCAACTAGCACCCCGGAGCATGAGGTGTATCTTTATTGGATATCCCAAGGAAACGAAAGGGTATTACCTATATAACCCTTCAGAGATGAAAGTGACTTTCACCAGACAAGTTGTCTTTCTTGAGAGGGATCACATCCTCAAGAAGGATAGTGGGAGAAAGATTTAATTCGATGAAGTTGATTCCTAAGATACATAGGAGTTGGTATAGGAAAAAGTTCCATAGGTCCCCGTGGAAGATGTTCTAGAAAAACAAGTACTGCGTATGAGCTCAATAGAGGTAAGGGAACCAGAGAGATTTGGTTTTTTAGTCACCGAGGATGGTGAATCATTATTGTTGGACAATTATGAACCTATCTCCTACAAGGAAGCAGTAAAAAGCTCAGAAGCTTCAAGATGGCTAGAAACTATGAATTTTGAGATGGATTCCATGTATCCGAACCAATTCTGGGTTCTGGTTGATGAGCCAGTTGATGTAAATCCTATTGGATTAAAATGTTTTTTCAAGAGATAGCTGAACATGGAAGGACAAGTTAGAACCTATAAAGTAAGGCTATTGGCTAAAGGGTTTAGACAGCGTGAAGGAATTGACTATGATGAAACATTCTCACCAGTTTCCATGTTTAAATCCATAAGAATCATACTTGCCATAGCAGCTTACCATGACTATGAGGTTTAGAAAATGGATGTCAAAACAGTATTCCATAACGGGAACCTTCAAGAAAATGTCTATATGACACAACCAGAAGGGTTTGTGACACTAGGTGAAGCCAAATGGGTGTGCAAGTTACAGAAATCCATTTATGGATTAAAGCAAGCATCCAGGTCACGTAACATTCGATTTGATGAAGCCATAAAGGAATTTGGGATAATTAAGAACTAATGTGATCCATGTGTTTATAGCTGGTTTAATGGGAATGGGATTGTTATCCTAGTAGTATATGTTGATGACATATTTCTTATTGGAAACGATGTACCAGTCTTATAGTCTGTTAAGGACTGGTTGAACAAGTGTTTCTCCATGAAGGACTTGGGTGAAGTAGCCTACATTCTAGGGATCAAGATCATTTGTGATAGATCCAAGAGGCTTCTTGGACTAAGTCAGGGTATATAAATTGACCAGATACTAAAGAGATGTAGTATGGAACAATCCAAGACGGGATTAGTTCCAATGTCACATGGCCTACATATTTCTAAGAAAATGTGGCATTAGACACAACAAGAGAACGATATAATGAGTACGATCCCATAATTATAGGGTATAGGATACATCATGTATGCCATGTTATGTACAAGGCTTGTTGTTGTCAATACACTGAGCATGGTAGGCAGATATCAAGCAGATTTAGAAGAACAGCATTGGACTGCTGTTAAGACTATCCTTAAGTATCTGAGAAGAACTAAGGATATGTTCTTGGTGTATGGAGGAGACGAGGAGCTTTTCATTAGAGGGTATGTTGATGCTAGTTTTCAGACATATTAGAACGATCTGAAGTCACAATATGGATATGTTTTCTGTCTCAATGGAGAAGCTGTGAGCTGGAAGAGTTCAAAGCAGCCAGTTGTCGCCGAATCTACAGTAGAGTCTGAATATATAGAGGCTTATGATGCAGCTAGGAAAGCCGTCTGGATTCAGAACATTGTCCATAATCATGATGTGGTGCCTAGCAGTAACAATATCATTATATTGTATTGTGATAATACTACAGTGGTGGCTCTTGCAAAAGAACCAAGGTCACATCAACAGAAAAAGAATATGCTCCGAAAGTATCACCTCTTGAGGTATTTCTATCAAAGGGGAGAAGTTGCAGTGAGCAGAGTGTCCAGGGAAGAGAATGTGGAGGACCCCATGACAAAAGGCATATCTCAGCAAAAGCATGAATATCATGTGAGAGCTAGCGGGCTAAAGGTTGTTAGTAGTTGGCTCTAGTCCAAGTGGGATTCTGTTAGAGTTGGTTTCCGAGAACCAATTACATTGTACTTTATTTATTAATAAGCCTTATCACATCTTGATTGCTCTTCTGCGTGACAATGCATGTGATAATGTCTTAAGGATAGCTGTTGCATTAATGGGACATAGAGGATCCCTGCTATGATGAGAACCCGGAAGTGCCATAACACTGTTCTTGAATATATGTTCTATGGCTGGATGATGTTATTTGAGGGACACAAATAATACAGGTCATTAGGGGTGAGGACTCAAAAAACTTTGAGGCACCTTCTCATGGTGTGTGCCCTTTGTAATATCCAAGAGGATATTATGAGAACATGACCATCCACTTGGAAATACAGATTTCATAGTGTCATTGGATGTTCCTATCTACAGACGTGTGTATTGGTCCTTAGACTTTAAGATTATTATTAATGGGTATTACAACTCGCACACTTAGTTGTATTGACGAAAAATGTGATGACACACTGTTCGCAGCGAGGTAGGAAACGTTGGGTGTGTCACTAGTAATACTACATTAATAGATAATGCGAGAAAGGATTTGTCCCTTCTGTTCCATAATGGAATTAGATATTTCAAGCCCTTTGATGTAATTGATATAGCCTAAATAAATCCATGTCCATGGTAAAGTATGGGTGAGTTCAATTCCAGATAGTCAAAGAAAGAATAATCAATCACATGGGTTGATGGAACTAGCATACAACCCGCTTGATTAGAGATATCGAGGAAAAGGGATTATATTACATAGTAAGAGTTCGTATGCAGTGACACATCATTACGATGTTAACTTATTTTTCTATGGGTGCCTTGGCTTCTTGCAAGATGCTAACCTTGGACTTTAGGCTGGCTCCTCCTAATGCCACTGAGAAATGGGCCTAGAGGGTCACACACTAAGTGTGTCCATGTATCTCAGTTAAATATTAATTTAACAAGTTAAATAAATATTATTCCCGAATGTGGTTTAAAAATTATTTAAGGATGCCTGATTGCATTTATTTTGACACTAGTTATTCGAGTAATATATTGTGGGTGAAATAATACATTTATTAGTGAGTAATGCAATTACATTTATTTAAGAAATAAATATCCATTACTCAAGGACTAATAAATGTGGTGGAGGAAATAAAGGAAAGTGGAAAATAAAAGTACACGCCGTGTATATTAAATATACACACCGTGTAGTTTTATGGAAAACAAGTACACACTGTGTATTAATGATTACACACTGTGTAGTATTTCCAGTCGGTATTTTGAGGATATAATATTGTTTTATTAAATGATATTTATTATAATTAGCGTGGGAGCATGTCAAGGAATTAATAATTCGACATGTGGGTTTTCAATAAGAGTTAATGAAATAAATAAAACACATAACACGTTTATTTATTATCATAACTCTATATCCTCAAACCTGATTATATATATCCTCACAACCCCAAAACTTTTCCTCAATCATTGTGCACAAAAATTATGGGGAATTCCTTCAAGTTCGAAATAACTCCTTCCTCCAAGAATTCTCTCAAGACCGAGAGACCAAGGCGATCGAAGGCGGACATCGCAAGCAAAGGTTCTTCCGTGCTAGCACCTGGATATACCTTCAGAGATGTCCGGAGATATGTGGCACCCGTGTGGATCGCCACTAGAAAAATCCTACACTTGGATTCTATGATGCAATGATGGATCACCTTATCATGACCATAGACATCAACGAAGAAATAATTCCACCAAGGTAATTCTTGTGAATTAATTAAATTAATTATAACCAACATATGATGATCCTATCTCTATGGTTCTGGGATTCCCTCTTATGTTTTTCATTCTTCATTCCATTCCGAAGATTTGGAGTTTTACATCATGATGGATCTCGGATTGAACGTTGTTTAAATGTTAAAATAAAAGATGAGAAAACCCACCAACGCGCTTCTGTTGCACCCGTAACCTACAGATAAGTTGTTTGAGAATGGTCGGAAAAAGATCCTTTACCATTCCTATGTCTATGAAAATTTGATCCTATTCAACCCTCATCATGTATATGGTTTCTTGATCCTTTCTACTGTGAATATTTTCCATTTCATTCACCTTCGAAGGAATTTAATGGATTTAACAATCACAATCCTTGATTAGCTCTAACCACAACAATTTTTACATATTGATACCAATTTTTCATGAATATATACTTAAGGATTTTATAATATGTATATACATCATTGTTCTCCTCATAGTGATAATTTCAAAAAAAATTCAAAAAAAGATATCTATAGCCAATTCTAGATAGTGGGTTCAATATTTGTACTCATATATCTTTAATTTTTAAGAGCCGCATGCTATCACTTTGTCATTTTTCATGATTACACAACCAAATAACATTTTGGATTCATTTCTCTAGATCATAAATCCTTCCCTAATGGTTGGTAGTGTGATTACAGATGCAATGATTATCCTCTTCTTTAACTCTTTAAATCTCACCTCACATTCACCAGAATAGACAAATTTTACTCCCATAAATGTTAACTTGTATAGTGGTCTTTAAAAATCCTGACAATATTCTAAAAAATGGAAGATATCTCCCAAACAATCCAAGGAAACTATGGATCTCTTTACATTTGTTAGTATATGACATCCATTAGTTTCCTCTCTCTTCAAATGATTCACATATATATCCCTTTCATGGAGAAAAATTCCCCATGAATCTCACTTTATCCATAGAAAAAAAAAATATTTGTTGTACTTTGAAAACTAATTTTCCTTTCATAAGGACGTCAACACAATATTCAAATACTCCTTATAATCCACCTTTCTTCGGGAGTAGATAATAATATCACCAATAAAGAATACCAAAAACTTATTGAAGTAATCCCTAAAGAATATATTCATTAATTATACGAATATAGATATAGGATTATTGATTCGAAATGGAATCTATATAATCTCATAGTGCATATAACTTATAAAAAAATTCCTTTGGTGATATATTCCTCATTCACCTTTACATGATAATATATTGATTGAAGATATACTTTAGTAAGGTACTGGGATCCCCATAGTTGATTTAAACAATCATCAATCTATGGTATAAGATACTAGTTCTTTATTGTGATCTTATTGAGATCATGATAATCAATGTATAGGTGCATTAACCCATCCTTATTCTTGAAAAAACTAACTATTTCACCCCATAGGGAATCACTTGGGTATATAATATAAAAACCTGACCTTAAACATTACATAATATGGAATTAAATGAATAATTCACATTGAGGATATTTTCAGGTTTATATTTTTATAGAATTATTCCATAACTATTACATTACATCTCAATATTTACAAGGTACACACTTCTACTCAGTTTCTATTTTTTAATAAAATAAAAACTCTTGCAAAAAAAGATCTATTTATAGTCCCATTTTTTAGACATTATGACTTTTCCTTGATCCCATCCTTGACCCTATTCATCATTAGGTCCTGTGAAAAACATTTCAAAACATGGGATGAGCATAAAAATATCAGTAAGGTTTATAAAAATAAGAAAGAAAACATTAGTTCATAATTGAATACATAACATATACTCTTATACACACCTCATTAAATCATAAGATTTATGAATAACACATAGAAAACATAAATCATAAAGTTAACTTGTGGCCTTCATATCATACTTACATTGTAGCTATCATAGCTATGTAGGGAGTTACATTTGGAATACCCATCATAGTATATTCCCTAAATCCCTTAGGAGAAGCATTCACATTCACCTTAATCACATTATCCATTGAATTTAGAGCTTTCTCAAGCTCACCCACCCTAGGTTTATCATTGAACCACCTGTATAGGTAATAATGCCCAAGAACCATAACATATTCGTAACACATAAAACAAACATAAAGGGAAGATAAACTTTACACATTTCAATCACAATATATCATTTAAATATATTTACAAAAAAAAATACATTATCAAAACAATTTTCATTACCAAAATATATAAAAGAGTATATGGTGTTTATTTTCCTTTTAAAACCTTACGACTTGTTAATGAAGCAAAAGATCAAATAATACTCACGACGGCGGAGAGGTCGTATTCACCAATTATGTTAAAAGAAACATTCTTTTTTGTCATTTAGAAAAATTATTCATAGAGAAAATATTCCTTTTGAATAAAATTAAAATTAAAAGGTTTTTATAAACTGTATAAAATAAATTCATGTATTAAAACAAAATATGCCTCGATGAAAGGAGACTGAGACGAAGTCCCTTACCTCATGTCTGACTTGACTCGTTCTTTCTTTAATATTCTGAATAATAAACTAGAGTTAATTTCTACGTGCTTAAGAACATATTTCAAGTTTATTATTCATTTTATATCACTTATTACCATGTTATAAACATTATGTAATCATTTATGTTAATAATGTTCGTTTTGTCGATATTTGGTACTTGAGTCAAAAATGGACTTCTTATAATTACAAGTTGTTCACATGTTCAAAATTTCATTATATACAGAATGATATTCCTGATTTAGATATCATATATATCATATATCTCTAGTATATACATGTATTTATAATATTACATAACATTTGGAGGTAAGAAATGAAATGCACTGTTCATGGAGACGGTAAGTCGTACGTACGCATGAGTGCTACTTTCATTTCTATTTCATATTTTAATGGAATTAAAACGTAATGATAAATAAATATATAATAATTACAGTATAATATCATTAAATCCATCCTTTATACGTCCCACATATGGAATTAATGAGTCATATCACTTTGAGGGGGCGGTAGTCCGCACTTCCTCAAATGAAATTATCGCGTTTACCCGTAATGGAAACCATAAAGGTATGATATAAAAGAAAAATACAGAAGAATAAATAAAACATAAACATAATATATATAATATATAAATATATTTTCATCTTAAGGTTCACCATGAGAGGTGTTAGGAGATAATCGAACAATCATTATTTCGTGAGGTGTTAGTTACCCATTCACAGAAACAGTGTGTTCTTCACCCATTAGATAGAGGTGTGTGTAAGTGTAGATCAAATAAATCTCATTAAAACATCCTTGTATATTTAGGATACTATAATTGTTATTAAATAAAGGAATAAAAATATTTTAGGGGTTTTAGAAGTAAAATATATAAAAGAAGTTAAGAGAAACTTTTACCTTTAATTTGGGTAACTCCATTTGGTTTTAACCAAAAGAACTTCTTAAAGTGTCTTATGCCTAAGGTAAGGATTTTAGGAGTATTAGAGTGATCTTGAGAGATTATTTGGGTATGGTTTGGATGATACAAGAGGCTTAAGATGTGTGAGGAATGGGTTATAAGTGAGGTATTATTATAAGGGAGAGGAGGGGCTCTTTAGGAATGTTTGCAAATATTATTTTATTATAAACATATCTTGAGTTTCTAAAGATCCAAAACACATTAAAGATAAAAATAAAATAAGTAATGGTCTAAATAAATTCATTCAATAATAATTGTACAAGTTTTGGATATTGTTTTAATATTTTGAATCATATTTATTTAAATCATTTATTAATGAGGTAAATACTGCATCATTATTGTGTCATAAATAATTTAATTTATTTTATTTCTAATATTTTTAAGAAAAATACCATAATGTAAGAAATATTTTTAGATTTCCAAAGAATATTTATAGTCGAAAATATAAATTATATAACCCCATGTAAAAAATGATTTACTAAAAGATATTTGTTTTTGTCATTTTTGCCTTTACTTTATGTTAATTAAAATAAATCGTCATTATCACTTCCAAGTGGCTTAATGGGGTCTCAAAATCGATGAAAAGATGAATATTATCGTAAATTACTCAACCAATATGCTTAGGACCTGTGTTAAGGTAATTTTGTTTTATTATAATGTTCTTTTTACCTTGATTTACCCAATTTACCTTTAACCGCGGTAAATAAAAGTCCAAAGTTAATATTCACCAAAAATTATTTTCATCTTATTGAACAACATTTTACTTAATAATAACAACTATATATTTCGTATTTTCGAAATTCAATCCACAGAAGAAATAAAATTTTATTTAAATGAAAATGTCATTTTTTAACTACTACATAGTGGTTTCACTATTCATAAAAAATTAATGTTTTTCAGAAAACAACCAAAAATTCAGACTAAGCTATATTTGATATTCCGAATTCAAAAATGATTCCTTTTAAAAAAAACTCAAAACCTAGATGTTTCATTAATTAAGTTAAAATTAATTCTCGTTACCAAAACAAGTAGCGTGTTTTTATGAATAAATAACTTTCAAAAGATTGATACTTGTTTATGTCCAATTTCAATGTAAAATTAATTTATAGGACAAAAAGTTGATTAAATGGTAAAAAAATAATATAATAACACCTTAACACCAATTAAAAAGATAATCCAACCGTATAAATAAATTAGATTAAAATGCACTTTTGAATTAAAAATACAGTATTTTTCATGATTCAAAAAAAAATTATTAGAAAAATACCAAAAATTTATCCAAAGTAAATTTTGATGTCCTAAATCTAAAAAAGAATTTTATTTGGTCATATAAAACATATAAAAATGACTATAACTTGATTTAATGAGGGTTCACCATCAAAAGGAGGTAAATCAACCTTTTAAGGTAAATAATACTTAAAATTAGATTCATTAACATTTTAAGCCTCTAAATTTTATTGGATAAATGTAAAAACATTTAAAAAATGTATAATTATATTGTAGTTAGTTTTATTCATTCCCACCAATACAACGGTTAGGCGTTAACTACCAATTAAAATAATAATATTATATTATTAGTGTGCAATGTAAGATTTCACAGAAACCCATTATTGTGTATCGAGTAAGCCATCGAACATAGAAACCCATTTAAAGTAAAGATAATATTTAATTCAAAAATATGAATAATTATAGAAAATGTCTTATTATTTATTTACCTGCGATGTTACATCATTCCCCTCTTTTGGGAATTGCATCCTCGCAATTTTATTCACTTATCCAATAAATGGGTGTAGTTATCCCTCATATCATTTTAAGATTCCCATGTTCACACTTAAACCATATGGTTTTTCTATAAAACCTTTACCTAGTGAATGACCCTATTCTACAACACTTGCTCTCTATGGTCAAGAATCTGAGCTGGTTGTTCCTCATAAGATAGATTCTCTTCCAACTGAACAACCTCTGGACATAAAACATGAGACAGATATGGAATATACTTTCTTAACAATGAAACATGAAAAACATTGTGTACCTGGGATAAATTTGGAGGTAAAGCCACTCTGTATGTAGCTGATCTAACTTTCTCCAATATTTTATAGGGTCCAATGAACCTCGGACTCATATTTTCTTTCTTACCAAAACGTATCACACTTTTCCATGGAGAAACTTTGATAAAAACATGATCACCTACCTCAACAGAAATATCTTTCCTATGATTATCTGCATAACTTTTTTTCTTGATCTGAACTATTATCATGTGCTTCTGAATCAACAGAACCTTTTCTGTCATCTCTTCTAGCAATTCTGGTCCCATCAGCTTCCTTTCACCTAATTCATCCTAAAATGCTGGAGTTCAACACCGCTTTCCATATAATGCCTCAAATGGATCCATATGTATACTGGAAGGAAAAATATTATTATAATAAAATTAAACCAAAGAAATATTTTGGTCCCAACTTTCCTGGTAATCCAGTGAACAAACACGTAGCATATTTTCTATGTTCTAAATTATTTGTTATGACTGCCCATCAGATTGCGGATGAAAGGTTGTACTAAAATTTAATTCAGTACCCAATGACTTTTGAAGGCCTTTCCAAAAGTTTAAAGTAAACCCGAGATCATGATCAGATACAATAGAGAGGGGAACACAATGTAACCAGACTATCTCTTTAACATACAATCGAAAAAGTTGATCTAGATACAAATTATCTCAAATAGAATGAAAATGAGTAGATTCATTCAACCGATCAATAATAACCCAGATTGCATTATTACCTCAAGATGTCTTTGGTAATCCAACAATGAAGTCTATGGATATATTTTCACATTTCCACTCTGGCACCAATAAATACTGAAGCATCCCTTTCAGTAAATGTCGCTCTGCTTTAACCTGCTAACATGTCAAAAACTTCACAGTAATATCAGAAATATCTTTTTTCATTCTATCCCACCAATAATACTCATGATGATCTTTGTACATCTTAGTACTGCCTAGAGGAACTGAAAATGGAGAACTATTAGCTTCACATAACAACTCATTCTTCAACTATGAATCACAAGGCACAAATAATTTCTTCCCAAATCTCAAAACACAATCATTATCAATGTTAAATTTAGGAAAATTTCCACTCTGAACCATATCTACCATTTTCTGTAACTTACTGTCTTTCTTCTATGCTTGCGTAATTCTATCTGATAGATATGATTTCACTGACTCCTGAAACAAAAGAGAAGAATTTCCATCACCAACAACTTCTATGCCAAATTTTATCAAATGAAAAACCAAAGTATCTCATTCCAAACGTCACATTATTATTGAAACATTACTTTTTTGACTCAAAGCATAAGCCACTTTATTTTCTTTTCCCTGATGGTAAAGGATCATGCAATCAAAATCCTTGATTAATTCTAACCATCTCCTCTGTCTCATGTTCAATTATTTTTGAGTGAATATATAATTTAAACTTTTGTGGTCAATGTATATTTCCCATTTTACCCCATAAAAATGATGCCTCCAAGTATTTAAAGCAAAAACAATAGCAGCTAATTCCAAATCAGGTGTAGGGTAATTTAACTCGTGAGTTTTCAACTGACGTGAAGCATAAGAAATTACCTGATCATTCTGCAAAAGGACACATCCAATTCCTTTAAACGAGGAAAAATTGTAAATAACAAACTCACCATTTCTAGAAGGTAGTTCCAAAACTGAAGCATTCACCAATCTTCTTTTCAATTCTTGAAAAAAATCATCAAATTCATTTTTCCAAATGAACATATCACCTTTTCTAGTTAACTTAGTCATTGGACTAGATAACCATGCAAAATTATCAAAAAACCTTTGTTAATAACCTGTAAAACCAATAAAACTACGAGTCTTGGTTAAATTTGTGGGTATTGTCCATTCTTAAACAACTTTTGATTTAGTAGGATCAACAATTATGCCATTTTTTGAAATAATGTGACCAAGGAAAGAAATTGTTTGTAACCATAACTCACAAATTCTTAATTTCACATATAGTTTCTTTTCTTTTAAGGTTTACACGATAGTAAATAAATTACTTTCATGATCCTATTTACTTTTATAAAAACCAAAATATAATCAATTAACACAACCAAAAACTTATCCATGAACTCATGAGAAATTCTATTTATAAGATCCATGAATATAGAAGGTTCATTGGTTAAACCAAAAAGAATAACTAAAAATTCATAATGACCATATCTAGTACGAAATGTGGTCTTCGGAATTTCTTCTTCCTTTACTTTTAACTGATGGTACCTCGACCTCAAATCAATCTTCAAAAAATACTAAGCTCCCAAGAGATGATCAAACAAATCATCAATATGAGGCAAAAGATACTTTTTATTAACAGTGATGTCATTAAATGATATATAATCAATGAAAAGTTTCATTGAACCATCTTTATTTTTAACAAACAAGACAAGAGCACCCCATGGTGATGTGCTAGGTCAAATGAAACCTTTATCTAATAACTTCCGCAATTGATTATTTAACTCTAAAACTTCAATTTGAGCCACTCGATAAGGGGGTTTTGAAGTTGGATTAGCATTGGGAACTAAGTCAATAGTAAATTCAACTTCCCTATCAAGTATAATACTAGACAATTCATCATAAAAAACATCAAAGTACTCATTTACCACTGTCACATCATTAATCTAAATAGTTCCTTTGTTTTCAAAAATATGGGCTTGGTAACATTCATTTTAATCGTTTACTAGTTTCTCAGCTTCCTAAAATGTTATCAAAAGCATGGGTTCATTCTTGTACACAAACTGAAAATATTTCTGAAAAGAAACTTCTTTAGCTCTGTATTCAATCTTATCATGATAAACAGAAAACCAATACATACCCAAATTACCATCATACTATACTAGAGGAAAAAAATAAGGTTTGCAGGTAGATTCTTTCTCAACACAATAATAGAAAGGTTATTATAATTTCTTTTTGTCACAGTATTTCTTCCTGGTGTTTCTACCATAATTTTAGGATTCATATATTGATATGGAATTCCCAATTTATTAG
This sequence comes from Viscum album, assembly GCA_963277665.1. Classification (NCBI taxonomy): domain Eukaryota; kingdom Viridiplantae; phylum Streptophyta; class Magnoliopsida; order Santalales; family Viscaceae; genus Viscum; species Viscum album. Next base: position 1,233,098,178 of record OY728148.1, on the reverse strand, counting down.
AAAACTTCTCAGAAATTAAATAGTGTGTAGACCCTAAATCAAACAACACATTGGCATAATTTGAAAAAACAAACAGTGTACCAGATACTACTTCATTTGATGGCCCAACATATCTTGAAGTAGTTGCAAAGGACTTTACCACTCCTTTCTGCTTGTAGTCTAGCTACATAACCTCAGTTCGGTTCTTTTTTGGATACTCATTTTCATAATGAACCATTTCATTTCACTTAAAATATTTTACTGACTGTAAATCAGATTCAGTCTTACCATTAACCTGATCTTTTTTAGTGAAATTATGAGCCTTATGTCCCATTTTACCATATCGGTATCACTTACCAGAATTCAAAAGACATTCCCCAGCATGCTTTTTACCACAATTTTTACAAACTGAAAACTTAAGTTTCTTACCCTCAAACTTGTTTGAAGAGTTCTTACCTTTCATCTAACACCTCGACCTCTTATTCTATTGTTTGTCAAAGAACACATGATCATCTAAAAACTCCATTTACACCTTCTCTGCATAATGAAAAAGTTTTTCATAACTTTTGAGTTCACTAGTATCTAAATCCCTATGATACTTTGGCATTAATTCTGAGTAAAAATGGTTGATTTTATTATCACGGTCTCATATAAAATTTGGAGCATACCTCAACAGTTGAGTGAATGTTTCTTCATAAGCATCCAATGATTTATCCGCCTGCCTCAATTCAGGTAATTTTTTTTCCATCCTAAGACGATCCACCTTTGGAAAATATTTCTCAAGAAACATACCTTCGAATTTATCCCAATCAAGAGAATGAATCTCTTCATTATATCTGATATTTTTCACCATTGACCACCACTAATAAGCTTAATCTTAAAAATGTTAAACGGTAAGATTAACCTTATGATTTTCTAAACACCCCATGACATCAAATATTTTCTTTAGTGCTTTAATCCACCCTTCTACTGGAACATGGTCAGATGATCCTCTGAATGTGGGGGGATGTTGCCTCATGAGATGCTCCACTACTGGCACATTCTTATGTCGTTGATCTGGCTGATCTCGTGCATGGATAAGACCACTATTTATAGCCTGAGTCAATTGTTCCATCACTGCAAAAAACTATTCAGTTCCAATTCTGACCATCTCGGGTTGCTGATTTGGAAGGTTTTCTTCCTCCTGATGTCATCCCAACATAGTTGCCTTGCTTCCTCTATAGAAAACCATTCTGAACAAAGAAATATCTTAGGTGAAAAAAAAAACATGGTAATCTGTAAATGTTATATCATTTAAATATTAACATAAATTAATTTATGGATATTAATTTAACAATAACCTTATTCCTAAATTAATCCAAACTGACCACCGATACCAACTATAAGAACCCATGCATAACCATTACATAATCTTGAATTAAATAAATAATTAACATTGAGGATCTTTTCAGGTTTAGATTTTTATATAATTAGGACATAACGAGTACATTACATCTCAAAAATTACAAGGTAGACACTTATACTCAGTTTCTATTTTTTTCATAAAATAAATACTCTTGATAAAAAGAGTCATGTCTAGTCCCATGTTTTAGACATAATGACTTTTCCTTCATCCCATCCTCGACCCTATTCATCTTTAGGTCACGTGAAAAACGTTTCAAAACTTGGGATGAGCAAACAAAGATCAGTAAGGGTAATAAAACAATAAATGAAAACATTAGTTCATCATTTCATACATAACATAATCTCTTTAAAATACCTCATGAAATCATAAGATTTATGAATAACACATAGAAAACATAAATCATAAATGTAACTTGTGGCTTTTATATCAAACATACATACATTGTAGCTATCACAACTACACATGGAGTGACATTTGGAATACCCATCACAATATATTCCCTAAATCCATTAGGATAAAAATTCATGTTTACCTACGTCACGTTACCCAATGCATTTGAGAGCTATCTCGGGCTCACCTGCCTAAGGTTTATCACATAACCACCCGTATAAATAACAATGTCCAAGAACCATAACATATTTTTAACACATAAAATAAACATAATGGGAAGATAACATTTTCACATTTCAATCAGAATATATCATTTAAATATATTGACATAAAAAATCCATTATCAAAACCATTTTCAATACCAAAATACTTAAAAGAGTATATCATATTTATTTTCCTTTTAAAAAACATTACGGCCTATTAAGGAAGTCAAAGATCAAATAATACTCATAGAAGTAGAAAGGTCATTATCACCGCTTATGTTAAAAGAAACATTCTATTTTATCTTTTAGTAAAATGCTTCATAGAGAAAATATTCCTTCTAAATAAAAGTAAAATTCAAAGGTGTTTATACATTTTATATAAGAAAATCATATCTTAAAACAAAATATGCCTCAATGAAAGGATATTGAGATAAAGTCCCTTACCTCGTGTCCGACTTGACTCGTTCGTTCTTTAATCTCCTGAATAATAAACTAATGTTTATTTATACTTTCTTAAGAACCTTTTTCAAGTTTATTATTACTTTTATATCACTTATTACCATGTTATAAATATTATGTAATCACTTAAGTTAATGACATTCATTTTGTCGATATTTGATACTTGAGTCAAAAATGGAATTCTTATAATTACAGGTTGTTCACATGGTCTAAAGTTCATTATATCCAGAATGATATTGATGATTTAGATATCATATATATCATATATATCCATTATATAAATGTATTTATAATATTACATGACATTTGGAGGTAAGAAAATAATTGCACCGTTCATGTATACGGTAAGTCGTACATACGCATGAACGGTACTTTCATTTATATTTCGTATTTTAATGGTACTAAAACATATTTATATGTTAATATATTATAATTATAGTATAATATCATATATAATATCATTAACTCTAATCTTTATATATCCCACATATGGCATTAATGAGTAATATCACTTTGAGGGGGCAGTAGTCCGCACTTCCTAAAATTAAATTATCACATTTACCCATAATGGAAACCATAAAGGTATTCTATAAGAGAAAAATATAGATGTGTAAAGAAAACATAAACATAATATATATCATATATAAATATCGTGTCATATTAATGTCCCCCATGAGAGGTGGTAGGAGATAATCAAACCATCATTGTTTCGTGAGGTGTTAGTTTGTCATTCACAGAAACAGTATGTTTTTTCACCCATTAGATGGAGGTGTGTGTAAGTGTAGATGGAATACATCTCATAAAAAATCCTAGTATATTTAGGATATAGGTGTTTTTATAAAAGAAAGTAATAAAAAGAGTTTATGGGTTGTAGAAGTAAAATAAAAGAAAAGAAGTTAAGAGAAACCTTGACCTTTAATATGGGTAACTCCCTTTGGTTTGAACCAAAAGAACTTCTTGAAGTTCCTTATGCCTAAGGTAAAGATTCTAGGAGGAGTAGAGGGATCTTGAGAGCTTATTTGGATAGGGTCTGGACGAGACAAGGGGATTTATAAGTGTGAGGAATGGGTTAAAAGGGAACGCTTTTTATAAGGGGGAGGAGGGACTCTTTTGGAACGTTTGCAAATATTTTTTTATTATAAACCTATATTCGGTTTATAAAGATCGATAACTCATTAAAATTGAAGATAAGATTAGTAATGGTCGAAATAAAATCATCCAATAATAATTGGACATGTTTTGGATATTGTTTTATATTTATAATCTTATTTATTTAAATCATTTGTTAATGAGGTAAATACTACACCATTATTCTGTCATAAATAATTTAATTTATTTGATTTCTAATATTTATAAGAAAAATACCATAATGTAGGAAAAATTTTTAGATTTCCAAATAATATTTATAGTCTAAAATATAAATTATATAACCCCATGTAAAAATATATTTACTAAAAGATATTTGATTATGTCATTTTTGCCTTTACTTTATATTAATTAAAATAAAGTGTCATTATCACTTCCAAGTGGCCCCATGGGGTCTCAAAATCGACGCAATGATTCCCATGGTCGTAAATGACTCAAAAAATATGGTTAGGTCATGTGTTAAGGTAATTTTTTATTATTATAATATTCTTTTTACCTTGTTTTACCATATTTACCTTTAACCACGGTAAATAAAAGTCAAAAGTTTCTATTCACCAAAAATTATTTTCATCTTATTGAATCACATTTTGCTCAATAATAACAACCATGTATGTTGTATTTTTGAAATTAATTCCACAGAAGCGGTAGAATTTCATTTAAATGAAAATTTCAGATTTTAACTACAACTTAGTGTTTTCACTATTCATCAAAAATTGATGTTTTTCAGAAAACATCCAAAAATTCAGCCTAAGATATATTTGATATTCCTAATTAAGAAATTTGTTCTATTTTACCAAATTAAAAACATATAAGATGTATTAATTAATTTAAAATTAATTCTCGTTAATAAAAAAAATAGCGTGTTTTTAAGAAACAATAACTATCAAAAGATTGATACTTGTTTATGTCCAATTTAAAAGTGAACTTAATTAAAATGACTACAATTAGATTAAATGATAAAAAAATAATATAATTACCCTTTAAAATCAATTAGAAATATAATCTAACCATATAAATAAATTAGATTAAAATTCACATTTGAATTAAAAATATAGTATTTTTCACTATTTATAAAAAATGAATTTTATCAGGAAAATACCAAAAATTTACCCAAAGTAAATTTCGATGTCCCAAATCTAAAATAGAATTTAATTTGTTCAAATAAAACATATAAAAGTTACTATAACTATATTTAATGAGGGTTCTCCTTCAACAGGCAGTAAATCAACCTTTTAAGGTAAATTATGCTTAAAATTAGAATCATTAACATTTTAAGCCTCTAAATTTTATTGGATAAATGTAAAAAAAATTAGAAAACGTGTATAATAATATTGTAGTTATTTCTATTCATTCCCACCAATATAATGGATAGGTGTTAACTACTATTTAAAATAATAATATTATATTATTAGTGTGCAACGTAAGATTTCAAAGAAACTCGTTGTTGCGTATCGGGTACGCCATCGAACATAGGAACCCCTTTAAAGTAAATTTAATATTTAATTCAAAAATATGAATAATTATGGAAAATGTCTTATTCTTTATTTACATGGGATGTTACATCCTTCCCCCCATTTGGGAATTGTGTCCTCGCAATTTTATTTACTTATGAAATAAGTGGGGATATTTATCCCTCATAGAATATTCAGATTCCCACATTGCCTTTTAAACCATATGGTTTTTTCACAACACCTTTACCTGGTGAATTACCTTATTCTACAACACTTTCTCTCTACTGTCAAGAATCTAGTCTGGTTGTTCCTCGTCAGAGAGATTTTCTTCAAAGTGAACTACCTCTAGACTTAAAACATGTGATAGATCTGGCATATACTTTCTTTACATTAAAACATGAAAAACATTGTGTACCTGGGATAAATTTGGAGGTAAAGTCACTCTGTAAGAAACTGATCCAACTTTATCCTAGATTTCATTAGGTCCAATGAATCGTGGACTCAAATTTCCCTTCTTACCAAAACACATCACACTTTTCCATGGAGAAACTTTGAGAAAGACGTGATCACCTACCTCAAAAGAAAGATCCTTCCTCCAATTATCCGTCTAACTTTTCTGCCTGCTCTAAGCTCTTCACATGTGCTTCTAAATCAACGGAACCTTTTCTACCATCTCTTCTTACAATTCTGGTCCCATCAACTACCTTTCACCAACTTCTTCCCAAAAGGATGGATTTTGACACCACTTTCCATATAACGCCTCAAATGGATCCATCTGTATATTGGAATGAAAACTGTTATTATAAGAAAATTTAACAAAAAAAATGTGTTGGTCCCAGCTTCCCTGGTAATCTATGGAACAAGAATATAGCATATCCTCCAAGGTCTGAATTGTTCGTTCTGACTACCCATCTAATTGCAGATGAAAATCTGTACTAAAATTTAATTTAGTACCCAACAGATTTTGAAGGCCTTTCTAAAAGATAGAAGTAAACCCGAGATCATGATCAGATACAATTGAGATGGTAACACCATATAACCTGACTATCTATTTAACATACAACTGAGAAATTTGATCTAGAGACAAAGTATCTCAAATAGAAATAAAATGAGCAGATTTAGTCCACTGATCAACAATAACCTAGATTGCATTATTACCTCGAGATGTCTTCAGTAATCCTGCAACTAAGTCCATCGATATATTTTCCCATTTTTACTCTAGAATAGGTAAAGAATGAAGTATCCCTTTTAGTAACTTCTACTCTTCTTTATCCTACTGACATTTAAAACACTTAATAGTCGAATCAACAATATCTTTTTTCATTCAATCCCACCAGTAATACTCATGAAGATCTCTATACATCTTAGTACGACCAGGATGAACTGAAAAAGGAGAACTATGAGCTTCACATAACAACTCATTCTTCAACTGTGAATCAAAAGGAACAGATAATCTCTTCCCAAACCTCAAAACACAATCATTATCATTGTTAAATTCAAGCAACTTACCATTCTTCCCCAACTCTACCTTTTTTTTGTAACTCACTGTCTTTCTTTTGCACCTGCTTAATTATGGTTGATAGAGATGATTTCACTAACACGTGAAACAAAATAGAAGAATTTACTTCACCAAAAACTTCTATGCCAATGTTTATAAACTCAAAAAGCAAAGGATCTCATTTCAAATGTAGCATGGTTAATGAAGCATTACTTTTTCCACTCAAAGAATCAGCCACTTTATTTGCTTTTCCCAGATAGTAAAGGATCGTGTAATCAAGGTCCTTGATTAATTCTAACCATCTCCTCTATCTCAGGTTCTATTCTTTTGGAGTGAATATATACATCAAAATTTTGTGGTCAGTATATATTTAAAATTTTACTTCATAAAAATGTTGCCTCCAAATTTTTAAATAAAAACAACTGCAGCTAATTCCAAATAATTTGTAGTGTAATTTAACTCATGTGGTTTCAACTGACGTGAAGCATAAGAAATCACATGATCATTCTTCATAAGGACACAACCAAGTCATTTCAATGAAGAAAAACAGTAAATAATAAACTCACCATTTCTAGAAGGTAGCGCCAAAACTGGAGAATTCACCAATCTTTTTTTCAATTCCTGAAAAAAATCATCGCATAATAATTTCCAAATGAAATTAATACCTTTTTGAGTTAACTTAGTCATTGGACTAGATAACTGTGCAAACTTCTCAACATCCATTAATAACCTTCCAAAAAAAGAAAACTATGAATTCAGTTATATTTGTGGGTCTTGTACATTCTTAAAATACTTTTGTTTTAATAGTATCAACATTTATGCCATTTTTTGAAACAATGTGACCAAGGAATGAAATTTGTTGTAACTAGAACTCACACTTGCAGAATTTCCTATACTGTTTCTTTCCTTTTATGGTTTTCAAGACAATCCTTAAATGACTTTCATGCTCCTCTATACTTTTAAAAGAAAACCAAAATATCATTAATGTACACAAAGACAAACTAATCCAATAACTCATGAAAAATTCTATTCATAATATCTGTGAAAACAATTGGTGCATTTGATAAACCAAAATGCATAACTAAAAATTCATAATGACCATATCTATTATGAAATGCGGCCTTTAGAATGTTTGCTTACTTTACTTTAAACTGATTGTACCCCGACCTCAAATCAATCTTTGAAAAATACTGAGCACCCGGGAGCTGATCAAACAAATCATAGATATGAGGCAAATGATACTTTTTCATAAAAATGGTGTTATTCAATGCTCTGTAATCAATGAAAATTCACATTGAGAAATCTTTATTTTTAACAAACAAGACAGGAGCACCCCATGGTGATGTGCTAGGTCGAATGAACCCTTTATCTAATAACTCCTGCAATTGCTTCTTTAACTCTAAAATGTCAATTTGAGCCATTCAATAAGGGGGTTTTGAAATTTTATTAGAATTAGGAACTAAGTCAACAATAAATTCAGATTCCCTATTAGGTATAATACCAAGAAATTCATTAGAAAAAATATCAAGGTACTCATTTACCACTGGCACATCATTAATCTGAAACTTCCTTTGTTTTTAACAATATGTGCAAGGTAATATTCATTTCCATCTTTTACTAGTTTCTCAGCTTCCTGATATGTTATCAAAAGTAAGGGTTCATACTTGTACATAAACTAAAAATATTTCTAAAAAGAAACCACTTTAGCTCTGTAGTGAATCTTAGCATGATAAACAGAAAGCCATTCCATACCCAAAATAACTTCAAACTCTACTAGAGGCAAAATATTAAGCTTTGCAGGTAGATTTTTTTTGCACACAAGGACAAGAAGGTTCTTATAATTTCTTTTTGTCACAAAATTTCTTCCCAGTGTTTTTACCATAAGTTTATGATTCATTTCTTGATATGGAAATCCCAATTTACTAGAAAATTTCTGAGAAATGAATGAGTGTGTGGAACCTAAATCAAAAAACACATTGGCATAATCTGAACAAACAAACAGTTTACCTGATACTACTTCACTTTATGGCCCAACATATCTTGAAGTAGTTGCAAGGACATCACCACTACTTTCTGCATGTAGTCTTGCTACTTTCCCTCAGTTGAGTTCTTTGTTGGAAACTCATTTGGATAATGACATATTTCATTGCTCTTAAAACATTTTACTGATTGTAAATCAGATTTTGTCTTACCATTAACCTGATCTTTTTCAGTGAAATTACGAACCTTATGTCCCATTTTACTACATCAGTAGCACTTACCAGAATTCAAAACACATTCCCCAGCATTATTTTTACCACAATTTTCTGAAACTAAAATCTTAAGTTTCATACCATCAAACTTTTATGAAGAGTTCGTCCCTTTTTTCTGCCACCTCAAACTCTTGTTATGTTGTTTGTCAAAGAACACATGATCATCGACAAACTCTATTTCCACCTTCTCCGCACAACAAACAAGTTTTTCATAACTTTTGAACTCACGAGAAGATAAATTCCTTCGATACATTGGATTTAATCATGAGTAAAAACTGTTGATTTTACTATCAAGATCTCGTATGAAATTTGGAACATACCTTATCAGTCGAGTGAATTTTTCTTCATTATTAGCCATGGAGTCATCCCCATGCCTCAATTCTAGGAATTGATTTTCCATCATAATATGAACCACTTTAGGAAAATATTTCTCAAGAAACATACATTCGAATTCATCCCAATCAAGAGCATCAATATCCTCACTATCTATGATATTTTTCACCATTGACCACCACTTATCAGATTCACCTTCAAAATGGTAAAAAGAAAGACTAACCTTTTGATGTTCTAAACACCCCATGACATCAAAAAATTTCTCCAGTGCTTTAATCCGCCCTTCTTCTAGCATAGGGTCATATGATCCTCTTAACGATGGGAGATGTTGCCTCATGAAATTCTCCGCTGCTGACATGTTCCTCTGTGGTTAATATGGCTGATCTCATGCATGGATACCACCACCATTTATAGCCTGAGTCAATTGTGCCATCACTGTAGAAAAATATTCAGTTCTGATTCCGACCATCTCAGATTGCGGATTTGGAAGGTTGTCTTCCTCCTGATGTTGTCCCAACATAGCTACCTTGTTTCCTCTGTGAAAAACCATTCTGAACACAAAAATATCATAGGCGAAGCAACATGGTAATCTGTAAATGCTATACCATTTCAATATTAACATAAATTAATTTATGGATATTAATTTAAAAATACCCTAACTCCTAAAGTTATCTAAACCGACCTCTGATACCAATTATAAGAACCTGACCTTAAACATTACATAATATTTAATTAAATGAATAATTCACATTGAGGATCTTTTCAGATTTAGAGTTTTAGATAATTAGGCCATAACTTTTACATTACATCTCAAAAATTACAAGGTAGACACTTCTACTCAGTTTCCATTTTTTTCCTAAAATAAAAACTCTTGAAAAAAGAGTCAAATCTAGTCCCATGTTTTAGACAGCATGACTTTTCCTTGATCTCGTCCTTGACCCTATTCAACTTTAGGCCCTGTGAAAAACATTTCAAAACATGGGATGAGCATAAAAAACTCGGTAAGGGTTATAAAACAAAGAAATAAAACATTAGTTAATCATTGTGTACATAACATAAACTCTTTAACATACCTCATGAAATCATAAGATTTATGAATAACACATAGAAAATATAAATCCTAAAGGTAACTTGTGGAATTCATATCATACTTACATTGTAGCTATCACAGCTACATAGAGAGTGACATTTGGAATTCCTATCATAGTATATTACCTATATCCCTTAGGAGAAACATTCACATTTACCTATTTCATGTAACCCAATTCATTGGAGAGATATCATAGGCTCAACTGCCCCAGGTTTATCATGGAACCACTTGTATACGTAATAATGCCCAAGAACCATAACATATTCGTAACACATAAAAAACATAAAGGGGAGATAAATTTTCCACATTTCAATCACAATATATAATTTAAATATATTAATATAAAAAAATAAATTATCAAAACAATTTTAAATACCAAAATACATAAAAGAGTATATGGTATTTATTTTTCCTTTTAAAGAACATTACAGATGTTCAAGGAAGCCAAAGAACAAATAATACCCCCGACAGAGGAAAGGTCATTATCACCGCTTACGTTAAAAGAAACATTCCTCTTTTTCGTTTAGTAAAAAGATTCATAGAGAAAATATTCATTTTGAATAAAAGTAAAATTCAATGGTTTTTACACAATGTATAAAAGAAAATCATGTATTAAAACAAAATATGCCTCAATGAAAGGAGATTGAGACGAAGTCCCTTACCTCGTGTCTGACTTGACTAATTATTTCTTTAATATCCTGAATAATAAACTAAAGTTAATTTATACTTGCTTAAGAACATTTTTTAAGTTTATATTTCTTTTATATCACTTATTATCATGTTATAAACATTATTTAATCATTTATGTTAATAACGTTCGTTTTTTTATTTGGTACTTGAGTCTAAAATGGACTTCTAATAATTACAAGTTGTTCACGTGGTAAAAAGTTCATTATATCCCGAAATATATTCCTGATTTAGATATCATATATATCATATTTATCCTGTATATACATGTATTTATAATAGTACATAATATTTGGATGTAAGAAATGAAATGCACCATTCATGGAGATGGTAAGTCATACGTACACATGAACACTACTTTCATTTATATTTCTTATTTTAATATAATTAAAACATAATGATACATAAATATATTATAATTCCATTATAACATGTTATATAATATCATTAACAATATCCTTTATACATCCCACATATGGCATTAACGAGTCATATCACTTTGAGGGGGCGGTAGTCTGCACTTTTTCAAATTAAATTATCGTGTTTACCCAGAATAGAAACCAAAAAGGTATGCTATAAAAGAAAAATATAGAAACATAAAGAAAACATAAACATAATATATATCATATATAAATATAGTGTCATCTTAATGGCCACCATGAGAGATTTTAGGAGATAATTGAACAATCATCGTTTCGTGAGGCTTTTGTTTTCCATTCACAGAAAGAATATGTTCTTCACCCATTAGATAGAGGTGTGTGTAAGTGTAGATCAAATCCTTCAAATAAAAAAAATCCTAGTATATTGAGGATACAGTTGTTTTTATAAAACAAAGGAATAAAAAGAGTTTAGGGGTTGTAGAAGTAAAATAAAAGAAAATAAGTTAAGAGAAAATGTTACCTTTAATTTGGGTAACTCTATTTGGATTGAACCAAAAGGACTTCTTGAAGTGCCTTCTGCCTAAGGTAAGGATTCTAGGAGTAGTATAATGATCTTGAGAGATTATTTGGGTAGTTTTTTCATGATACAAGGGGCTTGAGAGGTGTTAGGAATGGGTTAGAACTGAGGGATTTTTATAAGGGGGAGGGGCTCTTTAGGAATGTTTTCAAAAATTATTTTATTATAAACATATCTTCGATTTCTAAAGATAAAAAACTAATTAAATATTAAAATAAGGTGACTAATGGTCTAAATAAAATCATAAAATAAGAATTGTACAAGTTTTTTATATGGCTTTATTAGTTATAATCTTATTTATTTAAATCATTTTTTAATGAGGTAAATATTGCATCGTTATTATGTCATAAATAATTTAATTTATTTGATGCCTAAAAATTATAAAAAAATACCATAATATAGGAAATATTTTTATATTTCCAAATAATATTTATATTCTAAGATATAACTTATATAACCCCATGTAAAAATTTATTTACTAATATATATTTGTTTATGTCATTTTTGTCTTTATGTTAATGAAAATGAAGTGTAATTATCACTTACAAGTGGCTCCAATGGGTATCACAATTGACCCAAAGATGACCATGGTCATTAATGACTCAACCAATAATCTTATGAAAAGTGTTAAGGTAATTTTTTATTATTATAATATTATTTTCACTTTGATTTTCCCTATTTACCTTTAACTGCAGTAAGTAAAAGTTAAAAGTTACTATCTAGAAAATATTATTTTCATCTTATTGAACCAAATTTTACTTACCAATAACAACCATGTAGGTATTATTTTCTAAATTCAATCCACAAAAGCTTTAAAATTTTATTTAAATGAAAATGTCAGTTTTTAACTACAACATAGTGGTTTCACTATTCATCGAAAATTGATGTTTTTCATAAAACTACAAAAAATTCATCCTAAGCTATATTTGATATTCCGAATTAAAAAATGGTGTCTATTTTACCAAATTAAAAACATAAATGTTTTATTAATTATTAAAAATTAATTCCTGTTATCAAAACAAATAGCATGTTTTTAAGAAACAATCACTATCATAAGATAGATACTTGTTTATGTCCAATTTCATAGGGAAATTAATTACAATGACCAAAATTTCATTAAAAGGTAAGAAAATAATATAATTACACTTTAAAACCAATTAAAAAGATAATCTATCCATATAAATAAATTATATTAAAATTCATTTTTGAATTAAAAATACAGTATTTCTCACTATTCATAAATAATGAATTTTATCATAAAAATACCAAATAATTGCCCAAATAAATTCTGATGTCCCAAATCTAAAAAATAATTTTTTTGGGTAAAATATAAAATATAAAAGTTATTATAACTAGATTTAAATAGGGGTCCCCATCAAAAGGTAGTAAATAAACCTTTTAAGTTAAATTATGCTTCAAATTAGATTCATTAACTTTTTAAGCCTCTAAATTTTATTGGATAAATGTAAAAACATTTCAAAAACATGTATAATCATTTTGTAGTTAGTTATATTCATTACCACCAATACAATAGCAAATTTTTAACTACCATTTAAAATAATTATATTATATTATTACTGTGCAACGAATGATTTCAAAGAAACACATTGTTGCGTATTGGGTACGCCATCAAACATAAAAACCCATTTAAAGTAAAGTTAATATTTAATTCACAAATATGAATAATTATGTAAAATTCCTTATTCTTTATTTGCCTAAGATGTTACATATAAACCCATTATTCATATTATCCTTTATTTTCTAATTCAATAATTTATGGAAAGATTTGATATTATATATATAGTCCTAGATATTGAATGATCTTTGAGTATAAGTTTGATTGATAACTCAACCTCTCAGTTAGGATGAAGACCATAAAATTCTTGTAGGAACACATCAACATGTTATTTTAAAATGGGAATGACATCAAGAATGATACATTCCTTAATCTAAATCTTTTTAGAATGTTATAATTTTTCATAGTGGAAAAATATCCATGCTTATGGTGATGATTCCATAAGAGATATATCCTCCTCTATACATCTATAAAAAATCAAATTTTTATTTATGATATATATGGTGATTCAATTATCTCAAAAATTTATGTTGTCTCTATACAAGGAAGGACAATGCATGTCCAAAATAACAAAAAATTATTTTAAAGGGACTATCAAAAGGTTTAATATAAAACTTTTCTAAAATGTATTGATAGGTGAGAAGTTATATTCATGGGAAGAAATAATTTCCCCATTTTTTCACCAATAGTTCAAATTCCATTTTTTATGGTGGTGTTTGAATAGTTATACTAAATTCAAAAGATATGAAAGAATGAATAGAACCGTCATCATATAAAAAATTTATTATTTATAAATAAATGATAAGCTCGAATTTCAATATTTGATTATGGTTCGAATGATTAATTTGATCCAAAATTGACATAGGTAAGAGAAATTTCTAACATATAAAATTGAAACTATTAATATTACAGGGATAAATCCTAAATGACAAATATTCCATAACCTATTAATTTATATGTTTCGGTATAATTAATCCATGGTCTATTTCTTAAAATTAAATTTCAAAGTAATTTTTATTCTCATTATAATGGTTTGTAAAGAGATTGCGAGTTTACCTAAGAATATCCCATGGGAGTGTCAAACCATTTGTGTAATGTGAACTCTTTTTTATTCACTATTTGAAAACCCAGTTAATTATTAATTCACACTGATTGAGTTTATTATACCTATGTATAACTATTCAAGATACACATCCACCTGTAGTATCCAAAAGGGGGTTTTATTTATTAGAAACCATTCTCTTTATAATTTTCCAAAATTTAGGGATTTTACATATTTTTATACTTATACATTTGATTCTTAGTATTTTTTTAATTATAATACCCAAAAATAACTATAGATTTCTCTAACACCAACTATAACAACACTTGTTTGTTTTAAACTTCATCTCATGACTTATGAAATAAAAGTACAAATAACATTATCTTGAATGACTGAGAGGACTAGTTTATTTGGGTAACTATATATATATATATATATATATATCATAATAATATGCAACATAGATACAACAACATGAATTAGAACTCCATAAAATTCCCTTATAATACCATTGATCTTGAAAAATTACATGGGTAATATCAGAGTGTACATAAAAAATGTTTGAGATATAAATCCCAGAAATAGAATAATCGAACCATAACATGATTTAAATAGTGAATATTTGTCAAGAGGCATTTAAGGGTGACATAAAAGGGTGAAAATCACAAACTAGAACATCGAATCATGATATAAGATGGTGAAATCAAGGAAACTTATGAATTTTGATAAAATATAAAACATTGCATCATACACATAGGTTATGCATAACCACTAAGACATTAAATAATAGTGTAATTAGGGTAACTGCCCATACGCGATGCATGATATCTCATGAGTTAAAAATATTACCTAACGCATTGAAAGGAAATATAACTTTTTTCCCACCCATTCCATTCATTTTTTGTGCATGAATTTGTGTGTCACATTTAACATGTAATATAAGAACATATATGATCACATTTATTCTAATTATAAATAAGATAAGGTAATATACATGGATGTTCCAAATTAATGACTTAAACACACATTTAGGTGAATTCACTTGAGTGGAAATGGGGATGGGTATTCACAATAAAAAATTTTGGCCTGGAAAATCATATTATAATTTAAGAAGCATAATATGTGTATGTATAGGTTCATGGATAGGTTTAATGATAGTGAAAGTCGATATCTCTTTATAAGGTCATTGTAAGGAAAATAAAGTGGTGTGTTTAAACATATTATATAATGAAAAACTATAAATCAAAAGGCTTAATACAATGAAATTACATGGACAAAATAGAAGTGGAGTGAATAATTTACCTTTATAGGGTGAATTAAAAATATTGTGAGGATCCTCCTATGAGATTTATAACACCATATTGTGATTTATAGAGGTATAAGGAGGTAAAAAATTTGATCAATGGGTTTTTATTGAAGATGAATGGGAGGTTGGATGAGAATTTATAGCAAAAGTGTGGGTAATTCTTTATTAATTTACAAACATTGGTTTTAGAAACTAAGTGATAAATAATCAAAAACAATAAAATTACCCAGGTTTTTTCCATGTTTATTTTCAAAGAGTATCAGATTTCAATATTTTGTTAGTAAAATAACCGAAATCCATACAACAATACAATTCCTGAGTCATTTTCATAAATAAGTTTTTTCAAAACCATAAAATATAATACCGTTTTTGATTATTAATTATCTTTTGGTATAATTAACCCAATATATTCTAAAAAATTATTATAAATGTAAAATATATTTTTTTTCATGGATTCATTTTATAATATGTATTATATCCCTTTTGGGATATTATGATATCATAATATATACTATACTTCTATGCCATATTTAATTTTTACAGAAAGATTCGAATATGTTAGAAAATTATTAAAAATTCACCATTTGATAATTTTGATTTTTTTTGATTCAAAAAATGATATTTATTTACCAAAAAAAATTCTAAATATGAGAATTTATAATTTTAAATAAAATCAAAATTTATTGAAAAATTCCGGTTTTTACAACACTATCTTATTTTTGAACCTGGTAAACAATAAATTCGACTTCAATAAATTATTTTATCATTAATATTTAAAGAATCATTTTTAAAAAATAATATTTCATAAAAGTTTCATTTTTAAAAAAATTATAGAATTTGTCAAAAAAATTTGTTTAAGTTCAAACTATATATTTTCTAAAAATATAATTTTGTTTTCTTTATATCCAAATATTATTTTAATTAATATAACTATATAATCATATATACATATATATTTTAATAACATAAATAGATAATTTTAATCATTATTTTATCAATAAAAGAAATATAAATAAACATACAACTAAGGTCTTGATGAATAACCCTTTATTACACCAGCAAACACTCTCAGGGTAATGTTCTTGATGGTTGTACCTTCTTGGGGTGGCTTGATGAATATGGTTTGGGATGTAATCATGATATGATAAAAATTCTATCATAAATTGTTTCACCCATGTTTTCAGTTGTCAAATCTCATCACAGGATTTCATAAGGTAAAATACCAGTGATGTTGTCTCCCTCAGAAGCATTGATAAATGAGATTTATAGGGTATGATCATATTCATCAAGGCCATCTTCTCTTTCTACTATGAAAATTATATTTTAACATAACCACTATTATATAATAATCTCAATTGACACTGTATAATATGTAATATTACCAATAGTTATGATTCTTAAAATTATTTTATTCTTGTCATTTAGTTATGGACATATTGAAAAATATTCCAAAACAAAAAATGAAATATAATACATTTTTTTCTATAGGAACATTACTAAATCATTAATTAATTCATTCAAAATAGAATTTCATTTTTAAAATTTTGGGTTATTAAAATGTTGGAAAAGTCTCAAAGGATGGTATGAGTATTTTCAATGCTTAAGAAGACACTATAAATAAACCACATAAAATTTAATAAGATTAAAATATCTTGATTATTAAGGGGAATAAATAAGTTTTTCAAAATAAATATATTTAGATTGGAATGAAAGAATATCCTAGGTTGGGAGGAATATCTTAGCCCAAAGGTTACCCCTAATTCAAAAATTAGCCCCCTCCTTATTCCATTAACTACTTTATCTCTTATACTAAATTATTGGTAATTTAAGAAGATGTATAAAATTGTCTTTTATGTATATGAAAGTGGAATTGTTGTTCATTGATTACGTCTCTATGATGAAGAGGAGATGAGTTTATTCTTTTAGGAGTAAATCCTTAGAGAAGGAAATTTTAAAATATCCAATTTGTGTATATGTTGGTGAAATATTGAAATAATTTATGAGAACCTTAGTTCTACTTGATTTAATGAAATTTTTCATAATATTTATCAAGGAGGTGATAATTGTTCTTTTTAGTGATAAAATTTTGGACTTATTAGGTTCTAATTTATTTTTTATGGTGTATTGAGATGTTTGTAGGAATCACAAACCAAATCTATTTAAAGAAATATGATTTTTAGATGTTTATATGGGTATTTTATCAAATGATGAGTTGTTATGGATTTCATATAACACCTTGATTACATATCTATTTTTTTCTATAATTGATATATCTCATTTAAACATAGAGTATATTGATTCAACGCTCTTTTTGTAAGGAACCATGTGATAAAATAACTATCGGATGTAGAAATGGAGAGGATTAATTGTTTTGTATGAAAATATGAATAATAACTTATTATATTCACTTCAAATTTCATTATTAGTAAGGGGAGAAGAGGTTTTGATACTAAAAATGAATAGACAAGTATTTCCAACGAAAAACAAAGGGAGAGATTGTTAGCTTTCCTAGTGGATTATATTGTATATCTCAAATTAGTTGATAATAAGTTTCTTTGAATAAGGATTGAAGACTGAAGATGAATCTCTTAGAGATATAAAGTTGAACCATTCCTATGTGGTAGCATGTAATGTTATGACTACCAAACATAATAGGGACACAACCAATTGGAGGATATGGTGATGCTGGAGGAGAGGACCCCACCAATTGTAAAAGGTGTGGTGAGAACAAAATACCAACATGGGATGGAACATGGGTATAATAAGTTATATTGAAAACTATGGTCAAGTATTGGTTCACCTGTGAAACAAAACTTATCAAAAATGGTCATAATAGAATATGTGTTTTTTGAGTTACACTGCATGGTTCTTGATAAGGGAAACATGGTTAGACATGCACATAGATTTAGTTGTGTTTCACATGAACTCAAACTATGTCAAACATGGTATCCCAAATCAGGCATAGTGCACTGAAAAGGGTCATGATCTATACGAGTATCAATATAATTAAATAGGATTCCACACACCAATGGTGACGAAATACATGGTCCACATGCAGTTCAACTTTACAACATAGTTATAAGCAAGTAGACTACACCATGGTATTTGGTGTCGTGAGGAAAACATGGCCAAGGGTTCTGCACCAAACTATGGTGTGAGGTGTGTCGGGGTATGATTCATATAACACATATTGATCTTTGGTGAATTAATTATGAAAATGATGAAAAGGTTCTTAAATATTTTCATACTCATGGGATGTGTTTTTTGTTCATGATTCAAGATGATTTTGAAGTATTTTATAGAGGATTAGATGTTTATTAATTATAGAATTAATCCAAAATATATTAATTAATATGGTTCTATTGAGTAGTTATCTCTGACCAGTTATATATATTTTCATGGTGGTCTTATAATAAGTTAATGGGTGTCATGAATTTTCCCTTGAGGAGATGACATGTGTTTAAAAGGAGGAACACATAACCCTCTTATTTGTATGAGGTTAATTGAATCCTAGAAAGTAGAATTGTGTAAAAACAAATAGGGGTGGAAACCTTGTGAAGTCTCTATGCACTCTTGACTGGTTGTGGCCAATAGTCTTTTAGGAGAAATCTATGATCTAAGATCTAGAATATTCTAAAAGAACCCAATCACCCAATAATCTAGTTGGAGTTTTGAGACCAGTAGTCATGCATAGACATTATATTTTCATGTTCTTGAAGGATTACATGTTTATATTTTTTGATATATCTATTCATGTAGAAAGATAATAAAATTTTGAATGATCATTAGGGTGATGTGATCACTATGGTGTTGTCTTTATTGTTTCATAATACTATAGATATTGTATCTACTTGTGGAGTATAGAAGTTTTTTAGGCATGTTAGAGACTAATTTTTGAAAAGATTCTTGAGAAGTATTTAATGAATAAATGTTAGGGGGAATAACAAATATGAAAACTAGTATTCATGGGTATTGAATCTTGTAAATATTGTGTTCTTGATCTTTCATTACTACATACAAGGAATGTTTCAGTGTTTCTATTGAGTGGATCATGAACATTATTTTGTTCAATATGTTGAGTATCAAAAAAATTACTTCATAAAAGAAAAATTGGATACCTGATTCACTCCCTCCTCTCAGTGATCAAGACAGATCCTAATTAAAGTCAACAAAAAATTTTATCTTTTAGATAATCCTTATATTTGGAAAATTTATAATGTTAAAACTATTGATATGTGGTTTCTTAAAAGTGATGTACAATATATTAAGGATTTCTTACATACCTTTTTGTGTGGTGGATACATCAGACCTCAGAGAAATACTATAAGTGTTTTGGAATTTGGAATATAATAGCCTACATTGTTTGAAAATGACCCTGAATTTTGTAAATAACGTGAGTAGTGTTAATTTGATTGAAACATTTCAAAGTGATAAGAAATTATTTAAAGAAAAATTATTTTATATAAAATATTTTATGTATGGGGAATAGATTTTTTTGTACCCTCTCCCAATTCCATTTGATATTTTTATATATTATTATATATGAATTATATTTCAAAATGGGAGGAAGAGAAATCCATAAAATTTGTTGATTCCATAGTTATTTATTCTTTTTTATGAATAAAAACAAGTATTGATTTTGAATCACTTGGTAAATCATTAGTGAAAAAGGGAATCACTTATTTAATAGAATTAAGGAATTATTAATTAGGATATATGGATTGACTCAAAAAATATTGATATCCTATCATTCAATAACCATTAGACAAGCTAGATTAACATGTATAGAAATTAATAAAATACCATGAAATGCTATCAAGACCAATACGGAATATTATATCCAAATGTTGAAAGGAATATTTTTTGGATTATATGTGATCTAACAAAAAAAATTGTCTTGATCTTATATCAGTTAATCTACATGAAAAAAATTCATCTTCCTATAATGTCATATTACATGGCCTACTAGGTTGTTAAAGAGAGAGATATGGATATAGAAACAAATGGGCATAAAATATTATTTTACATTCATTATCTAGAATAAATAAATGGTTATAATTTTAAAAAATATAATTTATAAAGGAAGTGTAATAGTGGAACTTGATAGGATGATTCCACAAAAATAAATTTCAGAAAGGATAACAAGTGACACTCTACAACCCAATACTGTAATTATTGACTTGTAAAATTAATTCAATAAAGGAAACCCCCTAAAACCAAACTAATTATTAACTATTTTTTGTGTGAATATTTTTTATGGATGAATAAAAGTAGAAATTTATTTCTAATTAAAATTGGATGATGAATAATTTTTAACATTAGTTGGACACTCCAGTAGAAGAGGTCACACTTTTCCAACCCTTATAATAATAAAACCCCAAGGTTATATATTTACTTATTCTTGTTGGATACTATAATTATATAATATATTCTTAAACTAAAATTTATGTTATAATAATACAAGTATATTTCATTATTAAAATATGGGAGAGATAAAGCTTTATAGTTTGGGAATATCAATTTTTTATTTTTTATTTTATTTTTTGGTAATTTTGTTTTATTTTCTTGAAACATGAAAAAATAAAATTGAATATATTTTTATGTTTAGAAAATATTCCTATTATGAGAAAATAATTTAACATAGGAAAACTAACTTAAATAAATATGTAAAAACGTTTTTTCGGATTCAATGTTATGAAATTCTTGGATGGATCAATATTAATTTAATCTCATTACATAGAATATTGATCACTTATAAAATCAATTACATCAGTTGGTTCTAATTTTTTTAAAACATATTCATAAAGATCTAATTTTTGAGATAATAATTATATGATTGAATAACATGAATTTTATTTGAATTATTTTCAATATCTATGATTTTTTATAAACATTTTTATAAAATTAATGAGGTATTATTATAAATGAATGTCACTCTAAAATTAAGTTTATTTTGAAATATAAAATATATCTAACCCTTAATAAATTTGATATAATACATGAATAACTACATTAATTATCCACATTACCAGATTGATATTTCTAACTACCAAGATCTATAAGTAAATTCTTGATAAAAGTCGAACTAAAGTGTGGGGGAGAAGCCATTTCATGCGAATATATAGAGAGAAAAATAAAATCTCAGAAGTTGAAAGAGGGAAACATATGTGTCAATAAATATTGGGTAAGGAATTTCAAAAGAATTTTTAAATATATAATATACCTATTTATCTTGAAAATTCATATCAATATCTAATTTATATAAAAAAAATATATAAAAAATTACAAAATATTTGAATGTTGAAGAGATGTGTAATGGTTTCTACTTTTGAAGTGATAATTATGTGAAAAATATATAAGAAACCATGAGTTTTTGGTATCTTAGTCAATGTAAGGGAGAGTGATAAGGGATACCATTCTAGACTGTAAACTGGGAGTCATACATTTTTATTCAATTAGAGCCCAACCTACTCATTATACCTAAAAATTTTTAAAATTTTCACTTATAAATCCATAGCCACAAAAGAACCCTTTTAAATATCCCATTATAAACATAATTACTGGACTCATTCAATGGATATTCAAAAACATATAAAATCCTATGGTGACCCCTTCATGGGTTTAGATTGATAAAAAATTATTAAATTTTATACGGTTTTTTGTGATAAAAATAATTCCCAATAGGTACGTATAAATGAGTATGGGAGGATAAAATAAATTTTTAAATGAATTTAATTCACTTTATGGTGAAAATAATATAAATCACCTGTAATAGGATTTCTATGCTTGTGTGATTAGTATATTGAAAAGGTAACTAACATTGTATAATGTTTTGAATTTTACTATGGTCACAATTTCAATGCCCACTTTCTATGGTGTTCAAGGTTTTAGTGTGGGGGAATTAATAGTGGAAATTAATTCATTATATTTTATAAATAATGAATTCATTTCATACTCTCAAATTTATTAATTAATGAAGTTCTAAAGAGGTTTAATAAAGAATTATTTCATTGGATTTGGTGTAAATTTCATTAAATGGTTGAATAATGAATTTAATATATTTATTTAATTCCTGGATTAAAAATAATGTATATCTACTGAAAAATCCTTTTTTAAGTTTTTTTCAGTAGAATGAAATTTTAGATGAATTAGTGAAGAGAAAATATTAAAAAGGAACATGTAAATGTTTCCAAGCCATGGAAATGCATACTTAAAGTTTTCCAGACCATGCAATGCAACATTTAAGGGTTATACCATTGAATATTAAGATATATAAGAAATTTTAATTTACTATATAATTAAAAAATAATTATATTTAATAGTGACTTTATATATACAACCTATAATTAAAAGTCTCATCATAATTTTAGAATATTTTTTAGTGTAGTATGCACTTACATAGGTGTGAAAAGATATGAGTGGATGTTACATAAGAGGTGCTTTAGTTGAGGATAAGTTGATTAATGGTTATATCATTTAAAAAACATGGATAATGGAATGTCATACATTGATGATTATATTCAAAAAACTATGAAGGAACTATGATTTTATATATCATCTTCATGATATGTGGAATTCTTATATGCAATGGAATAGGGAGAGGATATTCAAATCAGGTAAGAATAAATCTCATTGTACAAATATCAACCAATAAAAGGAAAATATAATTCAAATATATAGATTTTTATGAACACAAAAATCTTGAAGGGGATGTTTAAAATCAAAGACTAGAGATTATCTCAATATTTTCACTAGAATAAAAAAGGGATTAAATAAAAAAATTAAGGGGGGTGGGGTCAATCAAACATTTAGGTGTTTTTCTCTTATTTAATGTATTTTTTTCTATATTTCCCTTAGATTACATTAATATTCCTCATGGAGGAGTAAATAATTTTGGTGATTTTTACACAAATAAAAATTAAACTTTTATAATTCTTTAGTCTACACGTCTATTAATAGAATTCTTCTTCTATCGATTTATTTTAATATTAAATAACATGGTATTGTTTTGAATGTGGTTTTTTAGGTAATTATTACAATTATTTTTTTACTTATTAGTTTGATAATTATAATTCTCCCTCTATTGAATTTAAATTATATATGATAAAATAAGACTGATTGAGTGGTGAGTGTCAAGTGATTGTCAAAACACGTGTTGACCGTAATAGATCACATTAAATTTCATAAAGAGCACATTCATCTGATTTTGTTTTTCATAAGTAGTTTAGCGATAAAACATTTTTGAGGTATGATGATGTTTTTATAATATATTCCAACACGCATAGGTCGGAGAATTATACAATAGTGGTCATTGTTGACCTAAATCTCACATTCACTAGCAGTCCTTGGTGAGAGAGAACATATTGTGGATTCTATCATTGATAATTTAATAAGAAGAAGGTTCCACTATTTTTAAAACTATAGCATCATTATTATTAGTAATATAACCCTTTAACCAGTCATTTATCATCACTTTGATAATTTTCTCTTCTTTAAATTTTTTTCCATTTCTCTAATTTTGAAATTCACCCAAAATATTTTTACTAATTTCTACAAAATTATTTTCCACCCATCATATGATAAAACCTATGGTCGCAACATTACTATATAATAACCATAGGTTTAAAATTTCTATATACAAACCCAAGTTGTTGTGTCACTTATAAAAATAAAAAATGTTATGAAATTAGAAAACATAATTACAATTTAAATTCATAATTACTTTCAATTATATATATTCATAAATAGAAAATGTATACTTAACTATACAAGAATTATATTTATACAGAAGGGTTGGTATAAATGTGTAATGTTTAGTTATGTTATATACCAAATTGAACTATATATTATAATATATAATAAATCATTCTAAATGACATTTACATAATTTAATTGTACTTTTTTTAAATTATTCTTCAAGATAATATGAATGTCATTTAAATATTAGATATTTAAATAATTTTACATAATGGTTGAGAGATTCATAATAAATTAAAAATATGTTTTATATAAGAGTTTTAATACTTACTAATTCTATATTTTAAAAAACTATTAAAAATAGATAAAATATTCTATATTTTTTTTGAGATGATTTTTAGTGATTCTTCATTTCAATTTAAACCATAGGAGTTGATAGATTGGTGACTATAAGAAGTGAATATAAAAAATCCTTAATAATTGTAATTTTTTTATTACCTGATGTATGTAAACACAACATAACAACATATATTATAAAACAAAAATATTATTTATCTGGATTAAGTCCAATAATGTAATTTATTTATCACAAATCATGAAAATTTAAATATTCAACTTTTAGATCCACTTACAAAAGGTAAAAAATGATAATAATTAAAATTAATATAAATAGATCATTAAATAATACATTTAAATAAACTAATATCCATTAAATGATGATACAAAATAAAAATATCCTTGATTTACTATGAAATAACTCACATGTAAGAAATAATTTTAGTCATAAAACTCCAAAATAAACAATTAAAACACTATAAAACATATCAAATATTATAATTTAAAAAAAATAAGATTTATCAAAATTAGAAAAATAAAATTATCAAATTTATAGAAACGAAATAAAATAAATAAATCATGATTTTGAAGATAAACATATATTAAACATCTCAACCCTCTAAAAACCATAATTTCAATCATTGGAAATTATACAAATGAGTTTCTTCAATACATTTCAAAGAAAATAAGTTAAATACCCAAATTTTTAAAGAAAAAAACAACTTTAAAAATTTTGATTACCATGATACACATTTAAATTGTGTTTCAATTAAAATTATTTTTCTAAAAACATTATTCTATGGACCATTAGTTTCGAAACACCATCTCAACTCATTCACCAAATAAAACCTATTTCACCTCATTTAGAAATTATGAAACAACTCAAGTGATAGAACATATTCCAAGCACATGAGCCTCAACCTAGTTGGTGAGATATACTTAAGTGCAACCACAAGACCCAGGTTCAAAACCATGTACAAGCATATTTCAGGGGGTACTGTAGCAGGAACTGTTGCAGTATTGTAGCAGAACTATACACTGGGCGGGTTCTGTAGTAGATTCTACACTATACAGGTTGTTAGGTCCACAAGGCTGAATACCCTGAGAGGGGGGGGGTGAATAAGGGTACGGATAATTTAAAATTAATGCCTGTTATGATCTTTTTTTGATGTTAAGAACAACAATATTCTCTCTCTTTCCTATTTCACAATGTAAACAGAAAGTTAAGCAAGCACATGACACACAAATTTTATTTGGTTCACCGCAAAGGGATACGTCCAAGGTGCATACGCCGACAAGTTGCCGGTCGTACCAAATTCCACTATACATCACTAGCTGTGGATTACAATGTTTGGGTACAGTCACTCTATACCATGCTCACTGACTTTGCAAGGTTTAGGGTTAGTTCATTGCTTTCCCAAGGGTCACTCCCTATTTCTCTCTCTCTGGATCACTACCGGTGGAGAAGATCACCTTCTTTATCTTCCTAAGATCACTACTCTGGAAGGGAATCCACTCACAGTTTATAGTCCTGTAGGTCTCTTCATTTGTATGAAAGCATGCATCCTCAACTGTTTATAGATGCTCTTCAAACAAGCCTTCGCGAAGCTCCTGCCTTTTCATGAAGCACTCTGGTCAAGCACTACCTTGAAGCACTCCCTCGAAGCTCAAGTCGTTGTAGAGAAACTTTCCTTGTGAAGTTCACTGAGCCAAGGTGGAGCTCTCACCTTTCGCGGAGCTACAATAGTCACCGCGAAGCTCTTCTTTCATGAAGCACACTGGCTACAAGAACTATCTTCGCGAACCGAGAGAAAATGATTCTCTCTGAAAATTCTCTCTACTTCTCTCGAGGGGGTCAGCCTCTATTTATAGGCGATTCCACCGACCCTCGAACTTTCTGTGTGAAGTCAATGCCACGTCATCTCAAATTGCGAAGCACCAAAGTTTACGTCGGAATTCTGTTTAAATCGCGAAGCGCCACGGAAATTTTCCGATCGCGGAGCTCGTCATAATCGCGAAGTATCACCGTCAACATTCCTTCGCGCCTTCGCCGTGAAGATCCCTCACAAATCCCTTCATCACCGCGATGCGCTTCAACTCTACCATTCGTGAAGCATTGACGTAATCGTGAAGCATCACCGCCTCCATTTTTCTGGTCTTCGCGAAATCCAATCCATGCATCCCATCTTTGCGAATCTCATCCCTTTTCCATATAAAAATATGATCTTCAAGGAAATCCTATTTTTGAGAATCTCATTCCTTTTCCATATAACACTGGGAAACGACGCCACCTTGTACTGCTCTTTTGTACTGCCTCCAGATCATCCATTCCTTTTTCATCGTTCTTTGTCAACATGGATTGTCAACAAATTCTCGTGAAATCAACAATTCTCTATGGAAACCTGCTTTGTCAACAAACATAATCAATCCAAAAATACTACAATGTTACCTTGAGGGATTTTTTTCCAACACAGGTACTCTAGCATAACTGTACATTGTGCAGGTACTGTAGTAGGTAATATAGTAGGCACTGTAGCAGTTACTATTAGGTACTGTAGCAGTTGGAACTATTCACCTTGG
Organism: Viscum album; assembly: GCA_963277665.1. Lineage (NCBI taxonomy): Eukaryota > Viridiplantae > Streptophyta > Magnoliopsida > Santalales > Viscaceae > Viscum > Viscum album. Next base: position 1,233,070,791 of record OY728148.1, on the reverse strand, counting down.
GCCAGTGGTTTGGGCTTGGAGTCCTTAAGGATTTAGGGACACCCATAACATCAGGTCAGTAGGGCTTTCAGACCACCTTTAATGCCTTCGGGCCACCTCAAGCCCTTCGGGGCACATGTAGTTTCCCCAGACACACTAAAAAGGAGCATCCCCCGAAAAGGATTTAGAGTAGGTGCACTCACCAGAGCAGAGCCAAATTGATTTTTAAAAATGAGAGGGTGTGGTTATGCCATCGAGACTAGTATATGATTGCATGAGAAGCCTATCCAGACAGTAATGCGAAGGTGGAGAGATACTACCATGATGCAGATGTTGGGGAGTGGCAGTTCTTTCTAGATAGTCTAGTTGAATTCCCTAAGACCTTTGGGTCATGTAATCTCCTAAACCTACGGGACGTGTAATCTCAAAGCCTACGGGCCTTATAAGGGTCCCCCCTTATCCCTTGAAGGTGGGGTTATCAAAAATCAATAAAAATGAAGGCCTTCGGGCTATTCAGGCAAAAACTACATGTAATATATATCACTAAGATTTCATAGAAAATGAACCATTATCTTAACAAATAAATAACTATAAAAAACCAAAATATTGAGACACAATCCTTAAAGATATATTATCTCATGATTCTTAACATACTTTTTGAATAAATAAAATCTATTTATTGAGAGATCTATTTTCATTGTATTATTAGATGCATAAATAAATAATTTTAAACCTAAAAACATAATCTTTATATTGAAATAATCATAGATATTCCAACTCTCAAGATATTAAAACATTTCACAAGATACCATGGAAAAACTAAATAAGGAAAAGGCTGATCTAAAAATCATAGTAAGGGAATAAATAAATAAAATGTATCATGAAATGAGAGTCAAGACACATAATAAGGTCTCACAAAAAGATGATGATCTGAAACATGGAAATATAGACTAAGGAAATTATATCAAAGATAATGGAATCATAAACATGTGAAAATGATATGAAATAATATAATATAAGTCTAATTCAATGGCCAATCTAAAGATTCCCATCATAAAGTGGACAGAGTACCTTAGTGGATATGGTTTACTCTAAAATCATATACAAAGAATCTGATGAGATATAATTGTTTAATTAATTCATTGGAGGGATATATAATTCTTATCACCACCATAAAATAGTATAAATCTTTCATATTCATTCCATATAAGGAATATAAACCATACCTAACCATATTAATTATCAGGCCATTGAAAATGAAGTGGGGTTTATAATTCTAATTCAAGGCATTACTAATGGCTAAATTATAAGTATTCACAAGAGAAAAATTTTCAATTTATTTTATAATTTTATAATTGAAAATTTTACCTAGGTCATTAACATGGAGTTCCAATCTTGAATATTCATGAGAAGGATATAGAAAATAAATGATAAAAATGAACCACATAGGTGATTCTTTTTAAAATAAGTAAATAATCATTGCAAATAAGAAAAGGTGTTATTATTTTCAATGAGATAAGAATTGAACCCAGAGATTTATTTATAAAATAATGATTGTTTTTATAATATAACCATGTTTTAAATAAATTTAATGTGGGTAATTCTTGATATGAGACAAAAACTGGGATATTCACTTAAAATGGGATTACATAAATGTGGGATATTTGAATGTGAATAAAAAAATTAATAACCCCTGAAATAAATTGGATATTTAACTTGGTATATATTTTAGGTTAATATATAAAAATATTCCACTTACATGTGAAAAATATTTCTTAAAATGGGGAAAAGTAATTCAATGTGTAACAAAAAATAATGAGGGGTATGGAAGATCAAACTAATGATCATGGAAGAAAAAATATTTTTAATACTTGAAAATAGTTTTATTTAAAATACCACATTTTAAAAAGGATTATAAAAATTATGTTTTAAAATTAGATAATTTAAAAATCAAGGTCACATAAGGTAATCCATAATTTGGTTTCTAATTTAAAAGGAGAACATTTTCGATAAGGGAAATCATGGACAAGGAGGGGAAACAATCGGATGGGAGTATGAAAATTATTCTTAATATAGATACTTTTTAATGATGGAAAAAATAATCAATAATGTATATTTTAATTTACCTTGATTCAACCAAGATAGAAATATGGTGTACCATATGAAATGAAATATGAAACTCAAAGAGAACTATTATAACCCAAGAAAGAAGATTGGGTTTAGAATGACCATTTTATTTTCAAGAAGAAATCAGTCATAGCCCATGGGATGGAAAAGCAATAATATAAGTGAATTTTAGAATTTTAAAAAGAATTTAAGACGTTATATGTCAAATGGGTAGTATTTAAACAAAAAAATGTTTTATGGATAATATTAAATCATGCCTCTATAAAGGGTGATTGAGATGAAAATAGTGTACTAGTTCCAGATTCATTCTATGCATGTGTCTAACATTCAAAATAATCAAATTATTTTTATTATATTCATAATTAATAATATTGTTATAATATATTTCATTTAATATTGACCATTTATTATCATATTTTATCTATTTATTATATAGTTTTTGTTTTTCTTTGCATAAAAATTTAATCACTCTGGACTTATTTCGGTAGTTTTTGTGATCTCAGATTATATTTTAATAATAAGTTAAATACATGATATAACTATACTAGTACAAAAACCCAATCAAAAATCTATTATTATCTTATAATAATATTAGTATTTATTTTCCCATAGTCATCCATGATCGAGTTTTATGTCATTATTCAAGTTGGTGGTTAAACCAACCCAAACATGAACACACTATATCTCAATGGGTGATTATAGTTAAGGAATTGTATAAAAATAATTATAATATAAGGATATTTTTGTGAATTATTTTTTAATTGGTCTGTATAAAGAATGAAAATAATGATGAAAAATGGAAAACATTACATCCTGGAGGTGGTAGTCCGCACAACACACAGTTAACATTTCCATTTATCATATAATTAGTGGGAATTTAGGTATAAGATATTTTAAAATTTTAGAATCATATTTATATTATATATACCCTATTTATTCATAAACTACATCCCCGTGATTATAAAATAATGGCAGTTATGAAAAATGGGGGTTTCAACTTTGTAGATGCAGTAGTCCACACAATGAACTAAGCACGCCTTTGTTTTTGTTATCGGATGGAGAGGAATAAATACTAGTTATTAGAATAATATTAAAAAATATTAGTATAATAATGAAACTTATATAATTATGTATTTATGGATACAATTTATTTTCAATAAGAATATTAAGGATAAAATATTACAAAGAAGGTAATACTTACATTGGGGACTTGATCTTCTATTATGGATCTTCTAGGAAAAGAAGTCCTTAAGATAACATATAGAGACTATGGTATTATGGATGGAAAATGAAATTATTTTAGATTAAATTTGGTTACATTTTCAATGGAAATAAAAATGGTAAGTGTATCAATGGAGTAATGGAAGTTATCCTCTTTTTAAGTGAATAAAATGGTACTTTTGGGAATACCCTTTACAATTCCCTGATATTATTATTATATCCCTTGACCAATGACTCAAAAATTTAATAATAATGGATTTATATTTAATTTTTTGTCAATATATTCTAAAAAATTACTTTATAAACATGTTCTAAACCTTTTTAAAGTCTTTTACAATATAGTTTTACACTTTAACATTATTTTACTTTGCTAACTAGTTTTTAACCAAGTAAAATATATTTTTATTGGAAAATATAAGGTAACCACTGTTAAAATATTTTTATATTTTTTACCTAAATATTGTCCCAAATTATTATAATTCAATTTTTAAATATGATAAAATATACTTTTAAATTAAGATGTATGACTTATAAATAACTGCTCTTGAAGAAAATTCACTTTTTACCATTTTATTTTTTAAAAATATTTAGCACTGATTAAGAGTATAATGAGTATTAATATTATTATAAATAGTTTAAAAATCATAATTTAGTTATCATATAAATTATATCAAATTTTTATCAGATAAAAATTAAACGATGTTAATAAAAATAATCATTTTAAAAAATCTCTTAACATTATTGCAGTAATTAAATTTAATCATAAAAATATTATAATTAAGTATAAAAATGAAATTTAACATCTCAAATACGTTTTCAATTTTGAAATCAAATAAAAAATATATAATTTTTTATTTATATTATAAACGTGATAAAGCCTACATTTTAATATAAGCCTGAAACATCTATTTTTAATGTGAAATATTAGTTAAGTTTCAAAAATGATAGACATGTGTTTTATAAATTCAAAATAGTATTTTAAATTTAAATATATTAATTATAAAATATATATAATTTATATCATAAGGGTTTATGGAAGCATTAATTCGTTCTTGTTTTATAATAGTTATTTCTTTAAGAAAAATTCGTATTTTATTATTCCCTTAAAATTTGATTATTTTATAAAAAACAAAAAAAAATACTAAGATAATTATAGTATAATAAATTCAAAAATGAAGTCTATTTTTTAAAATTAAAATTATAAATTTTATATATTGTCCTTTTAAATGAAAAATGTAAATGATAAACAAAACTGATTTTATTGGAAAAATGTCGACTTTAAACATTATATGTTATAAATATTATTTCATATCTATATATTATTTAAGTGATATTAATATATTAGTTCATATAAAATAATATTTTAAAATAATTATTTTAATTAAATGGGAAAAAATATACAATACATAATAAAACAATTCATTTAAAAAGAATATTACTTTTATACTAAATAAGATTTAACAAATACCATTAAATAATTTTTTTTATTCTAATTTTTTTTAATAAACCATTAATATTAAAATAATTATTTTCATTTTATATATAAATCATTTCATATTTTAATAATAAAATATTTAAATGTAACATGTAAATAAATATATATATATATCATATTTTAATATCATATTTTTTTGTGAGTAATACTTTTTAACCATACAGAATTTTAGTATACCTATTGCATGTATACCCAAAAACAATATCTTTCACAACCACATTTACAATGACTATATTCACAATGACCATATTATCAAGGACCATATTTCATTCCTATATATAATCTTGTTAAACTTATTCCATTCACACTTATCATTTTTATAGTTCATTTTATATATAATAATATGCAATACTCTTTCAAGATGTTCTTCCTCATAATAGATTTTTTTTAGTTATTATAGATCCCCAAAGATAACTATGATCCAAGGGAACTCCTTATATTGATTTTATTTGTATTTATTGTCCCCTTGTATTTTATTTAACCTAAATGGATATACCAGTACATGGTGATTAATAACCCATTATGTGTAATACTTTGATTCATTTTTTTTGTAATTTATTATTAATAATAAATAGAATTTTGTGGGTTATTTCCTATATTGAATGAATTGTTTTTGAATTTATTTAAATTCTTTGAATATATTTGTATTTTTTCAAATATATGCATATATATTATGGAAAGAATATGATATCTAAAAACTCAAGGTGTTAAAATATCCCCCCTTAAATAAATTTTATCATCACAATTCTAATTATTACCTTATAATGAAAATATATAAATATTTCTTATAGGTAGATGAAAATAAAGATACAATTTCTAAATTGATATCAACCTTACAAACTTAAGATATAAATCTTTCCATAAAATAGAATTATCACAAAAATTGTGTTTTTTTCAATAGTTTTAGCCAAGAGTATATTGTTATTTAGTATCTAGACACAGATTCGTTAGTTTCATTATAATGGGTGTTTATAATCATCCTTTTATAGGTTATCATAGGTTGATATAAATTTTTTTCTCCCTATTCAAAGTAATTTTTCCTTTAGTATGAGATAATAAATCCATTTCCAAAATCACATTAGATTTATAAAGGAAGTAAAGCCCGTATCAGAGGGTTGCTTATCCTAGGGTTTAGTTGTTGCCACTTCCCATCATTTTCGGGAGTTCTTCATGGGATCTCCGGGTCGGGTCCTACTTCCCCTTATTAATGATACGTTCCTCCTTAGACATAGATTTTCAGGCTACTCATTTCAGTCTCTTTCAGATTCGTTCGCAGTGAAGAGGTCGGATCTGGGTTTTTTCTTCGAGGGGCGTGCTACTTCGTCAGACTTTGTTCCAGTTCTGGGTGGCACTTGGTGGTTCAACAGAGTTGTTTTTGGTATGTTTGGTGGGATTGTAGCATCATTCACCATGGTTTCTGGACCAGTGGGATTTTTCATGGTCTGAATTTATGGTCTTGATGATTGAAACCATTTCTCATAGATCCCTTATAGTCACCGAATATTAGGAGCTCGCATGGTGATGGGGGTACTATCATTCTAGATCTGGTTGCACTGTCTTCTTCACGCGGTTTTTCAAGTGTTCCTATGCTCTGTGAAGGCTTCGTCGGGTTGTGGTTGCTCCTCTCCTTCGAAACCCTGGCCAGACCCAACTGCTTCTCTCGCCTCTGGATCCTACATTTCTCTCCTATTTGGTACGTTATAGGGGATGATCATAGGCTTTTGGATGTGATGGTCGTCCGATTGTTGGTGTTTCAGGGGGCTTTGTTTGTTTCGTGATTGTTCTGGTGGATTCTTCTTTGTTGAAGCCATTTCTGAGTCTTTTGTTTCTCTGATTTCATTCTTCCATCGCCGCTTTCCTTTTCAGTCAGCTGCGTTGGTTTCTAGTAAGATTTAGGTAGTGAATATATTCAGTCATGGTGTCCCAAAAGGCATCCTCATCTCCTGTCCCATGAAGTGGATGATTTTTGTTGAAGTGTTGCTTTCTTTGGATGGTGGTCAATCTGTGTAGCTGAATCTGCTAATATTATACTATTTGGTTGGAATTTTTTTTGAGTTTATGGAACTATTATGGATGGATTAATGGTGGAGGAGGATTTAGTTTTCTTTGTGTGAAGGTTCTTCAGTATGGTGGATGGTGTTTTTTTGTATGGTTTGATCCCAAAGGTGGTTCTGGTTTTTGGAATTGAAGGTAATGAAGGGAGGTAGACAATGCAACTGGACTCGACCACAAGGAACCTACCTCAGAGGAAGATTCAAAGGTAGTGGTTAATCATTGAAGAGTTTAAAGGATTTGGATGTTTGAGAGTGTATGGTGTTCGATATCAGATTGTGTGTGTTCTTTGCCACATGAAACTTGCTAGCTGAACATCCTTGCAATAGTGGAGAGCTTCATCACGATAAAATGCTGGGGAGGGGAAGCTAAATGTTTCTAGTTTGGTTTTACTCTCTTAGACCTCTGATCCATAATTCGTCTTATGTTCATGATGTTTATTTGGGTTTTCCCATTCATCCCTTGAAACGATGTTTTATTATTATAAAAAATGAGGGTCTTCGGGCCGTTGGATGGATTTATCAAGGGAAGTATAATAATAAAATACATGTTCCCAGAAGCATAAATTATGATTCAATATTTATACTATAAGATTATTTTAATTAATTATTCAACATCTATTCATCAAGGTGAAAAAATTATGTTATTAGAAAAATTCTACGTATAATGGAGTGGATTAACATAATAGAAATATACTACTTCTAGTACTAGAGTGGACGACTGGTGTTCCTCAATCCACATCATTTTCAAAAATTACTTCAGTTTATGTGATTTTATATAATTTATCTTATTCTATTATCCTTGAAGTTATTGATTAATGTCATCATTTATTCCATTATATTAATGAATTGACTTAGATAATTACCATGCTTCCACACATAAGGTGTTGGAATATTAGTAGTTCTTTTGAATTCATGTTTTCAACTCCCATCCTGCTGACCATCCCCTTTATTTTCCTATAAAGGCTTAATGCTTGATGACCACCTATTCTACTTATAAATAATATTATTGTCTCATTGATAAAATTTTCTTGGTGTTTATTTACAAATTTTTCCCATGATGTAAATCGATTCCTCATTCCTTCATCATCTTCTTAAACTAAAATTTATTGGGACTACATCCTTCTCATCTTGGGATTAATAAAGATTTGAACTGTGGTTACATTATTAATTTTATTTCACGATAGTTTTTTAGGCATATTCACAAAATTTATAGGTCCATTTATCATTTTAAAGGGTTGATTGTTTAAGTAATATTTACATTATCCCTTTCACCAAGGGCTAACTTGGTTCCATAGGGTTAGAGCCATCACAAAAACCAAAAGGTTTAACATGAGTGAAATAACATTACCAATACAATATAATTATCATAATCATAAAATGAATTCAAACATAAAACGTCATTTTCTTTTAAATTAGCATGCTATTATATCATTACTTTAGCAAAATAGATATCAATATTGGTTATCCCAAGGTTAATTATTGGAATTTTTCTTATACTTCTTAAACTAATCCCCCATGTAACTAGGAAATCAATCATTCATAATTATTCATAAAGAGCAAATATGAATCCAAAAAATATCCCTCAAGAGTTTATGTAATGTTTGTAGTATTATTGTCACTCATCATGTATCATGGTAACTATCTAGTGGCTTCTCAACCGACCCTTTTTTTGGGTGAATAAACCTAGATGTATCTTTTCCACAATCACACCCATTTTCCAATATCTTGATATTTATATAATTAAATGGAAATCCAAAAACTCTATAATTTAACCAAATTCTATGATATTATCCTATAAATAGTCTTATCCGTAGGGTTTCACTATTTTTTACTCATTCTACTCTCCAAATATAACTAGACCGCCCTTTGATACCAACTATAGTTGTCCAAGATATAAACACATATTATTTCTTGATTTGTATATTTCTTTCAAAAGAAATACAATCCATGGATCAAGAGGTTTAGAATATTTGGATGGATAGACACATAAATACATATCCCCAAATTTTAAAACATCATATTTATTTATAACTCCTCATAGTCCTCCAAAATACAAAATATCTTGTAGAATTTTATAGGATGCCTTGGTAAAAATACATAAAGAAAAGGGTGAACTAGAAATCCCAGTAAGGCAATAAATTTGGAAATAATGTATAATGTGATAGACAATATTTATAACATGGTAAAAGAAATATGGTGATCAAAATATTTGAAACCTAGAATAATGAAATTATATCATAATATTATCGAATCATAACCATATATTAAAGTTATAAAACATGATAACATAAACATAAGTCAAGGGTCACTCCCTAGACCATTATTATAATTTTTTCATATTCCTACGGTAGATTAGGTTCACCCTATATCCTTTATATAACATCTAATGAAATATAAATCATTACCCAATGCATTGTAAGGATATATAATTTTAGTCCCAACCATAAAATAGTAAAAATAAAATATATGAAAGGAACATAAGAAAAAAAACTATTCATAAATCGTAATCCTCATCAAACCCATGAGAAGAAAGTGGTTTCCATAATTATGATTCCAGTTATAACCAAAAGAAAAAATTATATGGATTCCCTAGAGAAGATGGAATATTTTTTGTACATTAATAATTTAAAAAGGAACATAGGTCTAAAATGTGGAGTTAAAATATGGAAAATTCATGAGAAGGATCTTGAGAAGAAGGTATTAAAACGAACCAATTGTATGATGCATTTTGAAATATATAAGTTATATTTTTACCGAATGAATGACCTTATTATTTTATATAAAACCCAAATTTATCCAATAGGGTTTTATATAAATTAATAATTAATTTGATAATTTATCTATAGTGTAAAAACAATCGATGAGGGTGATTCTTGGCATGAGATAAGAAATAGAAAAGTTCACCTAAACATGGTTTACCTAAAAGATAGAATTTTGAAGGGAAATAAAATCATTATCCCCATATAAATGAAAAGGATATTTCAATATATAAAAATATATGATAGGTAAATTTATATAAAAATTGATAAATTCCATTAGAATAATATTTCTTAAAAATATGTAATAAGAAAGAGAACATGAAACTCAAATTTAATGAGGGAGGTATGAAATATTGAACAAAAATAATGTAATTAAACCCATTTTTATATTTTTGAAATCCTTTTTTTAAAGTAGAAAATCATAAAAGGGATAATAAAACATCAATTTTAAAATAGGATAATCGAGAAAAAAAATTTAACATGAGATAATATATAATTAAGATTCAAATTTTAACGTAAAATATTAGTGGGAAATGAAATCAAGGACAATAAGGGGAAATCATCATTTAAGAGGATGAGAATTAATTTTAACATAGATTCATTTTATATAATGAATTTGAATCTTCAATAATAAAACATTTATTAAAAATTGTTTCTCTAACTATAAAAATTGGTTATAACATATGAAATGAATTAACAAGATCAATGAGAAATATTATAAGCCAATAATGAAGATTTAGCTTTTAAAGAGCCTTATATTTTAGGGAAGATGTCAATCATAGCCCATAATAAGGAATAGAATAAATGGAATTGAATATTCCCAATTAAATAATATTTTATGTTATTGTTATTCAACTTGGTAGTAGTTACACTATAAAAATTAATATTTCTATATAATATCGAAGCATGCCTTAATGAAGGGTGATTGAGACAAAAAACCCTTATATTATTCCAGATTCATTTTTTTCATTCACCTATCATATTTAATAATAAAATTATTTTTATTATATAAATATTAATATCATTATATAAAAAAATTTCACTTAATATGTACCATCTATTATCATATGATATTTATTTATTATATAGTTACTACATATGTTTGTGTAAAAAATAAATCATTGTTGGGATGTTTTATTAGTATTTGTGACTAAAGATGGTATTTTAATAATAAGTTAAAAATATAATATAAACATAAAAAACCAATAATTTATTCCTTATTAACTTTGAATTATATTAGTTTTTAATCCCCCATATTCATCCATGATAGGGTTTTATAGAATAATTATAATGGGTGGTTATACCATCCCAAACATGAACACACAATATCATGATGGGTGAGTATGTTTAAGGAATTTCTATTATCATTATAAAAATAGAATAATGATATTTTTTATTTGTATTTAATTTTTTGAATCATATTATAAGTGGGTAATATAAAGAGTTAGAATCACGATGAAAAACAAAAACCAATACTTTGTGGAGATGGTAGTCCACTCAATGCACGATTAACATTTTAAATTCTTATAGAATGAAACATAATTAAGTTATGTCATAATTTGAAACTTCATAATGTTATTTATATCTTATATGACATATGAATTCATCCATTAAAACTTTTTGACTATCGATGAATGGTGATGGTTAAAAAAAGTTGTTTCTTTATAGTGGCGTTGTTTGCACAATACACTAATGGTGCTTTTTTTAGATAACATGGAGGAATAAACAGCGGCTATAAAATTAGTATAATAAAATATCCATATAATATTGAAATTGACATCATTATATTTTTATGGAAATAAGGGTTTTGGAAGAGGATGGTTAAGGATAAAAGATTATGAAGAAGGTAATACTTGCGTTGGAGACTTGCTCTTCCTTTAGATATCTTATTGGAAAATATTGACATAAGATGAATTATTGAAAATATTGGAAAATATATGGAAACTTTAATTCATTTATAGGTTACTTTGGTATAAAATCAAGGGAAGTTTTAATGGGAAGTGTAATTGTGAGGGGTGGAATTGATCGCCTTTTATAAGTGAAAATAGGGGAACTTTTGGGAATACCTTTTCCTCTTCCATGACATCATTACACTATTCCATGGTAAGTGACTCCATAATTTATTAATAATTGAGTTTGGGGTGATGTTGGGTGATATTTACATAAAACAGAATCTCATCTCAGGTTTTAAACACGATTCAAGTCATTTACCATAGGTTTTCACATTTTAACATTTTTATATTTTACACTTCTACCCTGTTTTTAACAAAGTAATTTGTAATTTGTTAACAAATATAAGTTAAACCATTTTATATAATATTATTTTTTAAAAAAAATTGATCTCAATTTAATTCAATTATATTCCTAAATATGAGAAAATTATCTTGTAAATTAAATATATAATATTTAATAGATAGGTTTTATAGAAAACAATTACTTGTATCCATTATAAGTTTTTAAATTTATTTAGTATTGATTAAAAATTTAATGAGTGTTAATATAGTTTTTATAGTTTTCAACACTATAGAAGTTTCATTATATAAAAAATATCAACTTGATTTTTTAGATAAAAATTACCGAATATTAATAAAAAAATCATGTAAAAATAATTTATTACTATTTTCACGGAAATTTCCTTTAATCATACTAATATAATTATTATGAACTAAAATAAAAGTTTACTTGTTAAGTAATATTGAAATTTTGAATTTAAATATGAAATATTTTATTATATTTTATTTCTTAAAGTGATGAAGTTTAATTTTTTATATAAATGCCTAAAAATGTTTTTACTTTGAAATAGTACTTGATTTTAAAAATCATAAACCTATGTTTTATAAAATAGAAAATATATATTTAATTTTTTTAAATTTATTTTTATATAAAATATTATTTTTAAAATTGTTTGGACATTCTTCAATTATTATTTTTTTGCAAAATGGGTATTTTACTATTCACCTAAAGTTTGATTATTTTAAAAAATATCAAAAATTCCAAACAAGGTAATTATATTATAATGAATTAAAATATTAAGTCTATTTTATAAAATTAAATGTTTAAAATTTATATATTTATCTTTTAAATTAATAATTTAAATTATAAAAATATCTCTTTTAATTCAAAAAGTGCATTTAAAAAAATTATGTGTTCTTAATATTACTTCACACTGATTCATAATTTGAGTGATTTTAGTATATATTAATATATATATATAAATATCTTATGACTATTAATTTTATTTTTTTTGAGAAAATAAATTATATTTAATAAAATTGTTCTTTCAAAAAATATCACTTTTATACAAAACAAACATTACCAACTACCAATAATTATTTATTTGCATTCTAAAATATATTTTTTAATAAATCATTTATATTGAAATATTTATTTTAATTTTAAATATAAATCATATCATATTTTAATAAAAAATAATAATATTTATACGTAAACTCTAGATATGTATATATATATATATATATATATTATATTTTAATATGATATTTTTTATTTTTATTTCTTAATAATAAGTTATTTTAGTATACTTATTTATTTTATTCCCAACAAAAATATCTAAAATTAATATATTTTCAATGACCATATTCACAATTACTATATTTTCAATGACCATATTTCTTTACTACATATATTATTACTAAAATTATTTCATATACACTTCTCATTTCTTTGGTTTTCGTTATACATCCAACAATATGCTTTCTCCATTCATGATGTTCTTTCATATTATATGTTGTTTTCATTATTAACCCTCAAAGGTGAAGATAATACAAGAGATATCATAGTGTTAAAAATCACATTCTTTTTTATTTATCATCCCCATTTAATTGTTTCACTATTAATGGATGTACAAGTCTGTAATGATTAATAATCAACGGTAAGAAATACACAGTTTAATGTAATTTCCCTAATTTATTATTATGAACAAATATAATTTTGTTGGTTTAATTATTATACTTCATGAATTATCTCCTAATATATTTCAATTCCTTCAACATTTAGAAAAAAATTATAATTATAAACTTGTAGGTTATGGAAATAATATGCTTTAAAAAACCTGGGCTATTATATTCTACAACATCCCACCCCTTCTTATTGGATTGAAAAGTGTTAGATATGATAATTTCCCTTAGGTGATGTAACACCCTGAGCTTCCATGATACACTTCTCATTCAATAATGCAATAGCTTGCATTGTACGCAACTTCGAGTTCTAACACACCGCAACTAATCAAAGTAGCCGTTATAAATAGTAATAACCACTTTTTAAATTTATTGAAATTTAATATTTCAAAATGGACTTCATTTTTGTATTCCTAATATTTAAATTATCCTATGTTGAATTTTTTGTAATTTTCTGAGAACATCCAAATTTTTATGAATAGTGAAAAATACTTAAAGCAACTTTTTTAATCAAAATAATTTATAGTGATAAGTTATACTATTTAGTGGTTTTAAAGTATAATTAGAATATATTTTTACCATTTTATCCAATGGTGTTCATTAGAATTAATTTCACTTTGAAATTGGACATAAACAATTGTCAATCTTTTGATATATATTGTTTCTTAAAAACACGCTATTTGTTGTGACAGTGGGAATTAATTATAAAATTAATTAATGCAACTTATATGTTTGGAATTTCATAAAATATACATCATTTTTGAATTCAGAATATCAATTATAGCTTAGGGTGAAATTTTGGCATTGTTCTGAAAAACTTCAATTTTTGATGAATAGTGAAACCACTAAGTAGTAGTTAAAAAACTGATTTTTCATTTAAATTAAATATTACCACTTCTGTGGTTTGATTTTCAAAAATCCGTCATACATGGTTGTCATTAAGAAGTAAAATGTGGTTCAATGAGATTAGAATAATTTTTTTTTTGTGAATAGTAACTTTTAAGTTCTTAATCGTGATTAGAGGTAATTAGTGTAGTTTATGGTAAAACTAATGTTTTAATAATATGAGATGAGCTTTGACACATGTCCTACCCTCATTGGATGTGCCATGGCCGACCAAGAAAATCCATGGGTCAACTTGGGGACCCCATGGAGCCACTTTTGTTGGAAAATGACATATATACATTTTATTTAATTTAAAGTAAAAAATGACACAAACATGAAATGTTTTACTAAAACAATTTTTACATGGGGTTATACAAGTCATATTTTTGACTATAAATAGTAATTAGAAAGCTAAAAATATTTCCTACATCATAGTATTTTTTTATAATTTTAGAAATTAAATAAATTAAATTATTTATGACATCATGATGATGCATCGATGACCTCATTATTTAATGATTTAAATAAAATAAAAAGATAATGTAAAATCCAAGGCCTACACTTGTCCAAAACCTATTGTATGAGTATATTTGGACCCCTTATCACCTTAGCCTCGAATTATATATGTGTGGGACCTTTAGAATCCTAAAACCATTGTATAATAATGTAAAGTTTTCTTACTTTCCAAGAGTGCCCCTCCTCTCCTCTTATAAAAGGCCCCCACCTCTACCACCTCATTCACACATCCAAGCCATTTGGCTCAGACAAACTCTGCCCAAATACTCTCCCAACTTCACCCTATTACTCGTAGAAGCCTCACTTTGGGCAGAACGCCTCCCAAAAAATCCTTTGGCTCAAATCAAAAAGAGTTACCCGATTTTAAGGTAATGTCTTCTCTAATGTTGTTTTGATTTATTTTTCTTCTCCAACCCCCTAAACACTTCTTATTAATTTATTTTGTAACAACACCAGTATCCTCAATATACTAGGATGTTGTTATAAGAAGGATTCGAGCTACAATTACAAACACCTACATCTAATGGTTAAAGAACATACTGTTTCTGTGGATGGCGAATTTTTGCCTCACGAAACGATGGTTGCTCAACACTCATATAACACCTCTAATGGTGGCCATTATGATGACACTATTTTTATATATGATATATATTATGTTTTTGTTTTCATTATGATTTTTTATTTTTCATTTATGTCATAACTTTATGGTTTCCATTATGGGTAAACGAGATATTTTCATTTTAGGAAGTGCAGACTACCGCTCCCTCAAAGTGATTTCAATCATTAATACCATATGTGGGATGTATAAAGGATAGAGTAAATGGTATTATATGATATATTATACTGGAATTATATTATACATTTATATCATTATGATTTCATTCCATTAAATACGAAATAGAAATGAAAGTAGCATTCATGCGTACGTACGGCTTACCGTCTCCATGAACGGTGCATTTCATTTCTTACCTCTAAATGTTACGTAATATTATTAATGAATGTATATACTGGATATATATAATATATATGATATCTACATCATGAATATAATTCTGGATATAATGGATATTTCACCACATGAACAACTTTTAATTATAAGAAGTTTATTGTTGACTCAAGTACCAAAGATCGACAAAATGACCGTTATTAACTTAAATAATTACATAATGCTCATAACATTGTAATAAGTGATATAAAAAGGATAATGAAATTGAAAATTGTTATTATTAAGGTAGATATTACCTCTAGTTTATTATTAATGAGGTTAAAGAACGGTTGAGTCAAGTCGGACACGAGGTAAGGGAATTTCTTAACCCAATTTCCATTCTTTGGGTTAATCTCTTACTTTCAAATTATGTCATGATATTATTATGTCCTATCTTGTATTTGTACTTTCGTTATGTGTACTTATAGTGAACACACATAATAGATCTATTTTATTTTAAAAATGATCGTTTTAAGGAATTCGTCTCAATCTCCTTTCATTGAGGCATATTTGGTTTTATACACAACTTTCTTTTATACGATGTATAAACCCCTTTGACTTTTACTTTTATTCAAAAGGAATATTTTTATATGAAGCGTTTTTACTAAACGACAAAAGGTATGTTTTTCTTACGTATGCGGCAACAATGACTTCTCCTCCGCTGTGACCATTATTTGAGTTTCGGCTTCCTTTACAAGCCATAATTTTTTTTAATGAAAAAAAATACAAATTTTTAACTTTATTTTATTTTGGTATTGAAAATGGTTTTGAAAGTGTTTTTATTATATCAATGTGTTGTATTGATATCTTTTGATTGAAATGTGGAAATGTTATGTTTCCTTTATGCATGTTTTATGTGATACGATTATGTTATGGTTTATGATATGTTTAAACCTATTCATATGAGGAATGGATTGGACATAATAAGTTATAGGTGGAGCCCGCTATAGCTCCTCGATGCATCGGTAGGTCTAATGAGACAAACTAGTGTCTTGGCACGAGGCCTTGACAAAATCTTATTTGTGGTCTTGGCATGAGGCCTTGACTACATGGTTATGGTAGTCTGGCATTATGCATTCCATCATTATGAAAGTGGTTATTGATATTGCATGTGATTATTCGACCAGTAGAATTTCCATGTGAAGAAGTAAATGGAATTATTTCATTTCACTTTTGCCATATTATGCTAAAGTTCAAGTTTAAAAGGCTTTTGTTTTAGTTATACATTGCCTTAAATGTTAATGTTTATTTATGAAAGCTTCCGCTATGTTGTTATCCTTACTGAGCATCTTAGCTCACCCCTTTCAGTGTTTTAATATTTTCCAGGATGTGAAGAAGTATTTTAGGAATGACCTGCTGGGATAGTCAGAAGAGGATATGAGTGTGGACTATGAAGACTTTGTTATTAGTTTTTCACATTATGATGTAATGTTAGACTTATGAATGTATCTAGTGTTTCGAAGGCTACTAAACTAATCGGTCTTTCGAGACTTGATCTTTTGTGATCATGCCAATGTTACGAAGTAATGCACCGACTCTGGGTAGCTGGGGTCGGGGCGTTATAGTTGGTATTAGAGGAAGTTTAGTACTAACCTTGGAAGATAGATTTAGATAAACTCTAATTAGAGCACATAGCCCGAAGATAGACTTTAAGGATTAGTATAGAAGAACATCATAGAATTTTGGTATTATAGAGATTTTGTGAGTTTTCTGAGCAACACATCCCTGTCTGGATACGAGCAGGTAGAGGCGGCTCTGGCACAGATGTACCTAGGGGTAAAACCCGAAAACACCGCTTTGAGCTAGACTCGAACGGGAACTGGTTCACGACAACGGGCCTTGCGGCACTCTTGGTTACAACACTCTCGGGTGATATGCTTAGGATAATTCTCGTTTTATTTACAAACCACTATGAACGGTTATGAGTATATACTTCCTCAAAGAAAACCTTTTTTTGATTATGGATTATCTCCATAAATAGTTCAATTTATGTTAAGTATTTTATAAGTATGGAATTATGAATTTTGATTCATAAACTAATATAGTTTATAACATTGTTTAGAAATGGCGCCTAGTGGAAGGAATGGAAACTGTATCAATGCACGCACTCCGTGTAGGGATTTCCCTCCTGCTCAAGATAATTATTGTGGAGCTGGAGATACAACTGGTGCTGATCAACGTATTACCATACTGGGACAACTCACTCAGGTTATGAATAATAACCTTACTCGTATGGAGCACCCTGATCCGCAACATGGAGGATCAATGTTAGACCTCTTCATGAGGCAACAACCACCAAAATTTAATGGGGGTACAAATCCATTAGTAGCTGAGCAATGGATAAACACCTTAGAGAAAATATTCCATGCCTTGGGGAGTAGCGAAAGGGAGAAGGTTATCATGGTAGTTTACCGCCTCATTGGAGATGCTGATCAATGGTGGTCATTGATTCAAAATACAAAGGAAGATGAAGAATTATCAAGTATGGAATGGAGAGAGTTCAAAGAGCTTTTCTTAGAAAAATACTTTCCACATGACTATCGAGCAGATATAGAAAGGAAATTTCCGAGTCTGAGGCAGAAGGAGGATGAGAATGTCGCAAAGTATGAGGCTAACTTTACAAGGTTAGCGAAGCATGCTGCAGATTATATACGTAACCCGAGAATTATGATTGATCTTTTCTTTGATGGGTTAAAACCATTTCTCCGTCAAGAATTAGTCTCACAAACCTTCTCATCATACGAAGATATTGTCTCGTTTTCTATCAAGACAGAAAAGGAATTCTCTAAGTCTTATGACAACAAAGTAAAGCAAGACAAGAAGAGAACGGTGGAACAAGAGACAGAGAAATGGAAAAAGGGAAAGAAGGATTTTCCATTATGTGATAATTGTGGGAAGAATCATCCTGGTACTTGCCTAAAAGGAATGTGAGTTTGTTATAAATGTGGGGAAAAATGTCACCAGGCGCGTGATTGCAAGGGAAAGAAAGAGGCTGTCAATGTTGAATGATACAATTGTAGGGAAATGGGTCATTATGCAAATGAATGTCCTAAGCGTCAGGGAAACATACCTCAGAAAATTCCAAGGGATCAAGGACAATCTTATGCTGTTACTACAGTTGAAGCAGAATAATTAATGTATTGGTGCTTTTGGACTCAAGGATTATATTCTGGTTATAAGGATAATGTGATTGTACAACTGTACATGTTGTTTTCATTAAGGATTTAATATGATGAAGGTAATTATATTTTTAGTATGTGACAATAAGATAAACTTTACTTTGTTTGGGGAATCTGATGTTATAATTGATTTTCGAATTTAAAGACCTTTTAGAAAAAGTCTGGATAGAGGTATTTTGGATAACTTTGAATAGTATTGTTTAAGTTTAAAACATTTATGAAGATTATTTTTGTAATATTATAGTTTTAGGAAAAGGACAACCTGCAGGGTAGGGCATAACCCGTCACTTCGGACAAAGCTGCAGGAATCGAACCCACAACCATAGTTCGACATGCCTTTATTACCTACCACTAGCCTACAGGAAGTCCCTGGTTATTACAAAATAGTTTTACTAATCTAAATGGTATGTGTTAATATTTGGAACCTTATACAATTAGGATAAATATAATATTTTTGAGTTGTATTACCTTTTAGAGTGAAAGATGGGTTTGTGGTAAAAATTTATTAAAGAATGAAAGTCTACATGACAAGTATGTATATTCCCTTACGTTCTTAGTAAATATCCTAAATAAATTCCTCAACTTTATAAAAGTTAACTCAAAACAATAATTTTGTCGGTTAAATTTTCCTACTGGGGAATCAATGATCGTTTAACGAATCACAAGTTTGTGATTTTCTTGTAGTTAAACTTTCTCCTAATCCTGTTTTCTATAACTCTCCATCAGACCTGGATGGTTTGTTTCTCCTCCATATCCATATTTTCATAGAATCCAAGAATGGTCTATCTCGGGTGACCTTTGTACTTATCATGCTTTCTTTTAATGTTATATATTTATTAACCTTATTTCCGATGTGGGTTTTCCACAAAGGTATTTTCTATTTTCAACCTTTTGTTTTCAAAGAAAAATTTCAAATTGCGAGGATGAAATTTATTGAAGTAGGGGAGAATGTAACACCCCGAGCTTCCATGATACACTTCTCATTTAATAATGCAATAGCTTGCATTGTACAAAACTTTGAGTTCAAACACACCGCAACTAATCAAAGTAGTCGTTATGAATAGTAATAACCACCTTTTGCATTTATAGAAATTTTATATTTCAAAATGGACTTCATCTTTTTATTCCTAATATTGAAATTAGCCTATGTTGAATTTTTTGTAATTTTCTGAGAACTTCCAAATTTTTATGAATAGTGAAAAATACTTAAAACAACATTTTTAATCAAAATAATTTATAGTAATAAGTTATAATATTGAGTGGTTTTAAAGTATAATTATAATATATTTTTACCATTTTATCCAATGGTGTTCATTAGAATTAATTTTACTTTTAAATTGGACATAAACAATTGTCAATCTTTTGATATATATTGTTTCTTAAAAACACGCTATTTGTTGTGACAGTGGGAATTAATTATAAAATTAATTAATTCAACTTATATGTTTGTAATTTCATAAAATAGACATCATTTTTGAATTCGGAATATCAATTATAGCTTAGGGTGAAATTTTGGCATTATTCTGAAAAACTTCAATTTTTGATGAATAGTGAAACCACTAAGTTGTAGTTAAAAAACTGATTTTTCGTTTAAATGAAATATTACCACTTCTGTGGTTTGATTTTCAAAAATCCGACCTACATGGTTGTCATTAAGAAGTAAAATGTGGTTCAATGAGATTAAAATAATTTTTTTTTCTGAATAGTAACTTTTAAGTTATTAATAGCGATTAGAGGTAATTAGTGTAGTTTAAGGTAAAAATAATGTATCGATCATATGAGATGAGCTTGACACATGTCCTACCCTTATTGGATGTGCCATGGCCGACCAAGACAATCCATGGGTCAACTTGGGGACCCCATGGATCCACTTTAGTTGGAAAATGACATAAATATATTTATTTAATGTTAAAGTAAAAAATGACACAAACATGAAATGTTTTACTAAAACAATTTTTACATGGGGTTATACAAGTCATATTTTTTATTATAAATAGTAATTGGAAAGATAAAAATATTTCCTACATCATAGTGTTTTTTTTAATTTTTAGATATGAAATAAATTAAATTATTTATGACATCATGATGATGCAGCGATGACCTCATTATTTAACGATTTAAATAAAATAAAAAGATAATGTAACATCCAAGGCCTACACTTGTCAAAAACCTATTTGATGAGTATATTTAGAACCCTTATCATCCTTTCCTCGAATTATATAAGTTTGGGACCTTTATAATCCCAAAATCATTGTATAATAATGTAAAATTTCCTTACTTTCCAAGAGTGCCCCTCCTCTCCTCTTATAAAAGCCCCCCACCTCTACCACCTCATTCACACTTTCAAGCCATTTGGCTTGGCCAAACTCTGCCCAAATACTCTCCCAACTTCCCCCTTTTACTCCTAGAAGCCTCACTTTTGGCAGAACTCCTCCCAAGGAATCCCTTGGCTCAAATCAAAAAGAGTTACCCGATTTTAAGGTAATGTCTTCTCTAATGTTGTTTTGTTTTATTTTTTTTCTCCAACCCCCTAAACACTTTTTATTAATTTATTTTGTGACAACAACAGTATCCACAATATACTAGGATGTTTTTATAAGAAAAATTCTAGCTACACATACACACACCTACATCTAATGGTTAAAGAACATACTGTTTCTGTGGATGGCGAATTTTTGCCTCACGAAACGATGATTGTTCAACACTCATATAACACCTCTAATGGTGGCCATTATGATGACACTATTTTTATATATGATATATATTATGTTTTTGTTTTCCTTATGATTTTTTATTTTTCATTTATGGCATAACATTATGGTTTCCATTATGGGTAAACGGGATATTTTCATTTTAGGAAGTGCGGACTACCGCCCCCTCAAAGTGATTTGAATCGTTAAAACCATATGTGGGATGTATAAAGGATGGAGTAAATGGTATAATATGCTATATTATACTGAAATTATATTATAAATTTATATCATTATGACTTCATTCCATTAAATACGAAATAGAAATGAAAGTAGCATTCATGCGTACGTACGGCTTACCGTCTCCATGAACGGTGCATTTCATTTCTTACCTCTAAATGTTACGTAATATTATTAATTAATGTATATACTAGATATATATGATATATATGATATCTAAATCATGAATATAATTCTGGATATAATGGATATTTCACCACATGAACAACTTGTAATTATAAGAAGTTTATTGTTGACTCAAGTACCAAAGATCGACAAAACGACCGTTATTAACTTAAATAATTACATAATGTTCATAACATTGTAATAAGTGATATAAAAAAGAAAATTAAATTTAAAATGGTTCTTAATATGGTAGATATTAACTCTAGTTTATTATTCAGGAGGTTAAAGAACGGTTGAGTCAAGTCGGACACGAGGTAAGATAATTTCTTAACCCAATTTCCATTCTTTGGGTTAATCTCTTACTTTCAAATTATGTCATGATATTATTATGTCCTATATTGTATTTGTACATTCTTTATGTCTAATTATAGTGAACACACATAATAGATCTATTTTATTTTAAAAATGATCATTTTAAGGACATCATCTCAATCTCCTTTCATTGAGGCATATTTGGTTTTATACACAACTTTCTTTTATATGGTGTATAAACCCCTTTGACTTTTACTTTTATTCAAAATGAATATTTTTATACAAAGAGTTTTTACTAAATGACAAAAGGTATGTTTTTCTTACATATGCGGCGACAACTACTTCTCCTCCACCGTGACCATTATTTGAGTTTCAGCTTCCTTTACAAGCCATAATTTTTTTTAATGAAAAATAAATACAAAGTTTTAACTTTCTTTTATTTTGGTATTGAAAATGGTTTTCAAAGTATTTTTATTATATGAATGTGTTGTATTGATATCTTTTGATTGAAATGTGGAAATGTTATGTTTCCTTTATGCATGTTTTATATGATACGATTATGTTATGTTTTATGATATGTTTGAACCTATTCATTTGAGGAATGCATTGGACTTAATAAGTGATGGGTGGAGCCCGCTATAGCTCCTCGATGCATCGGTAGGTCTCATGAGACAAACTAGTGTCTTGGCATGAGGCCTTGACAAAATCTTATTTGTGGTCTTGGAACGAGGCCTTGACTATGTGGTTATGATAGTCTGACATTATGCATTCCATCATTATGAAAGTGGTCATTGATATTGCATGTGATTATTTGACCAGTAGAATATCCATGTGAAGAAGTAAATGGCATTATTTCATTTCACTTTTACCATATTATGCTAATGTTCATGTTTAAAAGGCTTTTGTTTTAGTTATACATTGCCTTAAATGTTAATGTTTATTTATGAAAGCTTCCGCTATGTTGTTATCCTTACTGAGCATCTGAGATCACCCCTTTCAATGTTTTCATATTTTCCAGGATGTGAAGAAGTATTTTAGGAATGACCTGCATGGATAGTCCGAAGAGGATATGAGTGTGGACTATGAAGACTTTGTTATTAGTTTTTCACTTTATGATGTAATGTAAGACTTATCAATGTATCTAGTGTTTCCAAGTCTACTAAACTAATTGGTCTTTCAAGACTTGATCTTTTGTGATCATGCCAATGTTACGAAGTAATGCACCGACTCTGGGTAGCTGGGGTCGGGGCGTTACAGGTGACATTATCAGGTTACCAAAGGATATAAATAAATAAAAAGGGCCTCAATAACATTTAGGGGAATATTTTATCTTTGAAATATTAAAAATCAAAACTCCATCAACAATAACCAACCATGCCTCTATATAATGTATTAAAAAAATTACAACTTCATGGTAACCAAAACAAAATATCATATCATAGTAAAAGTAGAAGCTAATATATATACTCAAAGAGAAAAAAAAATCCAAAAAAATCAAACATCCAAGTGACATAATCGAGAAATACTCAACCTAATCCATGCTCAAATATATATTCAATGTGCACTATATAAATATAAATCATTACAGAATTCAGATTCCTTGCCTTTAACTATTTCTCAATAGGAGACATCTAAAAATTTGCAAGAGTACCGGAAAAGAGGGTGATCATACCTTAGTACGATTTACCCAATGGCTTCCCAAATCACGTCAATGGGGAAAAAATTGTTATCAAAATTTATAAAATAGTTTTTATATAGTAAAATAGTTTATATTAATATAGTAAACAATATCCAAAGAAAAAATCATCAAGTTCCAAAACAATTTCACTATCATTTAAAATATTCAATATGTACACCCACATAGTGACACACGTAGACAATAAATCTTTGTGTCATCATTGAAATTTTATCTTCACATCCATACTATGTCTAAAACATGAAAATAGTACTTCACTGCCATTATCCATTCCACTGAACGCACACCAAACCTATAATGAAAATTACATACTAAAACATTACACTTTGAAAACATTTATTTCTTTAAATAATTTCACCAAATACTTTAAATGTATCTAAAAAACAATAATTTTTAAACCAACAATTTGTAATTATAACCCATGATTCTTCCAAAACAAAATAAATTTTCCATAGTTTCCAAAACATATCCAAAATATAATTTTTCGTTGTAAATTATTCAATTATTTACCCACTATTTCAACAAAAGCATGCAATTAAAACAAAGAATTCTGGTTCTAAATCAAGTGGAGATATGGGAGAATCAAAAAAACTCAGAAACATTGGTGGAAATAAAGAAGAGAACTACAAGAACTAAATATCCAACTACAACCCATGATATCTTCAATATACCCAAAAATATTCAATCATAAAACCATTGATAATATAAAGATCTATCCATAAAATACTATATCTGTGTTTATAAGAGAGAGAACTTTGGATCTAATAATAATGAAAAACAACTGGTACTTACCGATGAATCCAATCCTCCAATACACTTTGATTCGCCTAATAATCCCTCTCATATTAAAGGGGATCAACTCTCAAACATAAGGGAAAAAGGAATTCCAGTTATGGAGAGAATATTGGATTAGTAGGGGTTTAGAGGATTAAGTAGTATTAGATCCCTAATTAAATGAGGTCTCATTATATGATACGTGGTTAGTCTGAAATGTTTATTAAATGATGTGTCAGTCGTGCGGTGCTACAATCTTTATGCCAGACCTCGTATGACTGGATCACACAGTTTGAAATGCACTAATCATGTTTTCGCTCGGTTACAAGAATCACAACTTCACCTAGGAACTATAATGGTTTTTCCACACTGTGAACAAACTATGTCTGTACCCAGGGCCATTTTCGTGCCTTTCATGGTTTCGTATAGGTGTCACATGGTTTATAATAAAAATGCACAAATAATTCACCTCCAAAAATGCCTCCAAAACAATCCAAAACCCTCGGAATCTCCTAAAACATAAGATTAACATTTTACAGTCTCAAAATAAATAAATAAATCATTATTTACCTAAATTTGGGGGTACAACATTCGTCCCACCATTTTCCTTTTAAACCCCATAAATTGTATAACTCCAATTGTCTTGTAAGACTTAGAACCACTACCTAAACATTTCAATATCACGCTCACACATTTCATTCGAAATAGGAAATTTTTCCATAAAATCCATACTAGAATGGGGAATTTCCAATGAAATATCTTCTCTTTTCGATCCATAATATATACCAAAACATGAATCCACAAAACATCTGGATTTAGGTCAATGTAATCCCATATAATCACATTATCAAGATTCAATTAGCACTTGTTCAACTGAGATCAATGAAACACATTGTGGATTAAAATGAACCTCTGTAGAAATTCCAAATGATACACCACCTCACCCACTTGTTTAAGAATCTCCATATGGCCTATGTATCAAGGATAAAAAAACACGAAATACCAAAACAATGATGCCCAATCATTAGAGAGAATCTCAAAAACACTTAGTTACTCCCCTGAAATGAAATTTTTCATTGAATATGATAATCATATGATATCTAATGCCTCTAATTCATCTCTATTGTATTTCTAATCAAATGAATCTTCTCATTAATCTCTGTAAAAACACTGTGAGCTGATTAGTTAAATTTCACCTATTTCTTCCCAAAAAAGTGTACAACGACAAGTATTTCCATAAAATAATTCCAAAGGATCCATATATGTCAAGGCATGATAACCTTTATTGTATGAGAGCTCCACTGAAGGTATTTACTCCTCTAAAGAGATTAAAAAAATCTATCAAATAATCTCTAAGCATGTACTCCTACATTTTGATTGTTTGTTTTGGTTTTCCATACATTTGAGGATGATAATCCATACTCATAGTCAAATATATTCCAAGGAATTTCTATAATGATTTCAAAAAATGAGATGTAAACATGGGATATTTTTCCAATACAATCGAGATTGGAATTTCTATGACTATTTTCAATTTCTTGAATTTAAATTTTTAACAATTCTTCCATAAAATTAGTTTCACTAATCGATATGAAGGGAGGTGACTTTTTGAGGCAATCTACTATCACCCATAAGGAATTGTGATTTTTAACCATCCTTAGTAGACCTGTTTTAAAAACATGGTTAATTATTCCCATTTATACATAGGAATCAGTGAATACATCAATATACCTTCTTATAATTGGTTCTCTTATTTTACCCTATGAAATGTAAGGGATATCAATTCATACTCCATTGCAACTATTTTCATTCCAAAAAACCAAAATTGTGCTTTCAAAATTTTATACATATTTTGTATCCTAGGGTGAGTAACCCATCTATAATAGTGGTATGCATTGAGAATTTGTTTCTGATAATCCAAAGGTGTAACCATATCTTATCTACACTGTAACAATGAACACTCCTCCAATTTATATCCCTCAATAGTGTCACCCAATTGATTATTGAGATCGAAGAAACACATTTAGGATCTGATGACTTAGAAACTCTATCTTTCTAAACCAGATCAGTAAAAAACAAATTTGGAAATAAAAATACATCATTAACTAGTTTAGAGAAATGTATGTTCATATACATTATGACTAAAATTAGTTTCCACTGGTCTGAAGCCTCTTTAGCCAACTGAAAATATTAATTCCTTCTCTATTCACCCACTACAGACCCCCCTTCACCCGATTCATACATAAATTCTAAGTGAATCATCTATAGATACTCTATCTATTTACACTATCATAAATTGAAATATCTTTCTAAGAAAATATTTCTTAAACCCTTATGATCTGTTAAAACAGTGAATCTCTCCCCAATTAGGTAATGATTCCATGACTCCAAATCATGAACCACAATATAAAAATACAAATAATTTGTTTGTAAGATCTTCTCATGAAATACTATCATCAATGGTTCATAATAAAAAACAAAATTGTCTTGTAGGAGAACACACATCAATCTATATCCTGGTGCATCAAAACAAACTACATAGTCATATCCTGACTCTAATAATATGTATATATGAGATGATGTATTCCTAACCTAAATTTCTCAATAGGATTTCTATCATTCATCATTCCATATAAATGGAACACCTTTCCTCATCAAAGATGTCATCTGTGATGCTGCACATGAATAATAATGTACAAAAAGACTATAGTATCCTACTAATCTAAAGAAAATATATATATAAAAGGCATTATTTGGTGGTTTCCAAGAGATAATGGCTTCTATCATTTAAATATTCACTAAAACACCTTTTCAAAAAATTAAATCTCTAATGAAACATGCCTATTTTTTTCCGGAAATCACACTTTTATAACATGGAATATAGATTATTCTCCCACAATATACCCAACAATACATCCAAATGTTTCTCATGATCCTCTTTTATCATATAATACACTGTCATATCATTAAAAAATGCCACCATAAAGGAATCCAAATATATATGAAATATTCAATTTTTCAATTCCATAAGGATTTTTAGTGAAATTATAAAACCAAAAGGCATAAAACAATACATAATGTTCATATTAGCTTCTAAAAGTTGTTTTCACAATATCCACTTTCCTAACTCATAGTTGGTGATATCTAAAATGTGATTCAATTTTATATAATCACTGATCTCTCCTCAATTGATAAAAAATATCATCAATTCTTGGTAAATGATACCGATTATCTATCATATATTAGTTAATCTTATGATAATCCATACAATGTCAAAGAGTTACACCCACCTTCCTCACAAAAATAACTAGTAAATCTCATAGGGACCTGGTTTATTAAATTGAACCATTTATTTCCATCTATTCTAACTAAACCTTTAAATACAAAAAATATTTTCGGTCCATCCTATAATATGTAAGTGATATCAAACTAGTCACCGGTAGAAGATCAATCATAAACTCCAACTCTATTTTTATTGGAAACCTAGATAATTTTTTAGGAAACATTAGGAAATTGGTCAAAATTAGTTAGAAAATATATAGTCTCAATCTCATACAGACATTCCAAGGTAATAACTCCCAACTGATAAGATTTGGTCCCAACCACCAGTTCCACAATTACTTCTTAACATGATTTTAAATCCCAATATTCTCAAAAGAGATGTTTTATACCATCTGAAGATGTCAAATAAACGTTTCACAGAAAATAATTGATGTGGTCCTTGGATTATGTCAACCAATCAATACCTTAAATCAAGTCATATACATCCATATGAAGCACAGATAACTCCAAACGAAACTTATCCCCATCGATAGTTTCAGAATAATATTTACACATAAATGATTGACACTTTATTTGTCCAAGAAGAGTTTGATGTTTCAATATAGATGAATCATCTCAATAGGAAAACCCTTATAACCAACAACACAAGAAGAAATATATGAGTGGGATGTTCTTGTATCAAAAAAATATTTTAGAAGGGTAGAATTAAAAAGAATCTTGTCAATCACTATCAAAGGACCAGATTGATCATCCAAAATCACTTTCTCAAATCCATACAATTACTTACTCGCTGAACTTTTCTCTTTGTTAACCAATTATGATTTCATTGGTTGGGAAGTCATGGTGTTCCTAGAATCACCTTGTCTAACTCATTTTAGATAAAGAGTATTATTCTACAATTCTCATCCTATCGAAGCAGAAGATGCATGAGAAACATGGGATGTGTCCCTAACACTTGACCTTGGAGCATTGCAACAACAAGCCAAAAGAATTCTAAGATTGTTTTAAATGTGCATTCTCTAGGTGGTGTCATACAATATCTCTTGATGTGATCCATTAAACCACTCTAAAAATATCTCAACTTACTTTTTAGTTGAGGATGAATGTTTGCGGATGCTATGGTTTGATTCTCTGGTGTCCCACAACTATGATAGTAGGTTTCCATATTTTTATTATTTAGAACATTAGAGTTTTAAAATATTCCCATAGGAATAATCATTAATCCAATAATTAAATTTCCTAAGATACACCTTTCTTCAACCATTTCTCATTTGAAAATTTATATATAATCTGTAATACTAAGAATGAGAATCTTTGAAAAAATATATGGATTCAACCCTAAACAAAAAATGTTTTCCACAAAGAACGAACATGAAGAAACATCCATGGAATAGGATAATAAATTCATTAATTTTTTCATATACTCTTTCACCAAGAGATTATCTTACTTCAAATAGAAGAAGTCGGTTATTCTAGAAATATAAAAGGTTTGATGATATAATGGTTTATTAAAATTTATTCTAAATCCTACAATGTCATTCCTGGGTCAAATTTTACTTGAATTGTTATTTCCCACCATTGGAATTCCAAATCATATAGAATAAATTTTTCCTACCTTTTGGCTATGTTTTTGTCCCAATGAATTTGAAAATACAATTCATCCTTTTCCACAAATTTTTTTCTTTTTCTAGTTCAGAATCCCCTCAAATGATGGGTGGATTTATCTTATAAAATGGAACTTAATATTCCATTTTTTGAGGATTATCATTATTATGACCCAATTCCATAAACTTAAAATCAGGTACAATGCATTGGACCAAATGTTGGTTCATCTATGGCTCAATTGAAACCACATATTCACCAACCACCTCTAGTTGGTTTCTATAACGTCAACCTTATTCCATTTTCTATAACCAGAAGAAAAAAATTGTTTTTAGAATCACTCATTAAAAATTTATGGCTTATCATTTCTAATTGACCACATGAAAACATATCACAACATATATTTTAATAATACATCCATCACCAATATTTTATACATAATTTAAAATATTATAACTATGATTTTTAAAATCTACCATTTTTGATCTTTTCAAAAATCAACACTATTTTCTTTTTAAAAATCCATTTAACTAGAAATGAAAAATATAATATTATTGGGAAGCCATACTATTATTTAATTTCAAGAAACTCTCATAAGTTAAACCCATGGTGTTGAGGTGAGAACTCATCCATAGGTGTCATAAAATACTCATATACAAAAACTCCATGGTAACTTGAGGTTCAACAAAAATAGTTTAGATTTTCCTTTTTGATTTTCTATATTTCAAGTTCTAACAATAATATCGTCTTAATACAATACTATGTGATATACTATTACCATTTACAACTCTAGGTCTAAACAAAATGACACCATTATTCTGAAAAATATATGGACCGACCAAGAGTGATACACTTTTTTATGTGAAGTATCAAACAATATTATAACATTTTTTCCAAAATAAAATATGGACTGGCCAAAATGGATACCATTTGTAACATCCTAACCGTATTAATTGGTTTGAGAAATTAGGGGAGTGATACTAGGTCTAAGTTGATATCCTGAGGACCCCAAAGGATTGAAATAAAAGTTAGGGATCTTAAGAAATGTTGTGGGACACCTTTCCCTTAAAAAGATAAAATATAAAAACACCATCAACAATAAGCAACCAACCATTTATATGATTCATTAGTAACAAAAAAAATAAAACATAACAAAACCAATAAACCATATGTGATTACAAGTAGAAACCAATATAAATTCTCAAAGAGAACCAAAAGGCCACAAAATTCTAACTCCCAAGTGACATCAACCACCAACACCAAAGATGCTATGATATCTAACTCCACATTCCATTTCCACAATAAAAATAGGAATTACAAAATAACTAAGACATGTTGCCTTTACCTATGTCTCAAAAGATGAAATATACAAATACACTATAGTTAATAAGAAGGGGGTGAGTCTAAAATTAGTAGGACTTCCCCAATTAAATCACAACTTACACTACTAGGAAATAACTTATTAGTACAATTTATTAATATATTTAATCAGTAAAAAAATTTATATCAAAATAGTAAAAAATATTCAAGGAATCACAATCAACATGTTCCATAAAAAATAACATTTATTTTTAATATCCAATCCCTTATCTACCAACACAGTGACACACATAGAAAATCTTGTTTGGTTTTATTATTGAGTATAGTAATTCACATCTATACACAGTCCCAAAATTGAAGGTGGTACCTCACGAACATAATCCATCCCACATAACACACACCAAACTGGTTATATAAAATAATACCAAGACATTCTATCACGCCCCGTCCGCGAGGCCCATGATGTGACTACCCCAAACCCGCCTTCCATAGGCCAGGGGTTGGCGACTAGCACCAAAGGTGTAACTCCCTAAGCTGGGAAGGCATTGCCTTTATAGTAGTAACACACACACAAACAGAGTAAGCTATAAGAAAAGCACTAAGTGAAAACTGTATACATAAAGTAGTGCTGAAAGTAAAGAGGCCGGAAATACAAGCCCAATAGTAATGTACAGGTACAACGGAAAGCAAGTACAACTGAAAAAGGGACAACTGCTAAAAAGGGAAGCTCCTGGAATGTCTGCCGAGTATCCTACCTGAAGGGTAGGTACAGAAGTCCACCTCATCACTCCACGTCTTTTGGTCCACTCTGTGTATCGTCTCACCATGTGGTCCCCCTCCGGGTACCGTCCAGTCCTGGCTTTCTCTCGGCCTCCCCCAATGATTTCCATCGTCTGCATCAAACACAACGATGTGTGGGCATAGCCCGTGCAGGGGTGAGTATAATGATACTCAGTAGGGACCCCAAGACCCCATAAGGTCTACCAGAATCCACAAAGGATAAACCACAGAAGAAAGATACAACCATGAAGTATCAACCAGCCGTACTTTAGTATATGCCCATACATATACCTAAGTAGTCATTCTCAGTTCGACTCCAACTCTCCAGCCCAATCATAATCCAGTCCACACAGGAAGTAAAGTCAATCACATCAATGATAATGATTGAAAGTCAAGACTCAGCTCACACAGGTACTCATCTTTCGTATAGCGATAGAGATGATCAGATGTAGTCACTGATTCATCTAAGCTGTCAGACCCACACAGGATACAAGACCAGCTACTCTATCAGACCCACACAGGATACAAGTACAGAGGTCAAACTACCGGACCCACACAGGATACAAGAATATTATTCATTACTATCGAACCCACGAAGGATTCCATCACAGCAGTCATCGCTGTCAACCCCACAGAGGATTCCAGTACAGTATTCATCGCTATCGAACACACAAAGGATTCCAATACAGTAGTCGTCGCTATCGAACCCACGGAGGATAACAGTACAGTATTCGACGCAGTCGCAGCCAGCTCTAGGGTTTCCGCACACAGCACGCTCGATTCTAGGAGGGTTTTCTTATTGAGCAATGGGGTCGATACATAAACTATCACGATGTCCAGAGATGATGCATCCCGATGTCCCATTTTACAAAGTTGTCCAAAACTCACTTAGATTATCACAAAAGGACCGCCTCTTCATGAGGATCCCAGTTCCGCAGACGGCGCTTCGAACGGATGCGCGGTCTAGAAGATATTCGCATATAAGAGAAACGGGCCCTGCCCGTCCAGCCCGGTGGGCTGGCGGGTCGGCCCGTCCTGGCTTGGAAGGTATGACCCGACTGTGGGGTCGGCTTGGCTCAGTGGGGCACGGCCCGGCCTAGTGGTAGGCGACCCAGCCCGCACAAGGGTAGCCTGGCCCACGGCTGGCTGTGGCTTGGCCAGCTGGCCGAGTGGAGAGGGGGGCGCGGGCCCCTGGTTTTCTGAAACAGCGGCGCGGAGAGGAGCTGCCCATCCTACCCGGCCGGACGAAGCCGGACGGTCTTTTCCAGCACAAGAGGCCCATAGATTGTGGGCCACAGTTCCTCCGCACGCGGTACCAGTGGGTGCCGCGGCTCCCTTCAGCCCGGCCAGCAGGTGGCCGGCCGGTTCGCCGCCGAAGCGGCCTACCCAGCGCGGGCCTTAGATCTCCACAACGTGGTGCCAAGGGGGCTCCGCAGTTCTCCAGCCCGGCCATCTTAAGTAGGATGGTTCTTCCTGCCCAGCCGATCATGAGACCGGCCGGTTCTTCTTCGGTCAAGCGGGCCGCGGTCTTCCCCTCTCCACGCGGCACCTGGTGTTGCGGTCCTCTAACGAGCCAGCACGCGACCGCCATTGACGCCTCCGCCTTCGGTCATCTCCTCACCCAATCATCATCAACTCTGGTTGCCTCCACCTCTTTCATATCTGCCTCCATCATGAATAAAAACAAGGATCAACAGAGGGTCGTCGTTCCATGTTCATTCGGCTCGCGCCCTCTACGTTAGGAAATAACAATAGGCCAAATACAATCCAATATTTTTAACAAAGAACATGGTTCAATTATATTCAATTAAAATTGATCATAACCCCCTACCATGAAACATGTCATTGAATGTTTTTAAGTCGCGGAAAGAAGGTGCGCATCGATTTCTTCGATGTCGGGTAGCGTCCAAGGATTAAGTGTTGTCGACGTTCCTCACAGGCGGCTCCTACTCCTTTCATATGGAGGAAGGTCATTGAAGAAGTTCTTCATGTTATTCGTGGGAAGAACACCTCCTCTCAATTCTTCCAAAGGCTTACCAACAATTATGCCAACCCAAAATAAAGGAAAGGCTTCACTTATTTAAAGTTGGCATAATGTTTTGAAAAAATTCAAACACTTAAATTAATTAATTAATTGTGGAGTTCAATTAATTAATTTACGGTGTTGGCATAATAATGACAACAAGTGGGAGGTGGAGAGTTCAATAATTATAGAGGGGATTTGGAAGCTTAAGAGTTTAAGGGGGAGCTTCTTTGGGAGATGAAGGGTTAGGGTTTGTGTGGGCCCACACACATTATTCTCCCATGGGAGGTTATGTGGGTTGTGGACCCCACCTACAACTCCTACTTGGAAAAAATTACCACCCCTTAACAATATAATTGTGTACACAACAATTTTATTTAATTTAGTATGAAACCCCAAAATAAAACTACTACTCTCGACCAAACACAACTACGGTAAAGGTACCCTTAAGAGAATACTGGCGATGCGAGTTCATCGGTGTCCTGAGATTTCAATTCTGAGCAACGATTCAAAAGATAGAAAAAACCCACACGTACGTTTACTGAATGTACCCGAAAAAAACTTCAGAAATTGATTTCGGGAACACCAGGCCTCGAAATCAGGTTCCGTCACAAACTGCATACTTGTAAAATTCCAAATAATTTAATAAGAAATAAATTATGTGAAATTTTTTGGTCTTTAAATTTCCCCCACCTCAGGGATTTACGTCCTCGTAATGCTACAAAACACACTAAGGAAACAAATGGGGGTATTGAGCATGGATCTGAGCCTCCCACTCCCATGTTCTCTCCTGGAGGTTCATGTGCTGCCAGCGAATACACACCAGAGTAATCGACCGTCCATGTAGGACCTGCTCCTGTCGATCCTCGATCTCCACCGGGACATCCATGAAAGTCGCCCCTTCATTGATGTCCATCTCCCCATGGTCAATAATGTTGGATGGGTCGTGCACATATCTCCTCAATTGAGATATGTGGAAGACATCGTGCACTAAATGAAACTAAGGTGGAAGGGTCAGGCGGTAAGCCACCTCACCTACTCTGCTGAGGACCTGGAACGACCTGATAAAACGTAGAGATAACTTGTCGCCTCCATCAAATCACCATAGACCACATCGAGGTGAGACCCATAGAAGATGTGGTCACCATCCTCGAACTCCAGTGGTCTTTTTCTCCTATCTGCATATGACTTCTATCTTTTTTGTGCAATCTTCATCCGCACCTGGATGATCTGCACCTTCTCCGTCGTAGCCTGAACCATCTCTGGTCCTACAAGTGCTGACTCCCCTGGGTTTGTTCACCATAGAGGTGATCTGCAAGGTCAGTCGTACAGTGCCTCGTAAGTTGTCGTCCCGATGGCGGAGTGGTAGCTATTGTTGTAAAAAAACTCCACCATGGGTAAGTGATCCTCCCAACTGCGACCAAAGTCGAGGACACATGCACAGAGCATGTCCTCGAGAGTCTGAATGGTCCTCTCAGTCTGACCATCCATCTGAGGATGGAAAGCGGTGCTCAAGCGAAGCTACTTCCAGAAAGCCTCTTGTAATCCCTTCCGTAGCCGGGAAGTGAAACGAGCATCTCGATCGGAGACGATAGTCAATGGCACCCCATGAAGTCATACGATCTCCTGAATGTAGAGGCGTCCCAAGATCTCTACTAGCCCTACTCTCTGATTGGTAGGAAGTGGGTTGACATTGTGAGTCGGTCGACAATCACCCAGATAGATTTTTGTCCTCTAGATGTATGTGGAAGACTCGTCATGAAATCCTTGGATATCTCATCCCACATCCACTCCGAAACCTCTAAGGGTTGTACCAATCTTGCTAGTACCTAGTGCTCTGCCTTCACTTTCTGAAAAGTGAGGCACCGTGACACAAACTCTGCTACAACCTTCTTCATACCCGACCACTAGTGTTGTCGTCTGAGGTCCTGATAAATTTTCTCCACTCTTGGATGTACTGCTAGAGGGGAAGTGTGAAACTCCCTTAGCACTTTCTCCTGTAATGCAACTGGTACCATGGTACATCCTTTGAATAGGATGACATGCTCCCCACCTTCAGAAAATCCATCAAGTGCATGTCCTGTGGATATCTGAGCACGTTGCGCCTTACAGTCAACGTCCCCATGTTGTACCTCTCTGGACCACTATAGAAGTTGAGGAGTGACTGTGAGAGACTGCAGAATGGATTCTCCATCTCAATCCACAAAGGATATCTGCAACACGGACAGTTTCTCTGTCGCCTCTCCTAGAAACTAAATGCCCGATCTTCTGTTGAGAGAATCTACTACAATGTTCCCCTTCCCAGGTGTATAGAATATCTCGAAGTCATAGTATTGGAGGAACTCAATCCATCACAACTGTCTCAGGTTCAGGTCCTTCTACGAGAAGATGTACCTGAGACTCTGGTGGTCAGAGTAGACTGTAAAGCGCTCACCCATCAAATAGTGCCACCACATATTCAAGGAGAAGACCGCTACTACTAACTCCAGGTCATGGGTAGCATAGTTCTTCTTGTGTTGTCTCAAATGACGTGAACCATACACGATCACTACTCGCTCCTGCATCAAGACACACCTGAGTCTGGTCCCTGTTTCATCACAGTAAACTACGTACCCTACGCCCTCCTCCGGTAGCCTCAAGATGGGTGCACTGGTCAACCTCTGCTTTGGATTCTGAAAGCATTGCTGGAATCTATCTGACCACAAGAAGGGTTTCCCTTTCTTCATCAAAGCTGAAAGAGGTGCTGAAAATTTGGAGAAATCTGTCACAAATCTCTGATAGTACCCAGCCAGACCCAGGAAACTCCAAACCTCTGTCACAAACCTAGGTGGATCCCCAACAAGTACTACCTCGATCTTTGCAGGATCCACTACTACCCAAGCCTCTGAGATGACATGTCACAGAAATTGAAGCTCTCGAATCCAAAACTGGAACTTTGAGATCTTACCATATAGATGGTGCCCTCAGAGTGTGTCCAGTACTACCCGCAAATGGTTGGTGTGCTCCTCCTCAGTAGTCGAGTAAATCAGTATGTTTTCGATTAAGACCATGAAAAATCGATCGAGGTAAGGATGAAAGATACTGTTCATGAATCAAATGAACACTGTTGGAGCATCGGTTATGCCAAATGGCATAACCAAGAACTCTTAGTGGCCATATCGACACCTGAAGGCTATCTTCTGCACATCCTCTTCTCAAACTCTAACCTGGTGATAGCCTGACCTGAGGTCTATCTTTGAGAACCACTATGCTCCCTTGAGCTGATCAAAGAGGTCATCAATCCTCATGAGTGGATACGTGTTTGTAACGGTCAACTGATTCAGGCAACAGTAGTCGAAACACAGTTGCAAGCTCCCATCCTCCTTGGCGAACAAAATTGGATATGCCCAGGGTGAAACACTGGGTCGAATAAATACCTTCCCCTACAAGTCCTACAACTGTACTTGTAGGTCACAAAGCTTGGTGGGATCCATCTGATATGTTGGAGTAGATATCAGTGATGTCCCGGGGTACAGGTCAATGTAAAAGTCTACCTCTCTATGAGGAGGTAGTCTTGGGAAGTCGTCAGGAAAAACATCTGCGTATTGATCCACCCCAACTGGAAAACTCGGACTCCGCACATCAACCGCTCCGAGGATGAGACTAGCCAACTGATGTGTGATCGGATTCCCTCTCTTCTGCGTAAGTTCATCCTGCGATGCAAAGGATCCCTTCTCGCCAGTGAAGGTCAGCCTAGTCCCATCCGTGCGAACACACCGCACTTTGCGGCTAATATAGTCAATCTGAGCATGAACTGTGAATAACCAATCCATACCCAAGATGATGTCGTAAGGCCTCAACGCAACTACAAGAAGATCCCAACTGAAGCTCTCGCCTCCTAGAGTAAGCTCGCACTACCGGCATCAGTGTTTAATCATTGAGTCTGCTCCCGTAGGAGTCTCTATCCATAAGGATCGTGCCAACGACTCTATCAGAATCTTCGGGCTCTGAACAAGGGAAGTGGCAATAAAATAATGACTCGCACATTTTTCTATAAGTACTGCAGCAAGGGTGAAGTAGACACAGAAAGTACCTCGAATAATCTCATGTGCGCCGTGGTTGTAGGCCTCGAATTCCTGGAGCTGAGCCTGCCTCTGTCTGCCAACTCCCTGTGGTCGGGGTAGACCTCCTGGTGGTGGTAGTGGTAGAGCCTCGAATCGTCGTCCACCACCCGTTTCTCAGCCAGCTCCTCTGCCTCGTCCGCCTTCTCCCGGTGGACCACCACTGCCAAACCTTTGCCTCTGCCTAGGAGGTCCTTCGATTGTCTTCTGCTCATCTACATGGCGGGTTGGGCAGTCTTGAGCCATATGACCCTACCCATGGCATGCATAGCACTTCTTACCCCTTGTAAGGCTAGCTCTGTTTCGTGTGCCACACACAACTGAACCTGTATCCTAAGGTCTCCCACATGATGGCCCGGTCCGCTTAGACATCTGTGTCAAATGTCTACTGCCGGCTACAAAAGACTTCGCTATGTGTCTCCCTACGGTGGGTCAAGATGCTGGTGACTGCTTAGCGAGAAATTTCTCCACTAGAAGGGCTCTCTCCAGCACCCCCGCCTGCGTCGGGATGCTGAGGGGAATCGTCTAATCCCGGATCTCATGCCTGAGTCCCTACTAAAAGGTTCAGGCCCTAAAGAACGGATCTTGTACCATATCTGTGGAGTACCGTGAGAGGTCAGTAAACCTTTCCGAGTACTGAGATACTGTCATTATTTACTAATGTAGATGTAGTAACTTTTGAATCACACTGCATGAATGGTGGATGGAACAATCTCCGAGTGGAAGAGAATCTCAAAATTTATCCCTAGTAAGGATGCCTCGTCATGCACCTGGAGCATCAGGCTCCACCATTTTCCTACTGCTGCATGCAGGATACTCACGGCATGGATCACCATAAGTTCTAATGGTGTCCCTACCAATCTGAAAACTCTCACAATATCCTCCAGCCAATCCTTAGCTACCTTTGGGTCCGTCTCTCTACCGAAACTGGGCGGCCTATATCGCTGGAACTCGTGCAACACACTCAGGTGGCGTGCACTCTCTGCTATTGGGGCTGGTGGTATTGGTGACCCAGTGGGTAGTGGTACTTATGGTGCCTCTGCTGTGATGGGGCCCTGCACCAAGGCCTCGTCGCTCGGTGGGCTACCATCTCGTACGTAACTTGGAACCCTAGCTAGATGGCTTCATGGGGCCATCCTAAAAAGATACAGGTGAACCAGGGTCAAATAGTATACCTGGTGAGCTGACAAAAAGTAATCATAAATAAAACTTTTCAAATGAAACACACACACAATCAGTGTTTTCGTGCACCGAGTCAAAAATCAGAGGTCAGGGTCCTGGTGTATGGATACATCTACCGCCGCACCAACACTGGACTCCCTAGACTGAAAACCACACTCAATACCCTTAACACTATTTCTTCACAAAAAGAATGATTAGATTCCTGTGTTATGCGGTAGAACCGACTCCTCTGATACCAATTTGTCACGACCCGTCCTCGGGGCCCGTGCTGTGAATACCCCAAGCCCGCCTTCTATAGGCCAGGAGCTGGCGACTAGCACCAAAGGCATAAATCCCTAAGCTGGGGAGGCATTTCCTTTATAGTAGTAACAGACACAGAAACAAAGTAAGCTGGAAGCAAAGCACTAAGTAAAAACTATATACAAAAATTAGTGCTGAAAGTAATGGGGCCAGAAATTCAAGACCAACAGTAAAGTACAAGTACAACAGAAAGCAAGTACAACTGAAAAAGGGACAACAGCTAAAAAGGGATGCTCCTGGAATGTCCGACGAGTGTCATACCTGAAGGGTAGGTACATAAGTCCACCTCATCACTCCATGTCTTTTGGTCCGCTACGTGTACCATCTCACCGTGTGGTCCACCTCCGGGTACCGTCCGGTCCTAGCTCGCTCTCAGCCTCCGCCAACGATGTCCATTGTCTGGATCCAGCACAATGAAGTGCGGGCATAACCCGTATAGGGGTGGGTATAATTATACTTTGTAGGAACCCCAGGACCCTAGAAGGTCTCCCAGAATACACAAAGAATAAACCAAAAAAGAAATATACAACCACGAAGTATCAACCAACCATACTTCGATATATGCCCATACATATACCTAAGTTTTCAATCTCAGTTCAGATCCAACTCTTGAGCACAAGCACAATCCAGTCCACACATGAAGTAAAGTGAATCACATGAATGATAATGATTGAAAGTGAAGAGTTAGCTCACACATGTACAAATATTTGGTATAGAGTTAGAGATGATCAGATGTTGTCACTGATTCATCTAAGCTGTCAGACCCACATAGGATACAAGACCAGTTAAGATGTAGGACCCACAGAAGATATAAGACCAGCAACTCTGTCAGACCCACATAGGATACATGTAAAAAGGTCAAAAAACTGGACCCACACAGGATACAAGAACAATAGTCATAGCTGTCGAACCCACAGAGGATTCCAGTACAGTAGTCATCGCTGTCGAACCCACGGAGGATTCCAGTACAGTATTCATCACTGTAGAACCCATTGAGGATTCCAGTACAATTTCGTCGCTGTCGAACCCACAGAGGATTCTAGTACAGTAGTCAACACAGTCGCAGCCAGTTGTAGGGTTTCCGCACAAAGCACGCTCGATTCCGGGAGGGTCCTCTCTTTGAGAAAAGGGTTCGATACATTAACTATCACTAAGTCCAGAGTTTATGTATCCCAATGTTCAATCTCATCAAAAGGAACTGAATGTGACAAATGGCACGTCAATCAGATGTCCGGTCTGAGAGTTATTGGATTTTCCTTTCCTAGGGCCCGATTGGAATTACACTCGTCCCAAACCTGGCCATTTTCCAAATTTGTCCAAAACACACTTAGAGTATCCAAAAAGAAAATAATCTTCACAAGGATCCCAATGTTGTAGACGGCGCGTCGAACGGATGTGAGGTCTAGATGATATTCGCATTTAAGTGAAACAGGCCCGTCCCGTCAATCCCGGTGGGCTGACGGGTTGGCCCGTCCTTGGTTTGCGGGTCCCTCACAGATTGGGGGTCAGCCCGGGCCGGCGGGGCACGGCCCGGCCCGGCGGCAGGGGGCCCGACCCACGCAAGGGCCGCATGGACCGCGGCTGGCCGCGGCTTGGCCCCCCGGTTTTCTGAAACGGCGGCGCTTAGCGGGTGCCGCGATTTCCTTCAGCCCGGCCGGCAGGCGGCAGGCCAGTTTTCCACCGAAGCAGCCCACCCAGCACGGTCCATGGTTCTCCATAGCGCGTCGCCAAGGGGGTGTCGTGGTTTTCCAGCTCGGCCAGCTTAAGCCGGACGGTTCTTCCTACCCAGCCGGTCATGAGACCGGCCGGTTCTTCTTCGGCCAAGCAACCCGGTTGCGGGCCACAGTCTTCCCCTCTCCGCGTGTCACCTAGTTTCGTGGTCCTCTAACGGGACGGTGTGCGGCCGCTATTGCCGCTACCGCCTTCGGTCGCCGCCGCTCCCAATCATCGTCAACTCATATTGCTGCCACCTCTTCCATATCCGCCTCCATCACGAATAAAAACAAGGATCAACGGTGGGTTGTCGGGCCATGTTCTTTCGGCTCACACTCTCCATGTTAGGTGATAACAATAGGCCAAAGACAATCCAAGATTTTCAACGAAGAACGAGATTCAATTTTATTCAATTAAAATTGATCATAACCCCCTACCTCAAAACTTGTCGTTGAATGTTGTCGAGTCGCGGAAAGAGGGCAGACGTCGATTTCGTTGAATTCTGGTAGCATCCAAGGATGAAGCATTGTCGACATTCCTCGCGGGCAGATCTTACTCCTTTCATGCAGAGGAATGTCATTGAAGAAGTTATTCGTGTTCTTCATGGGAAGAACACCTCCTCTCAATTCCTCCAAAGGCTTACCAACGATTATGCCAACACCAAATAAAGGAAAGGCTTCACTTATTTAATGAGGGAATAATGTTTTCAAAAAATTAATACACATAAATTAATTAATTAATTGTGGAGTTTCATTAATTAATTTATGGTGTTGGAATAATAATGACAACAAGTGGGAGGTGGAGAGTTCAATAATTAAAGAGGGGAGTTGGAAGCTTAAGAGTTTAAGGGGGAGTTTCTTTTGGAGTTGAAGGGTTAGGGTTTGTGTGGGCCCCACACACATTATTCTCCCATGGGAGGTTATGTGGGTATTGGGCCCCACCTCCAACTCCTCCTTGGAGGAAATAACCACCCCTTAACAATAAAATTTTGTACACAACAGTTTTATTTAATTTAGTATGAAATCCCAAAATAAAACTTCTACTCTCGACCAAACGCAACTGCAGTAAAGGTCCCCTTAAGCGAATACAGGCGCTGCGAGTTCATCGGTGTCCTCAGATTTCTATTCTAAGTACCGGTTCAAAAGATAAAAAAACCCGCACGTACGTTTACTGAACGTACCCAAAAAAACTTCAGAAATTGATTCTGGGCACACCGTGCCTCAGAGTCAGGTGCTGTCAGAAACTGCGTACTCGTAAAATTTCAAAAAAATTAAGAAAAAAATTTCCTTGAAATTTCTGGGTCTTTACACATTCAACATTAAAATATTTCATTCTTTAAATAATTTCCACACTCACTTTACATGAATAAAAAGCCAACCATAATTTTAAAAACATCATTTTAAAAATAAAACAAAATATTATTCTAAAACAGAATCAATTTTCCACATTTTACAAGACATAACCAAAATAGGATTTTAAAATAAAATCCACATAGTGGTTTGAACAAAATTTCAATAAGATCAACCAATTAAAACTCAAAATTCATGTTCTAAATCAATTGGAGTCAAGTTATAGGCCTCCTACTTCACAAACAATGGAGAAAATGAAGAATGACACTAGAGAATAAAAAGATCTATTCATAGCACATGTCCTTCACCTGATCATAAAATATTTCATCATTAAACCATACATAACGCATATTTGTTTCCATAATGTACTAAATAGATGGTTCCAATAGAGATAAGAACTACGTATCTAGAAGGAATGAGGAATAATGGGTACTTACCTAAAAATCCAGGATGCCGAAACACTTTGACTAACCAATGAATCTCTCTCAGATCAATGGGGATTCTCTATCAAGATAAGTGGTAAAAAGGAATTTGGGTTATGGAGAGAATAAAGAATTAGTGGGGGGTTTCTAGGATGAATGGCCATTAAGTACAAAATTTATGGTGAGGAACCTATATGTTGCATCATTTCACTAAAATGTTTATCAAATTGTGTGTCAATTGTGTGGTGATATTATCTTCCGGCCATACGTCACATGGTTGGATCACAGAGTTAAACAAAACATGCACTAATGATGATTTCTCATTTATTTGAAGAATCATGGTTTCTCATGGTCACTCTTATGGTTTTTTAATATCATGTTCCCACTATGAACCTACCCAGTGCACACTATCTTCCCTTTCATAGTTTCATAGAGGTAATGCATTGTTTCTACTAATCATGAAAAAAAGTTAAAATCCAAAAATGAATCCAAAACATGAAAATATCCCATGAAACCTCATTAAATAAAACATAGAAAATATAGTGACTTAAAATAAATGTATAAAGGGTCATTTTACTGAAACCATGGGTCTTACACATTCTCCACCAAATAAATTTCATCTCTCAATTTTAATTATTACAAACTAGGGAAATTATATCAGGTTGTATTATAAATAAACATGATATGAGATATAATTTTTAGAGTG
Source organism: Viscum album (assembly GCA_963277665.1). NCBI lineage: Eukaryota > Viridiplantae > Streptophyta > Magnoliopsida > Santalales > Viscaceae > Viscum > Viscum album. The sequence continues at coordinate 1,233,027,018 of OY728148.1, read as the reverse complement.
ATATCAACCTTATAAACGTAGAAAAACTACTAATTTCCCATAGATTAGCATTGTAAATAATATTTATCCATTCTCCAACGATTTCAGACAATAGTCCATCGTTAATTGGAATTTAGAATCACACTACATAGTTTATATATAAATTTTGTTCATAACCATCCATGAATAGACTATTATAGGTTGATATTAAATATATTCCTTTTATTTAAAAAAACAATTAGTGTAGACCAAACCAAACAAGTTCAAAAATCACATTCAATTCATCGAGGAAGGATAATTATATTTTTATAGAAAACATCCCTATAAATTTAAACATGGGATACATCCATTAGAATTTTTTAATAATAATTAAAAAAATATTCATTTAGGGGTGTATTTCATGTTATGAGAAATAATTCTATGCATAAACATGTTTTTTGGACAAGACAAAAATATAAAAAACCTAATTATTGAGTGGGTGATTAGTATTCCTATCTCTAAATTATTTTCATAACATAATTTAGTAGTTAATATTGCATAGGTTTTCTATTGTTCTATTTTCCATGGATTTTTTTTATTAATATAATCTTTGTTATACTTTAGGTTTGGTACTTGATAATAATAATAATGTGCACATTTTCCAAAAATAAGGAATATGAAACATAGTGGTTCTTCAGGTTGTATGTTTTCTACTCCCATCTTGAAAACCAATCAATTTCTTTTCATAAATTAGTTTAATTCTTGATTTCACCTCTTCTATAAGTAGAGAAACTTCAAGTATCATAGATTAAATTTTCTTGGTACTTCTTTGAAAATTTGTTAAATGCAGAAAATTATTTTTCATTCCATTATCATCTTCTTCATCTAAACATTCATGAATCTCCATCCTTCATTTTTTGGGTGTACAATGGATTGAAACTATAGTTAAATTTTTAATCTTTTTTTGTAATAGTGGTTTGGAATAATCACAATATTTCTTTTTCCATATTATATTATAATTGGTTTATTATTGAGGTAATCATCACATTGTCCATAACACCGAGGGATAAATTGATTCATTATCGTATGATCTATTTCTAAAACCAAAAGGGTTGTCATGAGTGATGAAAATTTAACAATATAGTCAAATTATCATAATGAAAAAAGGAATCCAACCTTAAAATGACAAGTTATTTTATATTATCATGTTTTTCTATAAATCCTTCTATTTAAACTATATGAATATTATTTTAGCCTAGGTTAATTTACCTTGACTTATATTATACTTCTCAAACTAATCCCCTAAAGTATACATGACATCAATCCTTGATAGAATCTTGTGAAGAGAATATTATCAAATAAAACATATCCCTCGAGAGTTTCTAACAAGGTGTTCAGTATTAGGGAAAATCATCATAAATTATAGTGATGATTATTAAATGATCAAAAAACCTTTTAGGGTGATTACCCCTAGGTTTATAAGTGTCAAATAATCATCCACATGGAAGTATGTTGGAAGGGATGTAACTGTAGTGAATCCTAAATAATATTCAATTCATAAAAAATTATAGGATATTATTATACACATAAACTTATCCCTAGGGTTTTCACTAATTTTCAATCATTATAATATCAAAAATAAAAATACTTACCCCTAATACCAGCTGTTATTACCCAATCCTTAAATACATATTATTTCATGATTCTTAACATGCATTCCCCATAAATAAAAAACACAATTTATGTGGGGTACTGTCTATAGAATATTAGACACATAAATACCTCATCTTAACCATAAATATATAATTTTTATTTAATAACCTGAATAGTTATCATAACTCCCATAGATCTTCTAAACCTTCATCAGATACCCTATGGAAAATACATATTGAAAAGTGGGAGAAAGAAATCCCAGTAAAGGAATAAAAACAAAAATAAATCAAAACATGAGAGTTAATAGGGTTAACATGTTATCATATAGAGGATGGTCATTAACATGGAAATTAGTGAATTAAAAGATGATATCATTAGACAAAAAAATTATAAACATGTGGAAACAACACAAAACATGATATTGTAAACACAAGTTAAGGGACACTCTCAAGACCATTATCATATAGTGGATAGATTCCTAGAGGTTTTAGGTTCACTACCTAATCCTTTACCTAACATCTCTTGAGATATAATACATTACCTAATATATTTGAGATATCTATAATTTTAAGGAAAATAATTATATAATTAAAATTAATTAAATGAACTACATTGGAGAAAAATAAGTCATACATAAATCATAATCATGATCAACCCCATGTGAAGGATATGGGATTCATAATTCTGATTTAATGCATAACCATAGTATAAATCATAAGGATTCCCAAGAAAAGAAATAAAAAAATTATTTTTTAATTTTATAACTTTAAAATGTATATAGTTCATTAACATGGAGTTAAAGTGTAGGAAATTAATGAGAAAGATATGTATAAAAAAGTAAAAAATGAACCACTTGGGTGATGCTTTATGATATACATAAAAGATCTATATAAAGAAAGAAACACCTTATTATTTTCTATAATATCATAATTAAAATAATATGTTTTTTTATAAAATAATTACCAATTTTAAAATAAATCCACGGTTTATAAATATTTTATGGGGGTGATGTTAGACATGGGACAACATACAAGGATGTTTTTCAAACCAAATTTCCATAAAAGTGGGAATTGTAAAGGGAAATAAAAAATGTATAACCCCAAAAATGAAGTTATATTTTAACTATGTATATAATTGAACGAAATATATAAAAATATATAATATTTTCATTTGAATAAGATTACATAAAAGGGTGTAATTAAAGATAATGTGAAACTTAATAGTAACCATGAATGTATGAAATATCAAACGAATGACCATGGATAAAAATCCGTCAAAATATTCTAAAATATGAACGTTTAAAACCACACATCATAAAGGGAACAATGAAAATTAAATTTGAATATGTGAGATGTTAAATAATAAGGTCACATGATATAATACATAATTATGTTTCCAATTTAAAATGGAAATATTTGCAAGAACAAAAATCATGGCCAAGTAGGGGGAAACATCATTTAATAGGATGAGTGGAATTCATAAAATAGTTTCATTTTATAGAAGTAATAAATATCCTAAATAAAGAATAAATATCATAACTAAATAATATTTGAATAAAAGGTGACTATCCTAAGAAGGAAATTTGGAAAAGCATATAAAATTAAAGGCAAAACTCAAGGAGAAGTAATTATAACTCAAGAAAGCATATTGTTTTATGGAAGACTATTATATTTTATGGAAGAAACCAATCATATAACAAAACTAGTATGAGTGTGAATGGAAGTAAGGATTCAAATTTTTATAATTATTTATGATGTTATATTTCTTGTAAGTAGCAGTTAGACCGTACAAGTAAATATTTTTGGATAATGTCAAATCATGCCTCAATAAAGGCTGATTGGGAAGGAAACCCTTAACTTGTTTATGCTTTAGTATTCACAAGCTCCTAAACTCATGTGTACTCAAATTAGGTTTATTATAAACCAATTTTCACTTCTTATTCAAATATAATTCTTCTAATATGAACTATATAATATCATATTCTATTTCATTTTTATATTTTTTTCTTATATTTGTGTAAAAAAATAATCTGTGTCAACTTATTTCAGAGATCAAAGATGATATCTTATTTATAATTTAAATAAATAATATACCCATAAAAAATAGAATCCAACAACTAATTTCTTATTAACTTATGAAAATATTCTTATTTATGTTCTCATATCCATTTAGGATAGTGTTTTATGTCATTATTTATGTAGGTTGTTTAACTAACCCAAACATAAACACACTATGTGTCAATGGGAATTTATCATAAAGGAATTGTGTCTTATAATTATAATATAAAATAACGATATTATTTATATTTTTTAATATGTTTTTAAGTATTTTAAATGAATAATTAAAATCGTGATGAAAAACAAAAAATGTTACTTTGTGCAGGTGGTAGTTTTTACCACACATTTTTAAAATATAAATTTCTCAAATAACGAGAGGGAATTAAGGTATATGATTATATGAAATTTAAGAACCATTTTTATAATAAGGATAAAATATTTTCACATCTCTTACATCCTTTTTACCAACCATGATTACTGATGATGAAAAACAGAAGATGTGGCCTTAGGAAGGTTTTAGTCTACGCAACACACTAATGCCACTTTTATTTTTCTTAGTGGATGAATATAAACAAATAACAGATATTATATTAGTATAATAAATTCAATGAATAGTAATGAAACTAAATATATTATCTTTTAATGAATATAAGACATTTGTAATAGGAACATTAAGGAGAAATGATTATAAAGTAGGTAATATTGATGTTGGGTGATTGATATTCTCTTATATATATTCTTAGAAAAGCTGGACTTAGTCTATCTTTTAGTTACCATAGGATTATTGATGAAAAAATAAATTATTTTAGAGGTAATTTGGGTAGTTTTTCATGGTAAATTTTAATGTTTTGTTAAACAATGGTGGGATGGAAGTGATACCCTTTTATTAGTGATGAAAATGTAACTTTTTGTGAATACCCTTTACACTTCCATGATATCATTACAGTATTCCCTGGTAAATGACTCAATAATGACAAATTAATTGAGTTTGGGTTGATATTGGGTCATTAAATCCTATATAAATACCTTCAATATATTATTTATGCACATTTCATGTCTTTTACAATAGGTTTTTAGATTTTAACATTTTGATTTTTATCTTGCTAACTAGTTTTTAACTTAGAAATTATTATTTAAAAAAATTAAAGGATAAACTTATTAAAATTTTATAGTGTTTTGAACCTAAATTTAATCATAATTTATTCAAATTAATTTTATAAATATGATAAAATAAACTTTAAAATTAAAATATATAATATATAAGACACAATTTTTGTAGAAAAATGGCTTTTAACCACATTGTGTTCTTAATCTTATTTAGTATTGATTAACAACTGAATGAATATTAATATAATTAAAATTTTTACAAAATTTTATATTATATTAATAATTTAAACTATATTAATATGATTTACTATAAAAAATAGATGATAATAGTAGGACAATTCATTATAAAAAACAATTTTGCCATTATTGTGCTAATTAACTTTAATCATAGTAGTATTATATTTGTGCATAAAAATGAAATCGAACAAATCAAATAATATTGAAATGTTAAACTGAAATAAAAGATATATTTTTATATATCTAATTTTTAAAGTTACAATGTCTAACTATTAATATAAGCATATATAAACATTTTTTAGTGTATAATATTAGTTGAGTTTTATAAATGTTAAAAAATTGTTTAATATATTGGAAATGGAAATTTTAAATTTTTTACATTATTTATTATTATATATATAATTTTAAATCAAAATTTTTAATTTAACATTAAGTTATTTTTTATAATAATATTGATATATTTTTACAAAATAGATATGTTAATATTCACATAAAATTTGATTATTTTAGATAAAAGCTTAATAATTTATACTAAGATTATTCTTATTTAATAAGTTCAATAATAAATTTTATTTTATAAAATTAAAATGTCAAAATTTTTATATGTATATTTTAAAATAAAAAAATAAATTATAAATAAAAATTATTTTATTGAAATATTTCATTTTAATTTATTATTTGTTTTAAATATTATTTCATATTGATTTATAATTTATCTGATGTTAATATTTTAGATAATATATAAAAATATTATAATATTATCAACTGATTTTTTTAAAAAAAGTATACAAAATTAATAAATCTTATCATTGACAAAAAATATTACTTTTATAAAAAACAACCTTTAACAAATATCATTAATGAAACATTTTTATTCTTATATTTAATTTTTAACAATAAATTGATATTGAGATATTTATATGAATTTTATATATACATTAGATCATATTTTAAAAATAATAATAATAATATTCATACCTAACACAAACACACACACATATATATATATATATTTGATATCCTATTTTTTATTTTATTTTGAGTTATATTTTTTTAAAATATAAAACTTTATTATACCTATAGGATGTATACCCAACATTCATTTATACAACAAACATATTTATAACAACTATATTCAAAATTACCATATCTTCAATAACCATATTTCATTACTATATATAGTCTTAATAGACTTATTCTATTCACACTCCTCATTTCTGTAGTTATCATTTTAGGTTAGACAATATGGTTTCTTCATTCATAGTGTTCTTCCACATTATAGATTTTATTTGGTCATTATTGATGATCAAAGGTGAAGATAATCCAAGTTATCTTCTTATGTTGAAGATTATATTTTCTTTATATTTATTTCCCCCTTTTAAATAATTCAATTTTAATGGATGTAAAAATAAATTGTGTGTAATACTTAGTTTAATACTCCTTTTCTATTGTAAGAATCACATTGGGATGAACACACTTAGAGAGGGGGTGAGTCATTCTTTAGTGACGTTTATCACTTCAAAATTTTTTAACATTTAATTCCTCTATCAATTTTTCTACAAATGAGATTTTTGTATACTTCATCTATTGTTATCAAGATTTTAGATAAAATAATAAAGCACAAGGAACACAGGGAATTTTTAATGAGGTTATCCTATACTATAGATTAATAATTCCTCATTGTAAGTTTATTATTTACCCACACACTAAATTTTCTTTTATTAAAAAAATGAACAAGGTTTTGGCCTTGTAATTATTTTCCTATCACGAAATTAGTATAATGAATGCTTTAAATTTGAAACAAATGATACAAGATATTGTAATTTACCTTTTAATGTGATTAATAGTGTTGTTCAAGTATTTTTAAATGTACAATGATAATTTTGATCAGCTTTCATTGAATTTCGAAATCAAATATCTACCTCTATATCACAACAATCAATGAGATATCGCAAATTTATTAATCAACGGACTGACAAAAAATATGTTTAAATTTTGAGTGTTGTGTATTATAATTCTTTAGGAAAAAAGATATCAAGAATTTTTAGACTTGTATTTTAATAATTAATTGATAATAAATATCATAAATTCTAAATGTATCACCTCTTCTTTATTAATCTTGGTGCAAAAAATATTTATACCCATGAATAAATATGAATTTTCAATATTATTTCACACATGAATAATCATTCACAAGTCAATAACTTATCTCAATTACTTTGAGGAAAAATAATTCATGTGTTTCATGGAAATATCAAATCATCTAATAAAAGTATTTTTTTATGTGTAAAATAACCACCAAACCCCCAAGTGTACATTATTCCTTCCTTTAGCTATCAAAATATTTCTTTTCATAGTTCATTAATACATTATCCACTACCTTCTTCATGTAAGTTTACATAAGAGTGATTTTTTTTATCTGTGCAATAGATGAGCATAGTGTCTCATTCTTACTATCACAAACCATGTTGTATTCATGAAATATTTTTATAATATTGTATATACTATTTACATACACTTAAAAAATATTGTCTTCTCCTTTTAACCCTTGAGTGATTATAAAAAAGAAAATTTTATGTGGTGCTTTTCACGCAATATTTTTTCATAACATCTTATTCACATATCCAAGTGGCTCGTAGTACCTCTTCTCACTAATGAGAGCCTAAGAATTCCCCTTGGAAAAATATTGTTGCATATGCATGCTCTATTATTACATTTTAAAATAAGATATTTCATAATAATCAACAATTGATCCCAGCTTGTTCCCATGGTATTTATACACAATGTCCACTTCATCTTCTCTAATAACACTTTCATGGAAAGGATTGGTATAGATTATTAAAAAAAATTCCATGTCCATTTAAAATATTAAATTTCATAAGATCTTGGTATTATTTTAATTCCATGAATGAAATAATCCTTTCTTATTTTCTAATGATTCTAAGAATCATGGTATCTTTACATAATTGGATGCTTCTAACTTCATGAGTATGGGATCCTATGAATATGAAAAATGCTTGCATGCCTCATTTAATGATTCAATATTTCTTGGATAATGGAATGGATATCTATAAGACTATTTTTCATATTTCCAAATGTTGTTCTTTGAATAATATCATGTATAAAAGAATAATTCTTCTTCTTATTTCTCATCAAATTAATTAAGTTATTGTATTATTTTGAGTCTATAGGTTAATTATTTTTTATCATTCTCCCATGGATTGATCACCGAAAGGATGCACATAAAATTCTAGAGCTCTCAAATTTCCCATGATTTCTCATTTAAAGGGTTTCCCCATTTTTATAAGGGTTAGTTAAGTATAAGGTAAACCAATGGTTTAAGATGATGCATTGATTTGATTGGATGGCCATGGATGAATTTAAACTATTGAGTAAGGGTATCTCATCATTGTGTATGGGAATTAGTGAGGTTCACTATATATAAGGGTAACTCACTTATTTCATTACCTATGTAATGGTTGATGATGATACCAACTTCAATCATATGGTTATAATCAAACAAATCAAATGTTTATCTTTATACACATGTTTTTTAGTTGAGTAATATCAACACATGCTTGTTGTTTTTAACATATCACATGTTTTTTCTATTCAAAATGACACATAAAAAATCCTCTTCCATCCACATCTCAATTTAACACCATGTTCGGCACCCAAAACACCCTTGAACATGCAATTCCACTCACTCACATTTTCCCCATGCATCCGTTGTTCACTCTGTATATTCCATGAACACCCTTATGTTTTATATGCTCCCCAACTACTATAGCCACCATGTGTATTTTTACTATCTATAACTCCCACATGGTTGATACTACTCCCAAAAATATGGGATCCAGTTGACCTAGCTAGTTTATTATTTATATAAAACACTTTCTTGGAAACCATCATAAAACACTTAAAAAATGTAATTGTATATTACAATTTAAAACCATAAAATGGCTAAATCATGTAATTACATCATCAAAATAAATATTTTCATGTCCTTCTCCCCATTTACTTTTTTAAAAAAAATATCATCATGAAAATTTATGTGACCTTTGTCTTAAGTCACCATCATTGGTGTAGAAAATGTTCTACTCTTTAGCATATGTTCTTTAAACATGTTGACTATCTCATCAATCATTATAAAAAAAATTTGATTCATCTAAATAATTTATATTTAGCCTTATTTTATATCTAACATCTTCAAAACATAAAAAACGACATGAAATTTAATGTCTCCATGGTTTTCAATCATATTTATTAGTGTAGAAAATTTTTTATCCACTCGAACCTGTTTTTTAAACCTAAAGAGTATTCAATTAATCTAAATACAAAAAATGTACTTCATCCAAAATATAATAATATACCGTTGGAATTCATGTGGATATATCTTCTTTAAAACATCAAAAACATCCAAGATTCTTGATTATATGAACAAAATTTCGTAAAAACATCAATATTTACAAATTACCTAGCTCAGAAACACCAAAAAATCATTCAATCTAGTCTTAATCATCAATAAAAACTAAAATTAGGTGATTTATCACTAAATGAATTACTGAAAACAAATAAAATACAAGGAAAAAGTAAGATTATCAATCTTCCACCTTTATATTTATTTTCAATACAAGTGTATAAAGCTATATGTTAATTTATTTTCATCATTTGTACTCTTTTTATCATCTTCTATACCTTATTATTGAAAACTTAAAAGTACTTGTGAGCGGATGATATCATATATTTCTTAATAAATGTTCCATTAATTATTCAAATATAAATCTATGTGTGATAACCGGATCTAAAAAATAATATGGTCCAATTTTGACATCAATTAGTTCCATTCTTATTTTAGAATATGATACTAATTGATATAACAAAACATATTTTTTCCTCAAAGTCTGTTTGATTTTTTTAGGTTTATAATAATTAACCCATACCAATTGATATAATTAAAATTTAAATATCTTAATAACACTTGGAATGAAAATTCTTAATATACATTCAACCTAAAATTGGTACACTTTTCTCAAAACATAAATAAAAAACATAAAATTATAATAGAAATATAATATTTATGAAATATATATGAGAATATCATGAAGATTATTTGGTTCATGTTATTGATCCACTAATATTTTGCCCATAAAAATAGACCATATTTCAAGGTTTCTTAATATGGGTATGAAGTTTTTCCAAGAAAAAATCAATGAGTTCTTGAATAAGTACACTAAATTGATATCAGATATGGTTGAAATATAAGGTTCTAGAAACTTATTTCAAAACACCCCTTCATGGGATAATCTCTAGGTTCACTTAATAAAGATTGATCTTATAATCTACTATTCTTTTGAATGATAATTATTGTGAAGAATAATTTTTGTCATCTCAACAATAATGGTGTCTTCAAATTTGTTGATATCCTATGATATTTTTATCATCTTCATCAAGGATGATATCTCATATTTTTCAATAAATAATCCTAAATAATGAAAAATATAAATCAAACTATGTTAGTTTATTTTATTAATATTATAATTAATATTATAAAATATAAATATGGAAATATGACTTCTTCATCAGTTATCTCCTTGTATGTTTTGTTCCCCTTTAATTCCTGGGAATTAATGCGAAAATCCAATGTTTTATAAAATTATTAGAATATACTTTGTTTCTCAATGAGATAAACAATGATAAGAATTTATTCTCACCCATGATTGTCCATTATTTGTTTCTCAATGTGAGGGTGAAATTTTTTTATTGGTTAATCTAGTTTCCCAGTGAGTCTTAGATTATATGAAATATTTTATTTTAATAAATAATTTGTGTGGAACATTATTTTTTACACTGGAAAATAAGAAATATTCATCCCCATGTAATTTATTATTCTCCATTATTATTTCATATTAATATGGTTTTATGAACAAACAATCATCAGAGATATGTATATCCCCTTTTATTTTTTTCCCATGGAACTTATGAAATTTTATGGCCATTATTTTTCAAAAACCTCTCATGAAATTTGATTTATTTATTCAAAATATTCGACATGACTTTAGTGTATTGTTTATCTTTTCATTATATTATTTTTCTTGACCCTTCAAAATCATCTTGGAAAAATAACAGCATATCATTTGGAATATGAACACTTTTCTTGATAGACCCACATTTTTTAAGGTGTTATTTTTACCACATCAGTAAATTTATTTTATTCTTGTACAACCATTCCCTTTTTTCTTAAGCTTGAGTCCATTATATCAATATTCATTGACTACTTATAGGGATCCATAGTATGCCCCTTCTTCCACAATAGAAGAAGAATATTTTCTCAAGAGTAACACCCTTCTGGATTTTCTTATGTTTGTTTTAAGCATCATCCTTATTCAAATTTTCACCCAAAGTTGTATTATATTTCTTATTTGTATATATATTCAGAATTTTATTTGTAAGGATTTTATAAAGATTCATTCCCAAGGTTGATTTATCTCCAATTCCTATCTTATTTGTCATTTTCATATAAATTGTTTTATTAGAATGATTTAATGTTTTATAATATTATACCACCTCATTATGACCACTTCCATTGAAAATCCTATGTTTATTATTCATGTTTACAAATAAATTTGTAATAGGAATAATCTTCCCTTTATACCATGGACTTTTATTCATTAATAAATAGATCCACTTTGATATAAGCCTAATTTTACAATTAGATGTTGTCATATTATACCAAAAATATTTTTTCATGATCTTGAATCATTCAAAATGCCAAATATAGTATAAAAATATTGATCTCTTATTTGGAATAAAAATTTTACTAGATTAACAAGCTTTTTGGGTCTATTTCCTTTTAATCTAATTCCAAGATTCATTTGGGGGAATGGTTCCTTTTGAAGTTATATTCATTCTATAAGGCCCCAGCCTTAAACCTTACTTAAACTTGAGTTATTACAAGATTACACATTGAGGATCTTTTCAGGTTTAGAGTTTTAGAGAATTAGATCCTGAAACTTTCATTACATTCCACATTTAAACAAGGTGGTTACATAAAAGACAATATTCATTCTTCCCATCAACGGAAACATATTTAAAATATAACACGGATTCTTTCTTGACACATCCTTGACACTATCATCACATCATGTACCTTTCCCTTGACCTGTGAAAAACATTTCAAAAACTTGGGATGAGCATAAAAAGCTCAGTAAGGGTTATAAAAATATGGAAAGGAAACATGAGTTCATATATACATAAGAATGAAATCATACTTTACCCATAAAACATAGGCACTTTAACGTACCTCATCAAACCATGAATAAATCATAGAAAACATAAGACATAAAGGTAACTTGAGGCATTCATAACATTCTTACGTAGGGAGTAACCCTCTTGGTTACGTTTGGAATACCCATCACAGTATATTCCCTAAAATCTCTTCTGAGAAACCTTAACGTTTCACTCCTTCGCGTTACCCAATGCATTGGAGAGCTATATCGGGCTCACCCGCCCTTAGTTTATCACGGAACCACCCGTTTTCATAACAATTCCCAAGAACCATAACATAAATCTGTCACATAAAACATGCATAAAGGAAACATAACATTTCCACATTTCAATCACAATATAACATTTTAGTATATTGAAATAATGAATCCATTCAAAAAGAAACCATTTCCAAAACCATTTAAAACATTTAATAAAGAGATTTTGGAATCAAAGTGTCCCATACCACCTTGAAGCTTAAAATTTTAAACCATTAATATCCATATAAATAAATCCTTAAAACCATTTTGAAAACATGGATATTAATAAGAACAAATAATTAAAACATTTAAAACGATATTTTGGTTAAAGGGGTTTTACCAAAATTAGAGACACTTGAATACAATAATTGAGGAATAACATTTAGTCAGAACTTTATAATATCATTAGAATTAATGGATTCATGATATAATACTCCAAAGGACAGTATATACACCATATAAGAGTGAATTGGTGCATAACAACAATGAACCCTCAATAGAAATGTCAAATGTGATGTAATCCCTTATAAAGAAGGTATCCTTAAATTAAGGACAAATCAATCTCAAAAATATGTTTGACAAATATAAATACACCCAATATAAGTGGATATTAAGTGTAAAACAATAAAAGGTCATTCAAACATATTCAATGGATGACATATTCAATGACTACATGTTGAACCCAAAGAAATCGAAATTGGGTTAAAAAGTTCCCTTGACAGCCTAACGGCATTACATCAAAAAGAGTTTATGAGAGATAAAAAAGAGTATCTAATCACTTGGACATAAAATTTACATCAATAAGGATATATGAGAACATATCCCAACATAACAATATGTAAATTAAAAGACCCAACAAAAGAAGTCTTTTAAAAAGGGGAGGGTGAAAGGTTCCCTTACCGACTTGGGTATCTTTCAAAACATACACCCCATGAAAGAAGGACAATAGATCATTGATGTAAATACTCATAAATGAAAGTATATTACACAAAGAGTAGAATAATTGGCAGTACATACACCACTCAATGGAATTTGTGGCAAATGTAGCATAAATCTCACGAGAATAAAAGTGAGATGAAAAATCCCTTACGAAAATTCGGCAGCCTAACGGCGCCACTCAAAACTTACAAAATGGATTGATGAGAGAAAATAGGGTCTCTCATCTTATGAACATAATAAGTAAAGTAGGAGTAATATAAAATAACATCCCCAATCATAAGAAATATGAGCTTAAAAGGAATGACATAAAAGAGTGTACTTAAAAAGAAAGAGAGGTGTAGGATCCCTTACCTCGGGTCCGACTTGACTCGATCATTCTTTAACGTCCTGAATAATAAACTTGAGTTAATTTCTACTTCCTTAAGAACCTTTTTCAAGTTCATTATTCATTTTATATCACTTATTACCATGTTATAAACACTATGTAATCATTAAGTTAATAATGATTGTTTTGTTGATATTTGGTTCTTAAGTCGAAAGTGGACTTCTTACAATTACATGTTGTTCGTGTGGCCAAATGTTTATTATATCCAGTATTGTATTCATGATTTAGATATAATATATGTCATATATATCCAGTACATGCATGCATTTATAACATTACATAATCATTTAGAGGTAAGAAATGAAATGCACCGTTCATGGAGACGGTAAGCCGTACGTACGCATGAAAGCTACTTTCATTTATATTTCGTATTTTATAGAATGGAATAATAATGATATAAAGGTATATTATAATTACAGTATAATATCATATATAATATCATAGTTCCATCCTTTATACGTCCCACATATGGTATTTAACGAATCAAATCACTTTGAGGGGGCGGTAGTCCGCACTTCCTTAAATGAAGATATCGCGTTTACCCATAATGGAAACCATAAAGGTATGCCCAAAATGAAAAAAACAGAATCTTAAGGAAAACATAAACATATTATATATCATATATAAAAATAGTGACATCATAATGGCCACCTTTGAAGGTGTTAGATGAGTATTGAACAATCATCGTTTCGGGAGGCAGAATTTCGCCATCCACGGAAACTGTATGTTCTTTAACCATTTTATGTAGTTGTGTGAGAGTGTAGCTCGAATAAATATTATAACAACATCCTAGTATATTGAAGATACTGGTGTTGTTACAAAATAAATAAATAAAAAGAGTTTAGGGGGTTGCAGAAGCAAAATAAAACAAATGAACATGAGAGAATGAATTACCTTTAAAAGTGTACCTCCTTTTGATTTGAGCCTAAAGGCTTCCTTTGAAAGGATTCTTCCCAAATGGAATCCTCTAGGATGAGGAGATGGATGTGGAGAGAGTAAATAGGCAGGGTTTGTCCGAGCCAAAGGCTTGAGGATTGTGTTAAATGAGGTAGAGGTGGGGGCCTTTTATAAGAGGAGAGGAGGGGTACTTTTGGAAAGTAAAGAAATATTACTTTATTTGAAAATGTGTTTCGGTTTCAAAAGATCCCACATTGATATAATTCGTGGATAAGGTGATAAGGGTTCGAAATCCACTCATCCAATAAGTTTTGGACATGTGTAGTTCATAGATATTACATTATCTTTCCATTTTATTTAAATCGTCAAATAATGATGTCATCGCTGCATCATTATTATGTCATAAATAATTTAATTTATTTAATGTATAAAAATTATAAAAAAAACACTATGATGTAGGAAATCTTTTTATCTTTCCAATTAGTATTTATAATCAAAAATATTACTTGTATAACCCCTCTTAAAAAGTGTTTTAGTAAAACATATCATGTTAGTGTCAATTTTACTTTTACATTAAATAAATTGTTATTTATGTCATTTCCCAACCAAAGTGGATCCATGGGGTCCCCAAGTTTACCCATGGCTTGTATTTGTCGGCCATGATACAAACAATGAGGGTAAGACATGTGTCAAGCTCATCTCATTTTATTAAAGCATTATTTTTACCTTAAACTACACTAATTACCACTAATCGTGATTAAAAACTTAATAAGTTACTATTCACCAAAAAATTATTTTAATCTCATTGAACCACATTTTACTTCTAATTGACAACCATGTATGTCGGATTTTTGAAAATCAAAACACAATGACGGAAAAAATTCATTTAAACGGAAAATCAGTTTTTATAAGTACCATTTAGTGGTTTCACTATTCATCAAAAATTGAAGTTTTTCAGAAAAATCCCAAAAATTCACCCTAAGCTATATTTGATATTCTGAATTCAAAAATGAAGTCTGTTTCACAAAATTCAAAACATATAAGTCACATTAATTAATTTGTTAATTAATTCCCGCTGTCAAGACAAATAGCATGTTTTATGAAACAATAAGTATCAAAAGATTGACACTAGTTTAAGTCTGATTTCAAAGTGAAATTGATTCCAATGACCACTATTGGATTTAATCGTAAAAATATTTTCTAATTTCACGTTAAAACCCATTCAAAATATAATCTAATCATATAAATAAATTAGATTAAAAAGAGGTTTTGAATTAAAACACAACATTTTACACTATTCATTAAAAAATGAACTTTATCGGAAAAATACCAAAAAATTACACAAAGTAAAACTTGATGTCCCGATTCTTAATAAGAGTTTTATTTTGTCCAAAATAATGTATAAGAGTGATGAAAACCATATTTAATGACGGTTCATCGTCAAAAGGTGACAAGTGAACCTTTAGGGAAAACTAGGGCATATACGCCTAAAATTGAATTCTTTCCGTATTTTAAGCCTTTATCTTTTATTGTATAAATGTAAAAACATTTAAAAATATATATAATCATATTTTAGTTATTTCTATCCATTCCCGCCAATACAACGGCTACATGTTAACTACCATTTAAAATAATATTATTTTATCATTAGAGTGCAACGTAAGATTCCCAAGAAACTCGTTGTTGCGTGTTGGGTACGCCATCGAGCATAGCGTCCCCTTTAAAGTCATTTAAATATTTTATTCACAAATATGGATAAATATGAAATTTCATATTCTTTATTTACCTGGGGTGTTACATCCTTCCCCCCTTTTGGGAATTGCGTCCTCACAATTTTAAAATTGCGCTTGGAAACATCCTTGGAAGTCCCACATCGGAACAAAAGTCGGTAAAACAAACACTTTAAAATAAAGAGAGATAAGTACAAAGGTCACCCGAGTTAACCCATACTAGGATTCCAAGTATGAAAATATGGACATGGAGGAAAAAACAAAGGGTCATGTTCTGATGGAGAGTGATAGAAAACATGTTTAGGAGAAAGTTAACCACGAGAAAATCACAAACTTGTGATGGGTTAAATGGTATTCGATTCCCCAGTAGGAAAAGTTAATAGACAACATTTTTGTTTTAAGTTACTTTTTATTGAAGAATTTACTCATAAGGAAACATAATCACTTATCATATTGACTTTAAACTTTTATTAGATTCCTTACACAAACTCATATTTTCTCTAAAAGACGAGTATTTAGGAAGACTTGTTCACATTAAGAGTACTATAATCAACTTCTAGAGAATCACCTAATCCACAAAATAGAACTATATACATCCCATTTATTTAGGCTTTAACCAAAACCAAAACCAAAAAGGCTAGTACAAGATCATATAATCTAGAAAAGGATAACCCCTTATAAAAAGAAAATCTATTCTTAATCTCCAAAATGTGTACAACAAAACCCAAAGTTCAATGAGGACCATTCTATAATCAATTTGTCCATAAAATTATTCAAAGTAAACAAAACTAAGATTGAAACCCAAATATTTGAAGGATTTAGTCACATAGTCTTCCAAGTTAAATTGTAACATTTATCTCCAAACAACATCAGTTTCTCCTAAAGTCTCGTATTGGAAAGTAATTAACCTAATCACATATCCTCTATGATAGGTTAATCATTTTCATAAATAACCCAAAATCAACTTAATCTTAATTCATAAAATCATATAACTAAAAAGAATCAGTCAAACTAACCAGGGACTTCACGTATTCCAGTGGTAGGCGATAAATACTAGTCGCACTTTGGTTGTGGGTTCGATTCCCGCAGCTTTGTCCGACGCGACGGGTTGTCACACAGTCTGCGTGTTGTCCTTTTTCCAAAACTATATAATTCTTAAAACATTCCCCAAAAGAGATAAAATCATCAAAAATAACCATAACATAA
Source organism: Viscum album (assembly GCA_963277665.1). Taxonomy (NCBI): domain Eukaryota; kingdom Viridiplantae; phylum Streptophyta; class Magnoliopsida; order Santalales; family Viscaceae; genus Viscum; species Viscum album. Next base: position 1,233,009,323 of record OY728148.1, on the reverse strand, counting down.
TTTAACCTCAATTTTATCTCATGCCTTTCACTTCAATCATAACATATGGTAACCCATAATTACCTCAAAAGTAAGGATCATAGAAACCCAAATGGTTCTTTATAACTATGTCCACAAAAGAAAAGATAACTATTACTTGAATAAAATTTTCCTATATTAAACATCAGGGTTACACATAATATAAAAAGTCTTCTAATGTAACCCCATCATCAAAATAGACTTAATACTCTTAAGAATTTCACCCTAACTCTTGAAGCCCTTATATGTTGACATCTTACTCATTCAACATTCTTCATGATCCATTATCCAACTTATTCCGAAATACCTCTTTCCTACAAACAAAATCATGAATCATATCCTAAGATTCCAAAATAAGAAAACAATAGTCATAAAATAGTACATACCTTTGATTTGTCATTGTCAGTTTCTTCATCCTCAATCAGAATGGAATTAGGTATTGGTAAACGAATATTGGTACGCTCTTGGTGACCCCATTCACGAAACTTCTTCATAGGACATGTGTTTGCATAATGACCATGCACACCACATTTAAAACATTCAATTGATCCCTCAGAAAGAACTTCTTTCCCTTTCCTCGAGTCAACTGGATGCTTCCTTTTTCCATGGCAGGTTCTTGATTTATGACCTTCATTTCCACATCTATAGCATATTTCTGTCCTTTTGAATCATTTTCCTAGGTGTTTCTTTCCACATCTTTGACACATAGGTTTTTTAACACACTTACCTTTATGATTATTACCTGTACTTCCGTAGGGATTTGTTTCTTGCATATATGATGCCTTAGAGAAATCCCCAAGGTTTAGGTGGTCAATCATGACTCCAGATAGTTGGTTGAGGATAATCAAAAGAGTTCTCATTGAAGCTCCCATATCATTTAGTTTCTTGCTCAAAAAACTGTCACAGTTTCCTTCACATCCACTGTTACTTTGGTGCCTGCTAGATCCAACCATTTACTAAAACCAAAAAAAGGTCAGTGTGAGTATATCAACAAAACCATCATGTACTAATGAGTAAGATAGACAATAAGATATACTTACTCATTCACTTTATCTAAAACTAAGACTCTTTCTGAAATCCTAACCATTATGGTAATGTCACTTATGCTTAAAGAATACCCTAACCTCTAAAGTTATCTAAACCGACCTTTGATACCAACTATAAGGCCCCAGCCTTTAACCTTACTTAAACTTGAGTTATTACAAGATTAAACATTGAAGATCTTTTCAGGTTTAGAGTTTTAGAGAATTAGATCCTGAAACTTGCATTACATTCCACATTTAAACAAGGTGGTTACATAAAAGACAATATTCATTCTTCCCATCAACGGAAACATATTTAAAATATAACACGGATTCTTTCTTGACACATCCTTGACACTATCATCACATCATGTACCATTACCTTGACCTGTGAAAAACATTTCAAAAACTTGGGATGAGAATAAAAAGCTCAGTAAGGGTTATAAAAATATGGAAAGGAAACATGAGTTCATATGTACATAAGAATGAAATCATACTTTACCCATAAAACATAGGCACTTTAACGTACCTCATCAAACCATGAATAAATCATAGAAAACATAAGACATAAAGGTAACATGAGGCATTTATAACATTTTTACGTAGGGAGTAACCCTCTTGGTTACGTTTGGAATACCCATCACAGTATATTCCCTAAAATCTCTTCGGAGAAACCTTAACGTTTCACTCCTTTGCGTTACCCAATGCATTGAAGAGCTATATCGGGCTCACCCGCCCTTAGTTTATCACGGAACCACCCGTTTTCATAACAATGCCCAAGAACCATAACATAAATTTGTCACATAAAACATGCATAAAGGAAACATAACATTTACACATTTCAATCACAATATAAAATTTTAGTATATTGAAATAATGAATCCATTCAAAAAGAAACCATTTCCAAAACCATTTAAAACATTTAATAAAGAGATTTTTGAATCAAAGTGTCCCATACCACCTTGAAGCTTAAAATTTTAAACCATTAATATCCATATAAATAAATCCTTAAAACCATTTTGAAAACATGGATATTAATAAGAACAAATAATTAAAACATTTAAAACGATATTTTGGTTAAAGGGGTTTTACCAAAATTAGAGACACTTGAATACAATAATTGAGGAATAAAATTTAGTCAGAACTTTATAATATCATGAGAATAAATGGATTCATGATATAATACTCCAAAGGACAGTATATACACCATATAAGAGTGAATTGGTGCATAACAACAATGAACCCTCAATAGAAATGTCAAATGTGATGTAATCCCTTATAAAGAAGGTATCCTTAAATTAAGGACAAATCAATCTCAAAAATATGTGTGACAAATATAAATACACCCAATATAAGTGGATATTAAGTGTAAAACAATAAAAGGTCATTCACACATATTCAATGGATGACATATTCAATGACTACATGTTGAACCCAAAGAAATCGAAATTGGGTTAAAATGTTCCCTTGACAGCCTAACGACATTACATCAAAAAGAGTTGATGAGAGATAAAAAAGAGTATCTCATCAATTGGACATAAAATTTACATTAATAATGATATATGAGAACATATCCCAACATAACAATATGTAAATTAAAAGACCCAACAAAAGAAGTCTTTTAAAAAGGGGAGGGTGAAAGGTTCCCTTACCGACTTGGGTATCTTTCGAAACATACACCCCATGAAAGAAGGACAATAGATAAATGATGTAAATACTCATAAATGAAAGTATATTACACAAAGATTAGAATAATGGGAAGTACATACACCACTCAATGGAATTTGTGGCAAATGTAGCATAAATCTCACGAGAATAAAAGTGAGATGAAAAATCCCTTACGAAAATTCGGCAGCCTAACGGCGCCACTCAAAACTTCCAAAATGGATTGATGAGAGGAAATGGGGTCTCTCATCATATGAACATAATAAGTACAGTATGAGTAATATAAAAGAACATCCCCAATCATAATAAATATGAGCTTAAAAGGAATGACATAAAAGAGTGTACTTAAAAAGAAAGAGAGGTGTAGGATCCCTTACCTCGGGTCCGACTTGACTCGATCATTCTTTAACGTCCTGAATAATAAACTTGAGTTAATTTATACTTCCTTAAGAACCTTTTTCAAGTTCATTATTCCTTTTATATCACTTATTACCATGTTATAAACACTATGTAATCATTAAGTTAATAATGATTGTTTTGTTGATATTTGGTTCTTATGTCGAAAGTGGACTTCTTACAATTACATGTTGTTCGTGTGGACAAATGTTTATTATATCCAGTATTTTATTCATGATTTAGATATAATATATGTCATATATATCCAGTACATGCATGCATTTATAACATTACATAATCATTTAGAGGTAAGAAATGAAATGCACCGTTCATGGAGACGGTAAGCCGTACGTACGCATGAACGCTACTTTCATTTCTATTTCGTATTTTATAGAATGGAATAATAATGATATAAAGGTATATTATAATTCCAGTATAATATCATATATAATATCATAGTTCCATCCTTTATACTTCCCACATATGGTATTTAACGAATCAAATCACTTTGAGGGGGCGGTAGTCCGCACTTCCTTAAATGAAGATATCGTGTTTACCCATAATGGAAACCATAAAGGTATGACCAAAATGAAAAAAACAGAAGCTTAAGGAAAACATAAACATATTATATATCATATATAAAAATAGTGACATCATAATGGCCACCTTTGAAGGTGTTAGATGAGTATTGAACAATCATCGTTTCGGGAGGCAGAATTTCGCCATCCACGGAAACTGTATGTTCTTTAACCATTTGATGTAGTTGTGTGAGAGTGTAGCTCAAATAAATATTATAACAACATCCTAGTATATTGAAGATACTGGTGTTGTTACAAAATAAATAAATAAAAAGATTTTAGGGGGTTGGAGAAGCAAAATAAAACAAATGAACATGAGAGAATGAATTACCTTCAAAAGTGTACCTCCTTTTGATTTGAGCCTAAAGGCTTCCTTTGAAAGGATTCTGCCCAAAGGGAATCCTATAGGATGAGTAGAGGGATGTGGAGAGAGTAAATGGGCAGGGGTTGGCCGAGACAAAGGCTTGAGGAGTGTGTTAAATGAGGTAGAGGTGGGGGCCTTTTATACGAGGAGAGGAGGGGTACTTTTGGAAAGTAAAGAAATATTACTTTATTTGAAAAACAAATTCGGTTTCAAAAGGTCCCACATTGATATAATTCGTGGATAAGGTGATAAGGCTTCGAAATCAACTCATCCAATAAGTTTTGGACATGTTTAGTTCATAGATTTTAAATTATCTTTCCATTTTATTTAAATCGTCAAATAATGATGTCATCGCTGCATCATTATTATGTCATAAATAATTTAATTTATTTAATGTCTAAAAATTATAAAAAAACTACTATGATGTAGGAAATCTTTTTATCTTTCCAATTAATATTTATAATCAAAAATATGACTTGTATAACCCCTCTTAAAAAGTGTTTTAGTAAAACATATCATGTTAGTGTCAATTTTACTTTTACATTAAATAAAATGTTATTTATGTCATTTCCCAACCAAAGTGGATCCATGGGGTCCCCAAGTTGACTCATGGCTTGTCTTGGTCGGCCATGATACAACCAATGAGGGTAAGACATGTGTCAAGCTCATCTCATTTTATTAAAGCATTATTTTTACCTTAAACTACACTAATTACCACTAATCGTGATTAAAAACTTAATAAGTTACTATTCACCAAAAAATTATTTTAATCTCATTGAACCACATTTTACTTCTAATTGACAACCATGTATGTCGGATTTTTGAAAATCAAAACACAATGACGGAAAAATTTCATTTAAACGGAAAATCAGTTTTTATAAGTACCACTTAGTGGTTTCACTATTCATAAAAAATTGAAGTTTTTCAGAAAAATCCCAAAAATTCACCCTAAGCTATATTTGATATTCTGAATTCAAAAATGAAGTCTGTTTTACAAAATTCAAAACATATAAGTCACATTAATTAATTTATTAATTAATTCCCGCTGTCATGACAAATAGCGTGTTTTATGAAACAATAAGTATCAAAAGATTGACACTAGTTTAAGTCTGATTTCAAAGTGAAATTGATTCCAACGACCACTATTGGATTTAATGGTAAAAATATTTTCTAATTTCACGTTAAAACCCATTCAAAATATAATCTAATCATATAAATAAATTAGATTAAAAAGAGGTTTTGAATTAAAACACAACATTTTACACTATTCATTAAAAAATGAACTTTATCGGAAAAATACCAACAAATTACACAAAGTAAAATTTGATGTCCCAATTCTTAATAAGAGTTTTATTTGGTCCAAAATAATGTATAAGAGTGATGAAAACTATATTTAATGACGGTTCGTCATCAAAAGGCGACAAGTGAACCTTTAGGGAAAACTAGGGCATATACGCCTAAAATTGAATTCTTTCCGTATTTTAAGCCTTTATCTTTTATTGTATAAATGTAAAAACATTTAAAAACATATATAATCATATTTTAGTTATTTCTATCCATTCCCGCCATTACAACGGCTACATGTTAACTACCATTTAAAATAATATTATTTTATCATTAGAGTGCAACGTAAGATTCCCAAGAAACTCGTTGTTGCGTGTTGGGTACGCCATCGAGCATAGCGTCCCCTTTAAAGTCATTTAAATATTTTATTCACAAATATGGATAAATATTAAATGTCATATTCTTTATTTACCTGGGGTGTTACACATTCACTATAGATTATGTGGTTAGCACTTCATTACTTTCTTCATAAACTTTTTCACATGTTTTTATTTTGATCCTACACTAGGTATAAAACACGGATTGTTGCAAAAAATATTATCAAATATGGATGGTAAATTTTTATAGCAAACTACTTGAGATTGATCATTATATGATTTCAATATGTTTTTCCACCAAATTATTGTCTTTTAGGATAAGATTACTCATCTTAGTTTTGTGTGTTATAAGATCTTTTAATAACTACTCTTTTTGCTAATTATATTTAAGACGCATCTTAAAAAATTTCAATGTTTTACAATTTGAATCCAAGTACAAGTCATTTCATATTTAGGATGATTTTTTCATCTTCAATTAATTTTAGTCTAACTGCACATTATTTCTTTACCATAAAATCATCTCCATCATGCATTTTATATTTATCCTTCAATAATGTGTCAATATACTTAATCTTATTTTATTTAATCTCTATTCGAGAATTCATGAAATCATTGATATCAATATATTTTTCTTCAAATTCATGGTAATTATTTTTAAATGTCATTGTGGTATTTTATTTTTTATGAATTTTATTTATCAATTGATCATAAAAATATTGGAATATTTATTTATGTTTAATAATATCTACTTTTTTAGATCCATGTTTTTCAATAGCATGATATTGGATTGCATTTTTTCCTCAAAAATATTTTCCAGAATTCTCTAAATTTTAATCAATATTAGTGATCTATTTCTACATTTAATTGTATTAACTATAAAAAATGTGTATATTCCCTTGGGATAATTGTAAATTATATTATTCAATGTATAAATAGATAAACCATTTAATTATTATGAAATGTGGTCACTCCCACAAATTTTTGGATCTTTTTTAGCACAATTTTGATAAGATATTTTTTTGGAATCCATGTTTTGTAGGGATGAAGAACTAATTGAGGTGGACCTATTTTCCATATTTTTGGTAGTATATTAAACAAATAGATCTTCATATCTAGTGAATGAATTCACGTGCCTATAAATACTATTTTGTGAAACTGAAACATCTTCTTCTTCACAAAAGAGGGATGGATTCTTCATCTTTCTACATTAATTCTTTCATATATTCATTAATTTCTTAGATGATATATAATTTTGAACTATAGTAGATAAAACTCTACCATGTTTTCCTTAAAATATAAATTGGTAAGTGATATATCAAATATTCAATAATATTCAAATAAGAGAATATAAATATAGGTTCAAACTTTTCTTATAAAAATATTTAGGATCAATTTTGGATGAAAAAAATTGAGAGCCGGTGAATTGGGGTAGAATGAATTATTTATCAATTTAAAATTTTCACCATTTTAATAACTATATTATTTATTTAGGTAATGTTCATATTGTATTATTCACTTGTGGTTAACAATCATGCACATAAAACAATGAATAATAAATAACACCTATACTTTTTAATGTGCTTGTCATGAAATGTGGATGATTACCTCCCTAGTGTTGGTTGGTTATTATCTCACAAAAATATTTTTTTTATCAAACAAATAAGAAGAATGGGTATAGAATTTTACTCATTTTCCTTGAATCGACCATGTACAATACAAGCTTGAAATTCAGGAAAAAAATAGATATTTTAGCATATCATTTCTGATGTGGTCAACAGTGTAGTTCAAGTATTCATCAGTAAACAATAATAATTATGATCAGTATCCTTCAAATGTTGCAAACAAATTGCTACATTTATATAATCATATTTTTTGGGTTTTCTGAGAATCTGAAAAAAAAAATCTTGTTTACATCAAAAGAAAATCATACATGTTTTTCATGGAAATATTAAAATATCTCATTCATATATTTGTTTTATGCATAGAATAATCCCTAAAACACCAAGTGATCATTATTACTTCATTTTGTTATCAATATTTTTTATGTTCGGTGCATGAATTATTCATTACTATCTTTACATAAGTTAGAAAATAGTTTATATATTCCATAACCAATAGATGTGAAATTTATCTCTTTATTAATCACAAAATAAGGTTGGATTTTTGAAACATTGATATAATAATTGTATGAACAATGTAAATATGTTTAGAATGTATCCTCTTCTCTACATAACCCATGATTTTTCTTTGATCTAGATGAGGTAAGTAGTTTCTCTTTAGAGAAGTTGTGAATGGAACCTCTTCTTCACATAAACTAGTCGGTCACAGAACCACTTCATGCTAATCAGACCATGAAATTTATCATTTGTGAATTCATGTGGGTTGTAAATACTCAGTTTTAATGACGTAAAAATTATAGATATTAAAATATCCACAATTAGAATTTTCTTAACCCCATAGTATTAGTATATTAGGTTCACCATTTATCCTTTAATCAAAAATTTGTGTCAAGGATACATATAAATTCCCAAAAAATTATGTTGTGTCCATCAGAAATTATGAATTCCTTAAGGCCTCAATATTTTTTAATTCCTCAAAAAAATTCTTCATTTTTTATTTTATTATGGCATAGAGAATCAATGAATCTTTATGTAATCAACTACTTCTACCTTCTTGAGTTTGGACTCATGTACATAAGAAAATTGGTGGCAAACATCATCGTGTTCATTAAGATTTCCTAGATTACTGAATAGCCTTCTATAATGTTGTTTTTCATTTATATGAATACTAATACTTGAATAATATCATGCATAAAAACATTCTTTTAATTCTTACTATTTATCATATTATTAAACTCTTCATATTCATTCAATTCCTTTGGTTGAGCGAGATTTTATCGATCGCTCATGGTTTGATTTCTAAAAGGATTGGATTCGAACAATAGATCCATCATATAACTGATGATCACTTATAGAAATGTCGATCGGATCTTTATAAAGGTAGGCTGGGCATAAGGGTAAAAAAGTTTAAATATGATGCATCGATTTGATTGGATGGTTTCTGATGAATTTAAACAATTCCTAAAGTTACCTCCACTATTTCATAAGGGTATCATTGAGGTTCACTTCACCTAAGGGTAACTCACCCCTTCCAAAAAAAATTAATGTTTGAGTAAAACACCATCCTCAATCAAGCAGTCATAACAAAGAACATTATAGGAATATCCTTATTATTGTGTCTTTTTATTGGAGTAAATGTAATTTTCACTAAAATTTCTCCAAAAAGTATTTGTTCAATTGATCAATGTTTTATAATCAATCCCATGTCATCTAACACTCAATATGTCCCCAATTTCAACACCTGAAACACCTTTTCACACACTCCCTTGTCTAGGCCACACCACAGACTTTTATGGTCCCTCAAGAATCCCCTTCTTCACTATATGCATTCTATACACACCCATGAGGGATCTATGGTCCTCCACTACTACTACTTTAGTGTATATTTGGATTTTATGGATATTTTATGTGGTTGAGGCTGCTCCCATATTTGTGCGATCAAGGTGGTCAAGATGGTTGGTTATGGATGTCCATTTTATTAAGGAAAATCATAAAACACTTACATTAATTTTATGTGTAGAATAAAATTTGAAACCATCAAATAGATTATATAAATAAATAAATAATGAATTTAAATATTTTCCTAGTCTTCTCCTCATGTCCAACTTCATAACATTTCTTCATGAAAATTGATATTTTCATGGTATTCAAATATCATTATTGGGGTTTACAATGTGCTACCCAATAGCACATGTTCATTAAAAATGCAGTCTAATTCATCAACACTCATACATAAAATGTACTTCATCCAAAATATATAAAGTTACCTTTATATTTTCTCTTGATGATTCATCTTCAAAACATCAATGAAATCAATGATTATTGATGCAATTAACATAACTTCTTATAAACATCAACCATTATATATTACTAAACATAGAAAAACAAAAAACAGACCTCCATGTTAGTTTTATTCTTTAATAAATATTTATAGTAAGTTATTATTCACTTATTGGCTTATTTAAAATAAATATAAGAAAAACATAATGTATGATCATCAGTTGTAATTTCATATTATGAATTAATAAAATCTTTTTGGGTTAATTCATACCTTGTATGAATTATTTATTAATCTATTTCAATTTCAAGAAAATATAGAATAAAATTATCGAATTATTAACATAAATATTATAGAAATAATATTCTTTGTTAAAATATATAGTGATATATTTCACCCTTAAATGTGAATGAAAATATTTAAGGGTTTCCTGTAGATATACATGACTCAATACATAATTTATAGGCTGATAGAAACCTTATAAACATAAAATACATATTTTTTTCCTTCGAATCATACAATCAATAATATAGAGTTCTTATGGGGGGTTTTTTAGGGGGAGCTCTACGACATCCTCTCCCACTTTTTGATGGCGGTGACAACTGTGCATGTCCCTCCCCAACCAGGGGTGGAGGGATATTTTTTTTCCTTTAAGGGAATGGATTATTACTTTTCCACCTTTTCCAAACTCAGGATTATTCTCCCATTCATGCAATACACCCTATAACCTAATGTCTCAGAGTTGTATTAAGTATTATCTAATATTCCTCAATCGTTTATGGAGTTCAAGGAATATTTGGTGCTCCTCAATCGGAACCTAATTGCTAGATTCTTATAGTGAAGGCCTTCGATGGACACCTTTGATAGATTTGTTTTTGGTACATGGGATCTACAGGATAGGCATACTATCGGTTTTCTCGACAATAAGAACTTCATAAACCATATCAAATCAAAGGAAGATCGGATCAAAGATTGGTCTAGCACCCCTTGTAGCTGCAATGGGTTATGCTTCTACCTCTATAGATGAACATACCACATTCATATGAAGAGGGACAACAATTATATGGTGATTTGGGTGAGTTTCCCTAACTTTAAACTTCCATTTAAAAATCCCTAGATTATTAGGATTCTTGGGAACCTCATAAGTAGGATATTGTTCTCTAATATCAAAAGCAATGATGTGTTCCATCATTTTAATTCCTAACTGTTTGTCAAAGTAGATGTTTTAAGAAGTACTTATGATTTTGTTTTGATTATAGTAGGATAGGAATACCATTGTTGGATGTAGTTAGTTTCTGAATCTTGGGTGGAATTTTATTCTTTTTTCAAATGGTTATGCCATTCATCAATAGCCTACAGATATGGATATCAACAACATGGATTGAAGAAGGGTTTGAGAATCTAAGAAAGCATGGTTTCTAGGGCCATTTGTGTTTATGGGACCTCTAGTACTAGACAAGTGGGTGTTCAGATTGAGGAAGAGGCCATTCATGGTGAATCATGGGCTGGTATGAGTTCTTCCCCGAAGATGGATGTGTCTTTGGGAAGCAAGGGTAAGGTTGTGGCAATAAAGATGTGTCTAGTCTGGATACAAGTCTAGAAGAAATTCTCCAAGGAGGTGTTATCTCCAAGCATGGTAGTCAATTGGAGTTCATCCTTTTTGTGAAGTCCCAGACTCAGATTCCACCTAATGGGTGCCCCAATCCCGGTGATCCACATGGACTCAAGTGTATCTCATTGAATTCCAGAGGCTTCTTAACTAGTAGTGATGGCCTAGGGTGTCTTTGTTGGTAGACTATTCCCCCATTACCAATGTGTAGCACATTGGATGAATATTAAAATAGGTAAATAGAAGATGTAATATAAGTAAAAAAGAATGAACAATGGAAAATAGATGTAATAGTAACAATAACCAAAACAACTGGAATAGAATTAATAACTGATGATGATATGTCATGTCACTAGAAACCTAGAAAACATGGATACAAGAGAAGAGTAATAACATGTTTCAAAAAAGTATAAATAAATAAAAATACCATCCCCAAAATCCTGAGCTCTGAATCATTCATCTTCAATCTAACTCCATACTAAATAGCAATAAATCAAGTGTTTGAAGATATATGCTCCCATTTTTCAACACCTGAAAACATGTAATCTACTCTGGATATGAGATTGTTCCTTGAAAGGTTGTGAGATAAATCTCAGTGGGACACCACCAATTATGTCTATAACATTTGTCATGTGTAATGGAAATGAAACGGTGTGAAAGCATGAATATATAATGTAAAATAATACAGTGCAACTAAATGCTCAAGTATGTGCTTCAGCACTGGGATGGCATTTGAACATAACCATTCCATTAATTTATTATTACTAGATTATAAATAAGTCACATGTTAACAATATTGAAGGATCCATTTTTGAAAAGTCAAACTATAATGATATTTAATAATTAAGTCCCAAGGTAATAACCAAGGAGACGTAGACCAAAAGGGTCACCAACATAGTATTAATTGTATCCTAGCACGGGGAAAGAGTGTAATCTAAGGAGAATTGTCCAAGGAATTCCATAATGAGATGTCTTCCAAGTCCAAGGGGTTCATCCAAGGTAAAATATGGCTAAGAAAAGACTAGACCCAATGGGATTTAAACATCTCACCAAATTTTTCATGATGGGTCCAGGGAATTAATCCAAGGCATCTTGTAATAATATTTAAGGGATTCTACGGTGTAATATTGGGAATCCAAAGAATAGAAAAGTATCATGATCTAGGTGGGTCTCAAACTAAGTAAGTAGAATCCTTGAATCAGAAAGGGTTCCCTGAGTACTCATGGAATTATCTTATCAGAATCCAAGGATCTCTCAAGTCAGGTCATTCTTATTTGATTATGTGGTCATGTAATATTTCATTTGGTTGAAGCCTTTCCTTTCATTAATGTGGTGGGGTCTTGTAGCACGAAACCGTTATTAATCAGTAAGTCCATTTGGTCATAGTTGTGCCTTTCATTAGTGTGAAAAGTCCAAGTAGCATGAAAAAATTATTAATTCCATATAAAGCATATTAAATAATTAAGGTTCACTTTTATACCTTCCATTAATGTGGAAAGGAGTGCTACGGACATGCAACCTATTATTCATTCATATTTAATATCATTAAGTCATATACTTAGTATACATTCCAATTTCTATTTAAAATTTAATTATCAATTGAAGAACATACCTTTTCCAGGTCAAGTGATGAGAATACATGGTAGTTGACATTATGAAATTCACATTATAAAACAATCAATTTAATGTTAGAAATCTCAACCTTAAAACGGTCAATCCAAGGAATACCTGAATGGTGTCTCCAAGATGTCAAATACTAAAAACCCAATTATGGCATAAAGACCTACATGGTTTGGATGGAGTAGTGATGTTAACCACCAAAAATTAATCACATATATATAGAAGATCGTATCCATACAGTTCTAATGATTATAAGCAAGACATATAAATTCTATTGATGGAAACTGATGAAATTAGTGGGCCATGCACAACAATTCCAAAATCATCAAACTAGAGGGATGAGTTATAGACCACCCACCTTAGGCTTTCATGACTCTACTACTCTGGTATTGGCCCTATATTGGGATATTATTGTTGTATATATAAGTAAATAGTAAAAATTATTAAGCCATAATAACTCATTCGAGAACAAAATATAAAGATAAATGCTTAAAAGGACTCGAGTACTTACCATTGCACATCCAACGTGATGAACAGAAACTCAAATGGATCAAGGATGAAGGAGATCTCTTGATTCCTATCTTAGGTATTCAAAAAGATCCAATTTGAGATAAAAATAGGTTAATCCCACAAGAACTCTTATTTGTAGGAAGAAAGAGGGTTAATAGATCATTAACAGAAAATTTGAAAAGTTACCCAGAAAAAAATAGAATGTGCATGGTTTGTCTACATGGTTAGGTCACACAGCCCTATGAAAACTTTGAAATATGGTAGTACTTGAAAATTTGTATCTGCATGGTTAGCGAAATTCTGTGCTAATTGGGCGACATGACCAGTTTCCCAAAAAATATGGGTTTCGGGCTATGAAATTTCCCTAGACACCCTTGAGACCATTGCTAACTCATTAAACATCCATATTAGGTATGATGTAATGATTTAAACCGAAATTTAGAGGATTCATACCCAAGTGAAAATTGGGTTCTTACAGTCTTCCCACCTTAAAAGAACTATTCCACAAGTCCGCATTCCAAAGGTGGAGAAACACTATTTTAGAACAACTCTAGACATTAGGAACACACTTCAACCTCCCACTCCCATGTCTTGTCTCGTACCGGGCCATACTGCCATAGCACTCACATTATAGGGACAGAACACCCTCAGAGAGCCTTCATGCATTGATCAATGATGCATACTGGATACTCCTCAATGGTAGCATCAACATATAACTCAACTTCATTATGATAAAAATTCTGAGATAGAACAACATGATACTAGTGAAGATGTAAGATGTGGAAGATGTCATGAATAACACGATACCTCTAAGTTAGTAGTAACATATAGTCTACCGTCCCGAATCACTCTGGAATATGAAACAACCCTACATAATGAAGAGAAAACGTTCCCTACTTTCTTAACCGCCTATGCCCTAGCATGGGCGATACCTGAATAAAAACATGATCCCCAACCACAAAATCTATAGTAAATTGGTGAATATCTCCATAAGATTTATGTCTATAATGGTCTGTATTCATACTCTTTATGATCCATCTAACTTGATCTGAAGTCTCCTAAATGAGACGAGGACCTAGTAGTGCTGCCTCACCTGCCTCTAGCTAGCACAGAGGTGAACGACATTGCTAAACATATAGGGCCTCAAACAGATCCATCTAAATTATTTCCTAAAAGCTATTATTATAGGAGAACTCAACAAGAGATACGTGTTTCTCTCATGAACTATCAAAATCAAGGGCACATTCTCTAAGCATATCCTCTAGAATATGTATTGTCTATTTTAATTTTCCATCAGTCTTAGGGTGAAAAGCTATGCTTCAAAGGACCTGTGCTTTCATAACATTCTTTAAACCCTACCAGAACTATAAAGTAAAACAAGCATCCCTATCTGAAATGATAGTACGGGGGACCCTGTGGAGTCATATGATCTCATAAACATGTGTTCTCCTAGCTCATCGATTTATAAGGTCTACCAAATAGGTATGAAGTGGGTTGATTTTTTAGTTGGTTAATGAATACCCATATAACAACGCTACCCCTCGGCCGCCTAGGTAAGCCTACTATTAAATCCATGGAAACATCTTCCCATTTACATTCTGGGATAGGAAGTAACTATAACAGGCCTGCAGGTCTCTAGTGCTCCACCTTCACCTGTCGAAAGGTGGAACACCTGGTCGAGGCCACGAATACTAGCATCACATATCTCGATACATATTGGATATGCTTGGATGGATTTCCCCTAAGAAGTGTAGGAATGTTTCATCAAATCCTCTCTCATATATGAAGGAACCCATATACATCCATGTATATACAAGACATCATCTCTATCCATAGACCAATCCAAAGGAAAGTTTTCTCTAGATATACTCTTACGGAGAACCAAACCAACAAGATCTGAAAATTGTCTACAATTCACCTTCTCCAAGAGGGAAGAGGTAACTATCAAATATGAGAGGTAATACTTCCCATGACTATCATGGAACACTAGATATAGCTCAAAAAGGGCCATTAACATCCATTTATCATCGGATTTCTGTATAGCTTGTGTTTGATTTTTCCGACTGAGTGCATCTCTAGCTACATTTCCCTTCCCATGAATATAAAAAAGATCACAATAAACGTATTATTGAATTTCAACCCATATCCAATGTTTGAGGTTCAATTCTCACTAATAAAATATATATTTGAGGCTTTTTTGGTTCGTGTATACAAAAAACCTCACCTAATAGATAGTGTCTCTAGCAATGTAAGACATGGACAACATATACAGGATCAAGTATGTGTGTTGGGTAGTTTATCTCATGTGCCTCATCTATCGATATCTATATGTAATGAATCTATCTTCATGCATTAGCACTTCTCTTAGGTCGATTCCTAATGCATCATAGAAGATGGTATTACCAACACCTGGATCGAGAAGAATTAGAATAGGTGCTGATACAAGCCTCCCTTTCAGCTATTTAATGGATTTATCACATGCTTCTGCCCAAAGGAACTTGAAAACCTTCTTTGTAAGACCACTGAGAGGTGAAGAAAGGTAGGAAAATTTCTGTATGAAATTCCTATAATATCCAGTCATCCCCAAAAATCATTTCATATCAAATACATTCTTGGTATGATCCCAAAATACCATAGCACTATCATTTTTATGGTCTATAAATTCCCCTGATTATGTTATTATATGTCCCAAGAAGTGGAATTTCTTGATCGAGAAGTGGAACTTATAAAGATTGGCATAAGTATTATGGTCTGTCAGTTAACTCAAAATGATCTCAAGATGTTTTTCATGGTCTCTACAAGTCTAAGAATACCCCAAGATGTCATCCATAAATACCACAACAGAATAATCCAAATAGGGGTGGAACATCCTTTTCATTAAAGATAAGAAAATATTGAAAATATTCATCATACCTAACGACATAATAAGGAACTCATACATACCATAACTGCAACAGAAATCTATATGAGGTATGTCTCATGGTCTGACTCATACATGATGAGAACCTAATCTCAATTTTATCTTAGAGAAGACCTTTTCTGCTAAAATCTGGTCAACGAGATCATCTATTCGAGGTTGTGGATATCGGTTCTTGACCATAAACGGGTTCATCTTTCTTTAATCCATGCATAGATGTATGGTTCATTCCTCCTTCTTGGAAAAAATCATGGGAGAACCCCAAGAGGTTGTACTAGTCTATATATAGCCGCTATCCTTTATATCCTCTAACAGCTACTTGAGCTCTTGAAGCTGTATTGGTGACATCTTTTTATGGAGGAATTGACACTCGATCTCCTCCTATAACAATGTTGATAGTAAACTCTAACTCTCTCTTATGAGGTAAGAAAATAAATTTGTTTGGAAAGACATCCCTAAAATGATCCACTACTGGGGGGAAATCATCTTGTCATAAATATTTATCTTCTATGAAGAGATTTTCAATTAGGGCAGTCACTCCACCTAGCACATGAGTCTCTAGTCAAGCGCTACCATCCTGGACATCCAACTCACCCTTATGTAGATAATTTTTTCCCTCTAGTGATGTAAATGATACCCTATGAAGATAATAGTCTGCAATGTCATGAACAAAACCAACCAATCCATACCATGAATGAAATCAAATCCTATCATCTCAGTAACCAAGAGGATCTATAAGAAAGGGAAACTTCCTACCACAATGGGATAGTCCCTACACTGGAATATACCCTCTATTCATACCCCTAACTTCTTATCTAGGTTCACTACACCATAGTTATATGGTTTTTCCAGTTTGATACTCTACAAGATTGACACAGAGATAAAAGAGATCGAATCACATGTATCAAATAAAGATGATACTATTGTATATTCCACAAGAATAATACCTCCTATTGTAGATGGTCCCACAGCCTGATCCTCGGGTATTGGATGTAATACATGCCACTTCCTTGATCCACGAACATGTGAAACATCTAGAATACCATGATCATAACTACTCTGCTGGAGATTTTGGTGATTAGGGTTATGGATACCATGTCCATGACCTCCTCCTCATCCATACCTACTTGTGTGATTTTAACTCCACACCTCACATGGAGTAAAATAAATCTCTCCTCAAGGTGGAGCTGGTGCAGATCCTTTTCCACTCAAAGTTGGTGGGAAGGTCCTACAGAAATTATTAAGATTACCTAAACAGCCACAAGACCATAACTCTAGTGGGTCTCTACCACCTTAGGCTTTGAATTACCCCATTTTCCACACTGATGAAACACTTTAGAGCTACCGAAATAGGCACCCTAGTGGTCACTCCCCTGATGAGAAACCTCTAGAGAACATTTCATACCACCGAAAGAACTACTAGACTGATGAAACACTGGTCTTCTATGTAGGACCCTGGGGAACACTGATAGGGGAGGGGTGAATCAGGGTGACAAATTTTTCTTTTAAACTGAGGATCTTGTTCCCACTATGGTAGGAACTAGTTAAACCTCTATGAAGAATATGATCTGTAATGAAACATTCACATGTAAAGACATGACACAAAAAAATTTACTTGGTTCACCGCTAAGGGATACGTCCATGGAGCATACGCCAACAAGTTGTTAGGTGTACCAAATTCCACTATTCTTCACTAGTTGTGGATTACAATGGTTCGAGAACAGTCACTCTATCCCAGGCTCACTACCTTTACAATTGTTCAGGGATAGCTCACTACGTCCCTCAGGTCACTCCCGTTGACTCCCCCCGGCTCACTGCCACTGGGGAAGTCCCACTCAGTTTATAGACGTGAAGGTATCTTCATCATTGACCAATGAATGCATCCTCTACATTATGTGGATTCTCTATTGAAGTCCAAATATCACCTGTGAACTGATCTACAACTTTCATGCAGCACCAAGACAACCGGCAAGCCTCAACAGCACCTGGCGCGCAACTCCAAAGCAGCGCACAACTTTCAAGGATGGCGTGCAAGTTATAACTGTCGCACAAGTCCACCTTCAACACTTGCACGATTCAGTATTCTTTAAAGAAAAACTTGAGCAACTCAACTTCTTTTCATCATAAGCCAATTTTGAAACCTAATGGAATGTTGTCGCACAACTTCAATTCTGGTGCGCAAGTATCACTAAATCACTTGCATGACTACTGGACGGGCAGCAAACAACAGCCGCGCTGCTCCACCTTGCGCGACCCACCAACACTTACGTGACTTTAACACCTGTGTGACGGGAGCTATGAATTTCTTCAATTCCAAAGTTCATATTGAATGAGGAGGGGTGGTCCTCTATTTATAGGCTTTCGGATACCCTGTGCAGCGACGCGCAAGTCTTCCCTCATCGCACAAGTCTCAGTGTGCAACCCTTCTTTCCTCCTAGTCACATGTGCGACCAACTTCCAATCTTGGGCACCCCTATTTACTTTTCCATATTTTTATTATCAAAAAACGATCGTAAAACGGTGCGCAAATTTCCAATCCTCTAAGGTACCGGAACGCAAGTCCTTTCACGGCGCGCAAGTCACTTGCGCGACCAAACCAATACTTGCGCGACCCTCTTTCCTTTTCCATATTTTCATGTTCTCATTCTGAAAAACATTAGGCGCGCATGTTTCCAATCATCCAAGGCCTCGGTACACAAGTCTCTTTTCCAAAAACACATTTCTCCATATTTCAAGTTTTGAGGCCCAAAAATTTTGCATACACTGGGAAACGGTGCCATCTCCAATTCTGTTGTCTTCTTGAACTATATGATCACTTTGTTGGTACACATTCTTAACTTCCACTGAGGATTGACAAAAAACACAGACCATACTCCAATTCATGCACAGAACATCCATTGTTCCAACAATCTCCATTTTGGGTTTGTTGGAAATCAACAAATAAATTCAATAGATCCACATGAAAAAAAACACAAGAATAAACTTAGCCAACACTCTAAGTCTATGTGAGCAATGCTCGGTTTAGAAAACAAGATATGAGGCTTGAATTTGGATCTCGTGTTTTGGAATTCTCAAAGACGCCATGTTCACTGATTTCCTAAGTTCCTTCTCATCCTCTGACGCTAAATTTATTCCTTTCTCCCCCATTGGCAATAAAACCAATGACCGGTACTAGTTGATTGTTCAGATAAAACCACACCCTGTGGATAGTATCTCCCCCACAAACCGGCATCATAGCCATAGACAAAAAAAATACCGTTAACAAAACTGGGGAGAGGGGTATTGCAAAACCTCCTTATGCACTGGGAGGTGGCTGAACACCGAGGTTCAACCGATGCTTCTCAATCACAGCCGCTGACAGTGGCTTGGTCAGGATATCAGCCACTTGCTCATCTATTCCCACATGATCCATTCTAATCACGCCTTGCTCAAATTTATCTTTGATAAAGTGATACCTGATTTAAATATGTTTTGTACGAGAATGCTGAACAGAATTCTTCGTAAGATCTATTGTGCTCTTTTTATCACAGTAAATCACCATTGGTTGCTTCACCTCATCACCAATATCTGTCAATTGCTACTTCATCCATAGCAGTTGAGTGCATGCCTTTGTAGAGGAGATATACTCAGCCTCAGTAGTACTAAGAGAAGTACTTTCTTGTTTCTTTCTCAGCCAACCAACACATTTATTCCCAATATAGAATGCACCACCACTGGTGGAATTTCTATCTAGAACATCGCCAGCTCAGTCAGCATCAGAAAATGATGATAATTCACTGTTCTTTCTTTCAGAAAAGTATAACCCACAATTGTGAGTCCCTTGAAAATATCTCATGATTCTTTTTACTGCTGCCATATGTTCCTCCTTTGGATTGCTCTGAAAGCAGGCTATAAGACATGTGGAAAATACAATATTTGTTCGTGTCGCCGTCAGGTACAGTAGGCTCCCAATGATCCTCCTGTACGTGGTGGGATCTACAGAGGACTCATCCTCATTTTTTCAAAGTTTATTTCAAACTACAATTAGAGTGGAAATTGGTTTGGAATCTTTCATATTAAACTTCTTCAACAGCTCTCTTGCATACTTTTCCTGTGAAATGAAAGTGTAATCCTTCTTTTAGTCACCTTCATCCCCCAAGAAATATGTGAGCTCCCCTATCATAGACATTTCAAATTCTGATTTCATGTGATTGGAAAATTCTTCCACTGATTTCTACTTGCTACCACCAAAAATAATGTCATCAACATAGACTAGAACCATGAATTGATCTCTTGGAGAATTATTCACATTCAAATTGTGGTATACTCCACCTCTTTTGAATTCCAGTTTCTTGAGATACGAGTCCAGTCGGGAATACCATGCTCATGGTGCCTACTTCAAACCATATAGAGGTTTCTTCATTTTGCAAACATTGGTTTCATCAGAACCAAGAACAAAACACACTAGTTGTTCAATATAGACTTCTTCTTCTAGTACACCATTCAAAAATTCTATCTTGACATCCATCTGGTATACTTTATATCCTCTTTTGAGTGCCATGGCAAGGAAAAGTCTGATTGACTTTAATATATCCACTAGAGAAAAGGTTTCTTCAATATAAACACCTTCAATATGAGAGTATCCTTTAAATACCAGTCGTTCCTTGTTTCTGATAACACTTCCACGCTTATCAAACTTGTTTTTGAAGATCCACTTTGTCCCAATCACATTGTGACCTTTGGGTCTCTGGACAAGATCCCATGTCGGATCCTTGTTAATCTGATCTAATTCTTCATTCATGGATTTCACCCATGATTCATCCTTTGCAGCTTCTTCAAATGAGGATGGATCTACAACAGATAGAAATATTTATTTTGTGTTATTCCACATTCTTCTTGTTTGAGTGGGTGCACTCCTATCCCCAATTATATTGGATGGATCAATATCAACTCTACGATTTCTCCTGTGCGGTTCAGTTGCATTCTCTCCAGCCTCAGTTTCTTCTTCAGATTCTTCTTCTGAGTCAACATCTTGATGTGACTGCTGAGTGTTTTGTACATCTTCCTCTATTTTTGTATTTGTATTATCTCCACGTTCAATTTCTTCATCACTTTCTCTCACATTAGCATATGAAGTCCTTGAAGCATTTGTGGTTTTCTCTTCAATTATTTTAACATCACTGCTTTCTACAATCCTTCCTAATCTCTTGTTGAAACAAATGTAGGCTTTGTTGTTCATTGAGTATCCGAGGAAAATTCCTTCATCTGCACTGTCACCATACTTACCTTGATTTCCTTCTTTGTTTCTGATGAAGCATTTGCTTCCAAAAACATGAAAGTATTTCCAAGAGGGCTTTCTTCTATGCCACAATTCATATGGTGTCTTTGTCTCACCCATATAGAGTCCTGTTCGATTTTGAATATACACTGTAGCTTGAACAACCTCTTTCCAATAATGTCATGGAATGCGACTCTCAATTAGCATAGATCGTGCCATGTTGTTAACATGTCCATTCATCTGTTCAACAAATCCATTTTATTGAGGAGTTCTCACAGAAGCTACCTCATGTTGTATCCCATGCTTCTCCAGAAAAATTTCAAATTCAATGGATGTGTATTCCCCTCCATTGTCAGATCGCAACACTTTGACTGTTCGTCCGGTATCATTCTCAGTGATTCGACGATATGTTTTTATGCAGTCAAAGACTTGTCGTTTCCTGTGAATTACCATCACACATGCCATTATACTATAATCATCAATGAAAAAGACAAAGTACCTTTCTCCATGAGTTCCAGAAACATTTATCGGCCTGAATACATCTGTATGAATCAAATAAAGAAGGTGACATGCCCTTTTTTTTGGCCAATATGAACTACAGACTAGCTTTCAACGAATGCAAGCATCATAAGATTTTTCACATTCACGCTTCAGGTTAGGAATGACCATGACAATCCTCAAGTTTGATATTTTCTCCATGTCCTGTTGATTGATGTGTCCTAGTTTCTGATTCCACAAATTTTTTTCTTCTTCAACTGTCATGTAACAAACATTTTCTTTACTATCAGCCTGATATAAGCTTCCTTCTGTTCTGCATCTCTTCATGAGTGAGTTTCCTATCTTTCCCTTGATAGTGCAGACATTTTGATTAAAAGTAACTATAAGTCCCGAGCCACAGAGTTGACTCACATTGAGTAGATCATGACGTAGGCCATCTACATAAAGTACTTTAGTCTTCTTCAGCTCTCCATTAGCTTATTCAGTGCTTCTACTTCCTTTGATTTTCAAAGCTCCATCATTACCGAATCGTACTGTCCCATCAACCTTCCTTTTTATATCCATTAATAGGTCAGCATTACCTATCATATGAGATGAACAACCGCTATCCAAAATCCAGGTACTATTGTTTTTTGTATCTTTGAGGGCCACCTTTGCAAGGTTAGATTTCTAAATTTTCTTCCGTTCTTTCCATGATACATTGGATTGACTATAGAGCACTGATGGCCTTTAAATTATCTCTTCCATGTACCCAGGTTCTTCATAGTGGAAATCTTCTTTGTGAGGAGAAAACCTGTATGAAAGAACAACACTATCTTGATGACAAGACTTGACTTGTCTCGAACATCGATATGAGGTGTCCATGTCCCTTCTCTTCCTGCAATTAACAGCCTTATGACCAAAGTTAGAACAATGAAAATAGTACACATAGAAATTATTTCTTCTATAAGAATTAGGATATGGATTTTTTCTCCTCTATTGAACTCCTATATCTTCTCCATTCAGATAGCTTCTTCCCTCTTCACAATACGACATGGTATGGCCCAGATACCCACAGAACAGACACTTCATGAGAGGAAATGTCTTCTCGTTTGAATTTCTCCTCATACCTTCTTCATTCGGAGAGTAGTTAGAAGTCATGTTATTTCTGAATGATTGAGGATAATTTTCAGTTATCCTTTTAGTTTGGATTAAGGGTTCATTTTTCAGAACTTTAGGAAATGTTTCAACATGTTCAAATTTCATCTTGTCTTTCTTTTGGATATTTTCACTTCTAGTAGTTGATGTCTCAGCTTCGCAGCCAATTCCACTCTTTCCCATGCCAGTGGGTCTTTGATTACTCAGGATTTTCCAACCCCATCTGAACCACACTTGGCTCTCTCCAGTAATTCTGCATCTGAGAATCTTCCAAACTGTATTTTCTTCTTTGATTCTTTTAAACTTGGTTTATCCTCAAGTTTAATCCTACAAGTAACAACTTCATCCTCAAGACCCTCAGTAGTCTTGGATTATTCCTCCAATCTTTAGGTGAGATCATTGATGACCTTTTCCCGTTCTTCAATTATCAGCTTCAGATCCACTACATCATCATTGCTTTCAAGGATTTTAGATTTAACTTTCAAAAATTCTTCTAGTCCTTCAATTTCATCTTCAAGCTAATCAATATATTCAGTTGATTCCACAACAATTGATTTCTACTTACTGCAACTCTTACATTTCATCTTAAGATTTCTAACAGAATCCTTAAGTTGAAACTCAGGATTGACACTAGTTTTTATCTGATTGTCTCCACCAATATCTTCTGATTTTTCAACAGTGGACATCATGGAAGCATGGTTTCCTGTTTTAAATTTTTCTTCTTCTTCTTCACAGAATTCATTATCATCATCATCTTCTTCACAGACAAAACTCTTCTTCCAAACTTTCTTTCTCGATTTGAAGTCACCTTTCTTGAAAAACCTTTTATGAGGATTCTCTATGTTTTCAGCATCGCTATCATCATCATCGATCATTCTTAAGCACTAAGAAGCAATGTGCCCGACTTTACCACAACTAAAGAAAGAAAGCGGTAACTTCCCTTTGAACTTCCCTTTTCCATTCTTGAATTTCTTTGCAATGAGAGAAAGGATTTCTTTTTCTTTGTCATATTCACCACTAATATCTTTTGAAATTTTTAGTTTATCCATGGCCTTGAATTCCATTTCCTTGATCACACGAGTCATAGCATCTTCTGGTTTGACTCTCATTTCATATGCTACCAAGCTGCTCAGAAGATCATCCAGATAAAGTTTCAAAAGATCTCTTTCCTCAAGGTCTGACACCTTTGCATTGTACAGGGGTGGAAGCCTTTTCATTATTTGCTTCACAATGTCAACATCTTTGATTTCTTCTCCTAGGACCCGAATTGGTCCAACCACTTTAGTAATTCGATTTAAGGAGTCTGCATTCTCATCAGGATGCATCTTTAAATCATCGAACCTATTGTGCAGCACTTGAAGTTTTTCCTCCTTCACTTTGCTATCTCCTTCATGAATGTTTTTGAGTTTATCCCACATGGATTTTACTGAGGTAAAATTCATCACTTTTAGATAGATCTGATCAGAAATGGTTGCGGTGAGTGCATTTTGTGCTTTAGCATTTGTATCAAGAATTTCCTTGTATGTGCCAGTCATAGCCATGCCTGTTGGATCAGTGACTTGTATTCCTTGCACAATAGAAAACATAACTTCCATTCCAATAGATCTTAGATGAGATCTAATTATGTTCTTCCAGATCTAGAAATTACTTCCATCAAAAAGAGGGACTCCTCTATCATTAGCTGTATGGTCCATAACGGTAAGTGACAGACCAAACCCCAGTAAACCTTTACCCTCTAATACCACTTGTAGGACCCCGGGGAACCTTGAGAGGGGAGTGGTGAATCAAGGTGACAAATTTTTCTTTTAAACTGAGGATCTTGTTCCCACGATGGTAGGAACTAGTTAAACCTGTATGAAGAAAATGATATGAAATGAAACATTCACATGCAAAGAGATGACACAACAAATTTTACTTGGTTCACTACTAAGGGCTACATCCAAGGATCATACACCGACAAGTTTTCGGGCATAAAAAATTCCACTATTCTTCACTAGTTGTGGATTACAATGGTTCGGTCATAGTCACTCTATCCCAGGCTTAATTCCTTTACAATTGTTCAGGGATATCTCACTGCGTCCCTCGGGTCACTCCCGTTGACTCCCCCTGGCTCACTACCGTTGGTGAAGTCCCACTCAGTTTATAGACGTGAAGGTCTCTTCATAATTGCTCAATGAATGAATCTTTTGAATTATTTGGATGCTCTGTTGAAGTCCAACTATCACCCGTGAACTGATCTACAACTTTCGTGCAGCACCAAAACAACCGGCAAGCCTCAACAGCACCTGGCGTGCAACTCCAAGGCAGCGCGCAACTTTCAAGGACGGCTCGCAAGTTATAACTGTCACGCAAGTCCACCATCAACACTTGCGCGATTTAGTATTCTTTAAATCCAAACTTGCGCGAATCACCTTCTTTTCAACTCAAGACGATTTTGAAACCTAGTGGAAACCTGTCGCGCAACTTCAATTCTGGCGCACAAGTATCACCAAATCACTTGCGCGACTACTGGACGGGCAGCAAACAACTGTCGTGTTGCCCCACCTTGCACGACGTAGAAACACTTGCGCGACTTCAACACATGCATGATGGGATCTCTGAATTTATTCAAGTCAAAAGTTCATATTGAATGAGGAGAGGTGGTCCTCTATTTATAGGAATTCGGATACCCTGCGCGGCGGCGCGCAAGTCTTCCCTCGGCGCACAAGTCTCGACGCACAACCCCTCTGTCCTTTTAGACACTTCCATGACCAACTTCCAATCTTGGGCGCCCATATTTACTTTTACATATTTTGATGATCAAAACACGATGGTAAAACGGCACGCAACTTTCCAATCCTCTAAGGTACCGGCATGCAAGTCCATTCACAGCGCGCAAGTCACTTGCGTGACCAAACCAATACTTGTGCGACCCTCTTTCCTTTTCCATATTTTCATGTTCTCATTCTGAAAAACATCAGGCGCACAAGTTTCCAAGCCTCCAAGGCCTTGGTGCGCAATTCACTTTTCCAAAAACACATTTCTCCATATTTCAAGTTTTGAGGCCCAAAAATTTGGCAAACACTGGGAAACGACGCCATCTTCAATACTGTTGTCTGCTTGAACTATATGATCACATTGCTGGTACACGTTCTGAACTTCCACTGAGGATTGACAACAAACACAAAACATACTCCAATTCATGCACAGAACATACATGGTTCCAACATTCTACGCCTGGTATTATTTTCGTCCATCGAGTTACAAAGAATTATAAGATCTTGATTGACTATTGAGAAAAAAAAAATTATACATGCGAAATACATTCACCTACTTACGAATGGTATAACAGATCCCATATTCGAAATGTCTAGCACAAAAAAGCTCATCATCAGCTAAATTCGGTCCAAAGTTCCACAACTCTATGAAAAATGATAAATATTCAATAACTGTCATATAACCCTGCTCGAGATGCATAAACTATCTAGCTCTATCAGCTCTCAACATCTAAGTAAAGAACTAAACATACAAAGAAGTTTGGAAATAATCCCATAACATTACCTAATGATGTCCATCCTAGGTAATCACTTCCCACTAGCACTTAGCCAAATCCCTAATCATGTATGTGGAAATCATGACCCTCCACTATGGAGGTGTCTTCAGATGCACAAAGATAGATAAAGTGGCCTCTACCCAAGATGTAGAAGCCTGTGGACCACCATACCCTAAAAAGGTAAGAGTATACTACTGCTACAACTCACGAGTCTAATTATTCACCGTAGGTGCAAGCTATGGAGCACTATGCATGGACTGTATTAGATGTATGAAACAATCACGAACTCATGTATTAGTGCCCAAATCATGTCCATAAGTTCATTCCTAAAGTGGCGCTCCTAGAGGTAATACTGGAATCTTAGGGCCCACCACGTCCAGAGAATGGTAGTCACCACCCTCATGGTGGACAATATGAGGGCGTCATGGCGGCATTGTTCTAAAAATTCCTAGCACATGCCTTAGAACAAGATTAAGCATAAAGATAGAATCACTAGAGGAATCTTAATGTAATAAAATCCACAACCCAAGGAATACTACCCCAAATATCCTCTTAGACAGCTAGGTATTGATATGTTCTTATGTATAAGTTTCATTTCAATTTACATTTAATTACCAGGTTCACTCCTTTACCATTCATAAAAATGAAAAGGACGGATAAGGATGTGAAACAAATTCATTTTAGATATCATGATTTACTTTATAATGGATATCCTTTTCTGAAAAATATGTGACCATACACCTATCACTAGAAATGACACATATTTATTTATAGGATAATGGTTTGACTTAGTATATTACTCACCCCTACCCATGAGGGCCCATAAACCTGAAGAATTGATTAAGGAAATATATCAATCACAACTAACAATAATAAAAGCATAATCTATCTATAATATTATCACTCAACAATCAAAACCATATCTAGCAATGAAAAATAGTGAAATGGGCCAATATGGCATGGTAATATTCATCACTTGCGAATTAATGGTGCATGTAATGATGCATGTAATAATGCTCATTTCCCTAATATTATCAGGACAAGGATGAAAGAAAATCCTCAAATAGAGTAATAGTCAACAACACAGCACAACATGTGTGTTTCCCAATGGTGAAATAATTTCAACTATAATAGGAAAAAAAGAACAACAATTATAATTTAAGAAACATGTATTTTACTTTAAACATGGGTTCATGACAACTAAGCGTGACTTATGACCAAGTTCACAACTTTCCAAATCTCAAATCTATTGTATCAAATAATAAATAAAGAAAGAGAACTTTTATAATTCAAATTTGTGACATTCCAAAAGTAGATGCCTCTTAATGTGTTCCCGGAGATTGATGGGCCACATGGAATCAAGAGCACCTCCCCAAACATTAGAGGTTTTTGACTAGTAGTGATGACCTAGGGTGTGTCTGTGGGGAGACTATTCCATCATTTCCAATGTGTAACACAATAGATGAATATAAATAGAGGTAAATATGTGAATAAATATAAGTATACATAATGCTCAGTGGAAAATAGAGACAATAGTAACAATAACTGAAACAACTGGAATAGTATTCAACAACTGATGATGATATTTCATGTCACTAGAAAACTTGGAATCATGGATACAAGATAGTAGGAATAAAATGTTACAAAAAATTATAATGAAATCAAAAGACTAACCAAAGAATCCCAAGTTACAACTCGGTCATCTTATATCAAGATCCATGATAAACAGCAAGTAATCAATTCATTAAAGCATTATTCTTCCGTTTTTCAACACCTGTAACCATATAATCTACTTTGGGTACTAAACAGTGCCTGGAGAAGGTGTGTGATAAATCTCAGGGGGCCACCACCAATGGTATGGCTCGTGTAATGGAAATGTAACAGTGTGAAATCATGCATATATAAATTAAAGTATTAAAATGTACCTAAATATACAAGTACTAGATTTATCTTTCAACCAGGTTTTCAACATAACCAGTCCATTAATTGATTATTACCAGTTTAAAAATAAGTCACATGTTAACAATAGTTAGGGACCCAAGTTATGTCAAGGAAACCTATAATGATATTTAATAATGAAGCCACAAGGTAATAACCAAGGTTACGTAGACTTCAAGGGTTACTAACATAGTAATAACTATAGACTAGCATGGGGTAATAGTGTAATCCAAGGAGCATAGTCTAAGGAATTCCATAATGATATTTCTAGAAAGTCTAAGGAGTTCATCCAAGGTAAAATGGGGATATGTAAAGATTGGGCCCAATGGGATTTAACCATGGCACCTACATGTCAATGATGTATCTAAGGATTTTATACAAGGAATCTTGTAATAATATTGAAGGGATCATATAGTGTCTTACTGGGCATCCAAATAACATACAAGGATTAGGATCTTGGTGGGTCTCAACCTAAGTAATGTGAGTCCTTGAATCAGAATGCGGTTTTCGAGTGCTCATGTCATTCTCCAATCAGAATAAAATTAGATCATGAGTCAGGACATTCATATTTGATAATAAATTCATTTAATTTTTAAATTTTTTTCAATCCTTTCCTTTCATTAGTGTGATAAGGTCAAGTAGGATGAAACCTTTATTATTCAACAAGTCCATTTGGTCCAAGCCTTGCCTTTTATCAGTGTGATGAGGCCAAGCAGCATAGAAAAATTATTAATTCCATATAAAACATATTCGATAATTGAGGTTCATTCCACTACCTTGCATTATTGTGGAAAGGGATTCTATAAACATGAAACCTATTATTCATTCATATTTAATATGTTCATGTCATATACTTAGTTTACTTTCCAATTTCCATTTCACATTTAATTATCAATTGAGGCACTTACCTTAGGTGGGTCAAGGGATAATCATACATGGTACATTCCATTATGAAATTCCTATTATAAAACAATACATTTAATATTAGAAATTTCTCCATTAAAAAGGTCAATCCAAGGAACATCAGAATGGTGGCTCGAACATGTCAAATTCAAAAAATCTAGTTATTGAATAACATCCTATATGGGATGGATGGAGTTATGGCCGTAACCACCCAAAATTAATCACATATATAGAAATATCATATTCATATAATTATAATTATTATAAGCATGGTATGTAAACTCTATTAACAACACCCGAAGAATCAGTGGGCCCCACACAACAATTCCAAAATCAAGGAACTTGAGGGATGAATTATATACCACCAAAATTAGGTTTTTATGAGTCTCCTCCTCTAGTATTAGACGTTGATTATTCTTGGATCAGAGTAGATCTAATAAAATAGGAAAAAATCTTGTGCCATGATAACTAGGTCGAGAGAAAAAGAGAAGGATACAAGCTTAAACGGCTCGAGTACATACCATTTCACATCCAACATGAAAAAATGAAGCTCAAACAGATATCGGATGAAGTATATCTCTTGATTCGTACCTTAGGACATAAAAAATCTCTAATTTGAGAGAGAAATAGGTTAATTCCATAATAAATCATATTAGGAGGAAGAAGGGTAATTAATTGATCATTAAGGGTAACTTTGAAAAAATTCCCAGAAAAATAATATGTGTATTATTCATCTAAATAGTGTGACAAACATTTCATAAACTGTGCACAATTACCTAGGTAGAAGGGGAACATTCCCCATTAGGTTGCAGGGCTTTGCACAAACTGTGTGATATAGTTTCTTCCAAAAAAATTCATCTACACAGTTAGCCAAAATGTGCACCAACCATACACTAACCGTGCTACATGGCATGTTTCCCCAAAAATATGGGTTTCGGGCTCCAAACATTCCCCATACACCCTTTAGACCTTCTCTAACCTATTATGTATCCATATCAAGTATAAATTAATAATTTAGACTAAAAATTAAAGAATCCATACCTGAGTGAAAAACTGGGTCTTGCACTTTTTGATTCATAGGAGGGAAGGGGTTGGAAAGCTATGGGTTGACTACTAATATCATTGATTTCATTCTTATTACGTATAACCAATCGATGTAAGAGGTTTGTTCAGCACTCCCTGAAATGAAAGTTGCTAACGGTTCTTCTAAATTGATGCATTATCTTGGAGGAAGGCGTGTAAATGAGTTTGAGATCCCATGGAGTGATACTTTCAAGCCACCTAATGAAGTTGAAATGGGAGTGGTTAATGTAGAGGAAGATATTGAGAAGAGAAAATATGTAGGTGAAAAAAATTAATGGTTATCTTCACACGGTGAAGATAGTAGTGGCTTGGAGATGGCACCAAGTGGGGTGAGACTAGAAAGAACTGTTCTAAATATTAGTTGTTTCCATCGTTTTGAGTGTATTGAGGGTGATGAACAAAGTCTGGCTTTAAAGGGGGAATGCATCATGATTTTAATTTTATGGATTTATCTTTGGGTAGTTTATCTACAAAGTATACTTCTTCATACCACTTTTCTGGAATCCAGGAAGTTGAGGTGAATGAGGTTTATGCTGAACATGTTGATGGAGAGGCCATGTTTATGGGGAAAGAGTTTGTTCATATAGATTCAGAACCATTGGATGGTGGCCTCTACTATGGTGTCCAACATGCTAATGATCATAAAGAGATTAATGATCCACTTCAGGATTTGGAAGGTGATCCGGTCAGGCACTCCATGGATGGTTGTAAGGGAATCCAAAAAGCGAGGAAGGATTACTCCTTTTTTCCTCTTCCTAGGGAGACACTGTAAGTGAAGATGTTTAAATACATTTCAATTGACAACCATTGCAATTTAGTAATTTATTTTGAGATAATATTTGGAATTTATCATGAGATTGTAAGAAGAAGTGGTTGAATGGGTTTTGTTTGTCAATGATACTGAAGGAGAATCCACTAAAATGATGGGGAGATCATTAAGGGTGACTCTCAATAAGGAGAAATATATCTGAATGGAAAAGTAGAACCTAATATTAGTGGGTGGGGATTTAATAATGAGAAGTTAAACCATGAATAGTACATCATGTCCTATGACAATATATCTTTATGGTTATAATATTTTCTAATGGATGAACTCGAAACATAGGTAAATGACATAACTTTGAAATTATTTAGGGAGATTAATTCTGGTCAGCTTAAATTTTCCTTTAGTGAAATTTTTATTTACTTTTGTGGTTGAACTTGTGGTTTCTCAAATTTTCCATAAAAGTGTTTGGAAAATAAAAATTGTATTCCCAGTCATTCAATAATATCATTTTTTCTCCTACCATTTAAGAAAAGAGTCTATCGTTATTTGTTATAAATAATCATGTTTTATAATTTCATTATAATGGTTGTTCATAATCATCCTTTTATAGACCATCATATATTATATAAAATATGATCTTCTTATTCCAAATATTGTTTCCTCTATGTGAATCTAAAATATATTTAAAAGGCCACATTAAATTTTCCATGTAAGGATAATAGTATTTTAATTATTAAATTTCCCATAAACTTTGACATGGGATACAATAATCATACAACTAGAAGTTTTTTATTTCAATATCTAGTCATTGATGTGATAATTTTATTTTATTTGAAAAAAAAATCAAGTAAAAAATGAGTTGTTTGAACATGATTGAAACATAATACTCGTAGTTATTGAGTGGATGATTTTTGTTCCTCAATTCATATCATTTTCTAAATTCACTTCAGTGGTTGCGATTGAATAGGAATTCTCTTGTTCACTTGGATATAGAAGTTGTTTTTACCATCTTGTAAATATTTTGATTTTGGAACTAACTCAAATAATTCCCATTTTTCCTACACTAATGATATTTCATTATTAGTTATTATTTTGGATGCATATTTTCCACTCATATTATTTTAATTTCCCTATTCATTTTCTTATGAAAATCTACTACTCCATGACCCCATATTCTACAAGTAAATAACCTTCTGGTCTCCTTACAGAAATTCCCTTGGTTCTTCTTCCTGCATTTTTTCAAAAATTGATTGTTTCTTATTTCATTAATCATCTTCTTCATCTACACTTTATTGAGTCCCCGTCCTTATAACATTATATCCTGAGTTTCACTAAATTGGTGCTCTGAGCTGGTGCACCACATCACCTCAAGCATACCTCCCCGTATGGCAGATCCTAATGACTAGAAAAATGGATCTAATGAAATGTCATGGAAGACTATTCCTTCATTATTGGAGTAAACCAGTAGCCTAAATCAAGATAGATATTTTCATGAAACAATAATACATACCCAAACATCTAATGCCATATTCTCAAAATGAGGTAGTAAAAACTAACCAAAATTGAAAACATGTCATTCAATTATATTCTAAATTGAAAAATGAAAAAAAATACCCTAGTAAGAATTCCTCAAATTATTCTCGATAGAATGTTTCATCCCCTCATCCATGATTGATCTCATGTCAACCATTTATCACATGACCCTTTCCCTTATCTGAACATGAAACCATGAATTATAATTGGGTACCCAATGGTGACTCGAGTTGGGTGTGAGTAAAACTCATTAGTACAACACCAATATTATCTACAATAATAAATAGTCAAATAATATTGTATATAGAAGTATAGATAATAAATAAACATGACAGTGAGATTAAATAGGACTTTAGTTAAACAATTATCAATTATCCTCATGGGATCTCAGTTCTTTTTTGAAATTAACATACCAAATCTACTTCTTCCTTTGTTAGAAGTATAAAATTTTTACTATATGTGGTTTTAAAATTTACATCACATGGAATTCATTAATCTATTCACTTAAATAATTGTACCCTGGAGCATCAGTCTATGTATCCGCATCTTGTTCATACCAACATTGGTGGGGCCTAGAGCACCAGTCTGGCTTGTCCCAAGGGAGAGGAGTCTTATTCTAACATCCCAACTATACCATATATGATTTATTTCAATCTTCATAACCAGTTTCCTTTTTAACCAACAATAATAATAAGGGTGTACCTTTTCAATTATGAACTTACCAAGGTTCATTACATTCAACACAATACTCAATTTTATAACTATACAATCTCATTATTTAAGAACAATTATAATCATTGGTCACCCTTTAAAACAGTTTACCCACATATAATTTCTTTTTTAACCATTTATCACATCTATCCATTTACAATCCATAACTCATTTAATGTATTAAAGGTGACAAAAGAACATATTATCCCATGTTAACATTATGAAAAAAATATAATTCTTTTAATATCATAAACCCTCTATTTCATCATTTTACACATCAATTTTTACGTTCATGGGAGTGGAACACCCCATGGGTGTCTATATGCCAAGTATACTCTTCATAAATTGATCCAACAATGTCTTTAATAGTCCAAAACATCATTTAAAAATCTAATTTATCATTTAATACCAATGAATTAAATGTATAGAATGAAGAAACAAAATAACAACCATATAAACAATAATAAAAACCAATACTCTGATATATAAAATGTATACCACCTACCTTAATATTATATAAAACCCCTCACTAAAACATGACCCTTAATTCAAGAACATAAAACCTTTAATTCCCAATAGAGTAATTTCTTGTAGAAATTAGGTTTTAGAGATTTAGAATGAGAGAAATCCAATCACCATGAATCTCCTAAAAAATAGAATAAATATGAGTAGTGAAATAACATAGTGCTTTGATTCATAACCAACAGTACTTAAAATGACCGTAGATCGAAGGAGAATCAAACTTGGGATGCCTGGGAGGGAAGGGTTCCCAGCCTAGACTCCTAGATGTGGAAATTTAAGTAAAATCATGTATGAATTATTAACGCAGAAGGGGGGATGGGAAATTATCCCTTTTAATGATATGGATGTTTTGTCTACACATTTTACCAAACTATCTACCAACCAAGCATCCTCCTTTTTCCAAAGAGAGGCATGGGTTGCACCAATTTCTAGATCACCCGCATGGTTTTCCAAACAATGTTGAGATGATGAAATTTGTTTTTTCAAGGGCCATATGGTTTCTAGGATCTTACTTGCATCGTTTTTCAACCATTCACTATATCTATATAGGTTTCATGGTTAAGTAACATGTTTATTACTTACTATGATCGAACGTTTTACTCTATATATTATTGACACTTTTTACCCATTTTCATGCCCTGAACCCCGTAAACACCCCTGAGACCCCTCATAATCCCATGAACCCTTTCATTCACCATATTAAAGGGAATGAAACAAAAAATTATACAATAACTCTCTTTCTTAATGGGTCGTAATCTTAAAACCTCCACACTGTATAATATCTCATCCTTGATATCCACTTTCAAGCATCACTAAACCTCCATTGTAAAAATATTAGGTTATAAGACTTGTATATATGTCTCCCTCCCCCATGTTTCTTCCTCAAAATTATCAGGCCACCACAGAACACGAACCTAATACATGTTCATACCCTAAATAGTTTTCTCACTAGAATCCACAATACTAACTAGATGTTGCTCAAATGATGCATATTCCTCAAGCTCAACATCATCAACATTTTTCATATGAGATAGGTGATGTACATGGATGTTACTAACATTTTTTTTTCGTATTTTCATTTAGTTTTAATTAATTCTCTAACCTCTTATTGATTTTTTAGGTTCTTTTTGTAGTATTTTAATATTTATATATTTTTAGTTAATTTTATATTAACATTAGTTATTTACTTTTATTTTTATTTATTTTAGTTTAATTAATATTAGTTATTATTATTATTGTTATTAGTTTATTAATTAACTATATTAATTTAAATTGTCAATATAATTTTTATATAACTCTTCATTTTATTTTTAGTCATTTATTATTACTATTATCTTTTTATTTAAACTATATAGATAGTTATATTTTTTTAAGTTTGAATTTGAGTTTTAAATTTTGAATTTTATTTATTTTTTATTTCCCTCTTATCTCCCCTCTTGACCCGTGCCATATTTTTTTTAAAAAAATCTCCTCTCTCCAATCTCTCGCCGGCACTCCCTTACCCCAAACCGCCTCCCCCTTTTCTTTCCCTCCCACCCGCGCCCCCCCATCTCCCCTGCTCCCTCCCCTCCCCGTATAGCCTCATCCCCATAACCCAACCCATCGCCCCACATCTCCTAGGCTTCCATCCTCTACCCGCTGGCCTCTACCCCTCCAACCTAGCCGCTCCACCCAGCTCCTCTCTCCAGCTCACCCCGCCGCTTACCTCCTCTCACCCGCGCCCCCCCCCCCCCATCTGGCCACTCTCCCTACCCCGCTCCCCTCACCCGGCCGCACCTCTAACCCGCTGCCCACCCTGCCGCTCCACCTCTCTCTCTCGCCCGCCATCCCCGCACTCCCTTACCCCGGCCAACCCCGCACCCAGCGCGCCGCTGCCTCCCTGCTACCCTGATCCCCTCACTCGGACGCCCCTCTCACCCGCTCTCCCTTCCACTCGCCAGGCCTGCACTCCCCTGATGTCCCTTTCTTCACGCACGCCGCACCCCGACTCTCTTCCGCCACCCCACACCCCTGATTTTCCTTTCCTCAGCTACCATCCTCCCAACTACAGTAGGTACACCAGCCGTAGCGAGCAGCCCTCCTTGTTCAGAACCAGCGACGAACCGTCATCAGGAGCGTGCGGCACGGTGGTTTGGTTCAGTGCACCGGTCACCGCCATCCAAGGTAGCAAATAGCAGGCACACCTCCCTCCTTGTACGCAGCAGCAAGATGTGCGACCAGCCCCGCTACATCGCCAGCATCTTCCATTCCAGTGGGCACTCCGTTGGTGCGCGACGACATCATGTGCTGAAGGTTGTTGCGCGCGGTGAAAATAAAGATGGACGCAATCATTTCTCGGTAACTCAGTGTTATTTCACATGACATATCATTTTATTACTGCGTTTATTATTTTAGTTGTGACGGCGGGGTAATCTTCTTAGTGTCGGGATGTTGGTTGAGTAATTAAAATTATTGTGCATTCCATGAAACATATTGTTTGATGATTAATTGGCAATTAAATTTATTTTCATTGAATGTTTATCAATTTAAATTATTTTTTCACTGAATTAATTACTGAAATTGAAATTGGCCCTTTTAATTATAAGTCGACGCGGCGGTCCGAGAAGGTAAACCACATTGTCCGATGGTAAGTGAAAATTGGTGACATAACGTTGTGAGAAACGGGTTGTGTCTTTTCATTGTATAGTTCGGGACATGAATGAATTTCATAATTTATTTATGACACCAGAGAATGGGACTTTAAATAAATTAGGTATTTTAAACTGAGCATCTAAAATATTCTTATATTTTTGGAACTAGTGATAACTAAATAGAATAAATATTTGATCACATAAAAGAATATTTTGCATGTCTGCGTGATAATTTAATTGTGACACCAGCATCCCCGACGCATTTTTTTGATTTAGAGTCCATCATCATTCTCATTTGCAATTTTCTTTTTATCTTTTGTCTTCTCACCTTTTAGTTTAATTAAAAAAAAAAGAAAACTCAAAAATAGGAATCCCCTCAAACCTTGTCTGTCTAAACTTTTTCCAACGAAATATTTTTACTGAACTAGATTTCGTGCTCTCTGTGGTTCGACCCTGCTCGCCACTTATACAGTAGCCAGTCGGTTATAAAAATTTGCAAATTGGACGTGCTGCGACGCGTGTACCAAATTTCTGGTGCTGTTGCCGAGGATCACACACACTTCTAGCATTATGAAAATTTCAATTAGACTTTTCTTTAGGCACTGTTCGCTTAAATGGTGAACACTCGTAATTCTGATCCGTCAAAGAACGACCCGCACCTTGATCTGCAACTTGAACATCAAATAAAGGGCAAACAACAAATCGGTACCTCAGTCACAAATGCAATGCATCCACCTGAGGAAAGCATTGAAACTCACATTTTGACACGTCCTAGTAGACAAATCAATCCACTTTTCCAAAACCATCTCGATAATCAAAGGCCTCGGACTACTATGAGACAGGAGTTGCGACCCAACACAGTCGGAGTTAGCTCAGGCATAACAATACCCAGAATCCAAGCAACGCACTTTGAATCGAAGTCTTCCAAAATCAACCTACTCCAACAACATGCACAATTTCATGGATTGGGTAGTGAAGACCCTTATATGCATGTGAACAGATTTCTTGAAGTCTGTGACACATTTAAATATAATGGAGTGATGGATGATGAGTTGATCCTACGACTGTTTCAATTCTCATTGCAAGGGAAAGCAATGGACTGGTTGGAAAGTCATGACTCAGAAACAGTTTTCACTTGGGAAGTGCTGAGAAGGAAATTTCTTGATTGATATTACACAACAGCTCAATCTTTGAAAAAAAAGAGAGACCTCGACTCCTTTTTTCAAAGTGAATACGAATCATTAGGAGAAGCTTGGGAAAGATTCAAGTCCATGTTAAGACATTGTCCTCATCATGGGATGAAGTTGGAAAACTAGTTGCAAACTTTATACTATGGAATTCAACCCGAGAGTAAGTATGCAATCAACACAGCTACTGGAAATGAGTTCATGGAAATGGATCCTGAAGATCTGTACATATTAATTCAAAACATGGTCGAACACAGTTTCCAGTGGCCAGAAGATTTTTCAAGACTAAAGGTAGGAGTACATCACATTGATGCCCAGACATTCATAGCTGCACAATTTGAAGCTCTCAACAAGAGGATTGAAAACTTGTCAATAAACCCGCCTAAGCTAGTCCATGTTGTTCAAGCTGAACACTGTCCACACTGTGGTGGCCCTCATGATTATCCTATGTGTCCATATAACACATCTGAGACCAAGATGTCTGAGGCTCACTTTGTCAGCTACAACAAATGGAATTATGGAAACAACTACAACACAAACTGGCAAGGAAATAACCAAAATCAAGGTTGGAAGGATCCATCAACTACTCAACCAATGATCCAAAATGCGGGTCCACCTGGATTTCCTACTCATTCATCCTTCAGACCCACCATGAAATCACAAGATCAAGGATATCAACAGAAGTACCACCCCCATTTCAACAACAACAGACTTTTCCCCTCCTGCAATGCAAGGAAAAAAAGATTGGGGAGCAACTATCGCTAAACTAATGATGACCAATCAATCAAGGTTTGAGTTACAAGAGATGACAACTCAAAATTTGCAGACAACAACCCAAGATTTTCAAGCAACAACTCAAAATTTAAAGAAAAACACCCAAAACCTACAGGCTTCCATGTGTAACATTGAAAATCAAGTTGGTCAGATAGCCACACAAATGAAGAACCGACAACAAGGAACTCTATCGGGAAGCACAAGAGTCAACCCAAGAGAAGAAGCAAAAGCCATCACATTGAGAAGTGGTACACAGTTACCAAAGCACCAAAGGCCTGATGTTCAACCAATAGATGAGATGCCTATACCTTCCACTGAGGATGGTGACTCAACAAACAAAGCAACCCAACTTGAATCCAACGAGGAGGAAGATCAAAACAAACTTGTAAAAAATGAAAAGGCAAGAAAGGAGAAGGAAAAAGAGGCACTCAATTAAAGAACGAAAGCCCACATACCACCTCTTTAATTTCCACAAAGAATGAAGATATGGAAGTTGGATGTTCAATTTTCAAAATTCAGGGAGATGTTCAAAAAGCTTCAAATAAATGTTCCTTTTTCAGAAGCCATCACACAAATTCCCCATTATGCTAAATTTCTCAAGGAACTTCTGTCAAAAAGAAGAAAATTAGATTATGTGGGAAAAATCATAATGCATGAGGAATGTTCAACGGTCATACCCAGATCCATACCCCCAAAACTAAGAGTGTAATGACCCGAAATTTTGAATAAATCTTGTTTCCTAATTTTGTGTGTTATTTTATTTTATTTTTATACTCAACAAAAATGTTTCATTTGATAACCTGAGTATAATTAAAATTAAACCGTTGGGTTTTGACTGTTATATGACCATTGGTCAATATGACCACTGGAAACTAAACATTTTGATTATGGTCTCTAAATACAAGTAATCTTGGTTAATTAATATAGAAAAAAGATTTGATGGGCTTAACCAGTAGTCTTGGACCGATCAAAACCCATCTAACAGAACTTGGGAAGGAGGTAGCACCATTGGGCTTTTCTCTAGACCAAACCCAAGCTGAACTTCATCGTGTGAAGCTAGAATAGGATTGCCTTCGCGAGAAGTTCAAACTGATAGAAATTACTACTCGTGCGATGTTGGTCGAGCCTCCCTTGGATTCTCTCACCTTAGCACACCTTACACTTAGGTCCTATGCTGGTGTGATAAGGGTCTATGTAAGGAGACCGTAACTACCTTGTGTAATCCTTTGTTTTAAATAAAAATTGGGATTTCTTCTTATGATGATGTTTATGACTTTTCAAATGTCCGGATAAATATAGTATGCATATTTTTGGGGAATTTTATAGAAAGGATATTTTTAAATAATGTTTATATAAACCTTAAATAATTAAAAATGTGTAATGATTTTCAAAAAACGGTCTTCTTCAATTATGTTCAGTACGAAATTTAGAGTTTAATAAGATCAACATAATTTTCGATGAATAATAAATTATGAATAGTGATTTTATGCTTAGGATTAGTAATGTGGCCAAATGGATTGGTAATCTCACTTAAATAAAGTATTAATATAATCTATGCACCTTGATTAAGTAATGTGATTCAATAAAATGGTTAAATAATGGTTTCATAAATTATTATTCAAGTATTAGTTTTTTCTGGTGAATAGTGTTTTTTAATTTAAATTTAAATTAAAAATATTTAGAAAATTATTTTTATAAAATGGATTTCATTTTTGAACTCAGAGCATCGATATTATGTTAAGGTAAATTTTGGGGATTTTTTTGAAAAAAATGAATTTTCGGTGAATAGTGTATTTATTTAAAAAATAAATTAAAAATATTTAGAAAGTTATTTTTATAAAATGAAGTTCATTTTTGAAATCAGATCATTGATATTTTGTTAAATTGGAATTTTGGGATTTTTCTTAGACAGTTGAATTTTCAGTGAATAGTAAAAATACAGTTTTAGGGTTTCGAGATGTTTAATGACATCATAACTGTGTCATGATGATGTCATGAGATATTTTATGGGTTGGACTACCAAAGGTGATGAATTATTTTATTTGGGGACCCATGTGGCCTAACTTCATGGGAAATATCTTGGGAGAGCACATGGTTTTGAGAAACCGACTTATGAGGTGTCCCTTGGCCAGTAATGCCTTGTCCCCTCAATTTCCCTATAAATACCAAGCCATTCTCTCATAATTTGGACTCCAAAATAATTCTCAACGAAGTTCTGGTCTCATTAACTCCCAATGATTCCTCCCAAGGTTCCCCCAAGCCCTCAAGGTCCAAACCTTTGAGTTTTAAGAGTTACGTTTTAAGGTAAGGGATCTGACCTCTCTTTTTCTTTTCAAGTATCCTTTTTTATGTCATTTCTTTTATTATCCATGTTATTATGTTGGAGGATGTTATATTATCTTCATTATACTGTCCTTTTTATGTGAATATTATGAGATACCCCATCTTACTCTCATCATTTAGTTTTATTAATGTTTATGTGGCACCGTTAGGCTGCCAAATTTTTAAGGGATTATTTCACCTCTCTCATTTTTCAAGGTTCTACTTTCATGTAAAGTCTTTCATGTTCCTTTATATTATGTTGGGGTATGATCTCTATATCTATCATAATGAACTTTTATGTTCATATTATGAGATACACTATTTGATCTCTTCAATTCATTTTTTTTGAAGTTTAAGTGACGTTGTTAGGCTGCCGAATTTTTAAGGGATTCTTTCACCCTTCTATTTCTTTTCAAAGTTCTACTTTCATGTCAAGCCTTTAAAGTTCCTTTTTAATTATGTTGGGGTATTATCTCTATATATATCATACTTAACTCTTATTTTCACATGATGAGAGACCCTATTTGATCTTTTCAAATCATTTTTGTTGAAGTTTAAGTAACGCCGTTAGGCTGCCGAACATTCATAAGAGAAATCTAATTTTTGTCTTCCTTCCATGTTTTTCATTTCAAATGGTATGTCCTTCAAATTTCATTAACATGTTCATATATCCTTCCTATTATCTCCTTATACTGTTTATGGGTCATTTATGAATTTTTTACTCATGTCCCCTCTCTTTTCAATGTTTTCTAAAAACCCGAAACATAGTCGTTATGCTGCAGAATTTTCGTCTCAAAATGCCTCTCTCTTTTCTGAAAATTATTTTATGTTATAAAGTGAATATTCAAAGATCATATTTCTATAGGGGTATTCACATATATATCAAAATGTTCTATTTTAAATTCTGGTATTTACATACATGAGACCCGCTCTCCCCTTCCGTGGGTTTAAAGTGACGTAAAGATCATGTCTTTAAAGCAGTTTTTTTCTAAAAAAGTTATGATTGTGAAATGAAACCCATTTATTTTATGCTATATGGGTTATTTATGAAATTTTTGATGATGATATATGTGTCTCACATGATAATAAAGGCAAATTTAAGGTTGCTCCCTAATAGCGCTCCAATGCATTGGGTAATGATGTAACCACTAGAGATTACAATTTTCACGATATCTTGGTGAATAACCTTGGTAATTTTCAAATGAAACCTTGGGGATGAACCTTGGTGATATGTTCATGATTTTCTATGTTAAATAATGTAGCCACATATTTATGTTATGAAAAATGTTATTTTTATTATGATATGCCTCACAATTTCTTTGTCATGCCTTAATGTTCTTTTTCATGACATTGTTGAAGTATCTCAAGTTCACATGTAAAATGTTTCTCCTGTTTCCCTTATTGGGCCTTCTGCTCACCCTTTCTTTTGATGTATGTCCCCAGGTTATAAGATGCAGTAATGAACCTAGGATAAACATGAGGAGAATCCTTTCAAGTGTTTAAGAAGAATGTTTTATGTTTTCATGTTTTAAGTTCCCGGTTTCCAAGACACTAAACCTTAAAGATCCTCGGTTTTGTAAAATGTAATGAAATTTTATGTGATAAAAGGGCAGGATGCTATAGTTTGTATCAAAGGATGGTTTAGTTATTTGTGGAAATTAGGATATGAAAACTTTAGGAAGAATCCTATATAAAAGTTTATATATAGGAAATCTTCCTGTATTTTGGTGAGTATTGAGTAATGGGTTGCCAAGCAAATACATCCCTGTCTGGATACGAGCAGGTAGAGGTGGCTCTGGCACAAATGTACATAGGGGTAAAACCTGTAAATACCTCTTTGAGCTAGACTCAAACGGGAAATGGTACACGACAACGGGCCTTGCTGCACTCTTGGTTACGACACTCCCGGGGGATATCCTTTGGTAAATTCATAAGCTTAGTATGAACCATTATTAAAGGAACA
The DNA here is from genome assembly GCA_963277665.1 of Viscum album. Lineage (NCBI taxonomy): Eukaryota > Viridiplantae > Streptophyta > Magnoliopsida > Santalales > Viscaceae > Viscum > Viscum album. Next base: position 1,232,966,310 of record OY728148.1, on the reverse strand, counting down.
AAGATAAAATAAAATAAAGATTCACATAAGAATATATGATCATGGATAACCTAGTCTGAAACCTAGGGGATCACAAGTTAGGGTATAATTTTCTTCTACAATCTATCCTTATATGCTTTAAGTTCCTTTTCATGATTATTGGCTCAGTATTTAACCCCTAATTATACTTTCTCTTCCTAGTTAATGGTTTGAAATGGAAGAACATGTCCCAACAGCCAATGTGATAGAAAATGTGATGATTACCGTATTAATATGTCTGAGATGATTAGGGGATTAAAAGATTATTATTATTTTGGAAGACTTTCCCTATTTAGGGGACCCTATATGATCGAGGTAAATATATTACTACGGTATTTTCATTGAGGAGTAAGGTTGACTTATATTTTGATGAATCGATGAATTTAAGGTGGACTTATAGTAATGTAGGTTACTTATGGGAGTGATTAACCTATCTTGGGTAAAATATGTTTAGGTTAGCTACTTTTTTAATAAGATGTTAGGATTGGTTGATGTTGTTTGGAGATGAACAATGAATTTTATTTTGGAAGACTATGTTATCAAATCCTTCTGGTATTTGGGTTTCAATATTAGTTTGGTTTATTTCAAGGAATTTTAAGGATAGTTATTTATGGAATGGTCTATGATAAAATTTGGGTAGTACCATGGAACTTTGAATATTTAAAAGTAGTTTCCCTTCTTATGGGATTATTTCTTTTTGAAGAGTTGTTTTATCTTACCCTTTCTATTTTTGGGATAATGTTTACAGATAGAAGATATTGATTGTTAATATTTTGTGGATTACGTGACTCTCAAGAAGATGATTCTTATGTTTTGATGAGACCAAGTGTTTTTTAATGCTCATCGTTTGGAGAAAAGATTAGTTTTGGTAGAAAATTATTAAAGGATGAAACTCTACATGAAGTTAGGTATATTTCCTAATATTTTTGTTCTATGTAGTAAATGAATTACTCAAAATAATGAAAAGAAACGTAAAACAAAAATGTTGTTGGTTTACGTTTCCAAAAAGGTAATCAAATACCGTTTACACACATAATATGTTTGGGATTTTCTCGTGGTCAACTTTCTCCTAATCATGTTTTCTATCACTCTCCCCCAAAACATGACCCTTTTTTCTTCCATATCCATGTTTTCCTCCATGGAATCATAGCACGGGTCAACTCGGGAAACCATTGTACTTCCCTTTCTTTCTTTTAAAGTAATAGTGTTACTGACTCCTTTTCTGATGTGGGACTTTCAATGAAATTTCAAAAACCAATTTTAAAAATTGAAAGGATGCAATTTCTTAAGGGGGGAAGATTGTAACGACCCGAAATTTTTAATAAATCTTGTTTCCAAATTTTGTGTGTTATTTTATTTTACTTTTATACTCAAAAAAATGTTTCATTTGATAACATGAGTATAATTAAAATGAGACCGTTGGGTTTTGACTGTTATATGACCACTGGTCAATATGACTGCTAAAAACTAAACGTTTTGATTATGGTCTCTAAATACAAGTAATATTGGTTAATTAATATAGAAAGAAGATTTGATGGCCTCACCCATTAGTCTTGGACCGATCGAATCCCATCTAACAGAACTTGGGAAGGAGGTAGCACCACTGGTCTTTGCTATGGACCAAACCCAAGCTGAACTTCATCGTGTGAAGCTAGAACGGGATCTCCTTCGCAATAAGTTCAAACTGATAGAAATTACTACTCGTGTGATGTTGGCCGAGCCTCCCTCGGATTCTCTCACCTTAGCACACCTTACACTTAGGTCCTATGCTGGTGTGATAAGGGGCTATGTAAGGAGACCGTAACTGCCTTGTGTAATCATTTGTTATTAAAAAAATTGGTATTTCTTCTTATGATGATGTTTATGACTTTTCAAATGTCTAGATAAATATAGTATGTATATTTTTGGTGAATTTTAGAGAAAGGATATTTTAAAAAAAAATTATGTAAACCTTAAATAATTAAAAATGTGTAATGATTTTCAAAAAATGGTCTTCTACAATTATGTTCAGTACGAAATTTAGAGTCTAATAAGATCAACATAATTTTTGATGAATAGTAAATTATGAATAGTGATTTTATGCTTAGGATTAGTAATATGACCAAATGGATTAGTAATCTCACTTAAAGAAAGTATTAATATAATCTAGGCACCTTGATTAAGTAATGTGATTCAATAAAATGGTTAAATAACGGTTTCATAAATTTTTATTCAATTATTAGTTTTTTAGGTGAATTGTGTTTTTTAATTAAAAATTAAATTAAAAATATTTAGAAAATTATTTTTATAAAAATGGATTTCATTTTTGAACTCAGAACATCGATATTATGTTAAGGTAAATTTTGGGGTTTTTTCTGAAAAAATGAATATTCGGTGAATAGTGTATTTATTTAAAAAATAAATTTAAAATATTTAGAAAATTATTTTTATAAAATGGAGTTCTTTTTTGAAATCAGAGCATTGATATTTGGTTAAGGTGAAATTTTGGGATTTTTCCGAGAAAGTTGAATTTTCAGTGAATAGTAAAAATATAGTTTTAGGGTTTCCATATGTTTAATGACATCATAACTGTGTCATGATGATGTCATGAGATATTTTATGGGTTGGACAACCAAAGGTGATGAATTATTGTATTGGGGGCCCCATGTGGCCTAACTTCATGGGAAATATCTTGGGAGAGCACATGGTTTTGAGAAACCCACTTATGAGGTGTCCCTTGGCCATTAATGCCTTGTCCCCTCACTTTCCCTATAAATACCAAGACATTCTCTCATAATTTGGACTCAAAAATCATTCTCAACGAAGTTCGGGTCTCTTTACCTCCCAAGGAGTCCTCCCAAGGTGCCCCCAAGTCCTCAAGGTCCAAACCTTTGAGTTTTAAGAGTTACGTTTTAAGGTAAGGGATCCGACCTCTCTCTTTCTTTTCAAGTAATCTCTTTTAGTCATTTCTTTTATGCTCCATGTTATTATGTTGTAGGGTCTTCTTTTATATTCATTATAATTTCCTTTTTATGTTCATATGATGAGATACCCCCTCTTACTCTCATCATTTCTTTTTATGAATGTTTATGTGGCGCCATTAGGCTGCCGAATTTTTTAGGGATTCTTTCACCTTTCTCATTTTTCAAAGTTCTACATTCATGTCAAGTCTTTCAAGTTAATTTTTATTATGTTGGGGTATGATATCTATACCTATCATACTGAACTTTTATGTTCATATTATGAGAGACCCTATTTGATCTCGTCAATTCATTTTTGTTGAAGTTTAAGTGACGTCGTTAGGCTGCCGAATTTTTAAGGGATTCTTTCACCCTTCTCGTTCTTTTCAAAGTTCTGCTTTCATGTCAAGTCTTTCATGTTCCTTTTTAATTAATTTGGGGTATTATTTATATATCTATCATACTGAAATATTATTTTCACAAGATGAGATACCCTATTTGATCTTTTCAAATCATTTTTGTTGAAGTTTAAGTAACGCTGTTAGGCTGTAGAACTTTCATAAGAGAAATCTAATTTTTGTCTTCCTTCCATGTTTTTCATTTCAAATGTTATGTCCTTAAAATTTCATTACCATGTTCATATATACTTCTTATTCTGTCCATCTACTGTTTTATGGGTCATTTATGAATGTTTGAGCCATGTCCCCTCTCTTTTCAATGTTTTTTAAAAACCTGAAACATAGCCATTATGCTGCAGAATTTTTGTCTCAAAATGCCTCTCTCTTTTCTCAAAATTATTTTATGTTATAAAGTGAATACTAAATGATCTTATTTATATAGGGGTATTCACATATATATCAAAATGTTCTATTTTAAATTCTGGGATTTACATACATGAGACCCGCTCTCCCCTTCTGCGGGTTTAAAGTGACGTAACGATCATGTCTTTAACGCAATTTTTTTCTAAAAACGTTATGATTATGAAATTAAACCCATTTATTTTATGCTATATGGGTTATTTATGAAAGGTTTGATGATTATATATCTGGATCACATGATAATAAAGGAAAATTTAAGGGTGTGCTCTGATAGCACTCCAATGCATTGGGTAATGATGTAACCACTAGAGATTACAATTTTCACGATATCTTGGTGAATAACCTTGGTAATTTTCAAATGACACCTTGGGGATGGACCATGGTGATATGTTCATGATTTTCTATGTTAAATTATGTAGCCACATCTTCAAGTTATGAAAAATGATATTTTTATTATGATATGCCTCACGATTTCTTTCTCATGCCTTAAAGTTCTTTTTCATGACATTGTTGAAGTATCTCAAGTTCACATGTAAAATGTTTCTCTTGTTTCCCTTGCTGGGCCTTCTTCTCACCCTTTCTTTTGATGTATGTCCCCAGGTTATGAGATGTAGTAATGAACCTAGGATGAACATGAGGAGAAGCATGTCAAGTGTTTAAGAAGAATGTTTTATGTTTTCATGTTTTAAGTTCCCGGTTTCCAAGACACTAAACCTTAAAGATCCTCGGTTTTGTAAAATGTAATGAAAGTTTATGTTATAAAAATGAGGGATGCTATAAAGAGACCCTGGGAGTTTTACTAATCCTTTCAATGTTGGAGGATGTCAATTCGGAAGAGCTTTGTGCGACCTCGAAGCTAGTGTCAATATCATGCCGTCTAGAATCCTTGAAGAACTGGGCATCACCGAATTAAAGCCAACGAGAGTCGCCTTGCAAATGGCTGACCGATCAGTGAAGCATCCTCGAGGGATTCTATAGGACGTACTTGTCAAGGTTGATAAATATTACTTCCCTGCATACTTCATTGTCCTCGATATGGAAGAAGACAAGGACGTCCCACTCATTTTCAAGAGACCCCTCTTAGCATCATGCAGAGTGCTGGTTGATGTCCAAGAGGGAAAGTTAATTTTTAGAATTAGGGATGAGAACATAACATGTGATGCTAGTGACTGGGAAGTTGGAGCTGCCTTGGGGAAAAGAAAAGAAAAGACCTTTAGGTCAATCTACTATGCTAGCTTCACATTGAATGTGGCTCAACATAATTACACAACAACTGAAAAAGAGATGCTAGCAGTTGTCTTAGCCTTTGATAAATTTCGATCCCATCTGTTGTTCTCAAAAGTCACTGTCTATACGGATCACTCTGCACTTCGGTATCTGATGACCAAGAAAGATGCAAAACCCAGACTCATTCGATGGATACTGCTACTTCAAGAATTTTACATTGAAGTCAAGGAAAAAAATGGAACAGGGAATGCGTTGCTGATCATTTATCACGCCTCGACCATGACACAAGTGAAATCAATGTTGAACTAATCAACGAAACATTTCATTATGAACAACTCTATGCCATTGAGAAAATCACACCCTGGTATGCTGATTTCGTGAACTACTTAGCTTCAGGTGTGATACATCCAGATTTATTAAAGGAACAGAGGAAAAGATTTTTGAATGAAGCACAACATTACTACTAGTATGATCCTTTACTTTTCAAAGACTGTGTGGATGGAATGATAAGAATATGCGTCCCTAAAGAAGAAGTTGATAGTGTTTTGAACTTGTACCATACTAGAGAAGTTGGGGGACACCATGGGATTGATCGAACAATCATCAAAATTTTACAATGTGGTTTGTGTTGGCCAACCATGAATCATGATATTTGTGAATTCGTCATGAATTTTGACAAATGGCAAAGAACTGGGGGTATAAGATGGAAGCATGAAATGCCACAACACTCAATCGTGGGAATTGAAATTTTTGACATATGGGGAATTGATTTCATGGGTCCTTTTCCTAAATCTTTCTGGAAATCCTATATCCTTGTCTGTGTGGATTATGTGTCAAAATGGGTGGAAGCTGAAGCATTCTCAGAAAATACTGCTCGAGTCGTCATCATATTTTTGAAGCAACACATTTTTACCCGGTTCAGAATTCAAGGCTCATCATCAGTGACCGTGGTACCCACTTCAATAATGTGTTGTTTCAGAAGCTAATGACTCGCCATTGATGTCAACACTACATGAGCATCCCATACCATCCACAGACCAATGGCCAAGCTGAGGTTTCAAACCGATAAATTAAGGGTATTTTGGAGAAAACTATAAATACATCTAGGAAAGATTGGGTCACCAAACTTGATGATGCACTTTGGGCCTACAGAAATGCCAACAAGACACCCATTGGAATGTCCCCATATAGGTTGGTCTTTGGAAAAACCTGCCACATACCGGTAGAATTGGAACATAAATCTTATTGGGCTGTGAAGAAACTGAATTTTGATTTCAAAACTACCCAAGAGAAGCATTTTCTACAAATGAATTAACTAGATGAGATGCGGAGAGAATCATATGACAATGCTTTGATTTAGAAAGAGAAAACTCGAGCCTGGAATGACCCAAGGATCCAAAAAATAAATTTTCAGCAGGCGACAAAGTTCTCCTATTCAACTCACGACTTCGAATCATGGGTGGAAAACTCAAGTCGGAGTGGTCAGGTCCTTACACCGTCACAATTGATTATCCACATGGTACTGTCGAAATCTATGGGGGGAAGATGACTCCATTCATAGTAAATTGTCAATGCCTTAAACTTTACCACACTTCGGATAAAATAGGCATCATTGAAGAAATACAATTGCAATGAGAAGTTATCCAACTGGCTGAAGACGTTAAACATAGCGCTGATCGGGAGGCAACCCGATTGCTTCCTCATTCTTTGATCATTGTTTCTTACCCTATCTCTATCTCTCTATCAGTTTTGTGGATGCAACTAAAAAAATTTCTATCTCTTCTGATTCTTCCGTGGTTATCAATGTGCTTGTTCTGTCTCCCTCTGACTTAGTACGACGGATGACTCAGGAGCTGGCTGATATCGAGCACTGGCTTGAGGAACTTTCACTAGAGATTTGAGCTCAGCAGCTGGCACCACCACAAAGAGCACAGATTCTGTTCCTTCCTCACCAGCTTCACGCTCACTATGCTCCGGAAGTGGTTAATCCCACTAAGTGTCCCCGTGATATCGATGACACAGCCACTAGTTCTCTTAAGAGGCAGAGGAGTTCTGAGTTGATGGACCAAGATGATTGACCATTGTCCATCCATCTGGCTGAAGATGTATAACTTAGCGCTTCCTGGGAGGAAACCCATGTTCTAGTTTCATTTTTTCACCTTCTTCTTTTACCTGTTCTAGTTTGTTTGAGAAAATAAAACATGGAATGTGTGAATTTTTTTTAGCTAATCCTGATATTTGTATGCACTTGTCACTCTTCTGCATCTCTACTTTCATTTATATGATTCTTGGTGTTATCTTTATGATATGATGCGGGTATGTGTTGTCTATATGTAGATTTTACAGGTACATTATTTCTGGAACTTCATCAGATACAGGCAGCCTCTCCGCGTCTATTTACACTTACATAGGGAAGTGTTTTAATTTTTTCCATGTTTTATGCTTCCAAAAACACCATGTATACTAACAAAAATAAACAAAATTAAATTAAAATTAAAAAAAACTAACACTCCTGTCATTCATGAACCCACATAAAAGTTTCTTTATTTTTATCGCAACCCAGTCGGGAACATACCACTTGTGTCCCTAGGTAGTTTAAGCACCTGATTCTTGTTATGGATTTATTTGGTCCTTGATCTCATGACTTAGATGATTTCTGATATTATTTCATGCTTCAAAAATGTTTTTCAAAAACTTGTATAATTTTGAGACACTTATTTGCACTCATTCTCATCTGTGATTTCCAACATTATTTTTCCCTACCCGTGAGGACTCTAGAACATTTTACATCATCTCATGTTTCTCTTTTTCTTGAGGGAATCTCAACCATGTTATGTCTTCTAGAACTTTCCATGTTTTTTCCATCAAAGTGATAGGAATTTTTGAAAGTTTCACTAAAATGATCAAGGCGTCTGTTTGATTTTTTTCAGCCCCGTTGATCCACTGAGCCACCCAAACATTTTCTCCATCATATAGCCCTTAGAAGCCATGCAGGAGCCTTTCAGGATGAGCCCAAGCCTATAACCTTCCCTACCAATTTCTTGAATTTTTGCATGATGATTTCAATCTATGTTTGGGGGGAGAGACTTACTCCTTGAGAGGGTTCTTCGAGGGACAGTGAGTCATTTTATGTACATGTATTGACATTATCGCATCCTGATCATATGAGTTCTTTTTCACAGTAGCCACATTTATTTCATATTATTTTGATATAGGAATATAGAATCCTTTTGAGTTCCAACAATGAGTACATTGGTGGTCGTTACCCGATAACCCTCGACTTTGGGGATACCTATTAAAGTGATGATCCATTACTCCAGGAACTAGAATGTTTTCTATATGACCTAACTTCATTGATATGTTACAATATATAAGCTACTTGTGTACCATTCTTTGGGATTATTGTCTGACACCTATTCCATGGGGTTTTTGAGTTGATACTCACCAGTTTTTCCTGACCATATTATTTTAGTGGGTTGTGTCTTTAAAAAAAAGAGTTAAAAAAAGAGAGCGAAACATTGTCTTATCATATGCTTGGGGACAAGAAATGTTTTAAGTGTGGGGGAGAAAGAGTTTGAGTGAGATATTTGAGGGAGACATTTGGATTGACATATATCATGCATTTATTTCAAGATTCAAGCCTCCTTTTTAACAAAAAGATGTCATTTTTTTACCCACCATCCCACAGCTTCAGAAACATTTGAACCTCATGTAAAGTCCTTGAGATTGGTGAATTATTTTGATTTCCACTAGTGGAGATGTGAAATTCATGGCAGGCCTATGGTAAGCCTGCATGTGTATGAGAACTGAGAAAAACTTTGATCAATTTTTTTAGAGAGATGAGAGTGGTGGAGAGGTAGGTCACATGATAAATGAGTGCACACACTTGTTTTGAAAATAATTCAAGTGGAAGAAAAATGGTTTTTGAAAATTAGAGTTTTGAATGAAGCATTATATTTTATGGGAAAAAGAGATTGCAAAATTCTGAACTTGTAACTTGGATGTTTTGATTTATCTACGGGTCCACTTGTGTTTTATTTTAGATTTTTTTTCCTAGGAGTGAAAAAGTTTAAGTGTGGGGGATTTGATATACATGGATGTTACTAACATTTTTTTCATATTTTCATATAGTTTTAATTAATTTTCTAACTTCTTCTTGAGTTTTTAGGTTCTTTTTGTAGTATTTTAATTTTTAGATATTTTTAGTTAATTTTATATTAACAGTAGTCATTTACATTTATTTTTTTATTTTAGTTTAATTAATATTAGTTATTAGTATTATCATTAGTTTATTAATTAACTTTATTAATTTAAATTGTCAATATAATTTTTATATAACTCTTTTTTTTATTTTTACTAATTTATTATAACTATTATCTTTTTATTTAAACTATTAGATAGTTATATTTTTTTAAGTTTGAATTTGAGTTTTAAATTTTGAATTTTATTTATTTATTCTTTCCCTCTTATCTGCCCACTTGACCCGCGCCACATTTTTTTTTTAAATCACCTCTCTCCAATCTCTCACCAGCACTCCCTTAACCCAAACCGCCTCCCCCTTTTCTCTCCCTCTCACCCCCCCATCTCCCCAGCTCCCTCCCCTCCCCGTCCAGCATCATCCCCATAACCCAAATCGTCGCCCCACATCTATCGGGCTTCCATCCTCTACCCGTCGGCCTCTACCCCGCCAACCCAGCCGCTCCACCCAGCTCTTCTCCCCCGCTCACCCCGCTGCTTCCTTCCACTCACCCGAACCCCCCATCTGGCCACTCTCCCTACCCCGCTCCCCTCACCCGGCCGCCCCTCTAACTCGCTTCCCCCCTACCGCTCCACCTCTCTCTCTCCCCTTCCAACCCTTCACTCCCTTACCCCGGTGAACCCAGCACCCTGCCCGCCGCTGCCTCCCTACTACCCCGCTCCCCTCACCCGGTCGCCCCTCTCACTCGCTCTCCCTTCCACTCTCCAGGCCCGCACTCCCCTGTTTTCCCCTGCTTCACGCACGCCGCACCCCGACTATCCTCCGCCTCCCCACACCCCTGCTTTTCCTTTCCTCCGCTGCCATCCTCCCTAATGCAGTAGGTACACTAGCTGCAACGAGTAGCCATCCTCGGTCAGAACCAACGACAAACCGTCATCAGGAGCATGCGGCGCGGTTGTTTGGTTCAGTGCACCGGTCCCCGCCATCCGAGGCAGAAAATAACAGGCACACTAGTGCAGAAAACGTTTTTTACGTCACCATTTTTTACGTCGGTTATATAAAACCGACGTCATAATATGTAAAACGAGGTTTTTTACGTCGGTTATTAAATAACCGACGTAAAAACCTATGTTTAGTACACCTTTAACGTCGGTTATTTTTATAACCGACGTTATTAATCGCGCGGCTTCGTTTTTTACGTCGGTTATACATTAACCGCCGTAACAAACAGAAGCGGGGGGCGTTTGTTACGTCGGTTATTTTATAACCGACGTAAAAAAAGAATCCGCAGATGTTTTTGACGTCGGTTATGGAATAACCGACGTAATAAAACGCGGATTTTGAGACCTTTATAACGTCGGTTATAAAATAACCGATGTAAGAAAAGAATCCGAGGAAGGTTTTTACGTCGGTTATTGAATAACCGACGTTATAAATGTTTTTAAAAAAATTATAACGTCGGTTATTGAATAACCGACGTGATAACTCATTTAAAAATTTACCCAGACCCGTGGATTGTCATTCGCGAGTTTACCTTCGACAGTCGCGACTCGTCTCTCTCGCGCGTAAACCCGAATCGGCTCGTCCATTTCGTTGGTTTAGATTCGTTTTGCGATCATCGTTTCTCATATTTAATCTCCTCGGATCAATCATCTAAACTCGCAGCACTCAGGTAATCCTCCCACTCGTTCGTTTTTTTTCGCGGATAGTATATATATTTGTGTTGTGATTTTTTTGTTGAAACTAGCTAAGATTCTTCGATTGCGAACCCTTTTAACTCGTTTTGGCACCATAATCTTATTTATCATCCCTAGATCTATTAGTTCGACTTTCAATATTGACTAATTTTATGATTTCACTAATTTTTCATCGTTTTCTATAAATCCCCGAGAGGGTTGGGGCGTGTCCATTTGGATGGGGTGTCCAGGGGTGTGTCCAAGGGGTTGGATGGGTGTGGGGGGCTGTCCAAGTGGGTGGAGGCCTCTCTAGAGGGTATTTGGGGTTGTCCGAGTGGGTGGGGGGGCTGTCCAGAGGGTTGGGGGATGTCCAGGGGGGTGTCCAAGGGGGTAGGGGGTGGGGGGTGGTGTCCAGGAGGGGCGGTGGCTGTCCAGAGGGGTCGGGGGGGTGTCCAGGGGGGTTTACAAGGGGGTGGGTGGCTGTGGGGGGCTGTCCAAGGGTGTGGGTGGGTGTTGGGGGTGTCCAAGGGGGTAGGGGGTGGGGGTGGTGTTTAGGAGGGGTGGGGGGGCTGTCCAGAGGGTTGGGGGGTGTACAAGCAGGTCGGGGGTGGGGGGTTGTGTCCAGGAGGGGTGGGGGTGCTTTCTAGAGGGGTCGGGGGCTGTCCAGAGGGGTCGGGGGGTGTCCAAGGTGGTGTCCAAGGGGATGGGTGGGTGTGGGGGGCTGTCCAAGGGGGTGGCGGCCTGTCCAGAGGGGTCGGTGGGGTGTCCAGGGGGGTGTCCAAGGGGGTGGATGGGTGTGGGGGGTTGTCCAAGTGGGTGGCGGCCTCTCCAGAGGGTATTTGGGGTTGTCCGGGTGGGTGGGGGGCTGCCCAGAGGGTTGGGGGATGTCCATGGGGGTGTCCAAGGGGGTAGGGGGTGGGGGGTGGTGTCCAGGAGGGGCGGGGGGGGGGGGGGGGTGTCCAGAGGGGTCAGGGGGTGTCCAGGGGGGTTTACAAGGGGGTGGGTGGGTGTGGGGGGCTGTCCAAGGGTGTGGGTGGGTGTTGGGGGTGTCCAGGGGGGTGTCCAAAGGGGTAGGGGTGGGGGTGGTGTTTAGGAGGGGTGGGGGGGCTTTCCAGAGGGTTGGGGGGTGTCCAGGGGGGTGTCCAAGCAGGTCGGGGGTGGGGGGTTGTGTCCAGGAGGGGTGGGGGTGCTTTCTAGAGGGGTCGGGGGCTGTCCAGAGGGGTCCGGGGGTGTCCAGGGTGGTGTCCAAGGGGATGGGTGGGTGTGGGGGGTTGTCCAAGGGGGTGGCGGCCTATCCAGAGGGGTCGGTGGGGTGTCCAGGGGGGTGTCCAAGGGGGTGGATGGGTGTGGGGGGGCTGTCCAAGTGGGTGGCGGCCTCTCCAGAGGGTATTTGGGGTTGTCCGGGTGGGTGGGGGGGCTGCCCAGAGGGTTGGGGGATGTCCAGGGGGTGTCCAAGGGGGTAGGGGGTGGGGGGTGGTGTCCAGGAGGGGTGGGGGGCTGTCCGGAGGGGTCGGGGGGTGTCCAGGGGGGGGGGGGGGGTTACAAGGGGGTGGGTGGGTGTGGGGGGGCTGTCCAAGGGTGTGGGTGGGTGTTGGGGGGTGTCCAGGGGGGTGTCCACGGGGGTAGGGGTGGGGGTGGTGTTTAGGAGGGGTGGGGGGGCTGTCCAGAGGGTTGGGGGTGTCCAAGGGGGTGTCCAAGCTGGTCGAGGGTGGGGGTTGTGTCCAGGAGGGGTGGGGGTGCTTTCTAGAGGGGTCGGGGGCTGTCCAGAGGGGTCGGGGGGTGTCCAGGGTGGTGTCTAAGGGGATGGGTGGGTGTGGGGGGCTGTCCAAGGGGGTGGCGGCCTGTCCAGAGGGGTCGGTGGGGTGTCCAGGGGGGTGTCCAAGGGGGTGGATGGGTGTGGGGGGCTGTCCAAGTGGGTGGCGGCCTCTCCAGAGGGTATTTGGGGTTGTCCGGGTGGGTGGGGGGGCTGTCCAGAGGGTTGGGGGATGTCCAGGGGGGTGTCCAAGGGGGTAGGGGGTGGGGGGTGGTGTCCAGGAGGGGCGGGGGGCTGTCCGGAGGGTCGGGAGGTGTCCAGGGGGGGTGTTATATCTTACTATATTTTGTTTAAAAAATAATATTCAAGCATATTTTTTTAAATACACATCGATTTGTTTTATATTTCAAAATTGTTTACATTCAAATTATGATTTTTTTCATATAAACATATATTTGTCTTATCTAAAAAATATATATATTTTTGCTATTTGTTATAGGTAATAATGAGTCGAAGTTGGATTACGGCACATCGAATGAGCAATGAATATGAGGAAGGTGTTGATGCCTTTTTGGAATTTGCTAAACAAAATGTTCCAAGTAGTGACATTTTTTTCTGTCCATGCCTGAAATGTCTGAATATGAAGAAGTTGAAAAGTAGAGAGATAAAAGATCATCTGATTTGTCATGGTTTCAATCCGAGTTACAACCCTTGGATTTGGCATGGCGAAACTGGACAGAATGTCACTGATGATAATGAATCGCAAGATGGTAACTCCAATGGAATTGAAGAAATGATTCGCGATATTGTAGCAGAACAAATTGAGATAGAACCGACAGTTGCACGTCTATATGGTGATGCCGAAAAACCATTATATCTTGGTTGTACAGATTTTACGGTTTTGTCGGCGGTGTTAAGATTGATTAACCTGAAGGCGAAACATGGATGGAGTGACAGAAGTTTTACAGAGCTGCTACAATTGATGAAAGACATTCTTCCAAAAGATAACGATCTTCGAGATTCACATTATAAGGCCAAAAAAATATTATGCCCGATGGGATTGGGATACAGGAAAATACATGCCTGTCCGAATGACTGCATTATATATAGGAAGGAATATGAATTTCCGAAAGAGTGTCCTAAATGTGGGACATCACGGAATAAGGTGAAAGAAAAATCACAAGCTGATGTAGAGATTACAAAGCTCCCTTCAAAGGTATTTTGGTATCTTTCTATAATTCCTCGTTTCAAACGTTTATTTGATAATTCACATGATGAAAAAAGGTTAATATGGCATGTTGATGAGTGGGTATGTGATGGAAAAATACGTCATCCAGCTGATTGTCCACAATGGAAGAAAATTGATGCCCAGTACCCTACATTTGGAAATGAAATTAGAAATCTGAGACTAGGCTTGTGCACAGATGGAATGAATCCATACCGAACCCTCAGTAGCACACATAGTTCATGGCCTGTTTTATTGGTAATTTACAACCTCTATCCTGAAGTTTGTATGAAGCGCAAATATGTCATGTTGAGTATCATGATCTCTGGTCCAAAGCAACCCGGCAATGATATTGATGTATACTTGTCACCGCTGATTGATGATTTGAAACTGTTATGGGCTGATGGTATTAGGGTGTATGATTCTTATAAAATGGAATATTTTCAACTGCATGCAGTGCTTCTATTCACTATAAATGACTTCCCAGCATATGGAAATTTGTCTGGATACAGTGTTAAAGGGCATAAAGCATGTCCAATTTGCGAACAACAGACGTCATATTGTCAATTGCATCATGGGAGGAAAACAGTGTACATCGGTCATCGAAAGATTTTGCCTATGGATCACCCTTATAGAAGACTAAAAAAGGCATTCAATGGCTCACAAGAATTTGATACTGCTCCAAAACCTTTATCCCCAGATTTTTATTTTGAGAGGGTAACAAACCTTGATGTGACATTGGGAAAGACACAGAAATCTGGTAATGATAGACATATTTGGAAGAAAAGGTCAATATTTTTTGAGCTACCATATTGGAGGTATCATGAAGTCAAACATAATATTGATGTCATGCACGTGGAGAAGAATATCTGTGATTCTTTGATCGGAACATTGCTAGATATTAAAGGAAAGACAAAAGATGGGTTGAATGCAAGGTTAGACCTACTATCAATGGGAATACGTTTGGAGTTAGCTCCCACTCCTAAAGGAAGACGAACATTTCTTCCCCCGGCTTGTCATACATTATCGAAGAGGGAGAAAAGTAGCTTCTGTCAGTGTATTCATGATATCAAAGTGCCTCAAGGTTATTCTTCAAATGTAAAAAAATTTGTCTCATTGAAAGACTTGAAGTTGATAGGTATGAAATCACATGATTTTCACGTCATGATGCAACAAATTCTACCAGTTGCACTGCGTGGAATATTTCCCATCTGTGTCAGAAAGACTATAATGAGGTTGTGTTATTTTTTCAATTCAATTTGTAACAAGGCGATTGATGTGAATGCTTTGAACATTTTGGAAAAGGATGCAATTTTTATACTTTGTCATTTGGAAATGTATTTTCCTCCAACTTGTTTTGATATGATGGTGCATTTAATGATTCATCTGGTTCGAGAAATAAAGCTTTGTGGACCTGTATATCTTCGTTGGATGTATCCTTTTGAAAGGTATATGAAAATAATAAAGGAATATGTTAAAAATCCATATCGACCTGAAGCCTCCATTATTGAAAAGTATATTTCTGAGGAGGTAGCAGAGTTTTGTACGAGCTACTTGGCTACGGCGCAACACATAGGTTTGCCTCCATCTCGCCATGAACGGGTTAATAATGAGGGAAAGGGGATTCGTGGCTTGAAAGTCAAATCACTGTCAGCTGAACATATGAAGAAGTTAGAATCATACATCTTGAATAACATAGCTGATGTTCAACCGTATATCACATTGCATATTAATGAGTTGAAACAATGTCATCCAAAGAAGAAAGAAATGTGGATTTTGAATGAGCACAAAAAAACTTTTTTGCCATGGTTTAAAAAGACCTTGCTTGGTAGATCAGATGTATCAGAGACATTAAAATGGATACTGGGTGGTCCATCTTTAAATGTGATAACATGCTCTGCTTATGACATTAATGGCTATACATTTCATACGAAAGCTCAGGACAACAGAAGTGCAGTTCAGAATAGTGGTGTATTGTTGTTTGCAGAAGCAATGCATTTTTCGAGTGCTAAGGACAGAAACCCAATTTCGACATCAAGTGCATATTATGGAGTGATTGAAGACATATGGGAGGCTGATTACTTTAAAATTAAAGTTCTTGTTTTTAACTGTAAATGGTTTATCGATAACAACAGTGTCAGACACGATGAATTTGGAATGACACTTGTTAATCTGAATAGATTGGAAGACACAGCTGATTCTTTTATAATGGAAACACATGCCAAACAAATTTTCTATGTAGTAGATCAATCAGATATGCAGTGGGCTGTTGTTTTACAAGGGAAAAACAATATGTTGGTGAGGATGAATTTGATGAAGATGCTGATTTATGTGAGATCCCTACTTCCATGGAAAGATTAACAGAACATAATGATGAGTATGTTGAAGACATGGTTTGTGCCATAAGGAACGATCACGACGAAGGAATTTGGGAAAACAATCCAACTGTACATTCCTAAAATTACAGGTAACACATGTTTATTTCTTGTTTACATTTAGTTTTTTCATATAATGTTAGATATTGTAAATTTTTTACTTATTAAAACATGTATCAAACCAAAACGATAAAACAATAAAAACCGTAAAGAGGAGAAGTCCTGGGCGCACCGGCTGGCCGGTGGTGGAGCACCGGTCGGCCGGTGGTCCAGAGCAAAGCTTTGTCTGGTCCACCGGTCGGCCGGTGGTCCAGAGAAAAGCTTTGTCTGGTCCACCGGCCGGCCGGTGGTGATCCAGCGGCCGGCCGGTGGACCAGACAGGAAGTCTCTGTCTGGTCCAGTGGCCGGTCGGTGGTGAGCCAGCAGTCGGCCGGTGGCACCAGGTAGTGGGCAAGTCTATTGCCTGGGTCCTCCGGCTGGCCGGTGAGCTCACACCGGCTGACCGGTGGACTCAGTGAGTCCACTTTTCAGCTTTCTTGGGCCAACTCCTTGGCAACCTTTTGCCTGTGTTTACCATGTTTATCATTGTTTAACATGCTTACCATATTACCAATGTTTACTATTATGTAATTTAGTACACTTTTCTATTTTCTGATTAATTAGTATTACAATATTTGAATTTGTATATTTGTGAACTAATGTTTGTTTTTTGATTTGAAGGAAAATGACAGATCAATCAGTTGATCAGCCACATGATTCTGGAGATGAGCATATTGGTCATACATCTGGGGAGGAACATTCACATGCTCCTATTACGAAAAAGAGTTCAAAGGTTGGTAAGTGTGGGTGGACACGTTTAACAAAATTATCACTTGCCCGTACGAAGGAGGAGAGGATAGTCGTGGAGTTTGATGATGATGATCTTCCTAGAGGTCCAAATGCTAAAGATTTTAAGGGTTTTGTAGCAACTCAGGCTAAGAGCAAAGTAAGCATTCTCTATGATGATTGGAGAAGTGTGGATAAGGCGATAATTTCTCAGCTGTGGGAGACCATTTTGGTAAGATATTTTTCTATTATTTGACTTTTCTTTAAATGTTTCTAGTATATATAATATTTTTAACCTCTTTTTTATCAGATGACATTTGATATTCCTGACACTGGAGGAGTCAGGAAGAAGTGCTTATCGTTGGCTGCTAGGAGATGGAGGGATTTCAAATCAACCCTCTCATCTGATTTCATTTATGGTCATAGGAGTCGTGGGAATCCATGTCGTATGTATCCTTTTATACATGAAGACACATGGAGACAATTTTTTGAAAGTAGAAGAAAAGAATCATTTTTGGTAAGGGCAATGTAAACTTTTATAAGCTTTCTTATATAAATGATCTTATTATTGTTTTGTTAATGATTACTTATTCTTAATTTACAGAAAACAAGGATAGATCATCAAGAGATCCAATCTAAAAATGTATACCCTCATAGTTTATCTCGGGGAGGGTATGCATTATTGGAAGAACAAATGATGGCAGAAAAATTTCAACAACTAAGAGATGAGTCTTCAAGCTCTGGAGAGGTGGCCCCTCCATCCCCTCCATCTAGACATGAGAAATGGAAAAGAGCTTGGAAGGGCAAAAAAGGACAATATCTTTCGGAAGAATCGAGACTCATAGTTGAGATGATTGTAAGATATCTATTTTATTTATTTAAGTTTACTATTTTCGTCATATATTTCCAATCATTATAGAAATGTTCAATTAATTATTACAGGACTCTCTTGAGGAGCAGAGTTCACAGGGGACATTTACACCATCTGGGAGGGAAGATATTTTATCTGTGGCATTGGGAAAGCCCGAACATCCTGGTCGTGTAAGAGGATATCTGGCAGGTGTATCGGTAAGAAAAGTGTTGCCACGTTCCTCAACTTCTAACATTGAGGGAGTTTATAAAAAAAATAGAATCCTTGGAGGCTGAAGTCCATAATATTAATGCGACAATGGAGGACAAGATTAGAGCATCGGTGCAGTTTATGTTTGAAGACTTGCAAAGACAATTTCAGGGTGCAGCTCCCACTCCACCTCTCTCAGTAGCTCCCACTCCCCCACCTCAGCCTGCGGACCCCATTTTTGATCCTCCTCCTCCGCCGCAGCTACCTACTTATTGTGAGTTGTATGTTGATGATCCTAAACATCGTATAGTTGCATATGGGATGGTATATTGTATAGGAGATACAGTTCATCATCAACAGTTAGAGGTAGAGAATCAGAGGGTCACTGTACAGGATATTATAGATAGATCAGCTCGGATACCATTACCTACAGATGAGGTGACGACAGTTGGACATAGTATCGGCCATTTTTTACTTTGGTCATCCAGACTTCTTCGACTCATTACCATAGAGGTATGGATGTTATATCTTTTATTTTATATTTTTATTAATGTTTTATCATTTGAAAACTAATATATTTTTCAATTTATTTTTACAGGAATAATTCAAAGGTAAAGAAATACTGTATAGACAACAACAAAGACAGATAGCTATGACATCAGATGCAGATACTAGCAGTCTTGAAAAATTGTCAAGATATTCAAATTTGTTGGCGGATCATTATGACTTTACAATGGAATCTCATGTCAGTGGATGTGAACTAAGTGTGGGGATTATGAAAACTGATATCATGGAGTTTTTCACTGGAGATAAGTTGGGCATCAACGTGGTGCAAATTTTTATCATGTAAGTCTTAACACCTT
The DNA here is from genome assembly GCA_963277665.1 of Viscum album. Lineage (NCBI taxonomy): Eukaryota > Viridiplantae > Streptophyta > Magnoliopsida > Santalales > Viscaceae > Viscum > Viscum album. Next base: position 1,232,947,333 of record OY728148.1, on the reverse strand, counting down.
TTCCTTGCGTTATATTTATTAAAAATGTATAATTATGTCTGCTTTGTATTAGGTATCTGTATAAAATTTGTGAGAGGAATGAGCTGACATATGTATATGGATTCGTGGACCCACAATTGATTTCCCCTGAAGCATGTGCATTGGATGAGGAACAAAGAATGCTTTATATTGCTGATAGATTTGAAAAGAATGTAATCACACAGTGTTGGATGATGCCTTTTTGTGAGAGGTATGAAACACATCCCTCTCAAAGAGTTAATTATCTTTTAACATAAAAAACCACTAACATTAAATTTCCTTTTATCAGGGATCATTGGATGTTAGGGGTTTTTTGCCCTAGGGAGAAAACACTTTATTGGATATGCTCTCTCCATGATGATGTGCGAGAAAGTTTTAAGAATATATTGGAAACGTAAGTTTCAATTTCACAATAGTTTTATATATTATAATGAATTTTAAATTTACCCCATTCGTATTATTTTCTAACAGGGCATGGGTCCACTTTCCAAAAAGCGCAAAGAAAAGGAATTTCAAGATCAAATATGTACATGCGAAGGTAAATATCCATTTATAATTTGTACATTTTGATTTATTACATAAAAATAATATATTGAATTTACACTCATTCAAACAGAAATGTCATGAGAAACAAGGAATCATCGAATGCGGATATTACATGTTAAGATTTATGTATGAAATAATAACAACTGGGACAGTTCTGAGTTTTGACCTGGTAAGATTTCCTCTTTCTCATAATATTTCAATTTGATTTATTCATTATACACGTTGACTACTATCCTTTTCCTTTGTAGATTTTTGATGACCCTCAACCCTTTACTGCTGAAGATATCAAACACTTACAAGTGGAGTGGTCAAATTATTTTACAGGTTTGATTGACTTTTAGTTGTTTGTAATGTAAAATGTAATTTTGAATATTGTCAATGTAATTGTGTATTTCGTAGTCATTTAGGTTGGATTTAGTTTTTTTTGAAGTTGACAGTGTAAGTTTTGAATGTTATATAAGTGAATGTTTAATTTTTCTCTACTTCTTGTTTTGGTCTACTGTTGATGGTTTTTGTGGTCTGGATTTTGGTATGGGGGGAGAGGTTCCAAGGGGGTGGGTGGGTGTTTGGGGGGTGTCCAAGGGATATGGGAGGGGTGTCCAAGGTGTGTTTGGGGCTGTCCTAGGGGTCGGGGGGTGTAAATGAGGGTGGGGGTGTCCAAGGGGTGGGGGGTGTCCAAGGGATATGGGAGGGGTGTCCAAGGTGTGTTTGGGGCTGTCCAAGGAGTCGGTTGGGTGTAAATGAGGGTGGGGGGGGGGGGGGGTTGTCCAAGGGGTGGGGGGTGTCCAAGTGGTGGGGGGTGTCCAAGGGATATAGTAGGGGTGTCCAAGGGGTGTTTGGGGCTGTCCAAGGGGATGGGGGGTTTCCAAGGGGTAGGGGGGTTTCCAAGGGGTCGGGGGGGGGGGGGGGGTGTCCAGGGGGTGGGGGGGCTGTCCAAGGGGTGGGGGGTGTCCAAGGGGTGGGGGGTGTCCAAGGGATATGGGAGGGGTGTCCAAGGGGTGTTTGGGGCTGTCCTAGTGTTCGGGGGGGGGGGGGTGTAAATGAGGGTGGGGGCTGTCGAAGGGGTGGGGGTGTCCAAGGGGTGGGGGGTGTCCAAGGGATATGGGAGTGGTGTCCAAGGTGTCTGGGAGTTCTGTCCAAGGGGCCGGTTGGGTGTAAATGAGGGTGGGGGGGCTGCCAAGGGGTGGGGGGTGTCCAAGGGGTGGGGGGTGTCCAAGGGATATGGGAGGGGTGTCCAAGGTGTGTTTGGGGATGTCCTAGGGGTCGGGGGGGGGGTGTAAATGAGGGTGGGGGTGTCCAAGGGGTCTGGGAGGGCTGTCAAGGTGTGGGGGGTGTCCAATGGGTGTTTGAGGCTGTACTAGGGGTCTTGGGGGTGTAAATGAGGGTGGGGGGTTTTCCAAGGGGTGGGGGTGTCCAAGGGGTGGGGGTGTCCAAGGGATATGGGAGGGGTGTCCAATGGGTGTTTGAGGTTGTACTAGGGGTCGTGGGGGTGTAAATGAGGGTGGGGGGGCTGTCCAAGGGGTGGGGGAGGGATCCAAGGGTTGTGGTAGGGCTCCAATGTGGTGGGGGAGGGCTGGCCAGGTTGTTAGGTGGGTATAGATGAGGGTGGGGTTCAGTTGGGGCTTGGGGGAGGGCTGGCATGGTTATTTCTGTTGTTTGGTTTCTGGTTGCTTTTTTGGTGAGAGCAATGCAATTATTTTTAAAAAAAAATATCGCTTTCACGTCGGTTATTTTATAATCGACGTGGTAAATAAATCGGTAGGGGTTTATCACGTCGGTTTTCTCGAGAACCGACGTGCTAAACCGTTCCCGGGCCTTTTATCACGTCGGTTCTTAATATAACCGACGTGCTAAAAGTCCTGGGAATCGATTTACCACGTCGGTTATTGGATAACCGACGTGCTAAAACGTTTCCCAGGCCTTTTTATCACGTCGGTTATTTAAGAAACCGACGTGATAATAGGCTCGGGGAAGGGTTAATCACGTCGGTTATGTCATAACCGACGTGATAAACGATATCCCAGGCGTTTTATCACGTCGGTTTAGAAAATAACCGACGTGATAAACCCCCCCCCCCCCCCCCCCCGCGCATATTTATCACGTCGGTTATTATATGAACCGACGTGATAAACACCGTGATGTTAGGGATGTTACGTCGGGTTTTAAATAACCGACGTAAAAAACGTTATTTATAACGTCGCCCGTATTAACGTCGCCTAAAAACCGACGTAAATAATGAAAAATAACCGACGTAAAAAATGTTTTCTGTACTAGTGGCACACCTCCCTCCTTGTACGCGGCAGAAAGACGTGCGACCATCCCCGCTACATCGCCAGCATCTTCCATTCCGGTGGGCACGCCGTTGGTGCGCGACGACATCACGTGCCGAAGGTTGCTGCCCGCGGTGAAAATAAAGACGAACACAATCATTTCTCGGTAACCCATTGTTATTTCACATGACAAATCATTTTATTACTGTGTTTATTATTTCAGTTGTGATGTTGGGGTAATCTTCCTAGTGTCGAGATGTTGGTTGAGTAATTAAAATTATTGTGCATTCCATGCAACATATTGTTTGATGATTAATTGTCAATTAAATTTATTTTAATTGAATTTTTATCTGTTTAAATTATTTTTTCACTGAATTAATTGATGAAATTGAAACTGGCCCTTTTAATTAAAAGTCAACGCGATGGTCTGAGAGAGTAAGCAGTGTAGACCGATGGTAAGTGCAAATTGGTGACATAACTTTGTGAGATACGGGTTGTGTCATTTCGCCGTATAGTTCGGGACTTGAACTAATTTCCTAATTTATTTATGAAACCAGAGAACAGGACATTAAATAAATTAGGAATTTTAAATTGAGCATCTAAAAAATGCTTATATTTTTGGGACTGGAGATAACTAAACAGAATAAATATTTGATCACATAAAAGAATATTTTTCATGTCTGTGTGATAATTTAATTGTGACACCAGCATCCCCGATACATTTTGTTGATTTATAGTCCATCATCATTCTCATTTACAATTTTATTTTTATCTTTTTTCTTCTCACCTTTTAGTTTAATTAAAAATAAAAAAAAGAAAACTCAAAAATAGGAATCCCCTCAAACCGTTTCCGTCTAAAAATTGTCCAACAAAATATTTTTAGTGAACTAGATTATTTTCTCTCTATGGTTCGACCCTGCTCACCACTTTTAGTGTAGCCAGTAGGTTATAAAACTTTGCTAATTGGACACACTGTGATGCGCGTACCAATAGGTCAAGGTGATACTACTAAATCTATCATACATGAAAAATAATAATTCATATAACTATACCTCTATAGAATAGTTGATCGATAGGACACCGTTCCGATCCTCTCCACAATCTCAAATGGCCTTGTATACCTGGGAAATAATTTTCTCTTCTCCCAAATCTGGTAATGACCCAATCTTGGTGAAACATGAAGGAACACGTGATATCCCACTACAAACACAATATGTCTACAACATCGAAAATCATATCACTTATATTAACTTTGGGCCACATTTATATGATTTCAAATCAACTAAACATGCTTTGATGTATCAAGGGTGATACTTGGTCCCAAAAAAATTGATTCCTCCACTTTTATCCATTATAAGGTTAATCTACATGGCCTAAAATAGATGACCTTGTATGGTTCCATATGAATAATTTCCTGATAACTATTGTTATAAGCGAACTCAATGAGTGCTATGTGTTTCTCACAAGATTCACCAAAGTCGTGGACACATTCCCTCAACATGTACTCTAATACCTTGATAGTACATTATGATTTCCCATCTATCTTCACCTAGAATGTAATAAAAAACAGGATTACCAAGCACCAACTACAACCCTTAACAGAATAATGATGTAAAACAAGGGTCCTAATATGATACTATAATTTGTAGAATCATATATAAACTTACCATTTCCTGAACATACAAGTCACCCAACTAGTCGATGGTGAATGTTTTGCAAATTCAAAAGAAATGTACAACCTCTTTCAACTAATCTAACATTCCCCAAATCTAGTCTTTTTTATAAGAAATCCTCAATATACCTAAAACCAAATCCATGGTAACATCGTACCATGACCATTATAGAATATGAAATGACTATAAATTTCTACAAGGTCATTGATGGTCATATTTCACCTATTAATAGGTGTGGAATTGTGAAACAAAACATAAAACCTCCTTTTTCATTCCCTACCACCAATATTGTCCAAACAAATCATGGTACAAGTTGATCAAACCTGGGAACACCATCCAATTTAATGAATAAAAATAATGCATCATTTATTATATTATATAAGTATGAACAACAACATATCCATGAATGTGAACAATATCATTGTTAATAATAGTCTAATCGAAAGGTGGGTCTTGAACATCAACAACTTCTCTCAAAGCAAGAAACTAAAAAATCACACTATCTCCACTTAAAATAGATTAAATGGGAGTGTTAAATAGATTAAGACATGATTTTCATCATCTCATTCTCCTAATTAACACCTATATGCATCTCATAAAACAAATCTATCATCTTTCACTCAGATATAGAGTCCTAAACTACCTGAGTCTGCATCTTACAAATCAACACATAAACAACATTATTTCCCTTTCATGATGTATATGATATCTTGAAATAAAATTATTTCACATAATCAACCCATATTCACTTTTTTATTTAAATCACACAGAGAAAATATTTTTTTTCTCTTTTGATCAGTATAAATAATTAAATTCTCACCCAAAAGAAAATACCAGTAGCAATTCAAATAAAAAAACAACAACTGACAAATCAAGATCATTCATTTAAAAGTTAAATTCATGTGGCCTCAAATTTCATGATTTTTATTCCATTACCCAATATCCCTTATTTATTAATGTACCATGTCTAATCCCATATTTTTCAGAAATCTATGTATACTCCTTACCTAACTCGTGCAAGATCAAGATTAGTGTAGTGGTAAAATGATTCTTCAACCCTTGGAATAAATAATAATGTTCTTCGTACCACTAAAAATTGACAAAATTCTTGGTCACGACTGAAATTGAGAATTATAAGTAAGAAAATTCTTTGATGACCATTCAATAATAACCCTCTAAATCCTGTAATCTTTTGATAACAAAAACATTCTAAGGATGCTTCCAAGAAACAACTACCTAGAACTTCTTGAGGTCTATTGAAACACCTTTTTCTATGACGATGTGACCCAATAAATGTTCCTTATCAATATAGAAATAAAACCTAGATATATTTGTGTAAAGATGATGCTTTGTTAGTCAACTTAGGGCACTGTCAAGATGTGGGGAATAATCATCGCACATCTAGGAGTACACCCAGATGACATCCACAAATACATCCCACAAAATGATCTTGGTATGAGTGATATATATTGTTCATCAAGTCCATAAACATGTTAGGGGTGTTCCTCAACTTGAATGAAATTACAAAAAATTCATAAAACACATTTTAACTTCTAGAAGAAGTTTGTGTTATATCAAAAGGTATCACCCTCAATAGATGATACCCTAACCTCATATTTATCTCATAGAACATGATGACACCCCTCAGTTGGTCGAAGATATTTCCAATCCAAATTAGAGGACGTCAGTTCTTAACCATAATCTTAATAAACTTATGGTAATCAACACCAAAACACAATATTCTACGATCCTTCTTAGAAAAAAATATGGGAGATCCCCAATTTTAATACATAGATAGACAAACGCTTCATCCTCCAACTCACCCAACTCAGTCTTAAGATCCTAAAGTTATTCTATTTACATTTGATAAGGTTGAATATAAATAAATTCAGCTCCATGTATCAAATAAATCATGAACTCAACCACTCTATCTATTACAATCCTTTAAAAATCATAAGAAATCAAATCCTAAAATTAATCCAGAACTAGAGGGAATACATCATGGTCTACTCCATCATTATCCTGAAAAATAATCACAACCTAGTCTATGATATCACCCATTTTTAGAAGACCTTTTCTTGCACATCCCTCCGTGATATCATAATCCCCACAATTAACATAAGTGTCCCCTTCAAGAAACATGAAACTAACTATCTTATAGTAGAAATCGTTGTGATCATGGTACATAACCAACCATTCCATCACTGGTATCTAGTTATAAAATTTCTTCTTAATAATTTACAAATCCCAAAGGATATGTTATCCACCAACCAAAAGGGAACACTCATTACAAAGGGGGATACCCTCAAACCAAAGCCCTTAGGGTTTCTCAATTAACATTTCTCTAAACATATACTAGAATTCTAGACTGAAATATCTTATAACTGTGTAAGATATAAAATAATATGAGGGTCCTATGTCAAATATGGAACTATCAAGCTTAGAAGATGTAATAATCATACCTCGAATAGTCTACAGTCTACCATCACCATTGATGGGTGTAGGCTGAACTACTAGCAACTAGCATGTCCCTCTATCGTGAACTCGTAACTATTCCCCATGCGCTACACTAACCTATTGACAAATAATATCTTTCATTAAAGAACCAAATACACCACCCCGACTGTATGAGTTGTAAACCTAAAACTACCATTATATTACAGAGTAGTAGTCCCCCTTCTGACACTCTACATTGATCTAGCTCTGTAATCACTACCCACTTTCCAAGGGAGCCTATATAACCTCTATACATGTCCCATCCTTTAACATGCATGGAACTCAATTAGTAGTTGGAAGCATTCAATTTCCATGTTTCCTGGCCTGTGAACTGATATAAGAACACCCAATACCTACCCTAAGAAGCTAATCTTATCCCCTAGATACTTTATCCTCACCACCCTATTTGAATATCTCAAAAAACAAACTTCATACTATTAGAATTTGCACCACTAAACCATCCATTTAGAACCACATTTCAACCACTATATGTCTCTATCAGATTACCCTCCTTAATAGGGGAATGATCCACCACCTCAATAAACTTGATTAAATTGATGATATTCACCTGGGACATGATCTCACATCTATTTATATCCTAAAACCATCTCACTGTTTAAGTATCATCCAATTTAAATACTGGAAGAAAAGTCAATAAGTTTTTTAAGTGGTTTGCATAATCCATCATAGACATAGTCCCCTGAGTCAACCTTATTAATTATATAGTTCTCACATATCTCAAATTCCCATGATATAAATATTCCGTAAAATTTTCCTACAAATCCTTTCAAAACATACCATCTACCTACTGAGTTTGAGCCCGTAAATACCTATTGTGATTCCCTAGTCCACATAATATATATACTACCAACATGGATGTCTTCTCTAGAGGAGTATATATGTGATATATAATCATATATATGGTCTTGATCTAGAGCATAGAAACCACAGGTCCACCCTCTTCCACAATATTTAAAGAATGTTGTAGTAGAAACTCTCTCTTAAGATCAATTGTAACACCCCAGGTAAATAAAGAATATGACATTTTCATATTTATCCATATTTGTGAATAAAATATTGATATGACTTTAAAGGGGACTTTGTGCTCGATGGCGTACCCAACACGCAACAACGAGTTTCTTGGGAATCTTACGTTGCACTCTAATGATAAAATAATATTATTTTAAATGGTAGTTAACATGTAGCCGTTGTAATGGTGGGAATGGATAGAAATAAATAAAATATGATTATATATGTTTTTAAATGTTTTTACATTTATACAATAAAAGATAAAGTCTTAAAATATGGAAAGAATTCAATTTTAGGCGTATATGCCCTAGTTTTCCCTAAAGGTTCACTTGTCGTCTTTTGATGGCGAACCGTCATTAAATATAGTTTTAATCACTATTATACATTATTTTGGACCAAATAAAACTCTTATTAAGAATCAGGACATCAAATTTTACTTTGTGTAATTTTTTTGGTATTTTTCCGATAAAGATCATTTTTTAATGAATAGTGTAAAATGTTGTGTTTTAATTCAAAACCTCTTTTTAATCTAATTTATTTATATGATTAGATAATATTTTGAATTGGTTTTAAAGTGAAATTAGAAAATATTTTTACCATTAAATCCAATAGTGGTCGTTCGAATTAATTTCACTTTGAAATCGGACTTAAACTAGTGTCAATCTTTTGATACTTATTGTTTCATAAAAACACGCTATTTGTCATGACAGCGGGAATTAATTATGAAATTAATTAATGTGACTTATATGTTTTGAATTTTGTAAAACGGACTTCATTTTTGAATTCAGAATATCAAGTATATCTTAGGGTGAATTTTTGGGATTTTTCTAAAAAACTTCAATTTTTGATGAATAGTGAAACCACTAAGTGGTACTTATAAAAACTGATTTTTCCGTTTAAATGGAATTTTTCCATCTTTGTGTTTTTAATTTCAAAAATCCGACATACATGGTTTTCATTAAGAAGTAAAATGTGGTTCAATGGGATAAAAATAATTTTTTGGTGAATAGTAACTTATTAAGTTTTTAATCGCGATTAGTGGTAATTAATGTAGTTTAAAGTAAAAATGATATTATAAGAATGTGAAAACACCATGACACTTGTCCTACACCTATTGGGTGAGTCATGGACGACCAAGACAAGCCATGGGCCAACTTGGGGACCCCATGGAGCCACTTTAGTTGGAAAATGGCAATAATATATTTTTATTTAATGTTAAAATTAAATTGACACAAACATGAGTTGTTTTACTAAAACAGTTTTTAAGTAGGGTTACACAAGTCCAAATTTTGATTATAAATAGTAATTGGAAAGATAAAAATATTTCCTACATCATAGTAGTTTTTTTATAATTTTTAGACATTAAATAAATTAAATTATTTATGACATAATAATGATGCAGTGGTGACATCATTATTTGACGATTTAAATAAAATGGAAAGATAACGTAAAATCTATAAACTACACATGTCCAAAACTTATTGGATGGGTGGATTTCGAACCCGTATCACCTTATCCACGAAGTATATAAATGTGGGACCTTTTAAAACTGAAACACATTTTCAAATAAAGTAATATTTCTTACTTTTCAAAAGTGCCCCTCCCCTCCTCTTATAAAAGGCCCCCACCTCTACCTCATTTCACACACTCCTCAAGCCTTTGGCTCGGCCAAACCCTGCCCATTTACTCTCTCCACATCCCTCTCCTCATCCTAGAGGATTCCTTTTGGACAGAATCCTTTCAAAGGAAGCCTTTAGGCTCAAATCAAAAGGAGTTACACTTTTAAAGGTAATTTATTCTCTCATGTTCATTTGTTTTATTTTGCTTCTCCAACCCCCTAAACTCTTTTTATTTACTTCTTTTGTAACAACACCAGTATCTTCAATATACTAGGATGTTGTTATAAGATTTATTTGAGCTACACTCTCACACAACTACATAAAATGGTTAAAGAACATACGGTTTTCGTGGATGGCGAAATTCTACCTCCCGAAATGATGATTGTTCAATACTCATTTAACACCTTCAAAGGTGGCCATTATTATGTCACTATTTTTATATATGATATATAATATGTTAATGTTTTACTTATGCTTCTATATTTTTTATTTGTGTCTTACCTTTATGGCTTCCATTATGGGTATACGCGATATCTTCATTTAAGGAAGTGCGGACTACCGCCCCCTCAAAGTGATTTGATTCGTTAAATACCATATGTGGGACGTATAAAAGATGGAACTATGATATTATATATGATATTATACTGGAATTATAATATACCTTTATATCATTATTATTTCATTCAATAAAATATGAAATAGAAATGATAGTAGCGTTCATGCGTACGTACGGCTTACCGTCTCCATGAACGGTGCATTTCATTTCTTACCTCTAAATGATTATGTAATGTTATAAATGCATGCATGTACTGGATATATATGACATATATTATATCTAAATCATGAATACAATACTGGATATAATAAACATTTGGCCACACGAACAACATGTAATTGTAAGAAGTCCACTTTCGACTTAAGAACCAAATATCGACAAAACAATCATTATTAACTTAAAGATTACATATTATTTATAACATGGTAATAAGTGATATAAAAGGAATAATGAACTTGAAAAAGGTTCTTAATGAAGTAGAAATTAACTCAAGTTTATTATTCAGGAGATTAAAGAACGATCGAGTCAAGTCGGACCCGAGGTAAGGGATCCTACTCCTCTCTTTCTTTTTAAGTACACACTTTTATGTCATTCCTTTTAAAGATCATCTTTCTTGTTATTGGGATGATATTTTATATTACACTAACTGTAATTTTTATGTTCATGTGATGAGAGACCCTATTCTCTCTCATCAATCCATTTTGGATGTTTTGATTGGCGCCGTTAGGCTGCCGAACTTTCGTAAGAGATCTAACCTCTCTCTTTCTTTTTAAGTACTCTCTTTTATGTCACTTCTTTTAAGCTCCTATTTGTAATGTTCGGGGATTTTCTTTTATATTCCTATTGATTTAAATTTTATTGTAATGTGATGAGATACCCTATTTTATCTCATCAATCCATATTCGGAAGTTTTATGTGGCGCCGTTAGGCTGCCGAGTTTTCGTAAGGGATTTTTCATCTCACTTTTATTCTCGTGAGATTTATGGTACATTTGCCACAAATTACATTGAGTGGTGTATGTACTGCCCATTATTCTACTATTTGTGTAATATAATTTCGTTTATGAGTATTTACATCAATGATCTATTGTCCTTCTTTCATGGGGTGTATGTTTTGAAAGATACCCAAGTCGGTAAGGGAACCTTTCACCCTCCTCTTTTTTTAAAAGACCTCTTTTGTTGGGTCTTTTAATTTACATATTGTTATGTTGGGATATGTTCTCATATACCCTTATTAATGTAAATTTTATGCTCAAGTGATGAGATACACTTTTTATCTCTCATCAACTCATTTTGATGTGATGCCGTTAGGCTGTCAAGGGAACTTTTTAACCCAATTTTGATTTCTTTGGGTTCAATATGTAGTCATTGAATATGTCATCCATTGAATATGTGTGAATGGAATTTTATTGTTTTACACTTAATATACACTTATATTGGGTGTATTTATATTTGTCACACATATTTTTGAGATTGATTTGTCCTTAATTTAAGGATATCTTCTTTATAAGGGATTTCATCACATTTGACATTTCTATTGAGGGTTCATTGTTGTTATCCACCAATTCACTCTTATATGGTGTATATACTGTCCTTTGGAGTATTATATCATGAATCCATTTATTCTCATGATATTATAAAGTTCTAACTAAATTTTATTCCTCAATTATTGTATTCAAGTGTCACAAATTTTGGTAAAACCCCTTTAACCAAAATATCGTTTTAAATGTTTTAATTATTTATTCTTATTAATATCCATGTTTTCAAAATGGTTTTAAGGATTTATTTATATGGATATTAATGGTTTAAAATTTTAAGCTTTAAGGTGGTATGGGACACTTTGATTCAAAAATCTCTTTATTAAATGTTTTAAATGGTTTTGAAATGGGTTTTTAATGGATTCATTATTTGAATATCCTAAAATGTTATATTGTGATTGAAATGTGGAAATGTTATGTTTCCTTTATTCATGTTTTATGTGATACGATTATGTTATGGTTCTTGGGCATTGTTATGAAGAACGGGTGGTTCCGTGATAAAATAAGGGCGGTTGAGCCCGATATAGCTCTCCAATGCATTGGGTAACGCGAAGGAGTGAAACATTAAGGTTTCTCCGAAGAGATTTAGGGAATATACTATGATGGGTATTCCAAACGTAACCAAGAGGGTTACTCCCCACGTAAGAATGTTATGAATGCCTCAAGTTACCTTTATGTCTTATGTTTTCAATGATTTATTCATGGTTTGATGAGGTATGTTAAAGTGCCTATGTTTTATGGGTAAAGTATGATTTCATTCTTATGTATATATGAACTCATGTTTCCTTTCCATATTTTTATAACCCTTTCTGAGCTTTTTATGCTCATCACAAGTTTTTGAAATGTTTTTCACAGGTCAAGGGAAAGTTACATGATGTGATGATAGTGTCAAGGATGTGTCAAGAAGGAATCTGTGTTATATTTTAAATATGTTTCCGTTGATGGGAATAATGAATACTGTATTTTATGTAACCACTTTGTTTAAATGTGGAATGTAATGCAAGTTCCGTGATCTAATTCTCTAAAACTCTAAACCTGAAAAGATCCTCAATGTGTAATCTTGTAATAACTCAATATTAAGTAAGGTTTACGGCTGGGGCCTTATAGTTGGTATCAAAGGTCGGTTTAGATAACTTTAGAGGTTAGGGTATTCTTTAAGCATAAGTGGCATTACCATAATGGTTAGGATTTCAGAAAGAGTCCTAGTTTTAGATAAAGTGAATAAGTAAGTATATATTAGTGTTTATCTTACTCATTAGTACATGATGGTTTTTTTTTGATATACTCACACTGACCTTTTTGGTTTTAGTAAATGGCTGGATCTAGCAGGCACCAAAGTAACAGTGGATGTGAAGGAAACTGTGACAGTTTTTTGAGCAAGCAACTGAATGATATGGGAGCTGCAATGAGAACTCTTGTGATTATCCTCAACCAACTATCTGGAGTCATGATTGACCACCTAAACCTTGGAGATTTCTCTAAGACGTCATATATGCAAGAAACAAATCCCTACGGAAGTACAGGTAATAATCATAAAGATAAGTGTGTTAAAAAACCTATGTGTCAATGATGTGGAAAGAAACACCTAGAAAAAGGTTTCAAAGGGACAGAAATATGCTATAGATGTGGAAATGAAGGTCATAAATCAAGAACATGCCATGGAAAAGGAAAGCATCCATTTGACTCGAGGAAAGGGAAAGAAGTTCTTTTTGAGGGATCAATTGAATGTTTTAAATGTGGTGTGCATGGTCATTATGCAAACACATGTCCTATGAAGAAGTTTCGTGAATGGGGTCACCAAGAGCATACCAATATTCGTTTACCAATACCTAATGCCATTCCGATTGAGGATGAAGAAACTGACAATGACCAATCAAAGGTATGTACTATTTCCTGACTATTGTTTTCCTATTTTGGAATCTTAGGATATGATTCATGATTTTTTTTGTAGGAAAGAGGTATTTCGGAATAAGTTGGAAAGGAATGGATAATGGATCATGAAGAATGTTGAATGAGTAAGATGTCAACATATAAGGGCTTCAAGAGTTATGGTGAAATTCTTAAGAGTATTAAGACTCTTTTGATGATGGGGTTACATTAGAAGACTTTTTATATTATGTGTAACCCTGATGTTTAATATAGTCAAATTTTATTCAAGTAATAGTTATCTTTTCTTTTGTGGACATATTTATAAAGAACCATTTGGGTTTATATGATCCTTACTTTTGAGGTAATTATGGGTTACTATATGTTATGATGGAAAATGAAAGGCATGAGATAAACTTGAGGTGAAAATATGTTATGATAATCTTTGAAGGTTTTATCTCTTTTTGGGGAATGTTTTAAGAATTATATAGTTTTAGAAAAAGGACAACACGCAGACTGTGTGACTACCCGTCGCGTCGGACAAAGCTGCGGGAATCGAACCCACAACCAAAGTGCGACCGGTATTAATCTCCTACCACTGGACTACGTGAAGTCCCTGGTTAGTTTGACTGTTTATTTTTAGTTATATGATTTTATGAATTAAGAGTAAGTTTATTTTGGGTTATTTATGAAAATGATTAACCTATCATAGAGGATATGTGATTAGGTTAATTACTTTTCAATACGAGACTTTAGGAGCAACTAATGTTGTTTGGAGATAAATGTTACAATTTAACATGGAAGACTATGTGACTAAATCCTTCAAATATTTAGGTTTCAATCTTAGATTGGTTTACTTTGAAGAATTTTATGGAAAAATTGATTATATAATGGTCCTCGTTGAACTTTGGGTTTTATTGGACAAATTTTGGAGGTTAAGAATAGATTTTCTTTTTATAAAGGGTTATCCTTTTCTGGATTATCTGATCTTGTACTAACCTTTTGGTTTTGGTTTTGGTTAAAGCCTAAAGAAATGGGAAGTATATAGTTCTCTTTTTTGGATTAGGTGATTCTCTAGAAGTTGATTATAGTACTCTTAATGCGAACAAGTCTCCCTAAATACTCGTCTTTTGGAAAAAATATGAGTTTGATTAAGGAATATAGTAAAAGTTGAAAGTCAACATGATAAGTGATTATGTTTCCTTATGAATAAATTCCTCAATAAAAAGTAACTTAAAACAAAAATGTTGTCTATTAACTTTTCCTACTGGGGAACCCAACACCGTTTAACCCATCACAAGTTTGTGATTTTCTCATTGTTAACTTTCTTCTAAACATGTTTTCTATCACTCTCCATCAGAACATGACCCTATGTTTTCTCCTCCATGTCCATGTTTTCCTACATGGAGTCCTAGTATGGGTTAACTCGGGTGACCTTTGTACTTATCTTCCTTTATTTTAAAGTGGTTGTTTTACCGACTCTTGTTCCGATGTGGGACTTTCAAGGATGTTT
Source organism: Viscum album (assembly GCA_963277665.1). NCBI lineage: Eukaryota > Viridiplantae > Streptophyta > Magnoliopsida > Santalales > Viscaceae > Viscum > Viscum album. The sequence goes on along the minus strand of OY728148.1, from coordinate 1,232,932,210 downwards.
CCAAGCGCAATTTTAGAATTGCGAGGACGCAATTCCCAAAAGGGGGGACGGATGTAACACCCCAGGTAAATAAAGAATATGAAATTTTCATATTTATCCATATTTGTGAATAAAATATTGATATGAATTTAAAGGGGACTCTGTGCTCGATGGCGTACCCAACACGCAACAACGAGTTTCTTGGGAATCTTACGTTGCACTCTAATGATAAAATAATTTTATTTTAAATGGTAGTTAACATGTAGTCGTTGTAATGGAGGGAATGGATAGAAATAACTAAAATATGATTATATATGTTTTTAAATGTTTTTACATTTATACAATAAAAGCTAAAGGCTTAAAATACGGAAAGAATTCAATTTTAGGCGTATATGCCCTTGTTTTCCCTAAAGGTTCACTTGTCGTCTTTTGATGGAGAACCGTCATTAAATATAGTTTTGATCACTCTTATACATTATTTTGGACCAAATAAAACTCTTATTAAGAATCAGGACATCAAATTTTACTTTGTGTAATTTTTTGGTATTTTTCCGATAAAGTTCATTTTTTAATGAATAGTGTAAAATGTTGTGTTTTAATTCAAAACCACTTTTTAATCTAATTTATTTATATGATTAGATAATATTTTGAATTGGTTTTAAAGTGAAATTAGAAAAGATTTTTACCATTAAATCCAATAGTGGTTGTTGGAATTAATTTCACTTTGAAATCAGACTTAAACTAGTGTCAATCTTTTGATACTTATTGTTTCATAAAAACACGCTATTTGTCATGACAGCGGGAATTAATTATTAAATTAATTAATGTGACTTATAAGTTTTGAATTTTGTAAAACGGACTTCATTTTTGAATTCAGAATATCAAGTATAGCTTAGGGTGAATTTTTGGGATTTTTTCTAAAAAACGTCAATTTTTGATGAATAGTGAAACCACTAAGTGGTAGTTATAAAAACTGATTTTTCCGTTTAAATGGAATTTTGCCATCTTTGTGTTTTGAATTTCAAAAATCCGACATACATGGTTGTCATTAAGAAGTAAAATGTGGTTCAATGGGATAAAAATAATTTTTTTGGTGAATAGTAACTTATTAAGTTTTTAATCGCGATTAGTGGTAATTAGTGTAGTTTAAGGTAAAAATGATATTATAAGAATGTGAAAACACCATGAAACTTTTCCTACACCTATTGGGTGAGTCATGGCCGACCAATACAAGCCATGGGCCAACTTGCAGACCCCATGGAGCCACTTTAGTTGGAAAATGACAATAATATATTTTTATTTAATGTTAAAATTAAATTGACACAAACATGAGTTGTTTTACTAAAACAGTTTTTAAGTAGGGTTACACAAGTCCAAATTTTGATTATAAATAGTAATTGGAAATATAAAAAGATTTCCTACATCATAGTATTTTTTTTATAATTTTTAGACATTAAATAAATTAAATTATTTATGACATAATAATGATGCAGTGATGACATCATTATTTGACGATTTAAATAAAATGGAAAGATAATGTACAATATATGAACTACACATGTCCAAAACTTATTGGATGGGAGGAGTTCGAACCCTTATCACCTTATCCACGAATTATATCAATGTGGGACCTTTTAAAACCGAAACACATTTTCAAATAAAGTAATTTTTCTTACTTTCCAAAAGTGCCCCTCCCCTCCTCTTATAAAAGGCCCCCACCTCTACCTCATTTCACACACTCCTCAAGCCTTTGTCTCGGCCAACCCCTGCCCATTTCTCTCTCCAAATCCCTCTCCTCATCCTAGAGGATTCCCTTTGGACAGAATCCTTTCAAAGGAAGCCTTTAGGCTCAAATCAAAAGGAGTTACACTTTTAAAGGTAATTCATTCTCTCATGTTCATTTGTTTTATTTTGCTTCTCCAACCCCCTAAACTCTTTTTATTTACTACTTTTGTAACAACACCAGTACCTTAAATATACTAGGATGTTGTTATAAGATTTATTTTAGCTACACTCTCACACAACTACATCAAATGGTTAAAGAACATACGGTTTCCGTGGATGGCGAAATTCTGCCTCCTGAAATGATGATTGTTCAATACTCATTTAACACCTTCAAAGGTGGCCATTATGATGTCGCTATTTTTATATATGATATATAATATGTTAATGTTTTACATATGCTTCTTTATTTTTCATTTCTGTCTTACCTTTATGGCTTCCATTATGGGTATACGCGATATCATCATTTAAGGAAATGCGGACTACCACCCCCTCAAAGTGATTTGATTCGTTAAATACCATATGTGGGACGTATAAAGGATGGAACTATGATATTATATATGATATTATACTGGAATTATAATATACCTTTATATCATTATTATTCTATTCTATAAAATACGAAATAGAAATGAAAGTAGTGTTCATGCGTACGTACGGCTTACCGTCTCCATGAACGGTGCATTTCATTTCTTACCTCTAAATGATTATGTAATGTTATAAATGCATGCATTTACTGGATATATATGACATATATTATATCTAAATCATGAATACAATACTGGATATAATAAACATTTGGCCACACGAACAACATGTAATTGTAAGAAGTCCACTTTCAACTTAAGAACCAAATATCGACAAAACAATCATTATTAACTTAATGATTACATATTGTTTATAACATGGTAATAAGTGATATAAAAGGAATAATGAACTTGAAAAAGGTTCTTAAGGAAGTATAAATTAACTCAAGTTTATTATTCAGGAGATTAAAGAACGATCGAGTCAAGTCGGACCCGAGGTAATGGATCCTACTCCTCTCTTTCTTTTTAAGTACACACTTTTATGTCATTCCTTTTAAAGCTCATATTTCTTGTTATTGGGATGATATTTTATATTACACTAACTTTAATTTTTATGTTCATGTGATGAGAGACCCTATTCTCTCTCTTCAATCCATTTTGGAAGTTTTGAGTGGCGCCGTTAGGCTGCCGAACTTTCGTAAGAGATCTAACCTCTCTCTTTCTTTTTAAGTACTCTCTTTTATGTCACTTATTTTAAGCTCCTCTTTGTAATGTTAGGGGATGTTCTTTTATATTCCTATTGATTTAAATATTATTGTAATGTGATTAGACACCCTATTTTATCTCATCAATCCATATTCGGAAGTTTTATGTGGCGCCATTAGGCTGCCGAGTTTTCGTAAGGGATTTTTCATCTAACTTTTATTCTCGTGAGATTTATGGTACATTTGCCACAAATTCCATTGAGTGGTGTATGTACTGCCCATTATTATACTCTTTGTGTAATATAATTTTGTTTATGAGTATTTACATCAATGATCTATTGTCCTTCTTTCATGTGGTGTATGTTTTGAAAGATACCCAAGTCGGTAAGGGAACCTTTCACCCTCCTCTTTTTTTAAAAGACTTCTTTTGTTGGGTCTTTTAATTTACATATTGTTATGTTGGGATATGTTCTCATATACCCTTATTAATTTAAATTTTATGTCCAAGTGATGAGATACACTTTTTATCTCTCATCAACTCATTTTGATGTGATGTCGTTAGGCTGTCAAGGGAACTTTTTAACCCAATTTCGATTTCTTTGGGTTCAACATGTAGTCATTGAATATGTCATCCATTGAATATGTGTGAATGACCTTTTATTGTTTTACACTTAATATCCACTTACATTGGGTGTATTTATATTTGTCACACATATTTTTGAGATTGATTTGTCCTTAATTTAAGGATACCTTCTTTATAAGGGATTTCATCACATTTGACATTTCTATTGAGGGTTCATTGTTGTTATGAACCAATTCACTCTTATATGGTTTATATACTGTCCTTTTGAGTATTATATCATGAATCCATTTATTCTCATGATATTATAAAGTTCTAACTAAATGTTATTCCTCAATTATTGTATTCAAGTGTCACTAATTTTTGTAAAACCCCTTTAACCAAAATATCGTTTTAAATGTTTTAATTATTTGTTCTTATTAATATACATGTTTTCAAAATGGTTTTAAGGATTTATTTATATGGATATTAATGGTTTAAAATTTTAAGCTTCAAGGTGGTATGGGACACTTTGATTCAAAAATATCTTTATTAAATGTTTTAAATGGTTTTGAAATGGGTTTTTAATGGATTCATTATTTGAATATCCTTAAATGTTATATTGTGATTGAAATGTGTAAATGTTATGTTTCCTTTATTCATGTTTTATGTGATACAATTATGTTATGGTTCTTGGGCATTGTTATGAAGAACGGGTGGTTCCGTGATAAACTAAGGGCGGGTGATCCCGATATAGCTCTCCAATGCATTGGGTAACACGAAGGAGTGAAACGTTAAGGTTTCTCCGAAGAGATTTAGGGAATATACTGTGATGGGTATTCCAAACGTAACCAAGAGGGTTACTCCCCACGTAAGAATGTTATGAATGCCTCAAGTTACCTTTATGTCTTATGTTTTCAATGATTTATTCATGGTTTGAAGAGGTATGTTAAAGTGCCTATGTTTTATGGGTAAAGTATGATTTCATTCTTATGTATATATGAACTTATGTTTCCTTTCCATATTTTTATAACCCTTACTGAGCTTTTTATACTCATCCCAAGTTTTTGAAATGTTTTTCACAGGTCAAGGGAAAGGTACATGATGTGATGATAGTGTCAAGGATGTGTCAAGAAATAATCCGTGTTATATTTTAAATATGTTTCTGTTGATGGGAAGAATGAATACTGTCTTTTATGTAACCACTTTGTTTAAATGTGGAATGTAATGCAAGTTCTATGATCTAATTCTCTAAAACTCTAAACCTGAAAATATCCTCAATGCGTAATCTTGTAATAACTCAAGATTAAGTAAGGTTTAAGGATGGGGCCTTATATCAATCATACTCAGTGTATCCTTCCTTGGGTCACTCCACATAAATTTCATAAAACGACTTAAATTATCAAAAATAAATCCCCCCTATTACCTAGATCTAATAGGGGTTCTTGACCTACTACTGGAGTTCAATTCTTCACGATGTACTATGATCACCAAACCGATAAACATCATCATGGTTTCATCTCTCTAAAATTCTAAAAACACATCAAAAAATATATAACATATAATTTAAATAGATTATATTAAATAGGTATCATTAATATCCATAAATGACACAATACAAATTCAATATCCCAATAGATATAATCACATCTCTATCACTACCCACAACCATCCCTCTCACGGGCCATTACTTAGTCAGTGTAAACCGAACTTACCGAATCACAAGCCTTTAATTAGACAATATTTTAACCATTTCACTCCCAAAAAAAATATTTATTATATATGTACAATTCTAACCATTTAAATTTAAAACATTATAGTTAAATCTAGTGAAAACTCTTTATTAGTCACTATTTTTAGAAAACCATACGGAAACTAGAAAATAATTTTAACTTCCCACATCCCCCTTTAACCTAATTTTCCATAATTTCCTAACAAGATGAATGCCATATAAATCCTAAGTGAAAAAATGGTGAAATCATATGAAAAAATAATTCCATTACAAGGAATGATAAAAATATCTTGAAATAATAACATCACACAACAAGTGCATCACCCTTGGAAAAATAACATCCAACTATAACAAAAAATCAATAAAAGCAATCTCGCCATGGGAACACAGGGTTTACCCAACACATGGGTCATATACTTCCTTGAAAGATCCCATTTCCATGATTTTACAAATTCAAATCTCTTTTATTCCATTCCCAAATAGCAAGGAAGAAAAAAATCATGTAATACAACATTATTACATCATGTCCTAGGTGACACTAAACTGCACCTCAAGCTAGTGCACCATAAGAACTCAAGAACGCCTCCCCATATTCTATAGGATTCTATCTTGTAGTATGGGTCTAATGGAATATGTGGTGAGACTATAACCTCTTTACTAGAGTAAACCAATTTCATAAATAAAGATAACCATCGGCAAGGAAAAATAATATATTTCAAAGCATATAATTCCATATTCCCAAACTAAGGAAGTATTAACTAACTAAAATAGTAACAATGTCAAATCATGATAGTATAATGTTAAAAAATAAAACCAAAATAATTAAATAAATAAAATTACCGAATTAGTCCCTAACATCATGTATAGTACTATAATCGATGCTCAATCTCATGTCACCCATATATCAAAGGGACTTTACCTAGATTTGAACCTAAAACTATAAATTCTCCATGGGTTCCCAACGATGGTCCGAAATGGGTGTGATTATAACTTATTAGGCCAATAAAATTAAGTCTATAATAATATCTAGTAAAATAATAATCTATGAAGAAGTAAATATAATCACTAATCAAGTTAGTAAGATTAAAGAGGTTTTTAGTTAAACAATTATCAATTATCCCCATGCGATCTCAGTTCCTATTATATAGTTAATATAGAAAACTTGCTTCATTCCATTATAAAAGTCTAAATCATATAATATAATGTGTTTTACACTTTAAATCCCATGGAATTCATAAATCAATTCATTGAAATCATTATACATTTGAGAATTGGTTCAGGTATCTGCATCATGTCTATCCAAGATCTTGGAGCTTTGGTACAACATTGAAACTATAAAATACATTAGTGGTCCCAAGAGAATTAGTTTAGCCTGAACTAATGAAGATGATCCTTAGTCCAATATATAAACTATACCATTTATCATTTCTTCCATGGTTCATCCTCAACAACCTTTTTAACCGAAAATAAAAACTAGGTATCACTTTTCTATTTAGCACCTTACAAATTTTCATTTCATTAAACATGTTTCTCAATTCCATAGCTGGAAAATTTCAGCATTTAAGAATAATTACAACCATTGGTTACTATAACACCCCAAGATTTTTATGAGATTGATCTTTTTTAATTTTAATGATGTATTGTATTGTATTATACACCAATGAAACACCTTTTTAGCTAGTGGGATACACAAAACTATTCTTATCTTTTGTTACATAAAAGTTCAATTTATTTTGATATATTTCATTTCATGCAAGACCGAGTTTAAGAAAACAATTATATATTATTATGTTACCCTATAACCTAGAAATTATAATGGAATTTATGAATAGTATTAATTTAATTATGAAAGTAATTTTTACGTGTGTATATATAGTTAATTATTTGGTTAGAAATTAATTATAATGGAAAATTAAACCATTTGTAAATAAAAAGAAATGTTTTTCTAAACAACTATTTTAATGAAAATAAGTGTGTTTATAAAATAATAAAATCACTCTTGATGGATTTTATTAATGAAATTTATATGTAATATATTAAATTTAATGTTTCAAATTCATCTTAAAATCTTTTTATACATTATATAAGAAAAAAGTCCAATTTTTTAGATAAAAGATATACATTTCAAAAAATACAGTTTCGTCGCCTTTTGATAGTGCACTCATTTTAAATATATATTTTTTTGAAACATTTAGTATTCTATTTGATAGAATAAACATATTTTTTAAAATATTAGTATAAAAATTTACATTTTTGGAATCTAATGTATTTTTTTTGATAAGTTTCACATTTTGATAAATAGTAAAAAATTACTACATTTTAATTGAAAACTAGTTCTTCATAAAATTTATTTATTGTGTTAAATTATATATTTTAATTTTTTTTAATCTATCAATAGACTATATTAATATAATTTAACATAATTTAGGTCATGGTAATAAATTTTACAATGAATTTAGATGTCAAAACATTTCCATGTTTTTCATGACTATCTTTTAAAAATCGATTTCTCATTACGACCACTATATTAATTTTAAATTAATTACATTAACTTATCTATTTAGAATTTTGAAAAATGGATTCTATATTTTAAATCAGTGGGTCCTAATTCTTTCCATATCTTTCTATTAGCTTTGGTCAACATGAATAGTAACATTAGTAATTTTTATTAATACGGTAAAAAGGTGAATCAGTTACTTAAGGGTAAAAATAATATTATATAATCACCCTAACACTTGTCTTTGTATCATTTTATGAGTGTCTTTCAAACTAAATAATCTTTTGGTTTAAATTTTTTCCTTTGGAAGCAACTTGGGTGAGATTAGGATATTTAAATTATTTTATTTAAAGAAAAGATAATGATGTCCTACTCAAATTTTAATAAATATATTATTTCAATATAAATTTATATAAAATATAAATTCAGCTGTAAATAATCATTTGAAAAATAAAATTAATTTCTTTATCATGGTAATTTATTTTCAATTTTTAGAAAATATATAATTACCTTAAAGGCTTCTACAATGAAGATGCATTAATTATTTAACTGTAGAAAATTCAATAAAGTAATTTCAATTAAAATGATAATAATTATTAAAATACCAAAAAATATTTGCAAGTATTATTTTCAATTATATATTGACCATAATCATCCAAGGTTTGAATTATTAACCATTTTGAACCACATGTAAAATATTATGACACTTATAATATTTTATCTATAGTGTCATTAAAGTTGTCACATTCATATTTTAATAAATATAACATTTTTAATGTAGTATTTTCCAAATTTTATATTAAACTATTTGTGTTATTAATAAAAATATAGTATTTATCATCATCATAGTATATAATTGTTTTATTTCTATTAAATAAATAATTATATTAAATAAATGCACAAAATTGATGCAGTAATTATTTTATTAATGGAAATATTAAATACATGTTATTAAAAATCTTTAAATAAATATTTCGTGGGATAATTAATATATAAAGTTAATTTTATAGATTACCTTTAGCAATTATAAATGTAAAAAAAAATTAATTTAACTTTCTATCTACATATTTTTAAAAATAGATAAATTGAATAAAGTCAAAATTTACACTATTGATTATTTATCAAAATAATGTTTTATTAAATTAATTAAAACTAATTATTCATTTTTTTAAATATAAAATAATTATTATATGGCCTAAAATTCTCTAAATTGTTCATTTTTGGTCGAATTGACACCAAATAAGTAAATATTACACTATTTTGATTTTGAATAATTTGTTACCTTAGTTATAATGAAAATATAATAACTAAGGGTTAATTATAATGATAAGGTTTAAATTGAAATAAAAACATATTTAAAATTTATTGGTTGATGAGATTATAGCCTTATCTCATGTCATGTTCGAAAATATAACATTTTTTAGGTTTTTGGATCTGTATTTAGTTTATTATAAATTAATATTTTTGGCGATTCCAAAGGTGACTCTAACCTCAATTATAAAAGAGAGCCTCCTCCCCCACTGATTAACAGCACATTAAGAGTAAAATATCATCCATAACCTTCCTATTTCCCTTATAAACTTAACTATTAACATTATTCATGTGATGGTATTCTAAAAAGATGAACTGTAGAGTCCCTAAGAGGATATCTAGGGGAGCTCATCGAAAAAGAGGTAATATCCTCTACTGATTCATTGAAACTTATTTTTTATTATACATATTGTTCATGAGTTTTTTCCATTATAATGTAATAAATATAGTATTAATTATATTCTGAGATGTTATTATTATTATTATGTAATAATAATATTCCACCTTTTATCTATCACGTGAAAAATGAAATCATGGTGTGTGCGTATGTACGACTAACTGCCTCCACGTCGTGGTGTAATCGGTTTTTCACCACCACTTTAGTGGGATGGGTCTAATGATGTAAATAATAAATAAATATTATTATAACATATTACTGATCTTGAAAAAATAAACATACTATCCACTTCTAGACCATTCAACAATTAAGGTAATGATATCGTCGCTCGAGCATATGTGCGACCTACCATCTCCACAATGTGATGTGAGTCATTAAACATGATAATTATTAATGAATGATTATACATATGTATATAATGAAAAAATAGGATATATATTAAATTAATATAATTCAAGAATTTTTATACCTATAACCTAAGAATAATAACTTGAACTTATACGAAAAAAACATGCCTGAGAAAATGAAGTAGTTAATACCCAAAAGACGAGTAATAATGAATTGTTGATAACAAACAAGTAATAAGATGATCATATTTAGCATCATAAGTATAAATATGGTTCTATAATAATTTAATGACATTATTTAACCAGTATACAGGATGTTTGGATACATACCAAGGTAATCATACCAAAGGTAATGGATTATTTTCTGTCTCACCTTTAGTTATGTGAGACATATGTTGTATACAGTAATTATTTCTTCTATATAGTGTATATACTAGCCATGAATGTATTTTTTGAGTCTTATCCCTAAGAGTCTAATATTTTCTGGATTTTCATCCTTTCTTAGGGAATACGATACTATTTATTATAAAATGAAAAGTATTTATTTCACAATCTACTCAATATTTATAATTATTTTATTTTAAGCCTTTGTTGAGGAAAATTTATCATCCATGTCCATATTTTATAAATACATTTGCATAATTTTTTTACTATTCTAATATGGATATGTAATGTCATTTTTACCCATTTTTTGACTTCTTACTACATGATTTGAATGGAATCTTTCTTTCATTTTTCAAACAAGTTATTTTTTTACTTTTCTGACAAAAGTACGAGAATAATGTTTTCTTTTAACTTATACATCATGAACGGAATTTTAAAATTTTATAACACATTATTTCCATGAATCATCCCATTAAATAATAAAAGTTTACTTTCAATGAAATTATTTTCTTTTAAATTTGTGTGGCATTATAAGAAAATAATGTATTTTCGAAGAAGAAAGTATTGTTTCCCTATGATTTATTTTCATGTGTTCTATAAAAATTATTTAACATAATTTTTTGAATTCATTGATGTTATATGTTCGTTAATGGGGAATTTTTTTAAGGATATTATCCCTATTATTCCTATGATTTTGTTATGTTTAGGATGGAATGATATTTATGAAATCCATTTCTTTTTCGTGGATTAAGTTATGGTGGAGTGATGTTTATGATACCCATTTTTCTGTGATATGATGAATGCTTTATAATCTTGTGGCACACATATGTATGGTTTTAATTATGTTATGGGTGGGACCTATATCTCCCTCCAATTCATTGTTTAAATATTTATATCTCATGAGATTGACAGGTCTGGAATGAGAAATGATCTCGGTTCAGTAATATAGGGCTAAAATGGGAAGTAAATGAGTTTTAATAACAAAAGATAGGAATGAGTAGTGAACTCAGTTCAGTAAAGGACTTTTTCTAATATGATGATTATAAAAATGAACCTTGGATAATATGAAAATGACATTATATTCTTATATGTTTTCCACAATTCTATTTTTTATTCCAATGTTATTTTTTAATGGATAATGTTGATCTGTTATTTATTCCTTATGAACTACCAAGATTTATGTCACGAATCAAGATTTTGATATATGTTATACGTGGTATGATTTTCTAAATTTATGTTCATTTTTTTAAATTATTATGTTCTTTTTTTTTTGATATTTTTATTTTTTACCCTTATTGAGAATCTCATCTCACCCTTTTCATTTTATTTTTTCTCCATGATATAAAGAAAGATTTTATATAGGAAAAGTAAAGGGGGAGATACTAATGGGGGATGTTGAAGATCTTTCACCAAATTAGATAAATGTGTTCTATGTTTTCAAAGGCACTAAACTAATATGGTCTTAAGGAATCAGTTTTTTAACATATTAATTATCCCAAAAAAGTAAATTAATATTCATGTGCGTTATGCTTGGGTCATTAGAGTTGGTATCATATTGATGGTTTAGTTAACCTTTAGAAACTAGTATACGAAAACTTTATAGAGATATCTAGAGAAATTTTTTATGGATATGTCTAGGGATTTCTTAAGGATTTGTATAATTATAGGTTACAATCCTCTAATTTTGGTAATGATCATGAATAAAGTATGATTATACCTACTATATAATAGATTGAAACATTATAACTAATTTCCATTAATTATGTGTTTTTCATCTTTGATAAGTTTTTCTAACACTTCACTTTTTGGTCGTAGTCAATAGTAGAAACTAGATAGAATATATTCAACATTGAATTTTTCATATTTTGAAATCAGGGGAATTATATGTCCTAGGTGGAAATATCATGAAGATAATCTAAAAGCTGGTATGGGTGTTGGTTATATAACTGAGGATAAAGAGACTGAAAATGACATGTGAAAGGTATGGGGTGATCTAACCATATTATTTACCTTAAACATAATAATCATGATTATATTAAGGTTTAATAACATTAATAACGGATTCACATTTCATATTCTTGGAAAGAAAAAAATAATTAATCCTATGTAATGTGTTGATAATAAAGTTTGATGATTAAAGTGTATATGTTTTTGAAATCAAGGATTATGTATAAGTATTATTAGTATATGTTTTTCATTGAAGAATTAAAAGGATTTTCTGAATGGTGATGAATACATAGAAAAGTTATTTAAGGGAAAGGTAATATTTTTATTAATGGAATTTAACCCTTCATGTGTTCAATATGTGGAAAAAATTTTGTTTATCTTGGATAAATATATGTTGGATATGAATAATAGTATGATACTAATTAAAGATTTTTGACATATGGGTTATGCTATCATGGATGAATTTTAAAAACATTCTGACTTAAAGAATATAACTAATAATCTTTAGTATAAGGAAATGTGCATATTTTTTATAATGATTTATTGTAATTAGGGTAATAACCATGTTTCAAGAGAATACATGATGAAGGTATTCATATGTTTGGAATGTAACCAAAAAGAGATACATTATGGTATATGGGGGATGAATGTTATGCTGATTTAGTGTACCTCATTCTAATGTTTTCTATTTTCAGTTTTTGGATGGATTTTAAGGATATCCATTTATGTAAAGTTTAATATAAAATTCAGTTGTTGTTTGTGAGATTAAAGTATTACCTCACTATATATGGTTTTCTACATGTTTTATAACTTATTCTAACATTTTTTTATTTTAAATATTGATGGAATGACTTATCAATCTATGTATGGATCTCTTGATCTATTAGTATTTCAGGAATTCCAAATTCAACTACATTTATTGGAAAAAGAAATGAAGTGGAAATTGAACAATGAATGAAAAATGGTGAGATTGTGATTAAATCAAGTAAGTATGTATTCTCGTAAAGATTCTTTATCAATCTCTATGATTATTTATGATTTCCCCCCATGCCCAAATATTCATCTATGTTATCTTACATATAATCCTTATTATGTGTTACATTGGGTAACAATTATGTTTCAAACATTCCATTTTAAAAGAAAGTTTTATCATGTGTTTTTATGATGTGCTTTTCTATGAAAGAAACTTACACGTAACAATCCTTTTATAACCGACATGAATTTTAAGGGAAAAACCATTTTAACTGGGGTTAAATGTAACTATCCAAGATTTTTATGAGATATATTTTTTTAAATTTATTTTATTTCTTGTGTTTTATAGTACACCCATATAATCCTTCAATATAAGAAACACCAGTTTACATTGAAGAATATGAAGCACTATGCTTGCATTGTGTTCCACACAAGTTCAAGTTACTTTAATAGATTTCATTTCATGCAAGACGATGTTTAAGAGAAAAACTAAATATTTTTATTTTACCTTATAACCTATCCATTATAATGGTCAGTATAAATAGTATTAATTGAAATATAAAAATATTATTTTCAAATGTATATATAATTAATTATTTAGTGACCAAATAATTATAAATTAAATTAGAAACCTTTTTAAATAAAATGAAATGTTTTCAGAAGAAATATTTAAATTCAACTAAGTGAGTTTATAAAATAATAAAATAACACATTATAGATTTTAGAAAAGAAATATATATGAAATATATTATTTATAATTTTAAATTTAATCTTAAATGTTTTCTAGACATGATATAATAACAAATTCCATTTTTCAGATAAAATAATTATTTTTTAGAAAATACAGTTTTGCCGCCTTTTGATAGAACACTCATTTTAAATATCGTTTTTGATACGTTTTTATATTATATTTTACAAAATAAAACTCTAATTTGAAATCAGAGTATAAAAATTAATGTTTATTGAATTTTTTGTATTTTTCTACAAGTTTTTCCTTTTGTTTAATAGTATTAAATAATACATTTTAATTAAAAACTACTTCTTCATAAAAGTTATTTATAGTGATTAATTATATATTAAAATAGTTTTAAATTTTTTATATAATATATTTTTATAATTTAATATAATATAGGTCATGGAAAATAATTTTACATTTAATTTTGATGTTAAAACATTTCAATCATTTTCATGTTGTAACTTTTAAAACTCAAAATATCATTCTGACCATGGAATTTATTTTAAATGAAAAACTAAAAACTTTTAGTTTAGAATTATAAAAAATGGATTACATAATTGGAATAAATGGGTATAAATTATGTAATTATATTTATTTTATTTTTCGGCAATATGAAATGTAACTTGAGTGATTTTTATTAATACGATAAAAAGGTAAATCGGGTAATTAAGGGTAAAGATAATATTATTAATTAACCTAACATATTTCTTAATGTCATTTGATGAGTTTTTATCTACCTAAATAATTATTTGGTCTTAATGTTATCTTTAAGAATCCAAATGGAACAGATTAAGACATTTAATATATTTTATTTAAAGAAAAGTTAAAGTTGTCTTTCTCAAATTTTAATAAATATATTATTTTTCATATAATGTTATACAGAAGATAAATTTGACTATAAATAATCATTTTAATTATAATTTTGTTTAAATATCAGGTTAATTTATTTATAGTTTTTAGAAAATAAATAACTACCATAAAGGATTATACAATGATGATGTATAAATTATTTAATTAATGAAAAATAAATAAATTAATTTAAAATATAATTATAATAACTAATAAAAGACTGAAAAACATGGAAAATATTTTTTTATAGTATATATATACCATAATCCTCCAAGGGGTGATTTATTGACTATTTGGAGACACATGGAAATGATTATGACACTTATAAAATATTATCTAAAGTAATGTTAAAGTTGTCACATTTATGTTTTAATAAATATAACATTTTTAATATAGAATTTTCTTTAAGTTATATTCGAGTATAAGTATTATTATGAAATATTCATTGTTTATCTTCATCATTGTATTTTACTTTAAATTTTTATTCAAAAAATAAGTATATTAAATGATTACAAAAAACTAATGTAATAATTATTTTATTAATGGAAATATCAAATAAATATTTTTAAAAATATTTAAATAATAAAAATTTGGGATAATTAATATGTTAAATGAATTTTATATATTACTATGACCTATTATAAATATAATTAATTATTTTATTTGAAGTGAACCTATAATCTTTGTATTTTTTTAAAACAATAAATAGAATAGTGTTAAAATTGACACTACTAATCGTTTATCAAAATTAAGTTTTATTAAATTATTTAAAAATCATAATACAATTTTAAAAAAAATAAAATAATTATTATACGTTTTAAAATATTCTAAATCGTTTATTTGTGTTTAAATTTTCATCAAATAAGTGAAAATTTCACTATTTTAATATTGAATAATTTGTTACCTTTGTTAAAATTTAAATAGAATAACTAATGGATAATTATAATTATAAGGTTTAAATTGATAAAAAAGCTTATCTAAATTTTATTGTTTGATTAGATTAAACAAATTTCCCCTCTAATATTATAAATCATTAAATTTTGGTGGTTGTTTGTATGTGGATTGAATTTATTATGAATTAATATTTTTATAGATTTCAAAAGTCCCCTCGCATCAATTATAAAAGGGAAGATCCTCCCTCTCTTATTCACATCACATTGATCCTTAAATATCATCCATATCCTTACCACTTTCCTTATCAAATTCCCTAGTAACATTATAGAGGTTATGGTATTATAAAAAGACCAACTTCGGTGTCCTTAAGAGGACATCTAGTGGGAGATTGTCAAAAAAGAGGCAATCTCCTATACTGATTCTTTCAGACATATTTCTTCTTATACTTCCCCGTCATGGGTTATTTACATTGTAGTAAAATAAATACATTATCAAATATATTAAAAGATATTATTATGATTATAGAACAACTATATTCCACCTCTTATCCATCATAAGAAAAATGAAATCACTACGAGTGAATACGTACAACTTACCATCTTCATGCTGTTGTGTAATCTGTTTTTCACCGTCACTTTACGTGGATAGATATAATGATAAAAATAATTAATAAATATGATTATTAAAACCTTATATTTATTCATTAACAGAATTTATACCATCCAAATCAATACCATTCAAAAATTAAGGGAATGATATCGTCGCTCGTGCGTACGTACTACCTACCGTCTCCAAGATGCGATGCGATTCATTCAACATGATATTAATTAAAGTATGATTATATAAAGGTATATAATGAATAAATATGATATATATTACATTAATATAATTATTAAATGATATATATATAGCCTAAGAAGAAGAACCAAATCTTATACAACAGAACATGCCTCAAAAAATTATGTAGTAAATACACAGAAGACGATTAATAATGATATGTTGTTAACAAACATGTGATATGATAATCATATTTATAATAAAAAATATAAAATGGTTTTTGAATAAGATAATTACATTATTTAAATCATTATATAGGAGTTTTGGATACCTACCAAGGGAATCATAACTATATTAAGGGATTATTTTTGTCTCACCTTTATTTCTGTGAGACACATGCCATATATACTACATGCTTCTTCTAAATTGTGTATATAATGGCCAAGAATGTCTTTTATAAGTCTTATTAATAATAATATGTTATTTTCATTATTTTATTTCTTTCATATGGAATATGATTATATTTATTATAATTTGAATAGTAATTATTTTACAATCTCCTCAATATTTAGAATTATTTCATTTTAATTTTCTATTATGGAATATTTATCACCCATGTCCATGTTTTACAAAACTGTTTCCATAATTTTTTTTTACTATTATATTATGTTTATTTAAATTCATTTTTACCCATTTTTACTTTTTACTACATGGTTTGAAAGGAATTTTTCTTTATTTTTCCAAGTGAGGTTGTTTTTGGAATTTACAATAAAAATATAAGAAGAATGTATTATTTTAACTTATATGGAATGAAGGGAATTTTAATCTTTCAAAATTCTTTATTTAAATTAATATCCCCTTATCGGATTACAATATTATATTAAAAGAAATAAATTTATGCTACAATAATGAATCCTTTTAAGTAAATAAAACATTTTTGAAGAAGAAATGATATTTTCCTCAAGAATTATTTTCAAGTGTTCTATCAAAATTATTTTCAATCTAATATTAAATTATTTTATTTTATATATACTTTAAAGGGTAATTTTTTTAAAATAATATTATACCTATTATTACTATGATTTGATTATGTTTATAATGTAATGGTATTTATGAAATCCAATTTTTTCTTAGATTAAGTCATGATGGAAAAATGTTTGTGAAACATATTTAGCTATGATATGTTGAATGATTTATGTTATTGTGGAACACATATATATATGGTTTTCATTATTATATGGGTGGGATCTATATCTCTCACCAATTCATTTTGTAAAGATTTATATCTCAGGAGATAGTGAGGTCTAGAATGAGAAATGATCTTGATTCAGTAATACAGGGAAGAAATATGAAGTAAACCCAGTTCAGTAACATAGTCTATGAACAAGGATTAAATATGGTCCAGTAAAGTACTTTTTCAACTATTATGGTATTGGAAATGTGCCTTGGATAATATGGAAATTATTTTCTATGCTTACGTTTTTTCCATATTTTCAAGTTTAATGCTAATTCTATTTTCTCAAGGAAAATGTTCCTTTCTTATTTATTCCTTATGGACTTCCAATATTTATTTCATAACTCAAGATTTTGATATATGTTTTAATTTTTAATATTTTCAAAATTTATGATATTTTTATTATTATTATGTTCTTGTTTTGTTTGATATTATCCATTTTAACACTTTATGAGCTTCTGAGCTCGTG
Organism: Viscum album; assembly: GCA_963277665.1. Classification (NCBI taxonomy): domain Eukaryota; kingdom Viridiplantae; phylum Streptophyta; class Magnoliopsida; order Santalales; family Viscaceae; genus Viscum; species Viscum album. The sequence continues at coordinate 1,232,914,113 of OY728148.1, read as the reverse complement.
GTTTTTTTATGTTTTCTTCTCCCCCAGATATAATGATAGGTTCTAGGTATGAAACTAAAGAGGAAGATCTTAATTGGAGATATTTAATATATTTCTCCAAATTCAAAGAATGTGTTCCATGTTTCCAAATATACTAATCTAATATGTTTTTTGGGCATCTGTTTATCAAATGTGTTAAGTATTATTATAATTTAATTTAATATTCATGTATGTCAATCTTGGGTCCTTAGAGTTAGTATCATAGTGAAGGTGTAGTTAACCATTGGAAACTAGGATGTGAAAACTTTAGAGAGATCCATATAGATATTTCTAAGTGTATTTATAGGGATATTCAAAGGATAAGTATAATATAGGTTAAAATCCTACAATTTTGGTAATGAGAATGAATTTCATAGTATTAAACCTACGATATCATATATTAAAATATTATAAGTAATTTTCATTAATTTTGTGTTCTTCATCTATGATAAGTATTTCTCGCACTTTGCTATCAAGTCTTCATAAATAGCCATTACTAGATAGAACATACTTAACATTGAATTTTTTAAATGTGGAAAGAATGGGAATTATATGTCCTTAACAGATATCTCATGAATAGAATAGAGAATGTGGAGTGAGTATTGGTTATAAAATAGAAGATAAAGAGGCTACAAAAGACATGTGAAATGTATGGGTTGATCTAAACATATTTTTAAACTTATACATAAGATTAATGATTAGATTACGTTTGATGATCCTTAATAAATGATTCACATTACAAATTATTGTAAGGAATAAAATAATTAATCATGAGTAATGGGTTAAATATAAATTTGGATGATTGAGGTGTATATGTTTTCGAATTCAAGGATTATGTATAATTATTTTCTGTATAAGTTCTTCATTAAGGATTTAAAAGGATGTTTTGAATGGTGATGAAGAATTTGTAAACTAATTTAAGGAAACATTAATATTTTGATTAAGTGAAGGTAAACCTTAATGTGTTCAAATGTGGAAAAAATTGTGTTTATCTTGGATAATGATATGTCGGATATGATTAATTGAAATATACTAATTAAGGATTTGTGGAAATGTGGTTTATGCTATCATGGGTGATGTTTACAACTTTTTAGACTTAAGTAACATATCCAAAAAACTTTTGAATAGGGTAAAAATGCATATTTCAATAAGGATTTATGGTAATTCAGGTAATTACAATGTTTCACAGATGGCATAGAGTGGCATTCGGGACATAGCCTAATCAGATCAAGAAAAGTGTTTTCCATTTTGAATATTCTAATGACCTAGTATGCTGTGATATTTTTGTGATGAATATCATTTTTTTCCCTTCCAAATGGTCTAACATCACACTATTATAATGACCAACCTATCTTTTCTCTCATCCCCATGAGGACAAGAGCCACACAACCATGAACTGAGGAAGTTATCAGGCACCCCATCATACCCGTCCTAACCGAATAAATCCCCAAAATCATTCCATACCCTTCTAGACTATTCGCTATCATAGAATAGATACCCCACTGACTCATGGTTGGATTACCTACAACACCCTCACCTTGAAGACATGTTTACTCCCATGTGTTGTAGGTTTTCATCAGTGGGAAAGTCTTTATTCCTCACACGCCAAAAAAATAATTAAATTTAGAGAGAATATCCTTGAATAATAGAGTCACCCCCCACGGGTCTTCATTCGACATGTCCCTTGTCACACAAGTAAAATCCTTGATGTAGAAAACACCCGACATAGAGGCCGTGAAAATAACTCTATCCTGGCCATCACTAGTAACTATGTTGCTAAAACTAGCTAGTTGACTCTCATCATGACTGGCCTAGAGACCCCTTGGATGATGACTTGCCTCAATAAATATTAAATCTGGGATGGGGAATCCTAGGAACAATAGCCTTTCCACCCCCAATCTAGCTTCTAAAAATTGACGTTCCCTCTTCCCACAAGCAATCGAGAGTGATGATGCAGGGTATCCATGTATGGGTGAGTTAGGTTCTATATAATTGATGTTTGGGTTCTCTAATCACTATAATTAAGGCCAGAAATAACCTACATTGTTCTAACCCAAATGGACCAGCCTTCTTGAGCCTCCCACGTAATCTTAGCATGAATCCCTTTCATGGTTGAGGAGACACTCCTCATGTTAATGTCCCCTTTTGAAAGAGTTCTTGCAAGTCATTTCCCTAAAGCATAGTGATGTCTTCCTTCCATTTGACCATCCCAAATGAAGGACACCATAATCTTCTCTAGTTTGGAAATCATACTCTAGAGACTTTCAGGGTGGAAAGAATTTTTGTGGTAATAGAAACTGAAACACTGTTAACAAGAGTTATGCGACCTCCGAAGGAATGGAATCTGGTTTTTATATTATAGATGCACCCCATGATTTTTTTATAATCTTTTCAAAATAATGAACCCTAAGTGAGGAAGGACTAACTAGTGCCCTGAGATAATCCATGGGAAATAATCCACTTGGATGAGATTAGTACATTTAATATATTTTATATAAAGAAAATTTAATGTTGTCTTACTCAAATTTTTTTAAATATATAATTTTTAATATATGGTTATGCATAAGATAAATTCCACTATAAATACTCATTTTAAATATAAGTTATTTTTCATTATCATGGAAATTTATTTTTAATGTTTATAAAATAAATAACTACCTTAAAGGCTTATACAATGATGATGTATAACTCATTTAATTAATGGTAAATCAATAAAATAATTTTAATTAAAATTATAATAAATATTAAAAGAGAAAAAAAACTTGGAATTTTTTTTGAGTATATATTGACCATTATTATCAAATGGTGTAATTAGTGGAAATTTAGATCCACTTGTAACATATTTTGATACTTATAATAATTTGTCTAAATAAATGTTAAATTTTTCACATTCATGTTTTAATAAATATAAGCTTTTTCATGTAGGATTTCTATAAATTATATTCGACTATAAGTATTACTGTAAAACATAGAGGATTTATCTTCATCATTGTATTTTATTTTTAATTTTTTATTCAATAAATAAATATATTAAATAATTACACAAAACCTGTGTAGTAATTATTTTATTAATGGAAATATCAAATAAATTTTTTTTAAAATATTTAAATTAATAATAATTTGGGATAATTAATATATATATATATCTAGATTACAAAAAACTATTAGGAATGTAATATAATATTTTGTTCAAATATAACTTTTTGTCTTCGTGTTTTTTAAAATCAATAAATTAAATACTTTCAAAATTGACACTATTGATTGTCCATAAAAATAATGTTTTATTAAATTATTTAAAAATCATAATACATTCTAAAAAAATATAAAATTGTTATGATATTGTCTAAAATTCTCTACATGGTTCATTTATGGTCTAATTGACATCAAATAAGAAAAAATTGAACTATTTTAATATTGAATAATTTGTTACCTTAGTTAAAAATATAATAGAATAACTAAGGCTAAATTATAATGATAAGGTTTAAATTTAATGAATAACTTGTCTAATATTTTTGGGATGATTGTATTGCAACCTTATCTCATATAATATTATAAAATATTACATTTTGATGGGTTTTTATGTGTTTTTATTTTATTATAAATTAATATTTTTTGAGTTTCCAAAAGTTCTTCTCACCTCAATTATAAAATGGATCCTCCTCCCTCACTTATTCACCTGAATTTGAGTATTCAATCTTGGTAAAACCCTAACCATTTAAATTAAAAACTACACTTGTGATATTTTATATCTTTTGGTGTTCTCAAAAGACCAACTTTAGTGTCCATAAGAGGATATCTTGGGGGAGCTCATTGAAGAAGAGGTAATCTCCTCTGCCGATTCTTTAAAACTTATTTCATCTTCTACTTACTATTCATTAGTTTTTTATATTATAATCTAATAAATCAAGTATCACTTATATTATGATATATTACTATGATTATAGAACAACCATATTTCCCCTTTTATCCATTCTAAAAATAATGAAATCACCACACGTGCGTACGTACAACATACCCTCTCCACACCGTGGTGTAATCTTGTTTTCACAACCACTTTACTTAAATGGTTATAGTGATGGAAATAATAAATAAATATTATTATTTTAACATGATATTGGTTATTTAAAAAAATATATACTATCCACTTTCATAACATTTCACAATTAAGGGAATGATATCATCAGTTGTGCATACGTACGACCTACCGTCTCCAAGATGCAATTTGATTCATTATACATGATCTTCATTGATGAATGATTGTATAAATGTATATAATTAATAAATATGTTATGTATTACATTAATATCATTTTATAAATGATAAAATATATAATATGAATAATAACTAGAACTTATATTACAAATCTTGCCTGAGAAAATAAAGCAGTTAATACCCAAAAGATGAGTAATAATGAAATGATATTAACAAACTGGTGATATGATTAACATATTTAGTATCATAAATATAAATATTCTTCTTGAATAATTTAATGAAATTATTTAAACCATTATATATGATGTTTGTATACGTACCCAGGAAATAAGACTTTAGGTAATGGATTATTTTTGTCTCACCGTTATTTCTATGTGACACGTGTCGTATACACTACTTGTTTCTTCTACATGGTGTATATAATGCCCATGAATGTCTCTTATAAATATTATCCCCAAGAATATATTATTTTCATGATTTTTTTTCTTTCATAGGGTATATAATTCTATTGATTATAAAGTGAAGAGTATTTATTTCGTAGTATCTTAAATATTTGGAATTGTTTTGTTTTTAGTCTTTGTTAAAGAATATTTATCATCTATTTCCATGTTTTCTAGAAAAATTCAAATATATTTTTTAATTTATCAAAATAATTCTATAAATATGAAAAACTTATTTTTCAAAAAACCTATTTATTATAAAATAATAGATTTTATTTTATAGACAAATTTTTTACATTTATAGAAATTTCTTAGGACATTAAAAAATTATATTTTCATTTATATTTAAATAAATATTGTTCTATATTACTATTTAATGAAAATAAATTTTATTTCGAATAACATAAATATAAGAGTTCATATATTTTTATAAAATACAATTATGATTTAGTTGTATTAAAAAATATATTTATCAATCCATCATATATTCATTTGTTTTTTATTAAATAAAACAATAATGAAAATGGAATTTAATAACTAAAAACATAAATAATAAAAAATAAATTTAAGTTTTATGATACTAAGATCTATATACATAACCTATTATTAAACTACTATACACCTTAAGGGTAAGGCATGCGATTATGGTAGTTTCTTGGGTTGGATAACCTAACATTGACTAGTGGTGATCTCTAGTAACGTAAATTTATCATATAGTCGATTCTTATAGATTCGTAATTATTGATGATCTACTTGTTAATGGCAAAGTTTCAACCCCTATGACACTACCTCCCAACCAATTTCTATAATTTGTCTTCAAAAGGCATGATCCTACAGGTTGAGGCCATAATTTATTCTTTATTCATTCAATAAACTCTTATCATTACCCTTAATATAAACTAATCTTCATAATATCTTTATAACAGCTGCATTACTTTCATAGTTGGGAAAACATGTTATAACATCAGTTTATTTTCAATTTTAACGTCATTTTATCAGTGATGTTTAAAATGGTTACGTTAAAAATAATGGTTTCAGCATATGTTTTCTTAACATCAACGGAGAAAATTGTTTTTTCAAAAATTTGGTCTGCTTTTTGGCATCGATTGTTTTTTAAAATAATGTCAAAAATGAACTTCAACGATAGTTTCTATTATAAACTGATACCGAAGATGCACCTATTTTGAATTTTTAGTGTCACGTTTGGTCAAAACTGAAACCAAATATTTATTTTAAACTAGTTTTTTACATCATTGTCATTTAGAAATGGATTCCAAAATTGGTTTATAGTGAAGTTTTATAGAAAAGAAAATTTCAATAATCCATGTTTATTATCATTTAAAGGTTTCAATGTTAGTTTGGATAAAAATACACATCTAAAGATATATATATTTTAGAACATTTCAAATATCACACCACTAAAAATATCTGAATTCCTGTAATATAAAACATGATATACAAGAATAAAACAACATTTATCATAGAAGAAAAATTTATAGAAACAAAAATAATTTAAAATTTTAATAAAAAAACATTATCTACATAATTATATTATAAACTTGAATTAAAAACACATACTTGATAATTTATAACACAATCATTGGCAGTTTTTGTTGAATCATCCTATTGATAACATAAGGTTGATACACCTACTATAAAAAAAGAATTATTTTTTGAATACATATTATTGGGAAAATAAAATATTAATCATAATCTTAGAATATACATACCTTAAATCATAATTATACTTAATAAATAGTTCACAATAAATGATCGAAGATGGTTAATTTCATCATTTATATGTGAATCAACATCCCTAAAGGCCTATAATAATATTTAATGTTCTATGATTAAAATACAACATACTATGAAATAAAATACAAAATAATTAATAAAACTAACCTTATAAAATTCAGTCATTAACCCTATTGTGATTATCTCATACATGAATCATAGAACATAACAACTACATTACACATTTCATTATTGATAATGAAACTATGGTTATAAAACATTAACATGATTATAAAAACCAATATAAATATGTATATATATATATATATCTATCAAAAATCATAATAATATATAATATTAAATATAATTACCATTACATTCACATATTGGATTGAATTTGGGTTCTTTATCAAAAAGTTGTACTTCTTAAATTTTCTCCAGGACCTTAATTTTCATATATATATACTAGTTTTACTTGTATAAACTATAATAATTTAATATAATGAACTTATAAAAAAGAAGAAACCCTAATTTTTTGACAAGGTGATAATTTATTATGAACACCACTTAATAAAGAGAAAAAACAATGTAATGTCAATTCACTTGGGTAGAATACACCTAACATCAAATGCCCCCTATAATAAAAAAAATCAATTAATTAATTAAATTGTATTGAATATTATTTCATAATTATCTTTTTGTTCTTAACCATAAATAAATAGAAGAAACCAATACCCAATCTTCATCTTTGACAATCTCTTACACATATATATAACACTATCCTCAACCTAAAAATATACAAAAACCATTTGAATGAATTATGGATCTATAAAATCATAAATTTCGGTGGTCTCATTTTGAATAATATGTGTGTGTAGATTCCTAATTAAAAAATAAATATAACAAGTCAATTAAAACCATCTTTAATTAGATAAATAAAACTGAAACATAAATTTACTTACATGGAAAAAATTACAACATAGTCATGATTTTATCTTGAAAATCAATTAGATCCATGATATATTTTTTGAATATTCTCAATAGATAGACTCTGACACATATATTAAAATCCATCCTAAACTCATATAAATTACCCAAGGAAGAAGAATCCTCAGATAATATTTGTATCCCATCAGAAATATCAAAATTAAATAGACCTTTTTATTCTAAAACCTTTAGTTTCATTTTTTTCATTTCTTTTGATTTTAGATACTCCTATAAGTAAAATGCCATAAAACATTATAAGGCTCAATTATATGTAATTAATATTTAAAAATAACACATACCATGTATGAAAGATAAAAAATATAGTTGGATGAATAATTTAAACAATGACCGATACAATCCCCAACTTTGTCGACCTCCTCAGAAGGAGATGGAAGTAGATTAGTTGGATCAATCATATCATGTCCTGATACTCTATCCTGACCCATCTTTATAAGATGGTGATGTATAGAATCCCCCAAAAATTTATGAATATAAACCCTATAGTATATACATTAGGGATGTCTAGAATAAAACTCAGAAATAAGGTTAGGTAAGAGAAAGGAAGTGACATATTGGATTAGACTGGCTGGGTAAGTTGTAAAGGCTGTAAAGCTAGCTGAAAAGGTTTGGCAGGATGGGAAGGTCGTGCAGACTATGGTTGTCTAGTAAATTGTTCTAATATAATATCCGTAGATGATTTAACTGTATTTTCCATTAAATTTTTGATATCTTTCATCTCATCTTTTAAGGATTCAATTTCTAGGTATCGTGATTTCTTACTTTGATTGCCAAAAAATTTCTAAATACTAACATCCACCTCATATCCTCTTATATGACCAGGGATATTTGACTTTCATAAAAAACTCGCTAGAATTTCCATATTTCCCAAAGGGATAAATGTTCCCTATCTTTATTTCTCCTAAAGTTCATCCTAAAATGCAAAATGAAAATGTTATATTGTTGTAGTTAACTTATAAAATACTAAAATTCATGAAAATAAAAATTATTTACTTCTATTCATTAAGCTAACTTCTTTTCTTTCTTTATATGATACTTTTCATTTTTTCTTCTTCTCGCACTTTTCTATTTTTCAGGGATGGTGTGGGGAGACGAAGGACCTAACTATACATCATCTGAACCACCTGTAGACTTTTCTCTTAATGCTTCAAACTTTTATTCAATATTTTTTTCATATAAATAATGATACCCACCATGTGATAAACTATGTGGGTATACATATTTAAATCTGGATCTCTTGATGAGATTTCCAAGAGTCTCATTATATAAAAATCAACTACTAAGTAGTTAGGTAAATCTAAAATAAATTTTACAATATTAAAAAAATATTACCATAAATTATTCAATAGGTTGACTCAAAACAAATTTATTCCATATATATGCATCTAGAAACTTGTACTTGAAGGATTAGTTTTCATTTTTTTTGTTCCAAAACCATAATTTTTTGTCAAATTTGTTTTCAAATATCATTATCTAGTTGCTTCTAAAGAAATACATATTTTCTTAATTGATTTTGTTTTCTCAAAATTCAATGTCATCTACAATTGAATAAATTAAATATTAGTCATTTAAAATATTTAATATTCAAAAAAGTAGATAAAAGAAATCAAGTTAAATATTTTACTGTCACGACCTCCAAAATCTTATCTATCACTATCTTTTTAGCGTACTTCAAATCAAGATATAAAATGACAATCTTTTAATGAATCTGCATGGTGATATAGCTGATAAGTTACATTTTATTTGGGCCAATTTGATTATTATTATCATAAAAACCAATATGAAACCACTTGTATCTACAGGCAAGTGACAGTTTTGTTAATCATGTAATGCCACATTTTCCAACTTGAGAATTTGATTTTAGAATAGTAAAAGTAGAATACTCCACCTCTTAAGTATCATCAGTAGTCCTGTAGTTATTATTTTTTAAATTAATTGTTTTCTTTAATTAAATAATAATATTACTGCATATTTAATAATATGAAAAATAACATATACCTCATTATGTTTTCCTCTATCTCTGTATCTATATCTGTCATTGAAAAATTCAAATGTAATGAAATTCTTGTGTACCATCATATTATTATAAAAAAAAATAATTAGAAAATTGGAAAACATGATATATGTAACTAAAAATGTATCACACATGTGTATGTTTAAAAAAAATAAGGATGTTAAGTTTATTAACCAAAAAATATGCAAGTTAAACTATTAAATATAAATATTACTTCTAAAATGATAGAAATATTTATAAATTTAAATATAAAAGTTCAAAAAGGTGTTTCATTATGTGTAAATTTGAACAAAATTATAATAATATACATTGGTTATTTAAATGAAAAATTGTTTAAACATAACCATGGAATATAAAATTTAACACAGAAATCATATAAATAATCCAATATATAAAAATAAATATCAAATAGTTAGTAAAAATTTATATTTTTTACACATGTAAATTTTTTTAAAAAAATGAAATATAATGTAAATATCCACCATATTAATTTGGAGAGTAATTTTGTGTTTTCCCATATCAATTCAGCATAATCATTTTGTATTTCATGAACTATGTTTTCATTATAGTCATTGTTATTCAGAAATTGCATAACACACAATGAATCCATATATAAATCAATAACATTATCATCATCCGTATCATCCAAATGAATGATTTTCCCTTGAAAATTGATGGACCACTGATCATTCTATGGATCAATGATATAAAATACTTACATTTAATGTTTTTTCATTATAAATGGATCCTCATTACAACTAAATATCGTCAAATCAACAAATTTAAACCCATATTCATCAAGTTTTACTCCACTTTTAATTGAAACCAAATTACACTTAAACATAGTGAATCAAAATTAAATATAATAAATTTACCATATGTATTGAACAACTACAAAATATGGTGTCATTAGTTTTTTATTTTTTTCACCTGAAAAATGAAGTGCTTTAAAGACGACCATCACACCACTATTTTGAATGGTACCCTTATAATCTATATTTTTTTTGTAAAATTTGTACCCATTAATATCAAAACCAGAGAATATGATCACATTAAGATATGGTCCCCCTACCAACCTCTTCAATGTTTTTGATGAAGATATATCTGTGATGAAATAATTTTTAAACCCAGAAAAATTGGAATTTTATGCTCAATCATTATCCAATTTTCGTTTCTTTCTAGATATCATAACCATAATTCAAAAATATATGATGATATATATGATTGAACCTCATCTATTTTGTTCAAATTGTATAAATGTTCATGCGTCACTTTATCGCATGTAATAAACTTTAACTTTAATCCTAAAATCCATATACATTCACTATCAACTATTATATATTGGGATATAGGGAGACTAATAAGCTCTAGTTCATACAAATAATCAATACATAACAAAATCACCTCTTCTAATACATATTTTTGAACAATAAATTCCTCTGGTAAATAAGGTTTTTTAAAACTTCCCTTCAAAAAATTTATATATCATTAAAAAGGATATGTCCATCATAAATAAGTAGGCCCACATTATCTTATCTCATGAACCAAATGAATCACCAGATGATCCATTATTTCAAAAAGTGTAGGTCGGGAATACATTTCTCCTTCAACATGTATAGGAGAAGTTTCATTCTCTAACACATATATCAAATTTGGATTAATGAATTTTCTACAAATGGATTTGAAAAAATTACATCACCTGAAGATAGTATTTCAAATTTCTCTTAGTAATATGTCATGTGGTGCAGCTAGAAGAAGTTGCTGAATCAATTCATGACAATCATGAGATTTCATACCAATTAATTTAAAACTATTCACTGACACATAAATTATTCCAATTTTATGAATATCCATTGTGTACATTAATACCATGAATACACTGATAAAAATTCTTCTACCCAATTTTTCTTAATGCGTTACAAGATGAAGGTAAATATGTTATTTTTCCTTTCATAGTGGGAGATAACTTCAAATGATTTTTTCATTGATATTAAGTCTAATACTTCTTATAATTCATCTTTTTTCTTTCCTTTTATGTCTAAAAAAGTCCCAATCAAACTGTCACATATTTTTATTCTCGTCATGAACCACCTCAATGTTATATTTTCTCTCTAAAAATATCCAATATGATAGTTCAAAAAAGATACTTTGTTTCCTCCTAATATTTTTTTCATGTCCAAAAATTATTTTCTTTACAAATGCCGAATCAATAATTTTCACCCAATCATAATATTCATCATCTGATAGTGGTCATGGAGAAAGGTTGTATTCTTGAAAACCATTTTTTTAATCTATAATAAGGATGATCAATTTGCAAAAAATCTTCGGTTTCCCATGTACACTTTCTTTTAGAAATTGATAATAAGAAGTCTCTTCTTCACAAATTGGACATGAATTATATCCCTTAACACTGTATCATGATATGTTTTCATATAAAGGAAATACGTTTATAGTGAACATTATCATAGCATAAAAAAGAAAATAATCATTCTTTCATGCATTTAAAACATTAACACATGTATCCCATAGAAGTTTGGAGTCATCAATAAATTAAAAATACACATCATTATGTTTTCCTGGATTTTTTTGTCCATAAATCATTAAGATCATCATAACATATTTTTTCTTAACACATATCTGTGGGGAAGTTTTTTAAACTAACCAAAAAATAGTCAATTAACTAGGTTATCTACCTAGGTTCTGATATGGATTCATTCTATCAGTACAAAATCTCATTATGTGATTTCTAAATTCACTTTGAAAATCATGAAATTTTTTATCAAATCTCTTCCAATATGGTGAATCTATTGGATGACATAAGTTACCATCAGAGATGCACTCATCTGAATGTTATCTTAGCCTTTTTATATTAATTGAATTTTCAAATATATGATTCAAATGATGAATTAATATAAGGTACCCAATTTATTTTGGATAATCTTTGGTTATTGTACCTAATAATGAATCATAGATGAATTATCAGAAGCATATGAATGAATTATTGGATGGAATTACTAGAAAGTAAAAAAATTGATTTAGCATGAGGTTAGATGTTAGTTTCTAAGAATGAATCTGATTTGTATTTTTCATCCATATTATACAGTGATGTCCCACATGTAGAAAACTTTGATAAATATTCATATTCCATCCTATAAAACACACAATCATTAGGGAAACCATGTAACTTTTATACCCATATCTCATTGGGAATAAAATTTTCTTCGACTGAAAATATGAATCTAGAAGTTCATTTCCTTCTGGATGTATCTATTTTAAAAGTTTAAGTAAGTTTGGGAAACATTTATCACTCCAACCATTTCTTTCTTTAAATCTAACTAATCTCAAAACTGATAATAACATTGTAAATTTATCGAAACCTGGGAATATTAGTTTCTCAGAATATCTATACAATTGTTCAATAGTTAGTATTTTTTGATGGTTTCAACCCCTAAATTGTGAATTAATTCTTAATATGATCCTATGCCTCATTATGAATATTTTCATCAATATTATATGTTGAATTTTCAGGTATTTCACCATAACACATCCAATGTGTATAATTAAGGATAAAACCACAGAAAACAAGATAATCCTTGATTTCTCTAGAATTTAACATTATTATATTCAAACACTTCACAAATGAGCATAAAATAAAATCTATGATTCAAATATTTTTCTAAAAAAATTCCAATAAATCATCAAATCCTTTTTCATATCCTGTAGTGGTTCTTCGTAAATTTATCCAATTATTATCCATTAAATACTTGATATCACAATATAATTAGTGGATATATTTAAACATATATTACTTTAAAAAAACAAATATAAATATATAAATTTAAAACATAAGAACTTTCAATTAAAATAATTGGTAATTAAATAGGAAATATTAGTGATTATTTCAAATAAAATAAAAACTAATCTACTAAAGGTAATTATTTTTCCTAATGTATGTCATACTGATCCAAACATATATAAGTTTTTGAGAATAAAAAATGAAAAAAAACATATATAATAATTTCAATTGATATATATACAGACATATAAATGTGGATATATCATTTTTGGGAAATAATAACGCATATTGATAACTAAATGATATATGAAATTTCATCAAAATTATGAAAAATAACTTAAAAAATTCAGAGTTTAATAAAGAAAATTGATTTGAAAAATGAATTTTTCCCTCGAATTTGTTGGAAGAATAAAAATTTCTTGATATAACAAATTTTTTTTCATAAATGAAAAAGAAACTATAAAAAATAAATAAAATCAATCTTCGGTTTATGGTCTACCAGAAAATTGTTTCCAAAGACAAAATACTCTCATGGATGGTGAAATAAATATAGAGGATGAATAATTGAGACAACAGAATGTGACATTGTAGTAAAAATTGAAGAAACTCAAGAATAATTTCCATCGTGGGTCTACTAGTGTCCTCCATAGTCATCACAAGTTGAGACAAAAAGTCTTTCTTAGATCAAAAATGAGTTTCTCACAATCCATGGTTTTTTTGAAACGTTTTTTTGTATCAATTTTCATAAAAAATGTTGCCAAAAATTGATCAATGTCATCTGTTTTTTAAAATTAATGTGAATAATGAATTTATATTGAATTTATGGTATATGATTTTTATAAAAATTTACTTCATAAAGTGTTCGAAAAAAAATTTCCATCAGTTTATAAAACAACTGACGTCATAGTTTCATCATTGAATCCACATTTTCTATGAGTGTAATGGTCATAATACCCAATGGTAATATTTAACAATGGTCATATTGACCAATGACAATTTAATAGTAATATAACAGTCATATCATAATTGTCACATTTCCAATTAAAAATAATATATATCACAAAAGAAAACATTTTCTATGTATTCACATTTTTTTTACAATACCTTTGATTATTTAAATTATATTAACATTTAATTTTTCTTTTAAAATTTTCTATAGAAGGTGTAATATTCTCTGCATATTTTAGTTCTATGAAGTATATCGTTGCATGGTCACGATTATTTGGTTTCTATATCTATGTACTAGTCTTATATGTGTTAATTTTAAGTAGTACTTTACATGTAATATTCTTTCTGTAAGGTTATTTCTATATACTTCCATTGTAAAAATTAATAAAATAATCACTATGAAGGGAAAATTTTATTTTATTAATCATAGAAGGAATTTTTAGTCCATTATATTCTCACGCCCCCCCCCCAATTTCAACCATGAATTTTGACTCTTTCCTAAATAAATATGGCATATTTTTCCTTCATTTCTCCTCTATGTTCCCATGTAGCTTCTTCAAACATGTGATTCCCCACATGAATTTCACAAGTCACGTTGTCTTATTCCTCAAAAATTGTTCTCTTATGTAAATAATATGGATCAATTTCTGTTCATATTACATGTCATTTTTAACATCTACACTATTAATATTAAGTATATGTGTTTAGTCGAGCATATACTTTCGTAGTATAGTCACATGGAAGACATAGTGGATGTAGGAAATATTATGATGTAGTGATAATCAAGAACCCACCACACTAACAAGATCTAGAATCTTTAATGGTCCAATATACCTTGTAGTCATTTACCCTTCTATCAAAATCTTATTACCATTTTCATGGTTATATCTTGATAAAAACATGATCCCCACCATGAAAATAAATATCCTTCCTTTAATTATTAGAATAACTTTTCTATTGACTCCATAAATACTTGGTCTGTTTCTGAATCACTTGTATCTTTTTTTGTCTCATTTATAACATCGAATACCAAGATTTTCCTTTCTCTAAAATCATCCCAATATGTTGTAGTTATACTCATATTCCTCTGTATTACTTACTAAGGATCCATTTGAATTATTGAGTGAAAAATATTGTTATTGGATAATTAATTTGGTTGATGATATTGGTCCTCACTCTATAGAAAATAAAATAAGATATCCATTACCATGTTTTATAATATTTGAAGTTTTCTCCCATACTTCCCATAAGTTTGGGTATGATAGGTTGTGATAAAGTTTAATTCTATATTAATAGTGTTTTCAAGGCTCCTCAAGATTTTCTGTGTAATTTTTGGATGTTGATCAGAAATAATCGACAAATTTTCTCTGTGGAGTCTTACTACTTATTGAATATTGAGGTGATCTAGGAACTCCATGGATAAATCCCCTCTTTTATTAATGAAATGGGAATAATTTTTCAATCTATATACCATTACTCATATAGTATTATTTCCATTAGATTTCTTAGGAATTTCAGTGAAACATTCCATAGTGATATTATTACACTTCTATAAAGCTATGTGTAATGTTTATAATACACCATTAGAACGTTTTCACTCAACCTTATCTTATTGGAACATCAAGCACCATGAATTGTAATCATAGTATCTCTTTTAATATTAACGCACTAATATAGATCATGAAGGCTTGTATATATTTTAGTTCTTTATGGGTGTATAGAGAATACTACGATTTGTGGTTTATCCATCATCTTAGTCTTTATCTATCGAATAGATGGAATACATGTCATTGTATCAAATTATAGTTCACATTGTTGATAAATATTTAATTCATGAAACTTACTATTTTTTATAGATTCAATATTAATTTTAATCCAAGGATATTCCCTTTGATATTTCTTAGTATTCACTAGTAATGATGATTGAGAAATCATTTGGGATATGAATAATAATGTCTCTTACCTTATTATTCTTATATTCAACCATACTGGGTTCTTAGTAAGTATATATCCTTTAATGCAAGTTATTATAATAACATTGGGATATTTCCAACTCAATGCATATGTTACTTTTTTTCTCTTAAAGGGTGATAATTAATTGAATAATCATTTAATTTAAGAAGCTTTAACCATCTACTTTATATCGTGTTCTATTCCTCTTGTGTGAATATATAATTCAATATTTGGGGATATATATATCACAACTTTCCTCATAAAACTATTTTATCCATATATTTAAAGAAAAAAATTAATGCAACTCAGTCTAGGTTATGAGTAGGTTAATTAGCCTCATGATTATTTAACTATTGATATGTATATGCGATTACATTTTCATTTTTCATTAAAACCCTTCTAATCCCTTTCATAGATGCATTGCTATAAATAATAAATCCTTCTTAGATAGAGGGTAGTTTAAGAAAAGTTTTAATAACCAACCTATTATTCAATTATTTAAATATTCCTCCACATTATTTTCTCAATATAAACTTAATTCCTTTTATGGTTGAAATTATTAGTGTATTGAAAATGAGGGAAATTTTCATCACAAACCTTCTATAATATCCAACCAAACAATGTAAACTAAGAATATCAGTTTATATTATTGGATTATTCAACCCCTATGAAGAATTTTTCATGGTAGGACAAATTGAGATTACATCATTGGCCATGATGTGTTCTATGAAAGTTACATTTTGTAACCAAGACTAAAATTTACTGAATTTACCAAATATCATTTCCTTTAACAAAGATTTTAATATAACCCTTATGTTATCTTCATTATCCTCATGATTTTTGGAATATATCAGAATATCATTAATAAAGAGTGCCCCAAATTTATCAAGGTAGTCCTTAAATAATCTATTCATCAAATAAATAAATATTTAATGATAATTAGTCAATCCAAATAGAGTAACAATGCACTCGTAATGCCCATATCTTATTTTTAATGTAGTCATGTGTATATCTTGTTTATTTACCCTTAAATGATGACACCCTGGAGAGAGTTTAACCATGGAGAAGAATTTATCCCCAAAATGTTGGTAGAATAAATAATCAATCCTCATGAGAGGGTATTTCTTCTTTATCATGATTCTACTAAGCTCTATATAGTCAATGAAGAGACACATATATCTATCATTATTTTTCATAATGATAATAACCACTCTATAAGGATACACACATGATTGAAAAATAAAAAGTTTACAAGAGGTCATGTTGTTCCTAATTTAATTTATCTAACTCCACTCATGCCACTCAATACGGGGTATTCAATATTTTCAGGGATCTATGTAAGATTTAAATTGTGAATTATAACTCTCTTTTTGGGGGAGGACTAGGTAGCCATTCTAGAAATACATCAAGGTATTACCAAACAATGGGTACATTCCCAATCATTATGCATTTTCTTTAATCTTTTTTTTCACCAATTATTTACTCAAAGATGAAAATATGAGGTGATTTTTGGTATGTATTATGCTATGATATCACTTCATTGATGATACCTACATGTTTTCCCTTGGAGAAAACATAAATCACTTTACCTATATAGTTGATCTTGTCATTATGGTTTGATAACCAATACATTCCAAGTATTATGTCAAATTCTATCATTGAAATGACCACCCATTTTGAAATGATACTACAGTCATAAATGTTAATAGGGGAGTCCCTATATATATTTTATGATTTAAATGTTCCTTTTTGAGTTTTAAATAATAATTATACTACTATTAGATTATTTTTTAACTCGATGTTCTTTACATACTTGAACAAAATAAAAGATTTTGTATAATTAGAATCAATCAATATACATGAAATATTTGAGTGTATGATAATTGTAACATCCATAAAATAATTTCGAGCCTCATTAGTATCCATTGTGATTTCAAAATGCTGACCTTCATAACATCATTATATTTAAAAAAATACATTATCTTTTTTATCAAATACGACACACATCACCGAACATAAACATCCCATAAAATATATAATTTAAATATGACTATTACACCCAAGATCTTAAATTATATTATATGAATAATAATAAACAAATTATTTAAATAATAGGTTTTATAAAAGTGAAAATAAAATTATTAGTTTTCAATTTATTAGAAAGGAATATGAAAATCATTTGAAAAAAAACATTTTTCAGAAGAATAGTATTTTTCATAAAAAAGTGGTTTCGTCATGTATTGTGGAATTATGTTAAAATTATTTATTGAAAAGTACATAATTTTTTTTTTTAAATGAATTTCACATTTTAAATCTTAATGTGAACATTTTATTAGTGTGTAATTTTGATAATTTTTAGAAAAGATAGATTTGTGAATGAATAGTGAAGAATACTTATTCTTATTGAAAACATGTTTTTTTAGAGAGTTTACAAGATATTTTTTTTAAGTGAAATTTTTTCAATAATATAATAATAAATCATATTTTTTTGAATCAATTATAAGTTCAATTTTTTTATAAAATGTTTTATATTTTTGTAAATGTCTCATTTAGAAAACTATTTTTTCATCGCAACTATGGGATTAATATTAAATTAAATTCTAAAAAATTATGTGAATTATATTTTTTTAAATGTATTCCATATTTATAATTAGAATAATTAATATTATATAATATTTTCAATTTTACTTTTTTTTATAATAAATAGTAAAAATAGAAAAAATTATTAACTACATGTTTGGTTTAAATAGGGTTACAGAGGGGAAAAACTAAGAATATAAGGATTAAAATAACCAAAAAATGTATATTATCAATTTCTTTTCTTTATTTTAAACTTATCCCATATAATTTTTTATAATTTTACTTTTTACATATTTTTTTATATGTGAAAAATGTAGGTAAAATTTATTCTTTTCCAAAATTCAAAGTGTTCCCTCTGCCAAACTTATAAAAGAATACCCACCCTCCTCTCATCTTCAGAATTCCATATACCATTGGATTCACTAAAACATATAAAAATTATATCATTAAATATAACACTATGATATATATTCACTATATGTGTTATAAAACCATTCTTGGAAGGATTTAGTTATAATCCTAAAGAGGTTCTCCGAAGAAGAGGTATAATTCTTAAACATGCATATTTGTTTTGTTTATTCCTATAACCCCTTGAAATATTATCCAAATAGTATAAAAGAATAACATATGTATATTAATATACTGAGATATTATTATTTTAATGTAATAACATATATCTATCCCCTCTTTAATCAAATGGGAGATAAAACTCTCGATCGTGTGTATAATGGACTACTACCTCGTGGACCCGTGTACTTTGTTTTCCATCACCATCTCTAAAGGATGGATATAATGATAGATGTAATGTTTATATATTATATTTATGAAATAATTATACTTTAATAATTATAATATCACATCTAACTTCCTACCTTTCAATCTTTTGGAAAACGATAACGTCGGTCGACCAATGTGTAAACTACAACCCCCATGTAGCGATCTGATATGTTTTTCATTTTATTTTGACATGGTTGGTATTAAGTATATATTTATTAAATATTTATATAATTTATAATATGATAATAAATATTTAATGGTGAATTATTAATTACCATTAATTCCATCAATCATAAAATTGAAAACAATGTTCATGCATACGTACGACCTACAGTCTCCATGAATGGTGCAACTCATTTTTCAATATCAAACTTTTATGGACTATTATAAATACATTTATATTGAATTTATAGGAAATTTAAATCATTATTAACATTATATAGATCATTTAACTATTATCTTTGTACAAATAATAAAACTAATAAACCAAAATATACATGAAAGATGAAGCAGTTATTACTCAAAATAGTGATTTTAATGAAGAATTGTTCATAAATGGGTGATAAAAGATTTTAAGTAAATAATATAAGGTATGATATATATTAGTTTGGGTATTAAATAGATTTATAATAAATATATTTATTAATTTTATAGGAGTTTTAGACATGTATGAAGTAATTCGTCGATGTGTTAAGGGTTTATCATATCAGTTTTACATATGTGTGACATATGACTTATATACCACCTATTTCTTTTATGTAGTGTACATTGATCCACTTTTATATGATATAACATGAATATATTTTATTAATGGTATTTAAAATATCATTTTGTTTTTTCTATTTCATGGGGATTAAAATTCAAATGTTACCAAAGTGATAAGGGTTCATTTCACAATCTCATCATTATTCAGTATTGTTTATGTTTAAACCTCGCATGGGGGAATTGTTTAATATTTATATCATAAAAACAATATATTTTACTATAATATGGTTATTAATTATCTTTTCATGTAAAATTATGATTTTCTACTCTTTGGTACTTAAAATTCTTGACAAAGTTTTTTCAAGAAATAATGACTTTATTTCTATCTTCGATCGAAAATGATTTTTCATCCATATCCATGCTTTCTAAAAAAATTAAAAAATGCTTTTAAATTATCCTAAGGATTTATTAAATATTTTTTATCAATATTTTACATTTTATAATTTTTTTTTAAAATGAATCTTCATATTTTCTTCGTATATTTATTCTTTCTTACAATACTGTGAAATGCATGTTTTTTCTAACTTACACGACAAGCATGGAATTGACCACTATTTTAAACACTCATTTTTTTTGAAGATTATATTAAATTTTTAACATAGTTATTTTTAAATATATTTTTTTATATTTTCTAATTTATTATTCTTTAAATGTGATTTTTTTTGTGAGTAGGGTATTTTCATCAAGAATGTTTTTAATAGAATTTTATGGTATTTTTATTCATAAAAATAAAAAAAAACTTCTTTTCCTTATCATATATTGTTGATATATTATAGTAATACCATCCATAATATTATCTATGGGTTGATTATTACTAGTTCTAATAGGGATGTACTATTTTGATATTATTCCTCATATTACATTGGATGGTTTTGGATAATTTTTTTGATTTGCGAAATTACTAACATTTCATATTATTGTTTTCCAATATGAATGTTTACTAGGATTGTACTAATCCAATTTATAATTAGGAATTAATTGTATTTAATAAGTAATAGTTGGGGCATATTATACCCCCTTGATGTATTGGTAGGTCTCATGGGACAAAATAGCTTAAGTATTTGGCCAAGGGCTTACGTGTTTATCTAGGATGTCTTATGATTGTTTTAGTAGTTATGATATCCATAGATGAGTTTCAACCATTTCTAATATTTCTTTAATGATCATTTGAGATCAAACATTTTCAATGTTTTCATTCACTTGGATGCTAAGAAATGTATTATGACACACATGTATGGATATTCTTAAGGCAATAGTGTTTTTCAAAATGAAAATACAATGTTGTACTTTAGGATTTCAATTATTATGTGAAATTAAATTTTGTGCCTAGTTTTCTAATAATTATAAACTATTCATTACTTTGGGGAATGATTGATTTTATTGACCATGTGTTTATTAATGTAATCACTACATCTAGTCTATTAGGGTTTGATTCTTTAAAATTATTATCAAAGAAAGTTTAGTAGAAAACATGGTAACTAGAATTATAATAATGCAGATTAGAAAACATAACCCTATGAATAAATTTGAGATATGTATCACTATAAGATAACATTATAGTGTTTTAGTAAAGTTTATATTATGTGGCTTTTCTAAAAATATATACCTATAAAGATACTACAATTAGATTTTTATTTGGAATAGTTTTACCTAGGGGTAATAACTCTGAAATATCTATATTGGGTTTTGACACTATCATCACCTGGTGAAGGATAATGAGCCTTGTTGCACAAATAGTTTGACATGAAAAGGGGATATGTATGGGTTAATTCAAATTTTCATTAAAACCAACTATGATGGATTTGGAAATATATTAATGACTTTAAAACAAAAAATATATACTCTATTAATGATTATTTGATTTGTTATGCATAAAATTTTCAATTTATGTTAATTGTTCCACTTTTTTTGTAATTATATATTCTATTTCATAACATTATGATCTTAAATAGTGTATTCTATTATTATTAAATGGAACATAGATTAAGTAATATAAACTATATCAACATAGATATTCCATGTAGGCATTTCTTTTCTAGGGAAGATAATGAAGTTGGAGCTGTAGATGCGGCTGGAAATGATCAAATTATGACTATATTAGGGTAGCTAACTCAGGTTATGACCAATAAACTTACCTTCATGGAGTATCAAACTAATCCAAAATTTGGTGAAATAATGTTATATTTTTTTATGAATTAACAACCTCTAACATTTCATGGGACTAAAAATTGATTTTTTCTTAGAAAAGTATAAGCTCATTGTATAATATATTTCCTACTCTTAAAAGTAATGAAATATAGAAGGTTTTTAAGGAATTTTTTCATCTATCAGGATATGAATATGAATGATGGTTATTGATTCAAAACAATAAGGATGAAGAATAAATATAAAACATAGATTTGAAGGATTTTATAGTACAATTACTAAGAAGATATTTCCCTTTTGAGAAATGAACATATATGAAGAGGAAATTAATGAGTGTATGTCAAAAGGGAAAAAATGGTTCCCAATATAAATCCATCATTTCTAGTATACAATGCCCTGCTCCATAGTATATAAATATTCCAAAGTGAAATATTGACTATTACTATGATGGGTATAAGCTAGTCCTTCAAAATAAACTAGCCTCCCAACCATTCTCATCATACGAGGAAAAAGTATAGTGTACTATTGCATTGAGAAATAATTAACCAAGTATTATAGATTATAAGGGAATCAAGATATGTAGAGGAAAATAGAGAAAATAATGGATAAGTGAAAGAAGGGAAGGAATGATTTTCTGACTTCTGATAATTGGGGAATGAAACACCGTAATAATTACTTGAATTTAATGATATTGTTGTTTATGCATTGATAGAAAGGGTATCAATACTTATAATGAAAGGCTAAGAAAGAAAATTTTATTTTTCATTTTTTAACTAGAAGGGTATGGGGTACTATAAAAATGGATACCCTAAGTGTTAAGGGGTGTAAATCAGGAGAAACTATGGGATAAAATTCAAGATTATTCTATTAATACATCCAAAGTGGAATAATTTACCTATGAATTTTGATTCAAGAATTATGTTGTAGAATTATTTGTTCAATGATATTATTTTTTAAGGATCATGAAACATATAAGTATTATAATTCAATAGTTTTCCTATAAGGTTATGAAAGCATATATTGTATTCTATCAATTACTAAGAAAAGTGATTAAGATGAAAGATCATTCTTCGGAAAAAACATGATTGATGGAAGATAAACCTTAATATTTACATGATATTAAGATAATAATTAAAAAGATATATTTATGGGATTTTTTACTAACCTTGAATTTGATTAATGGATTTATTGTTTGTGTTACCTTTTTTGGATTTTACTACAGTTTCGAAATATAGAATATATTTCATAATCTATGATTTTATCCATTGAATAAGGAGATAAATTTATTGGAATCATACATGTTTTCATTAAGGATTTATGGTGATTGAGTTATTAACATATTTTTTATGTGACATTATGAGATACTTTATGTTATCAAGTTAATCTAGTGATATGTTGAATTTTGAAATTTAATGACCTTCCTTCTAATTTTTTTGTACATTGAATTTGGTCATATTTATTTTAGAGTAGTCTTAGGGTTAAATATTTATGGAATGGATTTATTATAAATCTTTTGGTAATGTTTTTTATTTAGATATTAATGTGTGATATTGGATAACATGTAATAAATTTTTTTTGGTAAATATGTATAGAAAAATAGAAAGAAGCTTCATTGTTTTATGGATATTATGATCTATGAAAAGTTAATTTTAGTGCTTTAAGAATATGAAATTCATTTTGGATATTCATTTCATGGATTAATAAATGAAGCATAAATTGATCAAAAAAACCAAAGTATAAAATTTTTATTATGAAATTAAATGATATTAAGTAAGTCAATATTCTAGTATTCTCTATCATGATAATAAAATAATCCTTCAAAATTAGGGTAAGATATATTGAAATGAAACTTTTATCCTATTACGTTAATTTACATCATAAATTTATGGATTTGTGGTTATTAACTTTCTCTAGACCACATTTTCTATCATAATTTATTTATACATGGGTGATAGTTTTCGCCTCTATGTTCATATTTTTACTTCCCACCCATTTTCTCCTTGTAAACCGAGTAATGTGTTTTCTAGATGACCCTCGTATTCCTTTTCCCTCTTCTAGAGATAAAATTTTATTAACCCTTCTTATGATATAGGGGTCCAAGAAAGGAATTTTCATATGATGAACCTTTAATTATCAAGATCATGTTCAAAATGTGAAGAAAAAATTTATTTAAGGTTGGGAGAATGTAAGAGCCATATATTATTTAAAAAAGAACATAATTTCAATAGCATACATGACACGCAACACTGAGCTTAAATGACCCTCTAAATATATTATTTAAATATGATTAATATAACCTAGAAATTAAATTGGAAGATATGAATAGGAAAACTAAATTATTAATATTATATGGTTTAAACATGTTTAAAAAAAATTATTAGTTTTCAAATTATTAGAAACAAAAAGAAAAAAAATTTGATATAAAAAGAATTGTTTTTCTAAATATATTTTTCCTAAAAAGTGATTTTTTTCATGTTTTACGAACTTATGTTAAAATAAATTATGAAAAGTATTATAAAATTTATTTGAAAAAATTAATATCATTTTTTAAATCATTATTTCAAAATTTTCTTATTTTAAAATTTTTAACATATTATTAAAATATTAATTTTTGGATGAATGGTTAAAAATGCTTATTTTTATTGAAAACTACCTTTTAGTTTAATGTTTTTACAAGTTTAATTTTATTTGAAAATAGTTTTGAAAGTAAAATCAATAAATTATATAATATTTTATCCAATTCAGTTCATTTTAATCAATTATATATTAATTATTGATAGAATAACTTTTTATACTATTTAAAACTTTTCCTTAAAAACCCTTTTTTCCTCACGTGTACAGGTTTTATTTTAAATTAAATTCATCCACGTTTGTGAATTAAATTTGGTAAAATGGAATACATATTTTACATCAGAATAGATAATATTTTATAATAATTTAAACATATTTTTTTCTTAATTAATAGAAACAATAGTAAAAATTAAGTATAGTGTTTAAGGTTAAAACAGGTTTACTGAAGGGTTGAAATAAGAATATAAGGGATAAAATGAACAATAAACCCACATAATTCCTAATTTATTTCAATATTTAGTCCTTATATGTTCTATGTTTCTAGGATGATCAATTTTTATGCCATTTGGAATGTGAGAATAATTGGTATAGTTTATTCTTGTAAATAATTCCACGTTTTTCTTATCCCCCACCTATAAAATGGCACCCACTCCCCTCTCCTCTTCACACATAAATTCAATTTGATTCGATAAATAACTAAACATAACCTTACCTTAAATCCATACATAGGATCTATAGTCTATGGTTTGATCATGAAACCAATGTATTAAGGATTTAGGTATAAACATAGAATGGTTTTCCAAAGAAGTGATATTGTTCTTAATAATGTGTCTTTGTTTTATTTCTTCCTATAACCACTTAAAATATCATCAAAATATCATAAAATAATAACAAAATTATCATTAAAATGCCTATATTATATAATTTTAATGCAAGGAACTATATCTATACCATCGTCCATAAAATGGGAAATGAAACTGTTGATCATGTGTATGACAGACTATCGGCACGCAAACCGATGTAATTAATTTTCCATCCTTGTATCTACCTAATAAGTATAATGATGGATGTAATTTTTATATATGATATTTATTAAGTAATTATACTTATATTATTCAAATTTTAACATATACCTTATTTACATCCAATCCTTTGGAAAATGAGAACATCGCTCATGCATACATGTGGACTATCACCCCCACGTAGTGATGTGATATGTTGTTGAATTTAATTTGAAATGAATTATAATCAAGATATGTTTGATTAATACATATGATATATATGATAATATAGTTCTAATGTAATTTTTAGTAATTACTAACATTTATTTCATTCAATTTTTCAAGAAAATGAAAACAACGTTCATGAATATGTATGACCTACTGTCTCATTGAACAACGTAAGTCATTTTATTGTCTATAGTATTTGTGGAAAATTTTAAAAATATATAAAATCAATAAATATTATATTTAAATTGTTATTAAGTTTTTTTATATTATTAAACCATGATATAATTTTAAATACTAAAACTACCAAACTAATAAATACATGAAAACAAAGCACTAATTACCCGAAACATTGATTTTACTAGAGAGTTGTAAATAAATGGGTGATAAAAGCTTTTTTTTCATGTGTATGTTTTTTTATTTCTTTTCCTATATATTTTTATGATATATCAATCCATAGGGTTTGTATTTGA
Organism: Viscum album; assembly: GCA_963277665.1. Lineage (NCBI taxonomy): Eukaryota > Viridiplantae > Streptophyta > Magnoliopsida > Santalales > Viscaceae > Viscum > Viscum album. The sequence goes on along the minus strand of OY728148.1, from coordinate 1,232,887,456 downwards.
TTGATTCTTATCACCTTTTATATATAATATATTTATCTAAACTTCATTAGTTTATGAGGAAGTTTGAAAATGCTTTTCCTGTACTCTAAAAATTTAATGATGTTACTACTAAAATTTTTAGAAACTATACATCCTACAGTTTTAAAAAGATAAAATATTTAATTTAATTCATCTTCTAAAGATATCATATTCACATGATTCTGGATTTTATATAAATAAAAAAAATTATCTTGATTTCATTAGTTTACATCGACGTTCAAAAATGTATTTTTTGATGGTTGATAAATAATGAAAAGTTTTTCAATACTATTTCATAGATTCAGTTTTCTAGAATTTTTTTTATTCAATTTTTGGATTATATCAGGAGTAGTATAAGTAAAATTTATTTTATTCTTAAATAATTTTAAAGATTATAATTTTTTTCAGAAAATAATTATTCTCTACCAAAGTTTTAATATTCTGCTAAAAACATTAAAAATACATTAATGTTTGATAAAGCATGTTGTCTGGTATTTCTGAATGTATGGTTCGACAACCCTATATGCACAATACTGAGAAGTATTGATCATAAACCCTACATTGTAAAAATTTAGAAGTACGGTTTGTATACCATACATTCAACACATTTCAAAGTATGGTTCGGTAATCCTACTTTTGTAATCAACCGTACACTACTTTGATGAACCATGCACTACTTTGATGAACCATATGCTACTTTGTTGAACCCTAAATTACTTTGATGAACTCTACACTACTTTGATGAACCCTATGAAACATTGATGAACCCTATGCTACTTTTATGAACCCTAATCTACTTTTATGAACCTTATGAATCGTTGATAAACCCTATGAAATTTTTTTAAAAGCATGGTTGGTAAACCCTGCTTTTGGTGAACCTTACTATCAGTGAAACCAACTTTTAATATGACCTACTTTCCAATACTCTAATTTCATTTAACCTAATTTTTTTTACCCTACTTTCCTGAACCCTACATTCATATACCCAACTTTACTGTTGCCTCTTTTTCCTTTTTATGTTGAACTTTGATCTACTACATATATATTTGGATTACTTTCATAGGTTTTTCTGCAAGAAAATTCACATTAAATATAAGTACATTAATCAAATAGATTTTCATTATTTTTTGGTTCAATTTTTAAATTGAATAAATAATAAATAAATTCAATGTATTTTCCAATAATGTTAGAGGGCAAAAGATTATTTAAATTCAAATATTTAAATTTACTTTTGGTTTGTCCTTCTAGTTTTTAGGAACTATTATGAATAAATTGAAATAGGTTTTAATGGATTTAAACACAATTTTTAAATAATTATAAGCTATTATTATTCAGGATATATTATTGGAAGAGTTATTCAATTTATTTTAATTTATTTTATTTATGATTTATTCTATAGGAATAAAGAGTCAACGATGCTTAATTTTTATATGGAGATATTTATGATTGATTTTGTCTCAATTTATTTTGAATTTCTAAAGGAATAAGAGTTTTTTAAACTTATGCATTTTTATTATATATATTTTTATCTATTATATGTTAAAATAAATAAAAATATACACAATGAAACATATATTAACATATTCGATACTCTTTTTTCAAAGAGAATGTGATGTGAACATTGAACCTGTTTTTGATTTTTAATGTACTACGACACTCTTTTTATCACCTGGACAATATCTCAAGTGTCGAATGACTTCTACATTGACTAAATTTTCCTTGAAAATATGTGATATTCCAAATATCAAGAACCAATACCAGTTCTTTCATTGTTTATCTTCTCTTGTCTATTTTCTGATTCTATAAGACTATTTCCCATTTCTCACATGAACTATTTTTTTATATTTATTATTTTTCAGATAAAATAATTATTTGTTATTATTTTTTATTAGGTTTTGACTCTCGGATTCTAATGTAAGGATCCAAGGGCCGTGACTCCTTTTATCTAATTTCCAGACTATCTGGGTTGTGACTCCCTCTGTCCAAGGTCTTGTTGTAAGGGTTGTGACTCCCCATACAAAATTCAGTTTCATGGTTATCCGTATTCTTAGAAAGTATATTGTAATTGGGTTATGATTCCCCCTTAAAAATAATTTTTAGTGCATAGATATCTCTTGCTGATTATAGATATTTAAGGGTAGAGTAAGCCCACTTTCAAGTAAACTACAATAAAAAAATTTCTGTGCTATTTACTTTTTCCACTGATAATTACCCTTGATAATTATATTTTATAATTAATTTATTTAATCAATTATTTTGTTTAAATTTTTTGATCTGGTATATTCACCCCCATCTTGACCATCTTACATTACCCTAGATGACACAACATTTGGAATCATAGAATAACCTTATTAAGAATATTTTAACTCTATTATTCTCTTTTTCGATTCAAAACATTGGTATCATTAATTATTGCTTTTAGAATTTAGCCAACCCATTTATACAATATTATTTAATATTTAAATGTGTTATTGTATACCAACACCTCACATTACAAGGATAAGATCTTATTAGATGGAAGGATTGAACCAGAATTATACTTGGAATCCTCAAAAGTCTCCTCACTTTGATGATAATGATTATAGCTACTACCTATTCCGAATAATGGATTACCTCAAAAATTTTAGAATTGATAATTGTTATTTCTTATAAAAATAGTTCAGAGTACCTTAATCTAACCCATATACTCTTACCAAAATTGATGTTGTTGTATATGTTTTAAATTAAAAAGTTGATAATATTTTATATTGTGGTATTAATGGAAGTGTTTTAGTCAAGTTTCTATGTGTAAAATAGATCATGAAATATGGAATATTCTACAGGTCACTCACCATGTCTCTAGAAAATTAATCCAAATAAAACACAGAATTCTACGTGCTGAGTAACAATACTTTATGATGGTTGAAAATGAAATAGTAAACCAAATGGTCCATATATTCACAAGCTTTGTGAATGGAACGAATTCACTTAAAGAAGCTCTGGAAAACCTAGTACTTGTTGAAATATTCCTATAATAATTACCAATGAAATGGAATAAAAATAATGTTTCCAATGATGAAAGAAATAATTTCAATGAGTACACACTTGATTAATTTATTGGATCACTACTCCAATATGAATCAAAACTAAAGAAAATAGATGATGAGAATACCAAAAAAAGGAAATATGTAGCCTTTAAATTTGTGAATTTATTTTTTACTTAATCTTATGTTTTTGATCTACAGGATAGTGAAAAATAAGATATGTCTTAGATTATGACTGGAGTTTAAATGATAATAAAAAATAAAGGATTCAAGAACCGATTTGTAAAATACCCTCATAAATAAAAATATAAATGAGATAAGAAATTTATTACAAATCCCAATGCTTCATATGTAACATGTTATGAGTTCAATAAGAATGGTAATTTCAAGCTCGATTTTACAAAACATAAGAATAAATACAAATATAAAAATAAGGACAATAACTAATTGACAGCCAATCATAGTTGTACAGAAGAATCTAATTCCAGTGGATGATCTGGAAATGAAAAATAATATACTACCTTGGGTTTTAGAAAATCACTAGATATGGTTAGTAATTCTAGTTTTTATTCTATATGTTCTAATTCTGACTATGATTCTGATAACTTGAATATTTTTATGAATTACAAGAAGTTAATGAAATATTACAAAAAGATATCTTAAAAGCTGCTAATTTATATAATATGCTTAAATAAAACAATGAGAAACATGATTTTGTAATTAAAATAATTTTATAGTGGAATGAAAAACTAAGTAACAATTATTTTACTTTTCATTCAAAGGTTTATGAAAATTTTAAATATGTTCTAGATTTGAAAAAAAAATTGAAAAAGAAAGTTTAATGACTTAAGAAAAGATTTTCAGATTTTATTCAAGGTCATGAAAAATATCATGAGATGATTTAATTGAATATAACTGATAAAAATAAAGATGATTTTTTATGATAGGTTATTACCCCTAACATAAACAGATGTACTTCAATAGTTACTTGTTTTAAATATGGCATGAAAGGTCATTATGAAAATTATTATTCTATTATATTTAAATAATATTTGATGTAGAGACCCTAAGCTTATCGTACATGGACATTACATTACTTTTGCGGAATACTTAGTACATAACAAAAACACACACACAAGGATCGTAATAGTTTAGTGTCTTTGGAAACTCGGAACGTAATCTTCTAATCGTGGTGAAAGATCTTCAATATCTCCCATAAAGATCTTCCCTTTTTTTTACCTAAAAACCTTTCTTTATATCCTAGGGAAAAGAAAACATAAAAGGGTGAGCTCAAATGCTCAGTAAGGGTAAACAAAAGAAATATCAATCACATCATATACATAAGAACATAGCTTTTGGAAATCTTAACTTGCAAAAGAGCTCATAATATCATAACATGGGATAAATCATAGAAGTGAAAATGAGATCCCCATAATCATAACATAAAACTTAAAACTTTGTGGCATGCACACATAATCATGGAAAATCATTTCTTGTTAGTCAAGACTCATTGCCAAGACTATCTTAGTGGACAAAGTCCCTTTCTGAATCGAGTAACCCTCATTTCAGTCCTGTTTCACTGAACCGGTATAACCTACCGTTCCAGCCCTGTCTATCTCATGAGATATAAAATCTTTACCCAATGCATTGGAGGGAGATATAGGTCCCACCCATCTTATAATGAATCCTTTCTTATGTGTGCCACATAATCATAAAACATACATCATTGCATAACACATGTAACAAAAATGGGATTCTTGAAACATCATGACATCATAAATCAATTCATATAAGATAAAGGAATTCATAAACATAATTCCCTCACAACATAGTCAAATCAATGTAAAAATATGGATAGAAACAGAACCCTTTATTATCTTATATGGAAAATAATTTTGATAAAACACTTGAATTGAATTCTTGAGGAAAATATCCTTTCTTCTTCAAAATCAATTTCTTTTCACAAAACATCATGCAATTTTAAAAGAAAGAGATTTTATTGAAAATAGTCATGAAATATTTTAGAGGAAGCTTCATGAAAATAAGGCTTTATAAAACAGTAGAAATCCGTTCGTGCCGTATAAGTTAAAAAAACATTATTCGTACTTTTGTCGGAAAGGTCAAAAAGTACCTCGTATGAAAAACGACAAAAGATTCCTTTCATACGTATTACTAAAAACTCACCGAAGGGTAAAAATGGATTTAAAAAATTTTAGGTGGATGGAAATAATATTAAATATTGAGTAAACATGGATGTGGATGATAAAATACACCCCAGTAAATACTTACGAATAAACAATCTCGGATAAAAATGAGATTGTGATATTTCCCTTACCTTAGGTCTGATTTTCTTTGTTCGTGTCCGAAGCTCCTGTATAATGGTTTAAATAATGCTATTGACTTATTCCAGAATCATACATATTGATATGAGATCATATATGGTCATATTATTATCTTCTTGTTAGTAATATTTCATTGTTACTTGTTACTCGGGTCTTTATAACTTTTTGTTCTTATGCGTGTTTTGTCGAATAAATCCTTATTCTTATCTTTAGGTTATAGATAATTCATTTCCAGAATGGTATTAGTGTATTATATTCCATATTCATCTATTCAATTCATTTATATAATCATTATGAAATGAAGATCATGTAGAACGAGTCGCATCACATCGTGGAGACGGTATTTCGTACGTACGCACGAGTGATGATATTGTTCCTATGATTGTGGAATTGTATTGGAGTATATATATATTATTTCAGTATCAATATTACTTCATAATAATCATATATAGTTACTCATTACACCATTATACCCATCCTTGTAAGGTGATGGTGGAAAATAGATTACACCACGGCGTGGAGACGGTATTCCGTACGTACGCACGCGCGGTGATTTCATTTTTCCGTAGGATGGATAGAAGGTGAATTAGGGTTGTTTCATATTTATAATAACATATCAGTATGTAAGTAATACTTATGTTATTACTTTATCATGAAACAACTAAAGAAGAAGAAGTTGAAGAAGAAAAAAATTGAAAAGATCGGTAATGGATATTACCTCTTCTTTGGAACGCCTCTTTGAATCCTCCACTTAAGGAACTAAGATTGGTCTTTGGAGAAGACCAGGACCTCTAGGATTATTATAGGGAAGTGGAGAGGAGAAAATGTCAGGGTTTTTCCGAGCTTGAGTGCTCAAATTGGTGTGAGGAGGAGGGGGAGGAGGTGTCTTTTTATAAGGGAGGAGAGGGGCACCTTAGGAATACCTCAAAATATTATTTTATTTTAAAGTCAAAATCGGTTTATAATGGTTCCAAAGGGTATTATTTCGAAGATAAAGTGGGGATGGGTCGAAATCCTATCAACCAATAGGATTTAGACAAGTTTAGGTTATTATTTTAACCTTATCAATTAGATTTAACTCTAAGTTAAATAATTTAACTTTTACCGTGTCTTTTTGTTTTCTTTCACTATATGGTTAATACACTTACTATAACATGCCAAACGAACCCAAAATTGTTTATTATTAAAATATATATCCTTATATAAGTCATTTGGCCGAACCTTAGATTTTTAGGAATAAAATAACAATTAATAATATAATATTTGATTTAAAAACTATTTTGTGTCAATTTTGACACTATTTGATATATGATTTTTGTGAAAGTCATAACAGAATTATATGTTCGAACCAAGTTGATTAAATCAACACTAATATATCATAGTAACCTATAAAATTAGTTTAATTCATAAAAAGTCTCAAATTATATTTATTTTGGTGTTTATAACATCAATTATGTCAATATTTCATTAATAAGATAATTACTACATCATCATTGTGTCATAAATAAATTAAATTTTGTGATTTCTAAAAATTACAAATAAAATACCATCATGTATTAAATCTTTTTATCTTTCTAATGAATATTTACAATCGAATTTATCATATGTATAACCCCATATTAAAAATGATTTACTTATTAAACTTCGATTTTAACTATTTTAACCCTTCTTTAAATAAATTAATAATAAATGTCCTAATCTAATCCAAGTGGGCCTAAATGGTCATATTTTATTCCTAAGTTTGTTTTTGGTCGAATTACACTTGTCCAATAGAATTAGGACATGTGTTAGGGTAATATTAATATCATATTTACCCTTAGTTACCCTATTTACTATTAACCGCGGTAAAAAAAAGTAAAAAGTTACTATTCACCAAAAATTATTTTTATCTCATTGAACCACATTTTACTTATTGATATCAACCGTGTCTGTCGGATTTTCGAAATTCCATTCACAGAAGCGGTAAAATTATGTTTTATGCAAAATTCAGTTTTTAACCTACCACTTAGTGGTTTCACTATTCATCAAAAATTGAAAGTTTTCAGAAAAATACCAAAATTTCACCCTATGCTAATTTCGATATTCTGAGTCCAAAAATGAAGTCCATTTTGAAAAATAAAATTTATAAAATTTAAAAAAGTGGTTATTACTATTCATAACGGCTAGTTTTAATAATATTTTAATAGCATATCATTGTTTCGTGAAACTCAGTATTACGTACCAAACACGCTATCGAGGAAGGTTGCGATTGCATGTAATGCAAGGCAAGTCAAGGATGCGTGTTGTGCAAGCTCCTTTTTGTGTAGCGTACAACACAAGACATTAGTGAAATAAAAAAGAATATTTTTCATAAAATCTCGGGCTGTTACATTCTACCCCCCTTAAAATGAATTTCGCCCTCGAAATTCGTCGGGGTTATAAATGGTTTACTATTCGAAAGTTTCTTTAATAGAAACCCACATCGTAAAAAAGGAATACCAAAACTTAGCTTTAAAAACTAAAGTATGAAATGTAACGATTACCCAAATAAACTAATCACTGGGTTTCCACATAGGTGAAAATATGGATATGGAAGAGAAATCTAACCATCATGTTCTGATGGAGAGTGGTAGAGAACATGGCTATGGAAAAGCCAGTAATCACAAATCCATAAATTTGTGACGATCTAAGGTACCATCTGATTCATCAGGTATAAGAGAACTAGGACAACATTTTTGGTTTTCAAGATCATTTCCCTAAAGTTAAAGAATTTGAACTTTATTTTGGTACAATCTCACTATTGTTCGTGCCTTTAACAATTTCCACTTCATCTCTTAAATAAATGAAGTTGAATTTGTTATTCGTGAAGTGTTAGCAGATCATGTGATAGAATGACGGGTCATTCCATCTGTCTCAAAAGGTTAGCAAAATTTATATACATAAGTCGATATATAGTGGGATTAATCATATATGGTTCCTAAAATGGGCTTATACATCATATATCATACTGCTTAATATAATAACACTAGTTTCTACTAAACAGGGACTTCCTGTAGGTCAGTGGTAGGCGAAAAAGGCCAGTCGCACTTCGGTTGTGGGTTCGATTCCTACAGCCTTGTCCGAAGCGATGGGCTGTCGCCCGTCCTGCAGGTTGTCCTTTTTCTAAAACTACGTTACTATAACATCCCATCAATAATATCAAAAATCTTCTATCCTTAAACAATACTAACTTATGTCCAACATAATCCAGTCTAATCTTTAGGCTTATACATAATACTGCAGTCCACTCTCATAATATAGTGACAACGATTACCAGAGATTTAATACTGTCGTTGATCCCCAAATATCATAAGGTATGTCTTGTTGGTCACATTCCAAACATTCAAAGTCCTTAATCGTGTATTCTCTTGAATACCTTAGTGAAAAAATGAGTGCAGTTAAAAGTTAACACTTTCCACATACCAAAATCCTCAAAATTCTATATACTCAAACCATGATATCACTTAGTCCTTATATCAATCATGAGCTCATGAATACTATTAAACATTTCATTTTCTCGTCTTCATTATGCGCATATCATCTTATTTCCAAAAAATATCTCAATCACTTTGAATACCACATCAATAAATATTGCAATACTCAATGATACAACATTATTTTGGAATCCCATTACATAAACACTTAATCATTTCCCCACATCGTTGTCATATTCAACATTGCCAATAGTGATCGCATGTGATTTCCCTTTGTCCTTTGCCTTTAGTGGTTGCTCATGTTGATCATCACTAACCCTTGGATTAGGAAAATTATTAGCATAATGCCCCATTTCCTTGCACTTGAAGCATTGAAGTGTTGGCGGTGCGTTCTCTGCAGTGTTTGCTTTATTCACATCATTAGAAACCCTTTTTCCATTACTTCGACACTCAGCTGCTCGATGACCTTCTTTTCCACACTTAAAACATTTTCTAGTCCCTTTAAGACAATCTCCACCATGCTTCTTTCCACACTTTGTGCATAAGGAAACATTCATCTTCTTTTCACCATTATTCTGAGATTTCTCCTTGAACTCCATCTTTCGTTTCTTGTCAAAACCATGAGATGGATATGTAACACCAACTTCCATTTCTACCTTGATAGCACAACGCACAATTTCTTCATAGCTACTGAAGTCTCTTATAGCTAATGCCCTTCGAAGACTTGGTTTTAAGCCACTGAAAAATCGATCAACTTTACTTTCAGGTTGGATGATAATTCCAGAAGCATACCTTGCAAGTCTTGTAAAATTTGCTTCATAGGTACCAACAGATTCATCGTCCCTTTGCTTCAGTTCAAGAAACTCTTTCTCCATCTTTGTTCGAAGAATACGAGGGAAGTACTTACTGAAAAATAAGTTCTTGAACTCGTCCCATTCCATGGACTCAATTTCATCTCTTGGCCTCGTATTCTTGATAAGATTCCACCATTGATCAGCTTCACCTTCCAAACGATATACTGCTAAGATGACTTTATCATGTTCAGAACATTGAAGAACTGAAAATATCTTTTCAGTAGTACTGATCCATTGTTCAGCCACAAGTGGATCAGAAGACCCACTGAAAGAAGGTGGACGTTGCCTCATGAAGGACTCAATAGAATATTGTTCCCTTCTCTGCTCATTTGGAAGTCCAGAATGATTCATAGCTTGTGTAATTATAGCAATAATATTTTGCACTCCATCTCCCATAACATTTGTTTGTTCAGGAGGGCAATCATTGCATTGATCAACATGGTTCCTTCGGGTTCCAGCCATCGTCTAAAACCCAAAAAGAATAGTGTGAGAGGCAAAAATCATGCTAGGGAAAACAACATAATAAAGGGGGAGTACCTTCAATATCCAAAATCTTAGGTTTAATTCTATGATCGTTAGCATAATTCTATTACTATAACCTATACGTATACTTATCCCTAGGGACATCCCTAGACATACCTTAGAAATATCTCTAGGGATCTCACTAAAGTTCTCGCATCCTAGTTTCCAAAGGTTGACTAAACCTTTCCTCTGATACCAACTGTAGAGACCCTAAGCTTATCGTACATGGACATTACATTACTTTTTCGGAATACTTAGTACATAACAGAAACACACAAACAAGGATCGTAATAGTTTAGTGTCTTTGGAAACTCGGAACGTAATCTTCTAATCGTGGTGAAAGATCTTCAATATCTCCCATAAAGATCTTCCCTTTTTTTTACCTAAAAACCTTTCTTTATATCCTGGGGAAAAGAAAACATAAAAGGGTGAGCTCAAATGCTCAGTAAGGGTAAACAAAAGAAATATCAATCACATCATATACATAAGAACATAGCTTTTGGAAATCTTAACCTGCAAAAGAGCTCATAATATCATAACATGGGATAAATCATAGAAGTGAAAATGAGATCCCCATAATCATAACATAAAACTTGAAACTTTGTGGCATGCACACATAATCATGGAAAATCATTTCTTGTTAGTCAAGACTCATTGCCAAGACTATCTTAGTGGACAAAGTCCCTTTCTGAATCGAGTAACCCTCGTTTCAGTCCTGTTTCACTGAACCGGTATAACCTACCGTTCCAGCCCTGTCTATCTCATGAGATATAAAATCTTTACCCAATGCATTGGAGGGAGATATAGGTCCCACCCATCTTATAATGAATCCTTTCTTATGTGTGCCACATAATCATAAAACATACATCATTGCATAACACATGTAACAAAAATGGGATTCTTGAAACATCATGACATCATAAATCAATTCATATAAGATAAAGGAATTCATAAACATAATTCCATCACAACATAGTCAAATCAATGTAAAAATATGGATAGAAACATAACCCTTTATTATCTTAGATGGAAAATAATTTTGATAAAACACTTGAATTGAATTCTTGAGGAAAATATCCTTTCTTCTTCAAAATCAATTTCTTTTCAAAAAACATCATGCAATTTTAAAAGAAAGAGATTTTATTGAAAATAGTCATGAAATCTTTTAGAGGAATCTTCATGAAAATAAGGCTTTATAAAACAGTAGAAATTCGTTCGTGCCGTATAAGTTAAAAAAAACATTATTCGTACTTTTGTCGGAAAGGTCAAAAAGTACCTCGTACGAAAAACGACAAAAGATTCCTTTCATACGTATTACTAAAAACTCACCGAAGGGTAAAAATGGATTTAAACAATTTTAGGTGGATGGAAATAATATTACATATTGAGTAAACATGGATGTGGATGATAAAATACACCCCAGTAAATACTTACGAATAAACAATCTCGGATAAAAATGAGATTGTGATATTTCCCTTACCTTAGGTCCGATTTGCTTTGTTCGTGTCCGAAGCTCCTTTATAATGGTTTAAATAATGTTATTGACTTATTCCAGAATCATACATATTGATATGAGATCATATATGGTCATATTATTAGCTTCTTGTTAGTAATATTTCATTGTTACTTGTTACTCGGGTCTTTATAACTTTTTGTTCTTATGCGTGTTTTGTCGAATAAATCCTTATTATTATCTTTAGGTTATAGATAATTCATTTCCAGAATGGTATTAGTGTAGTATATTCCATATTAATTCATTCAATTCATTTATATAATCATTATGAAATGAAGATCATGTAGAACGAGTCGCATCACATCGTGGAGACGGTATTCCGTACGTACGCACGAGTGATGATATCGTTCCTATGATTGTGGAATTGTATTGGAGTATATATATATTATTTCAGTATCAATATTACTTCATAATAATCATATATAGTTACTCATTACACCATTATACCCATCCTTGTAAGGTGATGGTGGAAAATAGATTACACCACGGCGTGGAGACGGTATTCCGTACGTACGCACGCGCGGTGATTTCATTTTTCCATAGGATGGATAGAAGGTGAATTAGGGTTGTTTCATATTTATAATAACATATCAGTATGTAAGTAATACTTATGTTATTACTTTATCATGAAACAACTAAAGAAGAAGAAGTTGAAGAAGAAAGAAATTGAAAAGATCGGTAATGGATATTACCTCTTCTTTGGAACGCCTCTTTGAATCCTCCACTTAAGGAACTAAGATTGGTCTTTGGAGAAGACCAGGACCTCTAGGATTATTCTAGGGAAGTGGATAGGAGAAAATGGCAGGGGTTGGCCGAGCTTGAGTGCTCAAATTGGTGTGAGGAGGAGGGGAGGAGGTGTCCTTTTATAAGGGAGGAGAGGGGCACCTTAGGAATACCTCAAAATATTATTTTATTTTAAAGTCAAAATCGGTTTATAATGGTTCCAAAGGGTATTATTTCGAAGATAAAGTGGGGATGGGTCGAAATCCTATCAACCAATAGGATTTAGACAAGTTTAGGTTATTATTTTAACCTTATCAATTAGATTTAACTCTAAGTTAAATAATTTAACTTTTACCGTGTCTTTTTGTTTTCTTTCACTATATGGTTAATACACTTACTATAACATGCCAAACGAACCCCAAATTGTTTATTATTAAAATATATATCCTTATCTAAGTCATTTGGCCGAACCTTAGATTTTTAGGAATAAAATAACAATTAATAATATAATATTTTATTTAAAAACTATTTTGTGTCAATTTTGACACTATTTGATATATGATTTTTGTGAAAGTCATAACAGAATTATATGTTCGAACCAAGTTGATTAAATCAACACTAATATATCATAGTAACCTAGAAAATTAGTGGAATTCATAAAAAGTCTCAAATTATATTTATTTTGGTGTTTATAACATCAATTATGTCAATATTTCATTAATAAGATAATTACTGCATCATCATTGTGTCAAAAATAAATTAAATTATTTGATGTCTAAAAATTACAAATAAAATACCATCATGTAGTAAATCTTTTTAGCTTTCTAGTTAATATTTACAATCGAATTTATCTTATGTATAACCCCATATTAAAAATGATTTACTTATTAAACTTTGATTTTAACTATTTTAACCCTTCTTTAAATAAATTAATAATAAATGTCCTAATCTAATCCAAGTGGGCCTAAATGGTCATATTTTATTCCTAAGTTTGTTTTTGGTCGAATTAAACTTGTACAATAGAATTAGGACATGTGTTAGGGTAATATTAATATCATATTTACCCTTAGTTACCCTATTTACTATTAACCGCGGTAAAAAAAAAGTAAAAAGTTACTATTCACCAAAAATTATTTTTATCTCATTGAACCACATTTTACTTACTGATATCAACCGTTTCTGTCGGATTTTCGAAATTCCATTCACAGAAGCGGTAAAATTAAGTTTTATGCAAAATTCAGTTTTTAACCTACCACTTAGTGGTTTCACTATTCATCAAAAATTGAAAGTTTTCAGAAAAATACCAAAATTTCACCCTAGGCTAATTTCGATATTCTGAGTCCAAAAATGAAGTCCATTTTGAAAAATAAAATTTATAAAATTTAAAAAAGTGGTTATTACTATTCATAACGGCTAGTTTTAATAATATTTTAATAGCATATCATTGTTTCGTGAAACTCAGTATTACGTACCACACACGCTATCGAGGAAGGTTGCGATTGCGTGTAATGCAAGGCAAGTCAAGGATGCGTGTTGTGCAAGCTCCTTTTGGTGTAGCGTACAACACAAGACATTAGTGAAATAAAAAAGAATATTTTTCATAAAATCTCGGGATGTTACATTTGAGATTAACAAAAACTAATATTTCTAAATCCTTATTATCTAGAGTACCTTATAATACATGATTAAATTATTTATTGGTACCTATATAATTTATTTGTAATTCTATTAGACCTAAAGTAGCTTGTGTCCCAAAATTGTCAGGTGATTGATTTTTTTAGGAAAAATGGATTGGATATCTCAAGAATAACATATGGTAAATGGATAGTAGATTCTCTAGTAATATGACTAAAAACCAATCCAATTTTACCACTCACAACACATATGATGGATGCACTGTTACATTTGGATACAATTCCAAAGTAAAAGTAAAAGTTTTTGGAAAAGTTGGTATTTCATATTCTAAATTTCATTCTAATGTTTCTTTATTGAACACCCAAACCATAATTTAATTAGTATATCATTTTTATGTGGTGATGAACAGAAGTTAAATTTCAAAAAGATAAATGTCTAGTTTTTAGAAATTATTATTTATTATTTTATGTTAATAAAATGGATAATATTTATAGTATTAATTTTAATGAACTAATTTTTCAACATGTAAAGTGTTTTAATTTTTTATAGAATGTAATCATACATTGGAATAGACATTTGGTCCATGTAAATTATATAGTGTTATATAATCTCTCAAAACATGAGAATGTATTAATGTTGCATTCTTTGAAGAACGAGCATATTTATGTATGTGACACTTTCATGAAAGGGAAGCAACACAAATTTTTTTAGGCCCGTAAATCAGATAAGTGCCAATATACCATTACGGTTAGTACATCATGTTTTATGTTCTCCCACTAAAATTTATAGCCTTCTTAAGAAGAAATATACCTTAGTTATTGTTTCCGATTATATTATATTTTTTTGGGAATACTTTCTTAATCATAAAAGTGATAGTTTATTTGGATTTACAGATTTTTTAAAATTATTCAAAAATACAAAATGATTTATGAAAATTTCTATTCTTATTAGTAAATTAGGTAAATTTTATAATTTTTATTTTGAATTTTTTTTTGAAAGTAATTGTTATTTTCATAATATCCTGCTCCAAGAACACCACAACAAAATGGTGTTGTAGAATAGAAAAATATAACACTTATTGAAATGGGTCAAACTTTGTTAAGTGAATACAATTTTCTTCTATATTTTTTGAATGAGGTAATTTTGTTTTATCTTATTTCTAAAATATAATTCTATTAATACCTTTGTTAAAGAAATATTTTTATGAAATATTTAAAAATAAAAATCCTAAGGTTGGTTAGATTAGAGTTTTCGGTTGTAAAGTTTTTTATTTTAAATTAAAAGGTTAGTTTATTTAAATTTTATGAATAAAATGATCAAGGTAATTTTATTAGATCATATAATAATAGTAAAGATTAAAATTTTATAATAAAAGAAATATTGTTGTTGAGGAATCTGTTCATGCTATTTTTGATGAAAATAATGTTAAAACACTGGATTCTAATGTTATTGATGATGTGTTTAGATATTTTAATTTTAGTGATGAAAAACCATTAGATAAAGATGAATCAATTGAGGGAGAGTCTAATCCTTATCAATCTAATATGAAATCGTAGAAGATTCAGAAATATCATCCTATTAAAAAATTTATTTGAAATGTTTATTCTGGTGTTAAAATAAAAACTCAATTTTAAAATTTTATTTCAATTCATATTTTATTTCTAATTTTTTCCACTTTAATGTTAATGAATCTTTAAAAGATAAAAATATAACTTTTTTGTGAAAGTTTAATTAAATTAGTTTGTTAGAAATAATGTTTGGGCTTTGGTATAATTTCTCGAGGATAAGAAGGTGATTGGAAAAAAGTGGATATTTGGAAACAAGCTTGATGAATCTGAATAAATTGTTAAAAATAAGGATATACTAATTTCTCAAGGACACTCTCAAGAAGAAGGTATATAATTTGAAGATTCATTTGCATCAATTTTTTGGTTAGAGGAAATTAGAATAATTTTGGCATTTTATTTCTTTCAAGTTTTCAAATTATATCATATGTATGTAAAAATTTCTTTCTTAAATGGTTTTATAACTAAAGAAGATTATGTTTCCCAACCCCCAAGTTTTGGAAGGGAAAACTTTCTAACCATGTTTCTAAATTATCTAAATCTATGTGTGGTCTTAATAAATCACCTTGTTCTTGGTATGAAAGAAATTCTTTATTTTTATTAATTAATGGTTTTAAGAAAATAAATGTTGATCCAACACTTTTTATCAAAAGTACATGTGATTATATTTTAATTTTTTGAATATATGTTCAAGATATAGTTTTTGGTTCCACTAGTGAAATACTTTGCAATAATTTCTCTAATTTTATTTCTTATGAGTTTAACATAGATTAATGGTATAATTAATGTTTATTCATGGACTCCAAATTTTTCTTAATCAATATAAGTATGCTAAAGAGTTAATTAAATGTTTTAGTCTAGATTCAGCTAAATATTTGAAAATTCTTATGGGTACTAATTTTAAATTAGATATTGATGCATCTGGTAAATCTATTGATATTAATTTTTATAGTGGAATGGTAGGGAGTTTGCTATATCTAACTGCATCTCGACCTAAGAATAACTTAAGTGTTTTCTTATGTTCTATATTTCAAGATAATCCTAAATAAAATCATATTAAATATATAAAAAGATTAATTAGACATGTTAAAGAAACTATTGAGTCTAGTTTATTTTATCTAAAATATAAATTATTTGATTTAATATCTTATTCTGACTCTGATTTTGGGGGATGTATAATTTAAGGAAAATGAATTTCAGGTATGTGTCATTTTTTGGGAAACAGTTTAATTTTCTGGTCATCTATGAGACAACTATTTTTTTCTTTATCTACCGAAGAATTTGAGAATATATATCTTACTATATTTTCTCAACGTTTATGGACTAATAAAACCTTATTTGATTTTGGTTTATATCTTGTTAAACTTTATATTTATTGTGATAATAATTCTTCAATTTCTATTTCTAAAAACCCCTTACAATATTCAAGAACAAATAATATTGATGTTAGAATTCATTTTATTAGAGAACATGCGAACAAGGGTGATATTGTTTTAGAAATTATACCTTCTGAAAATCATCTTGTAGATATTTTTTTCAAAGCCTTTTAACTCTACCCAGTTTGAAATTTTTTTTTTGATATTAGTATGTTGGATTTTCATTTGTATTTACATTATTAGTCTAAGGGGAGTTTGTTTTCTCTTTTTTTTTATTTACAAAATAGGTGACAAATATGTAGTTTTTAAAATTTTTAAAAATTTTAAATGGTTTAAATGATTTGGGTTTATAATTAAACAAAAAGGTTGTGATTTTTTGTGAATGTGCATGTTTTTCTTTTTTTTATTAATTTTCATCTATATTTTGATGATATCTCAATCCAAAGTGTTCGGATTTGTGTGATTATTATCAAGTTATATATATATAATATTTATCTATACTTCACTATTTTACGATGATATTTGAAAATTCTTTTCTAGTACTCTAAAAAATCAACCTAGTTATTGTTTTAGTTTTTAGAATCATTAGAATATATAGTATTAAAAAGTTATTGTATTTAATTTACTGAAAGACCTAATGATATTGTTTTCACATGAAACTTGTTTTTATAGAAATAAAACATGTTCATCTTTATTTAAATAGTTTACATGGAAGTTTAAAATTTTCATTTTTATAGTTCAATAAATAATATTATTTTTGAAATGCTGGTTCATATATGTACTTTTATAGAATATTATTGCTTCTATTTTTTATTGATATCAGAAGCAGTACATGTCGGATAAATTCAATTATTTATTCTTTTAAAATCTAATAAGTTTTTCTATAAAAAAGTATTCTTAACTCAAGGTTGAATCTGATGTAAAGAGCCTTTAAATTTTGTAAAAAATTGTCAAATTATATTGTCCAATTTTTCGAAAAGTATAATTTGGAAACCCTACTTCCACAACACAACAAATTATGGTTCACAAAACCTACTTTTTCAGCATTAAAAATTTGGTTTCAACAACCATACTTGAAGCACATTGAAAAGTATTGTTTTACAACCCTACTTTTTTAATAAACCCTATTCCACTTTGATTAACCCAATTCTAATTTGATGAACCCTACACTACTTTAATTAATCCTATGCAAAATTAATGATCCTAATGATACTTTGATTAACCCTATGCAACTTTGATTAATCCTATGCTACATTGATGAATCCAACACTAATTTTATGAAATTATTGTTCGTTAACACTACTTTTGGTGAACCCAACTTCAAATGAACTCTACTTTAATTGTACCCTACTTTAGTGCACCCTACTATCATGATCCCTGCATTCTTATATCCTACATTCATATTGTAACACCCTAATATTTCATAGT
Organism: Viscum album; assembly: GCA_963277665.1. Taxonomy (NCBI): domain Eukaryota; kingdom Viridiplantae; phylum Streptophyta; class Magnoliopsida; order Santalales; family Viscaceae; genus Viscum; species Viscum album. The sequence continues at coordinate 1,232,869,005 of OY728148.1, read as the reverse complement.
AAGTTAGTTTCATTAAAGTAATTCAATACCTTGTTCTGCATGAAACTCCAAGTTCGAGCACACCACGACTTACCAAACTAGCCGTTCAAAAAGCAGTTACGAATAATATTAAATACATTTAGAATTTTATATACTTCATATAATTTTAACATCCATATTCTGTGTTTTTTAGACATAATATAAGAACAAATTCAAATTTTCAAGTAAAAGAAGTATTTTTCTAAAAATGCAATTTTACCACCATTTAATGGAAAAAAATCTTATATCTAATATTTGAAAATTTTATATATTCAATTTGACATAATAAACTTATTTTTGAGAATAGGGATATAAAAAATTAGTTTGGTAAAAATTTTGGTGCTTTTCAGATAACATTCATATTATGATGAATAGTGAAAAATACTAAATTTTAATTGAAAACAGCTTTTTTAATAAAAAACTTATAGTGATAAAAATAAATTTAAATAGTTTTGAAGTATAATTAGATTATATTTTTATTATTTAATCCAATTTTGGTCATTGGAATTAATTTTACATTTAAATTGGACATAAACACATATCAATCTTTTGATAGTTTTATTTCTCAAAAACCCACTTTCAGGTTTTGACAACAGGAATATTTTTTAAATTAATTAATACAACTTCTATGTTCTGAATTTGGTAAAATAGACATCATTTTTTAATTTGTAATATCAAAATTATATTTGAGTGAATTTTAGGTATTTTTCTAGAAACTTTCAATATTTGATGAATAGTCAAAAACACAGTGTTATTGTTTCAAGACGAATTTTTATTTAAATAATTATTTTTAATTTAAATTTATTTTAAAGTCAAAATTGATACATAATACCTATATTAGTTTAATTTAATTAATTTAAGTCATTTTATAATAATATTAGATATATAAAATTTTATTGAACTTTTTACCGTCTTTTTCTCACCTTCTATGAATATTTACAAGTTTGAATAAATATAATTTTTCCACTTATATGAATTGAATTTAAAAACTCTTAGAGACATTGTTGACATAATTAATTAAAATTTGATTCAACAGGATGAAAATAATTTTTTTGCAAATAGTAACTTTTGATTTTTATTTACCACAGTTAAAATTAAATAGAATAATTAAAGGTAAAATGATATTATAATTACCCTAACACATGTAATAATTTTATTGGATAAGTTTATTTCTACCAAAATCAACCTTAGAACAAAAATATGATCCTTTTTTATCCACTTGAATTGGATTAGGACATTTATTATATTTTATTTTAAAAAGAGTTAAAAGTGTTAAGTTCAAATTTTAATAACTAAAACATTTTCAATATAGGGATATACATAAGATAAATTCAACTATAAATATTAATTAGAAAGATACAAAGATTTCATACATCATTGTATTTTATTTATAATTTTTAGACATTAAATAATTAACATTTTGTATGAATCAATGATGATGTAGTAACTACCTTATTAATGAAAGACTAAAATAATTGATGCTATAAATATTATAATAAATTTAAATTGAAATTTTTTATGCCATTAATTAATTTTCTAGGTTAATATGAAATGTTAGAGTTGATTCTATGTATTTTTTTCTAATAAATCAGATTTTTATGAATTTCACAAAAACCAAATAGTAAATAATGTCAAAATTGGCATAAATTAGTTTTTAAAACAAATACTATTTTATTAAATTAAATAATAGTCCTAAAAATCTAGGGATCAGAAAAAGGACTTATATTATGATAGATATGTCATTAATTAACCACTTTATTTTCTCGTGGAATTTTATAGTATGTCTATTATCTATGTCTTATAATAATACAAAAAGTCATGGTAAAAGTTAAACTGTTTACCTAAGAGTTAAATCTAAAAGATAAGGTTAATATAGTGCCCTAAACATGTATAAAACTATTTTTTGAGAGGCTTTAAATCCATACCCACCTTATCCTCTAAATAAATCCACTTTGAGCCATTAGAAACTGAAAATTATTTTATAATAAAATAATATTTCAATATTTTCCTAAAGTGACCCTCACGTCTCATATAAAAGGGTCACTACTGGAAATTAAGCCTTTACCAATGGTTTCAAACCATTGGTAAAGGCTGTCAAACTGTTGGTATACTATATACTAATAGTTTGGAAAACCATTGGAAAGTAAGGCGTGGCAGTATCCCATTACCAACACTTTTTGTAAAACCATTGGGAAAGGCTATTTGTAAAGAGAATTGCCAATGGTTTAGAAAACCGTTGGCCCCGCTGTTTGTAAAGAGAATTTCCAACGGTTTTATAAACCATTGGCATTGCTGTGTTTTTAAAGAGTATTTCCAACAGTTTGAAAAACTGTTGGCATTTCTGTGTTTATAAAGATTATTGCCAACGGTTTGTAAAAGAGTTGGCATTGCTGGAGTATTTCTATATTTTACCAACGGTTTACTAAAATCGTTGGTAAAAATATGTGCAGCACTATTCCAACGGTTTACAAAACCATTGGTATAGTGTATTACTAGAATTTCATAGCACCTAAAATCCTCTACCACAATCAATTACACACCAACATACACTCTTAACAATAACAAAAACACCTGATATAACACACAAAAGAACTTAAAAACATGATACTACTATAACCATGGAATGCACCACAATTACAATCATGTATATGAACCCAATTACCCTATGCAATACAAAATTAATAATTTAATTATTAATTGAATTATAAATTGAATACCTCAAGAATTAATTATGTAATTAATTCTGAATTATGAATCAATAACACAAAAAAAATTAATTATGTCGCTTACAGAATTCTGAATTATATATAACACATATAAAATAGCCTACATGTTTTTTATAGATTTTTCAATTAGAATAAGGGGGTATGTGGCTAATTATAATTTTCTCTCCTGGGTGTGATGTGAGATGAATCCCCATCATGGGTAATGGGTTTGAATATTCAATTAAGTCTTTGGTATTGGGTTCCCAAAGGGACTTCGGTTTGGACCTAGAACCCACTGTTTGAGGATGGGATTGAGGTGATTCAAGGGGCTATGGTGTCACCTTATGTATTCCTCACCACTGGGGAATTTTTATGAGACTTTGAAACATATTTTTCAAGAATCTATGTATATACTTGTTGACCAATTTATTATATGGTATGCATGAGTTTTCATAAGTTTCATATGAAATCACTATATGATATTTATTTTTTGTATGTTATTGTATAGAATGAATGACCCATGATTGAGAATTAGAACATGAGTGTTAGTGCATGTCCATGATGGGATGTCGAGACTCATTCCTAATATAATTCATGTTTTTCTATATATACTTTGACCCATTGTGTGTCAATCTATGCCCTGTGAATATTTTCTTCTAATAACGTATGACCAATAGACCATATTTTTTTTAACCATAAATTTCAAAAATCTATGTGTAGCCTTGTGAAGATTTTCCGTATGTCAGTTGTTGTTTCCACATAAAATGTTGTCTGTTTCAAACAAAAGTGAGACACTTTGAGTCATACCAGTCACACTATGCCTCAGATTGAGGTGGGGTTGACTCGTACCCATAAAAATGATCCATGGATCATTCAGCATGCATTTGACCGTTAAACGCATGTTTTGGCCATTTACGACACGCGGAGTGCATTTTCGGCCACAGTGGTCACACGACACCTACGATTGATGTTCCGTCTGGGAAACCATTTCAAAATTCACCCACCCTTTGTTGTTGTCCGATTTCATGGCATTCCGAGGTCGTTCGGACGGTATCGACCACCCCACGCACTCTTTTCAAGCGCACCGAACACCTAAAAAACACATATTCGTTCGTTCTGCACAAACCTCACATCCGAATGATGTGTCATCTCCTCATAAAACTTGCAAATAATAATTAGGGTTCCTTCATTTGATTTCAATTCATTCTGATGTCACTCGGCATGCATTTGACCGTTAAATGCATATTGTGGCCATTTACGACATGCAGAGTGCGTTTTCAACCACCACGGTCACACGACACCATCGATTGACATGTCATCTAGCCGACCATTTCAAAATGCACCCACCCTTTGTTGTCGTCCGATTTCATGGAATTATAAGGTCATTCAGCTGGTTTTGACCACCCCATTCACGCTTTTCAAGCACGCCGAACACTTAAAAACACATATTCAACTGTTCCGTGCAAACCGCATGCTCGAATGACATATCGTCTCCTCGTACAGATCACGAATAATAATTAGTGTGTTTTCATGTGATTTCAAGTCATTCTGATATCGTCTGGCATGCATTTGACCATTAAACGCATGTTTTGTCCTTTTACGACATGCAGAGTGCATTTTCGGCCACTACGGTCACACGACACCTCCGATTGACATGTCGTCGGGCTAACCATTTCAAAATTTACTCACCCTTTGTTGTCGTCCGATTTCATGGCATTCCAAGATTGTTCGGCTAGTTTTGACCACCCCACGCATGCTTTTCAAGCGCACCGAACTCCTAAAAAACACATATTCATCCATGCCGCGCAAACCGCACGTCCTAATAACTCACCATTGCCTCTTACACCTCATGAATAATAATTAGGGTGTTTCGTGTGATTTCAAGTCATTCTGATGTTGTTCGGCATGCATTTGACCGTTAAACGCATGTTTTCGCCATTTAAGACATGCGAAGTGCGTTTTCAGCCACCGTGGTCACACGAGACCTCTGATTGACATGTCTTCTAGATGACCATTTGAAAATTCACCCACCCTTTGTTTTCATCCAATTTCACAGCATTCTGAGATTGTTTGGCCGGTTTCGACCACCCCACGCACGCTTTTTCAAGCACGCCGAACACCTAAAAAACACATATTCAGCCGTGTCACACAAACAGCTTGTTTGAATGATGTTTCGTCTCCTCTTAAATCTCAAGAATAATAATTTGGTTGTTTTGTGTGATTTCAAGTCATTCCGAAGTCGTTCGGCATGCATTTGACCATAAAACACATGTTTTGGCCATTAACGACATGTAGAGTTTGTTTTCGGCCACTGCGGTCACATGACACCTCTGATTGACATGCCATCTGGTCAACCATTTCAAAATTCATCCGAACTTTGTTGTCATCTAATTTCATATCATTCTGATGTCATTCGGCTGGTTTTAAGCACCCCGTGCATGCTTTTCTAGCGCTCCAAACACCTAAAAAATAAATATTCAGCTGTGTCACGCAACTCGTGCGTCCGAATGATGTGTCGTCTCGTCATACAGCTCAAGAATAATAATTAGGGTGTTTTTGAGTGATTTCAAGTCATTCCGATGTCGTCCGGCATGCATTTGACCGTTAAAAGCATGTTTTGGCCATTTACGACATGCGGAGTGTGTTTTCAGACACCGCGGTCACACGAAACCTCCGACTGACATGCCGTCTGGCCGACCATTTCACAATTCATACACCATTTGTTGTCATCTGATTTCATGACATTCCGAGGTCGTTTGGATGGTTTCGACCACCCCACGCATGTTTTTCAAGCGCGCTGAACACCTAAAAAACACATATTCAGTTGTGTTACGCAAAACGCATGTCCGAATGATGTTTCATCTCCTCGTACACCTCACGAATAATAATTAGGGTGTTTTATTGGGATTTCAAGTCATTCTGATATCATTCGGCATGCATTTGACCGTTAAACACAAGTTTTGACCATTTACGACACGCGAAATAAGTTTTCGGCCACCGTGGTCACACGACACCTCCGATTGACGTTCCGTCTGGCCGACCATTTTACAATTCACCCATGCTTTTTTTAGTCCAATTTCATGGCATTATGAGGACATTCGGCTGGTTTCGATCACCCCACGCACGCTTTTCAAGCACGCCGAACAACTAAAAAACACATATTCAACCGTTCCGTGAAAACCGAATGTCTGAATGATGTGTCGTCTCCTCGTACAACTCACGAATAATAATTAGGGTGTTCTCATGTGATTTCAAGTCATTCCGATGTCGTTCGACATGCATTTGACCGTTTAATGCATGGTTTGGCCATCTACGACATGCAGAGTGCTTTTTAGGCCATCGCGATCACACGACACCTCCGATTGACGTGCCATCTGGCCTTCCATTTTAAAATTTACCCACCCTTTGTTTTCGTCCTATTTCATGGCATTCCGAGGTCATTCGGCCGGTATCGACCACCCCACTCATGCATTTCAAGCACGTCGAACACCTAAAAAACACATATTCAGTCGTGCCGCCCAAACCGCGCGTCCGAATGACATATCGTCTCCTCATAACCCTCACGAATAAAAATTAGGGTGTTTTAGTGTGATTTCAAGTCATTCAGAGGTCATTCGTCATGAATTTGACTGTTAAACACATGTTTTTTCCATTTAAGACATGCAAAGTGCGTTTTCGGCCACTGAGGTCACATGACACCTCCTATTGATGTGTCGTCTGGCCAACCATTTCACAATTCACCCCCTATTTGTTGTCATCTGATTTCATTGCATTCTGAGGTTGTTCGGCCAGTTTCGACCACCCCACGCATGCTTTTCAAGCGCGCCAAACACCTAAAAAACACATATTCAATCTCTCCACGCAAACCACATGTTCAAGTGACGTATCGTCTTCTTATATAGCTCAAGAATAATAAATAGGGTGTTTTCGTGTGATTTTAATTCATTATGATGTCATCCGACATGCATCTGACTGTTAAACGCATGTTTTGTCCATTTACGACATCCGGAGTCCATTTTTGGCCACCGCAGTCACACGACACCTCTGATTGACATGCCATCTAGACGATCATTTCAAAATTCACCCTCCCTTTGTTGTCGTCCAATTTCATGGCATTCCGAGGTCCTTTGCCTGGTTTCGACCACCCCCTGAACGCTTTTCAAGCGCACCAAACACCTAAAAACACATATTGAGTCGTTCAATGAAAAACGCGAATCCAAATGAGGTGTCGTCCCCTCGTACAGCTCACAAATAATAGTTTTCATGTTTTCGTGTCATTTCAAGTCATTACGATGTCGTTTGGCATGGATTAGACCATTAGACGCATGTTTTGGCCATTTAAGACATGCATAGTGCGTTTTCGGCCACCGCGGTCACACGACACATCCAATTGACATGCCGTCTATCCAAACATTTCAAAATTCACCCACCCTTTGTTTTCGTCCTATTTCATGGCATTACGAGGTCATTCGGCTGGTTTCGACCTCCCCACGCATGTTTTTCAAGCGCGCTGAACACCTAAAAACACATATTCAGCATTACCAGGAAAACCGTGCATCTGAATGATGTTTTGTCTCCTCATACAGCTTACGAATAATAATGAGGGTGTTTTCATGTGATTTCAAGTCATTCTGATGTCGTTCGGCATGCATTTGACTGTTAAACACATGTTTTGACCATTTACGACACACGGAGTGCGTTTTCGGCCACCGCGGTCACACGACACCTCCGATTGACGTTTCGTTTGGTCTAACATTTTTCAATTCACCCACCCTTTGTTGTCGTCCGATTTTATGGCATTCTGAGGTCGTTCGGCCAGTTTTGACCACCCCACACATGCTTTTCAAGCACGCCAAACACCTAAAAAACACATCTTTAGTCGTGCCGCGAAAACCACGCATCTGAATGACGTTTCGTCGCCTCATAAAACTAAAAAATACTAATTATGTTTTTCAGTGTGATTTCAAGTCATTATGATATCGTTCGACATGCATTTTACCGTTAAACGCATGTTTTCGCCATTTACGACACGCGGAGTGCGTTTTCAGCCACCGCGGTCACACGACACCTCCATTTGACGTTCTGTCTGGCCAAAAATTTCAAAATTCACCCACCCTTTGTTTTCATCCGATTTCATGAAATTGTGAGGTCTTTCGGCCAGTTTCGACCACCCCACGCATGCATTTCAAGTGCTCCAAACACCTAAAAAACACATATTTTTCTGTGCTGTGCAAACCGCGCGTCCGAATGATGTGTCGTATTCTCGTACACCTCAAGAATAATAATTAGGGTGTTTTCCTGTGATTTAAAGTTATTCCAATGTCGTCTGACATGAATTTGACCCTTAAATGCATGTTTTGGCCATTTACGACACACAAAGTGTGTTTTCAGCCACTGCGGTCACACGACACCTCTGATTGACATGCCGTCTGACCGACCATTTTAAAATTCATCCACCGTTTGTTGTCGTCTGATTTCTTGAATGATCCTTGACCTGTTCCAACTCAGTGGTACTAGAATGGATACCTAGATAGGACCAATACCTCGTCGGGACTATATTCTTACCAGGTCGAGAGCGTACTCGACTAGAGTGCTCCTCTCTAAAAACCTGATAAAATGATCGTGTGACCCTAAATGGTCAGGATCCTGCACATTATGGGCCTCTAAAGCAACCTGTTAAAAATATTAATTGATTATTAAATTTCAAAATAGATATTAAACTTTGAAATAAACAAATTAAAACTTAAAATCTTTTCTTGTGTCTGTTCATTAACCGCAGTTCCATCTTTTTTCCTTCTACTCGAGAAAAACAATTTTGCTCGAGGGATATGTCCTTCAATATTCAATTTGTGATTCTATAATGACATTGAAACAATATAAAGTGAAAGTATAATTATATATTCAATATTCAATAAATAAAATAATTTAAGTATGAAACAATAAAAAGGGGAAGTCCTAAAGAAAAATTATAAACAACTATATCGTACCAGCTGCCTCTCATGATCTGACATAGTCGTGTGCCCCAAAGTGTGGAGGTATTGTTTTGAATCAATCTTTTTTTTTATGAAGAGTCCTAAATAATGTTTAATAATAAATTAGATAATATTAATTCAAAATATGAAAACTGTCATTTAAATGCCTAAAATGACATTAATACCTTAAATTTGGCAGTCACCTAATTGGTAATCATTTGGCGATATTTTTCTATCGGCTAGTCATCCATGATAGGTAATATCTCCAAATCCATGCCCACTCTATCACACCAGACAACATACAGCTCATGCTTATAAGCTCTCCAAAGATCTCCTAGCTCCTTTAAACGCGTCGGTCGTGCACCTTCGCCATCAGGGAAGTTATACTGAAGCTGACACCCAATAGATTAATTCATATAAATAAAAAATACTACATTAAATCCAATATATTTTTTACCCATATTTATGTCCATGCATTATCCTTGACTTCGTGTGGCAGATGTCACCAAGAGAGAGGGCTGACCGGAATGATGTCAGAGTATTTGGCTAGCGTCGCCAAAAAACCCCAACATTCCTACCCAAATTTATCAATCATTTGTTCATCATAATTGTATTCAACCATCAACTATGTCTAGTGTTTCCATACCACATGCAAGCGAGTACGCCCCCTCCCCCACCTCCAATCAGTAGATGAATCTTTTATTAAAGAAAAAAATATTAGTACAAGTTATAATAAAAATTAATTTTGGAATAAAAATTTGTTAGAGTTATATAAATATACCTATGGTAGTCCGATCAATGGGTGTCACTGGATGTGCCGAAGCCGAAGGAATATCCTGTACAGGTGGATTGTCCCTCATTGTATGCTCCTCAGCCACATACTATGTCTGAGCAGGAGTCAAAGAAGGTGGAATATAATAGCATGGAGATAATGAACCAGAAGCAAAAGATGATGGCACAGACATCTGAACAATAGGTGGTGTAATCATCGGAGGCCTAAATATCCCATGTGTCCCTAAAGACACACTGGGATTAGAATGGGGAGTAGAATATAAGTCTGTGGTAGGGTCATAATCCAATCAGGTACGACAAGTGGATCGTCTAGCTCTCTCACCACGAGCCCTCGTACCACCGGCCTTATTACCGAGACCACCAGATGGTCGTCTAACTCTGACAACACTCCCTCCTACCACCAGCCTCTGTACTAGGAGAAATATCAGGCTCCTCTTCGGATATATCTTGTCTATGGGGTGGATCCTGAAAAAAAGTTCAACATAAAAGTAAACACATGATATTATAAGTTATTGAAATATATATATTTGAAATAAAATACTCACAATAGGGATGAGTGGAGGAATGGCCATCTGTGTCATGCGATGATTATTTTCTGTCATCTTTTTTTGTCTCCTCTCTTCAATGGGTGTCATTTCCTGCAATTAAAACAAATATAGAAGTAATTAGAAACAGATAAATAATGTGTAACCCAAAAAACAAAATATAGAAAAACAATTCTTCTAAAAATACATATAGAAATAGAATAATAATCTCATGGTCCTCTTGATATTTGAACCACGTAGTCATTATTTTCGAGATGAACTTGTATCCATGAAACCATATGAGAAACATGATTCAATACATGTGTACTTTTTCTGATTTTCCCAAGCATTTTGAGGAACCCCAAATCAGTGGAAATGTTTATTGTATTTTAAAATGGTGATTGAATAACTCAAGTATGATGTTCAAGGCAAAATGATTAATGGTTATATTAGGAAAACTAATATTCAATAATATTTCTAATTTTACATTCTGTGAATTAGTTTCATGAATAAAGAAAAAGTAATACATGGGAAAAGGAGATGTCCGACTGAGAGTTCCCTTTGTAGATATTTTATTCATAAAGAACATTGGATTGTACGGTTAAGTATTTATTATTTCTTTCGTGAAGAAAAATTAGGGACCATATACTATTTTTCAAAGGTAAAGAAGATACTGCATATGTTCTATTATGAAAGGCATAGTTATTAATGGCATGCACCATGGCATGCCATTGCGCCATGGCATGTGCCAGGAAGCAGAGCACCATGCAATGGGTTTGAAATGGCTCATCTGAAAAGGCACTCAGTGGCGCACGCTATTGTGTTCAATGGCGCGTAGTTGTGTGGCCCGCACAACTCCACCAACTTGTTCATGATTAAAAAATACCTCAAAAAAATCTCAAACGAAGACCTCCACCGTCACGCAACACTATCCTCTTCCTGCGACAACTGCAACCCAGCCCATGCCAGACCAAGTCGAGTGGTACGACCTAGTCATCTCCCTCAACAGCTACTTCCATACAAACCGATGACGACGACCCGACCCTCCACATTTAGGGCAGGAGTATCCACACACACCTTGTGTGCGAACCTAACCCTAAGTAGTAATTTTTATCATTCAATTTTTTTTATGTTTTCACTTTTTTTCCAGTTAATGTAGTCCGCCTCTTTTCCAGTAGAGGGGAACATTAATTTTTTTATTTATGTTTTTTTTGTTTATTGTTTTTTTGAGATTTATGGTTTAAAATATTTAATTGTTTGTTTTAAATATTTTTTTTTATTGCTTTTTTCTGATATGTTTTTTTATTCTTTCTATGCGCTGCAAGTTAATATTTCCATGCGCCTTGCGCCGCGCAGTGCGCTTTTGCGCCAGGGGCCCCTGTCGTTGTTGTGCGCCGTGCACCGTAAATAACTATGGTGCAAAGGATCAGTGAACAGTGTGTCATTTTATATATATATATATAGATTTTTATAGAAACATGATACAGACTTGTTATGTAATACACATAGTGTACAAAAATTAACAAGAATAAGATCTTCATGTTTGACATGATCTTAATGAAATGAGTGATTTTCATGAAATACTATGAATAAATAATACAAACAATTTCTTTTCGGTTCATATACATGAAGCTGTAATATTTGAATCATTGAGATTAAAAAAACTACGAATCTTTGAAATTAGAACACAATAAAGAGACATCATTCCCTTATAAATGAATATGTGTAATGAAAACATTATGTGGACAATGTGTACACCGATATAGTGATTTGAGTACACAATTCTTGGACTTACTAATTTGAGTACACAATTCGTGGAGTACTAAATCATAAAAATTTTCCAAAAACCCTTGAAATAGGGAATAATGATATCCTTGAGAATAGAAGGATATCCTTGAGAAGAGTTGGAAGGATATCCTTGAGAAAAGGTGGAATGAGTCTTACCTGCTGATTCGATGGAAGAGGTGAACCTATTCTGGGGCTTCTCAAGGGCTTTTGGGAGTCGAGAACCACTTCTAGAGAGTCGCACAATGCTTCTGGAATCGGGGGGGGGGGGGGGTGTCGCCTGCAGTTTGTCGAATTTGGGGCATCTTTTTCCCAACGGTTATTAAAAACCATTGGGAAAACTCCCCCAAAAACCATCTTCACCAACTATTTATGAAAACAGTTGGTAAAGATCACCTATACCAACGGTTCAAAATAACTTTTGGTATACAAGTGTTGGGAAAAGTATGTTTTCCAGTAGTGGGTACTTCGCATTATCTTAACTTTACACCTCTAAATACTTTTTTCTTGGCCAACCCCTACTCAAATATCCTCCCAACTACCCTCACTTCAATCTAGAGTCTGTACTTTGATCAGAAATCCAACCTAATGAGCCCTTTTGTTCAAATCAAAAGGAAGAACCTAAAGAAGAGGTAATTACTTATTCACCTCTTTCAAAGTTCTTTTCTTCTTCCACTTCCGCTTTCTTTGTTATTTATATACAAATATAATAACTCCATTTCCTTCTATATAATGATATGTTATTATAAATATGGTAAAACCATATTCATTATTCTATTCATCCTATGAATGACAAAGTCACAATACGTGCGTACGTATGGTTGACCGTCTCCACATCGTGGTGTAGTATTTTATTCAACACTTAATTATTTGGATGGATATAATAGTGAGTATAACTGATGTAAATATTAAATATAAAATCATAATTTTTCTTTATATATAATATACCATCCAATTACATATGATTTCATCGCTAATAAAATGATATTGTTACTCGTGCATACGTACGGCTTACAGTCTCCATGACGCAATGAGATTTCATTCCCCATTGTAACCATTCAAAAATAATTTTCATTTGAAGATTAAAAAAATGTTTAATAACTTAATATCATTCAATATATGAATCAAATAAATCCTATCCGAAAAAACATGACTTACATAATAAACATGTAAAGAAAAACAAATCAATTAACACAAAAAACAATGATACTACTGAAATATTATTAACAAATCAATATTAGAAGATCATATATGATATCATATTTATGTATGTAATTATTTTCTAATTTAATAACAATTATTTAACCATTATATATGAGTTTAATGTACCCTAAACTAAGGAAAAGTATAAAGTAAGTGGTTTTTATCTCACTTTTTATTCCAGTGAGATTCATGCTATATTTGCCACTACTTCCTTTTGTGTGGTGTATGTACTACCCATGATTGTATTATTTGTGTAATATATGTTAATTTATGGGTATTTATGTCTCCATTTTTTTATTCTTCTTTCATGGGATGTATGTTTTGTAAGTTACCTAATCAGTAAGGGAACTTCTAATTTTAATTTCAACTCATTGGGTTTTACGCACACTTCATTGATTATCTTACTCCAATATTATGTGTAAAATTACTATTTATTTGTTTATTTATGTATTAATTTCTACTATCCTTTGGGTGGATATACTTTTTATAAACAGAATCAATCCATTGATAAATTCTCAATTCATTGATATAAACATTATAAGGGTAATTTTAACTCAAATTCCATTCATTTAGTTAAACATCCAAGTCATTGGTTTTGTTTTTACAGTAATATGTGTGAATGTACTCTGATTGATTTACATCGAATATCCAATCATATTGAGTGTTTTTATATTTTTTACACATAAATATGTCATTGATTTATCCTTAATCTAAGGATATGGTATTTATAAGGGATCTCCTCTCAATTTATATTCCATTTAGACTTCATTGTTGTTATGCAAAAATTCACATTTATATGGTGTATATAATATAATTTGACATATTATATCATGAATACCTTTATTATTATGATATTATAATGTTTTGATTAATTTTATTCCTCAATTATTTTTCTTCAAGCGTCTTTCATCTGGTTAAGAAATCTTAAACTAAAATATAGTTTTAAATGTTTTAAGGATCTAATATTCTAAATAATTCTCATTAATGTCCATGTTTTAAAAATGGTTTTAAAGATTTATTTATAAGGACATGAATGTTTTAAAATTATATTTACTTTCAAATGTTTCAAAGTGGTATGGGACACTTTGATTAAAAAATCTCTTCTAAACGACTTATCTGATAAATAGTGGGACTTTTAAATGTTTTCAAGAAAAATGGGATATTTCTCTCAATTAATTTTACTGATTATTTTCATCTATGTCAATATCCTTCATTGTATTTTATTCTTGATTGAGGTTGATTTATTATAATATAAACTTCCATATTGTATTGAATGAGTTATGTTTGACTGCGGATGTGCTATTTTTATACCATTCATGGTTTCTAGTTAAAGTATTGAAATTTCATATGCTAGTATTAATACGAATGTTTATATTATGTTTCAAAATTTTCATATGAGGAATGAATTGGACTTAGTAAGTGATTTTCAGGGCCCACTACAGCCCCTTGATGCATCAGTAGGTCTCATGAGACAGACTAGTGTCTTAGCACAAGGCCTTGACAAAATTTATATTTGTAGTCTTGGCACGAGGCCTTGACTATGTGGTTATGATGTCCGAAATTATGCATTACATCATTATGAAATTAGTTATTGATATTACATGTGATCATTTGACTAGTATAACATCCATGTGAATAACTAAATGGAATTATTTGATTTATCTTTGTCATATTATGCTGAGTTTTAAGTTTAAAAGGCTTGTGTTTTAGTATTATACATTGCCTAAAATGTTTATGTTTTCTTATGATAGTTTCTATTATATTGTTATCCTTACTAAGAATCTGATCTCACCTCTTTCTTATGTTTTATTTTTTTGAGGATGTGAAGAAGTATATTATGATTGACCTGCAGAAATAGGTTAAGGGATATGAGTGTGTTCAAAGGAGACACAATGTTGTAGTTTTTCCATTTCATAATGTCAAGTAAAACGTATGTATATATCTAGGACCTCCAAGGATACTAAACTAATCAGTCCTTTGATACTTGATATCTTTTGATTATGCGAATGTTACGTAATAAAGCACTTACTCTAGGTAATTAGGTTGAGGGTGTTATAGTTAGTATCCGAGGAAGATTAGTACAATCCTAGGAAAGTAGATTTCAAAAAACCCGGATTATAGAACATTACCCTAAGATAGACTTTGAGGATTAGTAAAAGAGAACATCCTAGATTTTTGGTAATGTTGAGATTTTATAAATTTTCCATGAAATACATATATGTCTAGGTACAAGTAGGTAGTGGCGGATCTCGCACAGATGTATGTTGGGATAAATCCTGAAAAAACTAGTTTGAGCTAGACTTGAACGGGAACTAGTGCACGACAACGGGACAATCTGCACTTCTGGTTACAACACTCTCGAGGGATATGCTTATGATAATTCACATTTTCTTTAAAAACTGATTTAAAGGATTTTAATATAATATGATAATAAATAACCTTGGTTAATCTTAAGTTATTTTAGATTGAAAATAATGTGTCATGATATTCTCTAAATGATTTTATGACTATTGTTACTCACACTATGCTTTATAGTTTTAGTCAATGGCTGGACTCCAAGGAATTCATAGTAACATTGAACATGATATACAAGGTGGGAATGATGGTGGAAATGAGAAACTGGATAAAATATTGATAGGTGTAAAAGATATCATTTTCATGCCACAGTAAGTTACCAAAAATATGATCAACAGCATATACATTAAAAAAATCCCAAACTCAACAAAAAAGAGAAAGGAAGAAAATAATAACAGCTCCAGCAGTGGAGATTGTGGACAAAAGAAATCTTAATTTCCATAATGAAGTAAATGTGGAAGGAGACACCCAAGAAAGTGTATCAATGGATCAAAGAAAGGATTTCTGTGTGGGAAACAAGGACATAAAGTAAATAATTTCTGATAAAAAAATCAAGAGTACTATGGAATAAAATAAAAATAATCCTAATAATCTATTTACAGTCATTTTTTGTAAATGTAGGGGACCTGGGTATTACCCAATTGAATTCCCTATTCTATAGGATAACCACTAGGTCAAGAAAGAACCTATGTGGAAATTAATGGATGGATAAATGATTAAAAGTATTAATTCTCTTGGTTGATGGGATTACTTTGGAAGAATTATCTATTTTATGTGTAACCCTGTAGTTTGTTATATGAAAATTCTATTCGAGGAAGAATTGTCATTTCTTTTGTGGATATAGTTATAAAAAACCATCTGGGTTTATATGATCAATGAATTTGAGGCAATTATAGGTTGTTAATTTTTGGGATGAAAATGTAAGGTATGAGATAACATTTGTGGTTAAATTATGTTATGATTATTTTGATGAATTTATCTCATTTTTGGAATGTTGTAAAATATACTTTTTGAAAAACGAAAATACGAAGATCATGTGACAACCTGTCGTGTCAGAAAAAGTTGTGGGAATCGAACCCACGACCAAATTGAGACTGGGATTTATTGCCTAACACTGGACTACGTGATGTACCAAGTTAGTGTGAATAATTATTTTTAGTTAAATGAATTTTTTTAACAATAATAAAATGTATATCCTTAGTATAGGAAAATGATTTGGTGATTTAGTGATAAATAATATTTTGGAAGAATTTAGTTCTCTTGGAACCACTATATGCCTATGGATAATCAAATACAATGGGATTTAATTTGAGGAATAATGGTGGATTTTTATTTTAGAAGATTATATGTTTTTATATAAATTTAGGTTATTAATATAAATGATTAATCTATCATAGAGAATATGTGATTTGGTTAATTATACATTAGTATGAGTCTTTAAGAGTAGTCAATGTTATTTGGAGATAAATTTTAAGATTTACTATGAAATACTATGTGATTAAATTCTTCTATGTTTTTTGTTTCA
Source organism: Viscum album (assembly GCA_963277665.1). NCBI lineage: Eukaryota > Viridiplantae > Streptophyta > Magnoliopsida > Santalales > Viscaceae > Viscum > Viscum album. Next base: position 1,232,852,126 of record OY728148.1, on the reverse strand, counting down.
ATGCTAGTTTGTATTATATTGAAGGATTTTAAGGAAAATTGTTTATTTAATGGTCTTTTTTGAACATTGGGTATTTTTTGTTTAATTTTGGAAATTAAGATAAGTATTTTTTATCTATAAAGTATTATCAAATTTGGGGATCATCTGATCTTGTATTAACCATTTTGGATTTGGTTAATCTCTAAATACAAGGGAAATATATAGTCTATCCTTTGTGGATTATGTGATTCTCTAGAAGTTGATTCTAGCACTTCATGTGTGACCAATTAATCTTGAATACTAATTTTTTGGAGAAAAGATGAGTTAGTGGTAGAAATTTATTAAAGGATGAAACTCTACTTTAAAAGTAAGTATATCTCTTTATTTTATTTTTCAATATCAAAAAATAATTCCTCAAATTTATTAAATGGAACTTAAAACAAAAAATGTAGTCTGTTTACTTTTCCTACTAGGAAACTAATGACCGTTTAACCCATCAAATGTTTGTGGTTTTATTGTTGTTAAATTTTTCCAGATCATGTTTTATATCACTATCCATTTGAACTTGACACTTATTTTATCTTCCATGTCCATGTTTCTTTACACTGAATCCTAGTATGGGTTATCTCGGATGACCTTTGTACTTCTCTTTATTTCTTTTAAAGTAATAGTTTTATTAACTCTTTTTTTGATGTGGGACATTCAATGAAGTTCCCATGGGTAATTTAAAAATTGTGAGGACGAAATTTCCAAAAGGGGGGGATAATGTAACACCCCAAGATTTCATAGTAAGTTATTTTTTATAGTATTTCAATAGATTGTGCTACACGTAACACCGAGTTCGAGCACACCACAACTTACCTAACTTGTCTTTCAAAAAGAGGTTATGAATAATATTAACTTAATTTTAAATTTTATATACTACATATAATTTTAACATCCATATTATGGGTTTCTTCCAAATAATATAAGAAAAAATTCAAATTTTCAGATAAAATAAGTATTTTTCAAAAAATGAAATCTTACCGCCTTTTAATGGAGAACCCTTTTTAAATCCAATATTTGATACTTTTATATATTCAATTTGAAAAAATAAACATCTTCTTTAGAAGAGCTACATAAAAATTTAGTTTGGATAAATATTTGGTGATTTTCTGATAACTTTCATATTATGATGAATATTGAAAAATACTAAATTTTAATTGAAAACAACTTTTTTAATCAAAATAATTTATAGTGTTAAATTATATATTTGAATTTTTTTTAAAGTATAATTATATTATATTTTTATAAATTAATCCAATCTTGGTTATTGGAAGTAATTTTACATTTAAATTGGACATAAACGCATTTTGATCATTTGATAGCTTTTACTTCTCAAGAACCCGCTTTCTGGTTTTGACAACGACAATATTTTTTAAATTAATTAATACAAATTTTATGTTTTGAATTTGGTAAAAAAACATAATTTTTGAATTTGGAATATTAAAATTATCTTTGGCTGAATGTTTTGTATTTTTCTAAAAACTTTCAATTTTTGATGAATAGTGAAAAACACTATGTTATTGCCTAAAGACGACTTTTTCTTAAAATAATTATTTTTAATTTATATTTATTTTAAATTAAAAATTGATACACAATTCATAAATTAGTCCAATTTAATTATTTGATGTTATTTTTTAATAATATTAGATATATAAAAGTTTATTGAACTTTTTACCGTCTTTTACTCACCTTCTAGACACATTTGCGAATTTTCATAAAACATAAATTTACTATTTCTGTGAATTTAAATTCAAAAATATGAGAGAAAATATTGAAATCAATAAGTACAATGTGATTAAATAGAATGAATATAATTTTTGGTGAAAAATAACTTTTGAATTTAATTTACCATGGTTGAAAGTAAATAGGGTAATTAAAGGTAAAAATGGTATTATAATTAACATTACACATGTCCTAATTATATTGGATAAGTTTATTTCGACCAGAAGCAACCTTAGAAGATAAAAATATTTCCTACATCATTGTATTTAATTTATAATTTTTAGACATTCAATAATTAAATTTATTTATGAAACAATGATGATGTTGTAACTACCTTACTATTGAAATACTAAAATAATTGATGTTCTAATTATTAAAATAAATGTAAATTGAAAATTTTGATTCCATAAACAAATTTTATAGGATAATATGACATGTTATAGTTTATTAAATGTATTGTTTAGAATAAATCATATTTTTATGACTTTCAAAAAAACCAAATACTAAATTGTGTCAAAATTTATATAAATGATTTTTAAAAACAAATAGTATTTTATTAAATTATATAATAGTCATAAAAATATAAAATTCTGAAAAAGAAAATATATAATTATATATATTTTATTAATTAACCACTTTAGGTTATATTGTCATTTTATAGTATGCTTATTTACCATGTATTATAATGATACAACAAGACATGGTAAAACTTAAACTATTTAACTAAGAGTAAAATATAAAAGATAAGTTTAATATGGTTCCCTAAACTTGTATAAAACCTATTTGTTGATGGGTTTTCGACCTATACCCAACATTGTCTCTAAATAAAACTATTTGGATCCATTATAAATAGAAAATGATTTTATAACAAAATAATATTTGAATATTTTCCTACAGTGACCCTCACCTCTCTTATAAAAGGGTACTTCCCATTCTATTAATTTCACAACTCCAATGCCTTTTGTTTCAGCCTACCCCTACTCAAATATCCTCCCAACTACCATAAATTCAACCTAGAGGTCTTAATTTGATCATAAATCCAACATAGTGATCCCTTTTGTTCAAATCAAAAGGAAGAACCTGAAGAAGAGGAAATTACTTCATTGCATGTTTCAAAGTTCATTTCATATTCCACTTCATCTTTATTTGTAATTTACATAATAAAATAATAACTCTAGTACCTTCTATATACTGATATGTTATGATAAATATGGCACTACCATATTCATTATTCTATACATCTTATCAATGAAAAATCCACCATACGTGCATACGTACAGCTTACCATCTCCACATCGTGGTTTAGTTTATTGTTCAACACTTCATTATTTGGATGGGCATAATAATTAGTATAACTGATGTAAATTATAAATATAACATGATAAATATTCGTTATATATAAAATAACATCAAATTACATACAATTTCGCCACTAATAGAATGGTATTGTCGCTCGTGTGTATGTATGGATTATTATCTCCACGACTCGATGAGATTTCATTCCCCATCATAACCATTCAAGAATAATTTTCAGTTGATGATTAAATAAATTTTTTAATAACTTAATAAAATTCTTAATATGAATCAAATAAATCATACCCATAACAAACATGACTTACGTAATAAACATATAAAGTAAAATGAATCAGTTAACACCCAGAACAATTATACTACTGAAATATTATTAACAATGAAATATTAGAAGATCATATATGATATCATATTGTTTTATGTGGTTATTTTAAAATTTTATAACAATTATTTATCCATTATAAAAGTGTTTAATGTACCCTCTACTATGGAAAATTAAAAGATAATGGGTTTTCATCACACTTTTTATTTTCATGGGATTCATGCTATATTTGCCACTACTTCCTTTTGTGTGGTTTATGTACTTCCCATGATTTCATTATTTGTGTAAAATAATTGTATATATGGGTATATATTTCATCATTTTATGATATTTCTTTCATGGTTTTTATGTTTTGTAAGTTACCAAATCAGTAAGGGAGCTTCTAATTTCATTTTCAACTCATTGGGTTTTATGCACACATCATTGATTATTTTACTCCATGATTTTGTGTGAAATCACTATTTATTTATTTATGTAGTAATTAATAATCTATTTTTTGTGGATATACTTTTGATAAACATAATCACTCCATTTATAAATTCTAATTTCATTGATATGAACTTTATAAGGGTAATCTTAACATAATTTTTATTCATTTAGTTAAACATCCAAGTCATTGGTTTTTTTACAAGAATATGTGTGAATTTCCTGTGATTGATTTACACTAAATATCCAATCATATTGAGTGTATTTATACTTTTAAAACATAATTATGTCATTTATTTATCTTTAATATAAGGATACAGTCTTTATAAGGGATCTCGTCTCAATTTACAATCCATTGAGTCTTCTTTGTTTTTTTGCACCAATTCACTTTTGTATGGTATATATTATGTCCTTTGAAATATTATGTAATTAATATAATTATTCTCATGATATTATAAAGTTTTGATTAATGGTATTCCACAATTATTTGTATTCAAGCATCATGAGGGACCTCGGAACACCCTGAGAGGGGAGGGGTGAATCAGGGTGTCAGCTTTTTCTTTTTAAAATTGTGGATCTTGTTCCTACATTGGTAGGAACTTGTAAAACATGTCAAACAAAAGAAATCAGGAATTTGACACATCACTTTTACTTGGTTCACCACAAAGGGATAAGTCCAAGGAGAATATGCCGACAGGTTGTCAGTTGTACCTAAATCCAATAAACTTCACTATCTGCAGGTTACAATGTTTGAGTACATTCACTCTGTCCCATGCTTAATGCCTTTTTATAAAGTTCAGGGATAGCTCACTGCGTCCCTCTGGTCACTCCCTTTGACTTTTCCTAGCTCACTGCCTTTGGTGAAGTCCCAGTAAGTTTATAGAAGTGAAGGTCACTTCAATATATTTTGCATTGAATTCATTGACTCTTCTTATAACGAGACTCTTCTTGCATTGAAGTCCAGAAATGATGCACTTTAATGCACTGAACCACTTAACTTAATAATCAGAAATGCACAAATAGGTTATACTGAAGATTTCTCACAACTCCCTCCCTTTGCGCGAAATATATGGCTCTAGCACAAAACACTTGATTGTTGCACAGAAAATATTTCACACAACAACCTCCTTTAAGCCCAGCTTTATGCGCCACACATTATTCGCCCAGATTGTCCTTTTTTCGCACAACTTAGAGTTTTTCGTGCAACCTCAAATTTTTTGTGCAATGTCTAAATTTTCACTTATCTTAACCCTTTTCACAAAACTAGAACTTTTTCACGCAACACCATTTATGTGAACCTTCTATGCGCATTAGAACTCAGATCTCCTCTAAGTCTTCAACCGTACGGAATCAGGGGGTTGCCTCTTATTTATAGGCATCTCAGACCCCCATGTGAAAAAACCCATGTGGCATGAAAAACATCTAATTTAGTGCATAATATTTCACGCAGATATCGTTTTTCATGCACATCTCCAGATTTTTCACGCATCCCATGCCTTTTCCATTTTTTGACATTCTGATTCCAAAACACCTCTTGTGCGAAATACCTCACTCCACAATTTCGCGCACTATGTTGTTTTTCAAACAAACCCGCTGATTTTTAGTGAAAAAACCGTTGTTTTTCACGTAGCCCTTTATTTTTCACGCACACCTCTCGATATTTCACACACCACTTCCTCTTTGCGTGCACCTACTCTTTCCAAAAACCTGTATCTTCATTTTCTGATTTTGAGGCCCAAAAAATTGGCAAACACTGGAAAACAGCACCACTTTAAATACTGTTTTCTGCTTGAACTGTATGATCATTTTACTGACACACATTCTAAACATACACTAAATATTGATAGAAATCACAAACCATACTCCAATTCATGCATAGAACGTCCATATTTCTAACACATCATTTATTTATTTATTAACACTTAAACTAAAATATAGTTTTAAATGTTTTAATGATTTATTCTTCAAAATCATTCTCATTAAAGTCCATGTTTTAAAACTGGTTTTAAGGATTTATTTATATGAACATGAATGTTTTAAAATAAAATTTTCTTTTCAAAAGTTTTGAAGTGGTATAGGACACTTTGATTTAAAAATCTCTTTTAAATGACTTCTTTCATAAATAGTGTGGCTTTTAAATGTTTTTAAGAAAAAGGGGATATTTGTCTTAATTAGTTTTACTAATTATTTTCATCTATGTTAGTATCCATTAGTGTATTGTATTCTCGATTGAGGTTGATTTATGATAACACAATCTTCCATATTGTATTGAATGAGTTATGTTTGATTGTGGATGTACTATTTTTATACCTTTCACGATTTAGGTTTAAATTATTGACTTTCCGTATCCTAGTTTGAATAAAAATATTTATATTATGATTCAAACTTTTCATAAGAGGAATGTATTGGACTTTGTAAGTGACGGGAGGGGCTTGCTATAGCCTCTCAATGCAATGGTAGGTCTCATGAGACAAACTAGTGTCTTGGCACAAGGCCTTGAAAAAATTTAAATTTTTTCTCTTAGCACGAGGCCTTGAAAATGTGGTTATGATGTCCGGCATTATGCATTCCATAATTATGAAATTATATATTGATATTACATGTGATTATCTGACTAGTATAATATCCATGTGAATAAGTAAATGAAATTATTTGATTTATCTTTGTCGTATTATGCTGAATTTTATGTTTAAAAGCATTATGTTTTAGTCCTATAAATTTCCTTAAATGATTATGTTTTCTTATGAGAGTTTCTTCTATATTTTTATCCTCACTGAGCATATGATCTCACCCCTTTCTTATGTTTTATTTTTACTAGAATGTAAAGAAGTATATTAGGATTGACCTGCAGGAATAGGCTGAAGGGTATGAGTGTGTTCAAAGGAGACACAATGTTGTAGTTTTTCCATTTCATAATGTAATGTAAAATGTATGTATGTATCTAGTACCTCTAAGGCTAGTAAACTAGTCGGTATTTTAAGACTTGATCTCTTGTGATCATGACAATGTTATGTAATAATTCATTGAATTTGGGTAACAAGGGTTGGGGCGTTACACATATATCATACTCTCATGTAACCTACATTCGTGTACCCTATGTTTTTCTATGACTTTGTGATGTTTATGTGTAAAATTTATCTAATGCATATATATTTTTATTGTTTTCAAAGGTTTTTCTTCTAGATAAATTCTCATTAAATATAAGGATTTTTATTTAAGAAATTTTTATGATTTTTGTGAAATTTTTAAGTAGAAAAATTCATAATTTTTTTTAACATATTTTTCCAATAATGTTGGTGGATAAAAGATAATATAAATTCATATATTTGAATTTAACTTTGGTTGTGCTACTAGTTTTTAGAAACCGTTTCAAATAAATTTAAATAGGTTTTAATGGATTAAATATAGTTTCAAATCATTCAAATCTATTATTATTTTGGAGATATTATTGTAATAGTTATTCAATTTATTTTAAATTATTGTATTTAATATTTATTCTAAAAGAATAAAGAGGAAATGGTTCATTTTTTAGAGATATTTGTGAATGATATTGAGTCAATTTATTTTGAATTTATGAAGTAAGCAGAGCTTTAATAACTTGGGAATATATATATATATATATCTTTCTCTCTTTCCGGTTAAAATATATTACAATAAAAACAAAAACACATAGGTTAAAATATTTTATACACTATTTTTCAAAGAGAAAGTGTTTTGCCCGTTGAACCCATTTTTTCATTTTCAAAATCCTTAAAATATTTGATTTTGTTTTTTACTAGTCTTCTGATGTTTTTTATACTTGTTTGAAGGAGATTATTTCAGTACCACTGTCGAGAACGATGATCTCATGTTTCCCCCTTCTTGGTTTGGAGGTTTTCAATTTTGGCCAACCATGACATGTAATTATTTGTTGGATTATGATCACTAGAAATGCTAATGAAGACAATGGGATTTACATATAAGGGTTGTGAATTAGATAGTGTGGCTCGAGGCGGTTCTCATTATGAGGTGTTAAAGTGTGTCATTTTTGAATGTCATGTTCTATTTTTGAATTTGAAATTTAAATATGAATTTTTCTATTTTGGGGGTTTTTTAAAGCATGTATCCTTTTTATATTGGTGTTTGAAAGTTGGTTTCCAGTATTTTGAGGTTCCCACTCTCCCATAAATTGATTTATTAAAAAAAGAGATTTATATGGATTCCTGATCTCTTAAGGGATGAATTTCTTCTACATAGACTATATTTTCCTTGATGAGACATGATAATCAAAATTTCAAGAACCAGTACTAGTTCTTTCATTATTTATCTTCTCTTGTCTAGTTTCAAAGTCTGTAACACTATTCCGTTCCTCTTACACACACTCTATAATTTATTTTCATGCTTCTACACACAAAATAATTATTTTTTATTCGGTTTCTTCGAGTTGTGACTCCCAGATTATAATGTTAGGATCTAACAGTTTTTACTCCCTATATCATAATTCAAGACTGTTAGGGTTGTGAATCTGTCTAAATATATTCAGGTTGTGAGGGTTGTGACTCTCCATACAAAATTCAGTGTCATGGTGAACCCTCCACTTGAAAAGGATTTTGAAATTGGGTTATTATTCACCCTTAAAAAATACATTTTTAGTGAACATATATCTCTCACTAAGTAGATAGGTATAAGAGTCGAGTAGGCCCACATTAGACCAAACTACTATAAAAAATCCTTATGTTATTTACTTTTTACTCTAAAAATTACCCTTATTAATTAATTTTGACAATTCATTTAATTAATCAATTATATTGAATAAATAATTTTATTTGGTCTATTCACCCCCCTCTATACCATCTTACATTAAACTATATGACCTATCAAAAATATTAATAGAAAACCACATGATTTGTGAGATATATGAGTATTTTTATATAATAGTTTGATAATAAAACCATTTTTATTATATATGAGTTTGTACATGTACAAATGAAGTTAGACTCGAGGCAAGGGATACACTTGTCACTTTTACTTCTGTGAGACATATTCCCTTCTCACCAATTATTTATTTTGTTTGTTGTATATAATTACCAATTTATATAACGTACCAAAAATATATTTATATTCATGGTATTTAATGTTTTATTTAAATTTATTTCTTTCCTCTGTCATAAAATTAAAAATTTACTAAAGTTATAAGGGTTTATTTCACAATCTCATCATTGTTAGAGTTTTTTTACGTTTATGCCTCCATTGGGATAATTCTTATATATTTCTAACCCATAGGAAATGTATTTTATTCTACTCAAGTTAGTCATGAAATTTTAAAATAAAAGTACAATTTTCCTCTAATAGGTACATGTAATGATTGAGAAAATCTTTTCCATAAAATATGACTTTATTTCCCTTTTTGGTCTAAATTAATTTTCCTTCCATATCTATGTTAAATATTTTCAAAAATTATTTTAAAATTATATAAATTATTTAGTAATGAACTTTTCACCCATGTTTATTTTTTATAAAATTGTTTGAAAGGAATATTCTTATTTTTTTCCAAGTGAGGTACTTTTAAACTTTTTTACATTAGTGTGAAGGTAATGTTTTTAACTTATACCCCTTGTGAAGAACTTCCCACCATCATGAACAATCATTGTTTTGATTATTATTTTACTTGTATAGTAATTTTATTTTAAAATAATTTTTTTCCCATATCTAGAAATCTGTATTTTTTAAAGTAATTTTCAATATTAACATGGTATTTACCTTAAGAATGTTTTTAATGAAATTTTAAAGGTAATTTTATTCATAAGCATATACAACCCTTATTTTTACTATTCTATATTGGGGATAGGTTGTAACAATACCATCCACCTAATTTTATGGATTATTTCTAATCAATTTTACTAATCATGAACTATTTTTAAACCATCCCCTATATTTCTCTACATAGATTATGATTATATTTATTAATTAGGAATGTTTTTAAAATTTAAAATTATTTTCTTCAATATGAAGGTTTACTAATATTATGTTTCTCCCCTTACATATATGTAATTGATTAGACTTTGTAAGTGATAGGAGAGTCCCACTATAGCCCCTCGATGCATCTGTAGGTCTCATGATAAAAACTACCTTTGGTATTTGGCTGAGGCCTTACCCTTTTTTATAATATGCCATTTCACAGGGATTTAAAGTAATTTTTATGATGTCTAATTTTACTCATTATATTATTATTATATTATTTTTATATTTCCATGTGGTTATTTGATTAGTTATGATATCCATGGATACGATGCAAGCTTATGCGGTTAGTTATATTATATTATTGAATCATCATTTATTTATATAATATTATTCTTCCTGATAAAGTAATTGATTAAATGAAATGTGTTTTCAATTATTTCCCTTGATATATTGATAATTTTATATATATTAATTATAGCTTTCGTTATACCCATACCCTTACAATGAATATAAGATCACCCTTTTCTTATATTTCCTTTACATATGATACTATAAAATATATTATGATCAATATATAGTGATATGATAAATAGAATAGCGGTGCTCTCAATAAATTAACTATTTTGTACTTCATGTTTTCATATGTAATTTGAAATTCAAATAATTACATAGTTTTCCAATACTACTAGACTATTCATTTTGTTGTGATGAAATAACTTGTATCTACCACCAATATAATAAAGTAACCACAAAATATGGGCTACTATTCTCAAGGTGTTTACAACCTGGATCCATTAGATATTATTGAGGTGTATGCAGATTTCCCAATATTATCTTCTAATTTGGACATTGATTTTTTAAATGAGGATGCACCCCAAACATGAATAATTTCATGGTATGTTGTATTTCAACCATCTTCCCTTGGTCAGTTGTGTTCATATTTTGATACTTAGTATGAGAACAATATTTTCATGATATTTATCAATATCTTCCACACTTGCATCACTTTTCACATCTTTATAGAATATTCAACAAGTAATTATTCTCATTTTTGTTTCACATGGAATGTTCTACTTTCTTCTTATTAGGATTCATTTCAAACATTTACTCCATCCCTTATGTTCTTGTAATTATATCCTTTAGTCCATTGGATATAAAAACTTCATTTCAACTGTTATAACACATTGTACTATCTCTTTGTAACTCCCAAAGTCTCATATTTCCAATCATTTCCACATATGGGGTCTTAGTATTCCAAATAATCATTTGATCTTCCCTTTAGAATTGGTAACCAAGATTGAAGAGTATGGAACATGCCTTGTAAAATCCACCTCAAATTTCTCCACCAATTCATTTTATCATTATTTTAAATCACGTAGTTTCCATACTATATTGGATCAAAGGTTACAAGAAAATACATGTTTGAAAAAAAATTAATTATTCTCAATACATCGATCCCCCTCACCCCTTGGCTTCATGTTCTTAACCAATTTCACCCACAAATTAGCTCTTCCCTATAAGTGATATTATACTAAGATAACTTCCTCTTGGACAGAATAATGGTATATAGAAAATATAGTTTCTAGAGTATTGATCCACTTTTTTGTGATTAGTAGATCATAGGTTCCACTAAAAATATTTTTTCGTTGATGCACGAATGATTCATCTTCTAGTTTTACCTTCCTTGGTAATGTTGGATAGTCCACATAGTTTAGGTTTTAATTCATGAACTAACATAATTGATTCATCATTATAATATTGGTTTCAGCACTAAAATCCTTTATATTATGAATTCCATCATAACACCATCCATTATATATCTTATTTACATGATTCATTTTATTACATTCTATTTTTATAAAAAAATAAAACATAAGTTGGAAGAATATTAATTTTAAGAAAATTTTAATTGTAAAGGGATTTTATTTCTATAAACAATATGCTTCAAAGATTTTATTCATTAATATCCTCAAAAAACTGTATTTTCTATATATTGTTCATAATGGTTCATAAAAATAATTTTATTAGCATAATATATTCCCCATTAGTATCAAAACAGTTTTGCAGTAAGGATGATTTTTCTTACACTAGTTGGAAATCAAGTTAATACCCATTGAACCCTTTTAGGGGTTATTACCCCAATTTATAACTATTCCAGATCCACATCCCCTTGTAGTAACTAGATATGTTTTTCATTGACTTGAAATCACTGACATTATACTTCACCAAAAAATCAGTTGTTTTCATATATTTAAAATTATTCATATGGTGATTAATATTTTTTATCTAGTAATAATTTTCAAAAATCTTTGAACATTATCATTGATACAAACTATAGAATCCTTCATTATTAATGAATAATACATTCATTATATGGTACAATATTTAATAACACATATTATCTTTTGAGGTCTAGTTTCGTTGAAATTAGAAACGTAATATATATAAAAATAAAATTTCATTTAATATACTTTAAAGTAATATTCATAGATTCATACAAGGATAATTTATACTATATATCATATCTTGGGGATGTATATTAATGGAAAAGGATCAGTATAAAAGATAGTAAGGGAATAAAAAGGAAATATTTATCATGTGATCATGTGGAATAAAAATAGGGCATGTTCATAAGAATATGATCCATGAAATAATAAAATAATCATGAATCATAACATAGTAATGTAGATGCAACATAAAAATGATACATTTATATTCATACCACCAATGTTTATCTAGAAGTTGTCATAAAAATATATACCATTATTATTCACCAAGGACTATAAATTATTTCATCTCATGAGACTATTTCATTACCCAAATATTTGGATATTTATCCAGGACCACCCTTCATATATATAAATTCTAGTGTTTCAGATATATCATAATAAAATATATCATTAATTACCCATGGGAAAAAATTAATGAGTTTCATGTAAAAGTTGTTAAATTCATAAATTCTTAAACACATGTGTATGAAATAATTTTCAACCCATGAGAAAATAATGTTGGTTTCATATTAGGAAGTACCCAATAAATGAAACATGTTTCAATTTGTGTAAATACCCATTACTAGGTAAATGGGTTAATTTTTCTTAGAATAAAATTATTTCTTGTAAAATAAAAAAATTCATGAAACGATTTAGATAACATTATGAGTATACAATTTGTATTAATAAAAGGGCATAATGGGAGGGAGAAAAGGTCTTCCATTAAAAAATATTATTTTATAAGTAATTAGATAATAAAAAATTAATGAAAAGAATGTAATTAAACTTTCATATAGAATACCCCAGTGGGTGTACTTGAATGGAAAAGAAGAAGATGAGAGTTATATTACCTTGGGAAGTAACATCCTAAATATTTGATAGGTAAACCATATGACCTTGTAGACAACGTTTTAGGGATTTAAGGAGGGTAAATGAGAATAATTTCATACTTATGGGATTTTGAGTGGGGATAATAGGGGATGCATAGAAAGTTATAGTTAATAAGGAGGAATTGTTTTTAATTTCTTAATATAGGTCTTAGAATATTTTATAGTGTAAAATGAAAAACCATTGTCTTACGCTTGGTTTTTGCTCATGGTTTTATAAATTTAAGTCATATTTCGTAATATTTAATTAATTAAAACCAAAATCCATTTTTTAATAATACTTTTGATGTGTAAAAATAAATTTTCAACAAAATATATTTTTTTAGAAAAATAATTTCCATTTTAGAAATTGGAAAATCATTTATATATTAAAAATTGATTTAAATCCAATAAAATACATAATATTAATAAAATAAAATATTTTTGGTTATATATTCTATTTAATAAATTATTACATCATTATTATATATATATATAAATTCAAAAAACAGATAAAAAACATAAAACTATTTTTTACTCTTCACAGAAAAATAAAGTTTTTTAAAACATTCTCAAAATTTATCCCTAAAGAAACTTTGATGTGATTATTTCAAATATAATGTTTATATTTTCAAATTAATTATCTCAAAATGATAATTTTATCTTTTAAATGATAATTAATTATTTGTTTGTTTTTGAAAAATATTATCTTTTACTATGTAGTAAATTTTCTAACCTGAATAAAAATATCCTAGAAAATTATAAAATTATATTATCCTTTATATTTAGATAAAAATTATATGGTTATTCCATGAAAGATAATTATTTGGAATACCTGAATTATAAAATGATTTATATTTTTTGAAAATATTATAATGATTTATTTGTTTTCAAAAATATTTTTATCAAATTCATCTTATATTAATGTTTATTTTATCTAATAAAATATTAGTGAAAATGGAATTTAAGAGTAAATAATTAATTGATTAAAATAAAATTACACTTTTATGATACTATGGTCTGGATACATAAACCCTAGTTACACCATCATACACTCTATGAGTTAGGTGTGTGATTGTGGTACTTTCGTGGGTGGCCCAACTAGCATTAACCTTGAAGTGATCTACACTAACTTGAACTTCCCTTATAGTAAATTATACTATGTCCTTTCATGTTAAAGATATGCTTGTTCTTGGTCTAGTGTGAATCTCATTGATACTACCTACCTCAAAAGTTTTTAAAAATGTGATAAAAGGCATGATTCTACTGATTACATCCATTATTTCTTCCTTCTACATTCAATTAACTCTTATCATTATGCTTAATATAATATAATCCTACGAGTCACTTTATAATAGCTACATTACCAACGATCCTAATTCCCAAGGGTCATATTGATCAAGGATCATATTTATTAATGATCATGTAATAGTATAGTTACATTCATATCTTAATAATCACATTTTTTATTAAATCCTATATATAGGACCAAACATAAATATTTAATACTTTATTCAAAAAAATTATAATTCCCATGACCATGAAAATTATATTCCCATCATTTCTTTTTTTACATTTTTTATGGAAGGTGAAATATTACAAGTAGAGTTTTATCTTATGGATTATACCATTGTTTTCTCATTAATATTTAGTTTATATATCCTTTTACATGTTTTAGTTGTAGTCATCATTATTATTTCATGACATGTAATATTATTTATTTATAAGTCTTTCTATGTACTTCCATTGAAAAAATTTAAAAAATCAATACGAAACCAAAAATGTTCTTTAATAAATCATAGAATTAATTTACAGGTTGTTACACTACCTAATAAAAAAATTAGATAAAACGAAAAAGGTAATTAAAGTTGAGTTAATAAATAAAGTAGCTGACTTGATAAAAGAACTCAATATTCATCAAGAGAGAATTTTAGAATAATAATGAACGGTAAAATATTTTGAAGAAAAGTATAATAAAAAATAAGAGTTTCTGAATGAAGAACAATTAATATATATTTATGTTAAAACCCACTTAATAAAGGTGAGATAATATTTTAAAAATTATATGGATGGATAGTCTTAATTATCTCAATCTTATGAGTAGGTTTACTCAAATAAGATTATAAAATTCTCTCTAATAGAAGTTAAAGTTATTAAATCAATTTTCAATTAATCTTGAAGATTTATAATCTATAATTAGGAATATTTGTATAGTGAAAAATGATGAATAATATTCTCTTATATTCAAGTAAATTCAAAGATAAATTTGATAACGAATATTTCTCAAATATGGTGGAAAAAAGTAATCACATGTTTTTTCTGAATGAAACACATTTTATCATAGATGATCATGATTTAAAGTATAAATCTAGATCTATGAATCTGATGGGAATAAATTATGTATCTATTATAAAAACATGAATTTTATTTATATTCTAAGAGATAAAGGATTGAGGGGGAGTTAATCTTATAAGATGAAGAATCAATACTAATCAAAGCCAAGTTATGAACATAAATTCACCAAATTTATAAACTCAAAAAATATTTAAATTATTTAATAAAGAACCATGGAAGATTTAACCAATAATGTCATTTTTCTAGATAATTTATGATTAATATACTAATAAAAATACCTTAATCATTTATTTTAAGAAACATCAGAGAAAAGGACAGAAAAACAATTCACTTCTTATCTTGGTGTATCGTAAAGAAAGAGAAATGATAATTCAATGTATAAATGATAATTATTATCCAATAAACATTATAGGATACCTAAAATATTGAATAAAACATAACTTCATAATGTAGGTTCAGTTAGGTTTGGTAATGAGATATCCTTGAAAATTAATTTATTTTTTACAACTAAGAATGAATCCAAAAATTTAATGTCTGAGGATTTTTTATTTTTTTATGGTTTAAAACTTAATTTATTATGTTTTTTTATTAATTGGTAATTTTGGGAATGATGTTATTTAAAATATGTATTCTTTAATCACAAGTATTTTTAAGGAAGGTATAGTTAAAAAATAAAGGATGAATAAGTAGTGATAACTTATTTTAAATTTAATTTTGTAAAGACACATTTTTTGAGTTTTGTAAAACAGATATATAATAGAAGGATAAAAATTATTTTTCAAAAGATTGTAATAAATTAATAAAAGGGATAGGTGTATAGGGTATTTTTATAAAAAAATAAAAATGGTATGTCATTTTTGATACACATTAAAATGGGAAAATGGAGCAATGAAGTCCAAAAATGGAAATTAAGTCCTCTATGAGACTTGAATTAATATATTATCTTTTATAGGGCCTAATAAGTAATCAATACAGAAAAATAAATCATTAATTCATTTAATTATTAGAATTTTTTAGTAGTATGAATAATGTGATTGTCGTGAAAAATATTTTTGAAGTGGTAGATATATTAGAAATATTTAGAATATATGATTTGTACGAGTTTACAATCTTTATTAATAGGTTTATTATTGAAAATAAAAGGGATTTCACTAGAAATTATTTTGAATTCTAAATGATAATTCATGGGTTAAAAAATAAATATATTTTTCATTATACAACACATTATAATGGAGTTTTCAATATAAAAAATAGAATCATAGTTGAAATAGGAAGAACTATGCTTACAAAATTCAAACACCTAATATTCTTCTATATATGAGATTCATGTATAGTTATTCATATTGAAAAAAGATACTTAATGAAGTCTAAATTAAATATAACTACCTAAAAAATATTGTACAAGGATACACCATAAAATTTATTTTTATTCCTAGGGGTAATGAATTGAATTGATTAAGGGGGTATATCATATTCATTATATACAATTTATATATCCTAGAGGGTTGAATTTTTCTCAAAAAAATAATTATATATTAGTGTATTGTTAAGATATATCTCTTTGAAAAATGGATATGAATTCATATGAGTTATTTGAGTTTACAGAAAAATAGATTTAGGAATATAAAAGATCCCATATAACTATTAATGGAATATTCTGTTTGTAGTCAACATAATTCAAGAATAATTAAACAGTTTTTTGAATGTTTTTTAGATAAATTTTAGTGGATGAAATTATTTTGAAATGTTGTTTCAATTATTTCTATAATATAGGTTTATTTGAATATTGTAGATTCCATAGAGTTGTGATATGTAAGAGTAACATTATTCTCGCACTGGATAAGTACAATATAATGAGAAAATATATCAATAGTGAACTATGATACATAATAATAAAATTTAATTTGAACTATAGACATAAGATTAAATCTTACGATACATAAGATAAACTCTGAGAAAAAGAAGAAATTATGTAGTTATACATAATGTTATCTATGAAGTTTTAAAACTTTTTAAATATTAATATTGAGAAAATTTAAGAGTAATATTAAGATTTAGATGATATATATTATCCTTAAAGTATACATGTTTGATTAAATATGTTTATTTTTTAGATTGATGGAGATTTAAATGTGATGATTCTATACTGGTATTCATTTAATAAATATAAAAATGCAATGTGATTGGTTTTGTTTGAAGATATTAATCCTGATAACTTGAGAAGAGGTATATTGTACCAAGAATTGGATATTTTCACTATAGTTGTATTTTCATGTGACTATTAATAGATGGAAAATAAGATGTGGAATTTTTGGAATCTCAAAAGAAGTACGAATTGAAGGTTTATAGTGATTTAAGTGAATATATTCTGAAGAATTTTATGAGGATATTTTAATGAAATATATATATTCAAAATGAAATTATAGGACTTTATTTATGAAGATTTACTTTTGGATATTTTTCATTGATGAATATTAGGCCAGTTTAAAATATTAGGATCATAATGTTATAATTTTCATGTAATTTACCAAATTTGAATATTTGAACATTTCCCCATGATCATGAAGATATTTAAAAAAGAATTAATTAAATGAAAGATTTTTAGTGATGAGAAAAATATTAATAGAGAATAAGATCGGTGATCTTTGGGTACTTTCTGAAATATATAAATTTCAAACATCATGATGATATCCTGATATTGAATTCATTATTAACATTAGGAAGTCCCAAGAGAAAATATTTCAATTTTAGTTGACGCATTCATGGGATTATTGGAGATATATCTATTTTTTCAACACAATTATAAATTAGAAGGATCAAATATAAGGATTAATCCGGAGATATATCCTATTTTGAGAATTCTTTGACATAAGTATGATACATTCCCTTACTATATTCACTTTACAATATTATTGATACATTTTTGTCTTATATTTAACTTAAAACCCTTAAGGATAAGACCAAACACATAAGGGTTAAAACTTTCAAAAATCATGTATGAATTGTTTAAATATTTATCTACTATATATAGTTGATTGAGAGAGTTTCAACTACTAATAGGATATCAAATATAACTCATCACAATTGTTTATTTTATATTATAATTATAAAATTATGTATTACTTATTCAACCCCCACATCATATTATTATAGATCAAGTCACCTGGTTACTTCACATATAATATATATATTTAAATTAAGATACTGAGATTAGTTTTAGAGGATGTTAACTCAATGTGAATCAATACTGAAAAAATCATGTGGCATTACCATAAAATTCTCAAAACTAGAATTTATATGAAACAACAATTTAATATAGTTAAAACCCTATTCATCACTCAAGGAGATCTACTAACACTCATTATTCTATATATACTTATTTTTTTTAATGTTTTTTATGCTTTTTAAAGAACGTAAAAGAAATTATTATTTAGATATTTTTTATTGATAAAAAAATTACCTAATTTAAAAAAATTAAGATCCAATGAAAAAAAATGGTTATTTCTAAGAGGTTTCCTAAATTTATTTTATAAAATTCCAATTAATGAAAAATTATCACTCTTAATATTACCTAATGAATATAATAAATGATGAAAAATTTAACATAATGAAGTGATTTAAAATATTAGGTTCAATAAACAATGATCATTGATTACACAGAATAACATATTACTAATATAAGCTGAACTAAAACACCGAACAATCACAGAGTGATCTAGTTGTACAATGGATCTCACCACTCAAAACTAATGATAATCATGAGAAGTTTCATTCTTGTAGTGAAGAATTAGGATTTAAACCAAATAGAAATTATGTTTAGTGGATCCTTTTCCTTTACATTATCATCTTGGTTTTGAAATTTACTTCAATCCATTTTGGTTTTACTAATAATCTTGTGTTGGTGATTTTTTGTTTACTTTGTCTCTCTGATTAATTATGACAACCCATGATTTTATAGTATGTATCCTCTGAAATAATTTCTATTAATTAGATAGCCTACATTGCACAAAAAATCATTTCATTTAGTATAAATCATATAAAACCACATACACAACACAAAACCAACCTTATAAATGAATAATGAATAAAGTAAGAGGTATTTCTAGAAGTTATGAATCCTATACTTATGAAATAGTAACTTGACATTATGAATATTAATATGTCCCTTATGAATAGTAAACCGACCAAATTAATAGTTACCATACCCATGAAAGTATAAATAAAATTTAGGCATCTTATAAATGAATGTATGATACAATTATATCATAGTATATGTAAATAAATATTTTAATTTGTTTTAATTATTGGAATTTTTAAAAGACATAAATATTTTATTAAAATTTTATAATTATTAAAATTATCAAAAATATATTTATTTTAATAAAATTCATTCGTAAATTAATATTTTCTTATGTTATGATTGTAGATATTTTTATGAGACCGTATTTAATTTATTAGAGTGTTATAAAATGATTTATAAATCCAAAATCTGTATTTTTCAATTAAATGATGAATTTAATTAAAAATTAAATTTCACATATTTATAAAATTATTTTAATAAAATGGGGTACATTTTTGGATGCTAAACATCAAAAAATGTTCAGGGTTAATTTTTGGGATTTTTCTAAAATACTTGAATTTTTTGTGAATCGTAAAATACGATAATTTACGATAAATGTTAAATACTTGATTTATTGAGTCATAGATGATTTATGGATGATTTAAGACCATAATATCAAAAAATACATAATTATTTTAATATATTTGGCGATAATTATTAAATTATTCATATTATTGAGCCGAAATAATAAACAAATGAATAAAATATTTGAAAAACATCCCTCCCATCGACTATAAATACCACCCCTCACCACCACTTCTCGTCACACCTATAAGCCTTTAATATTGTATAAATTATTCCCAAATAATCTTTCCATGTACCTTCCCTAGTCCCAGGATCTCTTGGTCTCAACAAGGTTCCTTAAGGAAGTACACAAAGAGGAGAATTCAAGAGGTAAATCCTCATTCTTTTTGTTTTAATATCTTTCCAATTTATTTTTTCATTTTTTATCTAATACTAACATCTTATGTAAAAATTATCATGATAAATATAGTATCATATATATAATATTATTACATAATTTTAATTTAATATCCTTAATGATGCTCATTTCTCTCTCTCTCTATGATCTTTTTTAAATGAAATCAGCATCCGTGAGGTGCCGATTTATAACCTTCATGGACGATGGATTTTCATTCCTCAGTTTCTCCATCAATGAGGGTCGTGAAACCATTTTTATGGTTGCATAATATTATAAAACATTTATTAAATCCTATTTAATCTAATGGAACCTTTATATATAAATATTATTAATTAATTAAACAAAACTATTTTGTAATGATCGAAAAATTCCCAAAAATAATCTAAGAAATTATCACCATAATTTTATCTAATGATTCATCATCATAACATTTAAAATATTGATATATATTAACATTTAATCTTATTTATGTTAATTAATAAAATATAATTCAAATTTTTGATAATTATACATGTTTTACTTGATATTCATTACTTATAATTAAGTAAACTGATCATTAAAACCAAGGAAACAAATGCTCCTGAAACCCCATTTTTTTCTTTCAGGTTATGCTTCCTATTTATTTTTACACCAAACATTCAACAAAAAATAATTAAATAAATTAATTAGGAATTAATTTAACTATATATTAATGATTTCAACCTACTGTAAGTTACACTTTACAGTATATAAAATTTTCTTCCCACTCTCCTGTCAATGTGTAGTCAATGGTTGGTCAACCACCTATGGAGACATTTACATGTCAAAACATAAAACCATCCACATTCATGTATGTTTTAAGCTATATATAATATATAAACATATAATTATATGCATTATATAATTCTATAATTAATTATATTCTAATATAATTTACATTTAGATAAAATTGAAAAAGGGTTCCAAAATGGGATTTTTTTTAAAGTAAAACATCAAATGCTTGAATTTTTTTCAAAAAAAATTAATAAATATAATAAAAATATTATAATTGATAAATATTTATATAAATTACTATAATTCACATCAACATCTGTATTTTAATAAATATAACTTTGATTTTTAGGAGGTGAAAACACGACAAAATTAATGGGAATTAAGGTAAGGGATTTCGTCTCAACTTCTAATTTATTGAAAATTAATTGGTATTGTGCACCTAATAATTTTTATTTAATGTATCTAATACCCCATTTTAGATCATTTTTTCATTTTAAATTAAAATTCTATTAATTTTCCATATTCTTGTATCAAATATGTGATTATTTTCTTAGTAGTATACCATTTAATATATATTGTTTATTTGAAATGTTGTTTTAAATGGGGAAATATTGATTAATTTGTATCCTATATGAAATACATATATTTTTGAGATATATTTTTCTTGAAATAAATATAAGTATTAAAAAATAATTGGACTTTATGTTATGAGAGTGGCCTGTTATAGCCCCTCGATGCATCGATAGGTCTCTTAAGAAAAAACAGTTGGCAAAAAATCCTTCATGTTTGTTTCTAAATAGAATTATAGGGGTTTGTAACAAAAGAATTAAACCATATCGATATTATAGTTGTTCACATTATAGATACATTAAATCCACTAAATAATCATTTTCTTTATTCATTACTCAATTATTACTTTCCCTGAGATTTTCACTATGATTGGATCTATGGATACATTTTCATTGACAGTTTATTGATGGAATGTGTTTCTAAGATCATTTACCTTTCTATAATATCTATTTCTTATTGACTCTAATTTTTGTATTATTATTTAATATAACCCTTAATAAGAATTTTAGATTGCCTTTATTATGTTTCTTTTCCTTTGGTTATGAATAATAAAACATTGAATAATATTTCAAGGATGCAGTTTATTTTTTATGTATCATGTTGAATTTTATAACTTTACCAATGTAATATTAGTATCATGTTTGTAATATGGTCTTCCAAAACTATGGAATTGATTGGTAATTTAGGATTTTATTTTCTTGTAACCATTCCAACGTAATAAAATAATGCACCAGCTCCGGGCTTCTATGGTCAGGGTGTTATAGTTGGCATCAAAAAGAATTTTATTGCAACCTTGGAAACTAGATTTAGAAAACCTAATATAGTCAACATAACCCTATGATAGAGATTGAGGATAATAATAGATGGAAATCAAAGAATTTCGGTAAATTATATATTATGTGGGTATTCCTAGTGATATATCCTTGTATGGATACTATAAGTGTATGTGATTCTGGATTAGATGTACCTAGGAGTAACAAATCCAACAGGGTGTTTTAGGCCTAACTCAGGGTATCTTGGTACATAAAAAATGTGCCTTATTATATACCTAGTTATACACTCCTTGGATATATTCTTAGGATAACTCAAATTTTCTTTACAAAATAGAATTAAGGGTTTAAAAGTAAATATTACCTCAAAGAAACCATGTTTATGATTATGATATTAGCTATGCATAAATTTTTAATTTATGTTATGTTTTTTTGGTTTGAAATTATGGATTATGATTCATAACCTAATTTAGTGTATATCATTATTTAGTGATGGTGTATAATAAAAGAAAATGAATCAATACCCATATAAAATGTAGGTATTTCCCCAATAATAAAGGAAATACATTTAATTTTGGAGGTGAGTATATCATGACCATATTAGGGCAACATACATAGGTTATGAAGAATAACCATACTATTAGAGATGGTGGCCTAGAACCAACTACTTTGTACTTTATTAATTAATAAATACCTTATCACATCTGGATTTTTCTTCTACGTGAAAATACATGTGATAATGTCTTAAGGATAGTAGTTTCATTAAAGGGTCATAGCAGACCCCTACTATGATGAGAACCTGGAAGTGCCATAACACTATTCTTGAATATATTTTCTATGGCTGGATGATGTTATTTGAGGGACACAAATAATATATGCCATTATGGGGTGAAGACTCATAAAAATTTGAGGCACCTTCTCATAGTGTGCACCCTTGGTAATATACAGGAGGTTATTATGAGAACGAGACCTACCAGTAGGAAATCCACATTTCATAGTGTCATTGGATGTTCTTATCTGCAGATGTGTGTACTGGTCCTTGAACTTTAATATTATTATTAATGGGTATTACAACTCACACACTTAGATGTATTGAAAAAAAGTGTGACGACGCACTATTCACAGCAAGGTAGGATACGTTGGGTGCGTCACGAGTGATACTACATTAATAGATAATGCGATAAAGGATTTGTCCCTTTTGTTCCATAATGGAAGTAGATATCTCATTCCATTTGATAGAATTGATATAGCCTAAATAAATCTATGGTCATGGTGAAGAATTGGCAAGTTCAATTCTGGAAATTCAAGGAATGAATAATCGAGCACATGGATTGATGGCAATAGCATGCAACCCACTTGATTTGAGATATCGAGACTGTAACGACCCGAAATTTTTAATAAATCTTGTTTCCTAATTTTATGTGTTATTTTATTTATTTTTATACTCAACAAAAATGTTTCATTTGATAACATGATTATAATTAAAATGAGACCGTTGGGTTTAGACGGTTATATGACCATTGGTCAATATGACCGCTGGAAACTAAACGTTTTGATTATTGTCTCTAAATACAAGTAATCTTGGTTAATTATTATTGAAAGAAGATTCGATGTCCTCACCCAGTAGTCTTGGACTGATCGAAGCCCATCTAACAGAAATTGGGAAGGAGGTAGCACCACTGGGCTTTGCTCTGGACCAAACCCAAGCCGAACTTCATCGTGTGAAGCTAGAACGGAATCGCCTCTGCGAGAAGTTCAAACTGATATAAATTACTACTCGTGCGATGTTAGCTGAGCCTCCCTCAGATTCTCTCACCTTAGTACACCTTACACTTAGATCCTATGCTGGTGCGATAAGGGGCTATGTAAGGAGACTGTAACTGCCTTGTGTAATCCTTTGTTTTAAATAAAAATTGGGATTTCTTCTTATGATGAAGTTTATGAATATTTAAATGACCGGATAAATATAGTATGCATATTTTTGATAAATTTTAGAAAGATGATATTTTAAAAATGTTTATGTAAACCTTATATAATTAAAAATGTGTAATGATTTTCAAAAAATGGTCTTCTACAATTATGTTCAGTACGAAATTTAGAGTCTAATCAGATCAACATGATTTTTGATGAATATTAAATTATGAATAGTGATTTTATGATTAGGATTAGTAATGTGTCCAAATGGATTAGTAATCTCACTTAAAGAAAGTATTAATATAATCCAGGCACCTTGATCAAGTAATGTGATTCAATAAAATGGTTAAATAACGGTTTCATAAATTATTATTCAAGTATTAGTTTTTTCGGGTGAATAGTGTTTTTTAATTAAAAATTTAATTAAAAATATTTAGAAAATTATTTTTATAAAATGGATTTCATTTTTGAACTCAGAGAGTCGATATTATGTTATGGTAATTTTTGGGGATTTTTCTAAAAAAATGAATTTTCAGTGAATAGTGTATTTATTTAATAATTAAATTAAAAATATTTAAAAAATTATTTTTATAAAATTGAGTTCATTTTTGAAATCAGAGCATTTATATTTGGTTAAGTTGAAATTTTGGGATTTTTCTGAGAAAGTTGAATTTTCAGTGAATAGTAAAAATACAGTTTTAGGGTTTCAGTATGTTTAATGATCTCATAACTGTGTCATGATGATGTCATGAGATAATTTAAGGAATGGTCAGCCAAAGGTGATTAATTATTTTATTGGGGGCCCCATGTGGCCTAACTCAATGGGAAGTACCATGGGAGGGCCCATGCTTTTAAGAAAACCACTTTTGAGATGTCCCTTGTCCATTAATGCCTTGTCCCCTCACTTTCCCTATAAATACCAAGAAATCATATCATCCTTTCGACTCCCCACTCTCCCCCAACGAAGTTCTGGACTCATTAGCTCCCAAGGAGTCCTCCAAAGGTGCCCCAATCCCTCAAGGTCCCAACCTTTGAGTTTTAAGAGTTACGTTTTAAGGTAAGGGATCCGACCTCTCTCTTTCATTTCAAGTAATCTCTTTTATGTCATTCCTTTTATGGTCCATGTTATTATGTTGGAGGATGTTATTTTATACTCCTATTACTTCCCTTTTCATGTTCATATAATGAGAGATCCCCTCTTGCTCTCATTATTTCGTTTTATGAAGTTTTAAGTGGCGCTGTTAGGCTGCCGAAATTTTTGTAACGGATTCTTTCTCCCTTCTCATTTTTCAAGATCTATTTTCATGTAAAGTATTTCAAGTTCCTTTTTATTATGTTGGGGTATTATCTCTAAATTTATCATACTGATCTTTTATTATCATATGATGAGATACCCCATTTTATCTCTTCAATTCAGTATTTTGAAGTTTTAAGTGGCGCCGTTAGGCTGCCGAATTTTTAAGTGGTTCTTCACCCTTCTCGTTTTGAAGTTCTACTTTCATGTCAATTATTTAAAGATCCTTTTTGTTATGTTGGGGAATGATCTATTTATCTATCATACTGGACTCTTATGTTCATATGATGAGAGACCCCATTTGACCTCTTCAATTCAGTATTTTGAAGTTTTAAGTGGCGTCGTTAGGCTGCCGAATTTTTAAGTGGTTCTTCACCCTTCTCGTTTTGAAGTTCTACTTTCATATCAATTCTTTCAAGATCCTTTTTGTTATGTTGGGGTATGATATATATATATATCATACTGGACTCTTATTTTCATGTGATGAGAGACCCCATTTGATCTCTACAATTCAGTATTTTGATGTTTTAAGTGGCGCCATTAGGCTGCCGAATTTTTAAGTGGTTCTTCACCCTTCTCGTTTTGAAGTTCTACTTTCATGTCAATTATTTCAAGTTCATTTTTGTTATTTTGGGTAATTATATCTATATCTATAATAATTAACTCTTATGTTCACATGATGAGAAACCCTATTTGATCTTTTCAAATCATTTTTGTTGAAGTTTAAGTAACGTCGTTAGGCTGCCGAACTTTCATAAGAGAAATCTAATTTTTGTCTTCCTTCCATGTTTTTCATTTCAAATGGTATGTCCTTGAAATTTCATTACCATGATCATTTATCCTTCTTATTTTGTCCATATACTATTTTATGGGTCATTTATGAATGTTTGACCCATTTTACCTCTCTTTTTAATGTCTTCTAAAACCTCGTAACATAGCCGTTATGCTGCAGAATTTCCGTCTCAAAATGTCTCTATATTTTTCTAAAGTTCTTTTATATTATTAAGTGAATACTAAAAGATATTTCTTCTAAAGGGGTATTCACATATATACCAAAACGTTCTATTTTAAATTCTGGGATTTACATACAAGAGACCCACCTTCCTTTTCTGTGGGTTTTAAAGTGATGTAAAGATCATGTCTTTAAAGCAGTTTTTAAAACGTTATGATTATGAAATGAAACCCATTTATTTTATGCTATATGGGTTATTTATGAAATTTTTTATGATGATATATTTGGCTCACATGAAAATAAAGGCAAATTTAAGGGTGCACCCTGATAGCGCTCCAATGCATTGGGTAATGATGTAACCACTAGAGATTACAATTTTGACGATACCTTGTTGAATAACCTTGGTAATTTTCAAGTGACACCTTGGGGATGGACCTTGGTGATATTTTCATGATTGTCTATGTTAAATTATGTAGCCACATCTTAAATTTATGAAAAATGTTATTTTTATTATGATATTCCACAAGATTTTTTTATCATGCCTTAATGTTCTTGTTCATGACATAGTTGATGTATCTCAAGTTCACATGTTAAATGTTTCCCTTGTTTCCCTTACTGGGCCTTCTGCTCACCCTTTCATTTGATGTATGTCCCCAGGTTAAGAGATGCATTAATGAACCTAGGATGAACATGAGGAGAAGCCTTTAAAGTGTTTAAGAAGAATGTTTTATGTTTTCCTGTTTTAAGTTCCTGGTTTCCAAGACACTAAACCTTAAAGATCCTCAGTTTTGTATAATTTAATGAAATTTTATGTGATAAAAAGGCGGGATGCTATAGAGACAAAGGGATTATATTACTTGGTAATCATTTCTAGAAGATGACACGTCATTTTCGATGTTAACTTCTTTCTCTATGGGTTCCTTGGCGTGTTTCTAGAGTCCAACATTGGACTTTAGGCAGGCTCCATCTAATGCCACTAAGAAAGAGGCCAAGAGGGTCACACACTAAGTGTGTCTAAGTATCTCAGTTAAATATTAATTTAACAAGTTAAATAAATATTATTCATGATTGTGGTTTAATAATTATTTAACGATGGATGATCGCATTTATTTCAACACTAGTTATTCAAGAGAATATATTGTGGGTGAAATAATATATTTATTAGCGAGTAATGCAGTAATATTTATTTTAGAAATAAATAACCATTATTCAAGGTCTAATAAATGTGGTGGAGGAAATAAATAAAAAAAGAAAAATAAAAGTACAAGTCGTGAATATTAAATATAGACGCCGTGTATTTTTTTGGAAATTTATGGGAAATAATATTATTTATTTAATTAAATAATATTAGGAGTAATTCTCTGGGCGCATGTCAAGTAATAATAATAGTCAACTGTTATTATTAGACATGAGGTATTAATAAGAATTAAATGAAATGAATAAATGATTTTGGGTATTTAATTAATTTTATTATTCGATGTAATTAAAAATCCCAATTATATATTTCTCATTACCCTAGCCATTTTTTTGTGGTTCTGCACAACGGATTTGGAAAAGCTCTCAAGCCAAGAGATAATTATTTTTACAGTAGGAATGCTATCAAGCTATAAAAGAGATATCCACCTCCACAGGATCAAGGCGATCAAAGGAAAACATCTCAAGTTAAGTCTCTTCCGCACTAGCACCCGGAGATCCCTTTGGAAATGTCTAGAGATACGTGGAGCACGTGTGGATCACCGCTAGAGGAATCCTACACTTGGATTATATGACGCAAGGAAGGATCACATTAGATCATGATTGGAAATATCAATAAAGAAAGAATTCCATCAAGGTAATTCTTTTTAATTAATTAAATTAATTATAACCAACATATGATGATCCTATCTATGGTTCTGATACTCCCCTCTTTCTTTTTTCCATTATTTGTTCTATTCTGAAGATCCTGCATTTTTTTATCATGATGTGTCTTGGAATGATCATTGTTAACGCTAAAATCAAGTTGGGTACACCCACCAATGTGCTTCCACTACGCCTAGAACCTACATGTGGTATCAGAGTGATCATATCATTGGCACACCCACAATAAATAAATTAAACAAACATGCAATATGGAACTCAAATAAGACCGACATATGGGTAAAATATTATCTTAGACATGGTTAATCACTTAAGTATATCCCACTTAATATTAACAAGTATGTAATCAAAGATAATAAAATGAAAATTTACATATAAGGAAAAATCCCTCAAAGAAATATTAAGTTGGTATAGCCTTCCATAATATTGGTTAGAATTTAACCACAGTTCAAAGTTCTTGACCAACCCTAGTTGGGGTGATTTCAATTATTGGGGAATTATAATTCATGGTTTTGGGATGACTTGACTTGGTTCGCATCAAGGGTTTACTACCATAACAGAACATAGTGTGACCAAGAGTCAAAGGTTGAGGAAATCCAAAAATAAAAGGATTTCAGGATTGGGGAGTCCATTCAGCAGATCAAGGAGCTGCGAGTTAATGTAGTTGCCATTTAGAATTCCTACCTAAAACCCTTAAAGTTTCTTGACCAACCCTAGTTGGGGTAATGTGATGGAAAATATGGATCCTTTCCACTAGAATATTCAAGCAATAGAATATTCTGAATTTAATGGTGCGGGCTATTGGATTTCGATAAAATAGTGGGAAACTAATAAGTATTAATTTATTTATTTGTATCTATTTTTTCATAATAATGTACTAAACCTTTTCCCATCATAATTTTTATAAATGACAAGAAAAATGACTTCAAACATATCATTATGAACCATACTCAAGAAGGAAAATCGTCTCACTGACACCAATTTCCAAGAGTGGAAGAGGCGTCTACGCATCATCCTTCGCCACGAGGGGAAATTGTATGTGCTGTAAGATCCTATTCTGGTTGCACCTGGAAAAGTGGCCAGGGATGAGGAACTATCTTTATATATGAAACACATGGATGATTCCACATACTTCTAGTGATTCTTGCTATCAGCCATGTCTAATGAGCTCTTAAAGCAACATGAAAACATGGACGCATATAGCGTGATGTCTCACCATAAGGATCTCTATCAAGAGAAGGCGAGACAAGAAAGATATGACATCTCCAATGATTTGTTTATAACTAAGCTCATAGATTCTATGCTAGATGGGCCTCATGTAGTCAATCTCATTGGGTACATTGAATGCCTGAACATCTTAGGGATTAAGTTCTCGGATGAGTTGCATACAGATCTCATCCTATCATCACTGCCCAAGACCTTCTCTAGATTTATTGTCAACTAAAACATGAGAAACAATGAGAAGAGTCTATTGGATAATCCGACCTTCATTCTCCAGGTAGATAAGGACATGGGGCGTGACAAACCCATGGTACTTATAGTGAATAAGAAAAGAAAGGACAAGGAAAATAGGCCAAATAATTATAAACGGTTTTAAGCCCCCGAGTGTCATCATTACAAGAAGGGGAAGATCCAAAGGCAGGGCAAGAAACGAGAGGTGGTTTGTTTTTCTTGAGGAAAGCAATTCTACTAGAAGAGGAACTGCTCCCATAAGTGTGGGGATATTAAAGGTGTGTTCTTTATCGTGTGTAATCATTCCATTTCTACATATTGGGTATTACATACAGCTTGTAGGGATCATATATGTATTCAAATGCAAGAACCAAGTAGATTTATAATGATTTACAGAGGAGAGGAGGATCTTTGAGCTACCAATGGTGCGAGGCTGGCTGCATTAGCCATTGTAGATTACCACCTCTCATTGCCTACTAGGATGATTTTGGTTTTACATAACTGTTATTATGTTCTTAGTATTACCAAGAACATAATTTTTGTATCTTGTTTGGATATGGATGGATTTATATTTCATTATTGGAAATAAGGTTTGTCTCTTTTATGAGAACAATGTATGTTATGGTATGTCACATTTAAATAATGGTTTGTGTGTATTAAATTACAAAAACCAAGTGTTGGAAATCGATAACAAAACAAACTCACATAACTCATACATCACCAAGTTGTGGCATCACTGTCTCGGTCTTGTAAATGAGAAGCGCTTAATGAAGCTCTCCCTTGATGGATATTTAAACTCTTCCAAGATAAAACCACTTGATAGATGTCACTCTTGTTTATAAGGAAAAATGACCAAGCCACCTTTCGGTGGACAGGGTGAAAGGGACATAGAGCTTATAGGATTGGTGAATACAGATGTCTGTGAACCATTTCCAGTAGAAGCTAGAGGTGGATATTCTTACTTCATTACTTTTACTGATGATTTGAGTAGATATGGATATGTCTACTTAATGAGGTATAATTCATAAGACTTAGGGAAATTTAAGGAATTCAAGAATGAAGTAGAGGATCATCTTGGTAAGAAGATAAAGAATCTTCGATCAGATTGAGGTGAAGAATGTATGAACCAAGAGTTCATCGATATTCAACGGGAGTCTGGGATTCTACCTCAGCTCACTCATCCTTATACAACACAGTGGAATGGTGCTAGTGAAAAGAGAACCACATTTTGTTGGGAATGGGGAGGTCGATGATGAGTTATGCAGATCTTCTATTATCCTTTTGGGGATATGCATTACATACTGCAACATACACATTAAATTGAGTACCAACCAAGGAGGAAAATGGAATTCCCTCCGAGTTATGGAATGGAAGGAAACCCATTTTGTCACACACACGTGTATGGGGATGCGAGACATTTGTTAAGGCCTTCTCAGGTAACAAACTAGCACCCAGGGGCACGAAGTGTATCTTTATAGGATTTTCCAAATAAATGAAAGGATATTACATATATAACCCTTCAAAAAAAGAAAGTGATTGTCGCTAGAAAATCCATCTTTCTTGAGAGGTAACACATCCTCAAAAAGGATAGTGGGAGCATGATTGACTTAGGCAAAGATGATGCTCAAGATACACAGAAGATGGCACAAGAACAAGTTCCACAGTTCCTCTTGGAAGAGGTTACAGAAACACAAGTACTACATAAGAGCTCAAGAGAGGTAAGGGAACCCAAGATATTTAGTTTCCTAATCACCGAGGATGGTGAATCATTATTTTTGGACAATGATGAACCTCTCTCCTACAAGGAAGCAGTAGAAATATCAGAAGTTGCAAGATGGCTAGAAGCTATGAATTATTAGATGGATTCCATGTATCAGAACCAAGTCTAGGTTCTAGTCAATGAGCCAGTTGATGTAAAGCATGTTGGATGCAATTGGGTATTCAAGGGAAAACTAGACATGGAAGGTCAATTTAGAACCTATAAAGAAAGGATAGTGGCGAAAGGATTTAAACAACGTCAATGAATTGATTATGATGAAACTTTCTCTCCAATTTCCATGTTTAAATCCATAAGAATCATACTTTCCATAGTATCTTACCATGAATATGATATTTGGAAAATTGATGTCAAAATAGAATTCCTTAATGGGAACCTTCAGGAAAATGCCTATATGACACAACCAGAAGAGTGTGTGACACCAGGTGAAGCCGAACGAGTTTGCAAGTTGCTGAAATCCATTTATGGATTAAATCAAGCATCCCAGTCATGGAACATTCGATTTTATGAAGCCATAAATGAATTTGGTTTCACTAAGAATTAATGTGAGGTAGGTGTTTATAAGTGGTTTAATGGGAATGAGATCATTATCCTAGTATTATATGTTGATGACATATTGCTTATTGGAAATGATGTACTAGACTTACAATCAGTTAAGGACTAGTTCAACAAGTGTTTCTCCATGAAGGACTTAGGTTAAGCAACCTGCATTCTAGGGATCAAGATCATTCGTGATAGATCCCAGAGGCTGCTTGGACTAAGTGAGGGTGCATACATTGACCAGATACTAAAGAGATTTAGTATGGAACAATCCAAGAAGGGATTGGTTCTAGTGTCACATGGCCAACATCTTTTTAAGAAAATGTTTCCTCAAACACAACAAGAGAAATATAGAATGAGAAAGATCTCATACGCTTCGTCTACAGGATCCATCATGTATGCCATGTTATGTACCAGGCTTGATGTTGCCTATGCAGTAAGAATGGTAGGAAGATATCAAGTAGATTCAAGAGAACAGCATTGGAATACAGTTAATACTATCCTTAAGTATCTGAGAAGAAGTAAGGATATGTTCCTAGTGTTTGGAGGATATGATGAGCTTTTCATTAAAGGGTATACTGATACTGGTTTTCAGACAGATCAGAATGATCGGAATTCATAATCTGGATATTTTTTATGTCTCAATGGAGGAGCTGTGAGCTGGAAGAGTTCAAAGTAGCCAGTTGTCACTGATTCTACAGTAGAGTTAGAATATATAGTGGCTTTTTATGCAGTTGAGGAAGGCGTCTAGATTTGGAAGTTTTTCTAGGAGCATGATGTGGTGCCTAGAAGTAAAGATTATATCACATTGTATCGTGATAATACTGTAGCGGTGGCTCTTGCAAAAGAACCAAGGTCACATCCATGAATAAAGCACATACTCCAGAAGTATCACCTTTTGAGGGATTTCTATCAAAGGGGTGAAGTTGTAGTGAGCAGAGTGTCCACAGAAGAGAACATGGTGGGCACCATGACTAAAGACCTATCTCATCAGAAACACGAATATCATGTGAGTGTTAGTAGGTTAAAGTTTTTTAGTAGTTGGCTCTAGTCCAAGTTGGTGTCTGTTGGAGTTGGTGGCCAAGAACCAACTGCTTTGTACTTTATTCATTAATAAATACCTTATCACATCTTAATTGTTCTTATTAATGATAATACATCTGATAATGTCCTAAGGATAGTCGTTGCATTAATGGTTCATAGAGGGTCCCTGGTATGATGAGAACCCGTAAGTTCCATAACACTGTTCTTGAATATATTTTCTATGGTTAGATGA
Source organism: Viscum album (assembly GCA_963277665.1). Taxonomy (NCBI): domain Eukaryota; kingdom Viridiplantae; phylum Streptophyta; class Magnoliopsida; order Santalales; family Viscaceae; genus Viscum; species Viscum album. The sequence continues at coordinate 1,232,818,474 of OY728148.1, read as the reverse complement.
TGTTATTTGAGGGACACAAATAATACATGCCATTAGGGGTGAGGACTTATAAAAATTTGAGGCACCTTCTCATGGTGTGCGCCCTTGGTAATATCCAGGAGAATATTATGAGAAGGAGACCCTCCAGTAGGAAATCCACATTTCATAGTGTTATTGGATGTTCCTATCTGCGGACGTGTGTATTGGCCCTTAGACTTTAATATTATTATTAATGGGTATTAAAACTCTATCACTTTGATGTATTGAAGAAAACTGTGAAGACACATTGTTTGCAGTGAAGTAGGATACATTGGGTGTGTCACGAGTGATACTAAATTGATAGATAATGCGAGAAAGGATTTTTCCCTTCTATTCCATAACAGAGGTAGATATCTCAGGCCCTTTGATGAAATTTATATAACCTAAATAAATCCATGTCCATGGTGAGGAATGGTAATGTTCAAATCCGAATATTCAAATAAAGAATAATTGATCACATGGGTTGATGGCACTAGCATGCAACCCACTTGATTTGAGATATCGATACAAAGGGATTATATTACACGGTAAGCGTTCGTAGGAGATGACACATCATTGCAGCGTTAACTTCTTTCTCTATGGGTGTCTTGGCATGTTTTTAGATGCTAACCTTGGACAATTTGCAGTATCCATCTAATTCCACTATGAAAGAGGCATTGAGGGTCACACACTAAGTGTGTCCAAGTATCTCAGTTAAATTTTAATTTAACAAGTTAAATAAAAATTATTCCCTATTGTGGTTTAATAATTATTAAGGATGGATGATCACATTTATTTCAACACTAGTTATTTGATATAATATATCATGGGTGAAATAATATATTTATTAATGAGTAATGTTGTAATATTTATTTTAGAAATTAATAGACATTATTCAAGGTCTAATAAAAGTGGTAGAGTAAATAAAGAAAAATGGAAAAATAAAAGTATACACCGTGTATATTAAATATACATGTTTTGTATTGTCTTGGGAATTTATGAGAAATAATATTAATTATTTAATTAAATAATATTTGGTGTAATTTGTTGGGTGCATGTCAAGTAATAATAATAGTCAACTGTTATTCTTAGACATGGGGTATTACTAAGAATTAAATAAAATGAATAAATTATTTTGGGTAATTAATTAATTTTATTATTCTATATAATTAAAAATACCAATTATATATTTCTCATTAGCCTATCAATTTTTTGTGTAGTTGTGCACAACGGATTTGGAAAGGCTCTCAAGCCAAGAAAGAATTCCTTTTCCACCAAGAATGCTCTCAAGCTATAAAAGAGAGATCCACCCCCACCGGATCAAGGTGATCAAATGCAGATATTGCAAGCGAAGGCTCTTCTTCACTAGCACTCAAATATCCCTTCGACGATGTCCAAAGATATGTGGATCACGTGTGGATCATCACTAGAGGAATCCTACACTTGGATTCTACAACACAATGAAAGATCACATCATATCGTGACTGGAAACATAAACGAAGAAATAATTCCATCAAGTTAATTGTTTTCAATTAATTAAAATAATTATAACCAACATATGATGATCATATCTATGGTTCTGGGACTCCCCTATTTCTTTTTTTGCTTCTTCGTTCTATTCCGATGATCTGGAATTTTTTTATCATGACTGATCTCGGATTGATCATGGTTAATACTAAAATCAAGTTGGGTACACCCACCAACATGCTTCTGATGTGCCCGGAACCTACACATACTACACCTATATTGTATTTTTTTCATCTTGAAGAAGTGGCTATCTTTTAGTGGGACTATTAATGCAGTGGTTGTTGATTTGTGGATCAAGTCCCATAAAAATATATTTCTATATTTGAGATGTAATGAAAACCAAAATGTAGTACTTAAAGTATATTGTCTCAAGGGAGATTCTTATCTATTTTGGTTGTTAATCCAAAATACTAAAGAGGAAAATGAAATTGAAGTCATGGATTGGATAACTTTTAATGAAACATTCTTCAAAAAATACTTCCCTTGTGACCAACAAAATGAAATGAAGAGAAAATTCATTACCTTAATTAAAATGGAATAAGTGAGTGTTGTGAATTATGAGGCTACCTTCACAAGACTAGCCAGGAATGCTATAGATTAGATATGGGATTCAAAACACAATATTTGTCATTTCTTTGAAGTTCTTAAGCCAAGTCTTCAAAAGCCACTAACTTCTCCAAAAAATCATCATATGATGAAATAGTATTAACTATCACCAACAATGATAATAAATTTTATATATCCAATTTTGTCAAGGTAAATCAAGAGAAGAAGATGTATTATAATAACCATGTAAAATGTGAAGTGCTAAAGAAGAAGGGAATGAATGAATTCCCACTATGTGGGAAATGTGAAAAGAATCATCCTAGAAAATTATTGAAAGGTATGTGAGTCTATTATAAGTGTTGATAAAAGGGTCATAATGATAATGAATTCAAGGGGAAGAAACAAATCAATGATGTTCAATGCTAAAATTATAGTGAGATGGGACACTATGAAAATGATTGTCTTAAGCATCCAGGAAACCAAACTCAAAAAAGGCCAAGATTATTCGATCACAACTATTGAGGTTGAGGTTCCTAATGATGTGGTGGTAAGTAATTTAATTATTTCCTCAAAAATATCCAATGGTTTATTTGATTATAGATCATAGAATTAATTTATATCTTACCAGTTTTCTAAAAAAAAATTGACATTTACCTTTTTATTTAATAAAGGTGCTCTCAGTCAAAACTCATAAGGGAAGTATCATTAAAAAATGATGTGTCCATAAATACCATTCATTACACATAAACGTATTTAGTTTTTGACCTTATCATCATACCTAGGATTGTCTTTGATATAATCCTCGGTATTAATTGGATTTCGAACTATGATTCAAAAATTTATATCAATAAGAAGGAAGGTATATTTTATGAGAAATGTGTAGAATCCCTTATCTTCAGAGAAAAACCCTCATCATCCAATTATTATCTAGATCCACCACTAGAAGCTTTACTAAATGAAATTATTGGGGTGGGTGAGAAAACAACATCTAGTGATGAGTAAAGAATTATTCTAATTGAGGACATACCAAACGTGCTAGAATTTATTGGTGTATTTCCAGTGGATTTACCTATACATCCTCTAGAGTGGTAAGTTGAGTTCTCTATTAATTTAATTCTTTGTACAAGACCTATATCAAATTCCCATTATAGAATGACCACATAGGAATTAGTGTAACAAAAGAAACAACTAGAGGAATTGAGTGAAAAGGGATTTATTTTCCCTAGTGTTTCTCCATGGGTAGACCTTGTTCTATTTCTCAAGAAGAAATATTGATCCATACAGTTGTGCATTGACTATAGAGAAATCAATTCTCTTAAAATAAACAACAAGTATTATTTTCCCCAAATTGTGGATTTATTTGATCAACTTCATGGAGATCAATATTTTTAAAAGATTAAACATTGATATGGATATCATTAATTGTGTGTGAGGAAGTAAGATAAAACAAATACAACATTTCGAACTAGGTATAGACATTACGAGTTTAAATTAATGTCATTTTGTACTTACTAATGAACCCTCTGTTTTCATGGATGTAATTAACATAATTTTTAAGGAATATCTTGATAATTTTTTTGTGGTTTTTATTGATTTTATCTTGATTTATTCCAAAATCTATGAGGACCATGAGAACCACTTACTAGTTTTTTTAGAGACACTTAGAAGCAAAGAGTTATATGGGATGTTTATACAGTGTGAATTCTCACTTAAAACAATTTTTTTCTGGGCCATATTGTCTCTAAGGATGGAATCTCATTGGATCCTAGGATGATAAAGGCAATAAAAGAATTCTATTTTCCAATGAACATAACTGAGCTACGTATTTTTATTGTCTTAGTAAGTTACTATCGGCGTTTCATATATAATTCTTCCTAGTTTGCTAACCGGCTAACGAAGCTCACATGTAAAGGGGTTAAATTCATCTAGGAAAAATAATATACATAATGTTTTAATGAATTAAAAATAATATTGGTTGAACCTACAATTTTGAATCTTCCATCTATAAATAATAGGTTTGTGATATACATATCAAACAATGGGATGGGTTGTGTCCATATGAAAAATAATAAAGTTATTGCTTATGCATCAAGGAAGTTGAAGACAAATGAACAAAATTAAACAACTCATGATCTTCAGTAAGTAGTCATAATGTTTTCCCTGAAACTACAGTTATATTATCTCAATGTTGAATGATGTGAGATATATATGAATCAACAGAGTTTTAAATGCATTTTTAAATATATAGAACTCAAAATAAGTCAATAGAGATGGCTTGAGTTACTCAAATATTATTATTGTTCAATATACTACCACCCAAGAAAGGAAAATAACGTAGAAGATGCATTATGTGAGAATGATCATGGACTTCTCACCCAAATGAGGATTGAGATTGATCCTTTGTTCATAGATCAAGTAAATATGGATGTTGGAATTGTTAAGTAAGGGTAAATATCATTCCTTTTTCAAATTATTTCTAAACCATATTTACTGGGGAAGATAAAAAATCTCTCAATCTAATGATGAGAATTTTAAAAACAAAATTAAAGATTTTAAGGATGGGTGATTGGCATAGATTGTGTTTGAGGATATAATTATAAAATCTATAAAGAGGTTATGTGTTACATAACTACCAGTACAAAAAATTGATCTATTAGATGATTCTCATAGCTCAAATTTCTTTATACACCCTATTAGTACAAAGATGTCTATAGATATGAAGGAATATTATTGTTGAGATAATATGAAGTGTTAAATTGCTGACTATATGTCAATATTCATAGTTTTTCAATAAGATATGGCTAAACGACGACACCCTAAGGGAGTAATAAAATTTCTTCCTATACCAGTGTGGAAATGGGATGATATTACAGTTTCTGATGTTTTTGTCGGGGTGTGCATGTGCATATGTCACGTAGAGGACGCGCTGCTGCTACCCCGCATTCCCACTTTCCAAAGGTAGGTGGCATCTGCTCCTTGTTCATGGATTTCTGCTCCTTGATCGAAATGGGAGGATGGCATGTCGGTTCTTCCTTCCATGGATTCCTCCTCAGAGTTCATCACCTAGTCCGGGTCTCCCTCATAGATTTAAGATGTAGTTCATGAAACTCTTCCCGGCACCATATCTTTATGGACACTGGTTAATTATATTGCTCCTTTTGGGACACTCCAAGGAGTCCGGGAAGGGCATCAACCTTCGGTTAGAAGAGTAGTCACGCTGGGCATCACTGGCATGTCTTCATGCTGGGAGATTGGCATGTCTGTCTTCTGGCCCTTATCATAGGGCTACTCGAGGGCACAAAATCCCGAGGCATCCCACATCAAACACAGGGAATCCTATGTCATAGGCATGTATCTGAGGTTTTCCTCATAATTCCATGTTTAACATAGGGTATGCCGCAAGTTTAACTTCCAGCGAAGACGGATCAGACTGATCAGAACACTGGTTAGAGTGGATCGGATGGGTGTAACCCTCAGAGGGGACACCGAGGTTGGGGCCAGCACATGGGAAGCTTCCTGAATGTTATGGAGGGGAATATGGTGGCATGATATCACCAGGATGTGGTGGCCTAGGTAAGAATCAGGAAGGACGATGGTTTTGGGCTTGAGCCTCGAAGAGACTTCCTATGTATCCTCGTGGTGGGGTTCAAAGATTGCGTAGTTCGGGGAAACAATGGGACACCTAAAGAGGCGACCTGTGTGAATGGACGCATGGATGGGACCCTAATGAAGTTGAACCTCATGGAGGCTTCCTACATATCCCTGTGGTATGGAATTAAAGTCCGAGTAGTTCAGGTGGTATCTGGGGCTTACTCTCTGAGGTGACACATGGTGTCGGTAAACCGTCGTGAAGGTGGACCCGGGGTCTGGATGGATGGTGGTCTTGAACCTCGTGGAGGCTTCCTACATACCATGCCTTAGCATGGATCAATGTCTCTGTAGTTTAGGATGGATTGGGTCTTACACTATGAGATGACCCAAGGTGGATACAGTTTAAAATAATGTGGGATGGGGGCGAACCTAACATGAAGGACCGATTGGGTGGTGGGCTTGAACCTCATGGAGGTTTCCTATGTACCATTCCTTGACATGGATCAAAGTCCCCATAGTTCGGGTTGGAATGGGGCTTACGCTCTGATATGGAATAAGGTTGTGGGGCTTGAACCTCGTGGAGGCTTCCTTCATACCATGCCTTAGCATGGATCAAAGTCCCCATAGTTCAGGTATACAGTTTAACATCATGCGAGACAAGGGTGGTTGGTAGTTTACCATCCTTTAGCTTGGACGAGGTCATTTGGGGCTTATGCTCTGAGATGTACCAAGGTTTATCATGGCAACTGCTCACTCTAATCTCACGGGAGTCATGCTCGTTGTGAGAAACTCGAGCTAGCAGAGACCAGACAATCACGTCGCGAAGGGCGCGTCTGTGGGTAATGAAGAGGGGCTTACGCGTTGAGCATCCCAAGGTGTCTGGACTTACTCTAGAATGGAGGCTCGAGGGAGACAAAGTGCAACAGGAGAGGGATTTGGGACCGAATAAAGGAGGAGTCTCATTCCCTTTCACACCCTCCGCAGTCCTTGGCACCGAGCATGTGAGGAAGACCAAGGGTGGTGCCTCCTGCAAGGAAAGATAAGGGCTTACACCAAGGTGGTTGCCCTGCCCTACAGACACACGCCACTCAAAAAAGGAGGATATCATCCCCTGTGAGGAGTGATCCCATCCCCATGGAGATGAGTGGGCATGGAAAATTTCCAAGGCGGGGGGGGGGGCCTATGTGCGAGGCACGGGTCTAGGTCACAGTTTAACGTCAGGTGTTGAGGACGATGGTGCTTGGCAATATAATGCTTTGCAGCTCGGATGAGGTGGGTTTGCTCCGCACCCCTAGGACTTACATAACCAGTACCCCCTGCCCCTTTTGGGGGTTTAATTCATCATTATGGTCGTAGCGAGGGGGTGTTGCGGAGCGAACCATCGAGGGGTCCACATTAGCGTGGCTATGCGAAGATGCAATAGCCGTTAGCGTGCCTATGCGAAGAAGCATGAGGCAAAGAAATGCAACGAGAGGTATCGTCCAAGGTACTTTGAAGTTACTTCATACGAGCCTGGAAGGTAGTACAAGAAAATGGTGCATTACGAGAGTGCCCGAGGGGATTACACGCAACCCTTGAGGTTTGCGCGCGAATTAATGGTCATGCGTGAAAAACACCAGGCTGGTGTGAAATCGGTGATGCTTGCGTAGAATTGGAACCAAGGTGTTGCGCAAAACTAGAAAGGATTGTGCGCAAGGAGTATGAATTGAACGCAAGTGGCAGAGGTCACGCGCAAGTACAATTGGTGTGCGCAATGGAAGGAATTGCGCGCAATTGGCCAGTATGCATGCAATGGAAGGAATTACGCCCAAGGGGCAATCCCCGAAGGGATTGGAATTCAGTCTAAGCCAAGGGGGATCTTGGGTGAAGGCGGACCCTGGGGCGACTGGGCGTGAAAAGAACCGTACCTAAAGGCCATAGTGCATATGTGCAGAATGCCGATTTCAAGCACGAGAGCCGGTTCAGATTATTCAGCCCCAAAAAGAAAGGGGGTCACCTTCTATTTATAGGTGGTTGGTGGCGTGAAATATAGGTCGGAGTGAAATTATTGTACAACAGAGGCGGCAATGCGAAATGTCAACCACACAGGGCGCGAGCACGAAATAATTTCGCGCATGTGCCGAGGTCTCTTCATGAATACTATTACTTTCCACGCGGGACAAATTTTTTCGCACACTTCTTCATTTTTTTCATGAAACCCCTCCAGGACCCCCAGACCGTGTCTCTAGGTTCGAATATTACTTCTATTTGTCGTTTAGAAACATTCTCCAACACTTAAGCACTTTTCATAGTCTACAAATCCCCCCCCCCCCATGGAATGGGATCGGTGAGGGGTCGCAATGATTGGATTCTATGGGAAACGCCGAAATGCATGGCTCAGTGGGTCCCCTGCGCACAAAAATCTGAAGCGGTGCGCAAAACTCCACCAGGCGCGGAATCCGCTTTTCACGCAAACACGGAACCTGGGATTAGCCTATAAAAGCAGTCGAGGGTCCCATGCTCTGTATGACTTTTCTCACATGATAAGCTTTAAGCTCTCGTGCGCAAAATTTATTCTTCTCCCGCGCAAAAAAACCTCCTCGATAGCGTGTAATTCCACCGATATTTGGCAATATGTTATGTGAAAACCCTGGTTTTTTCATGCCACGACCTGAAATTTCACAAAATTAGCTGATTTTATAAGCCAGGCTCCCAAATTTCATGCCAGCCTTCCTGATTTTACGCAACACCTCTGAAACACTTGGTCGGAAGAAGATGGTCTCAAACCAGGTCGATGAGGGGGAATTTGCTGCTCGTAGAGCTGAAATGGTTGCAAACCTGGAGATTTACGGTGCAAAAAGGGTTGTTTCTAATAACCGCACCCTCTTCAACATGCTAACCCCTACCCAAAAGGAGTATGCCTTGTCTGAAAATCTGTCACTGTGGGACTTCGACATTCTGGAGGAGGTCCCTCTGCGAGGTTTCGAGGTTGATACACCACAATCATTGGTGACCCATGAAGACGACCTTCCTCGATACAACATCACCAATAACAGTCATCCTTTTAGAGAAACCAGGCATATGGACGTCTATGTCGAGAATCCCAGGACCAGGACCATTTCTGGGGGTGACCCTATTGTGGAGATTTTTTCGGCCCTCTACGCGGGCACCTTCCATTAGAGCATAACTAATGAGGTCAAAGGCTGTCTATAGGAATTGGATATGTGGTTGAGAGGCAACTTCACCAGCGAGTGGGCCTGGGCGTACTGGGTTCTCCATACGTGCGACAAATTTGGGGCTGAGCTGCTACACATTGGTCTGTTTAAGGCGGTGTGAACATCGCAATTCCATTTCTACTACCTACCTAAGATTAGGCCGGAGCTATTCACCCGATGGTCCCCCGATACCAACACTTTCCACCTTCACCATGGGGAAGTCAACATCAGTCTCTGCGACATCCACTGCATCAGGGGAATACCTTTGGAGGGCCATCAATATGATAAATTCATCTCTCTGATGAACACTTGGGGTGACAGATCTCGAACCCCCATACTGAAGTGGCAGCTACTGGAGTTGGCCAAGGAGAAGCTGAGGGTCAAGGAATTCCTAAAGGAAATTGCCTACAAGGACTGGTTTAGCATGTTCATGGAGTAGGACCTAGAAGTTAAGATGCCAGGGCAGGGGAAACAGTGTCAAACCGCGGCTCAGAGGATCATGAGAAGATCATACTGGCAGGTCCTGGAGGCGGGGCACTACCAGTCATGGGGCTATAGTGTGAATGAGACCCGAGACCTGAACAATAGGTACGCCGTATTTCTCGCTACATTCCAGAGCGGGTGGCTCCTGTCGGTGAGAGACACAAGGATGGGAATCCGTCCAACGACTCTGGTGATGGCGGTCATCATGGCTTCCAATAAGAGGTTCAACCTGGGGGTCCTCATGCTGGCTTGGTTGTATGCCATCTTGGGTTGCATCTCAAGAGGGGGGTCGCCTAGGAGAGTATGTGTCCCTTTCTAGATCTTTCATGGATGATTTGTGGCTCAATACTGCAGATACACTTTCTGAAATGTCATCCATCCTTCATGCAATAGCCTGCGACCCTCTCTGCTGAATATTTCTGGGGTCATGTCGTTGACGCTCAACAAGGAGGGAGTACGGATCAGGATTGGTAACCATTCCATCTTAACCTTCATCCCATTCCCCACCCCAACTAGTCAACTGATAGATGATGGGAAAGGCTCAGCTAAGCATAATAAGTACTTCCAGAGCATCAGAGGTGGGGTGCTTGTGGCCCGGATTGATGGGAAGACTTATGTGATCCTTATGTGCCATCCAGGTTCACTAGGAAGTTTGGGTGCCTCCAGCGAATGCCGAATAGAGTATACAGACATGTTTGGGAGGAGAGGCATCCCTCTGTTCTTCTTTAGTTGTGGTTGATGTTCACAACCTATGAATCTAGGGACATCATCACCTTTCCTCCCACCAGATTTGATGTTGGCCTCTCAACCGAGTATGCTGAACATTAGATCATAGCATACCCTAAGGGGCTTCTGCGGAAGTGAGTTCAATAGCTCAAAGTCACCAGTGCATAACCTAGGCAGTGAGGTACTAGGCTGGGTGCCTCTAGAGGGGGGGGGGGATTAGAAGCACCTCAGGAAATGGGGCATGCACAGGCAGAGACCTCAGCAGCGGGGGCATCGCATGGTGTGGTCACACCCTCGTCGCCTGGATGAGGGTCCCATAGAGTGGCCAAAGAACTTAATGGGAAGAAAATAAGATAACTTCTTTAACCTTCCCATGACGTGATCTTCCCTGAACTATGGTCAGCCTGGCTAACCCTGTAGCAGTCAATGAGTATAGAATCCCTCTGGTAGAAGATAGTGCGAGATGTGATCCTGCTGCCAGAATTTGGGCTTGTCCGAGTCACCGACAGAGTGAACATCCACCGACGGCATGCATACCTAACTACCATGAACACGTACGCACGCCAACGGGGATGGGGTGTGGATCCACCACTCTTGGTGAAAGTGGTGCTTGGCCAAGATCATGATCCGGAAAGGATGCTGCCAGAAGAAGATGACATCAATGAGTTAGAGGGTGGTGAGGCAGGAGAGGAGGCATAAGGAGAGAGGGAGGGTGAAGGAGAGGAGGGGACCGAAGGTGAAGGGTCTTAGGGGGCATCCCACTAAGGGATTCTCTGGGAGAGCGGCGAGATCGTCGACTCCGAAATAGATGTAATCGAGATACTCGAGGTATACATTGAACCTTATCTTCTCCTGTATTCTCTTTCCTTTACAACCTTTAACCCACCTTCCTTATTATACTCAGGAGCACATCGGTTCTGATCAAGTGTCTCGAGTTGAAGGAGGGGAGGAAGCGCCAATTGGGAAAGGTGGGGCACTGACAGCAATTATAGAGCTGACGAGCACCGAAGGATCCCCTACTGTGACAGCTCCTATAGTGGCCATAACATTGGAGGCTAGTGCATTGGGTTCATGTAAGTTACTTGCTTTGATACTGTTATTCACTATCGGAGGACTCAACTGATTATGGTGCTCCTTGTCTGTACAATGATCACGACATTGGTGGCTCGTTGGTTTATTGAGCCTGGACCATCCGGGAGTGTGCTGATGGAAAACATACCGCCCCATCTGGAACATTCCTCCCAAACCGATTCAGCCCCAATAATTGGTGTGCTGGGAGAGGTGGAAACCAGTGGCGCTACTATCGGGGCAAGGCCGGAAGTCGACGAGGGTGCGACCCGGATCGAGGGGAGAGAAGAAGGTAACCCAGATGCTGAGGAGCCTATTCCCTTGGGAGGAATCTCTGAGGAAGACCCTAATGTTGGCTTATTGGCTTTCATCCCTATCTATCGGCCCGCTGACCCCGAAGAAATCGATGATTCTGATTCAGAATCAGCCAAGGAGAGCCGAATGATGTGACACAAGGGATGGAAGTGCATTCTGCATTTTCTCAGTCAGCCTTAGGTAAGAATGGATGAAGTAGATAGGGTCACTCTACACCTGGCTGTGTTTTCTATGTGTTGGAGGGTCATATTCTCAACACGTTCATCTGATGGTCCGTGATTACATGGCCGAGAAGATGAATGAGAGCAGCCGGTGCTCCGACTTCACCTAATGTAGGGAGGAGTCGGAGATTACCTGATCCTTTCTGAGGGCAGATCATGAGGTCCAACGCCTCTAGGAACAAGAGAAATAATAGGATATATTCATCGCAAACTGCTCTGAGCTCGTGGAATAGCTGAGGGCCCAGTTGGTAGATGCCCAGGAACAACTCATGGAAGCAAGTCTCTAGACAACTGAGCTCCAAACTGACAGGCACGGGCACGGGCCAGGGTCAGCGAACTGCGCTTCGCGGCTTCCGATGAAGAAAGGGTCCTCAGGAGGTGAGAGGCAGTCCTGGAGGCCACCAGCAAAAAGGTGGCGGCATTGGAGATATCTATCTGATAAGCCGACCCTTAAGGGCCCTGTTTTTCCCGAATCCATAAACTTACCTCAACTTACTGCTTCATGTCTCCTTTTATTGAACTGTATGTATGGAAAAATTTATTTACATGTCCCTTGGTTTAACATACTTGTCCCCTTTGGTTAAACATGCTCAACCATAATCCCAAATCAAATAACAATCCATTATTAAGCTCACGTGGTCCGTGAGAAGTGAAGGAGGTTCTTACTATCACTTTGTTTGATCGAGGGAGATTTAACCAAGATTTGCGCATTTGAAATTCAAACTCAGATTTCCAAGGAGAAGAGGGAGGCCAAATAAAAGGAAGATGACCTCAGACCGATCGATTAATCATCTTCTCAATGTGCTCTAGCGTACGACCGGGGAAATTCTAGGGGAATTGGAATCAGTCTGAACATAGGAAAATGAAAAATTTGAATCACGTTACCCATATTCGGAACACTATGGTAGAGGAATGGCTATAAAGGAAGACAGCTAACCGTGCTCGAAACACAACATCCCTATCGCATTAGCCTGAAATGGGGACAAACAAATGAGCATCGACTGCTGACCATATTTTCAATGTGGGATTTGTATCAATTTTTCATCCATTAGTCTTTCGGAATGTTGGCACAGGACAGTAGGCATACCATAGGTCAATAATCCATACTGTTAGGGGGTCCCTTCAAACGTGATCAGTCTTACAGAACGTTGTCCCAGGACAGCAGGCGGACCATAGGTCGAACATCCATACTGTTAGGGGGTCCCTTAAGATGTGAAAGAGGATGAGGATCCAAATAAATGGGAACACAAAGAGTGGAAAGTGAAGTGGTGGTTTGTTCGAACAGAATCAAACACTCCCAAGATTACACCACCGTGGTGGGGGCACATTAGGCGGATGAATCAGTCTGATCATGGATCAACCCTACTTTTAGACAGGACCTCTTTGGTGAGGGAACTGTCACTTCCCAATGTCATCATGGGGCATCCCAAACCTTTTCAGGGAAAATTTTGTAGTTACACAACTCCCCAAGAGGTCAGGCCAATGGGTCAATAGTGAGGAGGGATGGGATTTGTGATTCCCAGAGTTGGACCCAAGGTTAAATGTCTGGGCATTCCTACGTATCCCATATGGATGAGAATCAAGTTATACGTAGTTATGGAAAGGGTCTTATTTTAATGTCTTAGAACTCAAACCAAGGATCGAAAAGACGTGTAGAAGGCACATGGTAAGGTGATTAAAAAACCCGATGTGAATGAGAACATAAGTCCAACTCACCAAGTGTTCCTTGGGGAAGTGTTCAGGTTAAGGTACAAAACCCGAAAGGTTAGATGGAGTTGTGGGGAAGTGCTCAAGCATTCCTATGTAGCCCATAAGGATGGGAATCAAGACATACGTAGTTATGGAAAGGATCCTGGTAAGGTACCAGTGCAAAGGATGAAAGGGGCGTGTGGGTCTATCTGTCGCACCAAAAGAAGAGGAATTTGATGTATCTTGTTTTTCCTTTAAGGTGAATGGTGTTTTTGTGAAGTGACCGGCCTAGGATAGAAATTCCTAGAATTGCCATAAGAATCAATCCATATACAGGCATTGACAAATGTTATGGTAAATGACTGATACCCAACATGATTTCCCCTATGATGAGGCCATCACAATGCAGTGTCATTTTCCGTCGTGTAGCCAGGACGATATTATCACATTTTAGGGTCATGTGATTGGACCTGATAGCACAGTTTAAGGTCATATGGCTTTGACCGGGGGAATGCACATGACGTGATAAATCATACCTGATGTGAATGAGTACGAGGTCCAAATCACCACCATGCCCAACTCCGGGAAAGAAGCCTCAGGCCAAGAGGACAGCAACGTTAAGAGGATAAGGGGCAAGAGATGCTAGTTTCTAGTTGATCTGGACATGAAATGCAATGTCCGGGTGACCCCATGTATCCCATGAAGATGAGGGTCAATATGAGAATAGTTATTAGAGAAGATCCCGACTTATAGTCTTAGCGCTCGGATCGCAGGAGCCCCGAGAGATGCTGTATTGCATCTTTGTCCGCCTGACATATAGAGGTTCACTGAGGGATAGTGTGAAGAGTTTCAAGATTCCACCTGGACATGATTGGGGTGAAACATAATTTGAATCATGTAACCAACATTCAAGGCCCAAAGGGGGCTCGTGTGACGATAGAGGACTACTTTTGACCATGTTCACAACACATCATCCGGTCGCATTTTCCTGAAATGGGGACAAACAAATGAGCATCGATCACTCACCATGTTTGAAACGTGGGATTTGTATCAATTTGTTGTCTAAAACCCTCAGGGGCGTTGGACCGTAATGGTAAAAGAGCCCTTAGGCATGGTATCCATGCCGTTTTGGGGGTCCCTTCAGGGGTGAAAGATATTGGGGGCCCCAATTAAGGTAAACATGAATCTTGACAAGTGGAAGGAAGTTTCCCTAGTCGAATCTGACACTCCAGGTCTCATACTAGAGTAATCTTAGACACATTGGCGACCCATTGCAAAGGTTCAGGGAGGGGTTCTCATCTTGAGAGCTCCAAAGATATGGATAATTCCCAGTAGAAGAAGAGCATAATGCCAAAAACCCAACTCGAAGGAGGGAATAACCCTATACCACACCTATACATCCCCCTCGTGGAGAGGAACAAGCCAAGGGGCCTAGGTGACTGGGAGATCGAGAGACCTCTAAGAGATGGGGCTGGACCTAAAATCTAAATGTTCAAGTAGTCCTACGTATCTCATAAATATGGGAATCAAGCCATACATAGTTCTTGATGATACAATTTAACATTATGTGTTATGAGCATTCAGTTTACGGTCGTGCGGGACCACATACAGTTTAACGTCATGCTGGACGAGCGTGCAGTTTAATGTCATGCAGGATCGACAGTTTAAGGTCGTGCGGGACCATAATCCTGTTTAAGGTCATGGAGGACCTCATAGGGTCATGAAAAATTTTTCTTAAGGAACATGGAATTGGTGGGAGGAGTTATATGCTCACTATCCATGGTCACCAGGGAGTATGCACCATTGGGATAAACCTTATGAACAATGAAAGGTTCTTCCCATTTGGGCTCTAGCTTGGGTGGTTTCTAGACAGGGATCATTGGTGCTCTGAGGGCTATTACCAAGTCACCCTATAGGAAAGATCGGAGGTGAACCTTCTTATTGAAAGCTCGAGCCATCCTGCTCTGATGCCTTTCTAGATTGTGCAAGGCATGAAGCCTATTCTCGTCTAGTGCTTCCAATTCAGTTAGAAGGATTTCAGCCACTCTATCTGGTGATTTTTGGACATAGACCGTTGTGCGTAATGAGGGAAACCGAATCTAGATGGGCAGGATGGCCTCGGTTCCATACACCAGGGAATATGGGGTCACCTGTGTGGAGTTACGAGTCGTCATCTGATTGGCCCGAAGGGCATTGGGGAGTCTATCCAGCCAACTCTTCTTGTTCTGACCAACCATCTTCGGCACAATATTAGAGAGGTTTTTGTTGAACGCCTCAATACGTCCATTTTCATGTGCATGATAGCGGGAGTTATGGTTTGAATGGATATTGTACTTGGTGTACAACTTCTTCAAATCAGTGGCTCGAAAGTTGGTGTCATTATCGGTGAGGATAACATGAGGGACTCCAAACCGATGGATGATATTGGAACTCACGATGTCCACGATAGTACGGGCCTTGACTTCCTTGAGCAGAATTTCCTCTTCCCACATGGAAAAGAAATCTGTAGTGGTCAGAATGAATCGTCATTGGAGAGTCGTTGTCGGTGGGTACATTCATACAACATCTAACCCCCAGACTGCAAAGGGCCAAGAGTACTTGGTAGTATGGAGAGGCTCCAGTGGAATATGCACAAAGTTAGCATGAACTTGGCATGCATGGAAACTCTTGATGAACTTGATGTAGTCATGGGTCATGGAAAGACAAAAATACCCTAGTCTCTGGATCTGATGATATAGTTTTGGCCCATCCTGATGGGCAACACAGGAACCGGCATGAACCTCTTACATGACTTATGGAATCTCGACCCCTTGATTGAAATGGAGGAGAACACCATCAAATCTGCGTCTATAGAGGATCTTCTAAAGGTTGGGACCACTCTGGAGGTTAAACTGCAGCGCGCGGCGTCAGATTCTCTCGCGCTCGGCTCGATCAGCCGGGAGGCAACCATTTTGGAGATAATCAACAAAAGGGGTTCTCCAGTTGGGAATTGCTTCAACCACTACACCTGAAGAACCTAGGGTTCCTGACGTGGAAGCCCCAGCGGTAAGATGGCTTATCCGTGGGCCGTCGTTATCCACTAGGTTGACAGGAGCAATGACTCTCTGATGCACCACGTGGATATTTAGATCATCCTGCTTAGGCTCTGCAAGTGATGCTGCCAGGCTGGCCAAAGCATCTGCTCGACTGTTCTGCGACCGAGGGACATGGATAACCTATTGAAGAGAAGGGAACTAGGCCATTAGCTAGAGAGTGTGTTGTAACAATGGTACAAGATCTGGCTTTCTGACAACATAGTCACCATTGACCTGCTTAATAACTAGCTCAGAGTACCCTTTCACATGAAAATGGGGCACGTCGATCACAACGGCCAGCTTGAGGATAGTAATGAGGGCCTGATATTCTTCCACATTGTTAGTGCAACCTTCTGAAAACAAGAATGAGTATGGAAGGATGGCTTGTGTTGGGGTAATGAAGATGATACCCAAGCCTACTATTTTGAGCCTAGGATCATTGAGCCTCCTACCAGTGGGGCTCCGGGAGGCGCCATCAAAGTGCATCTTCCAACATGGGATGACCAGATCTACCGAGAGGATTGCCTCATCAGGTAACTCCAGGTCCGAGGACTGATCCGTGGAGGTTGTATGGGTAGCCAAAAAGTCTACCAATGCCTACCCCTTGATAGCCTTATCAGGTACGAACCTGATGTCAAACTACTGGAGGATCACCGCCCACCGCGCTAGTCGGCCAGTCAACATGGGGTGATTCAGAATATACTTCAATGGTTCTACCCGAGAGACCAGGTGTACCTCATTGTGTTGCGTGTAGTGCCACAATTTCTGTATGGAAAACACGAGCGCAAGGCAGCTTTTCTTGATGGGGGAGTATCGGGCCTCTGTATCGAGGAGCATGCGGCTAAGGTCGTAGAGACTGTTCTCTGTCCTCTCGTTGTTCTTCTGGGTGAGAAGGGAACCGAGGGACCATTCTAGGACAGTGACATAGAGAATCAGTGGCTTTCTGAAGATAGGTGGCATGAAGACCGGAGGCTGGAGCAAATACTGCTTGACTTCTTCAAAGGCGGTCTGGCACTCCTCGTCCCACACATAAGTGGTGTCCTTCTTCATGAGCCGAGAAAAGGGATTACACTTTCCAACCAGATTCACAATGAATATTTGTATGTAGGCTAAGTTTCCTTGAAGACCTTGAAGCTCTTGAATATTACTCGAGGGAGGCATCTGACTGATTGTATTGATCTTATCTAGGTCGATTTTGATGCCCCAGTACCTGACAACAAATCCAAGAATCTTCCTGGAGGTGACCCCTAAGGCACACTTCAACGGGTTCATCTTCAGGTGGCAGAAGTAGAGGAAGTCGAACACTTTCTCAAGGTCCTTGAGATGGTCCTGGTAGTGGCAAGATTTGACTACCAGATCATCCACATAGAATTAAACCAACGTCCCAAAGATCGTCTTGCATATATGATTCATGGACCCCTGATAGGTGACACCTGCATTCTTTAGGCCGAAGGGCATAACCTGGTAACAGAAAGTACCTTGAGGCACTCTGAAAGCGGTAGACTTTTCATCTTTAGGGGCTATCTATATCTGATTATATTCAGAGTAACCATCCATTAAGAATAAGTCTTGGAACCTAGTCGTAGCATTGATCAACATTTATGTCACTGGAAGGGGAAAATCATCCTTAGGACAGTGAAGTTTGAGATCACGGAAGTCGATGCAGACTCTAATCTGTCAGTTCTTCTTCCTAACTGGCATGATTTTGTCTAACCACTTGGGGTACTAGACCTCCTTAATGAAGTTGGATCTGATGAACTTGTCAACTTCGTCTTTTACCATGGCACCCAGAGAAGGGTTCATCTTTCTAGGAGGCTTCTTGAACCCGTGATGATTTTTCGGGAGACCAAGGCGGTGGATGACTACCTGAGGATCTAGTCTCGACATCTCATCATAACTACAGGAAAATAAATCATGGTTCTTTTTTAGGAAGCCTACGTACCACTACTTCTCCTTGAGGGACATGGCGGCACTGATCAACGTAAGTCTTGGATCTGTCTTGCTACCAAGGTTCACTTGTACCAATTCATCGACCATGTTAGATACACCTTCCCCAAAGGTAGGGGAGCATCCTCTATATCCTCTTCTCCACTTATAGAAGGATCCTCTATGGGAGAAGCTTCTTCTGGGTTTCCATGCCCTAATGAGAGGCTGATACCAGCTTGTGCGGCTATGGTCATTGCATCGGGGAATTCTGGCATTGCTGAGGCCATGGCTATGAAGGCTGTCGACACGATATCATCTGGTCCCGGCCCAAGGGTCCATGCTTGATAATATCAAATTAGTAGTGGCGCGTCGGCTAGAGCAGACTTATTCCATCCCGAAAGAACATACAAGTATGGTGTACCGCCGTTTCCATGAGATGGACGTCTCGATACCTGACACGAGTGGGAGGCTTCAGGATTACTAACGCCTGGTTCGTGTAAGAATACGAAGTGATATTTTGGCGCTACCTAGATTTGGGATCACGGATCCCTCTTGTCCCGGAAATGACAAAACATTTCCCCATATCAAGGGTTGTGGCCTCCAACCTATTTATCGGGAATACTTAGGCATCATTCAAGCCTGCACAAGGGTCGGTTGTAGCAGGGATGGGCTCAACTTTACTTTCCTCGACTAGTTTATCCTCACTCTTGTAATAGTCAACATCTATGTAGTGGGCTTCACAAGATGCAAAAGGAGATGCATCACCTTGGAGTATGCCTACTCGACCATTAATAGAGTACTTGAGGCATTAGTGATACGATGAGTGGACCACCGCATGCAGGTGGATCCATGGCCTACCCCTCAATGTATTATACGCAGTGTCCTATGAGATGACCATGAACTCAGTACTGGAAACAAGGCCACCGAACTGGGTCTTTAGATGGATCTTGCTGACCGGTGTCTGCTCTATCCTCTCATATCCCTGGATTCTTAAATCAAAGGGAGTCAGGTCATCATCAGATAACTTTAGCTTCCGCAGTGTCCGTGTCGGGATAATGTTGATCCCAGAGTCGATGTCAATAAGACAGTGGCGAACCTCCGCACTGTTGAATTGGTCGGTGATATACAGCAGGTGGATGTGCCCATGTATGGGAGAGCCTTCATCCTCTCCCGAGAATGAAAGGATGGTTCGGAATTTGGCATCCTCAACTTTGGAGGCATGAAAGGCCTCTGCAGTTGCTATCTCCGTCTCAAACTAGTGGGGGATCCTTAAATCCTCAGCGAGTGATCTGCACAAATCTGGTGATAGGCGAAGGGCTTCAAAGATGGAAGGCCTCGCTGGGATGCTGGAGAGGTGCTTGAGAATGTCGTACTTCTGTTCCAGGTGCGAAATTCTTCTTGTAGGGAGTCTCTCTATGATTGGAGGCATGGCGGGCCCTGCTGGTTGGACCGGCGGCTGACTGGTGCTGGGTATATCCCGCTGATCACTGGTCGAAGCTTGGAGGGTCGTTGTCGGATGAGGACCGAACGAATGAGATCGGTATATAATGGGGAGAAGCTGGACATGGAACGATCATAGCTGTTCTTCCTGATCCAGTAGCACAAACGGTGGCGGAGGCGGGCCTGTCGATGCCGGATGAAGAGGCTGCGCGTGCTAAGCTCGGCACTGGGCCTGCTGTTTGGTCTTAGCGGCATGCACGACCTTTTTGTAGGTGCCAAATGATGCTCCTCGACAACCCAAATGATCGTGGCTCCATCGACGTTGGTGTTGGCTGGGGGCATTGGGGAGGTATGCCTGGCGCTCCCCCTCTTCGGGAGTCATATAGGGATTTACCTACTCAACGGTGTTAACCGAAGCATACCCCTAACTTTCACATGAAAAATCATCCACCACTGGGCAGATTTTGGGAGGGATGTCCATCTACGGGGGCATGAAGTCGCCGGGAGTGAAAGACGATGATGACATTGGCGGGGCGCTTTGTTTATTATTGCGTTGTTGATTCTTTCTCTTCTGGAAAGAGGATAGATGAGAGGATAACATAGAAGTGGTGGCCGAAAATTATGAAGGCTTTGGCTGATTCAAACATTCCCGAAGGATTCCATGGGTGCGGGAAACCGTCTTTATGTCCATCTAGTCTCTATACTTCTCAGACCCATGGTCAAAAACCTACTACCACCCACCTTCGTCGTTGCTAATGTTATCTGATCTCACAAAAACACCTACCACTTGTGCCAGGGTGGGGCCCAACCTAACTATGTTGTTGTCAATATGGTCTTAGAAACAGTCCTTGAACACATTGCACTACTTGATGGTAATCCCCTGAATCCAATGATAAGGGCAGCAATTGGGGTTATCAGTGAGATGCACCTCCTCTGGCTTTCTGCACTCAAGAAGTCGTACAATTTTATGCTCTAAGGAACTTCAGAAGTAACTAGGGACCTGAGTCTCATCAAATGAGTAGGTCTAATTCCTTCTACCCGAAAAGGGGGCTCTGGGAGCCTGACCCTGACCCTGACGGGGGGGAAGAGCCTACTGAGGAGCCGAAACTTGATTATCTCGCATAGGCAGTGGTGGTGCGTTACGCGGGGGTGCCTGCCAATTCCAAGGATGCTTCTGGGCTAGAATTTGTGCTTGTGGTGGTGGGCCCCTGTGAGGCTATGGAGATGGCTCCACTGGTAGCAATTCTAGCTATCTAGGGGCCTCTATCTAGTCCACTGCGGTGGGCTCGACATTGGCAGCTCTTCTTGTTGAAATTCAAGGAGGCAGCATGTGTGCCTAACTAGCCTGTTGCAGGGCTTCTTCGAGGCACTAGGCCTTATTCAAGAAGTCTTGGAACCCTCTGGGATAGATCTGAGTAATCAGGGAGGGAACCGGTTCCGTCTTGACAATTCCCACACACATTGTTACTAATTTCTCCGGAGTTCGTGGCATGTCAAGGGAGTATGTTAGCCCCTTCCACTGGGCGATGAATTCTGTAACTCGCTCATCGATCCTTTGATTACACTTGAAGAGGTCTGTGATGTTTTTTTCTGGGTGGTAGAGTAGAACTGGTAATGGAACTCCATGTGAAAGTCCTCCCACCTAGTCACGGATCCGACGGGGAGCTGGTTTTACCAGACGAATGTCGGTCCTTCCAGAGTCTGAACAAAACAGCTGATCTTGGCGGCCTCCTACTGCGCTGGGGTCCCTAGCATATGCCCAAAACTCGAGTTAAAGTGGTCCAGGTGCTGCAGAGGGTCCCCCATCCCATTAAAGGGGGAGAAAGTGGGATTTCCAAATCCCAGGGGGTGCTGGAATGTCATCCACCCATGTCGGGTATGGCTTGCCATCAGGTGAGATGGCCACCTGTTGTGTTTCCAAAGACACTAGGCAGGTAATGAGAACCTCCATTGGATATTCTGGATGCAGGTCTCTATCCTGACGGGGATCCCTAACCGCGAGCGCATTGTAGAGCACTTTAATGTTGTAGACAAGTTCAACGGCTCGTGGAGTGGCTGGTGGAGCGAACCTTGGGGCGGCCAGAGGAGCCCGGGTGGGGTTCCTTGGATTGTGGCGCCGTTTAGGAGGGTTCAGCGATAAATATCATTCCCTATTTCCGTGAGCTTCAGCTTCCACCCTGTCAGTGAAT
Source organism: Viscum album (assembly GCA_963277665.1). Lineage (NCBI taxonomy): Eukaryota > Viridiplantae > Streptophyta > Magnoliopsida > Santalales > Viscaceae > Viscum > Viscum album. The sequence goes on along the minus strand of OY728148.1, from coordinate 1,232,796,488 downwards.
GCAGCATGGTCAGGGTTGCCTGGGAGAATCTCACCGAGGGGTAGTTGTTCTTGCCCCCAACTGCCCCGACTGAGGATCACCATAGTCGGGTCGTCGCACCGTAATACGTTCAGCCAGAATTTCATTGACTAAATTCTTCTTCTTAGCAAGTTTTTGGTGTAGTGTGGCCTTCTCATGGTCCTCTTCCATCTTTTTCACTGAGGTAGATGGGTCGGAGTGCTTGATGGATTCGACGTGCTCTTTCTCCTTGCTGACATTCCGACTGAGTATCAATGCCTCTGTGGGTGGAGGGAGACCTAGGAGGGTCCTTTGATGGTGAGTAATCCTCCCTGATGGGTCTAGTGGTGGTACGTCCTCAGGGGGGGAATCCCCATCAAGAAGTCTCATCTCATTCTCCCCTCCCGACAGATCGGTCATTTTGACCACCACTCTTCTCGAGGGCATGTCCTCACTATCGCCAAGCGAGTCAGGCTGCCGAAGAATCGCACAGAAGAGGAGGGAAGCGCACTACACCCAGCCATAGACTTTCGCGTGGGGGGGGAGCCTCCACAATAACATTACGGAGTACTTGGAAACTCTGAACGCATTATTGTTGGAGGGATCTATGGTGGCCAGGTGACTCAGGGTGTCGGACCGCGGGGAGCGTGGACAGGTCAACTAGAAGGCACTGTTCGCCGATGTCTTCCAGGTGCTCTTGGATCCCAGGATAAGTCACCCATCGGTGGCAGATACAGATGTGAGTCTCCAAGAGGTTTCGGCAGAAACATTCAAACTCCTCTGGGGAGAGCGATTCCGGCGTACAAACACTCGATCCTGCGACCGGCCAAAACTTCTCAGGGAAGTGGCCTACTGTGAGGATGGTCCAGAAATACCTCGGCTCAGATTCAGGGTCTATCCCTTGATTGACCCACTCTTCAAATAAGCGTGGCTGAGGAATTGGCAGCATCACTAAGGCGGGCCACTGGGACGACGGACCGACCGACAGAGAATACGGAACGTGAGCTGATTGGCCGCCGAATTTTGGGCTGTCCTCTAAGGGTTGTAGAGATCTGGCCACCATGTCACGATAGAATAGACCAGCTACCAGGGCTCCCGACATAGAATCAGCGCCCGCTGAGGGTGGGCAATGCCGCAGATCTCCTACCATTGTCCCCCAAAATAGCTCTCCACAGCCTCCATCCAAGACAGAGGGTGCTTCCGGAGACACTGGTAGTGACTGCATGGTCAGGCCCGGGGAACATGCCAAGGTCTTGTCCTCCTGGATATACCTTTGGAGGGAAACAGAGATACTATGGATCTCGCATTCAGGGAGTACGAGGCTGATGTGACTCGTTCCTTCCCCAGCCCTTGACTCGGAGGACTGAGGAGATGTTTCCCACGATGAGCCACACTCCACTTCGGAGTCTGAGAAGCGAACTGGTCTGATTGCTACCCAGCCTTCCCCAGAATTCCTCTTGCGGTGGTGACGACCCGCCTTCCTGCACCAAGGTGGCTCCTCGGGATAGGGCTGATTTTCTACATGGGGTCCTTTGGCCGGACTGGCGCTGGGGCAGAGAGGGTTTCCACCCGAGAAATCCGGGGTGTGAGGAGCACCGGGAAAAATGTCGAAAGGGACAAGGGGAGGACCTTCGTGTTGGGCACCGGTGAAGTGAAGTTGGCCTCCACCTCTCTGACCGATAGGGCGAGGAGGACCTTAACCAATTGGAATTGGGACATGGGGAGGACCTATGTGCTGGCTTGTGACTTGACATGCACTGTCTCCATATCCAGGGTTAGCGGCGGGAGGAGTGATCCCATACCCACTCTAGTGAACGGGGGAGAGACCTCCATACAGCGTGTTGCTATCACAGATAAGATCCTCTCTTGGGTTGAAGGTGGCATGAGGCAGACCTCCAAACTGAGATTGGAAGTTAGGAGGATCTGTACCTTTCATAGGGGCGGTGCGGAATGAGAATCCACGCGGGGTGGCATAGCTACTGATTGGTCCACGGCGGCCATCACATGCGCCAATGACCGGGAGAGTCAACCCATCCTGCTCGCGGGATAGTTGGGGCCTCGATCTGGGTTGGGCGTGAAACTTTCCCTACTCAATGTATGCAAGGAGTTGGGGATATGAGTCAGCGGTGGCTCGGACCATAGTAGTGGCTGACGTTGACGCCCCATGGTGAGCATCTTTGTCCATTTTCATCTGACGCTAGTGTCGGATCAGATGAACTGGAGTCGGTGGTGCAGGTGGATGGCATACCTTCTCTTTAGCTCGGGGAACTAGACGACGATGCTGACGAGGCCTGGTGGGAGCCCTCATCGGGAGCCCTTGGAGAGGGACTCCGATTGGGCCAAACTGAACGTCCCCTACCTCATCGGCATAGGGGAGGGAGTTGTCGAGGCATTTCAGGGACAGGCTCCCAAAACTATTGAATGTTGTGGTGGGGTGCCACAGCTCCCTATGTATCCCTCGGTGGTGGAGTTGATGGATAGGTGTTCCTTCCTCGAGATCCATACAAGCCATATCCCTGTTGGGGATGATCCCCTCCTCCTCATACCTGCGTATAAGGCCATTAATTACCCTTTTTTGGATAATTTTTTGATGAGGAGAAGTAGAGTGGGTGCCCAGCAGTCATGGCGGTTGGGGCCATCGTGGAAGAGGAAAAACTGTGCGGGGTAGCCACGTCAATATTGCCCATGCCCCTATGTCGGGGGGCAGGTGATCGAGCTCCGAATGCAATGACTTGATTCCTGAAATTAGGGAGATGAACTCATTGATACTGCTAGGAGAAGGAATCGATAATTAGTGCCCCAACACCATTTTATCTTTCGTGGTCGGCCAGAGGGATCCACAGTGACAACGTCACAGAATGGAATACTCAATGTCCAGACTGTCCAAACTTCTTGTGAGTTTCACATCATGCCTATTTGGTGGGACCTAAAACCAGATGACGGGGTCATATGACATGCTAAACCGCCTATTCCCCGAATGCTGCTAGCCTCTATGCTGAGGAGAAGCGATTCACGTCAGGTTCACCATTTTCTGTTTCTGACGCTTTCGTCGGGGCACGCTTGCGCATTTTTCATGTAGAGGATGCACTGATGCTACCCCACATTCCCACTTTCCAAAGGTGGGCGACATCCACTCCTTGTTCAGGGACGTCTACTCCTTGATCGAAATGGGATGATGGGATATCGGTTCTTCCTTCTGTGGATTCCTCCTTGGAGTTCTTCACCTAGTCCGGCTCTCCCTCATAAAATTAAGACGTAGTTCGTGAAACTCTTCCCAACACCATATCTTCATGGACACCAGTTAATTACACTGCTTCTGTTGGGATGCTCCAAGGAGTCCAGTCTGGGCAACAACCTTAGGTTAGTAGAGTAGTCACACTGAGCATCACTGTCATGTCTTGACGCATGGGGATTGGCATGTCTATCTTCTGTCCCTTATAATAGGGATTCTCGAGGGCGCGGAAGCCCGAGGAATCCCAGAGGGAACATGGGGAATCCTATTCCATAGGCATGTATCTGAGTTTTTCCCCAGCTTCCCATGTTTAACACAGTGTATTCCACATGTTTAATGTCCAGTAGAGACAGATCGGACTGATTGGAACACTGGTTAGAGTGAATTAGATGGGTGCAACCCCCAGAGGGGACACCGAGGTTGGGGCCAGCACGTGGTCATCTTCCCAAATGTTGTGGAGGGGAATGAGGTGTAATTATCTCACCAGGATGTGGAATCCTGGGTAAGAATCAGGATAGACTATGGTTTTCGGCTTGAGCCTCAAAGAGACATCCTACGTATCCCTATGGCAGGGAATCAAAGTCTGCGTAGTTCGGTGAAACGATGGGACACCTAAGGAAGTGACCCCTGAGAATGGAAACATGGATGGGACCTAAGGGATGTGGAACCTCTGGGTAAAGGCATGAGCTTCCCGAGACACATGGTCTCGAGGGAGAGATAAATATGAGACATGGGTGTTGGTCTTGAACCTCATGGATGCTTCTTACGTATCCCCGTTTCAAGGAATCAAAGTCTGCGTAGTTCAGGGGGCATTTGGGGCTTATGCTCTACGGAGACCCATGGTGTTGGTAAATTGACATGAAGGTGGACCTAGGGTCCGTATGGATGGTGGGATTGAACCTCATGGAGGCTTCCTATGTACCATGCCTTATAATGGATCAAATTCCACGTAGTTTGGGATGGATTGGGGATTCTGCTCTGAGACGTCCCAAGGTGGATACAGCTTAACGTCATGCGGGATGGGGGAGAACCTGACGTGAAGGAATGATCGGGTGGTGGGATTGAACCTCGTGGAGGCTTCCTACGTACCATGCATTGACATGGATCAAAGTCCACATAGTTCAGGTTGGAATGGGGCTTACGCTCTGAGACGGTCCAAGGTGGTGGGGCTTGAACCTCATGGAGGCTTCCTACATACCATGACTTAGCATGGATCAAAGTCCCCGTAGTTCGGGTATACAGTTTAACGTCATGAGGGACGAAGGTGATTGGAAGTTTAACGTCCTACAACTCAGACAAAGGCATTTGGGGCTTATGCTCTAAGACGGCCGAAGGTTTGTCATGGACGGTGCTCACTCTAAGCTCATGAGAGTAATGCTCAGTGTGATAAACAAGAGCTAGCAGAGACCTGACGATCACGTTACGAAGGGTGAGTTCCTGGAAAATAAAGAGGGGCTTACGCATTGTGTAACCCAAGGTGTCAGGACTTACTCCAGGATGGAGGCCCGAGTGTGACAAAGCGCAGCGGGAGATGGATTTGGGACTGAAGAAATGAGGAGTCTCATTCCCTATCACACCCTCCACTAGCCTTGGCACCGAGGAAGTGAGGAGGAGCAAGGGTGCTGCCTCATGCAAGGAAAACTAGGGGATTACACAAAGGTGGTTGCCCTACCCCACAGACAAACTCCACTCCAATAATGATGATATGATCCCCTGTGAGGATTGATCCCATCTCGGTGGAGATGATTGGGCATGGAGAATGTCCAAGGTAGGGGGACCCTTCCTGCAAGGCACGGGGCTAGGTCATAGTTTAACGTCTTGTGTTGAGGATGATGGTGCTAGGCAGTTTATCATCCTGCAGCTCGGATGAGGTGGATTTTCTCGACACGCCTGAGACTTACATAACCGGTACCCCTACCCCTTGTGGGGGGGGGGGGAGGCATCTTCATGGTCGTAGCGAGGGGGTGTTACGGAGAAAACCATCGAGGGGTCCATGTTAGCGTGTCTATGCGAAGAAGAAATAGCCGTTAGTGTGCCTATGAAAAGAAGCATGATGCAAAGAAACGCAATGGGCGGTATCATCCAAGGGACTTTGAAGTTACTTCATATGAGCCTAGAAGGTCATACGAGAAAACGGTGCATGATGCGAGTTCCAGAGGGGATTATGCGCAACCATTGAAGTTTGCGCGCGAAATAAGGGTCCTACATGAACAACACCAGGCTGCCATGAAATCAGTGATGCTTGCGTGGAATTGGAACCAATGTTTTGCATGAAACTAGAAAGGATTGCACCCAAGGAGTTTGAATTGCGTGCAAGTGTCATAGGTCACGCGCAAGGACAAGGGGTGCATGCAATGGAAGGAATTGCGTGCAATTGGCCGGCCTGTGTGCAATGGAAGGAATTGTGTGCAAGAGGCAGACCCTAATGGGATTGGAATTCAGTCTAATCCAAAGGGGATCTCGCACGAAGGTGGACCCCGAGGTGACTAGGCACGAAACAAACCGTACCTGGAGGCCATATTGCGCGTGCCTGGAATGCCGATTTCACTCACGAGATCCGGTTCAGATTCTTCAGCCTCGAAAAGGAAGGGGGTCACCTTCTATTTATAGGCGGTCGAGGGCGCGAAATATAGGTCGGCGTGAAATACTTGAATGTTTTTTTGAATAGTAAAATACAATATGATAAATTTAATTTTTAAATAAAATCATCGTTTACTTGAATAATACAAATTTTAGATTTATAAATCAGTTTATAACACAATAATAAATTAACTAAGGTCTCGTTAAACTATCATAAAATCATAAGAAAACAAAATATTAATTTATGGATACATTTTATTAAAATAAATTTCCTTTTAAATCATTTTATTAATTATAAAATTGTAATTAAATATTTAAGACCTATAAAAATTCCAACACTTAAACAATAATTTTTATAATATTTATTTACTTATACTATGATATAATTGTATCATAATTTCATTTAATAATTCCCAAATTTTATTTATACATTCATGGGTGTGGTTAATATTCATATGATCAGTTTACTACTCATAAGATTCATATAAAAATTATTATGTTCAAGTTACCATTTCAATGATATAGGTTTGTTAACTTCTAGAAATACCCATTAATTCATTCCTTCTTCATTTATATGGTTTTTTGTGTTACTTATGTGATTTTATATGTTTTATAAAAAATGAAATAATTTTTCATGTAGTGTAAGCTATCAAATTAATTGAAACTATTTAAGAGGATATATAACATAAAATCATGGGGCATTATATTCTTTCCCACTACCAAAATCTCATCCTTGAAATTTTTATGAAAATTTCCTTCTAAATAGATGAGGGTGTTTATTCTCCATAACATCCTTAGGTTCCCACATTGCTTCCTCCATATTATAGTTTCTCCAAATAACTCTTACGAGTCACGTCATCCAATTTCTCAATAATTTCTCTCTTATTTCAATAATCTTGATAGGATCTTCATAGTAATAAAAATTTGGTTCCAGTATTATTTCCTCAAATGTGATTACATGAATTGGGTCTAGAATTTACATCTTTACCAGTCAATGACATGTGAAAATACTTGAATGTTTTTTTTAATAGTAAAATAAAATAATTTATTATAAATGTTAAATACTTGATTTATTGAGTCATAGGTGATGTATGGATGATGTATGCCCATAATCTCTAAATATACCTCATTATGTTAATAAATTTTGTGATAATTATAAAAATATTCATATTATTGAGACAAAATAATAAAACAATTCATAAAATATTTGAAAAACACCCCTCTCCTCCACTATAAATACCACCCCTCACTACCACTTCCCCCTCACACATATAAGCCTTAAATATTGTCCAAATTATACCCAAATCCTATTTCCAAGTCCCTACCCTACATCCATGATCTCTTGGTTTCAATAAAATACCAAAACAAGGTCTCTTAAGAAGGTACTCAAAGAAGATAATTCAAGCGGTCAATCCTCTTTCTTTTTCTTTTAATTTCCTTTTTAGTTTCCTTTTTCATTTCTTATCCTCTCTTAGACTACTATTTTAGAATGATCATGATAACTAAAATACCAAATATATACTCGATTTATATCATGTTAATAAAATATTCTAAATGAAACTCCATTCTCTCTCTCTCTCTCTTTTATTTTAAAAATGAAATCATCGTTCGTGAGGTGTCGATTTACAACCTTCATGGATGATGGATTTTTATTTTTCAATTTCTCCTTATAGGATGTTAATGAAAATAGTTTTATGTTTCCACCATATTATAAAATATCTATTACATCCTATGTAATGTTTTGAAATCATTATATATAAATATTATTAATTAATTAAACAAAACTAGGGTGTAATGATCAAAAAAATGCCCAAAAATAATCTAAGGAATTATCAATTAAAGTTTATCTAAAGATTCATCCTCCAAAAATTTTACCAAATTATATATTTAACCATTTAAAATTATGTATGTTCATTAATAACATATAATTAAAATTCTATATAATTATACCCATTTTACTTGAACTCTGTTACTTAAAAATAAGTGAACCCATCATTAAAATGAACGAAACGAGTTACATTGATGTCGTATTTATAAAATATATAATATATATAATATATAAACATATAATTATATTATTTATATAATTTTTTAACTAATTATATTTATTTCCAATTTATATTTCGAAAAAATAGAAAAAGTGTTGCAAAACTTGAATTTTGTTTAAGTAAAAAATGATTTCTAACACATCAAATTTTTTCAACAAAAATTTAGTAATATAATCCAATTATTATAATTGATAAATATTTATATTCATGACTATAATTCACTTTTGGATCAGTACTTTAATAAATTTAAGTATTTTTTTTCATTAGATGCAAACACACAAAAATTAAGAGGGAATTAAGTAAAGGGATTTCATCTCAATTTCTATTTCATTGAGACTTTCATGGTATAATTCACATAATAATTCTTACGTGGTGTGTAAACTACCACCTTTGAGATAATTTTTCATTTTACATTAAATTTATATTAAATTTCCATATTTTTGTTTCACATATGTGATTGTTTTCTTAGTCGTATAACGTTTTACATACGGTGTTTATTTTGAATGTTGTTATAAATCGGGAAATACTAATGAATATATATATCCTATAATCAATAAGGATATTTATGTAAAATATTTATCTTGAATTAAATCTTTTTATGATGCATTATTTGGACATGTAGTGATGAGAGGGGACCTCTAGAGCCCCTTGATGCATCAATAGGTCTCATGAGACAAAATAGTTAGTGACAAACCCTTTGTGTTTGTTTATGGAAAAAATCAGAATAGTTTCTACCAATAGACTTAAATTTATTAGAAGGTATAATGTATCATGTTCTAGATACATTACTTCCAGTAAATAGTAATTATCTTCATTTAGTACTCAACTATTACTTTCCAAGTGATTTTCATTATGAAAAAAAAATCTATGGACACATTTTCATTGTCAGTTTATTGATGGAATGTTCTTTTTAGATTATTTAACTAGCCAAAATTTATATTCCATATTTAATATACTTTTCTTATTATTATTTTATATAACCCATACTGATATTTTTATCTCACCATTATTATGTTTCTTTTCCCCAGGTTATGAAGAAGAAAAAATTGAATAAGCTTTCAAGTATGCAGTTTATTTTGTTATGTATCATGTTGTATTTTATATATTTCACAATGTACTATGAGTCTCATGTATCTAATATGGTCTTACAAAAATTCTAATATAATAAGTCCTTAAATATTTTATTTCACCGAAATCATTCCAATGTAATAAAATAATGCACCGACTCCAGGTTCTGGGGTTGGGGCATACATTAATTTATATCTAAGCCTACAGTAATAATTTTTAAATGATTTTTGTTATATTGAAATTATAAGAATATTATATTTATTTTACCTTTTCATATCAAAATATAAATCAGTTGTTTAAATGGGATAAAAATCATATGAAGTTGTTATATTTTTTCAGTCAAATTATTGTTTTTCAGCATTAATTTTCCACTTTATTTTGATGTTGTATATTGATAAAGTGCTTTGATTTTTGCACATGTTGTGAAATTTTATATGAAATATATTTATATGAATTTCATTCATTAATGTGAAAGTTTAAAATTATTTATTTGGTGATATAAAAATTTAGTGAAGTTGATGTAATTTTTCAGGGATTCTACAGTCTATAAATTCTGATGGCTATTATTTTTAAATGTTTATATGAGATAAAAATATCCAAAACATGAAAAAATATGGTATGTATATACAAGGCCTTTGTGCATATTTAAATAATTTTAAAGGAAAACTAAAATTTTCTTTTAAATTTTAAAATATCTGAAGATTTTAAATTTATTTGATAGAGTTAAATTCAAATATTACTTCCAAAATAATATAATGCATTGTTTCTTTGATATTCTTGGATATCTTTGTGAAAGATTTTGAATCATTTTATTTTGAAATTCCAAAGGAGGGGGATCTGATACAACTAATGGATATTTTATTCTCAAAATAAAGATATTTTCCTAGTGAGTTGATAAGGAGTAGAGGATATGTGATTGGAAAACTCTTACTATGAAGAAAATAACAATTTATTGAAAGTTTCATATTTATTTTATTCGTTTAATGAAGAGATGGATGAAGTATTTTTACATATTTATTACATCTCAATGTAAGTAAGAAGAATGAATGTAATTTTTTTTATTTATACTATTTAAATAATAAGAATAATTTATGAAATTAATGATCTATTTGTTTTTGCTTTGGGATTTGGTGAAGATCATATGCATCTGTCATTTTCTACAACAACTTTGTGATGAAGTTGTTTCAACATTCAACAACTCATCTATTTCTACCGACATGTATACTTTCTATACTCATTTGTGCGGGAGATTCTTCATCTCTTACTAGACTATGTTTGTCTAGGTTCCTTGTAAAAGGACCTAACTTTTTATATGGATTCAACTGTTTTCGCTTATAGGTCAATTTCCTTGGATAAAAGTACATGCTTAGTAAAAATCACCGAGCTCATGGGTAGAGCTTTGGTGGAGTGTACCAGGGGATTTCTCTACACTAAACTACTATACTTCACTCTTTCATGTTATTTCCATTATTTATTTTCAACTTCTTTTCTCATCATCATGAGAAAATGACATGATCAACAACCATTCAAGTAGGACATTTTTAATTTTTCATGAATTTGAAAAGGACACAACTCACCCCCCCCCCCTTTAGTCTTCATCACCATCATTCCAAACCAACACTTGGTATCAAATATTGGGATCTATTTGATATATTTACCTTTTTATAAATCATTGAATGTTTTATTTTTTATACATGATTCCAATAACTAATATTAGTGGATGGGTTCCTTTATATAATACTGAAGTTTTATTTTTTCTCTTATAATCGTAAGATAAAGATAAGGATGGAGACTAATTTCAATGGATGGCCTTATACAAGGAATGTTGATGATTCAAAATCATTTATTTAATGGTTATAATTAGTATTGATTGAAATATCTCATGATTATTTATTTAAAAATATTAGAATAAAATTATGCATAATTTTTTTTGGAGAACCAAAGAAGTGGATTGATTCTCAGGAGAATTAAAATAATATTAATTCAAGGGATATGTACACTATTTTTCAGGGATTAGGAAATGATGAATTTAATTCAGTTTATCAGTGGTTTACAACTTATGAAATATAGGAAACCATTGTAGTTTATTATTAATATACTAATAGTATTCAACAACTACGGTTCAATACTACTAAACATAAATTTGATATATTTAAGATGTTAGAAGAAGAAAATATCACTCAGGTGAGTGGGATACTGAAAGATGTTGTCAATGATGTTTGTTTATTGGGAACTCTAATTCTATAAATAGATCAGGAATAAAGGTTTTTTTATATTATATATATATTTAGATCTCTACTATTATGATTATATCTTCACCAGTTAAAGATTTAAAAATAATGTAATATAGTATAACCTTGATAATCTATGAATCTAAGATACAAATAGAAACTCAAAGTCATATTTATATAAAAAAATTAATATGTTTCATTCAATGATTCAAATGAAAAATTTGATGATTCTTAATCTAATAATTTGTTTTTAAGTGTTTAGTTAGCATACTTTTTTAAAAATAATAAAAATGTACAAAAAATGAAAGTAGAAATTAAAGAGGAATATAGAGAATGTTTTTATATTCTATGAATCAATGAAAACTGGTTATTTAATAAATGACTACCCTTGGCATAAATCTCAAAGTAAATAATATTATAAAAGAATATGAATGAAATCTATGAAGGCTACTATTCCGCCTTTGAGGTGGCATGTTCACGTGCAGTGTGGAAATGGAACGGCGAGGATCATCACCCATCCCCATTTTTCTATAGGGATTGGTTCTCGTTGAATTCACCATGCCTTTTGTTTCGACTCGTTCAGTGTCATTATCCTTTAAATAAGGTTTAATTAACCCCATAGTAACTATTGGTCCCAGCGGGCGATTGTGTGGGGGTCAAGCACTTGCACAATTAATCCTTCTCAGATATAACTTCCTCCAATGGTATCCAATGGGTTTATTCGTGGATCCAAGAATTCCCAAAGTACCTGGTATCTGTGACTCATGGAACATCTTTCCAAAGGCAGGCACTCGTTGACCGATGATTCAACCAATGATACTTAAGGACTCCATTGGTCAAGAGGACGGGATTTGAGGCTCACCGCACCCTTCTGGCGGAGGATTGTTGCATGTTCTAACACTCTCTTATAGATTTATGTTGTATTAATGTGTTTGTGAATCCTTGTTTAATTTCCAAAGATTTTTTACATGGGATACCCTTGGCTTTCAGGATCATCATATGCATTCATATATTTGATGATACAAAGGAGATGCTGACTTGAGCCAGGTAATAAGGAACTCTGGAGTTTATCATCATCATGGGGGGACAGAAGGTGACTTGAATTTTGGATCAGGCCCATAATAAGAGATTCTTATGTATCTTCATAAGAGGAATCATAACCCACGTAGTTCTGAAGGTGTGGGGCTTACGCATGGGAGCTTCCCATTTGATTGGTCATGGTTGGGTAGACCCTTTCAGATGGGCACCCATTTGAGATCATTCCTTCTGGTAGGTGTCCTTTGTATTCTAATTTGTTCAGGAATCAGAGTTCTTGTAGTTCATAATTTGTGGGTCTTACGTGTGGGAGCTTCCCATTTGATTGGCCATGGATGGGTGGACCCTTTCGGATAGAAACCACTTTGAGCTTAGTCCTTCTGGTAGGCATCATATGTATCCTGGTTTGGTTACGTATCAAAGTTCTCATATTTTAGAATCATGTGGATGTTGTTGCCCTAAAAAACCCGTAATACCATGTGAGTCATGATTGGTGTGAGAAACAATTGGATGTGAAAGATTCGACAATGCACATGCCTCCTCCCCTGTTGGTGGGGGAGGGAGAGCCCGCAGTGGAAGAGGCTAGGGCGACTGTGGGGGAGGGTGTGGAGAAATGAACCCTTCAATTTGAAATGAAATTGATGTTTAGGAAACCCTACCTCAAGAGATTGGGGACTTACCTTAGTGGGAGGGCCCCAGAGTAGTTCTGGGAAGGGGAGGAGTTTTATCCTCATCAAAAGGGGGGAGCAAAAAAAACCCCTTCGACTGATCATTATTCCTCATTGAATGGAAAAGCGAGTGATCACCCTTAGTCATGAGAATGGGGAGGTTCATGTTGGAATCCCAAGATTGGGATCTGGGTTACTATGGGAATGTAGCCTCACATGCATTCTTGGATCCCGCACCATTTGGGGGGGGGGCTTCGTGACTCCGCTTACCGTGGGTATGTAGACTCAATGGGGCGCGCTGATGCACCTAATGGTCTAATCATACAGGTCTGGTGGCTTTAGAGGAGGCTTTGGCCTAATGTTGGAGTATTTTTTAGAAGAGGGATCAAGGAGTAATAGATGGTAGTGGAGGGGTGTGGTTGGAACTGGAAGGAATGATACTCGGAAACACCCCATTCCAAAAACTGAGTTTTTATGTGAGATGGGGGAGGGTCTGCATACCATAGTGGTATACGAGTAGAGGTGTTGTCTGCATACCACTGTAGTATGAGGGAATGGGTATAGGAAACCACGTACCATAGTGGTACGCATCCCATCACTCCACTTTGGGTTACATCAGTATACTAAGGTAGTAGGCATCACCAGACTCAGTCTGCGTAGTGACACACTATGCGGAGCACCATATTGAAGGGGAATCTAGGGGAATATCATTCACGGGGAGTTTATGCACAAGAAGAATTTGGTTTTAAGTTCACCAATTAGGTTCTTGGTTTTATTATTATTATTCAATTCTCCCATTTTATGGTTTGCAGCCGGCTATACTTGTCTTGGGAATGGTTCGTGATTTGGGATTTGCTGATGAAACCAGATGGAATCCGGGGTACAACCTCTAAGTCTTCCTAAAGCTTCAATCATCCATTCGTCTCTCTTTCTGTCTCCGTTTTTCCCTTTCATACTTACAGTACTTCCATTTTTATAGATCATCGGATCAATCGTATCTATTAGGCACACAACACCATTTGTAGAGGCATATTAATGAAATATCCTAACCCACAGAAGACTCTGTCAACTAGGGTTTAAGGAGGCTTCATTTTTTGATAAGGGTTTGTGGAACCCTATAGATTCACTTTGTCCATGAACTGATGAGTTCATAGCATGGTACGCGGATAGTCCTTATGCGTATGAATTTTTCAGGGACTTGGTTTGTGGTCGGCCTTACCCATTGGCCATCGCCTCATGGGCAAGCGGTTCACGATCCATACGCTCCACGTACCTTTCTCAGTGATGGTATGTGGGGCACTTAAAAACCTAGAAAAATTTAATTCCATTAAGTTTCTTCAAATAATTTAACTCAATTTTAGTATGTCCACCTTTCTATACATTCAAAAGTACATTATTCCTTATGAAAAGCGTTCATGGGGGTATTCTCTTCACTTGGAAGAATTTTTAGGACCCTACAACTACTTGGAGTGAACCATAAGATTCAAGTTACGAATATATTCCAAAAAATAACACAAATAATGAGAATGAAAAGATAAATATATTTCTTATGACTCGTGTTGATGAGTTACAATCCGTTTTCCCTCAATGTTCTAATAATTAAAGTCATTATTTTCATGATATTAATGAGCATTCTTTATACTTCAATATAAATTTGAAACATTTACAAAATATAATTGAAAACTCAAATAATCTTACGATGTTATTTATATAGAAAAAGAGAACTTAACTAACCTAATTGCATATTAATGATCAAAATATTCCAAAAAATGTTATTTCATGATGATAAAATTAAGGAATTATTAGATGATATTGATTCTTTTAAACAAGAATCTCACATGTTTTCCATGGGGGGATTATATAAATAAAATCCATGGTAAGAATAAAATTAATAAACTGAATATAAGTATTGGTAATAATGGTTAAATTCCTAATTTATAGGGGAGTTATTTTTTTCTTGGTTCTAAAATCAAAATAATGTCTAATGTTAAATGTTTTCATTATGGTATTAAATTAAATTACGCTAATCACTATAATATCACAAATCCACAATTTTCTTGGTATCAAGAATATTTATTATTAAAAAAAATTTATCAAGATTCAAATATACAATTATTTATCAAAATAAATAGATTTAGTTAACGGTGACTTTAGTTTCTAACACAGCCGAACCCAAAATTATATGGTTTCCAAAAGGAACTTTTATTTTAAAGTTTATATGTTGATTCCACTGGACTTTAATGTCATATCATTAAGTGGATGTTTGAAAAATATAGATATTTATACTATTTATAATTCCATTGTATAAAATCATAATTATTTTTTAATGACTGACTGAACTCTAAGTTGGTTTGTTTTAATTTAAAGAAATATCATTAGAGCTGGAAAAATTAATATCCTAGAAGTATTTCATTTAAAATTTAATTTTAAATACACTAACCCCTTAATTTATGGGGATAAGTTCTTATATATATTTTGTATTTTATTTATCAAAATTTTATTATTCTTATACTTGAGTTGTTGACCCTTTTGTAACTATTTTATTTTATGTGATGAATTAGTTCCTTGAATTATTTTGTAAACTAGTAACCACCATACATTCTCTTTAAATTTTTATGTTGGAAAGTTTTAATCTATTAACATCTATTTTTCTTAAAATTTTATATTTCTTGTATAACTATTAAAATTACATTCATTAATATATTATTTCATATAATAAATCATTCTATTATTATTTTGAGATGTTTTGGTCAAGAATAGCTCATGCAATAACATTTTCCTTAAAATTATTTGACAAAATTTTATTTAGATTATTTGAATATCTTTAGTACTTATCCTCCATATAAAAGGAATTTATTTTACCACATTACCATGTGAATAAAAACATTATTATGAAATTAATTAAATTTCATGACATATATTTTAATTCCATTCAAATATTTTGTTATTCATTGAATAATAGTGTACATGTTTTCATGGAACTTTTAGTATAAAATGTTTTATTTATGAAGAAATCATGAATTAAGGTTGATTTTATATTGTTTCATGTATTGAGATTAATTTTTCATTCATTTCTTGTTAAATCATAATTTTGTCCCTGAAAATTGGGTAGCGGGTTTTAGGGTTTTGTAATTATCCAAAATGCAGTGATTTTTCATTGATTGTTTTTCCTTTACATTATCATCTTAGTTTTCATAATTAATTCAATAAATTTTTATTTTACTAATATTTTTTGAATGATCTCATATTTACTTTTTATCTTTCATTAACATATATCTGGATCTATAGTGTTCAATTTCTTGCATTGTTTTTTTCCATTTGAAAAATAAGAATATTATATTAATTTTATCTTTTTAAGACGAACTCTGAATTAGTTTATTATATTTGGGAAAATTTATTTGAAGATATTATATGTTTTAAATAACGTTGTGGGATTCCATTATAAGGAAAAATCATCATTTTAATGATATCTCAGCATATAGTTCAGTAATTTATGAAAACATTGTAACATTGAATAAACAAGAGATATATCTAAATTTCATTCATTTATAAGGATGCCTAAAATGATCTCTTTGGTGATCTAAATATTCATTGAGGTTATGGAAAAATGTAATGGTCTCTATAGTGTATAGATTCTTGTGGCTACTAATTTTCAATGTTCACATGAGCTACAAATTTATAGAACACGCGCAATGTTGTTCAATGGATAGCCAATACATTTATTGTGATTTCACTACATTACATGGAAGAATAAAAATGTTGTTTTGATGTTAAAATATTGAAACAATTTAAATTCTATTGAGGGTTTTTATTTCAAATATTATTTTTAAAATTAAATAATGAAAAGGTACTGTGATATTCATGAAGGTATTTATAAAATCACCTGAATCATTTAATTTTAAATTTAAAAAGGAGCATACACCACAACAACAGGATTATATTTTATTCTATATATATCATTAGTAGTTTAAGAAGTATTGGAGGATATTTTCATGAAAAATTATTACTTTTATAAAAATAAAAATTTCTTCATATTTTGATATTTCTATTTGTAATTTGAAGAAGGGAGAAAATAATTTTGAATACAATATTATTCGCTCAAAGGATAAATAAGAAGAAGAAATGAATGGCCCTGTTTATTTTATTATTTTAGTTTAAAGGAGAAGAAACCTTAAAAATATTATTGCCTCATTGGATAATGGTATGTGATTTATTGAATATAATCTACATTTATCAATTTCTTTTTCAACTATGTACATTAGCTACTTCAATGTTTAACTTATCATCTATTTCTATTGAAGTGTTGATTACTTGTACTCAAAGGTTGTAGAGTACTAGATTCTTATATTAATATTTGGTTGTTGAGGTTACATGTAAATAACCTAACTTTTTTAATGGTTTAATATGAATACACCTAGTGGTTGAGGTCCTTGGATCAAAGGATATTCTAAGTGAAAATAAACATACTCATCAAGAGAGTATTGGTGGAGTGAAAAATGGATTTCTATTCCCGAAATATCTATAAATTGCTATTCCATATTCTTTTATTTATTTATTTTCATCATATTTACTCATGTTTAAGATAGAATTATAGGATTTGAAATCATTCTCAAGGGGAATTTTGAATTTTTCAAGATTTTGTGAAGGGTAAAATTCACCTCCCTCTTATATCTTCATGACAATCATTATGAATAAAAACATGACAGTAATGAAACTCTACATGCTATACTAATTACATTATTCAATTGAATATGAATCAATCCTTTAAGATGGAATTGTATTAAGAAAATCTAATCACGAGATTATTTATAAATTTAAAAATGAAAAAATGAAAACAAAATCAACTAATTCAATTTGTTTAATCAACTAATAATCATAACATAAAATTAAAAGTTCAAAAATTGCATCAAGGAACCAAACCCATGATTCCTAATGGTTATATTAATTTAAAATAGATCACTATATTTTTATTTCTATAAGGACTAATAAAAAAATTGGATAAGAAAATAAAATGTAGATAAACTATAATTGAAATAAAATTATTATAAATCTAAAATGACTAAAATGATACTCTCTTATGATTTCCATTTTCCTTTTATATTTAACACAGAAGCATGACCATATTACTTCTTCTCCTTAGGGATTAATCTATATAGAATGAAAAGAATTATTTTTCCATGTGTATATATATTTATTTTATATCCACACTTTATAAATTAACTACATACTCCAATACTTTTATCATATACTTCCTAAAACTAGTGAACATTTTCTCTCCTTATATAGGGTCATATTTCAATATTATTTACATTATTACCTAAATCTATTCGATAATTTACTATTTTTAATATGTTTTCCCACATAATGTTTTTTTTGTAAATTATGTTTAATATCAATGATGTGGAATTATTCTTGTAAATACACAACATCCTTTACACATGAAAGGATATTATGTATGTTATATGTGTTGTTTATTCTTGATAAAATCAATGAGTGGATTTATTTCATGGACTTTCGTATACAAAAATATGTTTTATGACTAAATTGTTTTATTCTATAATAAAATATATCTTTGAAAATGTTATATATTATTGTTAATTCATTTTATATGTTATTAATGATGATATACCAATATCATAAATGATGAAATCCATTTCTTCATTATCATGATTGATGATATACCAATATCATGGTGTGTGGTAGTTATTACGATAATTATATAATATGATAGAATCTATAACAGCCCTTTTTCATTTAGATTATGATTTTTTCAGTCATACCAATGTCTATTATTATTAACAAATATAAAATAAATTTAGAGCCTCACTTGCCAATCATAACTAAAATGTCCCCATATAATAATTGAAAACACATGACATGTCATTGGTCTTGTCAAAATGAGAACTATATCTATTTTATAACATCCTTTTATCATTATTTTTAATTCAATCATTACTAATGATATAATCTATTATCATTTATGATATTATGAAGTCCTATGGAACTCACTAACCTTGTATTATAATAATCCCATGTAACCTAGTGACATCTCACTAATATAGTACATATGAATTTTATGAGTAGTGAAATCACATTATTAGCTTATAGGACACAACTATTTTAAGAAAAATCTATTTCATAGTCAGTGATAACCCAATTATACCTTTTTCATTATTTTCATGGGTAGTGATAAATCTTTTCTTCTTCCTAAATCAATGTAAATATTTATGATACCTTATTTCCTATGGTGACATCTTTTTATCATTGTCTATGATATTCAAAAGTATCAATCTCGTAATTGATTTTCAAAATTTTATTTTCAAAAAAATCACATTCAAAAATAAAAAATATAAGAATTATATTTTAATATTCAATTAAATTTAAAAAAATATTTAATTCAATTAAATAATAATATTTAAACAAACAATGAATTTAATATAAAATAATCCAAACTTTTAAAAATGTGTTGAATTCCATATTAATGTTTATTATGATATATTTTAAAAACATTAAAAAAATTATAAATGTATACATATTTATAACTATAAATTCAACATAATTTTCAATTTTAATCCTGAAACAAATCATAAATGATTTCTTATAAAAGGAATACTCATACCAAATATAAACACACAAGCCATGTTGAAATAATTAAATTAATTCATTTTTTAGTAAATATATCTTGATTAGTATATGTATCAAATTATTTTAACCTCTCTTTTCAACCATTCATATAATTTAACCTTCTATTAATACTCATGCACACTTATGACTTATATTTATAGAAATAATCTCAGTCATCCCTAAGTGATAATATATTTAAAGTAATAATAAATCCTCACAAACATATATTCTATTCATAAGTTTTCTATGTATCAATATATATACTATTATAGAGAAAGTGTACACTAATTAGTAAGAATTTGATAGGGTAACTTTTAGGTTTAATTTATTGTGGGTAATGTGATAGTTGTTTAAAGGGTCAATGAGGAGTGATGATTTATAAATTAAAATTCATTATTTACAATATAATTCTAGTGAAACTTTATCACCCATTTCCCATAAAAATAGTTCTATTTAAATCCCATTACCATTTGTCTCAATGGTTTAAAATCAATCTTGTGAATATAATGACAGTTTCATCCTTTATTCATTATTTTTTTCAACATTATTTTTTATACACAGACTTTATTCATTGGGGAATAATAAGAACTATAAAATAATAATTTTAAAGTTGTTTTTGAACCATAATACAAAAAAAAGACCACACGTCACACTGTCCATTTAATATGTGTTCTAAATCTGATATAAATCCATTAAAAACCATCCCCAAATTCTAAGATTCAACTATAAACATTAATAATAAAAATATATGGGTAATTAAGGAATATTTAGTGTATAATATATATCACTTATATAGTTTTCCATGGTTTTTAAGGGAATAAATGATTATAAAATGATATGGTAGCATCAATGAGTTTATAGTGATTTTAAATAAACAATTAAATAAATAATATTAATATAACATGGATCTAATAGTCTTAAAAATGAAAAAAATGAGGTTATAAAATTCAAATGGCCACAAGCTCCCCTAAAGAAAGAATAAAAAAGAATTGTTTTTAAAATAAGGTTAGTAAAACCTCTCAAGAATGAAGATTCAAATATTTGATAATAAATTATAGAATGAATAAAATTATTAATAAATTGATATAAATTATCTAAGAATAAATTAGGATAATTCAATCATATGAATAATCCATTAAACTCATTATCTAAGAGATATATATTTTTTCACTGTTGAAAAATTATTCAACTCTATTTAGTATACTTAATAACATTTTTTTCTTTTTTTGAAAAAACAAAAACACACACACACACACAATAATCCTAATAAAAATCTACCAACCAAAATTATTTTTCCCTCTTTTCCTTCTATGCTACACAAATACGATTATGATAATTTAAAATTATTAAATAATAATATTATAAATAATATTTTATCACATAAAAAACAACAAAATTATTATTTATAATATATTTTCTTTAATATATCGAGACCAATCTAGCTAAAATTTAGTATAATAAGAAAACAAATTATGTATTTTTTTCAATTAAAATAAAAATTTAAATAAATATAAACAAATAAAAATATAAAAAAATGTAAACTTCATGGTACCTCTCAAGAAGTGTTTTTTCAAAATTTTATAGCCAAATAGTATTGAAAAACAATAGAAATTTGGAATGAGGATGAGGATTCCTTAATTTGAACCACCATAAAATATCAACATTATGGATTATCTAAGAATATTTCTTATTTTTTCTCTATGACTAACAAATTGTGTTCCCAACACACATTAAATTATAATTGAAAAATCCAAAGGAGGTGGTGTGATATATGTATGATTTTGATCATTATGAAGGTATGTCCTTATTTAAATTTTGGTTTTAATACCTTAATTTTGGATAAACAAATTTCTAATGGGTGTGTGAGGTTTTTTGGGGGTGTTCTTGGAACTCGGTACATGAAAGAAATAAGAAACTGGTTCATTATGTGCATGTTTCACGGTTTGCACCAGATAGTCAAAACCATGGGAGGGGGAAAGCCAAACCATACATCCTTAGATAGAGAATTCTCGCATGGTTTCTCAAACCATGTGGTCCTCTCCAAGTAACCTTGTGGATTAACCCCTCTTGAAAATAGTCAGATGTATGGGTGGCTCATTTTTCGGCAAACTATGTGGCCAAACCATGCTGCACATTAAAAAGTGAAAAATTAAAAAACTGAATCCTCATAATTTTAAGTCTCTCACCCAATTGTTTCCTAATTTCTCCTCATCTCAACCCTATTGATGAACCAAACTCACCAAGTATTCAAAGGGATCCTTATCCTTCAATTCTATGCAGTTTTGAAGCATTGTTGGTTGCGGATCGAAACTCCATGTAAGTGCAACGCTTCCCTTGCTTCTCTTTTCCAGATTAGGTCTTGTAGTTATTGTTATCTCTTTCTGAATCCCTAAAAACATTTTTTCCTTGGACCTTTGTTTGGGGATTCAAAGGGTGCTTTAATCCAAATCTAATTCTAATGTTAAGGGTTAATTCATCTTATGATTCATTGTAGGTGGAATATAAGTTATATCCCATAATTTTATTTTACATTTGTGCATGTGTAGTTGTGATTTTCTTCCCTATTGATGTGTTTTTGAGGACCTTAGTATTTTTAGGTATAATGGTTGTATATATGATAAAATAATCCATGCATGATCCCTATGGGAAGAATTGAGATGGACTAGATGGATTTAAGGCCACCCTTGGGGTGCGCCAATATTCTTCAACGTGTAAAATTGTAATATTGAGCATAGATTTCCCTTATATTGAAACTAAGACCATGATAAATGTGTTGATATGCTAGTTTGATTTATTAATATCACTTATAGTGGTTATTTCATGTTTTTGGTAATGTTATAAGGAGTTTTTAGAGTAATGTAAAAATGAGCTAAATGGGTTAAAGTGAATGTATCAACTGGATTATGAAATTGAAATGAAAAATCATAAGTTGATTAAGGAAAATAAATTTATTATCATGTCGATGGTTTAATTAATGGGTATTGATGAATATGCTAAATAGGATAATGTATGGTAATTATTGATTTTGATAAACAGGTTAAAGTATGAAATTGGATATGGGTTAAATGGGCTAGACAAAGTAAATGATAATTCTGTTAATGGGTTAAGGCATAAGGGTGATTTATGAGTTAGGTGAAAAGTGAAATGTGAATTTTTTGCTTATTGATTTTTAATGGTTTGTGATATGGTATATTTGGTAAATGGATAAATAATAATTTTTACATTTTTTGGTGGTATATTAGGTATTGACTTGAGGTTCTACACCAATGGGTTAGGTTGGACTGAGGATCTAAACCCCACCCCTAGAATGCATGGGTTAGGCAGTCGGACTGAGGCTATATGCACCTAATTCTTTCATTTGATGAAACTACAAGTAATGAGAATCCAAGGTAAGTGTGATGTATTGTTTATGATATTTTCCCCTAGTAAGATAAGAAATTTTATCTATCCCCTTATACATAGAGATATTTCTCTTAGGTCGTTGTATAAATGAAGTAAATGCCTAACCCATAGGACATGTATTGAAAATCAACTTGGTAGTGATGTTTATATAATTGATGGAGATGGAAATATTAATGGGAATTGTCTAAGGGAATATTCCTACCTAATGTCACTAGAGTTGTATTCTATTTACCATGTAATTTATTTACTATTTTCATAAACTATCTATTTATAATATGTATTTTATAGACATTATTGGTGGTAGAATACTGAGTTGTACTCACTCCATACTCATGACACCATTGGGTACCTGATCAGATTTCATTTTCGAGGGTTAAGAAAAGGTCGAGGTCCCTTTTCTTACAATTTGAGTTGGGATTAGGATGTTCATGGGTGAGGATCCAAATTGGGAGTCCGAAACCATTTTTGGGTTTCATCTATTTCTATTTATCTTCATTTTCCTCTCACTATAGCATAATTAGGATGATATAACATATTTACTATTTGGTGTGTTTGTACCCTGACTGGGAAATGGTTTGTAATTCATGTTTCTATTTATTTATTATTTCTTATGTCATTTATTATTGTTAACTAATATGGATTACTCAGATAAATAGTGTATTGTATCCCCACATGTTACCTTAGACCCTCACCGTTTGTCGGTAACTTTTGTCTTATGAGGAGGCGCACTTGAATTAATGTGGAGATCGAGCACTGGGAAATGGTTAGTGGATTCCAAGCCAGGTACATAACAAAGTTGTATCAGAGGATGTTATTTTATGTGGTTTTACTATTTGGTAGGGTATACATGAGATTGGGAGTTTTTGGGCCTTGGAAATGGGTTCATTATTAGGAATATCTAGCGCATTTATGAGGGAAAACCCAAGTTTCCAAGGTGGGAATTTTTTTTCATGATCAGTGCTATCATAGTTGAATGATATTTCACTATTGGGTGATGCACTTATTATGTGTTGTGATAGTTTTATGGTATTTTTCTCATAGTTGGAATGAAACGAGGTTGTTCATTCATGTATAAATTTAGGCACCAAGGGATATAGGTTTCATAAATCATGATAAGAACACACGGGATGGTAGTGTTGGACATTGAGGGTAGGATGCATTTTATTACTTGAAAATTAAATGAAAATGGTGTATAATAAATATAATTAAAATGGTTATAAAAGAATATTTTTAATCAATAGTTAGAAAATTATTATTGATAAAGGGTTAAAAATTAATTAAAATGATGCTTGTAACAGGTTTCAAAATGAGAAATGTGTGTAAAATAAAGAATTTACTTTGTGAGAGTGGAGATGGTTTTAAAAACAGTGACTAATGAAAGACTTGTGACTATGTATGTTTATTTACCTCACCCTCAACATTAGACATGGTCTATGGTATGGATGGTTAAAGGTAGTGTTCTAGTTGTGATGATGTTCATCGAGATAGTGTGTACATGATGAGTTGTTATGGGTAGTGAAGTGTGTCATTTATATAAATTTTGGAAGCTTTATGTTCTATGTTCTAAGACTCGTTCTTGGAGTTGTAGGAAGATACCACCATAATGAATCATGTTGGTTGAGCGAAAAGAGGATGTTATTGAGAACGCTCCTATAGAGGTGGAGCAAGGGTACCTGGAAAATCATGGTAACATGGGAGAATATAAGTTACATGATAAATTTTCCAATTTTATGAAAATGATGGAGTGGGAACTAGGGTAGTTTGTTTTGAGCATGTTTGAGTTGACTATGGAATTTCAACTAAAACATCCTCTGACTTTTTCTTGAGAGGGTGCGCCTAAGTTAGCTTATTTTTTGATAAATTCCATCCAGACAATTCTTGATCATATAGGGAAACCTCCTAAGAATATATCCCGATTGGTGCCTTATATGTTGCAAAGGCAGGAAAAATTACAGTGGGAAATCTTTGATCAGACTGAGCAAGAAGAGGGTATGTTGTGTATGGTATTCCAATAAAAGTTTTTGTAAAACTTCTATATGTAGACCTTGGGGCATCAGAAGGCTATGGATTTAATGAGTTTGACCTAGGGGCTATTAAAGTGATTTATTTTTCTAGCTATTTCACCGACATGCAATGTTTTGTTCCAAATTTAGTAGGGGATAAGAAAGAAATTGTGAGGAACTTCTAGGATGTACATATACATGATATTAAGTCTTAAGATGAAAATTTTATATTTAAAGAGTTTTAGTTATGTTCTAGATCATTTACTCATTTTAGAAAGTAATCTCTAAGATGATCCAAGTAGTGGTAGTGCAGTATCAATTGGATGATCCAGTGGTGCAGAATTCGATGGTAGGAAGAACCACTTTAAAAGCATACATTCTAGAAAGGAATTGCAGTATAGGGAACATAGATAGGATTCCATGGTAGAGTAATGGGTCATCTTCATTAAGTTCAGTCTACACCTAGACGTGGTGAGGATGGACTATCAACTATTTGATCCCCAATTCTTGTAGCCACTACCCTTGTTAGTGCTTTATCCGATACTGGTGCATCACATTATTCTATTTTGGATTAGTTTTTGGTTGTGTTGGACTTAGAAATGGGCCAATAGTGTGAGGCTATATCTATTGGTACACCATTATATGTGTGAGCCGAAAATATCAGGCAATGTAATGTGTGTGAGCTCAAGGTTTCTCGATGCCGTTTCCTATGGTATTTATTGTGCTTGAGATGTCAATTTTTTATCTGGTTTTGGGGATGGACTGGAAGGTGACATATCAATCCCACATTGACTATTACCGTCATATGGTAATGTTACTAACTCTTGAGGGAGACATGTATGTCCATTGTATAGAATGTGATGTTCATACAGGTCATGTAAGGCTAGTTGGTTTTCAATTGGGTGAACTCACAAATTCAGTGGTTTTTCATATGCTTGATGCTGGGGAGTAGAGCAGTATTTCTTTACTCTAGTTGTATATCAGTTTTTGAATTTATAGCCTGGTGATTTTTTTGGGCTTCCACATGATAGGGATGTTGAGTTCATGATAGAGTCACTGCTAAGAGCAGATCCAATTTCCCTTCTGCAATATAGAACTAGACTAACTGAAATCCATGAGCTTAAAACTCAGTTGGTGGATTTGGAGAATAATGTGTTCATCTATCCTAGAACATCACCTTAGGGATATATAGTACTATTTTCCATGAAATATGATAGATCATTGTGGTTATGTGTCGATTATATGAATCTGAATTAGATGATAGTTAAGAATTGATAACATATTCCTCATATTGATGACCTTTTTTTATCTACTAAGAGGTTTTTCTATGATTTCAAAAATTTATCAAAGTTAAGGTTATCATAAGCTAAGGGAGGACACCATCTGATATACCATGGACTACCTTTAGGAGCATGTATGGGTTGTATGAGTTTATTGTATTTTTATTTGGGTTGACCAATGCACCTGTAATGTTTATAGACCTAATTTACCTAATATTTCATCATTATGTATATTAATTCATGTATTTCCTTATTGATGATATCTTAGTGTACTTTACAACTCATGAATATCTTTCCAATCATCTTGACATAATCCTGAGTACACTCAGAGATCATAGGTTATACAACAAGTTATCCAAATGTCACTTCTGGAGTAACATGGTCTATATATTTGGGAACATAATCTCAAAGGAAGGTGTGTCTGTAGACCAGGAGAAAGTGTAGGTGGTGGGGTCATGGGAGTAGCCCATGAATTTTTTAGATATCCAATTTTTAATAGGTTTGTCTGGATACTATCAATGGTTAATTAAAAACTTTTCTCATTTGACAACACCGCTTTCATGCTTGACCAACAAAGGCATCAAGTTTTAATTTTACAAGGCATGTAAGAATTTCATCCAAGAGTTAAAGAAGTGGTTTTTTATCACACCAGTTGTAGGTTTACCTGATCCAGTAAAATATTAAATCTTGTTTTGTGAGGCATTATATTTTGGGCTTAGAGCGGTATTGATGTAGGATGGTCGGGTGGCTATGTATAGTTCACTCCAGTTGAGGTCTCATGAAATAAACTACCTTATTCATGATCTTTAATCGGTCGTGATGGTGTATGCCTTAAAGTGTTGGTGTCACTAAATGTTGGTAGAAATATTTATGGTGTATACGTCCCATAAGATCCTAAAGTACACATTCTCCAAATGTGATTTGAATCCCTAGTAGTGAATATGTGTACAGTACATGCAGTCCTTCGATTTTGAGTTGATTTAAAAAATAGGAAAGGGAAGAAATGTGGTAGATGCTTTGATCAGAAATAATAAAAATCATGTGGCTCAAGAATCAGGTTTTTAGTGGAAGATGATGGTGTTTTTTTCTGAGATTTATCTCAAGGTAAAGGAAGATCATGGGTAGAATACGCTTGCATCCTTGGTAGTTGAGTCCTCACTTCTGATATGAATTAAGGAAGGTAAGTATGAGGATCTTGAATGTGTTTCCTTGAGGGAATGTTTTAAAGGTGGGGAGTAACCTTTTACTCCATCCATTGGAGGTGATGTGATCATTTATGTTCATGGTCATGTTGTTGTGCCATCAAGTATGTGATAAGAGTTTATGCATTAGTATCATTCACCAAAGTGAGATGTGCATCTTGGTATGACCAAAATGTTTCAATATCTTCATGGAAATTATTGGTGGTCGGTAATGAAGAAAGAGGTTTTAGGTTTCGTATTCCAATTCCTTTCATACAATCAGGTGAAGGTTGAGAATCAGTGGTTGGATATATTTTTACGACCATTTCCAATTCTGGAATGGAAATGAGATGACATAATAGTGGATTTTTTATGGGTCTTCTGAGGATGTCACAGTAGAATTATGTGATATAGGTAGTTGTGCATTGGTTATCTAAGTTGTAACATTTTTAACACCCAAATGTTTTAAAAAAATAATTTGGAATACATGGAAATTTGATTTATGTTGATAGTTATAACTATCCTTGAAACATAATTTTTCCACTTCTTTGTTTTGAATTTCAAAAAACAGTCATCTACGGTTGTGATCAGTAAGTTATTTTGAGTATGATAGAACCAACATGATTTTTTGGTGAATAGTAACACACCCTTATGAATAGTAATATGACCCTAATGAATAGTAAAATGTATTATTATTTTATTTTCTTAAATCTTTAAGATAATGAAATCTTGATTATTTTTTCAATGTGATATAAAAGTAGTTATAGTTTTAAATTGTTAATTTTTGGATAAAGTATGAATTTATTTAAAAATTAAATTAATCATATTTAAAAAAAATTCGAAAAATGGATATCATTTTTCTACTTTAAAAATTGATATATGGTTCTAAAATTCTTGAATTTTTTATGAATAGTGAAATATGGTAAAATATAATATATATTCAAATTATCAGTTAAATACACTATTTTTTACATCATACCAGATTTAAGAACACTTGGTTCAAAATCACATGCACTTATTAAGATTTTGGTTCACATTAGTCAATACTATTCATAGTATTGAGAAAAAATATTAAACTAATGATTAAAATAATGTAAAATCCCTCCTCTCCTCCATTATAAATACCACCCTCATTCCCCTCTTCCTCACACACCACTCAAGCCTTGTCAGTTTTCTATGTTCTACCAAATCCCCTCCCCAAGGTTCTTCCCCATGTCTAAAACCTTCTGGTCTCATACAAAGGCAAAAACTAAAGGCCTTAAGGAGTATCTCATGGAGAAGAGATCAAGAGGTAAGAATCCCTTTCTTTTTTCATGTGTTTTATTTCTAATTCCTTTATTTTCTAATACTTTCTTCCCCTAAACTTATCTAGGAGGTATTAAATATCCAGAAAATTATATATTCTATATGTTATCATGTTCATATAAAATATTCATCATCTTTCTTCCTCTTATCATTATCTTATTCTAAAAATAAAAACACCATCCGCGATGTGCCGATTTACCAAAATCATTGATAATGTGTTTCTAATTTCTATTGTATCCTTCAAAACAGATCATAAACCCATTTTAATGGTTTAATCATAATTTAAATTTTATTTTTTAACCTATTTTATGTTCTGTAATGAATTTTTTTGCATGAAATTAAATTATATATTGAAACAAGTTCATGATTATCGAGGAACCGCAAAAAATTATCTAAACAAACATAATTAATTTTTTATCAAATGATCCATCATCGTATATGATAAAAAAATTATTTATGGTATAATTATATATTCTGGAAACATATGAATACCATTTCATTCCACTTCTGTAATTTTATTTCCATAAGACAAGAAAATCAAATACAAATCGATCCTGGAAATCATGTAAAGAACGCACCCAAAACAATGGAAGGAAGAAAATACTAATAATTAAAGGGTGAAATGATGTTATTAAATGATCATATATGGTCTTTTAAACGTGAATATGTTTCTTTAAGATATTAATAACACACTTTTAACCGTTATATAGGAGTTTTAAACATGTTTTAATTAAGAAAAACCCCAGGGAATTCTTAACCCAATTTCCATTCTTTGGGTTAACCTTCTACATCATTATTTATGTTGTATTAAAACGAATTTATAATGAATTTTTTATATTATATTTAATTATGTTTATTTAAAGTTTATTTATATATTAAATCCACTCTATTAATTCTAGCTTCAATTATATGATATTTTTAAGGGGCTTTTCTTTTATAATCCTCTTTTAAGATTCACTTTTACAAAATTCCAAAGCAAAGATTTTATAAAATTATTCATGTTGTATGATTATGTTATGGTTATTTGTAATTGTTTATGATTAAGTGTGGGGACTATATTTCACTCCAATACATTGGGTATGTGTAAGTTTGAGGTCAGTTGTGTGGTTACTCCAAGTGTAACTACGATGGTTACACAATAAGGTAGTCGCCAAGGTTACATTGTAAGGTTGTCATGAGGGTTAAACATTATAAGGTAGCCAATATGGTTACAATATTATGTAATTAATTCCCCAATATAACTTTATGGTTTGATTTATGTTCCATATGGTTTGTGGAAATCTCATGGAAATATTATGTTTCACAAAGTAAGCTTATGTGGGTAACAAGTATGTCTTTTTTGAAAATGATTTCATAAGTTACGGGTATTCATGGACTAATGTTTTCTTTCCTTATTTTTATATCCAATACTAAGAATTTTGTGACCATACCATGGTTTTAAATGTTTTTCATAAGTCATAAGGATGTGTAAGATAAGGAAATAATCCATGTTAAATATTATGAAGATTTTTCAAGTAAAAAATGTTTTATTTAGAAAGTTTTATATTTTGGAAGAAATGGATACTATTTTTATGGTATCCACTCTATATAAATGAAGAATGTTATGAATGTATTATTTCCCAATTCTCTAAATCTTCAAACTAGAAAATATACTCAATATTAAAGGAAATTAGTTCTTGACTAAAATTCAATATTATGTAATGTAATAAGGCTGGGTCCTTATAGTTGGTATCAAATGATAGTTTAGATAACCATAGGGGTTAGGATGATGTTAATAGAATACCATAAATTATTTTTACCCTATTTTAAATTTGAAATGATATAGAAATTAAATATTACCATGTTCTTTAGACTATAATATGTTTGTTCAGAATGGTTTTCTGTAGAAGAACCAGAGAAGTTGAAGAGGAGAGGCACTGACAGAATGATATCCTTCCGAATTTGCAGCCTAAATTGGCAGGGATTGGAACTGATCAGTTTGTGAATGTAATGGATTAGATAACATAAGAAATAAATGGGATTTTAAACCATTCATGATAACAACTATTGGTACCACAAATGAACATGATGATAGTGGAACATTTTTTGAGACAACACCCTCCTGCATTTAGTGGATCTTCAGACCTGGTAGCGAGTGAAGGATGGATTAAATCCTTTGAAAAGAAATTTGATGTTATGGGGTGTCTAAATAATCAGAAGTCAACTCTTTACATTTATCGTTTTGAATGTGAAGGTGATTAGTGGTGGTCAATAGTCAAAAATATCAAAGATAGAGATAAGATTAATGCCTTAATGTGGGATGAATTTTGAAGTCTTTTCCTTGAAATTTTTTCCCTAAGGTGGTTCAAATTAGGATGGAGAAGAAATTACATGAATTGAAGAAAAATTAGGAATATTCAGTGGTAGTGTATGAATAAAACTTTACCCAACTGGTGAGGTATTCTCCAAATCTTATTCTGTATCGTGATATAAAAATCAACCGGTTTCACTGAGGATTAAATCCAAGGTATAGAAGGGAATAGGCCTCCCATGAATTCAAAAGTTATGAGAAACTTTTCCAATGTTAAGAGAGGGCGGAGATGGAGTTTTATGATGATCATGTTCAATTTTTAAAACAAGGATAATAATAGTTCCATATGGAAATCGATGGGTAAGAATCAACTAATGAAATTTGATGGTAATAAATTCTAGTTTTCAGTTTGTGAAAACTGTGAAAAAAGCACCCTAGGGAATGCCTTACCAAAAATGGGAAGTGTTTTAGATGTGGTAATTTTTGACATATGTCCCAAGATTTAATGAAAATGATCCTCATACTAATCTAGATAAGAAAACTATTATGTTTTTTAAATTTTGAGAGATGGGACATTAAAGGCGACATTCATCCGTGAACATCACCATAGGGTGCTCCTAATTTGTTCATTAAAAAGAAATACGGTTCCATGAGACTTTACATTGATTATAGTGCCTTGAATAACATCACGATTAAAAACAAGTATCTTTTTCCGCATATCAATTACTTGTTTGATCAGCTCTAGGGAGCTCAATACTTTTCAAGGATTGACTTGAGCTCTAGATACCATCAACCTAAGGTGAAGTAGGATGACATCCTGAAAATATATTTTCATACTAGATGTAGGAATTATGAATTGTTGTTATGTCGTTTGGGTTAAATAAATCACCTACTATATTTATGAATCTTATGAATAGAATATTTCCTGAGTTCTTGGAAAAGTTTGTGTTTTTTATTGACGACATTTTGGTACTTTCTAAGAGTAAATAGGAGAATGAAAAGAATCTAAGGGTTATTTATCAAACCTTAAAGGAAAAGAAACTATATGTAAAGTTAAAAAAGTGTGAGTTTTTGTTTAAATAGATTTATTTTCAACATAACATTGTAAATAAATATAGAATAATAGTTAATCTTACCAAAACAAAAGTGGTTGATAAATGGACAATACCTACAGATGTTACATAGATTCATTGTTTTATTGGATTAGTTGGTTATTACCTATTGTTTGTAAAAATATTTTCCTGGTTATCTATCCTACTAACTAAGTTAACACAAAATGGTATAAATTTATTTGGATAGAAGAATGTGATGCCTTTTTTTTGAAACTAATGAATATATTGGTGAATTCTCCAATTTTGGACTTGCCTTCCCAAAATGGTGTGTTTTTCATCTATGGTGATACCTTATTGAAGGGACTTGGTTTTATGATGATGCAGAATTATTAGTTAATAGCTTATGATTTAATACAACAAAAACCTCATGAATTAAATTGTCCCACACATGATTTTAAATTTGCAGCTGTTGTTTTTTATTTGAAAATTTGCAGGCATTGTTTAAACAGATCCAAATGTCAAATATATACTGACCATAAAAGTCTGAAGTATATATTCACTCAAAAGGAATTAAACATGAGGTAGATAAAATGGATTTAACTAAGAAAGGATTATAATTTCACGATCAATTACCATTCGGGAAAATAAAACAAAGTGGTGGATGCCTTGAGTTGAAAACATCTTTCTTCATTAACCTTGTAATATTTGGAAAATGATCCCTTGATTAAAGATTTGATGAATTTTGGTTTAAATGTTATTGGTGAAGGAAATACATTTGTTTTGTTTCAGGTTTTAGTGTAGTCGTCATTATTAGACAAAATTAAGAAAGCGTATAAGGATACCCATGAGCTATATAAAAAGGTATAATTGGTTAGAATGGGTAAGTTTCTAGAATTTAACCTTGATAAGTATTGTGTTTTATTATTTGGTAAATGGTTGTGTGTGTCTTGTGATTCCCAGTTGAAGAAATAATTGTTGTTTGAAGCTTATAGTTCTCCATTTTTAGTTTATCCGGGCAGTACTATAATGTATAGAGTCCTTAAAGATTATTATTGGTTGGATGGAAAGAAAATTGATATTGCATAATTTACTGTGAAATGTTAGACATGTCAATATGTTAAAGAAGAGTGGTAGTTACCAAAGGGGATGCATCATCCTTTTACAGTTCCGAAGTCGAAATGAGAGAATATATCCATGGAAAATGTTGTGTGACTAACAAAGACATATCAAGTTAACAATGCAATATGGGTTATTATTGACCGACTGGATAAAACTGTACATTTTTCCCTATTCAGGAAATAATGTCTTTGGATCATCTTTATCGATTATAACTCAAAGATATTTTCATGTTACATGGAGTTTCTATTTCTCTTGTATCTTACTGGGATCCCAGGTTCACTTATAAATTTTGGAAGGGACTTTAGAAGCTGTTGGGCATAGAAATAACATTCAGTACAACTTTTCACTCGCAATTAGATGGGCAGTTAGAACGAATGATTCAACCTTTGTAGGATATTCTTCGAGCTTGTTCAATGGAATAAAAGGGATATGGGGATCAACATCTTTATTTAGTCTAGTTTTTCTTATGATAATAGTTTTCATTCCAATATTCATATGGCACCTTTTGAGGCATTTTATGGTAAGAAATGTAGAACTCTAGCTTTTTGGGATGAAGTCAGGGAAAGGAAGTTGATGGGTTCAAAATTTGTAGAGGAAGTAGTTGAGAAAGTATAGATGATATAACAATACATGAGGAAAACTCAGAGTAGGTAGAGAATTTATGAGGTCAACAAGAGGAAAGAATTTTCTTTTGAGGTATGTGATCTTGTTTTTCTTTGAATCCCGCCATGGAAAATTGGTATGTTTTTTAGTGAGAAATGAAATCTAAGTCAACAGTTCATTAGACCATATGAAATTATGTAGAAAGTTGGGCTAGTCCCCTACTGAGTATCCTCGCCTCTGTGTTTATCTCAGGTACATAATGTTTTTCATTTTTTGATGTTGGGAAAGTTTTTGCTAGATTCATCTCATGTCTTGAGTCTAGAAATAGTTCAGCTAGAGGAGAACCTTTCATATGAAGAGAAATATGTTCAGGTTCTCGATTGAAGGGAACAAGTATTGCCGAATAAGGTAATCTACCTGGTAAAGGATTTTTGGAGAAACCACATGGTTAAAGAAGTAACATGGGAATCTAAAAATTCTATGAGGATAATCTACCCTCAAATGTTTAATAAGTACTTAAAATTATGAGGGCGTAGATCTAGAAGGTGGGGATAAAGTAACACCCCAAGGTTTTAAAAAAATAAATTGGAATTCATGAAAAAAAATTTAATTAGATAGTTATAACTAGCCTTTAAACATAAATTTTCCACTTCTATGTTTTGAATTTCAAAAATCGGTCATCTACAGTTGTGATTAGTAAGTTATTTGGAGTTTGATAGAACCAATTGGTTTTTCTAGTGAATAGTATGATACACTAATGAATAGTAATATGAATAGTAATATGACCCTAATTAATAGTAAAATGTATTATTATTTTACTTTCTTAAGGCTTTAAGATAATAACATCTTGATTAATTTTTCAATGTGATATAAAGGTAGTTATAATTTCAAAATGTTATTTTTTGAATGATGTATGGTTTTATTTAAAAATTAATTTAATCATATTTAAAAAATTATTTAAAAAAAAAAATATTTCATTTTTTATTTCTACACATATAAAAATGGTTAAGGTGAATGTTTGATATTTTTTTGAAATTCTTGAATTTTTTATCAATAGTGAAATGCAGTAAAATACCATATATTCAAATTATTAGTTAAATACACTATTTTTTACATCATGGATGATATAATACCACTTGGTATGAAATCGCATTCAATTATTACTATTTGGGTTTACATTAATCAATACTATTAATAGTCTTAAAAAAATATTAAACTAATGATTAAAATAATGTAAAATCTCTCCTCTCCTCCACTATAAATACCACCCTCATTACCATCTTCCTCACACACATCTCAAGCCATGAGAATTGTATAAGTTCTTAAAATTACCCTCCACAAGGCTCTTCCCCACATCCAAGACCTATTGGTCTCACCAAAGGCCAAAACCAAATGACTTAAGGAGGATCTTAAGGAGAAGAGATCAAGAGGTAAGAATCCTCTTCATTTTTCAGGTGTTTTCTTTCCAATTCCTTTATTTTATTATACTCTCTTAGCCTCCACTTATACATGAGGTATAAAATCTCCAAAATACTATATATTCTGTATTTTATCATGTTCATGTAAAATTTTCATCATTTTCTTCCTCCCATCTCCCTCTAATTCTAAAAATAAAAACACCACCCGTGATGTGCCGATTTACCAAAATCATGGATGATGTGTTTCCAATTTCCATTAATTCCTCCAAATATGATCATAAAACAATTTTAATTGATGGATAAGAATTTAAAGTGTTTTTTTAAACCTATTTTATGTTCTGTAATAAAATTATATGTATGAAATTAAATTATATAATGAAACAAGTTCATGATTATCGAGGAACCGAAAAAATGATCTAAACAAGCATCATTACTATTTTATCTAATTATCCTTCATCACATATGATAAAAAAATTTATGGTATCATTATATACTATATAAACATATTGATAAAATTTCATTCATCTTCTGTAATTTCATTTCCATATGAAAAGAAAATCAAATACAAACTGGCCCTGGAAATCATGTAAAGAACACACCAAAAACAATGGAAGAAACAAGATAATAATAATTAAAGGGTGAAATGATGATATTAAATGATAATATAAGGTGTTATAAACATTAATATGATTCCTTAACCTATTAATAACACTCTTTTAACAATTATACAGTAGTTTTAAACAAGTTTTAAGTAAGACGAACCTAAGGTAAGGAAATTCTTAACCCAATTTTCATTCATTGGGTTAACCTTCTACATCATTATTTATGTTGTATTAAAATTGTTTGTTTGAGGAATTCTGTTTATATTCTGTTTAATTACATGTATTTATAGTTTATATACATATTCCA
Source organism: Viscum album (assembly GCA_963277665.1). Taxonomy (NCBI): domain Eukaryota; kingdom Viridiplantae; phylum Streptophyta; class Magnoliopsida; order Santalales; family Viscaceae; genus Viscum; species Viscum album. The sequence continues at coordinate 1,232,760,443 of OY728148.1, read as the reverse complement.
TCCCCTTTATTAATCATCTCATCAATTGTTTGATATTTTTAATGGGATTTTCTTTTAAAATCCACTTTTAAATTTCTATTTTACAAAATTCAAAAGAAATGTTTTTATGAAATTATTCATGTTGTAGGATTATGTTATGATTATTGTGAATTGTTTATAATTAATGGTGGGACCTATATTTCCCTCCAATTCATTGGGTATGTGTAAGTTGGAGGTGGGTCGTATGGTTACTCTTAGGATAACTGCGATGGTTACACAATAAGGTAACTGTGAAGGTTACATTATAAGGTTGCCATGATGGTTATAAATTATAAGGTAGATGATATGGTTACAATATTATGTAAATAATTCCCCAATATACTTTTATGGTTTTATTTATGTTCTATATGTTTTTTGTAAATCTCTTGTAAATCTCGAGTTTCAAAAAGTATGTTTATGTGGGTAACAAGTATGTCTTTTTTTAAACTGATTTCATATGTTAAATGTATTCTTGGAGTAATGTTTTATTTCCTTCTTTTTATATCCCTTACAGTGCTTTTTGTTCTCATCCAAATTTTTTAATTTTTTTTCACAAGTTATTTATATGAGTAAGGAAAAGAAGGAATCCAAGTTAAATGTTATGAAAAAATTTCTAAGAAAATTTGTTTTATTTAAAAAGTTTTATAATTTGGAAGAAATGGATACTATTTTTATGGTATCCAATCTATATAAATGTGGAATGTTATGAATTTATTATGTCCCAATTTCTTAAATATATAAACTTTAAATGATCCTTAATATTAAATTAAGTTATTTCTTGACAAAAATTAAAGATTATGTAATGTAACAATGTCAGATCCTTATACCATTTCTTACCAATTTGAGAGATATTTATCTTTGTTAAGTTTGTAGGGTTGTATGTTTTTGAAATAGTATGATTCCATGGGGTGTTGTGAACTATAGTTTCATATATAGATCCATGATTTGTGTCAAAATTCTAGAAAAGACTTTAGAGGGTGCTGGGTACCTGGGTGTTTTTAGTACAAATTTTCACCCATAGACAAATGGGAAATTTGATCATACTATTCAGGTATTAGAGGAAATGTTGAGAGGTTCTGTCCAAGATTTTAGGGGATCATGGGAAAAGTAATTGGATTGAGATGAGTTTTTTAACAGAAATAGTTAACAGGATATAATACAGATGGAACCATTTGAGGCACTATATGGCAGACTGTGTAGATCACTATTGTGTTGGTCACAGACTAGGGAATAAAAGTTTTTTGGATCAAGTCTCATTCAGGAGACATTGAAGAAGATTTGGTTTCTTAAAAAAAGTATGTAAACAACTCAGAGTAGAGAAAATTCATATTTGGATCATCATTGATGACATCTTGAGATTATGTTGGGTGATCGTGTGTTGCTATGGGTGTCCCAAAGTTGGTCACCATCAGATTTGGATGAAAGGTAAGCCAACCCCTAGGTACATGGGGCTATTTGAGATTGTGGAGATGGTCAAACTGTTGGCATACCGGATGTCTCTCACATAGTGGTATAGTGGTATGAATGACATTTTTCATGTGTCATATCTTAGTAAATATAACCCTCATCCTTATCACATGATCAATGTTGAGGATGTTGAGCTTGAGGTTGATGTGTCCTTTGAGGAGAATTCAGTTTGAATTGTGGATCATAGAGAAAAATCCTTTTGGGGAAATATTTTTCCCTTGGTTTGAGTTTTTTGGAATCCTAGAAGAGTTCATAAAGAAATTTGGGATAGGGAGTAGTATATATGGGCTCGGTGGACCGATCTCTTTGCTTCAGAATCTTGGTGATGCTAGAAAGTTTGGCTCGAGGATGAGCCATTATAAGGCGGGGAGGTTGTAAGATCTCATTCTTTTTAGAAATATGTAATTGTTTAAATTTTTGTTTTAATCCCTTAATTATAGATAAATAAATGTTTATTGGGTGTGTGAGGATGTTCATGGTTGTTCTAGGGGATTTTGAAACCTAATAATGGGGAAATAATGTCACTCTATTCAGGTTGCAAAGTTACTACAAACTGTGCGATGGGGAGAGCCAAACTGGGAAACCTTAGATATAGGATTCAAACATAGTTGAAGAATTGTTTACAAAACCTTATATACCTCCCCATGTAATTGCACATCTTAAAACCTCTTAGATAGAGGTGGGATCATGGTTGGCGCATGCTTTGGAAAACCATGTTGTCAAAACATGTTCCCCATTGAAAGGTGAAAAATTACCAAACTACCCCCCTTCAGGATTTTAAGTCTAACCATATTTCATCCCCCTATTTTCTTATCTCAACCATATTGATGAATCAAAATCTCCCAAGATTCTATAGGATCAATCTGCTTTGATCCTAGGCCACTTGGAGAATTGTTGGTTGTGGATCGAAGCTCCCTGTAAGTCTAACACTTCCTTTACTTATATTATCCATATTGGGGCTTATAGATTTGGATATATCATATTCATTCCCTAAAACCATTTTTTTATGGTTGATCCAAGTTTTGTTATTCAAAGGATGCTTTAATTCATACCTAATGCTAAGGGTAATGGTGTGTTCATCTTTGGATTCGAGATCGGTGGTCTATAAGTTATATCCCATAGTTTTATTTTATATTTGTTCATGTGTGGTTGTTATTTTCTTCCCTCTTGATGTGTTTTTTGAGTCCCTTAGTTTTTTTGGGTATAATGGTTGGATATATATAAATTAAATCTTTCATGACCGCCTTTGGATGCTTTGAGAGTGACTAGATCGATTTAGGGCCACCCTTAGGGTGCGCCAATATTCCTGAACATGAAAAATCGTAATGTGTTGAGAATATAGTTCCCTTATATTGAAATTTTGACCATGATAAATGTGTTGATATGGTAGTTTGATTTATTAATGAAACTAATAGTGGTTGTTTGTAGTTGTTGGAAAATGTATAGGTATTGTTTGAAAAAATGTAAAAAGATATCTAAATGGGTTAATGTGAATCTGTCAATTCTCTTATGAAATTGAAATGGAAACGCGTAAGTAGATTATAGAATATGACTTGATTAACATGTAAATGGTTTAATGAATGGGTATTGATGAATATGTTAAATGGGGTAATGTATGGGAATTTTTGATTTAGATAAATTAGTTAAAGTATAAAATGGGATATGGGTGGATTTGGCCATCCAAAGTAAATGATAATTGGGTAAATGGGTTAAGGTATAAGGGTGATTTAGGAGTTAAATGAAATATGAAATGTGAATGTTATGTATAATTTATTTATGGTTTGTGATATGGTGTATTTAGTAAATAGATAGTTAAAAATGTGAACATGGATTGGTGCTTTCGTGGTATTGACTTGAGGTTCTACATCCACAGGTTGGGTTGGAATAAGTCTCTAAACCCCACCCCTAGAATGCATGGGTTAGGGATTTGAAATGAGGTTCTATGCCCCTAACAGTTGTATTGGATGAAACTACCAAGAATGAGGCTCCAAGTTAAGTGTGATTTGTTGTTTATGATATGTTTTACCTAGTGAGATAAGGAATTTGACTTATCCTCTTATGAAAATGGATTTGTCTGCTTCAGACATTGTGTTAATATAGTTAATTTCTAACTCATAAACATGTATTAAAAATGAACATAGTAGTGATAATTATATAACTAATGTAAATGGAAATATTGATGGGAATTGGATAAGTGAGTATTCCTACATAATTGTACCTGAGTTTTCTTTTATTTAACTTCTAATTTATCTACTACTTGTATACAAAATCTATTTAGACTGGATATTTTTTAGACACCATTTGTTGTGGCCTACTGAGTTGTATTCACACCCTGCTAGGGACATCATTGGGTACCCAAGCAGATTTCATAGTTGCAAGTCCGGACAAGGGAAAAAGAAAAATTCTAGGAAGTTGATTTGGGCTCAGGATGTGCATGGATGAGGATACCTACTTGGAGTCATGACCCATTTTGGGGATTCATCCATTTCAATTTGTCTTGTGTTTCCTCTCACAATAGCACTGTTTCCAGGACATGACATATTTATTATTTGGTGTGTTTGTACCCTATTTAGGGAATGGTTGGTAATTTATGTATCTATTTATTTATTATTTCTTATTTTATTTATTATGTTTAACGGCTTTGTATTACTACGATAATGAGGGTATAGTATCCCCACCTTTTAAATTATACCTTCACTACTAGTTAAAAACCATTGGAATACAGATGCATGCTTGAGGTGATATGCTGACCCAGCTCAGGGAACTGGTCAGTGGATTCAAGTTCGGAAGCATTACAATATAATGGTCCTTACTTATTATTTTTTTATATGTTTATAAAAATATATTTATCAGGTTTAGTGAGAACATAAAACATACAAATGGATTAATCAAAAAATAATATACCAAGGTTGTACACTAAACTAAACACCATAAAAAACCTTAATGAAAAATCATATAAACCTAAATCCAAGGCTAATTTAAGAGGTTTTTGTGGGGAACCCTGAAAATTATAGGCACCCAGAAGCAGATACAAACTATATTGAATCACTAGTGGGGTACACAAGGGATTTTATTATCTCATTAATAGGTAAAAACATGTTTCTAATCCCCAATAAATCAGGTGGTTATATAGGTTATATTGAAAAAGGAGTACAATCATGGAGTATAGTATTCCATCGATACCCTATTATTGTTATCCAATGATCCATAATTACTATTTTTAAGATAAATGGAACATTTCAACTACCTAACACCATAATTATATACTACCAAGAGGAATCACCCACCACATTAAACATTAAATCACACCCAAAAAATTTAAACAAACAACCAATATACTAGAGTAACTTTATAAGAAAATTATTCTCTAGATACCAAACAAAATCACTAAGCTCCCCAATAGAATGTCAACTAAGACCATTGATATGCCAATATACCAATGAAACTAAATCTATGGAGGGAACACCCATTCAAAAATATAAAATTTGAATCAAACACCTTAAGTGACACACACACACACACACACTATATGTGCCTCTCCATCATGAAAGAATAACACCAATGGATGTTTCCACTAAACCACGTCCACCAAGAATAAATCATTGATAATCCATGCTAAACCATATCCATAATAGGTAGAAAACAAGAAACACATTAAAGTGAAACATCTAACTATAATATGATGTCCCATTAGAAAATGATACACCACCTCATAATTAATTTACGAAAAAAGAAAATATAGTATGGAATTAGAAGTTGAATGAAAAAAATCAAAACAACCTCATGATGAAAAGAATAAGAAGAAAAAATAAATGATTTAAAAACCATTGTATCCACTAAAAATCATACTCCACTAATAACAACCCATATCATAACAAACCACACCATACTTAACCAAATATTAGAGATGTTAAGAACCTAAATAGATATCAACAATGAGCTATTTTGGACCAAACCCCATCATTGAATAAAATTAGATAAATCCTCATCAAGGGTAAATGTTGATAGGAACATTTTTGGCCCTCAATGAAACTAAGGTCCGTCATAGAATTCTATCTTGTTATAATAAATAGAGAAGAATAATATAAGACCTCAACTATGAGTATAAACCACACCCTATATTGTCATCCTCAATTAACAATGATAAATAATGAGACATTAAAATAGAACATTTATATAATGATGAATGAAAATCCAAGCAAATGGGAAATCCAATAAGAATGAAACAAAAAAACATCTATACTTCCTAACAAATAAGAATCATCAAGAATAGGATAAGGAGGGACAAAGAGAGTATAGGAGAATAAAGGCATACAATTATGGGGTTATTTCCTATGAGAGGATGTCCCATAACATATAAAGGAAATTTTAACTCATTGAGTAATGAATATATGTTTTTGTATGAATTTGTAACTAATATTATGAAGTATACATATTCTACAAATGGATATTTTTCTAATTAATCTTAAGAAATGTTTTAAATATGATATGTAAAATCGTTGCTATAATTTTCATTTTTCTCAACGTGGAATACACATGGTTATTGGATACACTCTTCCAAACAACCCTATTCATCAAAAGCATTGAAAAAATATATATAATGGGTATATTAATCACTATATAAATAGAGAATATTATTATTAATTTTATTATTGAGAAAGAAAAATTAAATATGAATCATTTGTTGTTTTATCTCCATTAGATTCAATAATTAGTATCTCTTCCTTCTCACATGTTTCTTTTAGAAAGAATCCAGTGGAATAGTAAACTTTTTTAAGATATTATTATAGTTTTTTTCAGACTCTAAATATTTATAAAAGTTCAAAATAATAACATATACTAAATGTAATTGTTTTTTTACTTACTATATCCCCTATTTTATGTATTATTGAATGAAAAAAAACATATAAAAATTGGTTCCCTTAACTCTATGATTTAAAAACTAATTATTCTAAATTTCTATTTAATCAACATTTGCACTAACAACTCATTAGATCTCAGTTCCTATTATTTCCATAATAGATTACTATGATATTGACTATTGAATATTGAACTCTCTCCTTATACATTGTAATATTCTAGATATTGTGGGGGTTTTTACTATTCCCATTGAAAATTTGATGAATAAAAATTTTATATATGTAATTATCCTTCTAAATATATAGTATTTCACATTAAAGAATATACTATATAATGAAACACACGAACCATGTAATAAAAATTATGAAAAATTTATTTAATTAATTTATAATAGTGTTTTCAGATTATAAATATTTCGAATAAAATAAAACATAGTACATGGAATAATATAAAAAACAAATAAATAAGTAGAATATGAAAATTTAGATCATTTTGATCTCTTAGAATTATGAAACTCATAATCAGTACTATGAAAAATTAACAAAACATTAGTAATATAATGAACATTTTAAAATAATGAATATTAAACTGTGAGGAGAATTAAAATGAATGATGAATGAAGGAAATATGAGATTTTTATACATTGTATAAAATCAATATGACTATTTTAATAGTTACTTTAACATTCGGAATAAAAACATGATTGTTGGAATAGTAACATGTACATTAGGAATTGTAACATTATAATTAGAATAATAATATGAATTTTGAAATAGTTACATTCCAAAAAAATGGTATAATTATATATAAATAATATTATCAAGAATAAATAATGTAAATATAAATATTATAGTGAAACAAAATAAATATTAAAATTATAAACTTAATAAACGTATAAGAGTATAGTTTAAAATGTGTGTTTTAACATATGTAAAAACAATCGGTTTTTATGTTAATAATTGAAATTAACTATTTATGAAAATTATTTTTTGAAAATGTTATTTCATTTTTTGAGTAAAAAAATGAAATTTTCAATGAATGATTTTTTTAATTTTATAAAATAGTTCAATTTTTAGGTGAGTAATAAAAATAATTTTTTTCAAATACGACATGTTTTAGGACATAATAATGATGTAATAATAGCCTAATAAATACTAAAAAGGTTAGCTTCACCCATAAGAGGTTTAATAATATAAATTTTTTATTTAATAACAATAAAAAACATTCAAACCTAAAAAGTAATTTTTGATGTCTAAAAAAATAAATTATACCACTTTTAAAAACAATCTTTTTTTGGTTTTTATATAAACTAATAAATTCAGTTGAGGAATGGTTAAAAATTCCAAAATTTGTGTAATTTTTTTTCAAACATGATTCATCATTTAAAAAATTTACACTATTACAAATTTTACTTTGGAAATCATAATTTATTCAATATTTTCACATTAAATACCCCTCCCCTTATGTATAAATACCCTCTCTCTCTACCGTTGGAGAATCAATTACCATACACTTGTAAAATCCCAATATTTTCTTAATTCCAACCCCTATGTATCCTTAAAACCTTAGGTATTTTTTTCAACCAACCCCAAGACCTCATGGCTTTATTCCCATTGTATAGGAAGAAATCTTTAATGAAAAGGTAACACCAATCCTATTATTTTCAATCTATTTTCTTTATCCTCTTCTAATACATTATCTTTTATACCTTCAATGATTATTTAATTCATATGTATATAATGTATTACTATTTTTTGACATTTTAGAAATATTTTAGTCCACTTAATTTATATATATCATTTCATTCCCTTTTTTTGACATGTCTCACTAATAGCCAGTTGCATTCACATATGAGGATGTTTTCAATAATTTTCTTATCATTGAATTCATAAATAGTTAGTTTAGACTATATATTGTATTTATTAACTTATTTTAAGGATGTAAACAGAGATAAAATTAATTCACAAAACATAAATTTAAATGATTAAAAATAATTTAATTGAAATAAAAATAAGATAATTTAATAAAAGATTTCATTCAAACCATTTCATAATTAGCTAAAAAATATAAATAAAAAACTAATTATTATAATTAACTAATATTAAAATAAATGAATTGAATACACCTAATGATTAGTGTTTTAAAAAATACAAATTTATTATACATGAGTCATTAATATGGAAAAAATGGCACCATAAGTATGGGGACTCATAAACCCAACTCTTCTTTTGAGTTTTTTCTTCTATTATATTATATTATCATAATGATTCTCATATAAATATATTCAAAAATTATATCAATTTTCATTCCCTTTTGTTATTATTGTTATATTCATGTTTTTACTTCATTGAAATTCATTCTTATTTACCTTCATTATTTTTTATTAAGGCCATATTTGTAAATGTACTATTGATTATTACTATGATTATTCTTATTCTCTCTAAGAATAATGATATCTAATTTAGTAATTATACCCTTTCATGACAAAAATAAATTCTTACCTTCCTCTTTTTCTAACCACCGTGTACATTATTCTATGTATACTTAATGAAATGACTATGAAATCCATTCTTTTCTCATGGTTTCATATTATGTTTATGATTTATGTGAATTTTCTTTTCCATGTGGAAAGTATAATTATGAGTATATTATAATGTGATGTTTGGGCGTAAACTTTTGTCATCCCTCAAATACATTTTTTAATGTGATGTTTTTTATGATATTATGTGTATTATTCATGATCATGAATCTATATTTGTTCAAATTTTATGAAGTTGTGATTTATACAATTATGATATATATGAACTTGTTGATAACATTTTTGACAATTTATTTGGGTTATTTGACCTCAATGTGATGATATTTCTTTATTATACATATTCCACATTATAAATCGCTTTTAAGTAAATCCCTTATGTTTACAAAAATTACCCTTTTCTTATTATATGATGATGATGGTGATTATACTCACCCACGTTCTATATAAATTCATGTCTCGTGTTCCTTCCATATTAATCCTCCCACAACTAGTATTTTGAATCACCAATTTTTTAACATATTTTATTAGTTTATTACATGTATTATAAATAATATAATATATATTAGGAGGGGTATTCTAAAAAATTTAAATAATGCTTAAAAAGTTTATGTGTAATCTTATTGTATTAACCTAATTTTCCCAAGAAACTAATGTTTTCACTTTTATATCAAACTTTTTTAGTAATTTATCTTAAAAATTAAATAATAGTCATGTATAATAGATGTGAACTACAATAGTTTGTATCAAAGATGAATTTAATTAATTTGGGAATTAAGTTAGTAATATTTAACTTATGAAAAAACATAAATACCCCATAAGTGAATAAATTATAATTTATTTACACATTTAAAATTTTATTTATCCACAGTATATTTTCTCTTTTTTTCTCTAACCTATTCTATTTTTGATTTTTTTTGGATTATTGAGAATCTAAACCAAAAATTCATGATATATATAATGTATTTTTTGTTTGAATAATATTTATAATGCAATTAGTGGAGGATTTCAAAGCCTCAATGGGGTATATAAGATAATTGAATCATGTTATGGAAAATAATTGTCTCATGTTATGAAAAATAACATAAACCATATGGAATTTCATCCTTCACGCATGTGATATAAATTAACCATTGATTCCTTCCTAAACCAATAACCACCAACATTTAGTAGATCTTATGATCAACTGGTTAATAAACAATGGCTTATCTCATTAAAAAATTATATTTCATATTTCATTGTTCTGTGTAAGAGAAAGTTACTTTAGTCATTTTTAATTTAGAAGGAAAAGTTGATAAATGGAAAACATTGTTGAAGAATAAAAATATTAAGGATATCATTGATTTAATGGAATAGGAATATATTTATAATACATTTCTTACCAATTATTTCCCAAAAACTCTTCATAACAATATGGAGATGTAATTTTGGAGCTTCAGAAAAATGATAGAGTTTTTTTTAAAATATTACAAGGAAAAATATTGAAGTCATTGAAGTTATAACTTGGGTTTTATTAATAATAATGATTTAAAACTGAATAGATTCTTTAATTCCATAAACCACATCTTTAGAATGATCTATCTATTTGATACTTTTTGATTTATGGAGAAGGGGTTTGATTTGATCTCAAAGTTGATATATATTTTGTATAATTTTCCCTTTAAAATGATATAAAAAATTAATGATTGAGTTATAAGATATATGATGAAATAGTAAAGGAGGATAGATGATATAACCACCATCATGTCAATGATGTAGAAATAAACACCATGATACATTCCTTAAAGGAATATGGTAATACCTAAAGTGTAGAAGAAAAGGTAATCAAGTTCATTAATGTACTAGTGATATGATACAGAAGCCCAATATGAATAGATGAAGAAATAATCCACCCAATTAACCACCCATGGTATAATACTTGAACTGTATGATGCATGGGTAATACGAATTATAATGCAGTAAAACAAGGGTATTTGATGTCCAAAAACATCGACACCGCCTAATTTGATGGAAAAGGGAAAGAATATATCATCACTACCGCTGAATATAAACAATAATATGAATTATTGTAAGGTAAAATTATTATTTACTCAATAATGTTGAAATTTTTATTTGATTCAAGATCTATTCATTCCATTATATCTTAAAAGTTACCATAATCTATAGATTAGCCACCATGATACCCATAAGTATAAATATCTATTCAAACACATAGTGGTGAAACCATTATGAACCATATGTTAAAATTTTCCCCATTTAGTGCATGGGGAAATATGTTTCTAGTGAATATTATAATCCTTCCTTTACAAGAATTTAATTCTACATTATGCATGAATTGTCTCTCATTATATAGATCTCACATTAACACTTGGGATAATAATATATCATTCCATATCCAAAACCATCCCACGATCCTATACCGATGAAAACAAGATGATTAATTTCTTTAATAAAATCCTTAAATATAATGGGAGTTGAAACCCAATGAATAAAAATATCTTTATCCAATGGCCAAGACAAAGGAAATAATCTAACTTGAAGATTTTCCAAGTATGGACCCTAAATTTATATATTGATTTTTCCCCTTGGAATATATACATGTTTCTTATAAGGTAATATAGATGATAAAAACTAACATCTCCTTACCATTAATTTATAACATAATATTTTTATAATATTACCTTTATTATAATAATCTAACTTCTGATGTAGTAATAATATAGATATATTTCTTTCATTAAAATTAATTTTTCAAAAAAATGATTTTATTTAATTTTAAGCTCTAATATCAAAATATAATTTATAAAACTTCAATAACTTGAATATATAAAATTTATTTTTATTTTCTATTGGTAATTTGAAAATTATATTTGGATTAGTTTTAGGTATTTTTCCAGGAAAACTTTATTTTAAGATAAGAAATAAATTTTTCACACAACTGTAGATTTTATCATTATATATGGAATCATTGAATTTTTTTAGATCAAATATGTATTTATGGAATATTTTTATTAATTTTAATGAATATTTTTTAAATTTATAAAACCTACGTTTAACTTTTTAAAAAATAAATGTTTTAATTTTAATAAAAAATTATTATTTTGTCTTTTAATTTAATGAAACATTATTTTTATAAAATTAGGTTCATACATAATTTGAATACTACCAAAAATATAATTTTTTTATAATAAACCAATTTATTCCTTATAAATTGAAATCATTCATAATAAAATATGACACTTAAATTTTATGGTTAAAATGAACTCTTTCTATGAAATAGTATTTACACATCATGTGTACTAATACTAAAATTAATTTCTCTAACTAGTAAAAAATTTAATTTATAATATATTCAAAATATTTAAAATACTAATCCTCAATTTATTAAATAATATTGATTTTTATTTTGACCATTAAAATTTGTTTCTAGGGGTGAAAGTGGAGATACCATGGTAAGGGTAAATTAGGGAAATAGTGCATTCACATAGTGGAAGTGGTTAAAAGATGTTGAAAATTTTGTGTTATTTGAATGTGGATGGTGGAGTGACAATATATATATATATATATTTATATATGTGAAATTATTGTCTAATTTTTAGTCTTTTCCATTAATGATGGAGTAATACTGTTGAGAAATAATGAGTTTTTACAAAATTTCCATTTTCTTCAATTATAAAAGGGGACAACAAATTCCCCATTTCTCTACCAATTTTAAATATTTAGATAAACCAAAATTAAAAACTAGTATCTATTTAATATTCTAACCATTACTTTTAAGCCTTGGTATCACCAAAATATTAAGAAAAGGAGCCTTAATAAGTGACCAAATGAAAAACTATCAAGGAATGGGTAATACTATCAACCCAACTTCTCTAGATATAATCTTCCTCTACACTACTAAAATACCCTATATCTATGAATGAAATGTTTTTTCCATGATAACCAAACATATATTACTTAAAAAATTATTTATTATATAAAAATTATATTTTTTATAACATTTATATTATTTAAGTATTATATTTTTCAAACTATAAGTAATAAAAATAATAATCGGTTAAGTAACTTCAATGCCCTTAAATGGAATTTTTCAATACACCTTTGTTAATTTGGAACATTTTGGGTTATCCTTTGAATATTTAGAAGTATTTTACTCAATTAATAATAAAGTACATAAAACTACACAATTATATAAATTATTACTCTTTTTTACAACACCTTTTACCAGGATCAAAAAACTGAAAGTGTTATGAAAACATTTACAAAAAAACCACAGGCAACTAATGTAAGCAGAAAATATATTAAAAAAAAGATAATAAATAGAACATAGAAAATAAAATATATATTTATAAGTTTCATTATTATATATTAAGTGATTATAATTTAATTATTCCATAAGTTAAATGAATGTTTTGAGTTCTTTCAGGCATGAGGTAAGGCATCCTATATACAACCCTTTTTACATGTTTATTTAATAGTTATATTTCCTTTTATCACTTTTAAACTATATTAATATCATGAAATTATTTTATTTTTGTATATATATCCATTAAATATATATATATAGTAAAATATAATTTTATATTCTATGGTTATATAAGTTTTTATTTCCCTTCAAATTCGCACTTTTATCTAAAATCATTTTAGGGGAACTTTAATATTTCTCCCCTCATTTCATGTATCACCATCATTAAATGTTTTTAATTCAGGAATAGTTTATAAAAAATAACATTACATTATTCATAAACCACATGGTTAAATTATTATTCTATAAAAAACTATATACTATTTCTTTCATTAAAAGATCCTTTAGTTATCTCATAAAACACCACCCAAGTTCTTCTTTTTTATTCTATATTCTCCATATAATTCTTATAGATTTTATATACTTGAAATATAATTTTCAAGAACATTGTACCTTTTTTAATTATTAATGTTCAAAATTAATAGTCCCTTCATCTTGGTAATACTTATGATTTATCCTTTGTTCATGTGAAAAATCATAATTATGAAACCCGCTTCTTTCTCATGGGTTTTGTAATGCTTATTAATTATGTATGGTTTATTTTCCTTATATAGAAACCATTTTTATTTTTTTATGTTATGGGTGGGAAAAAATTAAATATCCCACTAATTCATTGTCTAAATATTTATATGTTATGAAATTTTATGTATGGGATTAGGGTGCTAAGCTAATCCACCATATGACTTTTCTAATATGTTTATGGGAATGATAAGTAAACTAAATCCACCATAGGAAATTGTCTAAATTATGATGACGGTCTTGAGAGTGGCCCTTGACTTTTATTTATGATTTCATGTCTTATGTTTTTTCCATAAATTCGTTGATTCCAATATCTTATTATTTCATTTCCTTATACTACAGTTTCATTATTATGATCATTATCTCTATAACATAATTTTGTGCCACTTTAATCTCAAGTTGTGATTTATTTCCAAGTTTATTCCCTTGCGATGATTTATACCTCATAAGTTTCATTATTAACTTTACACATGTTATCCAATATGGTTTTATAAGATCAATAAATGTTAGTATAAAAAAATTTGTTTTCAAAAAATGTTACTTTATGTTTAAGAATTTATTTTTTTCTGTTTAATTTTCAAAGGAATCGGCCCTCTATATCCTCATCTTTTATTTGTTGGAAAATTATATATAAAATAATAATTTTTTATATTCTTAGGGATTGGGTCACTATACATGGTACCAGGGAGTGGTTTAGTTAATTCTAAAGATTTGTATAAGAAACCATTAATTAAAACCTTAACAATAAGTCTACAATAATATCCTGAAATTTTGGTAAAGTATAAATATTTTGGTTTTCCTAGAAAATGAATCCATGTATGGATATTGAAAGGTGGATATATGATCCTAAATAGTTGTACCTAATGATAATAACTCCAAAGAGTATGTGTTATGTTTTAACTCAACTCTAACTTGGTGCATGACAAACAAGCCTTACGACACACCTGAGTATACATACCTAGGATATATATTTTGGATAATCATATAAACTTAAAAACCCATTATTACGTATTTGAAAAAAAATTTGTAGATCAAAATTATTTTAGAGGACATAATAGGAAAATTAACATGGATAACATATATTGAAACGTAGTGATTCAAAATTTTGGTTCTTCACATCATGTATGAGTTATGTCTTCTATGTTTAGGGTATAAAATTTATACATGTATTGATATAAATATTCCTATAACTCACTATATTTTATTTTAGAAAATGGTGTTAGGTATTAGGAATCATTTTAATGACATGTAAATGTGAAATTTTATAAATTCCCTAACTAAATGCCTAACAAGATTGGAGTATAAGATCAAAACCTCAGGGAAGTACTCACACAACTGAATCAAGTAATGAATAATAACTCAAATCACATTGTACTTCCATTAAGAGATAATGTTGTAGGTGAGTCCCTTATGTGACATATACTTATAACATTTATTGTATCTTTTCATCTCATAATTGATAAACTATGTACAATATAAACAGGGAATATATTCTTTGTCTTAATATACACTAAGTAGAGAATGTCATTCTATCTACCTATCACCTTGAGGAAGAATATGATCAGTGGTGGATACTCGTTAAGAATATGAATCCCATTATAGACATAAAATATTTATAGGGTTATTTATATAAGATTTTAATTGTCAATAAATATTTCCCTCTCATTCCCCATCATAAAAATTAAGAGGGAGTTTCATGTACTCTAGAGAATGGTGGATGAATCAATCAGATCTTATGAGGAAGCATTTACAAGATTGTATGATATGTATCCAGTTTTTTCATTAACACTAAAATTGAGACTGAATGCTTATTTAGTGGTAATAATATGAGTATATGGGGAGATTTGGAAATTTTATACTTCGACGGTTTTGAATAAATATTCCTATGTGTCGTAACAGTTGTGTGGAAATTTTGTTATTCTTGGGATATGAGATAAGAATCAGATAATGGAATTTATCATTGGGGTATCATTGGATAAAACATACCATATAAAGACAATCCAACACCCCATATGTCAAGATTATGGAAAAATATCCTAGAAACCATCTCATGGGGACAAAAAAATTCAAGTATAGAAAGGAGGGGCATACATCTAAAGCATATAGGAGTGAGATAATGAACCCCATTAATTTGATTCAAGAAACGAATGTCCATATCAATACTCATTTTATTTTATAATGTTTTAATTATGAGGAATTTTCACACTATAAAAAAATGTACTAAGACAAGGGTTCTCAATGATAGCCATGAATAACAATCCCCAAGGCTATGAGAGAAAGTGTGGACTTATGGTATCACTACTATATATGTGGATCAAGACTTCTAGGAGATTGAAATCACCTTATATATCAAAAATTACACTCTAATTAAATAAAACTATAAGAAGGATAGTGAATCTATATTGGAATTTTCTTCAGAAGCACATATATTGTTTTATTATGCGAAATCCTATATATTTAAAATGATTTAATCAAATTATAGGACCACTATACAGGATATTACCATTATAAGCATTTATATTGATGTATTTATTAAATAATTTCATGTTCATAATCTTGATTGAGAGGTTATGTTCTCAATTGAACTTATTCCTTGATCTATGTCGATTTATAAGACTCTATAAAGAATTCCCCTCACTAAAATAGATGAATTGAAGAAGTAATTACACGGAAATATAGACATGGGTTTCATAAAATCAGGTGTCTCCCCACAAGGTTCCCTGAACCTCTTTGTCAATAATAAGGATGGTTTTATGTGTCTATGTATTTACAATTTTGATCTCAATAAGATTACAATAAAAAAATGGTTATCCCCTCCCATATATTACTGAATTTCTCAACTAGTTACATGGAGTTCAATAATTCTCTAAATTGGACCATCAATTTGGGTGATGAGCGGTGATATTCTCTATTTCATATAAGGTACATTCACTATGAGTTCATAGTTCCTCCATTTGGAATAATGAAATCTCAAGTGGTCTTCCTGGGATTAATAAATATATTATTCTTAGATTACCATGATAAATCTGAATTATTATTTTATATTAAATTCTTATATACTATAAAATAAAGGAGGAACATGATGAGCATTTGAGTATTATGATAAAGATATTGAGGGAAGACATGTTAAATGAAATTTATTGTAAATTTTAATTCTATACGGATAAAGTATCATTCTTAGGGAATGTTATCACATGTAAGGGAATATTTGTGGACCTTTTCAAGACTAATAAGTTTAAGAGTTGTCCTAGAACATCATATATGATAAAGATCTTTAATTTCCTCAAATTATCTAGGGGTTATTTTTCACGACCCGCCTTCACCAAAAAGAGGGAAGGGTCAGCAGATTGCCTGGCCCTTCCTTCTTTAAGTTGAAGGAGAGATAATGACCCCTGAAACCTGCCTTCAATAGGTCCTGGAGTGGCGACCAGCACCAAGGGCATAAAATCACACACTAAATGGAAGGAATTACCCTTTTTTCTTTTAATAGAACCGGAAGATAAGATAGTCAATCCCACAACACCAAAACTGAAAGTAAAAGTAAAGCCAAGAACTATTCCCAATGCATGTTACAAAAGTAAAATCCACAATGTATAAGGAGATTACAAAGCAAAATACCAAAAGAAATAACAACAACAACTGCAATGATCTATCACAAGGTCTGAGATAGTATGGTCCAATACGATCCCCGAAGTCCTCCTGGAAACCTGGAAGTAGTTTTATATATATAGGGTGAGCATACAAGTACACTCAGTAGGGAAAAACCAAAGACTCTCATGAAAAAGTGGGGAGGCATACTAATGCCCTGTGAGAAAAGAGATAACCAAGAACCTATTAAGGAAACTAACCACCCAAGCCTCACCAAGGCACACTCCCCAAATAACGTAAGTCAAGTAATGTATAGTAATAGCACATCAATGTTTGGGTACCATTCACCACTTTCCCACTGGTTATTGAAGACATCCTATGCATCGAACCAATCCCGCCATTCTCATCGCAGTCCCACTGCCATACCCCGAACGTACACACCTGGGACAAAACCTCACCACAGTCCCACTGCCAAACCCCACCCGCACACACCTGGGCCACAATCTCACTGCAGTCCCAGTGCCAAACCCTTCCCGCACACACCTGGGCCACAACCTCACCGTCGTCCCACTGCCAAACCCCACCCGCAGACACCTGGGCCACAACCACCACGCGTAACCACACCCACAAACACCTGGGTCCGAACAACTACTGCCACGCACAAAGACACCTTGGCCTCATCCCAAAGACACTTGAGAAACAACCTGCCCACAAACACCTGGGCCAACCACCACAAACTCCCTGCTCGAAGATTCTTGGGATAATATTGGACTTCAGGTCATCACAGCCTACCCGAAGCGTCTTGGGCTATTCTGGAAAGGGAGCAGAAAAGTATCTAATAACCAGCCACTCAGAGGAGTGTTGGGAAAAACACCCTCCCCCTTGAAATGGGGTGTTCGGCACTAAGTTCTCAACTTGGGTGGGCGCGAATAAGAAACACAAAAACTACAAGTATACGTATAGGTAACAAGCACTCACTCAATCTAGGTTTTTCTTCAGCCAGCCTAAAGAACACTATCCTTACTACTCATTCATAAGGGAAGAGAACTACCCCCATTCCCAAGTCACAACTCACACCAAACCACATCCCCATTTTGTCCCATCCTTGTTTTAATGTTCAGTAATAATGTTTAAATACGTTTCTGCTCCTACTTGGGCAACTAGTAAGCATAATCACAAGCCAAAGAAAGAGTACACCCAACAGCAATTTAAAAATTCACACCTGGTTCTCTTGTAAAAGCACATCAAGTGAGACCCCTCCAAGTATTGGAACCAAAGTAGGTCAAAGTAAGATACAGTCCCACATTCCCAGAACTATGAATAAGAAGGTCTCACAAGAGAAGAGGATTCCAACCCAATTTGTGATACAAACAGAGGATCCCATCCTCACCCACATCACCCCAGCAATCTAATACCCTATCCAAGAAAACCATAAGGTCACCCATACTCGGCCCGTGGAGGAAACAACCAATCCAATACTACCAACACAAGGCAGACTCAATAGGTATTTTCAGATTTCAAAGATTTAACACACTCCATGATTTTGATTCCACTGGGCTTAGACTGGGGTTATCATAGAAAAAGAGTTCATCCTGGTGCTTCCAATTTATTTATCCAAATATACGTAATTAACCAATTTCTTTTACATAACAAAAGGTTTACAACCAAAATACAAGCCATTTAAACATCACAAGGGGTAAGGGTTTATTAGTGTACAATGAAAGACCAACAATGGCCATGATTTTCAGTAGGTGTAATACCGCACAATTCAGAAATCATTAATCATGAAAGAGGAAAAACACATAACAGCATCATCGATCACACCCCTCCCCTTCATTATTTAGAGTCCCTTTATTATCTTCATTAAAGTTTGGTTCATCCAATTCTATAAAAGCAATAGCGTACCCACCCCAAAAGATACACAGAAAGGAGAGACAAAGGTGAACCCCCTAATTGATTGATCAAGGATCGACGTTAAGTCCCTGCGTGATTATCATGAGCTCCAAGGAACAAGATCAAGGAAAACTTCGTCGGGTTACAACTCGTTGGGAGGAAGGGTACACCGACCACGGGGTGATTGAGAAAAAGAAACTTAGGGAGAAGCCTTTAGGTTATAAAGGCTCATAAGGGATGAGATATAGCACACCTGGGATGGTTAAGATACGGAGAGAAACAGTGTAAGGAGAGGGATCGTGGGTTGACCACGCGGCTGGGACACCCCACACGTCATTAAAGGGTCTCCACCTTTTGGGGTAGTTTAAACCAACCCACACTAGGGTACCTCACCAATAATTTAATTATACGACATTAATGGGAATTAATGGGTTTTAAAATAGGCTTAAAGGGGTGAAAACATGGTTTAAAAACCAATTTGCACAAAAAGGAGGCGCTACTAGAAAACCCATGGGGGTAGGCGAGAGCTACCTGTTGGCTGAGATCTACCGGTTGGCGACAACTACCAGTTGGCGACAGCTACCGGTAGTCGAGAGCTACTGGAATCCGAGAGCCACCGGTAGCGGAGAGCTACAGGTAGCCGAGATCCACCGGCAGCTGAGGGCTACCAGTACCGCAAGGTCACCGATAGGCTAGGTCTACCGGTAGGCCGAGGCTACCACTATGAGTCATCGAGAAGCTAGGATGGCCTTACAGACCACCCAAAACACCTCAACATCAGATTTTTACTAAGTATTGGACCCCAAAAACCCAGGCCATTACATCAGATACTTCTCAAACTATTCTCGTCCCTGAGAATATAAGAATAACCAAGAAAGATACTTCTCAGGGGCAAACCCCAGAGTTCTTCGAAAGTTAGAACAGAACCCTCCCCCTACATCCAAGAATAATCCCCCAAGAGTTATCAACCATAAAATTCACAACAAGAACAAGGATCACACTATCCAACAGATGATTTAGGGCGTTCTCTCCTACATGTCAGGATATTATCTACTTTGGGCGGCACTGACTCGCCCGCATGGGTTTAATCGCATCCACATCAATACGTCCTGATTATAAGTAAGGTTTTCCCATCATCACACATCTTCACACACACACACACAAAGAGAATAGGGAATAGATCATTTAATAGCCAAGAAAAATAATCATTCCATATATTAAAGCACAAGGTACAATATATCAAGGATCAGAACAAAAACAACAAGTCAAAATAGCTCTGGGTACTGAATGCATAACTGGGCCTCCTGCTCCCATGTGTTCTCTTCCAGGCCACCATGCCTCCACAACACACTAACCAAGGGGATGGTTCATCCACGAAGCACTTTCTCCATACGATCCTCGATATTGATTGTTTGTTCTATGAAGGTCTCATCGTCTTCAACATTTAACTCTCCCCAATCGATGATGTGAGAGTCGTCGTGTAGATGTCGACGAAGTTGGGACACATGGAATACATCGTGTATCCTTAGTAGTGGCGGTGGTAGCGCTAGCTGATAAGCCACTTCACTGACCCACCGAAACACTTCGAAGGATCCGATGAACCTAGGATAAAGCTTACTTCCCATGTCGAACCTCCGTTGTCCACGCCGAGGGGAGACCTTCAAGAAAACATGGTCCCCGACCTCGAACTCCATGGGTCTCCTTATATTATCGGCATATGACTTCTTCCAGTCCTGAGCCACCATCATCCTTTCTCGTATAAGCTAAACCTTCTCTGTCGTGCTCTGCACCACCTCTGGGCCAAGAACACCTGCTTCTCCAACCTCAGTCCAACACACGGGTGAGCGAAACGATCTTCCATATAGGGCTTCGAATAGAGCCATGCCAATGGTAGAGTGATGGATATTATTGAAGGTGAACTCTACGAGAGTCAAGTGTCGCACTGATGATCCTCCAAAGTCTAGAATACATGCCCACAACATGTACTCCAAGGTATGGATGGTGCGCTCTGTCTGCTCATCTGTCTAGGGGTGGAAAGCAGTACTAAGACGTAGCTGGGTGCCAAAAGCATGCTGCAATCCCCTCCAGACACATGAGGTAAAACATGCATCCCTGTCTGAGAATATGGAACTCAAAACTTCATTAAACCGCACTACCTCATACACATACATCCGTGCTAGATCGTCCACTACACTCGACTCCTTAATCGCCAGAAAGTGAGCTGACTACGTCAAGCAGTCAACCACTACCCAGATGGCGTCGCAGCCCCCTTGCACCTTGGGTAATCTTGTGACGAAATCCATCAAGATGTCATCCCACTTCCACTCGGTGAAATCTAAAGCTTGCAACAACCTTCCTGGAACACGATGTTCAGCCTTTACCTTCTGACACACTAAGCAGTTGGCCACAAACTCTTCCACTACTCGTTTTACTCCGGGCCACCAAAGTTGTCTCCTCAGACCCTGGTACATCTTGGAAACTCTTGGTTGTACCGCTTGGGGTGAGTTGTGGAACTCACTAAGAACCTGGTTGCGCATCGCCTCGGGAACAAACAACTTTCCTCGGAAAAGCATCTGGTTCTGACCATCCTCCATCCACCCTTACAGAGCATTGCCCTGGTCAACACGGTCACGCATCACTTCGCACTCTGGGTCTCCCCATTGAGACTCCTCCACTTGACACAAAAGAGAAGACTGAACTGTCATCTGATACAGGCAACCTCCACCGCTATCCATCCTCGCATCCAGATGCAAGGAAAACAACTCCTCCATCGCCTTCCAAGCGTCTGCCAACTCTTGGACCGCATCTTTCTACGACCTCCTACTCAAATCATCGGCCACTACATTCCATTTTCCTGAAGTGTAGAAAATCTCAAAGTCATAATCCTAGAGGAACTCCATCCACCTTCGCTGACGTAAGTTTAGGTCCTGCTGGGACAAGACATACCTCAATATTTTGTGATCCGTGAAGACCACAAAGCATTCTCCGATGAGGTAATACTGCCATAACTTCAGTGCGAAAACGACCGCTGCAAGTTCCAGCTCGTGGGTGGAATAATTACGCTCATGAGGACGTTGCTGCCTAGACCCATAAGAGATCACCCCTTGTTTCTAAATCAACACACATCTTAGGCCTTTCCCTGAAGCATCACAGAACACCTCATACGCCGCCCCTTCTTCTGGTAGTCTCAGCACTGGGGCACTAACCAATTTTTCCTTAATATAGCTGAAGGATTCCACGCACTGCTCACTCCACACGAAAACTTCCTCCTTCTTGGTCAAGGCTGTCAAAGGGGCTGAAACTCATGAGAATTCGGGTACGAACCTCCGATAGTAACCTACCAGCCTAAGGAAACTGCGAACCTCTGCCACATTCTTGGGTGCTTCCCAAGAAACAACCGCCTCAACCTTTGATGGGTCCACCACTACCCCCAGTTCGGACACTCAGTGCCCAAGTAAGTGTACTTATCGCATCCATAACATGCATTTTGACAACTTCCCATAGAGTTTGTGCTGTCGGAGGACCTCTAAAACTGTCCTCAGATGCTCCACGTGGTCCTTCTCTGATCTTGAATAGATCAGGATGTCTTCGATGAACACAACATCGAACCGATCCAGGTACTCCCAGAAGATGGAGTTCATATGCCCCATGAACATAGTCGGGGCATTCGTAACACTGAAAGGCGTGACTACAATCTTGAAGTGCACATATCTGAATATGAAGGTCATCTTAAAGATTTTTCCCTCCTTCATCCTCAATTGGTGATATCCAGACCGTAGGTCGATCTTGAAGAACCATCCTGCCCCTTTCAGCTGGTCCAAGAGATCTTCTATCATCGGAAGAGGGTAGCGGTTCTTGATCATTACCTGATTCAGCCTCCTGTAGTCTATGCACAACCTGATACCACCATCTTCCTTCGTTGCGAACAAGAATAGAGCACCCCACGATGATGCACTCGGTCGAGAAAAACCCTTCTTCATCAGATCATAGATCTGAATCCGCAACTCCCATAACTCCGAGGTAGGGAGCCATCGAAATCGGACGAGCACTAGGCTGCAAGTCTATCCCAAACTCGATATCACGTCTAGGGGGTAGATTTGTCACCTCCTCAGGGAAGACATCCATAAACTCACTGAAGATCCCTAGTACTTCCACCATCTCAGTATCCACTGACTCTACTAATAGCTCGGCTAACAAGGAGTGGATGGGTTCCTCTCACCTGCTGCCCTTCTGTCCACTCCGCTCACCGGTGAGAGTAACACGTCAGCCACCCAAGTCTGAGAACACAACCCTTCCTCGAAAGCAGTAGATGACGACACACACAGAGAACAACCATTTGATGCCTAGTATGACACCGTATGGCTGTATCTATAGTAGTAGTAGATGCCTAACCGACTTAAGTGGCCCTATCATCAGTCTGTATTTTCTACAATCATATAACAAGTCGGTCTGACCTCCGACTGGTGTGCTCAGTACTAGGGGCAATGGATGTCTCTCGGAATCTAGACCCATAGCACGGGCCAGACTGGGTGCAACAAAGGAGTCTGAAGATCCGGTATCGAACAAGACGTAAGCAAGGGTACTGAACAAACTGATCGTACCTCGAAAAACCTCCAGTCCCACTGGAACTGCTGCCTCTGTAGCGTGAAACTGTCCACACACAGATCCTCTGCCCCTCGGCTGTCTGCCAACTCCCCGAACATGCCCTGGTTGGGGTCCCTGAGGAGCTCCCTGAGGTCGAACTCCCCCTGCAACGTCTGCCCTCGGAAGAGTAGGAGCTCGTTTCCCCTGCTGCTGCTGCTGGAAGGGCCTAGCTGGAAGCTGCTGCTGAGGCGGGTGTTGGGCATGTACGCCACTGCCGTACTGAACTCCGTCCATGAACTAATTCTGGAGGTGTGCATGGCTCCCACAGATGAAGCACCTTGGTCCAGGGCCTGAAGGGAAAGGGCGAGGACCGAGGGACCAAAACTGGAACTGTTGCGGCCTGCTCCCTGCTTGTCGGAACCTAGAGGGTCTCGATGCTAGAGGTCTAATGCTGACGACCTTTACCTTTAACGGGCCTAGCTGAATCCCCTCTCGTGACACACCGCTCAACGTGTTCATCCTCTCCACCACCTCTACCTTCTTCTGGACCTCCATGTATGTCGACAAGGTGAAGGGGGTAACGACATACTGGAGGGAGAGTCGAAGCGCCTCCTCTAAACGTCTCTCCCGAGACTCCTCATCTGGAAAGTGGTCCAGAGAAAAGTGGAGGAGGTCCTTGAACTTGATCCCTAACTCCCTTACTGACATACTCTCATACTATAGGGAGAGTATCTCCTACCTCTTCTCTTCCTTCATCGTAGAAGAGAGGAATTCCGCCCGGAACTCCTTCTCAAAATTAGCCCATGCCACCTCATCCTCTCTCCTATCCCCCAGGTAGAGCGTCCACCACTGACGCGCTGCTCCCCACATCTGGGTGACGGATAGAGGAACCCAGTACTTGGTCGGAGCCTGGATCAAGCCGAAGGCTATCACCAGCTCCTCTAGACAGCCCTCTGTCTTCAAGTCAGAGGTGTTTACCTCATACTTCTTGAGGGTCTGTTGCTAGAAGGCTCAAAGCGTCTTCTGCCACTGGTCGTCCTCCTCCTCTCGATCTACCCTCTGCTGATCAACCTCCTGGGCCTCAATCTCCCGTATAACTCATGGTCGTCTCCAGGGTGCCATAGCAGCAAGGTAAACAATGTATGCCTAAGCCCAAGTAGTGCAGAATATTGTTCTTAAAACTCCTTAAACTTCTTATTTATTTCAAATTCCCAAAACACCCAAGAAACGAGAGAACACAAGTCATTTATGATGCATGTACCTTTCCAAGGGTCTCTACCCTGCAATCAGCGTGGCCTCACTTGGTCGTTCGGTAGGTCCAGAGTCCTTGCATCGGATCATGGGGGGCCCTAAAATCCTGTGTCCTAGCTGGTCTTCCCTGACCTAATTCACACACCGAGGTCACCCAAAACAATTTCCATACCATCCCATACAATCCTCACTATGCCTAACTCTAGACTCCATCCTATATCTCAACCTCACCTTTGATACCATTCTGTCACGACCTGCCTTCACCAAAATGAGGGAAGGTTCAGCAGATTTCCATGCCCTTCCTTCTTTAAGGTGAAGGAGAGATAATGACCCCCACAACCCGCCTTCAATAGAACCTTGAGTGGCGACCGGTACCAAGGGCATGGAATCACACACTAAATGGAAGGAATTACCCCTTTTTTTCTTTTAATAGGATTAGAAGATAATATAGAGAATCCCACAACACAAAAACTGAAAGTAAAAGTAAAGCCAAGAACCATTACCAATGCATGTTACAAAAGTAAAATCCACAATGTATAAGGAGACTACAAAGAAAAATACGAAAAGAAAGAACAACAGCAACTGCAATGATATGTAACAAGGTCTGAGCTAGTACGGTCCAGCACGATCCCCGATGTCCTCCTAGAAACTTGAAGGTAGTTTTATATACATAGGGTGAGCATACAAGTATACTCAGTAGGGAAAAACCAAAGACTCTCATGCACAAGTGGGGAGGCATGCTAATGCCCTTTGAGAAAAGAGATAACCAAGAACCTTGCAAGGAAACTAACCAACCAAGACTCACTAAGGCACACTCCCCAAATAACGTAAGTCAAGTAATGTATAGTAATAGCACATCAATGTTTGGGTACCCCGCGCCACTTTCCTAGAGGTTATTGAAGACATCCTACACATCGAACCAATCCCGCCATTCTCATCGCAGTCCCACTGCCATACCCTTCCTGCACACACCTGGGCTACAACCACACCGCAGTCCCACTGCCAAACCCCGCCCGCACACACCTGGTCCACAACCTCACCGCAGTCTCACTGCCAAACCCCACCCGCACACACCTGGGCCACAACCACCACGCGTAACCACACCCGCAGACACCTAGGTCGGAACAACTACTGCCATGCCCGAAGACACCTAGGCCTCATCCCGAAGACATTTGGGAAACAAACTGCCTGCAAACACCTGGGCCAACCACCACAACCACCCTGCCCGAAGATTCTTGGGCTAATAATGTACTTTAGTCCATCACAGCCTACCCGAAGAGTCTTGGGCTATTCGGGAAAGGGAGAAGAAAAAGAGATAATAACCAACCACTCATAGGAGTGTTAGAAAAAACACCACCCCCCATGAAATGGGGATGTTCAGCACAAAGTGATCAACTTGGGTGGGGCGCGAATAAGAAACACAAAAACTACAAGTATATGTATAGGTAACAAGAACTCACCCAATCTAGGTTTTTCTTCAGCCAGCCTAAAGAACACTATCCTTACTACACATTCATAATAGAAGATAACAACACCCATGCCCAAGTCACAACTCACACCAAACCAAATCCCCATTTGTCCCATCCTTGTTTTCATGTTCAGTAATAATTTTTAAATAAGTTTCTGCACCTACTTGGGAAAATAGTAAGCATAAGCACAATCCAAGGAAAGAGTACACCCAACAATAATTTAAACATTCACACCTGGTACTCTTTTAAAAGCACATTAAGTGAGACCCCTATAAGTATTGGAACCAAGGCAGGTCAAAGTAAGATACAGTCCCAGGTTCCCAAAACTATGAATAAGAAGGTATCATGATAGAAGAGGATCCCATCCCAATTCGTGATACAAACAGAGGATCCCATCTTCACCCACATCACCCCAACAATATAATCCCCTATCCCAGAAAACCATAAGGTCACCCGTACTCGGCTCGTAGAGGAAACAACCAATCCAATGCTACCAACACAAGGAAGACTCAACAGGTATTTTAAGATTTAAAAGATTTAACACACTCCCTAATTTCAATTCCACTGGGCTTAAACTGGGGTGATCATAGAAAAGGAGTTGATCCTAGTGCTTCCAATTTATTTAGCCGAATATACGTAATTAACCAATTTACTTTACACAGCAAAAGGTTCGCAACCAAAATAAAATTCATTTAAACATCACAAGGGGTAGGGGTTTATTAGTGCATAAAGAAAGACCACCAACGACCATGATTTTCAGTAGGTGTAAGCCCGCACAATTTAGAAATCATTAATCATGAAAGATGAGAAAAACATAACATCATCATCGATCACACCCCTCCCCTTAATTCTTTAGAGTCTGTTTATTATCTTCATTAAAGTTTGGTTCATCCAATTCTACAGAAGCAGTAGCGTACCCACCCCGCAAGATACACAGAAAGGAGAGAAGAAGGTAAAACCTATACTTGACTGATCAGGGATCGATGTTAAGTCCCCGCGTGATTAGTAGGAGCTCCACGGAACACGATCAAGGAAACATTCTTCGGGTTACAACTTGTCGGGAGGAAGGGTACTCCGACCGCAGGGTGATCGAGAAAAAGAAATGTAGGGAGAAGCCTTTAGGTTATAAAGGCTGATAAGGGCTAAGATATAGCACGCCCAGGACAGTTAAGATATGGAGAGAACCCGCGTAAGGAGCGGGATCGTGGGTTGACCACGTGGCTGGGACACCCCACAGGTCATTAAAGGGTCACCGCCATTCGGGGTGATTTAAACCGATGCACACCAGGGTACCTCCACAACCATTTAATTAAACGATATTAATGGGAATTAATGAGTTTTAAAACAAGCTTAAAGGTGTCAAAACATTGTTTAAAAACGAATTTTCGCAAAAAGGAGGCGCTACTAGAAAACCCGTGGGGGTAGGCGAGAGCTACCGGTTGGCCGAGAGCTACCGGTTGGCAACAGCTACCAGTAGCTGAGAGCTACAAGTTGGCGACAGCTACCGGTAGCCGAGAGATACCGGTATTCGAGAGCCACCAGTAACCAAGAGCTACCGGTAGCCGAGAGAAACCGGTAGCCGAGGGTGACCGGTACCCCAAGGTGGGTAGGATAGGACTATCGGTAGGCCGAGGCTACCACTAGGAGTCACCGAGAAGCTGGGATGGCCTTCCAGACCACCCAGATCACATCAACTTCAGATTTTTACTAAGTAATGGACCCCAAAAACCCAGGCCATTACATTATTGGTGATTTGTGATAAATTTATAAAGATTGTACCAACTTCTAATAAAGCTTACTTGGAAGGGAGTGATGCATGTATTAACATATAACTGTGATTATATCGTCAACGGGATAAATAAGAGGGTAACCAAAATAGATTTACTCATTATACCAATAAGAGGGGAATAATTTTTTATCTACAATGATCCATAAAAAAGGTGTGGTTTCTGTACTCAGGTTGAATGATAAAGTGATAGCCTATGCCTCAATACAATTTATGTTTCATGAGAAAAATTATCTGATGCATGATCTAGTGTTGGTATTAGTAATCATTGCATAGAAAATATAGAGTAATTATCCTTATTGAGTGAATTGTCATATATATATATATGAACCAAAAGAGTCAAAAATATATATTCATATATTAGGATATCAATATGCAACAACAAATATAGTTATAAATAATTAATGATTCTTGATGTTTAATACACTATTATCCAATGAAGGAAAATAACGAGATTGATGATCCCAGTTTAAAAGATCCAAAAATATTATCTTTGATAAGGATTAAAAATGATCTGATCTTCATAGAAATATAATGTATAGACATGGTAGCTACAAATAAAGTAACATCATCATACCTTTCTTAAAGGATTTATCATCAATTATAGCTTGATAAGATTAAGAAAGCTCTAATTGATGATGTAGTGATATAGAAGGATGTGGATGCTATGAGGAATGAAAAAATAACTGAGTTTAATGTTGATGATTCTAGAGATGTAAGATATGGGAAATAACTTTTCAATTCATTAGATATAGAGATAAAGAAGGTTCTAGTATATGATGCCCATTTCTTGAAATTCACCATCCACCCAAGAAATAAAAATATATATAGATATAATTTAGAACACTATTTTTTTGGGAAAACATGAAAAAGGAAAAAATAATATTTATTCTATTTTCCTTTTCATATACATTATATGATGAATAATTTGTTTTTTATTGGAATAGTATGGCATCTAAAGGTTAGCAAGATGACGCAATGGAAGTGAGGGGAAAGATGAATTTAAGTGGTGTGTTGAAAGAAAATTTGATTATTTTTATTTATGTGATAAATAAAGTTCATGTGTTTAAAACCATAGAAAATTCTCATTTTGATTTTGATTTGACTAGTACCATTTTGGATATTTTGATTCCCCGTATTGGTGTATAAAACAATTTTCCTGACATAGTTACTAATATGTGGATTAATTGATAATATTTTTTGATAGAAAATAAAAACAAAGCTTCAAAAAAATGATGTTTGATTATATTCATGATATGGTTCCCTTCTCCCATTTTTATTTAATTATATTTCACAAATTTACGTATTTGATCAAATGTGATGGAAAAGAAATTTTGTTCTTTTTTATTCTTAATTTTTTATCAACATGTAATATGATATATATTAATTTTGGTGGTTCTTATAACACTTTCCTACATTTTTTCCCAAGTGAGTGTTAATGATCACATCAATGGTGAATTATAAAACATATTTGCTTTAGTTTGATAAAATATTTTGTAACTTGAATAATGTTTGACACCATTATAATGATATTAACATACTCGTTGTTCCTTAGGCAAGGTAACTTTATAAATTATCATATTAGTGATCATTCTATAAAACACATATAGTTTAATATTTCATTCAATGAATAATTTTGTGAACTGATTTGTATGTGTGACACTTGAAGACATCATGTGCCTATTGGGAAATTTTAGTTTCTAAAATTAGTGTTGTATGTTTTTAGAAACATAGGGTAACATCTTTCAATATTATACAGAATAAAATTAATTGTATAATAATGTCATTTAATATTTATAATTTCAATTTTATGAAACAACTTCAAGAATAATAAGAAATCTTATGCAAAAGTGATCAATTAATGTTTGGGTTGAACTTTCGGTTAGTGTTTGTGTGTTTGACTAAATTAGTTATTATATTTTATAAATATATAAAATAGGGGTCATGATATTTTCATGATCCTATATAACATGTAACATAGTCAATTTTGATGATAAGTGAACCCCAAACCAATTTTTATGTGGTTCTTCTAAAACAAAAGTTTTGCATGATTTATGAAATTTTTGGAACGTGGTTGGAATTATAGTTATTGTTGTTAATATTATATTTACATTATTGGGGTTTGGAATCATCTTATGAGCTCTATGTGTAAATTGACATGGAAATATGAATATCTGGTAAGCAAAATGCCCCCCATTTTTTCAAATAAATTTTCCAATAATTTAGATGAAATATTTTATAGTGGTATATGTTGTAAAAAATGAATTATTTTATTAATTGTGTTAGAAATAAAACAAAAACATGATATGTTTAATACCTAAGTAATATAAAAATATTCATTACACACAATTAATAAATATATTAAATTTGTCTTTTTGTATTTTAATAAGGATTAATATGTGAGATATGTTTTATTAAATGGGTTAGATTATGGAACATTTAAATAATCAGGACATTTATTCTCAGATTTAGGTTGAATAGGTCAACCCAAAGAGAAAAATATTCATTAATCATGTTATAAAATACAAACCAAGACCAAAAAAATGAGTTACTCACCTTTCCACATGATGCATTGACCAGACATTATAGAAGATAATATTTTTTATCAATATCATTTTATCATTCCAAATTATCCCTCATGGATGATATTTAGGTTTTACTACCATATATAAATCTCAAAAACATATTATTTGTAATAATGGGTCAACCTAAAGGGAAATTTTATCTAAATTGGAATAAACATATCTCATACCCTTATTTAACAAATCTCATGGCCATTGTCAGTTTCCTTATCAAGTGTAAACAAAGATCAGGAATACGAATGTAATACCAGAAAGTGTAGGAAGGCCTCCTAGAGAAGGTGGTTCAAAAATAACTATTCACATGGAAGAACAATAACCTAAAAAACAGTGGTTAACATCCACAAAAAGAGAAATAATCTCTTCATTTCATAAGATTTAAATCCCTCCCCATATATCATAGGAAGTGCATGGTATGTGGATGATATCCTAGACATGGATTTCATTGGGGTTCTAAGGGAGTATTGTTATGGGAGGATGTAGAAGATGAAGGTGGCCACAATAGAGTAGGTGTGTCATGTGATTAATGGTATGGGGATCTGGAATTTTTCTATCACTATAGAACAAAAATCATAGATATTCATGCCCTTGTTTTTGTAAAATTAGGTGATATAGGAGATTAGTAGTGGGAGTTGGGAGTTTGAGTCTATCTTTATTGGAGTATTTTGTTAAAAATGCACCAATATGGTTGTTTTGGGAATGGGGTGATGGTTGGTGCAATGTATTTTCTTCCATGAGGGTTCTATCCTCACATTTGGCTCTGTATGCAAAATGACTCCATCAACCCTCACTATTGTGTTTATTTCAACAATTTCTTCAAGTTTGGATTGATTCTGGTTTTTCTAAATGTAATTATTTCATTCATTTTTTAATTAATTCTAGGATAAATGACACTAACTTGATTATCACTCTAGGATAAAATGTGAGATTTTTTTCAACCTCATGCAGTCTTCTCTTGTCTGTAAGTGGATGGTCCTCTTTTTTGGGGAATAAAGGTTCGTTTTCCACTAAGATCATAGAGATTCCATTATCTTATTAATCTCATTAACTATTTGGAGTTTTATAAGTGTAGGATTTCACTCCAAAATTTAGTATATCATAAGTTTGATATCCACCCCTAATTTTCCAATTTACATTTTTGAACCCAAACACAAGATTGATCAGTTAATGGAGTTTTCTTATAAACTAAAGCTTCTTTATGTCATGAATTCAACACCTAATGAATAAAATATCTTCATTATTTGGAAACAGAGTATCAAAGTGGGATCCATTGATTCTTCTCCAAAATATATTACATCCAAGGTTCACTCTAAAAACACCAGACTCTATTTGAATTTTTTATATTCCATATGTTATATGGATAGTAGGAATGATCTTTGGAAATATCTATTAGAGTTTAAACAAATAGTGTTGCCTTGGTTTTTTGATGATGTATTCCACCATTTGTAATCCCTCAGAGAAAATTTGAAATTATTTATCAAATAAATCTATAGAGGTATTTAATGATTTTATATCCAAGACCATCTTCTTA
This sequence comes from Viscum album, assembly GCA_963277665.1. Classification (NCBI taxonomy): domain Eukaryota; kingdom Viridiplantae; phylum Streptophyta; class Magnoliopsida; order Santalales; family Viscaceae; genus Viscum; species Viscum album. The sequence continues at coordinate 1,232,727,837 of OY728148.1, read as the reverse complement.
ACATGGGTTTCAACGATTACATTTTTACATGGTGCAATAAATAAAAAAATAGAACACAGAAATGGTTTGGGTTAGACGATATTTTTTCAATATTTGAGTAATTTGTTAATTAAAAATCAATATTATTTCCCATTTCCCTCAATATTTATCTTACCATTCCCCACTTATGTTTTTGATTTACAGATTCCTCTCTTATCTTCTTTTGGATTTGGTTCTCTTACCAATCAGCTCTATAAGAACACCTCATCTAGAATCTTTCCCTATCATGAAAATATCTATTATTTATTCCACCATGGTTCATCCTTCATTCAATGATAAATATGTTTAAGGAACTTCCCATGAATTGGATTATGATGAAGGAATATCTGGCTTCATGTATTTACACACATAATCATGAGATCTAGGATATGGTCCTATTCTATGAAGATCTATATATATTCATGAGGGATATAGGAAATAAACATATTTTCATTATTGTATTAAATAAATCCAATACTATATAAATCTAAATCACTAAAGGTAATATGATTCCCACTCTAATAACATTGTTAAATTGGAAACTTCATCAACTCATCATCCTCACTTGAAATACTAAGGTTCCATTTCTCTATGGTGATCCTAACTCCTTAGCCTAGAGTGATAATTGAAATTTTATTTCTCTTATCATTTTATCACAATATATATTTATAATTAGTTCTAGACTTTTGGAAGATGATATTTCCAATGTGGTCCAAATACTTACATTAGATAGTCTTCCAGGTCTAGATGATTTCCTCAACTTTTTTTATCACATATCCTAGAAAATCATCAAGGATGATGTCTGTAAGGTGTCCCTCAACATTTTTAGTAGTGGAACTCTTCCTCACTCTTTTTCGACCACTAATTTAGTTTCTATCTCAAAAATTATGAACCCCTATAGCTTTCAATTTTTTTTTGTAAATTTTCATTTATAATTTCTCTAACATGATTGTGGATATAATATACAATGACTGGCCCTCTATTATTCTCCCTTGAATTATCTCAAATGAGTAACATGGATTCATTTATGAAAGGAGTGTTTAATGAGATTTTTCCCTTGTAAAATAATTGGTAAGATAAACATATTTATCTCATCATTCACTTACCCCAGTAAGATTTAATTTCTTAATTTGGTGTCAGGCTTTCTTAAAAAATATTTCACTCTCATTTAATTGGGAGAGTTTCTTACTAAGGGTCATGTTTTTATCAGATATCTAAAGTAAAATACTATTAATCATATTAAGAATCGGAATAATTAATTACTCTATTTTGGAAGGAATGTCTCATTAATGAAGAGTGTTATTTATTATATATCTTTTTTGGGTACCTGAAGCTATACTCTTCCCTATTGAAAGGTTTTTTCAGGATTTTATTTGGAACTCATTCTTGAAAAGATGCCTCCGATAGGTCTGCTGGAAATTTCTTTCCATGGACAATGATGAAGGAGACCTCAAGCTTTTCTTCATTTTATAATATTTTCAAGGATGTTTTGTGGAAGATTTCAGGGTATATCATATAAGGAAGTACCATATGGGAATATTTTATACATGGAAAATACAAACACCCACTTAATCTGATTCACTCTATTCTTGGCACCCATTTTTATAAAATCAAGAAGTTTCTTTTACTAAAAAATCCCTCAATACTGAATCACTTAAGGCAGATTATTGGTGAGGGAATGAAAAAATTCTAGAAAGAAAACTATGAATTAACCCATTTGTTTTTTTCCTAATGTTCAACTCCTTAGATGAATCTTTATTTAAAAAGTCCCATCTAAGATCTTCTCAATGCGGTGATGGAAAAATTTTATAATATTATATATAATAATATATCTCATTATGATGAAATGGAATTCATATAATTCACTTCAATCTTAATTGTACATTTATATTCTTCTTTCAAAAAATGTACATATTCTACCAAGATGGTGTTTTTGTGGGGAGAGTCCATGCGGAATAAAATTATACCAAATATAATGAAATTATTCCAATATAGAATATTAAAAAGAAGAATACCTTTTGATTCATCCAACAAGATAAATATAATCTCTCCTATCTCTAAATGAATTTTTTTTCAAATCCCTTTCATCATAACTTTTTCCCATCAATTTTTGAATAAAATATATACTTTACTTTTTTGGATTAATGTTTTCTTTCTAGTAGATGTAAGGCCCAATATATTTTCATTATAGAACCTCATTTAATCAATATTTTTTAGTATTCAAGTTGATTCAGTCTTATAACATTCTCCTCATCCTCTTAGATTCCATATTTAGTAAATTGTGGCTCTACTGAAATGAGATCATGTTTGGGTCTTTCGTTGTATTCTTTTATGTTTTGATATACCATGTTTCAAGGATCTACATTAGAGTTTAAATTTTCTTAAAAGGTGATGATAATAGATTCTTTTTTTGTGAATCTCTCTATCTTTATCTACCTACTTGATCCATGAAATGTGGTTTTTGGATTAGGTGGTTTCCATACCCCACAGTTTGAAACTAAATACCATAGGTTCATGTATCAAATAATTAATGGTGGGTGGTTATGTGTTTTTTGACTAGACATAGTATTTTCATTTCCTTCACTTCCACTTTAATCTTGGGATTTCTAATAGATAAAAAACAAGAACTTCAATCATGGGTATTCTACTTTTCTCAAATTTCATGGATTTTGACACTTCAACATTTATAAAATGATTCAACAGATCTGGTTTTTCACCATTTATGATCATTTGTGTTACTAGGAAATGTTGAAACCCCTATATTAAAGGTCAATGTGTCACAGAATTATATTAAAGGTCAATGTGTCATATGTTTGGTAATACACCTTCCTGAATTCTATAAAATGGGAATCATAAGTTTTACTGAAAATAATAAGTTTCTAAACCAGTATTGAATGTTATTTGGTAGTTCATACGTGGAAGTAATGAACTACGCTTGTGTCCTGAATTAATGTAAATAATTATGTGATTTATGATTAAATGAATTTATAAATTGGAATTAAGAGAAATAAATCAGTATGTGATTTATGATCTAAATAAATTTAGAACATATATCCATGAGAGATCAGATAAAGTCTTCAAACTAATCACATAACAAGATATAATTATGGAATGAATGCATAAAATTAATTATACCCTAATTAATCCCCACATAGATTATTATCATTTTATGCCTAACAAGAATTAATATAATAATATTTTTAGTGAACCAATAAGTTATAATTTAAAATAGAAAATGAATAAAGAAAATAAATTATCCACACTTGCACCAGAACTCATTAATTGATGTTATTCAATTCTCAGGTGATATCTTGGGAAATCTATGTTTTTTATGGTGTACCTTCATTCCTATGAAGAACATGTTATTAATTCAAGTGTGGGGATAGATCAAAAGGACTCAATAAAACGCACTTATAAATTAGTTATCTAGTCATATGTTTTATTAATATGTTATAAACATCTTTTGATATTAATAAAATTTCAAGTGATAAAAAGAGAACCATTTTCTCAACTCATAAGTCCCTCTAACAATTTAATGAACCTTGAACATTTTATCTTCATTTGGAGAATTAAAGTTTTTAATATTCACTATTATAATTAAACAATTTGTTGATTTTCACATAGGGCCCACTTAGTCCTAAACTCATAGTTATATGAATATGTGGATCTTGGGGATACATTTTGTGTGTGGCTATCTATGCCCTTATCTTGATAACATCGGGTCCCACTTTCCAACCAATAGTGAAGTCTAGAAACCTATCATGATCCCTACAGAGGTAATTATTTCCATGGCTGTGAAAAAATCTTACAAGCATTCTTTTTTTAAAATAATGTTTTCACCTCATGATATCTCATTAAGTAGAGTTTATCTTGTGATATCTCATAAAGTAGAACCCAAACTCTCATTAATAATCCATTATTGGATTATCTTTTCATTTAACATTATAGATAGTCTTATCTTCAATCACTATATCCATGCATATAATAAAGACACTACCATCCCGATCAACTAGGTCTGAGAGATCTCTTCCTTTCGAAAGTCACAAATACTTTCATGATTATTTGACTAAATTCATACCACCAATGACACACTCATTTCAACCTTCTATTCCACAACTTTAATTCCATTGAATTTATTTAATTATTATATTCACATGTTTTTTTAGTGAATATACATAATATTTTTTCAAAATAATATTTAATATTTAATATTCAAGGTTAGTTTAATATCCATGGAGAGGTGACTCGATTTATTGACATGAAATTTATCATGTAAATAAGTTTTTATTATTACATGTGATACATTACTTATGATCATTACGACACATATGTGAGGTTATAAGTGCTATTATGGGTGGTAAAATAAGGTTTAACTTATTAAAGGTTAAATCCATACAATAAATTCCAAAATAAGACCAAGTTTGAGATATTATTCATTCACTTCAATTTGCGACTCTCTATTATATCTAAATTTCTATAGGAAGAAAGGGAGGATAACCCTCAATCAAAGATCTCTTCCCTAGATTGAAGATACGGTGATACCACCATCATTATGACACTAAAGTTCTATTTTTTACTCGAGGAGAGGACCTAGAGCATGAACATCGACTATCAATAATATTTTTGTAACATTTTTGGATGATCCAAAGGGTTCCATGTATCGTTACATCAAGCATCGGTCATTGATGAAGAGAAAAATATGTTTCTAATAAAAAGAGGGTGATGAAATATTTTGATATAGTTTTTCATTTTTTTTCCTTTGTGATTAATTATTTTACACATGATTAATAGATGTATATGGGTTAAGGCACACTAGATATGATGCTTCGACATAAATCCATACCTAACTTTTTAAAATAAAATTTTTGATGATTATGAAAATCCCCAATATCCTTCAGCATCAAAGTATGTATTCAAATGGTACACATTGATAATGACATAAATTTATGAGACTAATACATGTTTTTAATTATATGAACAACCAGTGACACCAGAAACATATGGTGTTACTATTGGATATTCAGTATTCATGATCTCATTTACTCTATATCACTATGTTTATACTTCATGAGAATAAGTCTCAATGATTATGATATCCCAAAACATGATAGTCATACATCAACTATACCCTATCATTATGATGTATCATGACCATAATTATAACAACCCAAACCTTTTAAAAATATTATTCAATGATTTCTAAAATAAATATCTAATAAATACAACCCAAAGATCATGAGTCCTAGTGTCTTTGGAAGAATATGTTCATAAAATATCAAAAGAAAACTAAAACATAACACCATTATTTTATTCTCTATAATGAGCTCCCCAAACTCTTTTTAGTTCCAAAACCATCATAGGATAACCTGAAAAATAAATATAATAAAAGGGAATGTTGTAAATCCCAATTAGGGAATAAACATGATAAATAAGTATAACATGTCAGTAAAATAAAATAACATGATATAATAATAAAGAATACTCATGAATTATAACATTGGATCCTAACATAAAGAACATGGAATTATAATATCATGGTGGGTAGAGTCTCATTGTGGATCAGTTTCACAACCTAATCCCATATATACCATATAATGAGACATAATCATTAAAAAATTCATTGAAGAACTATATAGGGACAACCATTATAATATGTAAATGCTTATGTTTTCCAGAAAAGGAAATCAATCATGAGACACAAATAAAAGAATTTCCCATGGAAAGAAATGGGTTTCATAATCCTGCTTCATATCATAATAAAAGTATGTTTCCTAAAGATACAAAAGAAATTAAAGAATTTAATATTTTAGATGTTCATATCAAATTACATAATCATAGGTCTCCAAATATGGTGTTCATTTGGAAATAAATTCATAATAAATGGTAGAGAATTGGGTTTATTAATGAACTTATGGAAAGCATTGCCTCATCAAAGGAACAAATAGTAATCTAGTTATATGTGTAAGATACATTTAAAAAGGATTTTGAAGCATGTATTAATATCAAAGAGATATAAAGTGAGTTATAGAGATAACATACATACCCTAATGAAAAAGGATAGTTCGAATTGGTACCTTAACTTGTGTTCTAGAATCATTTTGTACTTTTACTTAATTTCCTAGATAATAAAATTATAATCATTAATTAATTAATTATGAACCTCTTCCATATATACTTTATTTTATATAATTTTATTATATTCATTTATAACCATTTCAATAATATATAATGTTTAGCTTTGTTATTCTAAGGGTGTTTGTTTCATGGTTCCAAGGTCAAACAACTTGCTGATAATTATTGAAGATCATTTAAAATGAGACTACAAATCCAAATGTGAATTGAAATGGCATTCATGTACTTATATAAATTATTATGGCCCCAAATATCATTTTTTTTATTATATAAGGACGATTTTTTTTATGTAGTTAGTTCTCTTAGTCCGTTTTACCGACTATAGTGAACTGGATTCATTTTATTTAATTAAAATTTTATTAAGACTTTCCATAAATTGGAATAATTTAAAATAGAGTTATTATCATAATATTTAATCATAATAATATCTTTATAACCATCCTTGAAGTAGGTGACTAAAAACAAAGTACATTGTTCATGGAGGTGGTGAACCAACCATATTATAAACAATGTTTTCATTTTATAATCAATTGAGGGAAAGAGAAGAAGATGGATGGTAGGTATTCCATTAACAAAATAACATTATATTAAATATATGATACTAGAGTTATTATTCATTTATGGGTGAAATTGTTTTATTTGAAGGAGGAAGAAAAAAATTAAAACAATCGGTTGATGTAATTACCTTATTCTTTTGATTTCTCCTCTAGTGATTCCACTTAAGTCACCTTGTAATGGTATTTTGGTTGTACAAATAGAACTAGGATGTCGTGGAGTGTATTGAGAAGGGAATTGAGAAGAAATTTGAAAATCTATTAGACCTAGAAGTTGTGATGAGAAGAAGTTATGAGGGTGATATTTATAAGGGGACGAGAAGAGTGTTTTTTAATATTATAATAACTAATTTATTATTTTTCCTCAAGAAAACTAATAATATTTATTCTTGTGATTATATAAAGTAATTTTTTTATTATATTTCAAAATAATGTGTCCTATATCTGTGATGACTCAAAAATTCAAGTATTTATATTACAATGTTAAATATTGTATTTTGTTGTATTTCACAATTAACTAAAAATTCAACTATTTTAGAAAACTATTAAAAAATATCTCTAAATATTTTTCAACTTGTGGATTCCAAAAGTGAAGTAAATTTTATGAAAATATATTTCTATTAATGATATTTGTTTTTATATAAAATAATTATTTATTTTAAAAATATAAATTTTAATATCATGATCACTTTTTAGACCCTTTGAAGATTTACTTAAGGTGTCATAAAATTATTTTATCATTACAATAAAACATAATATTAATTTATAAACCCATTTTATAAAAATAAACCTTATTTTAAATCATTTTATTTTTTATAAAAATGAAAAAACATATAGTTTGTATAACTACTCAAACACTTATTTTATCATTTGAAAAACATTTATTTACATGTATCAGGATATAAATATGCCATATTTGTTATTTTATAAGATACATATATATTATTTTTCACTTCCATAGTTAAGGATAATATTCCTAATGACTAGGTTACTATTATAAATGTCTAGGTTACTATTTTTGTAGTTAGGTTACTATTGTAATGGTCTGATTTCTATTCCAACTATTAGATTTTTAACAGTCATATAGGGTTTTCTACATTTAATAAATACCTCATATTTCATTATTCTTAATTCACTTCTATTTTATATTCATGTTTTATATACTTTAATTTTAAAAATTCATAATAAATTACTAATATTCTACTTTATTAATATATTATTATTTGTGAGTGTGATTATTCTTGGGGATCCTACATATCCAAATTTTCTTATTATTATCTTTTTTCTATTTGTTCCCATTGTAATAATTTCAATTATTATGAACATTTTTTTACCAAAATATAATGTTTTAATTAATATTTTTATAATTTATTAGTTTCATCATGAGATTCATGTTATTTACTCTATAGAACTAAATATGAAACAATTAGAATAAGAGAAATTTCATTGATAAAATTCTTGGTTGTCACATCCCCCTTCTAATGAAATTTATCCCTTGAAATTTCATTTACATACTAAGTTGAAAACATATGAGGGTACTTCAACTTCATGGATTCCTCTAGTTCCCATGTTGCATCCACATTCCTATGGTTTCTCCATAATACATTGACTATAATATTTTTCTTACTGCATAAAACTATATCTCTATAGTCTAAGATATTCATTGGTTTCTCCTCATAAGAGAGATCATTTTCCTATTGTTCCATCTCTGAATTAAGTAAATTTGAGAAATTTGTTATTTACTTCCCCAATAGTGATGTATGGAATATTTCATGTACTTTAGAAAGGGTTGGTGGGAGTGCTAGTTGATAGGTTATAGCTCTAACATAATCAGTAATATCAAAGGGACAAATGTATCAGGGACATACCATTCCCTTACTCCCAACTCTCATGAATCTCTTCAATAGATATATATGGATGAATAGTTTATCTCCAGCCTCAAACTCTATGTGTCATTGATGATTATTATAATATCTCTTCTACCAAAATTGATCATCCCTGATGAACTATTGAATGTACATGGCCTTTTATACCACTTCCTTGACCATTTCAAGTCCCAACTACCGGCATTCACCAACTTCATCCTAGAGTGTAAGTGTTCAAAATATCTTCCCATAAAGGGATCTATATAGGACCATTTAGATTATTTAGTGGGAACTATTATGGTATAAGAACTATACCACTGGAAGATGATGATCCCATCCCCCTTTGAACTCCATCAACCATGATCTTAACAAGTCTTCAAGTGTTTGGATACTCCTATCAATTTGACTATCATTTTGGGGGTGATAAGTTGTACTAAAATTTATCTTGGTTTTTAGATCATAATGGATACTTTCCCAAAACGTGGATTAAATACTAATATATAGATAGTATACAACTAATAATGGCGTTCCATAAAACATTACCACTAATTTGATGTATATCCTTTCAATTTTACTGAGTGATAAGTTTTGTGGAATTTTAATGAAGTGATAAGTCTTTATAAGATGATTCACTACTACCCGTATAGAATTATTTACTATGGACATCCTCATAATACAAGTGCAAAAATTTCATGGTGATGTTTTACCAATTCAATGTAGGTATGGATAATGGTTGCATCATCCCCTTATTCATTTTCCTTTAAGATTCACCTACGGACATACTATGCATTTTGATGTATATTCTATGATCTCTTCCTTCATATTTCCCCACCAATAGTTCACTTTGAGATATCCATATATATTTATGATCCCTAGGTGTATTAATACGGTTGAGCTATGTGTATCATTCAACAACACATTTATCTTAGGATTCTATGGTAGATATATATGTGACCCAAATATTACAACTCATTCTTCATAAATTTTGAACTCTCAGGATTTTCCTTTTCTTATAGGTTCCACCTTCATCAGTTTTTACACATCATCTCTTTGAATATCCTTTATCTTTTCTAGAAGGGATCATTGAGAAATCATTTTAGAAAGGATTATGATGTTTATTCCTTTATGATCCCCATGTCCATCCTTTATAAGTATAAAAATATTGGATCCTTCTCAATTCTCATCATTGATAAGGTTGTTGGATCCTTTCAACACAAAGTATTTTTTACATTATTTTCATTCTTAGGATGGAACTGGATTGAGAATATATAATATTTTATTACTTCTAACCATATTAGTTGGTTCATATTAAAATCCTTCCATGCTAATATATATTTGAGTCCCTTATAACCCATTTATATGTCGAAATTCTCCCCATAAAGATAATAATTCTATATTTTCAAAAAGAATATTACTAAAACTAACTCTATATCATGAGTTGGTTAATTATTCTTATTAACTTTTAACTGGATTGTAGAGTAGGTTATCAATTTTCCATTATCCATTAGTACACAACCAAATCCTTTCTTTGAATCATCGTTGGATACCAAGAAATGTTACCCACTTGTGGGATTCATGAGGACTGGTGCAGTGATAGTATTTTTTTTTAATTTCATCAAATATCTCTTCATATTCACCAGTCTGTAAAAAGGTTACCCCTTTTCTATTCATCTTGGTTAGAGGGTTTTATAATCAGAATAAGTTTCTCACAAATCATTAGTAATACCCGGATAGTACAAGGAAACTACATATCTTTATTACATATGTTGTTCTGAGTCTCTCATTATTTTTCTTTTTCTTAGAGGGGTCCATAGATATCCCTTTGGTGGGTATGGAATTCCCTAAGAATGATTTTTCCTCCATCTAGACTCACATTTAATATAATTTTCACATATATTACCCATTTTTAAACTCTTTAACAAAGCGTTCTTGTTCTTTTTATTCTCCTCCTTTCTATCAGATTATATTATAATTTCATCTATAAAGACTACCACATATTTTTTGAGATAGTTTATAATCACTCTACTCATCAATTCCATAATTATTGGTGGAGCATTAGTGAGTTTGAAGGGAATCCCTATGAACTCGTGGTGGACACACCTTTTTTGTAGGGAAATATTGATAATATATTCCATCTTCACATTTAATTGGTGATTTCACACCCAATGGTACACCTTAGAGAAATAATGGTATCCACATAGTTGATCAAACTTTTTGATTGGTTTACCCTGATTCTTTTGGATGTTGTTGAGCTGAATACTAGTAGTCCATACTGAACACCAGTCTATGACTCTTGCAGGTCGAGCTTCACAAACTTATAGACACTACCAATATAGCATCTTGATATTGGGTGGTCACTGCACTATAGTAGTTCAAACTTCTCGCCACCATTAATTTTAACATTTTGGACATAATTTGTGGTTGATGGCATAATGCTTCATCTTATTTACTAGCTCATTTGAGCTAAGGTTTTTTTATTCTTGAAACTATGATCTCCCTAAAATTTGGATTCCAATTTTAGTGATGTGATTCTACATATTCATTAATATATTTATTATTATAGAACCATTTATATCATAGTATCTATGTTCATCTTCATTATATTATTTTATTCAATATTTTCATCGTATTAAAACATGACTGTCACTGTGACTACCAAAGTTTTGGTAACATGAACACGTCATCTATCTATGTTAGGGTATACATGTTCTTTATCGTTATTTTTTTGAGTTCACAACAATCAATGTAGAGGTTCACTAACCCATCATTATTCATGATAAAGAGGACCAGAACAACCCATTGTGAAGCACTCAGGCATATAATATTTTTTTCTAAATTCTCTTGATACTACTTATTTTGTTATTCTAACTCAATGGTGGAAATTATTTAAGGATTCATATATATAGAAAAAATATAGCTATAAGTTCAACTTAGATCTGAACCTCTCACTAAAGAGGACGACTTATAAACTCTTCAAGGAATACATCAGTGTAGTTCCTCACAATGGGAATATCTTCAATAATGATTATCTCCTTGGTCTCAATTATTTGAACTAGATATGGTTTATCATAAAACAATAATATCCACACTTGAGATTAAGATCCCAAAGGATATTCATCCTCCTCCTTACAGTTGAATCGAATCATAGGATGACTCGGGATGTGAAGAGTGATCTCCCTCACTTGACCGTTGATATTTGATTAATATAAGAACATCTAATCTATTCCCAATATAACACCAAAATCTACAAAAGTATTACATGGTTTTTTGGTAGGTTCGGCCCACAAACATTGATCAGAGTGGAGTTATATACTTAGGATGTAATAATTTCTCAGTTTATATTCTCACAGATAGCTAAAACACCATGGTTTAAGGTGGTGTTTGAATAGTTATACTAAAATTATAAAATATCGATTGATTTTTGGAACCATAATCAAAAAGTGTGTTCGCAATTATTAAATGAATAAATAGAGTACTTGTCACCACATTGTTGTTGGGATCCACATTAGTAGTTGGTGGTAGTATATTCCCTTAATTTATTAATAATCCCTAGAGGTTGTTTCCATTTATTGTCTTCGACAAACCCTAAGTTAGGGAAATGGTTCACATAATGACTGTGTTTCTTTTAATTTAAATATAAACTATAGGTTGAGTGTTTATCTAAAAATTATTTTCATCCACCATATTAGCAGGCTCCTTATTTTCTTTTTTAGCATTGATTAGCTTGATTCACCCCTATCAACATTTGAAACATCTCAAATTTCCCTTTATATAGTTTCTAGGATGCTTAATCCAACACTTTTGACATGTGGGAAATAGAGTTTTCTTTCTTTAATGGGTTTTATATATTGATATTCATGAATAAAGATTCATTTTATATTGTTGATTAGTAGTCCCATGAGACCACTAAGAGGCACTAATAACCATATCTACCTTGAGGGTAAAATAAAAAATCTATTTATAGTTATAAAATTTCTGAATATCTAAATCTTATCATAGACTTATCTTTAACCCAATAAATAAATATTCCACTTTACATTCAGTGTTGATGAAAAATATGGAGGTGACTGGGCATGCCTTGTGATTTCTTCCTTATATGCTCCAATTGACTCATCTTCCTTTTTCTTTATTTTGAATAACTCCCTATCTATTTTAAAATTGATATTTCAGGGAAAATATTTTCTTGAATCCTTCTATGATGATGGAATCATAATATCCACTAATGTTAGGATGAATTTTCCACATAAAGGACTCAAACAAAACATTATCTTTTATAGGAAGAGGTCCCTATACACGATTCAAGTTATTATTCATAGCATGAGTTGACTACACCAGAAATTACATGAATTTTCTATCTCCCACTTCTATAAGGATAAGCATATCATTTGGTAAATCATAATGTTTCCTATCACATTAAGTCTTGACATGATTACTCTTGTTTTCCACCATTAACTAAAATAAAATAATGGATGATAATACTTAAAAAAATTATATTAATAGGAAAAAAATGAACATAAAATGAATAATGTATAAATCATGTGTAAATACTAATATATGAGTTTCTTGGTTTCAATCTAGAATATACCCCGTAATTTTCCAATTATTTTATTTCACCAAACAATCCATTCATGTCCTTTATAATGTTATGTAAAGATACTGCTAGTTTTCTAAAGCATATCCCCGTGGAGTTTCAAAAAATATGTGTAGAAAGGCCTCTTCTTCATTAAACAGATGACAATATAGTTAATACTCGTTGCTCCCTTTTAGAGTTTTTATCCCTAGGTACAACTGTGCTAGATCCACATCTACTTATAATATCTAGACATGGTTGTTATATGTTATAAATCAATCACTCTATGGTTCACTAAAATATCAAAATATTATTCTATAATTATACTTATCCATAGTGTTCCAACTAAATTATTCTAGTCATATTCCCCAAAAAATAAATAGACACATGATATCATAAAAGTTATGGATGATGAATAATCACACCAGAGAATAAATAATGGAACATAGAATAATAAGATTATGAAAACATTTGAGATTGGTTGAAACAAAAAATATGAAAAAAACCATAAGTTAATGTTAACCAGGAAGACCATATCAAATGGTGTATAGAGTCCCATCATGGATTAGTTTCACATACTAATACAATACATACCATCTCATGTGACAAAAAATTACCCAATTCATTGTACCACTATCCATGGGAACCAACAATAACATGTACATGTTTATGTGTGACACAAAAGGAAAAAAATCACAAGACAAAAACATAAGAATTGAACATAGAATGAAATGAGGAGCATAATAATCCCCCATATCATAATAAAAGGATATTTCATTAATATTATAAATAGACGAAGAAATTAAATATTTTGGATGTTTATATCTTAGTATATAAGAATAGGTTTCAAAATATGGTTTTCATTTGGAAATAATCTCATGAGAAAGATTAGATAATTTAGTATATAAATAAATAAAAGGTATGTATTTCCCCATTAAAGGAATAGAGTAAACTCGGGTTTTCCTCTAAATACTTTTCATACCCTCTTATGTTTTTCTCCCTCAAAAAATTTCTACCATCCCAATATCATCCACTCTCAATATTCCTCTCATGTGTCTCCATCCTAGTGTGTCATCAGGTGATGGTTGAGAGGAAAAAATCCAAAGGTATGATGAAACTATTTGCCATAACTATATAGAAATCAGAAAATATCCTTACTGGTTTTGTCATGGGACTTTCAAAGAAATCAAAAGGGAACAATTATAAATTGTTTTTAGTGGACCGTCTTATTATTAAAACTCATTTCATTTATATTAGAGAAGTATTCTCACATGATCAACTTATAATGATATACATAAGAGAAGTGTTAAGCCTTCATGGAACACAACTATCAATTGTATCTAATAGAGATATGAGGTTCGCCAAAATGTTTTTAATGAATCTTAAGGTGTTACTACAAAAAAATAGACATTAGAATGGTATATTCTCCCCATAATAAAGTACAATCTTAATGGACTATCTAGAAACATTAGGATATGTTGTTAGCTTTTTCTTTGAAATTTAAGGGATGTTGGGACCATCATCTTCCATTGGTCAAGTTATTGTAAAAAACATTCCACTCAAGAATTTAAATTCTCCTATATTAAACCTTGTATAGGAAGATATTTTGAACACCTATATGTTGGTATAGATTTAGTTAATGAACATTTCTAAGAACTAAAATGGTCAAATAAATGGTATAAAGGGTTAAAACTATTCAGTAACACATCAAAATGGCTCAAAAACAAACAAAAGAGTTATGATAATAACCATTAATGATGCATGGAATTTAAGATTAGTGAAAAGTTGTTCCTAATCATATCTCCATGGAATATAGTCATTATATTTTGTAAGAAGGTAAAGATCAATCTAAGACACATTTGCTACTTTTAAATTCTTGATCGCATTATATTTATGGATTATCAACTAGAACTGCCACCAAACCTATCAAAACTACATGATCTACTCCAAATATCCCTCTTATGGAATTAAATACATTATCCCTAACATTTAATGAATTTATAGGTGGTATGAATTGAAGAATTTTCTCTCTTATGAGAAGCAGTCAACAAAGATCTTCGACCATAGAATCAAAGTTCAACAAAAGAAGACAAATATAATTTTAAAGGTACATTAAAAAATCATAATTATTATTAGGAAAAATAAAAACATAAGGATATGATGATATTAATATATCCAAATTTTTTTCCATAGTTTAAGGAATGAAATTTTGAGGGTGGAATTTTTTAAGGGGGGAAGAATGTAAAAACCATGAATTTATATATATGATTTTCCCTTATGAATATATATTTATTTACTATAATATTATATATAAGATAAGAACCTCCATCCACATTCCATGAATTAAGATCATAATATTTTTATAATATTTATTTTTGATAAAAATCTAACTTGTGTCATTGTAATAATATAGATTTATTTCATTATCTAAAATTCATTTAAAAATGATTTTATTATTTTTTAAAAATTTATATCTAAAAAACTATTAATAAATTATGAATAATTGAGTTAATTTAATTTAATTTTTTATTTATCATATTAATATGAGCTTAGGATTAATTTTTTGGGATTTTTTGACAAAAAATGGTTTTTAGAAGAAAAAATATAGTTTATTCTAAAATAGTGAATTATATCTGTATATAAGTGAAAATTGAATTTGAATGATCAAATATAAATTTTTGGAATAATGTTCTTAATTTTAAGGATATTATTTTTATTTATAAAACCTATTTTTAACCTTATAAACCAAAATTAATATTTTTATTATAATAAAAAAACTATTTTTGGTTTTTTAATGTTATTAAATATTATTTTGGTATAATTATGTTTTTTATTGATTTTAAAGAAACATAAATTTTAACTATTTTATAATAAAATATTTTTTTTCTTAGAAATCAAAAACTTTGATAATATTATATCACAATTAATATTTATATTTTAAATAGACTTTTTCCAAGAAACGGTTTTTATGCGTCCTCTGGGATCATACTAAAATTAATTTCTCTAATGCATAGAATTTATTTATAAACTTATTTAAATATTTTAAATAAAAAGTTTCATATTTTTAAATAATTTTAATTTTATTTTAGTTGATTTAAATTATTTTCCAACATTGAAAGTGGATTTACCATGCTGATGGAAAATTAAGGGAAAAGTGGTTTAACATAGTTAATGAGGTTAAAATGTGTATAAAACATGTGTGTTATTGGATGGTGTAGGAATTAACAACCTTATACCTTTTACTATACTATTATTGGATATATATGGTTCCTCTTGACATGAATTATGGATTGATATTTTTTATAAATAATAAGTTTTTATGAATGTTGAATTTTCTTCACTTATAAATGGAAACCCCCCATTGTTATTTATCTACCAATTAATGATCATGAGGTCAATAAAAAATCTTTTACAATATATATATAACACTCCCATTCCAATTAATCTATTTTCTCACCAAGATACCTTTCTAAGGAGCTAGTTACCCAAGGAAAAAACTTATAAGGGATGGGTAGTACTCTGATCCCAACTACTATAGCTGTTTTCTAATTCTCATGCCAAAAATTTTCTATATCCTTGAAATTATATAAAAAAACTAATATTATTAAGTGTTATTTTAATAATATAATGTCCATTTTAAACATTCCTCCAAAATATTCTAGGAAACCAAAAATGGTGTCACATGCATGTGTGGACTACCTCCTCTAAAAATAACGTGGTTTTCTCCCATCACTACTGAACATTCCCAACTATAAAAATGTATATATTATATAAAAAAATTATTTTTATCACTAATAATATATTTAAATGATAATATTTCAATATATAAAGTAATAAAGATAATAAATGGTTATAGTAAATTTAACCACTGTAAATAGAATTTTCAAGGAACCTTTTTAAATTTTTATATTTTTGTGATGGTATTTTAAATTTTATAAGTATTTTACTAATTAAATAATAAATTAAATAAAAATACAAAATTATAGAGTTCATGGAGCTTTTTTAAAACATCTTTAACCATAGTCACCAGACTGAAAGTGTTATAAATAAACTAACCAGGAAACCCTGAGTACCAAACGTAAGTGAAAACGATATTAAAAATAAATAACAAAAAAAATATTTATACCTTAAAAATTAAATATAGATGAATAAGTTTATTTTATATTTATTTAATGTCCTTAATTTAATTATTCAAGAAGTAATGTGAAAGTGAAGAGTGATTTCAAACATGAGGTAAGGGATCTTGCATACAACCCTCATTACTTTTTGGTTAGATGTTCTCTTGTTTTTCTTCCTTTTTCACAAACTTCTTCTCATGAAATTATTGCATATATATATATATATGTTACATATAATAATATTTAAATATCCTTTTCATTGATATGGTTATACATGTTTTTAGTTCCCATGTAATTCCCTTAATTTAAGGGATCTTTTATATTTCTTTTCTCATCTAAAGAATCACAACCATAAAATTTATTAAACCCTAAATAGATTCTCAAAATGTTTATTAAAATATATATATAACCCTCTTGGAGAAATTATAGTTTCACATAAAACAATATTCTCTTTCATTTATTAAATTATCCTTTAGTTATTTCATAAAATTTCACCTAAGTTTTTATTTTTTTATTAATTCTTTTCCAAATCATTCTCATGAATTTTCTATATTGGAACTACTTGTTCAATTAAAATATAAATTTATAAATTATTAAAGTCTAATATTATTTAATACCTTTTTATTTTGAATCCTTATGATTTATCCTTTAGTCATTCCATTAATCAAAATTATGAAACCCATTTATTTCTCATTGGTTTGATATTTATTATGATTTGTGTATGGATTATTTTCAATATGTGGCACACACATACACACACACACAGATATATATATATATATATGTATATGATTTTACTTATGTATGGTTGGACATGAAATTATGTATCCCTATAATTCATTAGCTATATATATATATATTATAATATGTTTTTTATTAGATTAGATATTGAAAGTAATCCACCAATGGACATTTCCCACTACATTTTTTGAAATGGGGAGTGAGCCCAATCCACTGTGAGAAATTGTCCAGTTTATGATAATGGTCTTGGGAGTGACCCTTTATTTGTGTTTAGGGTCCCATGTATTATGTTGTGACTGCATATTCTTTTATTCCATGATCTGATGATTTCATTTCTAAATTTCATGTTTTCATTCTTATGATCATTCTATTTATGATATAATGTTTTGCATCTTGACTCTAATGTTATTATTTATTTTCATATTTATTACCATGCTATGATTTTTATCTTATGTTTATTGTTATGTATTTTTTCATATATATCCTATGTAGTTATAGAAGATCTAGGGGATTTAGGAGAACTATATGAAGTATTAAAAAAGAATATTTTTTATGTTTAACATGATGTATTTATGTGCCTAATCATACAAAGATATTATACCTCTCAATACATGGTATGTATTTATTTGAAGATATTTTCAAAAAAATTATTTAATATGTGTTTAATTCTTGTGTTTCTATATTCCCATTATGATGTAATATACTAATGTATTTCTTACTGAATATATTTTCCTTACCCTTGATCATGAGTTCTATTTCAATATAAAAACCATACATGGTGCCACACCTAAATTCAAGAGAACCTACAAGATGGTTCAAATAGAGATAATGAAGTTAAATAAGAAAATACAAGATAATTTGGAAAAATGGTTTATATGCCTTAGTGCATCACCATGGGATGAACTGAATCTCTTTGTAAAGAATAATAATGGATCAATGAAGATTTTTATTGACCCCTGAAATCTCAAAAGGATTAACAATAATGAGAAATTATCCACTACTAATATTTGATGATATTTTCAATTAGATTCATGAATATTAATAATTCTCAAAAGTGGATCTTTATTATGGATATCAACAGTTGATGTTAAAGATAGAATGTATTCATAAGATAAATTTTTAAACAAGATATCAACAGTATGAGTTCATATTGTTGTCATTCAAAAATAAAAATACCCCAACAATATTTGTGGACATGATGCAATGAGTCTTTAGATACATCCTCCATAAATTTTTGGTGGTCATTATTGACTACATTCTCATATACTCTGACATAAATGAGAAATATGATGAACACCTAATGATATTTTTAGTGAATTTTAAGAGCGAGAAGTTTTATTCTAATTACAAAAAACGTGAATTTTGGATGTAGGAAGTCACATTGTTAGGGAATGTGATTATAAGTGATGGAATATCTATGGATCCATCAAATAAAAAAGTAATTAATTATTGTTCTAGAGTCACAAGTTTCCTAGATATCCATTATACTATTGGATTGTCTGGGAACCATTGATGATTTTTGAGATACTTCACTTGATTTACTAGCCCACTCTTTAAGTTAATATGGGGAGGGGAAATGTGTTTCTTGATGGAAGAATGTGAGGAAATATTTAATGATCTCATGAAGAGGCTAATCACTACACATGTAATCATATTCCCTTCATATGAAGAAGGATTTATGATATACAATGATACTTAAATGAAAGGCTGAGGCTAATTACTCATTCTAAATGATATAATGGTTGCTTTTCCCTCATAAGAATTGGTAATCATGGATCCGACACTTGATTTAATGTTGTAAATTATGATCTTTTCTTATAATATTTGGAGATATAACCTAAATAGATCAATGTGTTACATATATAATTATCACAAGATTTTAATGAATATATTCATATATAAAGAGATTAAAATGAATCAATGAAGATTATTTGAGTCAATTAAGCCTGATGATTTCTCAATTCACTATCATTCTGAAAATGTGATTATGGAAACTGATATTATGTGTATAAAATAATATACTACACTCTCAATGATTAAAATTGAGAAATTACCAATCATCATGGCTACGAAAAGGATGGATTTCAATATAAAAAATGTTGGTAAGTTATCCTACCTTGAAAAAATGATTACCCAACCATCAATAAAGGATAAAATCATAAAGGCTAAAAGAGATGATTTGGAGCATTAAAATATGTTTATAAAAACAATAAAAAATGATTTTTCAATTCAATATTGGAAAATATATAGTTCTTTATATTGAAACAAAACTCTATACTACATTATGACATGAGATAAAGAAATATCTATTAGATGATTCACACTGCTTTAACTTTATATATCCATTATTAAAGTAGAAATAAATAACAAAATATTTGAGATCAATTATGGTTGAATGACATAACTAAAGGTATTTTTGGGTATACATCAAAGTTATTAGTATTTTATCCATCAAAAGAAAAACATCATACATCCAATGGAATGGTGAAACCATTACCCATAACAATATGGAAATAAGAGAACATTACCATGAATTTTTTCACATGAAATCCAAAGTTATTTAAAAGAATTAATGAAATTTGGGTTTTGCTGAATGAAATAATAAAAAAATACCCTCTTATCACTATTTGAGAATAATTATCACACGATAAACATTCCATGATATACATAAGGAATATGGTGTGGATTCATGTGGCCCCACTTTAAATGATATCCGATCAAGATCCAAGGTTTACCTCAATGTTTTAAATTAGTCTTTTATATCCCTAGAATACTATGTTGAACTTTGGTATAGCCTATCACCCCTATATTGATGGCCAATATGAAAGGAATATTCGAACACTTGAATACATTAAACAAAAAATTAAAGATGCTCAGAGTCAATAGAAGTGTTATCCAAAAATAATAGAAGAAACTTGGATATTGAAGTTGGAGATAAAGTGTTCCTTTGAATATTACCTTAGAAGAGAGTAATGAGGTTTGGAAAGAAGGAAAATATCATCCCTTGGTACATTTACCTCATTCAGATCCTTGATTGAATAGGAGGTAAGACCTATTGAATAGAACTTCTACAAAACAAGGATTATGTTTATGATGTATTCCACATATTTATCTTGATGAAGTACATACCAGATCCCTCACATGTAATCAATTC
Organism: Viscum album; assembly: GCA_963277665.1. Lineage (NCBI taxonomy): Eukaryota > Viridiplantae > Streptophyta > Magnoliopsida > Santalales > Viscaceae > Viscum > Viscum album. Next base: position 1,232,706,685 of record OY728148.1, on the reverse strand, counting down.
GAATGTGAATCATATGCAACACAATCTCAATAATAATGAGAAATTAGTGAAGCCCAAGGACTGTAGATATAATGTTCTGTAAAACAAGACCACTCACCACTTCAATATATTTTTTTTAACCCATAAGTAAAAATAGGTAACAAGGTAATTGAAGAGTGTAATGAAACAGAAGTACACTCATATATTCTCAAAAAATATATGAGTTAAAATTTAGAGGATAAAATTTATAGACATGGTAATAATGTAATAACCTAAACATTTATATATTTAATTTTCCTTCTTAAAAATATCATTTTGAATTTATGAATATAGTATGGTTTAAAACCCATACACCACATAATATAAATATATTTTCTATTATTTTATTAATTTAGAGTATTAAATTTATAGAATAAATATACCAAATAAAATTGCTAAAAATATAGAGACAATAAATAAAAAAATTAATATATGAATATTTTAATCATTTCAATCTCCTCTAATAATCACACTTATGGAAAATATTGTAAAATACAAATTAAATATTTATAGTGTAATTAAAATATTAAATTGATGAATATAAAACCATTATAGGAATGGATGCAAATAGTGAATGAAGGAAATAAGAGGTATTTATAGGAATTATAAATCCAATATATCCATCAAAAGAGTAACCTATCCATCTAGAATACTAACATAACCGTTGGAATATTTACTTGACTATTAAGAATTGTAAACTTATTGCTAAAATAGTAATATGATCATTAGAATAGTAACTTAATAAAAATATAGTACAATGACAAGTTAATAATATTTTACATTATTTAAATATAAATATTTGAATTCCATAAAATTATTATTCAAATTAGAAACTCAAATAAATTAAAACATTATTTTTTATAAATTTTATTACAATGTATTTTAAAAAAAACATAATTTTTATGTTAATAATTATAATTACATATTTTAGATTAAATGAATTATATTTTTATAATTATCATGTAAAAGTTTTCTAGGATTAAATTTTTGATATTTTTCTAAAAAACATCAATTTTCAGCTAAATATTAAAAATATAGTTTTTCATATAACTCAAGTTCATGGAAATAATAATTATGTAATAAAGACATAATAAATAAAAAAATGGTTATTTGGTCCCAAAATTCATTTAATAAGATGAATTAATAATTTAAAAAAGATAAAAATTATTTTTAAACCTAATTAGTAATTTTTAATTTTTATAAAGATAAAATATATAAATATTTTTTTCATTTTTCTTCATTTATTTCATAAAAACATAGAAATTAAACGTATTCATCATTCAATAGTACTAACATGAACTATTATAACACCATTTAGTTGGACTGACCCCCAAATTAGATTCTATTGATAACAAAATATAAGTTATAGATGTATATTATTGATACGACTCACAGTTCTAGGGTGATACCTGATTTTATCCATCTTCACATTATTTTTGATATATAAATATTTTTATTTATTTATAAAAATAGTATCATTGGGGAGGGCATCAAATCATAATGGTTAAATCAACACCCAATACTACTATAGAGATAAATGTGTCTATGACACAAATAATCACACATAGTTGTTGAAATTATGAAATTCATTCATTGCACTAGTGAATACTCTTTTGTTATAGAAAATATGGAAGGTACAACTCCAACATTAGAATTAGCTGTAGAAAACTGACCTCTAACCCACCTCATTTTTTTTATCTCTGTATGAAGTTTAGTGAAATCTTGAGAACCTATTTGTTAAATTTTATCTTACTACAAGTCATTATAATTAAGTCAATACTATATTTGGTATTGCATTGTGTCTTGACAACTAGCTAATATACCCGATAAGATCATTATTATGGTTTTATTATTTAGAATCTACATCCATTATGGTTTAATTAATTTGTAATGCAAGAAATATTCTTGAATTTGAGAATTATTCCACTTCCATACATGTAGGAACCATTTCTTTTCACATTTATTTTTTGTAAGGCCTCATGCATTCAAATAGGTTCGATGGTGAATAATGTTTCTAATTTTAATAAATTATGAATGATTGGTATACCTGGAAGGATATTAAATCCTCTTATGATTAATTATATCTGATGGATCCCACTAAACCCTTCATAGATCAAAGATAATGATGATGGTGAAAAAATAGGTAAACTAGGACACTCGGGATATGGGATTTTCTTTTGTACCTATCAAGTATTTTTTAAATGATGTTTTTACCACTTTATTGTGAATTGATATAGTTACAAATAATAGATATAGGAAACCATGAAGGTGATCAAATACATTTTCCAAAATAGATGAAAATATCTGTTAATTTAATTAGACTCAAATATAAATGTGGGGGATTTGAAAAATACATCAAGAAACATATGATGGGGTAATCATACACTCCTAATAAAATTCCCAAAAGCTTCTAAGAGTCATATCTTTCATTTCAAACAATTATACATATAATAATGAAGGTGGTATAGACATTGTCAAAGAGGGTAATTATTGAAGAAACATCAATGTGGTCAATTTCGATCATAAATTTCTTTTCACCTTTGGTGGAATCAGATGCATGGGATAAAATTTACAATTTCCCTTTTAAACATAGAGTGATACTCCATTATACGATTTTTCATTATTTATTTGGGGGTAGGGTATTTTTGTCCTAATGCTTTTCATTTCAACCATTTTATTTCTAATCTTGTAATATATATTTTTTCTACCTTCCTATACTATTTTAATTCATATGTATTTAACATATTAATATTATTATGAGGTTTTGTAAATATTTTAATCCTTTTAATGTATATAAACCCTATATCCTTCTCTTTTTGAAACATCCCTTTAATGGCCAGTTTTATCCATTTAGGATAACATTTTCAATGATTTAATTATCACTGCCATCATGATTTAGTGGTGTATACTACATGTTTTATTCATAAATGTATCTTAATTTATTCTATGCTTTGGGATTTTATTTAAAATGGGTTAATTATAAAATTCTCAAACAATGAAACCAAAATGAAAACTTATTAAATTAAAAGAAACTTCTCAATCAAACCATTTCATATTTAACTAAAAAATATCATTAATTAAATCCAAATGGTTATAATTGATCAATAATAACATAAATAAATTCAATACACTCTAATGACTAGTATAATGAATATATGTTTATTATACTGGGAGCATAAACATGATGAAATAAAACATGACCTAAGGTAAGGTGATACTTGAAGCCAACTCTTATTTTGGGGTTATTTTTTTAATTATTATATTATTGTGAAATATATCCTTTTAGTGTTTTTTGTGGTGTGTTAATTAATATTATAGTTAAAATAATCGTTAATATTTAATTTTTTATATTTTTGGAGCTAATTTTATAAAGGATGTAATAAGTTATTGTGTATCCTGATCAAACTTCAAGTTGTTCATGTTTTTAAATTCTTGATAATTCATTCAGTGTAAGGGTGGTTCCACATATTAGTAAGTATGGAGAATCACATAGGAGTTAAAATGTAAGTAGATTTCTTATGTTGGGTTTCACAGGGCAAGGTGATTCTTGATTTAAGAAGATTCCCAATGTAGGGTTTCCCAATATAAGGGGATTCTAGATATATGAAGATAACTTCCATATTTAATTCCTGATATAAGGAGGTTATAAGTATATGGGTTTGAAATTTAATTATTGTTTAGTGATCTATTTATGAGTTTCATGATATATTTTTCTTAAACAATGTAATGGTATTTCCAATGTATAATTTCTAATGTCCACTACAATTAGTTATTAATTTTTTTGTTTAATCATAAAATTGAATTACTCATTAAAAAATAATGAGAATCAAACCATGTTTCTAGGGAGTACCAATCCATAATGTTTCAATTATTTAAAATTAATTTGAGGGTTATTATTTGTATAGGTTTTTTTTCACGCACACAACATCATGGAAAAAATAAGAGGTAAAATGGTTAGGTTTACAATAAAAAGATGCATATATTTTTAAATTCATGATTTAGTAGGAAGTTTTTTCCATTATTGAAAATGATTAATTAAATTTTTTGGAAGGACCTTTTATATTCCATGAAAATTAAAAAAGTTTATGTATCCTATTTTAAGATGATATATCATTAAACTAGATAGGTGACATTTTTTTGATAAAAATAGGGATAAAATATTTCTAAAAATAATAGGAAGATCTATTGAGAAAATGGAATAGATATAATCCAAAAAAATATAGGTTATAATGAATGTAAGATAAATGTAGAATAATTCTTGCTACTGTACTGTAAATGAGAAAAATAGGGGTTGGACCTTTCAATCAAATATAACTAAAGTATAAGACTTTTCAGCTCTCATGTTGGATTGAAAAATAAAAATAGGAAGGTGATCCATGATACATATCATTAGAGGGACTTTAGGATTTTTTTTGTAAATTTGTGTGAAGTATGTTGGTACATCTTCATTTGTGTATTTTTATCTACTTTTTATGTAAGGAGAATAAAATTATAGTCAGATTAGTGTGTAAAATTCTATAAGGATATCTTGTAGCTTGGCATTATTTTTTTTATTTTAAACTGGGATGGCCAGTAGATCCTCTCTGAAAACTATAACCAAATATAAATGAGATTTTTTGATTCATGTGTATAGAAACATCATCATGAATTATTTATAGATAATATCATTTTTTAAATTAATAAAAATCACATGCATCTCTCTTTTGTTTCTTTTATTTTCTTTATAAAAACTATGGGGAATAGAAAGGAATTTATAGGGGAAAACTAAAATTTATCAGACCATGATTCACCCAACTTTTAGGGTATATTTATTTTTTGGGAGAAATGTTTTTTATTGAATCTATGGTTTGGGGTGAAACATTATCTTTTAAATATATATTGAAACTATTTTTAAAGGAATGCCAATTTTTGAAGGTATAAATTTTTAGATATGGAAAAACCAAATGCAACATTATTTTTGGTCATTAGGTATAGACTTTTAAAAGTAAAAAATACATTGAAACATAAATATAATGGAGAGTGTATTTATTTAAAATAGACTTCAAAGGTATTTGGTAGTTAATTACCTTATAATTAATTAATTAGGAGCTTTGTCTAACCCTCTCTATAAAAAATTGATGTCATACAAGACCTCACATGAAATGTTGGAGAATACTCTAACTAAATGTGAAGGTGATTTAAATATTTGGGAAGAGAAGCTTCATATTTTAGAGAATAAGTATTCATATGTGAAATTTATCAAAAATGTGATAGTTAATGAATTTTTATATTCTCTAAATTCTCTTGTTGAAGATATGTATAGTTTTGGAGTGGTCATCAATTATAAACAATTATCAAAATGTATCCTAAGAATAATACCACCTTAGTTCAATCCAAACATATCAATGATTGAAGAAAAATATACGAAAGAGTTAGTGTTAGAAAATAAAATAGTTATATTTTTAGAAATTAAATGAGGAACCAGACGATGTGAGTTTATTTTAAAGGATAATTCTCCAGATGTTTTATTCAAGTCTATGAATAAAATATCAGTGGTTTAAAATCCTAAATATAATGAAGTCGAAGGGGTGATCTATTTTTTATACTTTTAATATAAAAAGTGGAAAATCAAAATTCAGAGGAAATCATTCACTTTCTTTATTTATTTTGATGTGAATAATTTGGGAACAATTAATCTATATTTCTAAGGAAATTATAGATGATGTGGAAGATGATGTTTGTATTAGAAATCCAATAAATGATGTGAAATTCATGGGGAAATTTTTTGGATAATTATTAAAAATTAAATTTATTTCACTCAGGAAGATGAATGTTTGTAAGATATGAAAGAAAATATATTCAAGATCTATAGAGACCTTGAAGAATAATTTGTTGAGGATATTTTAGATAAGTCATAGATAGAAAACAATGATAATAAAAAGTATAGAATATAATTATAGGTTGATCTTAAGGCCAATATTGTGGTAGAACTTAAATAAAATGATATATGGAGGGTTAAAAATAATAAATCCAAGAGAGTATTATATGGATCCATTATTTAGATGTAATAACTGCTGGAGAAGTTATAATTTAAGGTAGAAATTTAAAAACATAAACATTGAATTTCTTTAATAAAGGTAAAATTAGTTTTACTTTGAATTAAAGTTAATGAATATTCCAAAATCATTGATGGTATAATTAATTATTTTAAATAGAGTCAATAGAATCAATAACCATGAAGGATATTTAATAGCATGTATAAGAAACTGTAAATATCAAGAAATAATACTTGCTCTGGATAGAATTTTGGGAGTTACATTTAATTAATACCTTGGGAGGATAATGAATCTAAAGGTGAATACTTTGGTTTGATTGAGGACTTATCACATGTGGAATGGTTTAGTGATAATGGAAAATTCATTTTGATATAATATCTCAAAAATTAGGTAGTGGAAGTGGGTATAAAATATCAAAAAACAACACACCTAACAAAAATTAATTTACATGACACTTAATGAACTAATGTTGATCTAACAAAAAATAAAAATAAGGCACTAAAAATCTATTTTTATTTTGTGGAATGTAAAGGCATACCCAATATGCGTGTTCCCTCATAAAAAATATATTTAGAAGAGAAATAATAAAAAATAGGCATGAAAAAATTATTATGTTTCTTATGATTTTAATGGATACTATTTGTGTTGTGAAGGATTTTTGGAAAACGATGATTAATTGTTCATCAATGGTACAAAAAAGGTACTGAAGTATACAAGGATATTTTCCATAAAACAATTAAAAACATATTAAATTAGGCAAAAAAATATAAATATATATTTATAGTAAAAATAAAGAATGATATGTGTGATTGATGTACCAAAAGACTTTAAAATATAAATTAAATCCAACCTACAGTCAAGGATAAAGAAGCGAAGGATTGAGAAATAAAATATTACTAAAACCCATTCAACGCTAGTAGATATATTCAATAACTATATTCTATATAGAATTTTTAAATCCCACATGATGGTGTATAATGATGTGTTCACTAACTTCAAATAAGATAAAGATTGTATTTACTGATTAGGAAATGATTAAGGGATAAAGTTTATTAGCCCTAATAAAGAAACTTTTGGTGTAAAAGTTCTAACATAGATATAAGTATTGTTAGTTAATTCAATAAATCAAAAATTAAATAGAGTATATCTAATTTATTAATTGGATTAGGAAGTTAAACTCTACAAGAAAATATACACTATCAATGTAAGTGATCAATCAATTGTGTTTCATGTAAGGCACTTTAATTGGAATCATTACCTTATTAATGGTGAAGAGGAAAGGTGTATATTTTCCAAGTAATATAAAAGAAAATTATTACTTAAATGGATTATAAGTTTAAGATTAAAATATTTTTACAATTTAGTAATGAATTAAGATTATAAAAAATCACTAAAGATGCTTGTGAGAGCACAAATACATGTGATACTTGTTAAGATGTAATGATTGAATGGAATATATATAAAAATAATGGAAAATAAACAAATTTTATTAGGTTTGTTCATGTGGATGTGTGTGGTTTAATAGAACACAAATACTCAAATGGAAGAGTTTCTTTGTTTTATTTATTAAGGACCACACCAGTATATCCTAGCTTATAGCTATCACCCATACATTTTATATATTTCATTGAAATAATAAATATAGATGGAAGACTAAAAACATGATTGGTGTAAAAATTTAGAAACATCATACCCAAAATGGAACATAATTCGCTAAAAAAGGTAGAAAAATTTCCCAAAAAGAATAGGATTCAATTTTAGGTATCAACAGTAATGACTCTTCAACAAAACATACTTTTTGCGCGGAAAAATTGAATTATAAAAAATATGGCCTTAAATATGATTATAAAAAAGAATCTTCTAGATACATATTAGAAGGATTATGTTTTCACATTATTATATATCTCTAATAGAGATTTAGTATTTATAAAGGATGATAATAAACACTCTATATTTTGGTATGGAAATAATTCAATACTAATGTAGTTTTGAGTTTTTAGAAGTAATTTTTTTATTCTCAATAAATAAAAGAGTCATAAATAAAGTTTTCATGGTGATAATAGTATTTTCCATTCATACACATCCAAAATAAATACATATAATCACTAAAATAAAATTAATGGATACATTTTTTAAAATTATCATGAAACTTCCTAGGAAGATGAATAGTGTTTTAAAATAGTAATGTTCATTTCATATTCTAGTGTGAATATTTGAAAAAAAAACCTTGTATTCGATGAAGAAAGTAATTAGGAAGTGTGTGGGTGATGGCAGATCAATTGTCCATATAAGACTCGGATTAAATCTATTATGATAAAAAGAATATAATAGTATTATAATCTACAAATAGGAAATCCACTAGAGAGTAGATTAGTGATAATAATATTAGTGGTGATGAGATAGTTATTATTTATATAATGAGGATAAAGGCTCAGCATCTGACATCTTATCTATCTCAAGTGGGACCTATAAATTTTTAATAGGATAATATGGATTATAGTTGGGTCAAAAAATATATCAATATCTTCATTGAATTTAAAATAATGAGACATCGGTAGTTATTCCAAGGATGAAAAAAAACAATGTCATAACCAAGTGGGTATTCCATAATAAAATAAACAAATATGATATAATAAATTAGAAAAATATATGACTAGTGTCAAAGGTATATTTCATAAAAAATAAATTTATATGGATGAGACTTTTAATACCATGTACATACATAAATAATTAGATTATTTCTCAACAAGGTTTTTAAAAGATATTTTAATGTCCACAAATGGATTTTAAATGGTAATTATTCAATGTATTCCTTAATGAGGATGTCTACATAGATAAACTGGATGTATCCCTAGTGCATGAATATGAAACAATGGTGTTCCAATTAAAGAAATTTTCACGGGATCTAAAACAAGAACCAAGGGCATAGTACTCTTGACTAGATAAGTACTTAAAGAGGCTTGGTTTTAAAATAGGTGGGTTGGATCCCAACATATACATAGAGAAGGCTAAAGGTAAGTGGATGGTGGTTCTTGTTTATATGTATGAAATGATTTTCATAGACTCAAATATTTTATAATTTAACATTTTTTGATAATATATGAAGATTAAATTTCAAATATATTTTATTGGTGAATTATCTTATCTCTTTATCTTATATTTTATTTAAAGAAATAGTGGAAATTTTTTCCCTGACCAAAATATGACAAGGATATGTTACAAAGGTTTCAAATGGTTGATTGAAAGCCAATGGAAACTCTGGAGTTTACTCAACTGAATGTATTGAATTATGAGGAAGGAAATGAGGTTGATATGACACTTTATATGTATATCATTAGAAGTTTTCTATATATGGAAGTTACTATATTGTAAATATTTTTCTATAATTCAGGTTTTGTGATATTAATATTTTCAAAAGAAATTTATATGCATTCTATGATAAAAATACTACATTATATCTAGAAAATAGTCTCTTTTGGGTTATTGTTTTACCACACATCTCTTTAAAAACCACTAGGATATATATATATATATATATATATATTAGGATAGTTTGATATATGATTTAAAGTAAACTTATGGAATTATATTCTATCTCATCAGTTTTTGTATTTCTTTGCTCAGTAAGAATAATGATTTTATCTCTTTAATCAAAATAAAGGTTGAATATGAAATAGCTATTGATTCTTGTACCTAGTTGATATGGATGAGATAAAGAAATGACGAAATTAGGTTAGAAGTGTCATATCTTATTCCAATCAACTGTGAAAACTCAAGTGCAATAAATCTAAATAAAAACATAATTCATAATTTGGGTACTAATCACATTTAAATTAAATAGAATTTACTAAATGATATAGTTGAGAAACAATAAGTGAATTTAGATTATATATTGACACAAGATCAAGTGAATGATATTATTTCCAAGGAAATACCCAAAAAAATCGAGCGCATTACATGGATCTTTTATTCAAACTAAATCCCTCTAAATAGACGAGTTAGAGGAATGACCCCCACTCTCATATAGAAATAAATTCTTATTGAATGGTATGATCTATATCTTATATTAAATATCTAGATTTCTAACTCAAGGTTGTGAACATACAGAGAGTTTCTCTTTAGGTTCATTAGAAAAGGGGTATAGGGTGTTTAAGAGTAAGGGGGAAAATATTTATTTGTAAATTGGGAGTGTGCTTCCAGTATTAATTAGTGGAGTAGTAGCTTTGAAAAGTTATTGTGAGTATAAATGTTTAATGAGGTGTTTTCATGAAAATATCATCAATTATATTTTGTTTCTTAAATGAAGTGGTAATCTAATTGGTTTAGATTTTATGTTATGTGAATCATTTATACACTCATTTAAGTAAAGTGGACCTAAATCTATTTATGATTTTATCTAGTTGGTTGTAAAAAACAATCAAAGGATAAATCGATGGAACTATCATAATTTTATAAAAAAAACAATTTGGAATATTGTAAAAAAATTACTTAGGAATTAGTTTTTATGTTTTTCTTGTTGGGAATTATGTGTAAAAAATCTTCAATATAGATTATTTAAGTATGTGGAGCACATTTTTTTGTAGATTGAAGATGTTATAGTGTGCTCTAGTTAAATTTTATGTTTTTTAGGTTTTATAATGTTCACCAAGTCATTCTATTTATGGGTGGTTTGATGTAAGGTTTTGTGGGAGAGAATTATATAGATGTGTGACTATAAGGAAATTTTTTATGTATGGGTTCCCAATGTAAGAGGTTTCTGAATGTAAAGAAATTACCCATATAGTGGTCCCAAATGTAAGAGGATACTGAATTTAAGGAAATTTACAATGTATTAGTTCATGCTGTAGTGGTTCTATGTTTAATGATCATTTGGGAATATATATATTTGTGGCATGATGTTTGATTCTTCAGTGATATAGGGGTATTTCAATTGTTGTTTTTATAATGTCAAACACTAGAAGAAATTATATATATAACGATTTATTATAAAATAGTACTTATTAGCCAATACAAGAATGGATATAATCAAATCATGTTTCAAGGGAGAATAAATACATGATAATTTGATTATTTAAAATAAAATATTTGTTTTGGGGCTGGTTTTCTTCACTCAAAAAACATCATGTTATACGTAGAAGATGACTTGGAGAGATCAACATTAGTATGTTGTTTTTATTTATAAATTCATAAATAGGTGGGTGTTTTTTGTTTTGAATTGAAATTAATATCTTCATAATTTGGAATAAACTTTTCCCATCATGGAAAGAAGTAATTTAAAATATACTATTCTAAAATTATTTATCATTAAATAGGGTAGGATATATTTTTAGAGAAAAATAAGGAGAAAAACTCTAAAAATTAGATGGAGATATCTTGATAAATGGGTTTTTATTTTATCCAAAAATATTATATAGGGTAGAAGTTCTAGAAGTTTTTAGTAGAATCATTCTAGTTTTAATGATTGAAAAAGAGAGAAAAATGGGTTATGTAGTTTTCAATCAAATAAAGCATAATTATTAGGGTGTTCTTATCTCACACTAGAAGGTAAAAATAAGAAGAAGATGAAGATGATGATCCATGAAACATTACATTGGATGGCCTTTGTGAAGTTATTAAATAATAAGAAAGTGAAGCAGAATACTACACTATTATTCATGTATTTTTCATTAACTATTCATGGAAGGATGAGATAATTATATAAATAATAGTTTATTACATTATTTAAGGAGAGTTTTTATATTTCCAATTTTTATGGTTATAAACCATGAGTGTGAATTAGGTCACTCTTAAAAATGAAATTATAAAGCTACGAGATTTAGTGCTTCAGGTTTATAGGCACATCACTATGAATCATCCATGGATTATACCTTTTGGGTGAACTAGGTAAAATCTATTTCATCTTTATATTTTTTATTTATTTATTTTATACCAACCATGAGGAATATAGAGTTGTTCCCAATATCTATGAAAAAATGTTCAATAATGGGAGACGTAAAATATCACTTTACCTGATTCATCCCCCTGACTAGGGAACCCTTTTTTAGACCATAATCTATCTTTTGATAGTAATACTCCTAAAAATTAATTCTAAAATTATTATAGTTTTTTTAACTTTTATTAATAAAAGGATATTCACGTTTCTAGTTTGTTCAAATTTATTCTTATCCACCATCATTTTTTTTTATAAATAAAATATTTATAAAACTTCTATTAATTTTTCATATTCTTAATATTATTCTCATAGAGAAAATGACTTATGATTTTATAATTCTATATTATTTTTACTAAAATATTATTTTACCATTGTTTTTTGAACTTATAGGTATATTATTTGATGTGTGATTTATAACATCAATATATAACTTATTATTTTCTCATGGGTTCATATCATGTTTATGATTAATGCACATTTTCTTTTCCATGTGCATTCTAGGATTATGAGAATATTATGATGTTACGTTTGATCCGAACATTATATATACCTTCGATGAGTTTGGTAATGTGATATATCTAATTTTATTATATGTATTATGAATGAACATGATTATAGATTTGTTTATATTTTATGAAGTGATGATTTGAACACATATGTTATCTATGAACATGATCCCATATTTATTCGCAATTTCTATATAGGAATTGTTCCAAATGATAGGATGTTTCATTATGATGCATATGCCAAAAACAATTCCCTTTTAAATTAATCCCAAATATTTCTAATTATGATACATTACTTTAGATATGGATATGATTATGTTAACCCATGTTCTTAATTGATTGATGTATCATACTTCTTCTATATTATACCTCACAGAAATAGGTTTTTATCTTTCCCTTTATTTTTTGTATGTCCATAGGTGATTACATTTATTAAGAGAAATTAAAAATATTTTAGGAGTATGAATAGAACATATTTAATTAAATTTTAATTTTTCATCAATAATCTTGTTGTGTTAATATACTTTTCATATGAGACTAAATCTTTTGATTTTTAATTGTAATACTATGATGTTATTTATGTTTAAAATGATGTAACAAAAGATAAAATTATCTATAAAAATCACTATCATAACTATTTTCTTCATGAAATAGTGGAAAATAATTTTTGTTATTATATTTTCTCATTAGAACGTTTCTAACGATTAATTTTAGCACATATAAACAAATAATTTATAGCATTATTAAATTGAATAAAATATACTGGTTAAGATATTAATATAAATATATAAATAAATAGATTAGGAGAAATAAAAAAACTATATTAAATTCACATAAAAATTGTTTCAACATTTGTATTACCTAGAAAAAAAATTATATGGATTGTCACAAACATTCAAATATATTATTTCTAAGAAAATAAAAAAAATATATTAAAAACTAATATTTTCTTCCTATTAGGTCTACTAATGAAATCTCTACTTATTTTAATTTTTTTTTCTTTTAAATAGAATAGATAAGGATTTGGTATTATTGTGTTCTAAAACTATATAAAATTGAATAAATATAAAGAAACAAAGAAAAAATACATGTATTGTTTAGAAATATTGAAAATCTATTCCATAATTGTTTAATAAGATAGAAATTCATAATCATACTCTTACTCTGAAAGTGAAGACTATGATCACATATTCAACACCTTGTATATAAATCAAGGAATAAAGAAGAAATTACTTTTAGAACAATAAATTTCATGGATAAATATAAATGGACTTATTAATAAGAGAATAAATGATCACCTGATTCTATTTATTTAACCAAATCCAAATCCAAAAATAAAAATAAGAGTATAAAACAAATACTAAGAATAATAATAAGGAATATAAATTGTTCCAAACCTTCCAAAAAACATTGGGGGTTATTTCTCTATGAAGCTACAAAATTATGGAAGAAAATAATTGAACACATACAATCTATAGAAAAATAGAATTACTCTAAATATGGAATGATAAGATTTTATCTCTCATCACACCCTCTCTTGACCTTTCATATTTAGAGGACTAAATGAATGGATTAGTTATCCTTACTTTGGATTTTTTCACTATAAAAACAATATCATATGATTTTTTATTATGTAATGGTAAATCTTTTTTATCCTCCACTTTAAACACTAATTTTTAAATTTTTAATAAATATTTTATGATAATAATAATTTTTTATATAAAATAATGTAAATGTATATTTTTAATTTTCTAAAAATATTTCATATTTTTTTCATCTTATAAAAATATGATTATTAAAATTTTATTATTATTATGTTAAATATTATTGTAATACATGGTTATTTGTGTTTAGGGGAACCATTCAAGTCAACTATAAATTACTATAAGTTAATCTGAAAATTTATTATCCAGGTCCAAACTTCTTGAGACCCCTTTATAAATAATGTATAAGCTTTTACAATGATGTTAATGGGATTCTATTATGGTAAATTTTTTTAAAAAAATATGTTTCCAATATTTTAGTTTATATTTATAAAAATAAAAGTGTAATGTGGTGTTATCACCACCATCACCACCACCACCACCACCGCCACCACCACCACCACTAGAATCATCATTATAAAATTATATGAGATGATTATTTTACATGTGTATGTGGAATTATGATTGTTATTATTGAAATTAGATATAAGTGTGTTAGTGTATAAATGTTTTTATAATAGAAATATATTATTTATTTTATACCTTATAATATTTGTTATTACTATAAAATATAAAGTTGGTGGAAACCCCTATCTTTTTCTTGGATAGAATAATACCCTTACTGTAAGGGTATTCATGTATCCCTTATCATATATTATTATCCAGTCAATGATAAATTTAAATTTAATCCTTTCTGAGATATCAAGGCTATAGATTCATTACCATAATTTTCTCTCCTCCACATCCTTAATCTTCTCTACATCTCTCTCAATATTTTTTCAACCTAGGTTTCAATGAAGCCTGGAGTTTTAAAATGTCAAGTCAAACCCCCTAATCATAATTGGGTTTTTTGTATAGAGGATACAAATTTCTATTATATCCTTGATTCATCTATCCTTCATGGAGGATCCATCATTGTGATTATTTTTTGTTAGGTTTCTCTATGTAACTCCTATTATTGACATTATCTTATTGATTCTGACTTTTAAATTTTTTATCATTATGTTAGTTTCTATATTAATTATCAATGATATAATTATGTTTGGTTTAAAATTTATTTTAATATTTTATGTTTTATATAATTGTATTTTCAAAAGTTTTGGGGTATTTAATTTATAAAATAATTTACCATATGCATAAATTGTTAATCAAAATGTCATAGGGAATTTTTATAGTTCAAATAATCAAATTTGTGAAGTTTTTATTAAAATTGGACTTTTATAAAAGGTGATAATGATATATTTATTATAACACTATTAAAAATATATATTTTATTCACAAAGGTTTTCTAATGAAATTAATTTGAAACTCCTTTTCATTGAATTGAATTTATAAGGGTGTATTGGTATATGTTTTAATTTTATAAAAGGAACCATAATTGAAATAAATTATGTTTTGTTTTATAATGACATGTTTGGTATGGTTGATATTATTATATTTTTTGACACTCTATTTTATGTAATCCCTTTGATTTTAATATAATATTTTGTTGATTATTCTATATTGAAAGATTGAAAATGAATCAAATAAGGGGATATTATTTTGATGGTTTTGAGATGGGATATATGGGTTTATTATCTAATGGTGTTCATTTATTTATTTATGTTTGAGACTAGTTGGATTTATGTGGGATCTTCAGGTAACTATGTGGTATATTGAGAATGTGTGTTTCACTAGTTGATAATAAAAAATTATCTAGTGCCTAACAAGTTTAATTTATGCCTGACTAGGGAAATGCTTCTTAGTGAGACTAATGGGTGGAAATCAGGGTTTGTTTGTAAATTAACACATCATATGGGGGAATATAGTTCTATTATCATGGTTTAAGATAATTATGATGTATTTGAGGTTGCATTCCATGTTGTTCTTTATTATTGGTGTGCTTATCTTATATTAGTATTTGTTTATTATTATATATCAATGAAACTCCTTGGATTTTTAATCACTCTTCTTAAAATTATCTTTCACTAAAATAAAATGGTGTTTGAAAACAAAAGTGTAAAGAGTGATTTTATTTCTATATCATAAAATTTTAATGAAATATATATTTTAATTTCATTTGAAAAATATAATTTTGAGTTTATATTATAAAAATAGTTACATAGAGCCATGGTGGTATCATACATAGTTATTACTCACACCATACAAACACATATTGGTGTGCATGTAGATATGTATTCTCTTTATTTTTTATAGGTATTGTTATTGAACCCATTATTAGGAATTAAACATTATCTTATTTATTTATAAGTAGAGGAAATTCCATATGATGGATTGTGTGTCATACAGATATGGTTAGAGTATATCCTTTATTTCTATGTAGCTATTTTTATATAGTCATGTAGTATTTATCCTTTAAATTTTTATACGCATGTCATGTGTTTTTTGTTTTATTATTGATTATTGATTTATTTATTTGATTCATATTAGTTTCATTTCTCATTTATTAGGTATAATAGGTAATTAATTCCCATTTTTTCATGGTGTATTACAAAAATGGTATGAAATCTTGAGTTATAATTTGGTGGTAGGTTGAAGTAGGATCACTGAATCTTTTGAAAATATCTATGAATAGACATCATTATCCAATTTATAGTGGAAACCTTTACCACCAGAGGAATCCTAGGATTGAATGGTTTATGAAAGCCCTTCAAGGGGTTTTCATTTATATCATTTTACCATGGTGAGAAATATTTAGCATTTTTTTTCAAGACCATTGAACTAATTTATTTATTTAAATGTATAATTAATTGTTTCAAATTCATTTGATTATTCTAGTCACCATTCAGTGTTTCCTGAATAGTTATGTGGGGAAATCTATTTGATTAAAAAATCACATGATATTTTTTATGTTAATTTTACTTGAGTAATGGTCTATACTGTGATTTTATGATTAATTCAATGATAAATGTATGTAATGATATGAAAAGTTTTTTTATTATTTTGGAAAATTTGAGATATCAACATTTATATGGTTGTTTTCTTATAATTTAAAAATTAAGGGGATTCCCTTTATAATGGTAGATCCTTTAAATATTTCAAAAGGAAATGATAATTATAAAAAGTTATTTAAATTATATGAAAAAATGATGTTGATTTTATTACTTTATTGTGTGTTTTTTTAATTAGTCTAATCTTTGGGTAATAGATTTAAAATTAAAGTGATTATGTTATTGTGTTTTAATTTAATAAAAAAGGATATGAAATCTATATTATAAATAGTTTTTGAAGTTATTACTCATTATTTTTTATTATTATTCACTCTTTTGATAAATAATTTAGATTATAGAATGATTTATTTTATTTTGTAGTTCATACAAGGTTTTTATTGTTTGAAAGTTAATGTATAGTGTGTGTTTTGATTTTAGATATATTATTTATGATAAATTTTTTTATGTAAGGTTATTTTTTCTTGTATTGGGATTCATAAAGGTTAAATAAAAATTAAATAAATGTGACAGTCACAAAAAAAGTTGTATAGATCTTTCTAATTGACTTATTTCACTAGTGAGCTAATTGAAAAGTTGTTTTTGTTTCATTTTCTTGATTAGTGTGTTTCACTATTGGTGATTTTTTATGCATATAGATATTAATAGTTTTTATTTATTTTCAATATATTTTTGATTAAATGAAATTATGTTCCTTTTATTTGTAAAATATACCATTGAAAAGTTTTTTGGAAAAAATTAATTCTAGTTTCATTATGTTATATATTTCAATTGATTTGAGTATTTAATTTTAGTAAAATTTTAAATCATCTAGGTAGTTGGAAATCAACGTATTTGGTAACATCTTTTATAGACTATAATTTTTAAATGCTTATGGGATATTTTAGGTTAAAATTAGTTTCTATTATGTTGTGTTTTGAAGATAGATGAAATGTGATTTAGTGTAATGTGTGATTACATTACTAAGATATGTAAAAGATATATATGTGTTTAGTTTGGTTTAATGTGTATGAAATTCATGTTGTATCTTTTATGAGAAGTGTTTTTGAGCTAGTTTCCATTTTTATTGTTAAAAATATGATGTAATAGAAATATTTTTATGTTTATAATGTAGGTTATATTATTTTTAATTACTAAAATTGATTTAGTATGTGCATGATTTTCCTGGTCTGACATCATGTAGCCTATAACCTTATTGTCTGAACCCATGGGACACTTGTAATATTATTGTTACCTTTACTACAAACCTTATGATATTACACACTAGGGACACAAATTATACTAATTAAAACATGTAAAAACCAACACATACTCTTTTAGGGTGATTTTTCTTAAACTGGACATGCCATGGGAAACCTCCAAGGACTTCACCCATCTTGACACTAATCCAAAACAGGCACAGAAAAATGTGGACTTATTATGAGACAAGAAATAAAAAATTAGGGTTAACCTTGTTAACATTGGTTGTACCATTTAATATCTTTTAAGTATTAATTTTTCAGTGGTTTTATAATCATAACCTTTAAAGAACACTGCCCTCACTACATATCACAAACCTTAAACCTATGTAGTGCCACGACATTTAAATCTGGGTATTGGTTTTGATTCCACAATAATATGGTTTGACCCACTAGGTACCCACTCAGTTCAGTATTAAGATAGGTTTTCCACTCTATTGCCCACCTCTAATAGGTAGATTATTGTTGATTAGCACTAAGAACTCATAAATCACACATGGTATGCTTTATCCAATGAAAAATTGGACAACATGCATCACCATCCACCCATGATAACTGTAATCTCAAAAAATAAAACTTTCTAAAATATAAAATATGTGTGCATAAAACTTCTAAACATTACATAGCATAAAAAATTAATACAAGTAAAAATATGAGATAAACAATTCAAGTCCTAGTACTCTCAAAATAATCAATATTGATTGAATTAAAATAAGGGAATCACCATGTCATTCCAACTCCATCTCGAGAAATTAAATCCACAAATCCCACAAAATATAATAATCATTGCCTCCAATATCACCACCCCTCCCATAATAATTGATATCATAATATAAATATAAATCATCTACTTTGACATAAAAAGTGTGGGCATAAGGCTTGTGTAGTTGTGAGTGTAAAAATACCTTATGGGATTCCCTAAAAAGAGAGATAAGGGTGTTGGTCATCACACAACTAAGGGTTGAACCACAAAGTCACCCAAATCGATCAATATGTAAGAACTAACTAATGAATAAGATTTAAATTCATTTCCAAGTATGTCTCTAACACAAACATATAATAATATACCTAGGGATAAATCTGAATATCAACTCATCTTGCATAACTAGGACACCATGAAAAAATCCCATGACATAGGGGAAAACTTACACCTTCACAAAAACCATAGGAAAAAAATACCTTTCAACTCATCCATAGAAGATAAACCAAAATTCCCTAAGGTAATCCTCCCATCTCTTCTACAACATGGAATATCAAAACACATCAGTATACATGAAAGAACAACAACCAAAATTCTTACACTAAACATATAAGATCTATTTTGGAAGATCACATATGATGTGCCTCATCAACCCCAAGACACACCTCATACTAAAACATTTTTTAGGAAAAAAAATTGAACTTGTGGATGAAAACATATTCCTTAGATATATTTATTCTTTAGGGCCAATCTGAACACATTAAGCATGAAGTAAAAAACTGATACTGATCAGAGTATGGAACGGAAACCCATAACAATGATACATTATCTAAGGGACTACCAACCCCATGGATGGTTGATCCACACCTTGTACCATCCTAAACTAGGGGAAAACCCCTTCCTCTACTAGTATAGGAAAAAATTAAGTATTTAACCTTAATAAATATAAAGGGAATGCGATCAAATTATCTCTTGGTGGTTCCTTATCTACACAACCCAATTACATGGTAGAGACATACCAATGGGGATCATAGAGACCTAGAACACTGTGGTACTAAATAAACATCTCCTAAACCATGCTAAAAAAACACAACCATAATCATATTAGAAATCCAAATTCTTCTTCGGGGATTCCATTCCTCACTAAGGGACATCAACTATCTAAAAGGGGACCATTAACCCCTAAAAATAGACATTTTAGTTACTCCATCACTACAATAAAGACATCATCATTTGAAATCACAAGAGTTAAATAATTCCTCAATTAGACATATGATACAAGTAAAGGAATAAAAAACCCAACCTCCATACCAGTATCACCAATAATCATTAGAATTTATGGTTTGACGAAAGTTCAAAAAAAACATTTCATGATTACCACTCTTAAATCTAACCATTTTTAATAAATTTTTATATATAAGGCTCTATGAAATGGAGTGTATGTCAAAATTCACATCCTATAATTAAAATAATTTTCACTATCTCTACATTAGTGGTATATGGTGATAATAGACTCTCTGAATGTTCCATACCCATCTATAATTACTTTTAGGATACCATATTATACAGTGACCACTACAAAGACTAACCCAAACAATGGTGTTGGTATTGTGGAGTTAATTTCATTACACACATATCTATCTATATAAAATCGGTTGTTTTCCTCCGTGTGGTTGTTGAGGAGGTGTTGGGTCCGACTACTAATCAGCTAACCTAATCCAGGATTATTGGATGGTTCACATGCATGGGATCATAGTAGTTGAGTGTCGTATCAAGTCTTCATGACCTGACCTTGGAGGGAACACCACACATATGGAACCACGCATCAATTTGGGCACATTTCATTCACATGGAGGAGTTCACCAATACTCTTATGTGCATATGGGGTTTATAGCATTCCATGTGGTGCACCTAGAGTACCTTCATGTGTATAATCATTGACTTTGTTTTGTTTTTACTAGACAACATTTATCAATTATCCATTTTAGATAAGTAAATTGTATATCCTATGTATTTTTTTCAAGTAGAATGCAATGATGTAGTCTACTTTGTGATAAGATTCCATTTACAATGAGAGATAAGACAATTATGAATTTAACTCTATAAGATCGATTTTAGAATTTTTACTATTCATGATAGTTACCTCTATTCAATATAGTAGTAGAAACATTATTTGGGATGGGTATAAAACTTAGAGAGATTCCCTATACCCTATGATCCCCTGATATAGATCTAGGAACATGATTTAGATAAGGGGGTTTAAAGATTGATTTTTACTACCTTTTGTATTTCCTTTGAGACTGGTCTATGTTATAGATGGTTGGATTCAAGAGTAGTGTTCATGGAACATTCTAAGTATTTCTTTCATAAAATTTTTAGTTTTAATGATGATATGGGATAATAATATAGAGGTGGATTTTATGAATTCCATTGACTATATCATAAATGTGGATGAGGCTTGGGTTCCCTGTTTCTATTGAGAGTGGTGATGTGGTGATTATAATGATCAAGTAATGAAAATAAATTTGAAATTTAAGGTTCGATGATCCCCTATCAGTTTGTTAGGTTCCCCTATTGAGATGTAAAACATCAATGGAACTATTTTGATAAGTGGCATTATGGTGGTGGTATTAAGAAGATATGGATTATGATAATGTTCTTGGATATTGTTTTAGGTGGGGTATGTATGTTCCACTTTAATATTCCACTCTCACAGAGCTGGGTTGAGTAGAATGGAAGAAAACAATCAATTGTTCGATCATTCCCTTGGGTTTTCTAAAACTACAATAATTCCATAAGTCATATCACCATTGAGGAAAGGTTATTTCCCACTTATAGGATCAAAAAGTTTTTGGGTAACCCATTCATGGGGTTAATATCCCCTCCCCGATCAATATCAGTTATGGATATTGTAATGTTCTAAACTAGGATCTACTTAACCAATGCTCTGATTTGGTGGGTCATGTTGCCTTGATCTCACCTCCTTGTATTCTATAGACTACTGACTAGAAGAGATGGTGTAAAGGTAGTATGGTGGAGATATTATACCCTCCTACCATAGTGGCACAACAGATACAACCATAATCATATAAGAGTGGAAGCATATGTGAAAAGATAGAATAATAAATCAGTGAATAAATAAATAAATGGGAAATAATATCTATCCACTAGGCATTGTCAATACGTGGATGCATGTCATATGGATACAAATAGGGTAATTGGCGGATGCATATACATTCATGATATACCAATGTATAAAAATTAAAAAAAAACTACACCACTATAATCCAAAGAATATCCTCTATCTTCTCCTCCTATACTCTATCTATATGAAAATGATATC
Source organism: Viscum album (assembly GCA_963277665.1). Taxonomy (NCBI): domain Eukaryota; kingdom Viridiplantae; phylum Streptophyta; class Magnoliopsida; order Santalales; family Viscaceae; genus Viscum; species Viscum album. The sequence goes on along the minus strand of OY728148.1, from coordinate 1,232,684,262 downwards.
AAAGGCCTGTAGCCGGTCACTTTCCCTTATCCAGACCTATTGAAGAATAACCTTATCAGGTACCAAATGTACCCTAAATAAGGTGTGATGTAAAAACCCAGTAGGCCACAACCAACAGTCTCTAGAAGAAATCCAATCATTTGTCATCACCAAATAGTGTGTAGGTATAACTAAAATAATAAATAACGATAAATAAATAAATTACAGTTTTCTCATGTTCATAAAGGACACCTAAGGGATTTACTAGATTCAGATCATAATTAGTATGAATTTATTATTAGTTGAAATATATATTGTAATATTATATATATAGTACAGTTATATATTTCATCCACCTATATGGACCAAGTACGTGCATATGTAAGTTGTCGTATACCTAGAATACTAGGTGTTGGCTGGACCAGGATATAACTCAAACATCCATAACCAATCTAAATGAGCCTATAACCTCAAGCAATGGGTTATATTCTCTACATCCCAAAAATAGAATGAGACATCATTCTTGACACTCGAGATGGTGAGTGTGCCATTATGTCAACACTCAAACAAGGGATGTTTCACCTCAAGCCCAACATACAACTAGTGTTAATAGTGGGAGACATCATGATCAACACCCAATGTAAGGGATAATGGTACTATCATCCTCAAAAAATCCCTAACAATCATCCCACAACCTATATCAAGGCATAATCATATTTATAAAAGAAATAATGAGGCATTCCCTATCCTATGACTCAATATTCATGCCAAACTACAACTAGGAATTATTATTCAAATTAATCATTTAATTAAGAACAAAAAAAATGTCATGGTCTTTCCACCCATTAATCATTTATTCAATTAAACCATTTAACTATTTACAAAATTCCAACCATAATGAGACAATACATCAAATATAAAAAATCTCATTTAAGAATAGAAAACAAACTTGAAGCTAATCAGTTCAATATTCAAATTTCATATAATTAATCAATGAATTGAAACTTGATTCCAATGATCCAATAGGTGTTTACAAGGTTCCATGGTTAATAAGAAAATTAACAACATGAGAAAATCCATTTATAAGATGTTCCAAGCATAGATTAGGTGCCTTGGTTTCATTAAACATGTATATAAAAGAGGTAAAATCACTTTCTAACCTAATATTATCATTTAAGTGGTGATTTGTCTTTTTTAAACAATTAACTAGAAGTAAAATTGTAGTCGTAACACACAAGGGGTGTCCATAATTGAAGGAAATATTATCTAATTACTAAACAAGGATCAACATGTCTTTACCAAGGATATTAAATAAATTTAATATGAATAACTCAAATAAACAGCAACACAAGGAAAAGGTCAGCTTGTGGCATAATGGAAAAACCTATAAAAACAACAAAACATTTTAGGAAAACTATGATACCACCAACCTTTGGTCCACTGACAACTTCGCATCTTCTGGAGGCCTCATATTCAAAGTAAGTTAAGATAAATCTAATAAATGATCAAATGTCTTCAAAATATGGGAAAATATCTTACACCTAAATATCACAATTTATTCAAAGATAAATTAAAATAGGGTGGGAAAGGATTAGATTTCATACTGAGATGTATCTAATGCTACTAATAGACTGTTTTTTGGATTCCAGATTTGAGAGTTACTTGAATGTCTAGATTGATGTACTTAGGAGTTCACAGGATAAGAGAAACCAAAACATCCACTAGATAAAATAAGTAGGAAATAAGAAAGGGTGAATATATTTAATTAGGGGAAAAAAATTGCACCCTCAAAATTGGGGGCAAATGGTTTCTCTACACGGTTTGGAAAACCAATCACAAATTGTTCTCAAGCCACTGATTATGAAAAGACCACACAAATTTAAGGTGCACATATTCCTTAATAGTAAAAAACTATATGAAATCCCACTATAAAATGATTTTATTTCTTTTCATGGTTGTGCACCTAGAGTCCCAGAGTTTCAAAAAAACTTTTTAGATCTTTATGAACCTCTTTTTTTACCCCATGGTTAATAGATACTGTGTGGTCTAGGTAGAAAGGTTGCTACTAACTATGTGTCCGAGTCATTTTACCCACTTTCTGGAACTCTGGGCTTTTTTCAATCCCCAGACACTCTTAGGGACTTCCTTAGTTCATAGTTCACAATTACCAAGATTGACCCAAGGATTTAAATTAAAAAAATGATCAGTACCATTGTGAAAATACAAGTCATTAGAGACTCCCAGAAAGAGGTATTTATAGGGGACTTATGGAAGAAGGCATCTTGGGAACTATGTTTTTTAATTGAGGTTGATTTCTCACCAAACATAATATTGGAGTGATGATGCGTGAGTATAATGATGGGATAATGGTTAATAATACCCTTTTTATGGGAACTTCCTAACTATATCCCTAGTGTTTAATTTATTAATTTTGACATGGTTTGATAATCCATGACATGGAAGAGTATGGAGGGTTACCCTTAAGGTTTATGGTGTATCTTATATATATGTAAATGGAGGTATTTTCACTAAGGGTTTATGAGTATAGGGTGTCCCTTACGTATTTTCATTTTTTGTGGAGTCCTCATTACATGGAAGTATTTTACCTGTGGGTTTATCCATGGGTAAATTCATATATGTTCATGTCAGTTTTATTCAATGATGTGAAGCTACATATTCTTCCCTATCAAGTTCTTTTCCCTCAATCAAATTAGGAATCTATCGGGTTTATCCCACCGTTTTATATTGAACTTCATCCCTATATTTTTGTGTTTTATGGGGTATTTTTATACCCAACCCTAAATTGGCCATATACGAACACCTGTTGTGTTTGTGCAAACAATTCATAGTTCAATTTTGATATTGATTGGTGTAGAGCTGAAATTTCTAGTGTATTCATAGAATAGTAGATATGGTGAAATTCCTGGGTGGAAGTACTCAGGATATAGTATTCATGATGTTGTAATACCTTTCATAGGTTTCATAAGAAAACGCCTCACATGTGTGATTTATTCCTTCTTTATTCTAATAATTTTCCCCTTTCCAATTTGAGTAAGGCTTGGGGTGACACACTTGGATAACTACTGACCACTATGGGGACCCGATTGGTTCAATCATGTTACTAATTATAGTTCTAATTAAATCATCTAATGTTTTAAATTGTTCGTTTATGGAATTTTTTAAAATTAGAACTTTTGGGATTAAAGGAATTTCAAATTTAAAGATTTACATGAATCGTTACTTCCCATCAATATCATTACTTCTCATGATGCACAATGTTAATAAATTTATATAATAAAACTGTCACTAACTATAATGAAAAAATATAGTACATGTACAATGCTAATCACATAGGTAAAAGTGAAGACTTATTATGAATTTTAATACAATTATTAGATCTCCACACTTTTGTTATTTTTAATTAGAAGCTAAATTAAACAAGTGTAAACTAAATTTGATTAATAATTTACTTAAGATCAAAGATAATGAAGTAAGGGGAAAACCTCCAATGATAGTTTTTTTAATTAAAAATTTACTTCACTTAGAATATTATTAAAATAAATAGTTGTACTATTATGATTTCAATTAGAATATATGTTGTTTGTTTCAATTAGTAATACTTTAAAATATAAACTCATAATCAATATATGATTCAAAATAATAAAAATTTATTAAATATTGATCATAATAGAAAATTAAATATCCAATTAACTCTCATTAATTAATAAACTCTATCATGTTAGGATCTATTAATTATCAAACATGATTGTTCAATGATTTAAAATTAATTAAAATATATTAATTTCATTATAATATAATACTATATAATAATATTATATCATGAAAGAAGAATAATTTGAAATTTTTAATATAAATAATTTTCTTTCAATCCCTCCCTTTTCTATGATGTTATCCACTCATATTTTATTGTTTCAATAGTCATTATTGATCCAAACATCATAGAAGATACAATAGAATTGATATAACTAAGAAATAATTTAGAAACAACAGAAAATAAACTTGAAATAATAATAATCCTAAAAATAATGAATCCCAAGATTATATAATTAAAAAATAAAGAAAAAGGAAATAAATGAATGTTTATCTAGATCTAGAGTCTTGAACTCCTACAAAAACTCATCATAACAACTATGATGACTCCTTAGTTGGTAAAAAATAACCTTGAACCGTCTTTTCCTAGGTGGATGGTGCCTATTACATATAATATTCAACTCATTTTATATGATATATTGATATATGTATCTATAATATCTTTCTAGACACTTATCTATCTAATATTCCTTTAATAGTAGCCCAATCCTACTAATAATTTCCCTTAAAACACTATGGGGATCCACCCCAAGAAATCCTAAATAAATTGGTGAGTTCCCATATATAAATAAAATTTTATATCTTCAAAATTATAGATTTTAGTAGTTTCACACCACAATGTACTTCATCACATCACAATAGCCCAAAAAGAGGTTATTTAAAAGACTATTCCTTATCTTTGTGGTCTTAATGTCAACATATGATACACTAAAATATCTAATACTTCTATACTATGAATTCAATTGATTTTTCATTTTAACCATATCCTCATGTATTAATAAATAATTTCCTCGAGGATTTAAATCAACTTTTTTATAAAACTAAAAAATAATAATTCTTTAAAACTTTTCCTCTATTAAATTTGATCATGATAACATTTATTACACCATAATAGATGTATCTCATATACTCTAACCATACTCTATAATTTGATAAATGGATATATATTCATTTCATAAAAAATATCTCCATTTTTATAGTGTAGAGCATGAGGTTTTTTAATGATGTGAACATTGAATCCTCATGGATCATGATATAGATTGTGATGATTTTTATCATGATATAATCCTTCATATTTTTTTCTTGGGCTTGTTATGGAATGATGTGGTGTTGGGATGTGACATGAAATATTACATCTTTATCAATTAACTTTCCTTTCATGGGTTTATAGTGTGACTCAGGCCTATCATGGGGCATGGAAACAGAATTATTTATTTTCCTGGTGTAGTATAGTGGACGACCAAGTTCATCTTACTTTAGGAGATTTATTATAGAAAACAATTACTATTAATAAATTATCATATTATATTGTTGGTGTTTTCTATATTTTATGATAAAATAAAAACTATAGGTTTTCTCAAATGTAATGAACATCTCAAAATAAACATGTTGATGAAAATTGAATAAATGTAGACATAATGATTTAGTAAGAAAGGATATTCTCTCTAGAGAAACACCACTTGTGAACCTTCATTGTTTATTTATTAAATTCATATTATACCAGTACTCACACATAATTTTATGTATGGTTACTCTTCTCTACTATGGATGTGAATATATTGTTCACCCATATTATACAATTATATACTCACATCCTCTAATGAGATAGAATATTATATAAAATAAATTTAAACCATTGGTGGCACTAAATATCCCTCTAAATACCCACTCCCATACAAACACTATTTAATTATTAAATATTAAACATGATTGAAAAGGGACTCAAATTCCGAACCAAATAACACCCCAAAGGCTTCCTCAGTTTAAATACTCACATTTCTAATCATAGGATATGGTAGTATATAATGATATAAAGTGAGGTGAAGTATTTGAAGAACACCTAGATTAGAAATTTGATTGTGTGAGTAAAAATAAATTTCAAGAATATTTCTAATCAAAATAGTATCAAAAATTCAACTTGATTTCCCCATTTAGTGGTTCATACCCTCATATCTATGTTTCCTCCCCTAATTATAGAGTGAATGGTAAGATTTTGTTCAATGATTACCACTTGTAAATTTGAAAAAATTGAGTCAAAATAAATACCTAAATTTCATGGTAGAACCTACAAACAAAAAAATATAATTTTTCTCCATTTTAAAGGAATATTTGGTTTTTAATATACTATATTTTATAAAAATTTTATCCTAATATGAGAAAGGATAAATAAGTTATAGTTCAATCATTTATGTATGATATCATTTAATGATTCCAGTTCGACTTTGAATTGTGGTCGCATTCTCACCCTAAAATACTATGATCTATCTTTTTTCCTTTATAGACAATTTTCAGCACTACATTTGAAAAATTAATTAGAAAATTTAAAAATTAAGATACAAAACATATATTTTTTTATGAAAAACACACTACAATGAAATTAAACTTAAAAAATTTAATTTCCAAGTAGTTTTCAAATTCATTATCCAATTACAAATTTCTATTAAATCATTGCATAAAAATATGGTTTTATCAATTAATATCAATGATAAATAGAAGCTATGTGAAATAAATCATTAATACATTTTTTTAATTGAAAATAAATTATTTATTCAACCAAAATGTGTGACTAATCTTGGTGGGACTTTGAACAATAAAATTTAATTAAATAATATGAAATTATTGAATTTTTGAATTCTACCTCACTTAAACATTTTTATCATAGGGGATCTATTAAAATTCAATAACAAAAATAATTATTCAACATAGTTTTAGACACAAAACCTAGATTATAAAAAATATTATACCACCTATAAAATTTCTATCCACCACCCACTTCAATATATGCTTAATTTGATGTTCCAAGTTTGTGAATATATTAGTACTTAGTGGTGTTAATATTTCAAACAGTGGAATTATCATAAATTCCTATTTTCCATGTTCCTTAGACCCATGCTCTATTTCCTACATAATTAATAGAATCCAAAATAAATTATTATTTCTCAATCCCCTATTTATCTTCCATTCAATATTCTCATTACCTAAATCCACTCCATTTTTTCAATAATCTAATGTATTTCTTAATTGTTTTTATTTTTTATTTTTTATTTTTTTAATGTTTTCTTTCAATGCTTAATATCTTAGAACACTTTGAGGTATCCCAATTTACCATTTTATTTAGTTTAAAATGTTTTATATGTTTTTATTTTTTGGAACCATGATGTGTTATTTTTCATAAAGTAAATGTTACTCGAGTTAGAGATAAATATTCTAGTTTCCTCATGTTATAATTCTAAGTAAAATTAATTATTTTCATTCAAAATCCTTTCCTAGTTTAAAAAAATAAATTAATATTGATGTAATTGGAAAAAAACTCTCAAAAATCATATAGATCCAAGATTTATAAAAATTATTGAAATGCACTAAAATAAAATGGAATCCTTAACTAGGAAGAATATCATTTGAACATAAAATTACTAACCTAAAAAACTCTAAAAAACATGAAAATCTAAGACCAGTTGTTACCACTCCCCATACAAAGATAGTCTATCCCCCCTATTGATTTAAATATGATTTCTATAACTTTGAAAATAATTTAATTGGGAAGAATCAAGTCATGTATAAAAGCGAAATACATCCAGAATTACTGGCCAGGAAATCTTTGAGTTAGTTTCCTAAGTGTTTCTTACTAAAAATATTCAATTTAAAAATATATATAAATTACAGAAAGAATAAAAACTTTTAAAAAAAAGAGAAATTGAACATAAAATATGGATAAATATTGGTTTGGGGCCCAAAGTGGGTAATAGGGATTTAATGACACTATCGATATAGTTCTGGTGGCTAGGAAATATCTAATAGTGGATGCTGTTTATTTAAGACAAACCATCATGTATCTATTCTTCTAGTTTTCATCAATTTAACTTTCTTATTAATTTCCCCGCAAATAGAGTAAATCAATTACATCACCTTAGCTATCAGGTATAACATTAAATGTGGGGGTAGGATAAAATATAGGTCCTTATCCTTAAATCATCTACTACTTATATGAAAAATTTTCTTATTCCTGTTCTATATAAAAATACTATAAATTAAAATAATTTTCAGTATGGAAGTTGTAAAATAGATTTATTTTGATAAAATTCATACAATTAGGATTTAAATCTGATTCTACCCCATTTTCAACAACATAAAATGTGTTTTCATCATGTATAGTCTTGAGAAATTATTCATTCAATCCTTATAACATGCACATGTAAAAATATACTTTCAGATACAAATAGAATTAATAAATATTGAATGAGTAAAGAATAATTAACATTATCAATTAAAAGTCACCTAGAGTGAACCCTTATTTTTTTGTTTATTAGTTTAATATTTTGTTATTATTCACACTACATAGTATTCATGGTAACACTTCTCTTCCATGGTTTTTAATATGTAGTTCACCCATTTATTAAAACACACATTAACCTCCTCTAATAAGGGAGAATATTGTATAAAATAATGCAAAACCAATGGTAGAACTATATAACCCTCTAAATATTCTCTTATCCCAACTCTAAGAAATTACATAATATTATATTTAAGTGTGAAATAAATATGATTCATCGCTGGATTACTCCCCCATGATATTATTTGTGTTATCTACTAATGATTATGAGAATAAGTAATCGCATATGTTATCTACACATGATTATGAGAATAGAAAATCATAGTGGGTAATTAGAGTGGGGGAGAATTTAAGGATTGGAAGAACACATGAATTAAAAATTCTCATATTTGATTGAAAAAAATAAAATAAAATAAAACTTCTAAAAATAAATAATTTATACACCAACAAAAACCCACCCTAATATCATCATTTTTATCAGATCCCCACACTTCATAGTTCTTTCATCTCTTTATAAATTAAAGGAGAGGCTTTAGGTCAAATATTAAAATATAGAAAATTTTGAAGGTCATGTAAAAAAGTAATACCTATATTGTACAATGTGGTTAAACCTTAAAATAACTGAATCAAATATTTACCCAATTCAATGATTTTTTTAGTCTTCTTTCTTGTGTCAAAATTTCATCCAAATTTGAATAAAGATGAAAATTTTATAGTCTAATAATTGATGTAAGGACTAGATTGATGAATTTATTCCATATTTTATTTATGTACCCATGATATTCATAAAATACTATGACATTTCTCATGGTATTATAAGATAATTTGAAGCCAAAAATGTGTATAGTTTTTTATAAAAAAAATTAAATTAAGATTAAACCCATTTAATACTTTATTATAAACATTCTAAAGTGAAATTAAAAGGGAAAATTTTTAATTCACTTGTATTTTCCTAATTTATCCAAAAATTATAAATAATTATTAAATAAAATTATAAAAAAATATGGTTGAACCAATTTATATTAAATAGTAATAAAAACACTAGAAAATAAACAATAAATGTATTTTTTTAATTGAACAAAAAATATTATTTTAATCAAAATATATGACAATTAAAAAAAATTGATAATTTTGGTGGGATTTTGAACATTAATATTCATGTTAAAAATTTGAATATGTTGACTCTGCCTTGGTGTAAGGGGGATTTCATGACACAATTAACATTATAATTTCCAAATTTAATCTTATAGTGATTCATTATAGAATAATAATTATTATGATGAAAAAATATATCCTTTATTCAATATTCCACATTACTCTTATATAGGGTTGTTTAACACGATAGTATGGATTGTGTTATGATATATTCTTGGTTATTTATATGTATAATGTAATTCCCCACATAAGATTGTGTATGTGTATTTGGGTGATGAATGACTTTCATTGAGCTTGGTACCAAATACGATTTGGTTTTTTTGAATTTATATTTATAATTGGTTATTTTATATGCATTTTTATGTTTAAAAATATGTTTTGAGATGGGTTTTTTAGGGTAAATGTTCTAAGTGTTAAAATTTGTTCTAAGAGATAGAGGTGACATGAATGGTGGTTATAAGAAGCCACTAAAATACCAATGGTAGTCTATTTGAGTTCTAGTGGGAGTAACCTCGGGATTTCACCACTATCCCCACCTCTAGATGTCCAATGGCTACTACAAAATACCATGTGGTAATCTTGGTAGTTTTTTTTAATGGGTAATAAGTTAATCCACCCATTTTTTGAATCCCACTTTGGGTTCTCTTATATAGAAAATGTACACCAAGGGGAGGATAACTCACTCTTCTCTTCCTCCTCCCCATTTCCTCTTCACAATAAGAAATTTGGTGGAGTTTAGTCTTCCAATTGAGGTATGATTTCCCTTTGTGAGACTCCCTTGTCACCTTCATTCTTCATTAACTAATTTCACTTTTGTGGGAAAAATATTTGATAATTGTTTTCACAGAACCATAGAGAAATCATCCTACCTGGTTAGGGAATTGTTGTTTGAATATAAGAGGAGGTCATACGAGTATGTTTTCATATAGGTGTATGTGGTTTCACAAGAATTAAGTCACCACCATAATTATTTTTGGGGTATGCATCAAATTGTTATATAATTGATTTATAAACAATGTTAGTTATCGGTATTTCATAGGTAATAGTCTTAATTGTTTTTTGTTATCAATATACACCACGTTTCTTGAGGTTTTAGTATTGTTACACCATCTAGTGAGTCAATTTTTTATTATTACTAAATGAATTAATGTGTATTGAATGAAGGATTTAGTTATAATGGTTTTATAATCAATTATGTTGAATATTTGATATACCTAGGGCCTTGTGAAGGTTCATAGTGGTTGTTCTAGGATTATATGAGATTAGGTGATGGTGTTCAAGCATCACTTAAGTGGATAAATTCATTTTCAGGTAGGTGATCCTTCACTCTCCTAATGGTTGATACATTTTTACAAGAAATAGGTGATATTAATTACCACTACTTATGTTAAATTGACCAAAAAATAAATTGAATTTTTCTCCCTTGAACTGTTTGAGTTTGGTAAGGATTTGTAGGGGCCTACTGGTCCCTCTATAAGTTTTACATGATGATATAGTAGCTGGTGGCTGTGATTTTGAATTAAAGTTTGTTTTGTGTTGTAAATAAGGCCCAATGGGTCTCCCCTTGAGTTATTCTACAATTACTAATACATTTAACATTGGTCTTTTTTTCTCCTTATACAAAGCAGAGGTGTGTAATTGGGAGAGAATATCCTTATATATTGAATGTATGGATTGATTTAATTGTTCTGGGTAATTTGTTATTTATTAAGTATTTATTGGGACTTATTTTTATGTAGCATATTATTATAGCCAAAGGATATCGTGGAGTGAAATCAAAGTGTTTATAATTATTAACTCTAAAGGTAATATGGATAACCCCTTAGATTGAATGGATTATTGAGCCTAATAAGATGAATTTAGAATTTATTATGTATGGAATTTTGTGTCAATCCAAGGGGTTTCATCAGGATGATCTCATAGTGAGCTCTTGAGTTATTCTATCCAATTTGGAATGATGTTATATGTGAGGGGAACTTTTTACCATCTTTGTTAGAATAGATTTGAATGGGTAGAGACCTTGGGTTTGGAATATAGGGAAGGGTTTGGTGAGTGATTATTGATCTATAATTGTATCTTAGAGGCATGAATATTATTCTTAGACTTAAATTAATAATTTATTCATGATGTATTGAAAACCAAGATGGGTAAATATGAGGGGTCAAGAAATATTTGCGTTGAGACTAAGATAGAACCATGAAATATCTCCTATAGTCTTATACCTTTTCCTGCCCAAGATTATGATTCTACTAAGTTGGGACCAAATTGAATGGGGATTTACTTCCTTATTATACAATTTTTTATATGTTTTTGGATCAGGGTGCCTATGGTCTGAGATCATTCTAGACTCGGAATTTTTTCTTGTTGGTCATCGCTGTCTGGATAGGGGATGCTTCTTCCCTTTATCTAATATTTTTGTTCCACAATCGAGACACCCATGTGAAGAGACCATATACATAGATTTCACTTCTCCCATTTATTACATATTACCATTTAATTATCGAGATTCCCATGGTGTGAGATTGTATTAATAGGGTTCGCTTATCCCCTTCATATGATCTTGTTATTCCACAGTCAAGATTACCATGGGTTGAGACTGTATTTTTTTTCTTCTCTTTATCCCCTTGGTTATTCATTTTCATATTGTGATTAAGATAAAATTAGGTTAAGATCCATGTATCCTTAAATTATATTTCATTAGTCATACATTGATTTCAGGTGAGATTGAAATTACATAGGGTTGATATTGTATAAGAGGGGACCATTATTCCCCTTATCTATGTGTCGCCATTATAAAGTTGAGATGCTGTATTTAATACCTTACATACATGGGAACCAACTCAATCATTTCCCTCATGATGTATTGTGATATGTTTAGGTATACCTTGACATAAACAGAAGTAGGTACAGTCACACCATGGTCACAATGTATTAATCGTGGTTGGGAAATATTTATAATTTCTATAATTTCATCTCATTTTTCATATGATTATATCACACTATACATGAATATGTTTATAATAGATATAGTCGGGACCCCATTGGTGGTGTCCTACTGAGTTGTATTCTCACCTTGATTGGGTGACCTAGTATGTGATAAGAGTTCATGATTGTAGGCATATAAAAAGGAAGGGGCCTAGTATTTTTTGGTTGAGTTTTGGATCTCAACTAGAGTTAGAAGTTAAGAATAATAATGGAATCAAGGTTAGTTAAGTGGGTCATCTTAGCATTGTTTATTTTTGATATTGTCTTCAAGGACCACACCATAAGAAAAACTATTATTTTATGTGTGATTCTAGGGAATCAGAAATTATTATTTTTTTATAGCATGGTATTTAGTTTTTTATTTACTGATGAATTATTAATATTAACGTAACCCTCCTGAGTAGAAACCCCATGAGTAACACCTGAAACTCGCCTCTAATATGCCAATGGTCGGTGAATATCACTGAGGGTATAATCACACATGAATTTGAGGCATTACACTTATAATCATTTGAATATATGATACACCACTAATAAATTACATAATAAAAAATAAAAACCAATATTCTATAATTCATGTATATCCCACACAGAAACAAGCTCCATAAGTAAATTCCAAAAGAAACTCCGACAACATCGACCCCAACCATAACAGCCCAGAGCTGTTATCTTATTTATTACATTGGAAAATGGTATAAATATTTTCATCCTGAAAGACCAAAGAGATTAGTAGTCTTGTTTAACTAGATATAAAATTGAGAAACACATTAAATTTTAAAACACAAATTACAACATAATTGATTTTTTTAATACCATAATTCTATCAAGAATATCTATGTAGATCATTCAATGTCCACTTCTTGGATTCCTAGGAAAGTAAAAAAAATTATGGTGATCTCAAATGCTTGATAAGGTTCATGTACAGTGGAATATATCGTGAATTAATAACGAATAATAAATATTGAAAGGTAAATAACCGAAAACATACTCCATTTAATCAATAACAATTCTATCATGATTTCATAAGGAATAATAAATATATAAATAAATTAAAACACAATCCATTGAATCAATAAATTTAGAAATAAATACATCCATAGATAATATCATTATGAAAATATATAGGATAGTAATAATTCAATTCATAATGAAGTAAATTCAAAATTATTGGATTCTATAATAATCATGATACCTCTACCATCAATATATTTCACTAGATGGTTTAAAAATATAGGTAGAAACCCATTTAGTGTTATCTTACTTATTTGTCTCATGATTAATACTAATGCATTGAGGGGATTTATAATACTAGTCCCCATTATTCACTTCATGTCAAAATAATTCCTCATAGATCAAATAATCAACCTAAATTATAAAAAACGTACCTTATAATCAAATATTCGTATTGAGTAAGGAATACGAATTTATCAATATTTTAACAAATAAAAAAATAACTTTAAATGTACATAATTGTATGTAAAAATGATATACGACATAAGAAACTAACATATCTATGATAAATAATATGGATATTAGGGAAAATTTAATGTCCAATGATCACAGGAAAGTTAATATTTCAAGAAAATGTTAAGAACAAAAATATGAATCAAGAATTTAAATTTCAATACTTTAATTTGTCAAAATGATCATAAACCATCCATAGAAATAATAAAAAATATATCAATACAACATATACCCATTAGAGTAAAAATAATGGGTTTTGGTTGTATATAAATAAAAATAAACTAAAAATATCTTTAAAAATACTCTTAAGGAAAATATCATTTTCATTTTGAAAATAACTTGTAAATATAAAATTTCACAAATTTTTTTGAAAATAAATTTATTTTGAAATAATTATTTAAAATTTTAAAGGAATATTGAAAAAAAATATTGTTCATGATAGTTAAAAAAATTCATGTTGTGCATGTTAAAACAAATATTCCATTCTCTTTTTTGATACAATTAAAACAAGCACTGTTTTGAAAACAATATGAAAATTCATTTCAAAACATTTTGTAAAAAATAAAAATGGGTAAAAAATTATTCAATAAATAATTTGTAAAAGGGTTTTAAACATTTTTGTAACTTTTTTTAAAAATCTTTGTTAGAAAACATGGTTTTACAAGAAAAATGATTTACAACTAAAATGAGAAATAACCTCTGATTCTATTAAAAACATTTCATCCAAAACATTAAGTGATAAAGAGTGGGAAAATGGTAATATCACATTAAAATATCATTAATAACTAGAGTATAATAAAATGAAATGGTTTTATTTGTTAATTTTTAAATAACTTTATTCAACTAAAATTGAAGAATAAAGAATCTCTATTAAATTGGGATTGTGAAATAAATGATCATAATAATGAAGAGAGGGTTAATAAATGAATATATTAATTTTATCAATTTTAAATAAAAATTTAAATTGGAAATAAAACTTAACAAAATTAAAATTCATTTCATACATAATCATAGTATGTCAAAGATGTTGAAGAACTAATATAGACCAATGCAAAGGAATTTATTTATGAAATTCTTTACCATTTGGTAACTCTTAATTCAAGTTACCTTGGATGTAATAATTCATATTGAAACAAAAATATCCTTAATTATTATTTAATCATGATATTAAATTTCAAATGGCTAAATTTATTTTTTTCCATTTCCAAAAATCTGCTTTAAGGATAATCGGGAAACCAAACATTCCAATCACAATGCTACATTCAATTCAAATTACAACTTTCAAAACACATTATCACCATCTCGATTTCCATGAATCTTAAGTCAAACCCCTGCCATGAGTTGCACACCTATCGCATCGAACATCCTTTACATTCACCTCCCAAAAATCACCATCGTCCTCCTTCGATCTGAAATCCGAATGATCAATAATGAAACATCAACCAAGAACCAAACAACACACAAGCTTCACAGATCATTGAAAAAAGAAAATGAAAAAACCCAAAATAGTTCACGGACTTCACAGAGGAACCTGTATATCCTGAATGGGTCAACTCATCGTCGTATCCAAATCTCATCAGTGGAGCCTTGCCAATGCCATCACGAATGCATGAACCAAAACAATCATCCAAATCGATAAATGAAAGGATAAAAATAAAATGAAAAAAAAAATCATCACCATCATGCCAGAAAGAAGGTTTGACGCAACCAATACCCATCTCCACCTACCAGGATGCTCGAAGAGACCACAATAAACCGCCCTATGAAACTATCGGAGTCAAGATGCCATCCCACAGGTCGCTGAAGTTATTACCCGACTATGAACCATCATCGTGCCACTGAGGATCCCTATCCAGAGAAGAGGGAATCGAGTGAAAAATGCCAGCAATGGTGCATCGATATATCCACGCTAAATAACAACACCACCGTGATAGGGGGACTGTCGTCACGATCTCACCGAGAATGAAGAGGAGCACGGCTCCTGTTCGAGATGTAAGGAGGAGGCGGTGACGGAATGGATACCCTAGAGCGTGGTTCCCCTTACAGGCTCATCCTTCTAATAATAGACCCAAATGGGATTTATATATACCATATAAAATAAATTAGGTTCATTACATTATAATATGTCTCAAGGAAGACAAATTGAGATGAAGAACCTTACCTCATTATTCATTTTGGTTGAACATGATTTATGCTCTAGTGTAGTTTTTTTTAATTATTAACTTATTATATAACCATATTTATAATTATAATTTCATATGTTACCCTTTTATAACATATTATAACCCATTTTTAATAATCATTCATTATTTTAATTTTTTCTAGTGTTAATTGTGTATATTTTTCATGCACATCTTTCCATAAAAGATCTGATTCTTATGAATATTATATAATTATATCATATCCATAAAAATAATAATGAATTAATTATCATATTTATACATAAATTATAATTTTTATACCAATAGTTAAATATGTTTTTGAAATATTAAATATGATATGTTCATAGAGATGGTAGGCAATGCATACTCATGGGTAACATTTTGATTTTTCAATGATCCTTATAGAAAGGAGGTAAATAATTCGATCAATGATAGCATATATCACTTTTTCAATAAATCAGTAAACAGTTCCAATTTAGTACTATCCAATTTACTTTATCCATATCAATCATAACTTTATACCAACTTTGTTAACTCAACATTTGGAACATATTATTGTTTATATATCTCTTAGTAATTTTTTTCCAAGAACTTTAACATTCCACTGAATATTTTTTCTTGGTGATCAGTACAGTTCAACACATACTTTCCAATCCATAACAAAAAAGTACTAAAGTACAATCCTCATAAATTTCATAATCATTATAACTAGGATATCATTGATAAAACACACAAATGACATATTTATTGAATCCAAACATAGTAACATTAATCATTCAAAATCATTTTTTGTAATATCATAATCTCAAACATGAAGAATTAGCTTAGTTTGAGGTATATTTCTTTGATGGTTGAGATATTGATTTGTGTAGTGTATTATCTCCATACAGTTGAAGCATTGTACATTGGAAATTTTTTTCTTACCCTTTCAATCACAAGAATGGTAGAATTTATCTCTACACTTGTATCAAACCCCCCCCCCCCCCAATACTTTTAAGAATGTATGAGAGTGTTTCATTCCATAATTATAACATGTTGGAAGATTTTTATTTTCCTTATTCATTTTATCCATCTTCGTATTTATCAACCTTTTCTTTTCTTACTTTCATTTAAATCTATAATACATATATAATTTATTCTCTTTATTTTTAGTACATGGTATTATGTCCTCATATGATAAGAACATTTGGGAGACTATTTCCATTTTAAATATTATATTAAGACCTTCAAGGAAATTATAATTCCTACTCCTTAGATCAAGTTCATTATTTCACTTCCCATTACTTTTCTAGGAGTTATTTCTAAATAATGTAATACACAATATTAGATCATATCATTATGAAACATAATTTATAATCCCAAAACTAGTAAAATACATAACATAAATTGAAAAATTTATGCATAGCTTATCTCATAATCAAAAACATGGTTTTTTATGCATATCCCTGTTATGAAATCCTTCATAGTTGGTTATAACTAAAATATGAATTATCATAATAATATCTTCTAGGATTTTCATTCCAGGTGTATAGTAAGGCCCATTTTCATGCACCAGGTGACGATCGGGTCAATCCTAATGAACCCATTTTGGAGTTGTTACCCCTAGGTACATTTGTTCTAGAATGATGTCCACTTTTAGAATCCATACATGGATGTATTTTCAAGGGAAACCCGCATAATATATTGCTTATCAAAAAATAATGATGTTATTATATACATGCCCTCAAATTATGTCATAGTTTTTGGTTCCCTAATCTATGTTTCTCTAAATCTAATTCGCATGGTTTATACTAACATTACTCTAATACCAACTATAGATACTCTGACCCCAGAAGCCTGAAGCCAGTTTTTTCTTTATTACATTATCATAAGAAATAAGGAATATCATCCCAAAGGTCAAAATAGTTTAGTTTTATTAGTAAACTAGATATATAATTGGGTCAAAAATTACATTTGGAAACACAAACTACAACATAGTTTTTATAAAAAATGACATTATTCCTTCTATAATATCCTTGAACATAATTTTAATTGAACTTCATAGATTCTTGGGAAAGAATAAAAAATAAGTACGAGATAAAATGATTAGAAAAGGTTAAGTAAAACATAAGCTATCATAAATAAATAATGAATAGTCAGTATGGAAAGGTAAATAATTGAACACAAATTCCTTTTAATCAATAACTTGATTATCATAATTAAATAAGGAATAATCAATATGACAAGGTAAATAACTAAAAACAAATTCCATTTAATCAATAAAATAATATTGAAATTCAACAAGAGATAATATCATTGTGAAAATAAAATGGATAATAATAACTAAATTCATAATAAAGGAAATTCTTAAATACTCAATTCCATAATCTTAGGGATCATGATAACTCTATTATCAAGACCTTTCAAAAATGGTTTAAATTTATAGGTAGAAACTCATTTAATGATATCTTACTTATTTGTCTCTTGATACCAACCCATGTATTGATGGGATATTTAATTTTGTTATCTTCCCTTAACTGTAGGACCAAATAATTCTTTATATAGTAAATAATCAATATAATTCAAGAAAAATATTATATATCATCAAATATTTGTATTGAGAAAAAAATTAATTTATCAATATTTTACCAGATAAACAAAAACAATCAATGTATAACACCATTTTTAACATAATTTATATATTTTAGACAACTAACATATCCCTGAAAAATAATACGGATATTTATGAGAAATTTAATGCCTAATGATCATAAAAAAGTGAATATTTCAAGTGAATGATAATGACCATAAAAATGAATCAAGGAAGTGAATATTAATAATTTCCTCATTCAAAATGATCATAAACCATCCATATAAATAATAATGAAGGTATCAATACAACATATACTCATTGGAGAAATAATATATGGTTGTGTTCAATAATTAATATAAATACCAAAAAAATATCATTAAAAACATCATTGAGGAAAATATAATTTTCAATATCAAAATCACTTTTAAAACTAAAATTTTAAAAAAATTGAAAATAGTTATCATTTAAAATAATTTTTTAATCTTATAAAAAAATATTTAAACCATTTTATTTGTCATGATGGATTAAAATTATATTCATTCCATACATGTTAAAACGAAGATTCGGTCACTTTTTTGTGAAATCCAAACATGCGTTGTTTTGAAAACAACATGAATATTACATTAAAAAAATTAAAAAAATTAAAATGGGAAAAACATTATTTAATAAATCATTCTGCCAAGGGTTTAAATTTTTATTTAATTCTTTTTCAAAAATATGGTTATGAAAGAAAATAGATTTCATATTGATGAGATAAATGGTGTCATATTTAATTAAAAATATTTATCAAAAACTTTATGTAAAAAAGAGTGTAAAAATGATACTATTACTTGAAAATATAATGAATAAACATATTTGAATAAAATTAAATGGTTTTTTATAAATTTTTAATATAATTTCCTTCAAATAAAATTTTGTAATAAATAATTTTGATTAGAAAGAGATTGTGAAATAAATGATCACAATGTTGTGGTGATGATTAATCAGTTATTCAATTATCTTTATAAACTATAAATATAATTAAAAATGTGTAAATAAAAAAAAATTCATTTCACAAAAAACTATAGAATATTATAGATGTCAAATAAGTAAAATAACCCAATGAAAATAAATTTATTTATAAAATTCTTTACCACTTCGTAACTCTTACGTGAAATAACCATGGATTTAACAATTCAAATTTAAACTCAAAATAAAATTATTTAATAATTAATCAAGATATTACATGTAAAAGGGTCATTATATACACCATATAAAGAAAACTAGGTTCATAACATTACAATATTCCTCAGTGAAAAGAAATTGAGATGAAGTCCCTTAACTCATTCTTCCTTTTGGTTGAATGCGCTTTAACCTCATGTAAAGTGGTTTTAAACATGATTTTAACTTATTATAGAACTACATTAATACTTATCATATCATATATTAACATTTTTTAATATATTATCACCCATTTGGTAATAATATTCATGATATTCATGATTTTGGTTTTTAATTTTCTTGTTTCCTTGTATCTGTTTTGTCACGAAATATCATTTTATAAGGTATATAATATAGTTATATAATCTCATGAATAATTATAATTAAATAATTATCATATTTATACTTCAATTAAAAATTTAATACCAATCATAAAATATGGTTTTGAGAAATGAATAATTCTACAATCATGTAGATGGTTGGCTGTATGTACGCATGAGTAACATTTCCATTTTTCAATGACCATTATGAAAATAATGTGAGTAATATTTTATCTTTATATAATGATAATAATATTATAAATAACATATTATATTATGAAATATATTTATATATATCATCTTTGTGGTTGCTTGATGAAAATAAAGTCATGTCGCTTTGAGAAGGTGGTAGTCCACAAGTACACGAACGATATTATGATTTTTCAATTCAAGAAATAAAATGATATATTATAACTTAAGAATGATAAATGTTCCATGAATATAATAATTATTTCATTTATATTACATATATTAATTATCATTATCCTAATTACTTTTTTTATAAAGAGTTAGTGAAATACAAATCACATCGTTTTGTGAGGTGGTAGTCTACCGTACACGCGAGTGACATTATCGTATCCCCTATAGAATTAAAATTAAAGTTTTTTTATTATATAATGACTCTATAGGTATAATAATGTTATAAATATCATATATATACTTTATATCTATCATCATATCCAATCAATATTCGGGGTCATTGAAAAATGAATGACATCGATTCATAAGGCAGTAGTCCTCGTACACACAAGATGATTTCCTAACACATTTAATAGAATTGGGGATGGTTATAGGTCATAAACTTAACATAAAAACCTAATTATATTTATTAAACTTTTTTATTATATATTCATTTTTCAATAATAATAGAAATAGGTGGAGTAAGAAATAAATAAATAATCTCATTGAAGAATGTTACATGTTTTTTAGGTATCCTCCTTAGGTTTGAACCAAAATCCCTCATAGTATGGATTTTTTCCCAAAACAAGGATTATAGTATGATATTAGAGAAATCTAGAAGTTATTTGGGAAGGTATTTTATGAAAGAAAATGATTTTATGTTGTGAAGAATAGAGGAGACATGGTGGGCATTTATAAGTGAGGTGAGTGGTACTCATGTAATTTTTAAAATAAAAAATGTTTACCCATGTTGTTTACATGAAACAAGGGTAAAAAAATTATTATTGAAACATATACACTATAGGTTCTATATATTTCTATAAAATATATTTTATATAATTTCTTATTTCAATTTAACAGTTATCATTTTTTTTGAATCCCCTGATATACTCGTTTTTACCTTAACTAGGGTAAATAATTTTTATGATTTTCAATGTTACCTTTGATAAAAAAAATTATGTTGACCATATTTTAAAATTTAAATTATTTTAAATACTAATATGGAGTTGATTTTAAATAATTTCATTCAGAAAAGTGAAAAAATATAATTTAAAATTAATCCCATAGACGCGACGAGAAATTGTGTTTTAAAAAGAAAATATTCAAAAAATTGTCGTTTTTTTATATCAAAATTCAAATTGAAAATAATCCCAATGAAATAAATCGGATTTATTAATATATAATTGAACATAATTTAACTTACATCCATTTTTAAACATAGTTTAACTTTATAAATAATTTAAATGAAAAATAAGTTTTCAATTAAAATTGAGTATCTTTCATTATTCATAAAAAATGAAACCTTTCTGAAAACCCCATAAAATTCATCCTCAGATAATTTTAACATGATTATTTACAAAAATTCAGTTAATTTTTTCTATTAAAATTTATAAAATTGTTAAATAAAATAATTTTAAATTATGTGTGTGAAGCGCGATTAAACTGTCTTTTAGAAAAAAAAAATATTGTTTTTCAGAAAACATTTATTTTTCATTTAAATCATTATCATTTTATTTATAGTAAATATATAACTATAAATTTAATAATTTAGTTAGTACTAATAATTTTACTCAATTTAATTTCTATCTTATACTGGTAATATAAAAATACTTTAATAGAGTTACATGTTTCATTCAATCCTAGTGTGGTGTGAATTGCAAGTTATTGGAGAGATTGGATTTATTTAAAAATAAATATTTCATAAATTCTATGGTTATTATATTCTCTTATAAACTTTATGTTTCTTTTTATACATTTTATCAAATATTATGTTCATATTTTATAATATCAGTGTGTTAAATGACTCCCATCACTACTCTATGTCATGACATAGTAATTCCCAAATCAATCACTAATTCACTACTAGAAACCTTATATATATATATATATATAATTGAGTGAGAATACATATATACTAGGTGGCCCAATCCTCAAAACCTCTCATGAAAATTGGGAGAATAAATCTTAAACCTTAGGAAAAAACAATAAATATCGATGCAAGGTCAACTATCAACCAACCACACAAAGGCTCTCCTACCTAATATATCACATAATGATAAGAATATAATATCTAAAGAATATATTTCAAGAAGGTACCATGAAATCACTACCCAAAATATGTTTCACTCTCACACCCCAATACTAAATGATATGTTTTATAGTCTCTTCCATATACTTATATTCATATAACCACAATCAAGACCATCACAATAATAAACATCAATGAATGGACAACTATCACCCAATGTCACAAAGGCTCTCTTAAAATTCATTCACACCACATTGAAACCAGAACACCTCTATGTAATAATATCAATTATATATATATCTATCTGTGTGTGTGTGAAATATATTATCCATTACATATTGTATACCTACCTTGATTTATGAAAACCCGCACAGTGTCTATAGTGAGAGTGTGGAAGAGAGATTTTTCATCCATTTGTTCCCTCTATAACCTAGATTTCAAGGAAATCACTTCAGAACGAAAGTTTTTGGGCATTATTGTGTTTATTCTACTCAAGTTGTGGTGGTAGGAAATCATGATAATATAAAACATATATCATAGCCAGACACAAATATAAACTACGGGTTAATACCAAGACAACGTTACGAATATCCATAATAGTTATAACACTACCACTACATATAGATAACAACTAATCTGATAATTATTCCACAGACAAAGCCCAAATTTATGCATAAGATATCCACAAAAAACATTATTAACCTTCCATTAAATCAAAACATTAGTACCATTTTTAGAATTACCATTTACCAACCTTAATGAATTCATTGTGTCATTAATTTATCACTATTTAATGTTAACCAATTTATTAGACCACTTCATGTCTCAGGAAATTTATTATTCAAGTTTTATATTTATCCCATATTTTACCATCAATTAAATTTAACAACACATATAATTACAATCATTCTTATGAAAACCCATTAATTTTCTACTCTAGTCTATTACCCATTCACGATTTCATTATTTTCAACCATGTTCCATGTCACCAAGAAAATCTATTTCAATACCACATAAACAAAACAAAAGAGTGAAACAAAATAGACACCTCCCACACCAAAAAAACCACAATAGGTACCATACCACTTCCTTTTCCACACAACTAGTAATTCCACTACCCCCACAACAACAATTCCATACCATTACTCCAAAATTATCTACTACATCAAAAACTTCTCATTTATAGAAATAAACTACATCCATTTACATAAAAAACGAAAAAAACTTACCTCATTTAATTATGTTTTTTATTAATTTATTACTCCTTAAATAATAAAACATTAATATAAATTTAATATTCTCTTGAAACCATTTTTACATACCATACTTATATATTTAATCCAATTTTGTGTTGAGTAACATATCAATAATAACAACTAAACTTATTAAAGACTAATATATCAACAAATGATATTTATAATATAAAATATTAAAAAACATATCATTAAACCACTTATAACTACTCACTTTATGAAGAATTTCATATTATTTGAACCACATCTTAATAATTCTTATATATAAAATTATTATTTCATAATCATGCATCAACACCATAACTTCAAAATTTCCACATTAATACATAATTAAAAGATCATATTGATTAAACCATTGTTGAAGGTTATTGAAGGATATAAAATAACAATAGAATCATATTAAAATGATAAAAACGAAATTTTATATGAAAAACATTGTAATTTTCAAAAGTAAGAAATATTATGGAATTTCATAATGCACATTTGAATCACCCTATTCCTTTTAATTTATTCTGAGTTCATTATATTTAATTAGTATAATTTATACCATCAGTACAATTAAAAATAATAATAAAATTACCCAAATAAAAAGAATATGTCACAAATCTCTCCCCACAAGAAATGTTTCAACAATCACTGCGAAGGAAAAAAATTGATTGGATAGATACACTAATTAAAAACCACAATGGAAACCCTAAATTACCTATAAAAAAATTGTCTCCATGAATTAATCAACCTAATAAACTTCTAAAATGAAAAAATACCACTTTCATTTGTTCTATAAGAAGGAAGGACAACAGTGACTGAAGAAAAAAAGGAAAGTGAATCATATTGGATCCCAATAAGTTTGGTCTCTTAAATCCAGAGGATAAAAGATTATATAAGGGGAACTTATATCTCCCATGTTATAGCTATAATCACCTTTGGTTTAGTATAAGGTATAGAAAATAGAATTAATTTGAGCGACACCTCTAATTTATAATAAAAAATATAAAACAAATTGTCATGAAGTGATGGGTTATAGTTATGATGTAATTGGTTTTATTCAAATAAATATCTAATTAACATGATGCAATATCCTTTTTATCTCTCCCCAAATATCATGATCAAAACTATATTAACTTAATTCATTAATGAAGTAAACAAAAAGTCTAGATTGGACTCATTGTTGTACTCAACCCCTCATAGGATCATGATTTTATTCTCACCATTCTCACCCTTAACATGATGATTCTCAAAAAGAACTATAGTAGAATATAAGAAACCACATTAAAATAGACCCTAGATAGACACAAATAAATAAACTGACCACTGAGGTCTCCATTTTGTATTAATAATAGCCACACCATAATTACAATTGAATGAAATTAACCTATAGATCATTAAATATTACTCCCAAAGACATCTAATAACATATTACCAATATAATATAAAGTGAAAAAACCTCAAGACCACCACAACATGACCTAAAAACCATAGAAAAACCAACCTCATTGAATATTTACCAAAAATATCTCAATAATAATCACACTAATACACTTCATCATTGCTAAAATTTTATCTTCAACTCCATCTTCATTTATATAATGTTTATATAAAACCTCCAACACTCTAAAAATAAAAATTAATGGTTAAAAATTTCTATAACAACGCATTAGAAATGTCTCAAATTATTCTTATCCTCTAGAATCAAAACCAATCCCTATGATAATACCAATGACGATAAATACAAACATCCTTGAGTGATACCTCTTAAATAAGATTCATAGCTCAACCGAAACACATACATGACTCAAATAATAAAAAATTTCTATCATAATAGAAAATAATCAATAAATTCAATATAAACAATATTTTTAAAAAATATCCTCCTAAATAATAAATAGTATGATAGATACCCCCAACATGATCAACATTAATCAAATAAAATACTCCTTATATCAAATAATATGTAAACTTCTTAAGAAGATACCTTCTAATTTTCATTAATTAATAAAATTATGGGAAACATATAATATACACTTATCACCATCTACATAGTAACTGTACCAAAAAAACACCTCAAATTTTACATGGAAATACTTAACATTTAACAAACATATGAGATAACTCTTAAATATAATGTTTTTTTAATAAGGGTATTAACATAAAATAGATTAAAAGTGAAAAACATCAATCACTTCCACTCTAAAAAATCCACCTTCGTACTAACCATTAATCATTTCATAATGAAAAAACAATTTTTTTAAATTAGGTTTCTTTAAAAATTATTTATATAAGAATTGATTTTTTTTTAAAAAATATTGAATTTTCAAATACACTTTAAGGGAAATAGATTTTGAATATAAAAAACATTTTTGAAACTATAATGATAAGTATTATTTACCCTTAGACAGTAACCTCCTAGATTACTCTCACTAGCTTCATAAATGGCATGCCCCAAATATTGATCAGATACTATGGGATAATAGTTAGTCTCATCATGACTTGTATATTAATCATCTCTCAATATCTCATTATAGTTCATAGGATCCCCATGATGCTTTCAAAAAATGGTGTGGAAATGTGTGACATATCATACACATGTCAATAATGAACAAGGAAAACCATGAAAATAACATACCTCAACCTTCCCTCTTACACAATTCTCACTAAATCCCCACTTGAGTTCAAAAAAAATATCAATTATAATCACATAAATTCAAAAAATAATGTAAACATAGGGTCATTGTGATTAATTTTAGGGTGTAGATCATTTTAGGAAAAACATTTTTAGTGTAAAGCACCAACTGGGCCTTGGGTTGCAAACTAGTATTACCATTTCAAAATACACTATATAAACCCCTATGAGAACTAAATTTTATTCATAACTCATTTTAGAGGTTCCAAACTTTCCTTTATATCATAAATTAAAAAATAAACTTGAGAATCCCTTTTAACAACCATTTAAAAATCAAGTGTCATTTTAAGTTCTCTTTAAAGCCAATGGAGAAACCTGACAACAAAACCATCAAATTCAATATAAAATAGAAATGAGGAAAAAATTATAAATTCACTACAAAAATATATAATTAATTATAAAAATAAAAAAAATAATTCAAAACACACAATTAAGCACATTGAAAATGAAATATCAAGAAATAACCCCTCAAAACCCATGAATATCCCATGTAAACCTAATATAAGGATGAAACTAGCCTTTAAAATGTGAACACATTTGATAAAAAATACTTGGTATTCAATTAACCACATATCACATATAATTTTAATGGAAAAGTATTTAATAAAATTGTACCATTACATGAATTTCATGGAGAAAATTAATGACTTGGGAACACCTACCTATGTCATGTAATGATGGTGTGAACCCTTTAAATACAAAATAAGGAGTGCCAGATGAACAATTCTCACACCCTAAAAATAAAAAACCACTAATTTAATACAAACTCAAATATAGGGTTGAATAATAGGGTGTCTGAAATGATGATAAAATGGAGAAATAATAATTGAAGGAGAAGAGGAGAGGAAAAAAACAATTGAAGCATGTCCTTAGGAAACCAAGGTTGAAGAAGGATGGTATCTTTAAGGAGAAGAGTGAGAGTTTTCAAGACCTCCCCTCAGGCTGGTTTGAATGGGATAGGGAAAAAAATAACCCCTAAGTTATTTTAATTTGAAAACATAAAATAATAAATTTCACAATAAGTAAGAATCTATGCGAGCCGAATAGTTTCATTGCACGATTTTCAAAATCATGTTCCAAATATATAGATCGTATTGATTACACCAAGAGGAGCTATAAAATTTGGATACATTGTTTATCTTAACCATAAAACAACCATAAATGATAGACCCACATTTTAAGAATCCCATATAGTATCCCCTTGGAACCACATGATTCACCCAACCTTGCACTAATTGTGTTACAGGAACTGAGTTACCTAGAATTAGCTGAACGTGCAAGATGAAAGGTCAGCACTAACCATGTGGATACCAAGACAAAGATAAAATTGACATTTTTTTGGATTTTCAAAGAAAATAATCTTTGAAACAAAAAATAATAATAATTTAATTAATAATGTAACATGGAAAAGTGAGGTCGGGGTGTGACAATTCCCACCACCATAGCACTTTTTTCTTTCAAAAAGGCATCAAAGTTTTAGGGAAGAAACACAAAAGGAAAGATTCAAGAGATGAGACATTTACAATATCTCTCCACCAAATAATGTTTCCACTTAACATGGTTGATTAAACAAGACCAATTGTTCTTGAAGAAACATCACAAATCACTTCTCATCCCTTCATCTAAGGGAATCCAAAACTGATCACCAAACATGTCATTTCATGTCATGAACCAGGTAATGCTTCCATCTAACCTAACACCCTACTTGGTTAAAGAAAAGGATCGAGATTCATTATTGATCCTCTCGGTTTGGTGACTAGTTTCAAACATCAATGATATCATAAGTGGGAATGATTTATCCCAACAAACCGAAGGAAAAATATCTAAAACAGATCACACAACAGGACCAAAGACTAAACCTCAATAAATATAAAACCGATCTAGATACAATAATATAAGAACATAACTAAAAATAGAGGATGTATAATAATAATTCAGATAATAAAAATTCTATAAAATTAAAATAGACACATAAAAATATCTATAATCATGGGAATTTTCTAAACATATCTAGAATAAATCCTTTGAAATACTCAGTTCAGACTCACCTTCTATAAAATAGTGAAACTTCATAATCAATAACACATAGTATCCTCTAAACTAGAAAACCTAGTAGAACATCCCACCTAGGCTCTTCTCAAATCCTAGGGGTACCAACCCATCTAATCGGGTTCGATAATCAACTATCACTCGACCCTCTCTATGATGCCCAAGAATCTCATAATAGTAGTATGTTTTGAGTGGGTAGGTCCTCACACATGTGTACCATCTAAAAACCCACAACCACTATGATTTCTTAGACCAAACATCGACACTACCTATGCAATGACCCTATCCTCGAATATCCCACCATAGAGGTCCCCATTACACATAAATTCATACAGAATTAAAAAACCAGGCCTACACATCATGACACATTAAAACCATTTTTCTAAACATCTCAAGATTCCAACTGGTCTTTTTAAATTTACAAATCCAATTCCATTTCTAAACCATTTCTAAAACATAGTAAAAAATGGAACATGCTTCAAAGGTTCCAAACATACAATTGAATCATTTATGAACAAACCCACACTTTAAGATTCCAAACGAGCATTTTGATTCATAGGATTACCAAACATGCTCCAAGGTATCAAAATGGGAAATCATTGGAATCCACATTTGAAAGAAAATTTTCGTATCATTTAGAAATAAAATAACCACTTAAAAACTGATGATATTTTAGAAGAATAATTTGGGAAGAGAATGGATAGAGAATAGGAGAGGGTATAGGAAAATCAGTTTGTAAATATATATTTACTATATGAAAGATCATATTCACTTGTTTTCATATCCAAAGGTTCACCCTATGCACCTCTGGATATTCCCACATCCAATTACATATCCTTAGAAAACCATAGTGGTAACTATAAAATGATCAAAGGAATCCACCACAAAATTTACTACCAAATACACATCTCACGCATAATTACTAAACCCCAACAATGCATCACAATCATATAAAAACCCAAATCATAAAGAAAACGAAATTACCAAAGCATCACTATGGCCAACCACACTCTAAAACATCCAATTTCATCTTTAAAGGACAAGTGTAATTTTATCCAACTCTTTATAGGAATATAAACATAGGCATAATAAGGGAAACACCTTGAAATCCAATTTTTTATGAAATTTCCTCCATGGAATTTCTAAACCAATATACACTAACATATCAAAAATAATAATATCACATTTTAAAGGAATTTAAGGATAGTTCAAGCCTGAAAGGATTATTCTGGAAATTAAATGGATAGAAACACCTACCACAACATTGTGAAGATGCAATGAGACTCCATGAGAGGGAAGAACATGCCCCAAAAGGCAATCTTCACACCCTATAATCAATAGAAAAATGATAAACATCTACCCTAGCCTCTAGGGTTTGTGCATGACAGATCCCACCAATGGAAAACCAATATATCTTTAGAGGAGAAAAGAATAATGAGAAAAGTGTCCAAATACTCAAATAAACTCACCTATCAATATTTAGGGAACTTCAATAGAGGAAGAGCAGCTAAGGTAGATTGGTTTAGAAGATCCCTTTATACATCCAAACCAACAAAGTAATAATAAACCATAAATGGGTTAAATGAAGGTATGGGAAAAACAGAAATTCTAATATTT
The DNA here is from genome assembly GCA_963277665.1 of Viscum album. Taxonomy (NCBI): domain Eukaryota; kingdom Viridiplantae; phylum Streptophyta; class Magnoliopsida; order Santalales; family Viscaceae; genus Viscum; species Viscum album. Next base: position 1,232,654,237 of record OY728148.1, on the reverse strand, counting down.
TTAATGATCAGGAAAACTCACATGATTGGGATGCATGGTTTGAAAAATTGTGTGTCAACCATGTGCGCCCCACTAGAGAAGAGGAACACCCAACATTTTTTGTCTACATAGTTTATGAAACCATGTTCCAACCATGGAAAATGGCTCTATAAAATTTCAAAACCTCCCCCATATTTGTTTTGCACAGTTTTTCAAAATCGTGTGCAAGTTGTGCACTTTATCCATAATACCAAAATAAGTCAATAGAGTTTTCCCTAGTACTCACATATATTTTCCCAAACCATGATAATACTATTCTAGGAAAACTCTACCTGAACAGTGAAATTTTTAAATTCCATCATTCTCAATAGGCTGCATGGTTTACCCAAATACCATGTACAAAGATCATGCATAGGTCCAAAACTCTCCTAGAAATAGTAAAGCTCAAAAAAAATTCACCTGGAACTAAACTAAAACCTTAAAAAAATTATCTAAAATCATGAAAAAAATAAAATAAAGGAAAAACCATTGTCTAGGTGTAAATATTCTTCCAATCACAAAAAAATCCTTCCCCGAGAATGTCACTTAGCTAAAGAGGAAACAAGACGAAACTAGCAACCTGAGTGTGACTCTTTTAAATTCACCAATCACACTCAACCAACAATAAAATAAACCATAACAAATATCCAAAGAAAGGTGGAGGGTTATAACCACCATAATAACTTGACTAGAATGACCAACATTTGGACTCCCAATATAAATACATAGACATGGGAACTCCTAATGAAAACAAAAAACCCTCTACACAAGGGTGAAGCCAAAGAAGGAACTCAAAAAAATATAAAATCAACCCACAATCAATTATTTCCTCAAGACATGAACATATATAAATTATAACAACCAAAAATCAAACCCAAACCACAAAATCCAACCATTTTATAGATCCACATGTGTAAGTAACAACTACCCAAACTACATGAAAATGAATCCATGAAACATATAACAAAAAAATAGAAACATTCTACAATAAAGAGACTTTGAAAAATTATAATATAGTGGATAAACATATATTACCAAAATGGTAAAACTTAATTTGATCCCACTAAAAAATTAGAGAAAAGATTTGAATAAATTTTCCCCACACATTTAGTGATTCATGACTATGTGAAAAGATTCACTCTAGGGCCTATGGCTGGAGCTCTGATTTTAGGAAGCATCAGACACCCCTCATTAAAGAGATAAAATTATTTGATCAAAATTTCCTTTTCTGGAAACTCCACTTGTGTAACTTCTCCAGATGACCCAAATGACCACATCAAAAATAATAATTTAGGTAATTTCAATAATATAGCTTTGAATGCCCAAAACTACCACACTGGAAGCACACTTATGAGCAGTCCAATGAACGATAAGTGAGAACCTATAAAGGTTACACCTCAATAATGGGTTCCTCTAGTAGATACTTCTTTCCAAATGGGGAACCTCTATGAGAACCAAGGTAAAATGGATTCTCAACTGCTTCAAATTATGATCTAGGAACCTCCTTGACTAGAAAATTCTCTTTCACAAGCTTCCTGAATATAAATTCACATGATGATAGTACTGGAACCTTAATATCATGAAGAAGACCCCCAAATGAAAATAGAAACTCTATGAAGGTCCTTCGACTCAATATCAGGATAAAAATAACTATCTTGTCGAAGCGATCAATATAGGCCTTCACCATCCACTGGCATTGTTGAACACCCAAGACCCCTGCCACCTTATTTGCCTTCACTTCCTCTGGTACAAACCATTAGATGAAAGTGGTCTTAAAAAATCCCATGGAATCTCATCTTGGAATGAAGATGAAACGATAAACATCCATCAATCCAATTCCATATCTCTTATAGAACCCATAAAAACTAAATCCCTTATATCATTGGGAGTTACCAACAATCAGAATACGCCTTCAAATTTATCAATCCACTCTACAACCCCAAATGAAACCAAATCACCATAAAAAATGTGAAAAACTGATAAGAACTAGACTCGGTCACCCCAATGGGATTCTGGGAAGGGGTAATAACCAGAAGAAACTCACTAGAAAACATTGGGACCATTTTGGGAAGCATATTCTTAATAAAATAAAAACACAAAACAGAATCAACATCAAACCAAAATAAAAACAAATCCAAATAAAAACTCTACCAAATGAACATCCCAAGACCAAACACCAAGCTCAATGACCAATCATAAAAAAAATTAGACAAAATAATCTTTAAAAACCCACCTTTTCCATTCCAATCCAATTTTCAAATTACAAAACTCGATTTCAAAATTCAATTTAAACCCCAAATACAACTTTTAAATCCCAAACCAAACACCTAAATCATTTTCCATTTGAAAACTAGTTACCTGAAAAACATTTTCCCATTTTCAAAATCAAACTACGATGGCCGAAACAAGCCAAAATAAAACTCACAATGAAATATTATAATGATGAACTAATGGCCATTAATAACCCATTGATAGGTTAGTATGTCATGCCACAAGAGATCACCAACTACTAGGAGTACCTTGAACTGTGCACTCGGGCTCTACCAAGGTCACTACTCTACGTAATCCCACCACAAAACACCAGTTTACCTCTATTGTGATTCCCCATCCATACACCCTAAATAAAAACAAAGACTCAAATCCAAGACTACCCATAGAAACTCAATACTTGAGATGAGTAAGAGTTCACAACCCTCATCCAATACATACCAATCAAGTTTCTATAGTCCTAATCTCTAACTACCTGGAGCCCCAAATAGTAAAGGTATACTCTGATACCATTTCTTCATGAACTAGGCCAAGATTTCATCCATCTCAACACCTGAACTGATCTAATACAAGTCCCTAAAGGTGTTCTGGATCCTCCTGAGTTGTTTACTAGCATCAGAAATAAAATTTATCATAAGAGGGAATGATTTATTCCGAAAATAATAGGAAAAATATCCAAAAATAGAGAACAAAAAAATACCAAAGACTGAACATTAATAAATATAAAACTAATATAGCTACAATATAATAAGAATATAACTTAAAATACAAAAACACTAATCCAAAATGGATGGACGTGATCTCCACATAACCTCTTGTTCACTACCAACCATCAAGACCATCTCACTCCATAGGAAAACTAGAACCAAAAACCTGAACCTACAAAAGAGAATGGTTCTACTGATTCCAAGTGGCACAAGTTGGGTGTGATCATAACAACCCAATGGGTAATTACCATAGAATCCATAAATTTAATTTCCCTAAAATGTTTATAAAAACTATTTTGAAATAAATTTATGAAAAGTAGGGTTTTATTATTTTAAAATACAAACACATATTTCCTAAAAAAACAACCTTTATAAACAAAACACACATATGGAATTAGTTTTTAAAGTATTTTTCCATTTCATAAACATGATAAAAGAACAAAAAACCAAATGATAAACCGCACCAAAAAATAAAATAGGGTGTTACGATAAGTAGGAAGACAAACAAAATGTTATAAAATTAAAATAAGAACATTCAAAGATATATAATCATGGTAATTTCCCAAATACCTCAACAATAAATCTCTAAAAATAAATGTTTTAGATATTACTTATGGATTATGGTGTATCTCCATAGTCAATAACCATATAGATGTTTTAAACTATCCAATCTAGTGGCATGCCCTAGCTTGCCTCTCAACAAATATAGGGGGTATCAACCTGTCTAATCAGGGTTAATAATAAATCATCACTCAATCCTATATATGATTCCCAAGAATCCCTTGATATTAGTACATGGTGAGTGTGGAGGTCCTCATATGTGTGGCTCAACTAAAAACCCACAGACATTGTTCTTTCTTAGCCCAAACACTGACACCACATATGTGATGACCCTCTTCTCAGAGAATCCACCATATAGGATCCCATCACACATCACATCATGCACAAGTTCCAATTGGACTAACACATCACATCACATTAAAACCAACTTTATAAATATTTGAAGATACCAACTGGGTATTTTAAATTTACAAATCCAATTCTGTTTATAAACCATTTCCAAAACTTATTCAAAAACATGGAACATTCTTGAAAGGTTCTGAATGAGAATTTTTAGTCACGGGTTTACTGAACATGCTCTAAGGTAAAAATTGGTCCAAGCATTGAAAACAATATTTTGAAACAAATTTTCAAATAATTTAGAAACCAAAGATCAATAATGAACCAGTTAATTTTTAGAATAATCATTTTGGAAGAGGAGGGAATGAGAACATGAGAGGGAAGAGGTAAAGGATTTTGGAAATAAAGATTCTCATTATAAAAGACCATCTTCGATTTTGTTCCTATCCATAGGTGCACCCTATGTCCCTATGGATATGAACACATCCAATGAATAATTTTTAGAAAACTATAAAAGTAACCAAAACCCAATAAAAGTAATCCACACCAACATTACCATAAAATACACATCTCACAAATAAGTACTAATACAAAATGATGAATCAAAATCTTATAAAAATCACAAATCAAAAAGAAAACTGAATTAGAAAACATCACCATGTCAAAACACACTCCAAAACACCCAATTTAATATTAAAAATCCATGTTAAATTTTATCAAATGCTTTATAGGTATATAGACATAGGTTTAATAAAGGAAACCCTTTGAAAACTGATTTTTTCAAATTTCCATCATGGAAATTATAAAATAATTTACACTAATAAATCAAAATTAGGAATATAATATTTTAAAATAATTTATAGAAGGATAAAGAATCAAAGGAATGTGTCAGAAAGTAAATGGACAGAAACACTTTCCTCAATATTGTGCGAATGTGACAAAACTCCAAGAGAGGGAAGAATTGGCCCCAAAAGAAAATCTTCACACCCTAGAATCAATGGAAAATAAGATAAACTTCAACTAAGTCTCTAGGGAATGACCAAGAGAGAATTAACCAAAGGAAAACTAAGAAATAATGATAGGATAAGAGGAATAGGAGGAAATTGGCCAAAAACTCAAATATACACACCTAGAAAGTATGAGGGATATTCAATAGATGAGTAGGGGCCAAGGGAGAGAGGTTTGGAATCCCCCTTAGTGTTCTAAAACCTACTGAGTAATAAACATGAAATTGGTTAAATATAGTGATGGGAAATGAGAAACTTCTATATTTTTTAAGATATGGACAATTCGTATGGTTTTGGCACATGCTTTGATAAACTGTGTGCCATCCATATACACTTAACTGGAGAAGAGGGACACATTATACAGTTTGGAAACATGGTTTATGAAATCATGCATCAACCATGAAAAATGGAATTATCAAATTTTATATCCTTCCCACATGCTTACCGCATGGTTTTCCCTAAAAAGACACAATCCTAATGCCTTGTCCCTGACACAAAAAAAAGTTTCATGTTTTCCCATAGGTAACACATGTTTTTTCAAGACCATTATCAAACCATGATAGGAAAAACAAGCCTGAAAAAAGAACTAAAATTTCTTCATCCTAAACATGAAAAACAATTTACCCTAAATTCATGCACAAAAACCATGAATAGTAACAAAACTCAGCCAAAAACTCTAAAACTCAAAAACAATTCACTGGTAACTTGACTCAAACCTTAACCAAATGATACAATATCAAGAAAGTAATAAAATAAAGTAAAACTTATAGTCTAAGTGTGACATTAAAATCATGATTCCATCAAATGAATATATTTATTTCCAAAATATTCCATGGTTTTTAATATCCTAAAGAAAAATATAGATCAAGAATCTTGGAAACCATAAGGAACAATGGAGAAAATGAGGGTTACCTAGACAAATAATTGATTTACTACCACCAAGATTAGAGCTAATATATAGATTCCATCATTGAAAAACCAACTTAAAAAACTTTAGAAGATAGACCAAATGACGATATCTATAATAGGTCTTTGGGAATTCGGAACATAGGGGAATAGAATTACAATCTTGACCACAGTGGTAGCATACTATAAATTTCTTCATTTCCCAAGGTATGGAATAATAATAATAATATTCTCCAAAAACAAACTAATTTCCTAACATGGGTTCACCCTAATTCAACTTCTCACATGATGTTTAATCTTTATTAATATCAAAGGGAATAAGGATAGAGCCTCTTTTGGGCCGACCCTAGATATCAACTCACCATCATGGACATATTGACAACATTCTTTGATGATGATAGATCAAATAAAGTTATTCTAGATCTAATTTCTGGATAGAATCCCTGAATAAAGAGATGAACTATAAATGAGTCCTTAAACATCAACTCAAGGGGATAAATGCACAAAATATTTAAAATAGGTTCGATAAACCTTCATAATATATTCACCTTCTTGAATCCTCATAAGATAATCCACCTCGTCAACTCTTATGGTCTTATGAAAATTCTACTGAATGAATTTTGTAATAAAGGATTCTTAAGAAATACTACTATATTGATGAAGTGGATCAAAAATCATCCACCATTCTTGACCTGGTCCTTCGAACAATTCCAAAATGGTTTTCATTCAAGATGCTTCTAGAGATTTCAATTAATTGAATGCTTCTTTATCCACTCTAGAAACTACATAGCTTCTTGAGGACCTTGATCACCATGAAATATAATCAAATACAAAGAAGTGGATAGCTCCACCACTCTAACTGGATTCTAGTTAGGTTTGGTAGTTTTGAAGACTAGATATGATCCCTAAGAGACATTGAGTTAGGGATATCTCTATGATACAGACATTCTACGATCCCAATGGACATTTTTTGGAGGCTGGATCTAAATAACCAAAAAATTAAGACGCAATAAAATCATTTAAAGTCCAGTCACTCTAATTAAAAGAACCCATGAAATCAAATCATAGACACCTGATTGAAAAAATACCACCATATTTTTAATTTATAAATTCACCTTTAATCCTTTTTCAAAATCATAGAATCTTACCTCAAAATAAGTTTTAAATTAAACATTCATTACTAAATTTTCTTTATAATTCAAAACATTAAACTTGTTTTAAAATCATCTTAGATTACCTATTTAAATATTTTATAAAGTTATTTCATTTATTGAATTAAATTTTTCACTACAAAATAGCACAAAAATCTAATCAAATATTTTCAAAAATCAAAAAACTCCCCATTGATTAATCCGAATAGTAATCACACTTAACAAAAAGAAACTTGTAAAACAAAACATCCAAAAAAATTAAAGGGGTTTTAGTGGATGCTCATGATTTGGCCATGAAATTTGATAAACTAAGTTTCAACCATGAGATAGCCACTGAGAGCTCCATAGAACCATATTTATGGGATCCACATACTTTTTTAGGTGATGAGAGAAGACTGTACCCCTCCATTCCTCTCCCAATTTCACCCACAGACATGGTAAAACATTTAAAAACTTACAAAATATCAATATAACTCAAAAAACCATCAATGAAAATAAAAATAAACCAAATATTAGTGAATAAATCCTAAAATTCAGTACTCACAATCTAGAATTCCTTGTTAAATCATGTTTCATTGTGAGGTGTAGGGAAAATATTCTCCAAATATCAAGAGCACTTTGATACCATTTTGTTAAAAAACAACCCAATTCATCCCTTAATCGAGCACCCAAGAAATCCTCTTGCAAGGACCGACAGACTTTCCTAACTCCCATATGCTGTAAACTAGTGTTAGAGAGTTAAAACATATATAGAGGGAATGATTTCTCCCAATTTAATAATATAAATCACACAATGTAATTTTACCAAGAATCTGACATGATGTGTCTATATATTGGACGTCCATGCAACATAAAATCAACAGTTCCAAAAATAGTGTAAATCTAAACAAGTAACAACTAAAAATAAACCCACAGACCACTATAAAATAAAGAAAAACTACACCAGATCTGAAAATAAAGAAAAGAAGACCTATATATCTAATATAACCAAAATACATGACACGATATTCTTATCATACCATGATCACTATCCATCCTCAAACATGACACTCTCTATGAAAATATTGAAATAATAAGTCTACAATTACATAACATCCCAAAAACCCAAAATAAAACATGAAAAAAGAACAAAATTCTACTAACATCGAGTGGTATAACTATGGTGTGAACTGACAAATCAGTAAGATTTCACCAAAAATTCCATGCATTCTATTTTTCAAAAATTTCCCAAAAATATAATTTGAAATATGATATTTGAAATAGGTTTTCCTAACATTTAAATATAAAAACAAACAACCATTTTAAAAATCCATTTCCATAAAGAAAAAATTACATAAAATAAAGTATTTAGTTTTATTTATTAATACCCATTTTAAAATGTACTTTCCAAAACCATTTCCAAATCACTTTATTAAAATATTATAGGAAGAACTCACCTTAAAAAAATAATGTATTAAACATATAAATACAACTAAGAAATGGGATACATAAATGAACTAATATGTAAATCAAGGTTAGGAAATCACAAAATGAAGTCGTGCATCAGTGAAAAATCACTAAAAAAGAATAAATTTAAACCAAACATAAAACAAACTAGGATAAATGGAACCTAATATGATAGAACAATAATAAAAGGATAAATAAGTAGAATAATAATATATAGTAATAGAGAAGTAATATAAAGGAATATATAATCATGGGAAACTCATAAACATCTAGTGAGACAATCATAGACATACTCTTGTGGAATCATCTACCAACATATTGATTCCTCTCTATAAAATAACCTCATGACTTACGCTAACTATCCTCACTAGTGGAACACACCTAGAAAATATTGGTATATTTCTAGAAGATACTTATCAGTCCAATCATGAACAAATAGTAATGGTCTCTCAATCCCTCACTACAACACATAGGATCCCCATAATACTAGAAAACGGGGGTAGACAAAATGTTTGACATATAAGGCACCCAACAATAATGAATAACAAGGAAAACCATGCCAATAACATACATTTATCTACCCTCAATTTGTATTCTCAATAAATTCATAATTTAATTCATATAAACATAAAAAATAATCACATCCATTCAAAAACTCATTTAAACATAGCTTTATGGTGATTAATTTAAGTTTTTAGGTCATTTTAGGAAAAACTTGTTCAATGTAATGTGTCATTGGGCCTTGATTTTACCAATTTTAACCCCTCTATATACCAAATGTTATTCATTAACCACCTTTAATTGTACCAAATGAGTCTCAAGATCGTACTTTATAAATCACACATTATAATGCATTTTGAAAACAATTTAGAAATCAAGTGTCATTTTAAGGCCTCTTTGAATCCAAAGGGGAAATCCCACATCAAAACCATAAAATTCAATAATCCATAAAAATGGAAAAAATAAAAATATATAAATATATAAATATATATAATTAATGAAGAAAATAACAATATCAAACCACATATTATATCCCCTTGAAAATGAAATCTCAAGAAATAACCCCTTAAAACCATGAATTTCCCATATAAAAATAACATAACATTGAAATAATCTTTTAAAATACCAAATACATTGATAAATAATTTAGAAACCTAATTAAACGCATAACATACATAATTTAAATAGAAAATTATTTAAAAACTCAAGAATAACATGGATTTTTTGCCGAAATTAAATGACTTGGAAACACCAATATAAGTCAAGTGTGGATTATGAGAAAGCATAAAATATGAAGAGTGGAGGGATCAAGGAACAGTTTGAACACCATAAATATCAAAAAATAAAAAGTTTATAAAAAAACGCAACTCTATATTTCTGACAACAGGGTCTTTGGGGAGAAAAATATAGATATAAATAAGAATTGAAGTAATATATAGGAGGAAAAAGAAGAAAATAAAAGCTTGACTAATGAAACAAATATTGAAGAATGATGGGATATATAAGGATAAGGGAGGTAGAAACCAAGATCTCCCATTAGTTTAGGTTTAATTAGAGGTGAAAAAACCCATGGTATTTTAAATTTATAGGAGGGAATTTTATATTTTCTAATAATTAGGATGAGCCACACTATTTTCCAAATCATGCACTAACCATATGGATCACTATGGTTAAACCAAGAGGATCTGTAAATTTTATCCTAAACATGTGCCAACCATGAATGAGAGACCAACATCTAAATCACCTCAAATATTTTCCCCTTGGAATAACACAATTCAGGCAACCATGCACTAATTGTGTGAGAGACACCGACTTACCTGGGAACAAGCACACATGTGACAGATATAGTATAATTTTTTTTATAATGATGCATCAATATATATCATCCAAGGTAGTTTTCCATTATCCCTTAATGGAAGACTATTATTTCCATGTGTTTTTGAATCTATACCCTAGAGGGAAAAATATTAAGAGGGATTTTTTATTTTTCTTTAAATTTATATAATGAAAGTGTAATATATTATTATTATTCATTATCCATGCATACGTATCAATTTTCATGACCATACAAGTAATAATATATTTCATGAGACATTAAATGAGATGATATTTATGGAATAGAGAACTAATTTGATAATTTTCCTCTAATTTTTAACAGAAAAAACTATCTTCATTTTCTAGTTACACTAGTATAGCAAATTCTTCAAATTATGAAAGATGTTCTAGAACAGAAGCACATGTCTTGTAAATAGTGATCATGGTTACACAAAAATGGTTATTTATGGTAAATATCACATAATTAAAATGATATATCTATTATATCAATAATTTATACATGATTTACAATATTTTATTAACATTTAAATAAAGATTTCATATTTAATGTTAGTGTAAAATAACAGAGAAATGCATCCAATTAAGAAGAATAGTTTTTTTACTTTTGTTTCTTTTTTTCTATGCATGTGTATTTATATTCTTTTAGTATCCTTTATTTATAGTATTTAAACTTAAAATTATAATTTATTTCTTATATAAGAATCATGAATTAAATCCCCAATAATGATTTTGTGAAAAAACATCTCAACACTTACAACAAGATAAGTTACCACTAATGATGTTTATATTGATATGTTTTTATATAAAATGGTGATAAATTTTGAATTTTATTCCTCTATATAATGAAAAAATACTTCAAATATCTAATGATAAATATATTTTGATCACTTCTTTGAATTTACGAAAGAAATTCTTATGTTATTCAACCTCAATGTTTTCCAATTTCTAGAAGGATAACTCTTTACATCCAAACCATGTTCTCCAATTCATGAGAAACCATTTTTATAATATTTTAAACATTACTCTAAAACCTATTTTCTAATACATGAGACTACATGGCTAAGATATCATGTGGGTGTTTTAGGATGTTGTTTTCTTTCCAATATCATATTGTGTTCCCACAAAAAAATGGTTGTATTCATGATATAGAAGCACTATTTAGTAAAATACCCCATAAGAATTTTGTCATTTGGCCTACCATAGTTTCTATGTACGTTCAAAATATTTATAATGAAAAATATTTGTTCGTATTTTCTGATTCCATTAGGAATTGTGATGAAAAAACAACGGAGTTTTTTTAGCTAGATTAATATGGGTTTTCACATATTTATGAAGATTTGATCAGGGAAATAAATTGAATTGTTTTGTTAAAAATAAGGGTTTATATTAGTGTGTCTATGTGGGAAATTCAATAGAATATTTTTATGAGAAAATAATTGAAATAGAAGCTTCAATTTTTTTGATAATTTGGTTGAAGAAATGAAAGTCAATTGGACTTCCATTATCATGGGATATGTGAAGAGTGGATAGGGGAAGTTTTCTTGTAGTTGTTAGATAAAATGAGATAGTATTATGTTCTACTGGTTGAGAATGTGTTCTATAGCATCCAAATTTATTTTTCAATGCATACATTTCTTGAAGTTGATGAGAATATCAATTCATATTTTTTGAGGATGGAAACCGAAATTGATGTTTTTTATTTTAATGATCTCATAAATTTCTATGTGAAGTGTGGTAAAGTTTAAAATGATAGAAATATTTTTAATTATATGGTATTAAAATATTTACTATCCTGGATAATAATGATTATTTTTTACATCAAAAATTATTTTACTTTGGAAGCCATAAATCTTTTTTCAAAATAAAATGGGTGAATCAGAAGCCAGAAGGGTTTATTTGCATCAGTGTTCTCACTTCATATGGTTTAATCAAGGGTATGTAATTTGGGATTCATGTGAATTATTATTACATAAATTCTAATTTGGAGCATGATGAGTTTTTTGAAAATGGATTAATTTATATGTATATAAAATGTAATTTTTGGTTGTTGACAGGCATGTTTTTTAATTCCTAGATGATTTCAATGTGGTTTCTTAAAATGAAATGATTGACAGATACTCAAGGGATAAAGGAATATATGAATAATTGGATCTTTTCCACGATCTGAGGATTAACTTGTTACCTCAATGTATTTTGACCTTTTTTAGCATTCTTGGTATATTTTCCTTTTTCATAAAGATTCAACTAGGCTAGAAAATCCAAGTATTATTCTAAAATCAAGGTTCTCTTTGGAAACTTTTATTTGATTTTCCTAGATATATGTTTATTCCATGTTCTATTTGATAAAAACAATTCATAAATATATTTAAATACAATAAATAAAAATAAATTGTTGATTGGAATGCGGTGTTATTAGTTTATTCAAAATAATCATATAATAAAGAAGTAGTCAAACATTGCTTAAAATCATCAATTTAATGACAAAATCTAGATGAATTCACATTCATCACCTTAATCGCAATAACTAGTAACCTAAAAATTATATTGTAGGTCCATTAGTTCCATATTAGGCTAGTGAAGAGTGTCTTCAACCTTGATCCATTCATTATAAACTCTATTATATATATACGATAAGTGTGGGATCATTGAGGTAGCTCCCAAAGGCTCACTTATACACCTCAAAAACATGCGATGACCTAAAATTTGATGCTGTAAACATTCTCACAACACAAAATATCTACATAATCACATAAAATGTTCAAAACAATAGTACGTGATGGAATCAAGCCCAACTATATCACCTTGGTGGGTGTCCTCTCATTTTGCGGTCATGATAGGTTTTTTGATAAAGGGATCCATTACTTTGATGTTGTGCATGGGTTTAACATCAAAACATGTAGTGATCAATGTGATTGCATTGTATCACTCCTGATTATAGTGGGTAATTCAAATTAATCTGATGATTTTATTAAGAAAATTATTATAAAACCTGAGGTGATAACATGGAGGAGATTTTTAAGTGCCTACATGAGATCAAGAAATGTGGGATTGGGTCAATATGAAATAGAGACAACAGTTTTGGATGATCCATTAGAGTATGGATCATATATTTATTAAAAATAAGGCCTTTAACAGTGCTAAAATTTCCAATTCTTTGTGAAAAAAACAAATATTACTGGAGTGAGATTAAAATCTCGAGGCTTTTATCAGCGATATAAAAGAGCTGATAAATGATTGATCTATCATTGCAAAAAAATAATGTTAAAATTTTCCTCTTTAGTGCATATTTAATCACTAATAAAAGATCCCCTTCATTAGATCTTTTCAATAGTACTGGTAAAGGGTCCTACTGTTGTAGTGTGCTGTAATTTTAACAGCACACTATAGTAGAAAAAATAGAAGTAAAGAATAAAAAAATCAGGTTTCAAATACAGAATTTAAATGAAACAAAATTTACAACACAAATACTAGAAAAAATAACGATGTTATAAACATTTAGAAAATTATTTTGAACAATTACATATGTAATTATAAATTACCACAAACATTCAAAAACATTAATGTTCCTTTGTCTTTATCCCCTAACCCCTGGTCATGCTATTTCTAAAAAAACACCCCAGATAGTGAAAAACAATTTACCTGTATGAGAAAACAATTATTAGGTTAGAAGTATTATAAATTAATAAATTAAACATAATGTTACAATTTTTAACTAAAAATGTGTACTTTGAATCATAATAGTAAAATTGTGTATCAGATTGAGTTGTGGTTGATTCTAGCACAACACACCATTTTTTTCATCATCAGGCATTATATCTGTGAAAATTACTAAACATTACTGCAAAAAATGATCATAAAATAGACAATGTAATGGTATATAAAACGATGAGAAAAAATATGATCTTGTTTGCTCGGTTTTGGTGATGTTATGAACATTTTAAACTAAAATGGAACTTATATACTGAATACACGTACTTCAAGTCGTACTGACCACATATTATGTAAGATTGATGAGTATTCAATTCATATATTTCAAAAATGACTTATGGATCATTTTTTTAATATATCAAAATAATCCAAATGTTTTTTATCAGTTTTGAGTATTTCATTTTTTTTACAAAAATATCATTTTAAACTGAAAAAACACACTTTGAATCATATTAGTCATATCATGAGTCAATTTGACATTATATTGATTTCTAAACATAAAAAATGACTAATGAACAATTTTCCAAAATTATCAATATAATCTGAGTGTGTTTTCTCCTTTTTCAGTTAGTGACACACATTTTAAACAAAAATGACAATTTTAAACTCATAAAAGATACTTTGAGGCGGAACAAGCACACCGAGTATCAGATTGAGGTATGGATGATTCCTACAATTAAAAAATGACTTATGAATCATTTTCATAATGTATTAAATTAATATGAATTTTTTTATTAGTTTTGAGTATTTAACTTGTCTATTTTACTAAAATTAATGACATTTTTAAATAAAAAGACATAGTTGGATCATACCGGTCACACCATGTGTCATATTGAGGTGAAAAGGATTTACAAACATCACAAATGAGACTTGGATCATTTTCTTAATGTATCAAAAAAATTTGAATGTGGTTTATTAGTTTTGAGAATGTTACTTTTATTTTTCAGTAAAATAAAATTTTAAACTAGGAATACATACTTTGAATCATAGCAGTCACGTCATGTGTTGGTTTGATTTGAGGATAATTCCAACATGTAAAAAAATAACTTCTGATTCATTATCAAAAATTACCAAGACAATTTGAGTGTGTTTTCCTTGGTTTTAGTGAGTGACACACTTTTTGGTCTAAAATTTTAATTATACACTTATAACATTCACTTTTATTTATATCGGGCATGTTGTATATTATATTTATGTTTAGATGATTCTTACATATCAAAAATGACTTATGAATCATTTTATTAAAGTATAAAATCAATCCAAATTTTCTTTCTTGGTTTTGAGTATGTCACTTTTGTTTTTTAATAAAATTAATTTTAATCTTAAATAAAAAAGACAAACATTGAGTCATATTGGGAACGTCGTGTATCGGACTGAGGTGCAGCCGATTCCTACATGTAAAAAATGACTTATCAATCATTTTTTGAAAGTATAAAAACAATATAAATGTTTTTTTCTCATTTTAGAGTATGTAACTTATCATTTTTACTAAAACTAATGTAAATTTAATTAAAAAGACATACTTTAAGTCATACCTATCACATCATGCATTATATTGAGATCTACAATACTAATACACGTCAAAAATAACATATGAGTAATTTTTCTAATGTATCAAATAATTTCAAATTTATTTTCTCAATTTTGAGTGTGTTTTTTATCTTTCTTACTAAAATTTCATTTTAAATTAGAAACACAAACATTGAGTCATACCTGGCCCATCGTGCATCGATTTGATGTGATAATTATCCCTACATGTCAAAAAAATACCTATGAATTGTTTTCTAACATTATCAAGAATATCCAAGTTCTTTTTATAAGTTTTCAATGAGTGATAGGCTTTTTGAACTAAAATGTCACTTTTATGCTAATAACATAGTGATTGACTTATGTTGGGAATGTCCTATATCAGATTGAGGTGAAACTGGTTCTTACATGTCACAAATGAATTATATATCATTTTCCTAATGAACAAAAACAATCTAAATGCATTTTCTTAGTTTTGAGTATGTCACTTATCTTTTTTACTAAAAATAATTTCAATTTTTTGTATAAATACACACATCGAGTCATACTAGTCACAACATGATTTAGATTGAGGGTTGGATAATTTCTACATGTCAAAAATGACTTATGGATCATTTTTATGATGTATCAAACCAATCTGAATGTGTTTGATCATTTTTTAGTATGTGATGTGTGTTTTGAGCTAAAATGTAAATTATAAACTAAAAAGATATAGTTAGAATCATATCGAGCACACTGTGTATTGAAATTGGGTTCAAATTATTGAGTATGTGATGTTTTTTTCTTTCAACTATCTATAACAATCCCTAAAAGATACAACATGTTTCGTTTGGATGGGATGAAACCTCACTCTTCCTGAAACACTTCACATTTCTGGTATAATGGGGTTTCCTCTTCCATCTAAAATAAACATCTTCTCTCATTTTTGGATTTTTACAGATAGTTCAAAGAAAATATGAAATCCCAAAATAAATATGAAAAAAATTAAAATAAGTATTAGAAAAAAATTAAAAGAAAATTAACATAAAAATAGTAGATAAAATTATGAATAAATTACATAATATGTAGTAGTAATAAACCTTTTCATGATGTTTTTATACAATCTTGACCCATTTCCCAATTTTTGTTATCTCAATTGATGCCTCAAAGTCCAATCTCTAATGATCACAAAAAAATTCAAAGAAACCACCCTGAATCGAGAAAAATAATCCACCTGTATAAGAAAACAATTATTATGATAGTAATACTATAATTAATTTAATTAAACATAAATATAAAACAATGCATTTAGAATAAAAGTAGAAAGTTTTCATTAATAATAAAAATAATAAATATAAATGGTTCCCACCTTTAAAAAATCCAAGGTTTGTTGTTTCTCAAGGAACTTACATAATTATAAGGGAAAAAATAGAACACATACAATCTATATAAAAGTAAAAGTACTCTAAATATGGAATGTTAAAAACATATCTATCATCACTCATTCTTGAGACTTTTATATTAAGAAGTATAAATGCATGGATTAGTTATTATTACTTTTCATTTTTCACTATGAAAACAATATCATATGATTTACCCGCACATAATGGTGAATATTTTGTAACCTACACTTTGAAGACCAACTCTTTATTTTTTTAATAAATTTTTAAAGATAATAATAATTTTTTTTTGTAAAATAATAGAAATTTAAATTTTTTAAATTTTTTAAATATTTCACATTTTTTATTTATCTTAGAATAAACATGATTATTATCCATTTATTTTTAGGATGTTGAAACTGATTATAATTCATGGTTAGTTAATGGTTTTGGGAACTATGAATGTCTGCTATACAATCCTATAAGTTGAATGAAAAATTTATATTTCTGGTTTGAACTTCTTGAGACCCCTTTAAAAATAGATTATGCATTTTTACAGTTATTTTAATTAAATTTTATAATAGTAAATTTTTTTATAAATATGTTTCCTATATTTTTTTTATGTTTATTAAAATAAATTTCTAAGGAGGGGTTATCACTACCGCCACCACCGCCGCCTCTACCACAACCCCAACTAGCATCATCATTATATAATTATATGAGATGACTAATTTACTTGTGAATGAGGAATTATTATTTTTATTATTACAATTAGATGTAAATGTGTTATTTTAAAAATGTTTTAGATAATAAAAATATTATTTATTATATACCTTATAAAATTTTTTATTCTTATTAAATATAAAGGTTATGGAAACCCCTCTCTTCTTATTAAATGGATGAATACTGTAGAGACTCAAAGCTTGACGTACATGGACATTACATTACTTTTGCGGAATACTTAGTACATAACAAAAACACACACACAAGGACCATAATAGTTTAGTGTCTTTGGAAACTCATAATATAATCTTCAAATCGTGGTGAAAGATCTTCAACATCTCCCATAAAGATATTCCTTTTTTTTCTACCTAAAACCTTTATTTATATCCTGGGGAAAAGAAAACATAAAAGGGTGAGCTCAAATGCTTAGTAAGGGTAAACAAATGAAATATCAATCACATCATTTTCATAAGAACATAACATTTTGAAAATACTAACCTGCAAAAGAGAGCATAATTTCATAACATGGGATAAATCATAGTAGTGAAATGAAATCCCAATAATCATAACATAAATCATGAAACTTTGTGGCATACACAGATAATCATATAGAATCATATCTTATTAGTCAAGACTCATTTCCAAGACTATCTTAGTGGACAAAGTCCATTTCTGAACTGAGTCACCCTCGTTTCAGTCCTGTTTCACTGAACCAGTATAACCTACTGTTCCAACCATGTCTATCTCATGAGATATAAAATCTTTACCCAATGCATTGGAGGGAGATATAGGTCCCACCCATCTCATAATGAATCCATTCTTATGTGTGCCACAAAAAATTAAATCATACATCATTGTATAACCTATGTAATAAAAATGGGAATCTTAAACATCGTGACATCATAAAACAATTCATATAAGATAAAGGAATTCATAAAAATATAATTCCATCACAACATAATCAAATCAATGTAATAATAGGGATAAAAACAGAACCCTTTATTATCTTATATGGAAAATAATTTTTATAAAACACTTGAACTCCATTCTTGAGGAAAATATCCTTTCTACTTCAAAAACACTTTTCCTTTCTTAACATGTCATATAATTCTAAACTAAAAGAATTTGATTAAAAATAAACTTGAAAACTTGTAAAGTAAGCTTCTTGGAAATAATGTTTTAAAAATCCATTCATGCTGTATAAGTTAAAAAAACATTCTTCGTACTTTTGTCGGAAAAGTCAAAAAGTACCTCGTACGAAAAACGACAAAAGATTCCTTTCATATATTTTACTAAAAACTCACCGAAGGGTAAAATTGGATATAAAATATTGTATAAGGATATAAATATTACATATTGAGGAAACCTGAATGTGGATGATAAAATACACCCTAGTAAATTTCAAAGTATAAACAATCTCAAATAAAAATGAGATTGTGATATTTTCCCTTACCTTAGGTCTGATTTGCTTCGTATGTGTCCGAACCTCCTGTATAATGATTTATATAATGTCATTGACTTATTCCAGAATCATACTCATTGTTATGATATCATATATGGTTCACTTATGGCGTTATATTACCCGTTCTTTTGTAAATTCCATGTTAAAGAGCGTTTTGGGTAAAATTGTTTCATTTGTCATCCGTGTTTTGACTTGTAATTATTCATATGATTACTTAGATCATGATTACTTAATTCCAGAATATAAAACATGATTTATATATAATATATATTCAGAATATATATATATATAATTGATCAGTAAATGGAAAGAAATACACCGTTCATGGAGACAGTAGACAGTTCGTACGCATGAACGTTGTTTTCTTTTCCTTGTTGAGTTGAATGGCATTAAGTAGATGACATACATATATATACACATAAATACAGAATCATAATTATGTCATATATTTCATTATTACTTATTATATATACTTTATAATCATTCATGAATGGTTAACGTGGAGAATGAATCTCATCGCGTCGTGGAGACGGTAGTCCGTACGTACGCACGAGCGATGATATCGTTCTCATGATCGTGGAATTGTATTGGAGTGTATGTATACTATTTCAGAATCAATATCACTTTAAAATAATCATATATAGTTATTATGTACACCATTATACCCATCCAAGTATGGTGGTGGTGGAAAATAGATTACACCACGGCGTGGAGACGGTATTCCGTACGTACGCACGCGCGGTGATTTCGTTCTCCGTAGGATGGATTGATGGTGAAATAAGGTTGTTTCATAATTATAATAACATATAAGTATATAATTTATACTGATGTTATTACTTCATAATGAAACAACCTAAGAAGAATAAGTGGAAGAAGAAATAAAGATGAAAGAATTGGTAACGGACATTACCTCTTCTTTGAAGTACTTCTTTGAGACCTCCTTTTAGGGCACTAAAATAGGTCTTTGAAGAAGACCAGAACCTCTAGGATGTTTCTAGGGAAGTGGAGAGAAGAAATTGGCAGGGTTTTTCCGAGCATGAAGGCTCAAAGTGGTGTGAGGAAGAGGGGGAGGAGGTGCCCTTTTATAAGGGAGGAGAGGGGCACCATTGGAATAACTAAAAATATTATTTTATTATAAAGTCAAGTTCGGTTTTAAATAGCTCTAAATTGAGTTATTTATAAGATAAGGTGGGGATGGGTCGAAAGCCTCTCATCCAATAGAATTTATACAAGTTTAGGTCATTATATTAACCTTATCTTCTAGTTTTAACTCTTAGTTAATTAGATTGACATTTACCATGTCACTTTGTATTTTTATATTATATAGTTAATAAACATACCATATACATACAAGAGACCCCCAAGTTGTGTTTTATTAATATATATAACCTTATGTAAGTCATGTTTCCGAACCTTATATTTTTAGGAATAAAATAACAATTAATAATATAATATTTGTTTTAAAAACTATTTTATGTCAATTTTGACACTATTCAATAGTTGATTTTTTTTAAACTCATAACAAAATGATTACTTCGTCAAAAGTTAATTAAATAGATCCTAACATGTCATATTAACCTAGAAAATTAGTTTAGTTCATAAAAAGTCTCAAATTATATTTATTTGGGTATTTATAACTTCAATTATGTCAATATTTCATTAATAAGATAATTACTGCATCATCGTTGTGTCATAAATAAATTAAATTATTTAATGTCTAAAAATTACAAATAAAATACCATTATGTAGGAAACCTTTTTATATTTCTAATTAATATTTATAGTCGAATTTATCTTATGTATAACCCCATATTAAAAATGATTTACTTATTAAACTTTGATTTTAACTATTTTAACCCTTCTTTAAATAAATTAATAATAAATGTCCTAATCTAATCCAAGTGGGCCTAAATGATCATATTTTATTCCTAAGGTTGTTTTTGGTCGAATTACACTTATCCAATAGAATTAGGACATGTGTTAGGGTAATAATAATAACATTTTTACCCTTAATTACCCTATTTACTTTTAATCGTGGTAAAAAAAAGTAAAAAGTTACTATTCACCAAAAATTATTTTCATCTCATTGAACCACATTTTAGTCCTTGATATTAACCGTGTCTCTCGGATTTTTGAAATTCCACTCACAAAAGCGGTAAAATTAAGTTTTATAAAAAATTCAATTTTTTTAACTACCACTTAGTGGTTTCACTATTCATCAAAAATTGAAAGTTTTCAGAAAAATACCAAAAATTAGATCTAATCTATATTTGATATTATGAATTTAAAAATGATGTTTATTTTATCAAATTCAAAATATATCAGTTTCATTAATTAATTTAAAAATTAATTCCCATCGTCAAACCAAATATCGTGTTCTTAAGAGATAATAACTATCAAAAGATTGACACTTGTTTATGACTGGTTTAAATGTGAAATGACATACAATGACCAACATTGTATTAAATTTTAAAAATATATTCTAAATATACTTTAAAACCACTCAAATTAATAACTTATCACTATTAATTATTTCGATTGAAAAAGTTATTTTTAATTAAAATATAGCGTGTTTTTACTATTCATCAAAATATGAAAGTTACAAGAATGATATGAAAATTTATCCAAAGTAATTTTTTATTTCATGATTCCAAAGAAGAATTTTATTTTTTCAAATTGAACTTATAAACATGTCAAAAACTAGATTTAAAGTGGGTGCGCCATCAAAAGGCGGCAAAACTGCATTTTTTGAAAAATACTTATTTTACTCGAAAAATTTATTTTGTTCTTATACCAAATTTTAGAAAATTTGCAAGACGAATACTAATTTTATAAGATTCCAAATTTAGGTAATACTATTCATAATGGCTAGTTCATAATAATATTATAATAATATATCGTTGTTTAGTAAAACCTGGTATTGCGTACAACACACGCTATCGAGGAAGGTCACGATTGCGTGTAATGCAAGGCAAGTCAAGGATGTGTGTTGTGCAAGATCCTTTTGGTGTAGCGTACAACACAAGACATTAATGAAATTAAAAAGAATATTTTTCATAAAATCTCGGGCTGTTACATTCTACACCCCTTAAAATGAATATCACCCTCGAAATTCGTCGGGGTTATAAATGGTTTACTACTCGAATGTTTCTTTAATAGAAACCCACATCATAAAAAGGAATACCAAAACATGGCTTTTAAAAACTAAAGTATGAAATGTAACAATTACCCAAATAAATTAATCACTGGGTTTCCACATAGGTGAAAATATGGATATGGAAGAGAAATCTAACCATCATGTTCTGATGGAGAGTGGTAGAGAACATGGCTATGGAAAAGCCAGTAATCACAAAGCCATAAATTTGTGACGATCTAAGGTACCATCTGATTAATCAGATATAAGAGCACTAGGACAACATTTTTGGTTTTCAAGATCATTTCCCTAAAGTTGATGAAATTGGAATTAGAAGAAATACTTTTGTGATTTTGGTATAGTCTCACCGTTTGTTGTTCTTTGGAAAATTTCCACTTCATCTCTTAAAGAAATGAAGTTGAATTTGTCATTCGCGATGTGTTAGCAGATCATGTGATAGAATGATGGGTCATTCCATCTGTCTCAAACAAAAGGTTAGAAATGTTATCAAAAAATTCATAAGTCCATCTATAGTGGGATTAATCATATATGGTTCCTAAAATGGACTTATACTTCATATATCATACTACTTAATATAATAAAACTAGTTTCTACTAAACAGGGACTTCCTGTAGGTCAGTGGTAGGCGATAAAGGCCAGTCGCACTTCGGTTGTGGGTTCGATTCCCACAGCCTTGTCCGACGTGATGGGTTGTCACCCGTCCTGCAGGTTGTCCTTTTTCTGAAGCTATATTACTATAACATCCCATCAACAATATCAAAAAAGTTTTATCCTTCAACAATACTAACTTATGTACAACATAATCCATTCCAATCTTTAGGCTTATCTAAAATACTTCGGTCCAAGCTCATAGTATAAAGAAAATGATCACGTGAATGCCATCATTTATCCCCCATATATCATAAGATACATCTTGTTGGTCAAATTACAAATATGTGAATACCTTAATCATGTATTCTCATGATGAATGAATATCCATTGAACCTTAGTGAAAACATGAATGCAGTTAAAATTTAACACTTTCCACATACCAAAATCCTCAAAATTCTATATCCTCAAACCATGATATCACTTAGTCATTATATCAATCATGAGCTCATGAATACTATCAAACATATTAGATTCTCTTTATCCCTTCATTATATGCATATCCTCAGCTTTCCAAAAATATTTCAATCACTTTTCATGGTTACCGATGCCATAAAATTATTGAAAACTACAATAGACCAAAACATAAATATTCCAATATTCCATGATACTATATACAACATTATTCTGGAATCCCATTACATAAACACTTAATCATTCCACCACATCGTTGTCATATTCAACATCGCCAATGGTGATCGCATGTGACTTCCCTTTGTCCTTTGCCTTAAGTGGTCGCTCATGTCGATCATCACTAACCCTTGGATTAGGGCATTTATTAGCATAATTCCCCATTTCCTTGCACTTGAAGCATTGATGTGTAGTAGGTTCATTCTGTGTATCCCTTCATTTGTTTGCATCATTAGGCATCTTCTTCCCATCATTGAGGCATTCAAATGCCCGATGACCTTCCTTTCCACATTTGAAACATTTACTTGTCCCTTTAAGACAATCTCCACCATGCTTCTTTCGACACTTTGAGCATAAGGAAACATTCATCTTCTTTTCACCATTATTCTGAGATTTCTCTTTGAACTCCATCTTTCTTTTCTTGTCAAAATTATGAGATGGATAAGTATCACCGACTTCCATTTCTACCTTGATAGCACAACGCACAATTTTTTCATATCTACTGAAGTCTCTTATAGCTAATGCCCTTCGATGATTTGGTTTTAAGCCACTGAAGAATCGATCAACTTTACTTTCAGGTTGGATGATAAATCCAGATGCATACCTTGCAAGCCTTGTAAAATTCGCTTCGTATATACCAACAGATTCTTCATCCTTTTTCTTTAGTTCAAGAAACTCCTTCTCCATCTTTGTTCTATGAATACGAGGGAAGTACTTGTTGAAAAATAAGTTCTTGAACTCGTCCCATTCCATGGACTCAATTTCATCTCTTTGCCTCGTATTCTTGATAATATCCCACTATTGATCAGCTTCACCTTCCAAAAAATATACTTCTAAGATGACTTTATCATGTTCAGAACATTGAATAACTGAAAATATCTTTTCAGTGGTACTGATCCATTGTTCAGCAACAAGTGGATCAGAAGACCCACTAAAAGAAGGTGGACGTTGCCTCATGAAGGACTCAGTAGAATGTTGTTCCCTTCTCTGCTCATTTGGAATTCCAGAATGATTCATAGCTTGTGTAAGTATAGCAATAATATTTTACACTCCATCTCCCATAACATTTTTTTGTTCAGGAGGAAAATCATTGCATTTTCCATTACATTGATCAACACGGTTCCTTCGGGTTCCAGCCATCATCTAAAACCCAAAAAGAATAGTGTGAGAGGCAAAAATCATGCTAGGGAAAACAACATAGTAAAGGGGGAGTATCCTCAATATCTAACAACTTAGGTTAAATTCTATGATCATTACCGTAGTTCTAAGACTGTATCCTATATGTATACTTATCCTTAGGGGCATCCCTAGACATACCTTATAAATATCTCTAGGGATCTCACTAACGTTTTCGCATCCTAGTTTCCAAAGGTTGGATAAACCTCCCTTTGATACCAACTGTAGAGATCTGAACCTTGACGTACATGGACATTACATTACTTTTACGGAATACTTCTACATAACAAAAACACACACACAAGGACCGTAATAGTTTAGTGTCTTTGGAAACTCGGAATATAATCTTCTAATCGTGGTGAAAGATCTTCAACATCTCCCATAAAGATCTTCTTTATTTTTCTACCTAAAACCTTTCTTTATATCCTGGGTAAAAGAAAACATAAAACGGTGAGCTCAAATGCTCAGTAAGGGTAAACAAATGAAATATCAATCACATCATTTTCATAAGAACATAACATTTTGGAAATATTAACCTGCAAAAGAGAGCATAATTTCATAACATGGGATAAATCATAGTAGTGAAATGAAATCCCAATAATAATTACTTAAAACATGAAACTTTGTGGCATACACACATAATCATATAGAATCATATCTTATTAGTCAAGACTCATTACCAAGACTATCTTAGTGGACAAAGTCCATTTCTAAACCGAGTCACCCTCGTTTCAGTCCTATTTCACTGAACCGGTATAACCTACCGTTCCAGCCATGTCTATCTCATGAGATATAAAATCTTTACCCAATGCATTGGAGGGAGATATAGGTCACACCCATCTCATAATGATATCATTCTTATGTGTGCCACAAAAAATTAAATCATACATTATTGCATAACCCATGTAATAAAAATGGGAATCTTAAACATCGTGACATCATAAAACAATTCATATAAGATAAACGAATTCATAAAAATATAATTACATCACAACATAATCAAATCAATGTAATAATAGGGATAAAAACAGAACCCTTTATTATCGTAGATGGAAAATAATTTTGATAAAACACTTGAACTCCATTCTTGAGGAAAATATCATTTCTGCTTCAAAAACACTTTTCATTTCTTAACATGTCGTACAATTCTAAACTAAAAAAATTTGATTAAAAATAAAATTGAAAACTTTTAAAGGAATATTCTTGGAAATAATTTTTTAAAAATCCATTCATGCTGTATAAGTTAAAAAAAACATTCTTCGTACTTTTTTCGAAAAAGTCAAAAAGTACCTTGTACGAAAAACGAAAAAATATTCCTTTCATATCTTTTACTAAAAACTCCCTGAACGGTAAAATTGGATATAAACTATTGTATAAGGATATAAATATTACATATTGAGGAAACATGGATGTGGATGATAAAATACACCCCAGTAAATTTCAAAGTATAAACAATCTCGGATAAAAATGAGATTGTGATATTTTCCCTTACCTTAGGTCAGATTTGCTTCGTATGTGTCCGAACCTCCTGTATAATGATTTAAATAATGTCATTGACTTATTCCAGAATCATACTCATTGTTATGATATCATATATTGTTCACTTATGGCTTTATATTACCTGTTCTTTTGTAAATTCCATGTTAAAGAGTGTTTTGGGTAAAATCGTTTCATTTGTCATCCGTGTTTTGACTTGTAATTATTCATATGATTACTTAGATCATGATTACTTAATTCCAGAATATAAAACGTCATTTATATATAATATATATTCAGAATATATATATATATATATATATAATAGATCAGTGAATGGAAAGAAATGCACCGTTCATGGAGACGGTAGACCGTTCGTACGCATGAACGTTGTTTTCTTTTCCTTATTGAGTTGAATGGCATTAAGTAGATGACATACATATATATACACATAAATCCAGAATCATTATTATGTAATATATTTCATTATTACTTATTATATATACGTTATAATCATTCATGAATGGTTAACGTGGAGAATGAATCTCATCGCGTCGTGGAGACGGTAGTCCGTACGTACGCACGAGCGATGATATCGTTCTCATGATCGTGGAATTGTATTGGAATGTATGTATACTATTTCAGAATAAATATCACTTTACAATAATCATATATAGTTATTATTTACACTATTATACCCATCCAAGTAAGGTGGTGGTGGAAAATAGATTACACCACGACGTGGAGACGGTATTCCGTACGTACGCACGCGCGGTGATTTTGTTCTCCGTAGGATGGATAGATGGTGAAATAAGTTTGTTTCATAATAATAATAACATATAAGTATATAATTGATACTTATGTTATTACTTCATAATGAAACAACCTAAGAAGAAGAAGTGGAAGAAGAAATAAAGATGAAAGAATTGGTAACGGACATTACCTCTTCTTTGAAGTACTTCTTTGAGACCTCCTTTTAGAGCACTAAAATAGGTCTTTTAAGAAGACCAGAACCTCTAGGATGTTTCTAGGGAAGTGGAGAGAAGAAATTTTCAGGTTTTGTCCGATCTTGAATGCTCAAAGTGGTGTGAGGAAGAGGTGGAGGATGTGCCCTTTTATAAGGGAGGAGAGGGGCACCTTTGGAATAACGAAAAATATTATTTTATTATAAAGTCAAGTTAGGTTTTAAATAGCTCCAAGTTGAGTAATTTATAAGATAAGGTGGGGATGGGTCTAAACTCTCTCATCCAATAGAATTTAGACAAGTTTAGGTCATTATATTAACCTTATCTTTTAGTTTTAACTCTTAGTTAATTAGATTGACATTTACCATGTCACTTTGTATTTTTTATATTATATAGTTAATAAACTTACCATATAAATCAAAGAGACCCCCAAGTTGTGTTTAACTAATATATATAACCTTATCTAAGTCATTTGGCCGAACCTTAGATTTTTAGGAATAAAATAACAATTAATAATATAATATTTGTTTTAAAAACTATTTTATATCAATTTTGACACTATTCAACAGTTGATTTTTTTGAAACTCATAATAGAATGATTACTTTGACGAAAGTTAATTAAATCAATCCTAACATGTCATATCAACCTATAAAATTAGTTTAGTTCATAAAAAGTCTCAAATTATATTTATTTAGGTATTTATAACATCAGTTATGTCAATATTTCATTAATAAGATAATTACTGTATCATCGTTGTGTCATAAATAAATTAAATTATTTAATGTCTAAAAATTACAAATAAAATACCATTATGTATAAAATCTTTTTAGATTTGTAATGAATATTTATAGTCGAATTTATCTTATGTATAACCCCATATTAAAAATGATTTACTTATTAAACTTTGATTTTAACTATTTTAACCCTTCTTTAAATAAATTAATAATAAATGTCCTAATCTAATCCAAGTGGGCCTAAATGATCATATTTTATTTCTAAGGTTGTTTTTGGTCGAATTACACTTATCAAATATAATTAGGACATGTTTTATGGTAATAATAATAACATTTTTACCCTTAATTACCCTATTTACTTTTAACCTTGGTAAAAAAAAGTAAAAAGTTACTATTCACCAAAAATTATTTTCATCTCATTGAACCACATTTTAGTCCTTGATGTTAACCGTTGTTCTCGGATTTTCAAAATTTCACTCACAGAAGCGGTAAAATTATGTTTTATGAAAAATTCAGTTTTTTTAACTACCACTTAGTGGTTTCACTATTCATCAAAAATTGAAAGTTTTCTTAAAAATACCAAAAATTAGATCTAAGTTATATTTGATATTATGAATTCAAAAATGATGTCTATTTTATCAAATTCAAAACATATCATTTTCATTAATTAATTTAAAAATTAATTCCCGTCGTCAAAACAAATAGTGTGTTCTTAAGAGATAATAACTATCAAAAGATTGACACTTGTTTATGACTGGTTTAAATGTGAAATTACATCCAATGACCAAAATTGTTTTAAATTGTAAAAATATATTCTAAATATACTTTAAAACCACTCAAATTAATAATTTATCACTATTAATTATTTCGATTGAAAAAGTTGTTTTTAATTAAAATATAGCGTGTTTTTACTATTCATCAAAATATGAAAATTACCAGAATGATATGAAAATTTATCCAAAGTAAATTTTTATTTCATGATTCAAAAGAAGAATTTTATTTGGTCAAATTGAACTTATAAACATGTCAAAAACTATATTTAAAGTGGGTGCGCCATCAAAAGGAGGCAAAACTGCATTTTTTTAAAAATACTTATTTTACCCGAAAAATTTATTTTGTTCTTATACCATGTTTTAGAAAATGTGCAAGACGAATAATAATGTTATAAGATTCAAAATTTAGTTAATACTATTCATAACGGCTAGTTCATAATAATATTATAATAATATATCGTTGTTTAGTAAAACCCGGTATTAAGTACAACACAAGCTATCGAGGAAGGTCACGATTGCGTGTAATGCAAGGCAAGTCAAGGATGCGTGTTCTGCAAGCTCCTTTTGGTGTAGCGTACAACAGAAGACATTAATGAAATTAAAAATAAGATTTTTCATAAAATCTCGGGCTGTTACAAATACCCTTATTGTAAGGGTGTCCTTATCTCTCTGATCCTCTATTATAATCCCTTCAATGTTAATTTCAATTTTATTCCTTTATTAAATATCAATATTTTGGATTCTTCACCTCACTTTTCTCTCTTCTCCTCCCCTATTCTTCTCTATCTCTATCCCATGATTTTCTCAACTTAATGTTCAATGAAACATGGATTTTATCATTAAAATTCAAAAAAAGTAATTTTCATTATCCATTTCATGTCAAGAGGTTAAAAAATTTATATTATATCCTTAATTCACCTTCCATTCATGACGACCCAATCATTAGGATGATTTTTTGTAAGGTGTATCTATTAAACTTTTAATATTTTACATTGTATTATTACTTTAGGATTCAAAATATTTTTTTTATAATTTTAGTTTATATAGTAGTTTTCCATAATGGAATTATCATGGCTTTCTAATTCATTTGTGTCTTTATAGTTTGAAATAATTGGATTTTCTAAAAAAATAGGTATTACATTTCTAAAATAATTTCATGTCCACATATAGTGGTACAATAAATGTCACATTGATTTTTTTAGTTCAAATAAACATCTTTGTGATTTTTTTATTGATACCATATTTTAATAAATGTTAATTTTGATAGATTTCAGGTATCACTCTTAAAAATATATCTTTTATTAACAAAATATGTTTGAAGAAATTCATTTGAGTCTTTTTTGAATTAAATTAATATATAATGTTTTATTGAGATATGTTTTTATTTTATAAAAGAAACCTTCACTATTTTATATTATGTTATATTTTATAAAAGCATTTTGATATTATTGATATTATTTTGGTATGTGGAAACTCTATTTTATGAGAGCCCCATGATTTTATTTGTGTATTTATGTGATTGTGTTATATTGAAAGTGTGAAAATGAATTATATAAGGAGATATTACTTTTAGGGTGTTGGAGATGTGATATATGGGTTTATTAGCTAATGTTGTTCTTTTATTTCATTATATTTGAGACAAGTTGGATTTGTGTGGGATCCTTGGGTACCTATGTGATATATTAAGGAATAGTGTTCCATTGGTTGATATTAAAACATTATCTAGTGGCTATAAAGTTTATTTTATAACTGAATAGGGGAATAATTCTCAATGAGGATATTGTGTGGAAATATGTGTTTGTTTCTAAAAGAACCCATCATATTCCAGTAGATAGTTCTCTTATCGAGGTCCAATATTTTTCCAATAAATATCAGGTTTTATTCCATTTTGTGTAATATTTATGATGTGTTTATCTTAAATTATGATTTTTTTATTATATACATATGTGACTCCATAGATTCTTACTCACCTTACATATAATTATATTTCACTAAAATAAAATGTTTTTTGAAAAGAAATGTGTAATGTGTGATTTTATTTCATTATTATGAAATTGTAACATAATGTAATTTTTAATTTTAGTTCAAAATATAATTTTTATTTTCTATTAAGATAATAATTACATATATTCATGGTGGTATCATACTTGTATATTACTCATATTCTACAAACATACCTTGGTATACATGTAGTTGGGTATTCTATTAATTTTTTATAGGTATAGTTGTTAAACCTCGTCTTAGAAATGAAACATTAACTCAGTTACAGATAAATGGAGGCATTTCCATATGAAGGATTTTGTATCTTGCAAAGATAGTTAGAGTATATCCCTTATTTCTATATAGGAATTTTTATTCAGTGATGTAGTATTTATTCTTATAAATTTTGATACTTGTTTTCTATCATTTATATTTCATGAGAGAATATTGATTTATTTATTTGTTTCAGATTATTTTCATTTCTTATTTCTTGTGTATGATGGTTAAATCAATCCCATTTTTTTATTTACAATACCCATAAACTTTTTACATCATAGGGTGATCAATAATTCACCATAGGTTTATGGAATTATAGTTCTACTATGATGGATAGGCATTCAAGGTGGTATATTAGAACAAATGTTATGAAATCATGAGTGGGATGTTTGATGGTCAGTTGAAGTAGGATCACTGAATTTTGATAAAAACTCCATGAATGGACTTGATAAACCCATTTAAAATGGAAACCTCTACTATAATAGGATGTCTATGATTGAGTGGTTTATGTAAACCCCTCAATGGGATGTCCTTTATATTGTTTTACCATGCTGTTGATTCTTGAGAATCACTTTTCAAGGCTATTAATTGATATTTTTATTTAAATGAATAATGAATTATTTTAAATTATTTTGATTCTTATTGTCAACATTCATTGTTTCCTTAATAGTTGTAGGTGGGAATCTATTTTATACAAAAATAGTATGATATTTTTTAAAACATAATTTCACTTGTATTATGATATATATAGTGATCGTATGATTGATTCAGTGATACATGTATGTAATGATATGTAAAGTGATGTTTTATTATTGTGGAAAATTTCATATTTCAACATTTATATGGAAGTTTTCTTCTAATTCTAAAATAAAACGGATTCCATTGATAATGGTAGATAGTTTTCATATTTCAAAAGAAAATTATATTTATAAATAATGATTTATAATTATATAGAAAAATGAACTTTATTTGTTTACACTATTGTGTGTTTTTTATAAATAATCTATTTTTTTGGGATTATAATTGTAATTTAAGGGATTATGTTATTGTGTTTTCAATTTTAAGAATAAAAATTATATGAAATTAGTATTGTAAAGTGTTTTAGTAATTATTATTGATGATGTTAAATTATTAACCATTATTTTTATAAATCAAATATATTTTTAAATGGTTGATTTTATTTAGTTATTCATCTATAGTTTTCATTTTTTGAATGTTATTGTCTAGTGTGTGTTTTGATTTTAGATATACTATTTGTGATGACAAATTGTTTATGTAATATTTTATTTTCTTATGTTTGGATTCCTTAAAGAGAAACAAAACATAACTCAATTTGATAGTAATCAAAAAAACTATAGTTAATACTAAATTACTTATTTTACTAGTGGCCTAATTTTAATGTTGTTTATTTTTTATTTTCTTGATTATTGTGTTTCGCTATTAGGGATGTTTGATGCATTTGGCTTGTATTAGTTTGAATTTGTTTTCAATATATTTTCAATTGAATGAAAGTATTTGTTTTTTATTTGTAAAATAAAACTTTTTAGATCTTTTTTTGGAAAAAATTAGTCATGTTTTGGTTGTGTTATATGTTTAATTAGATTTAGGTATTTAATTTTAGACATATTTCAAATCAACTAGGTATTTGAAAAGAAATGGATTTGATAAATTATTTTATAGATTATTATTTTTAAATTATTGTGGGATATTTTGAGGGAAAAATTATTTTTTATTATGTTTTTTATGATAGTTTAAATATGATTTGGCGGAATGTGATATTTTATTATGAAGATAGTAAAAACATATATTTGTTTTATTTGGTTGGATGCGTATAAAATTCTTGTTTTATCTTTTATTAGAGGTGTTTTTATATCAAGTTTACATTTATATTATTAAAATTATGATATAATAAGAATATTTTTGTGGTTTTAATTTAGGTTATCTTATTTTTAATGATTGAAATTGATTTAGTATGTGCGTGTTTTTTCATGGAAAACCTCTCTTGTCCTTGAACATTATTTAATTTACCTATGTGAATCTTGTAATATTGTTGTTACCTTCACTAAAAACCACATGATATAACCCATTAAGGCCATGTATCATACTAATGAAAACTTGTAAAATACAACACATTCTCTTTCAGTGTTATTTTTCCTCACCTAAACATACCCCAAAAAACTCCAAGGAGTTCACTCATCATGACACTACTCTAATAAAAACACAGTAAACTGTAGACTTCCTATCATATAGGCTCTCTAAAATAAAGTTTCACCTCATTAACATGGGTAGTACCATTTAGTATTATTTATGTATCACATTTTCAAGGGAGTTATAATCCCAACAATAATTCACACTAGCTTCAATTTAGACCATGGACCTCAAACCTAGGTAGTGCCTCAATAATTCAAGTTGTGTATTGGATTTGATACCACTATGATGTGACCTGACACAGTGGGTCCTTTAATGGGATGGTGGTGAGTCTCATGTTCATCTATAATACCACATCTAATAGGTCAAAGGATACTTACTAGCACCAATAAATAATTCATATCACTTGGGATGCTTCATCCAATCAAACATGGGACAACATACATCACCATCCACATAAGATGGCCATAGTCACAATAAATAAAACTATTTGAAATATAAAATATGTGTTCATAAAACTTCATACATCCCATATAAGGAAGCATTAATACCAGTAAAAAATAGAGTAAGGGGATTCATGGACTAATACTATCAAAATATTTTTCCTTTATTTAATTGAAATAAGGGAATATTTATTTCCTTCTAACTCTATCATGATCACTTCCATCCACAAATACCACAAACTCTACTAAGCTCTGTAACCACTAGCACCACCACTCCAAACCCATTTATATCATCATATACTTTTGAATCATATACATAGACATAATAATTGTGTGAATAAGGTCTATTTATGGATGAGTATAAAAATACCCAGTATGATTCCATGAAAAAGAGAGACATGGATGTATTTCATCAAACAATTAAGGGACAAACCACACCATCACCAAATAAGATAAATAGGGAAGTTCCATCTAAGGAAGAATCTCTGTCTTCATTTTCTAGAATGTCCCAAAAAGAATCTTATTATAATATACCTAGGTATGACTCCAAGTATCAAATCATCCCATAGAACTTGGACTCCATCTATAAATCACATTCCATAAGGGAAAAACTATCCATGTAAAAAACCCTAGTATAAAACAAATTTCTGTTCATCTATAAGATGCACTATGATACTTAGGGGTAAAACTTACAACTCTTATATGGAATGAAAAATTAAAACACATTGGTATACATGAGGGAACTATAACCAAAATTATCAAATTAAACCTCTAATATATAGTTATAAAGATCCCATATGATGTGTCTGATCAACCACAAACCACTCCTTATACTCATACATTATGTAGAAAAAACAACCAAACCCATAGATGAATACATATTCCATAAAACTCTTTATTCACCAACGTCCATCTGAACACATAATTCATGAAGTCTAGATTTGGTACTAATCATAGTGGGGAATAGACACCTTAAAGAATGATACATTTTCTGAGGGACTACAAGCCTCATGGATGGTTGACACCCACCATATACAATCCTATAAGAGGAAAAACACACTTACACATCTTGGATAGAACATAAGAAAGTATTTAAGATCAATAAAACTAAAGAAAATGTGTTCAAACAACTGTTAGGTGGATCCTTGTATACTAAACCTAGCACCATGGGATCGACATATGAATGGTAAACCTAGAGACCCCCACATAACATGGTCCTACAGTACTTGATCCTAATCCAAACCTTAAGAACACCACCATAATCATGTCATTAATCCAAATTATTTCATAGATTTTACATGCCTCGCTAAGGGAAATCAACCAGCTAAGAGGGGATCACTAACCCCCAAATAAATAAGAAATTTCAGTTACTCCATCAGTAAAATCATGAAATAACCATTTTAAATCACAATAGGGAAATTATTACTTAATTAAATGTACAATCCAACTGAATGAATAAAAAAACCACCTCCATACTTCTATCACATATCATAATTACAATTGGTGGTTTGATGAAAGTTCAACCAAGAATGTACCATGATGACCACTCTTAACTCAAACCATTTGTAATGTTGTGTGATATATATAGATTTATTAAAGGGACCATATGTCAAACTTTTCATCCTATTATTCAAATCATGAGAAAAAAATTAACATTAGTGGTACATGTGAAAGATGGAATCTCTTTATGTTCCATACTCATCCATAAGTCCTTTCAGGCTACCATACTACATATTGAGCACTTCCATAACTAGTCCAAACTATGATGTTTGTCCAATGAAGTTAATTTCATAGCACATATATCAATCAATATAAAAGGGGTTATGACCTATTTTTGGTATAAGGGGTAGGTTTTTATCCTGGCCGCTAGTCAATCATCCCAACATGAGATGAGTAGATGCTCTTTATGCATGGGGCCTGAGAAAGTGAGTTCAAAGTTAAGTTTTCTTGACCTGACCCAGGATGGAACACCATGTATGTGGAAACATGAATTTATATGGGAACATGTTGTGATCATGGAAGAATTCACACACATCACTAGATGCATTTTTGGATTTTGGAATTCTATGTGATTCACCCAGAGTGACTCTCTATGTCTACACATTAACTTCATTGTGTATTTATTAGACCAAATTGATATGTTATCCATTTAAGATATTTAAACATCCAATACTAAGTAGTTTTTCAAGTAGATAATAATGTAAAATTCCATTTACATTAGGAGATGGGACTATTCTGAATTTTACTCTATAAGATTGATGTTCGGATTCAGTTTATTCCTTACAGTGTCCTCTATTTAACCTGATAGCATAAAATGAATTATGGATGGGTATAGAACATGGAGATATTACTTCATCAATAAGATCCCCTGAGATTGATATATAGGATATGAATTATATAAAATTATTTTAATATTCATGTTTATTCCCTTTTATATAGATTCTATGACTGGTCTATGATATAAATGTCTGGATTCAAGAGTGGTGTTCAGGGAACATGCTCGGTGTCATTTCATCAAATTGTTAGTTCTAACAAGGATTTGTGATAATAATATAGCGGTGGATATTATTTATTCCCTTGAATAAAACACACCTTTTTATGTGGATTTGGTTCTATATTGATATTAGGAGTGGTTATATGGTTATTACAATTAACAAGATATTAAAATAAGTTTGATTTTTGTGTGTTGATGATCCCATATCATCTTATTGAGTTCCCCTATTGAGATGTAAAACCCATGTGGAAGTATTTTGATCAGCTCCATGGTGTTGGTGGTGTTAGTAATATCTAGATTAGGATAAGTTTCTTTTATATTTTAGTACATTGGGTATGTATGTTCCAATTTAGTATTCCATTTTCATGGATATGAGTTGAGTGTAAGGGGAACAAACTACCCATTTTTTTGATCACTTAACCTTGGGTTTTCTAAAACTAAAGGCATATTTAGTTCCTATAACCATATAGGAAAGGTGGTTTACCACTTATAGGATGGAACATTATGCAGTTTGGTATCCCATCACTGATCAGCATAAGTTATGGACTGCATGAGGGGTTTATATGGGCCATATGGAGAATGATTTTTTGAGAACTACGATTCCTCGGTGATTTTTTCTATTCAAATAATTTGATATGGGATCTTTCTGACTAGATAATTAGGGTTTCATTTTTTGATTTTGTTTTCAGTTCCCTGATGAGAACTAATGTGGTTTTATCATCCCTATCATGTAAGTGTAGGGGGGTTTACCCCTACAGAACATGGTGTATCCTCTACATATGGGAATAGAGGTATTTTCCCCTATGGTTTATGATCAGGTAGGAGTAATGATTTATGGAATGTGATATATTATTGAATTACACATTCCAAGGAATTATTTTACATTTAAGATTATCCCTAAGTATATTCACGTATGTTCTTATTGAGTTTATAATATGAAGTGAAGCTAAAACATCCTCCATAGCTAGTTTTCCCCCTTGATTGAGTTGGTTAGCTATATAGTTTATCCCTTGGTTTTGTGTTAACCTGCATCCCTATAACCCATTTTTTTGTGTTTCCTATGGGGTATTTTTGTACTCAACCCTAAATAGTCCATGTTCCCACACCTATTGTGTCTATGAGAACAATTCACATGTCAATTTTGATATCGATGGGTGTGGAGAAGGTAGTGCTAAAGGAGTCAAACCATAGTAGAGATGGTGAAATTCATGGATGGTAGTGCTCATGATATATTTTCATGATGTGGTGATCCTTTTCAAAAATTTCATTGGATAAATCTCCATGTGTTTGATTTATTCCTTCTTTATTCCAGTCACTAGCCCCTATCCTTTTGGAGCAAGGCATAGGGTGTCTGTAACACCCTCATTTTTTATAAACCTTTTTTTTAATAAATTATTTTTCATCGATGCATTGAATTAAAAAAATTCAAATATTCTTTACACATGATACACACTTGGATTTCACTACATGAAACACCGACTTGGTGTGTGTTACATACAATACTAAGTTTCAACGAAACATTGCTTTATTATCATAATTATTTAAATGAAATAGTTATAACCTCGTCATTAAACGTAGTAATAAGAATTATAATCAATACTTTTAAAATAATATATATAATGGTTTTATATAAATAAAAAATAATTATAATGAAAAATATAATTTTTTGTAAATTATTTATATGTAATAAAATACTATTTTCTCAAGTGAAATCTTTTTCGTGTCCTTTTGGGAAATAAAAAATAAAATTAATTTTTGACTCTAAAAAATTTAATTTGATAAAACAAAATTAAATTTTAATTCAAAATTATAAAATTATATTTGGGTGAATTTTTTTGATTTTAAGAAGAAACTTCATTTTTTGATGAATAGTGAAAAATGTGGAATTTTAATTCAAAACTGTTTTGTCATCTAATTTATTTATATAGTTAAATTATATTTTAAGTTGGTTTTAAAGTAACATTAGATAAATTATATATATTAATTAAATTTGTTTTATTGGAATCTTTTTATATTGAATTTAGATATAGAATCTTAATGAACTCTTGAACATTCTCACTTTAGAACCCCACTTTCTCACCATGTTAATTGGATTAGCATTAAACATAATTTTACAACTTCTATGAATTTAATTTTTAAAAATGGAAATATTTTTTTGTAATAATTATGATATTTATAGTCTTATAGGGTCAACTTAATTTTTTGACATTATGAGTAGTAACTTTAGTAATTTTTAATTAACATGGTTAACGGTAAATTAGGTAATTAATGGTAAAAATAATGTTATAAATATTATAAAATTACCCTAACAGTTGTCAAAATTTTATTGGATGAGAGGTTTTCTACAAAAAGCATCCTTGTAATGAGATTATAACCTTTTTAAGAAACTTGGATGAGAGTAATACATTTATTATATTTTATTTAAAGAAAAGTTAAAAATTATAAACTCATATTTTTAATAACTATATCATTTTTAATATATAGTTATATATAAGATAAATTTGACTATAAATAGTTATTTTAAAGATAAAATTCTTATATTCAACATGGTAATTTATTTTTAATTTTTATAAAATAAATAATAACCACTATGTCTTACACAATGATGATGCTGTAATTTTTTAATTAATGGAAATATAAATTAAATGTTATTAATAATGTTAAAATAAATATAATATGACATAATTAATAAAATGAAAGGATTTTATAGATTCATTTGACATTTTATTGATAATTTAAATGAGTTTTTTAGAATATATCAATTTTATATGATATTTTTAAAAAATATAAAAATGAATAGTGTAAAAATTGACATTAATGATATTTTAAAATAATTAATATTTATGTAAATGATATAAAATTCTAAAAATTCTAAAATCCAGCCAAATAATTGGGATAATGTTTGAAATTTTATAAATGATCCATTTATGGTAATTTTTTAATCTTATAGGAACTATATTAACCCTTCAAGAGTAAAAACACATGTTATCATGTTAAGAGTTAAAGAGGATAAATAATTGTTAAAGCTAAAAGATAGGGATTAAAAAATAGTCAAAATATATATAATTTTAATTTTATGAGGTTATTTAGAACCATAATCATATTAACTTCTAAATTTATAACATTGGAGTCTTTTTTAATTGAAAATTAATTTATATTAATTTTATTTTTAAGAGCTTCATAAAGTACCCCTCAAATTAATTATAAAAGGACACGTCTTCTCTCACTTACTCACACCACATTGATCCTTCTAGATCATCCAAAACTACTCCAAATAAGATCCAAAATTCCCTCCCTTCCTCCTTGAATTCTCTATTTTGGAAAAAATATATCCAAGGAATCCCTTTGGTGAAAACCAAAAGAAGTCGCGCAAAGAAGAGGTAACATCCTTCCTCAAGCTCCTTTATTTTATTTTCTTTCTCTACCACCTAAATTATTCATATTATATGAAAAACTAATATCCTAAGTATCCTCAATATAATGAGGTTTTTTTTATTTTAAGGGTTATAACTTCACTTATACACACTTCCATCAAATTGGTAATGAACTTTCCATTATTTTGTACGATGAACCACCGCCTCACGAAAAGATGTTGTTCCTTTTACCTTTACCACATCATATAGTTGGTCATTATGATGTAAAAATATTTTTATATGATATATATATATATATATAAATATATGATAGTTATTATGTATTTAAAATTATTTATTTATTATTTAAACCCTACCTTTATTCTTTCTATTTTTTAAATACGATAACTTCATTTGTGGATGTGTGGACTACCGCCTCCTCAAAGCGATGTCATTTGTTCACACATTACATGGAATGTATTAAGGATGAGATTAATAAAATTATATGATATAAATTAAATAATAATGCTACTATAATGATATTAAATACATATATACATATATTTCATTTATTTTCTTTCTTTAAATACGCTAGGAAAATGGAAACAACGTTCATGCATACGTATGGCCTACCATATCCATGAACGGTGTATTCCATTTCATATATATATATTTAATATATTTAAATAATTGTTTATATAATTAATATATATGCTATATAATCTATTTTTTACATTCTGGAAATAATTAAATCAAGATTTAAGTGATATGATGAAGAATGAAAAGTCAAAACACATACAATAAAAACAGTTATTACCCAAAACGTTACTTTAAGGTGGAATTGTTAATAAAAGGATAATATATGTTCATAAGAAACTATTATATGGTATTATAAATATGAATTTGGTCATGTGATTTTTTATAATAAACTTATCATAATTATGCTGGAGTCTAGTATATATACGACCAAAGTCAAGACACAAGGTAAGGGACTTTCATCTCACTTTTTATTTCCATGTGATACATGTCTTACTCACCACTCATTTATTTTGTGTGGTTAATATACTATCAATGACTATATTATATGATTATTATACTTAAATTTATGGGTATTTAAATATCTATTTTATTATCTTTCTTTCATGGGTTATATGGTTTAATAGATACCAAATTGGTAAAGTAATGTTGTCACAATTTTCCTTCTTTGAGAAACATGTTTTGTTATGCTCTTATGTTCTTTCATGAGGTGTATATGCTTCCAATTTACATTTTAGATCATGAATAAGATATGTTTCTATAATATTATTCTCCATTTCATTTCATTTTCTTACATTGGGAGTATTATTCAATGTTACCAAGTGGTAAAAGTTTACTTAAACTAACTCATCATTTGTCGAAATTATTTGTGATTATGATTTCATTGATGAAATATTATGATACATATATCAATAATACTAATTAATTCTATTATCCTAGAGTTATTAATGATTTATTCATTTATTTTACCATTTTTTACACTCTTTGTTACTTAAGTTAATTAAGAATTTTTTTTAAGAAAATTCAATCTCATTTCTCTTTTCGGTTAAAAATATGTTTTATTCAAAAAACTATGTTTTTAAGAAAATATTTTTAAAATGTTATTTTAATATAATTCTCAAGGAAAAGTTTTTTAAAAATGTTTTTTTGGTTTTAAATTTTTTTTTATATGTCTTAAAAGCTATCTACAAAGAAAAAGGTTTTCAAAAATGTTTTTTTAAATGATTTTTCAAAGAAGAAAGGATATTTTTTTATGAAATGTTTTTAAAAGGTTTTTAAAAATGATTTCCCATGTAAGATTACATTTTTTGGTGTTAATAAGTCCTTATTTGGAATATTATACAAGGTTCCATTATATTTTTTTCCTTTGTATGGTTTGTGTTTTTATGGCATACCATTCATGAAACTCATTTCTCTTTCATGGGTTATACGTTTAAGAAATACATTTTTCTTACACAGGTATATTTCTATGAAATCTATTTCTATTTCATGGGTTTTAAGTCTATAAAACCCAATTCTTTTTAAAAGTTGTGATTTGATGAAATTATTATGAAATATGTCTCTTTCATGCATGTTAGGATAATATTACATTTTTATTATCCCCATTTCATCTCATGTGTTATGCCATGAATAAGATTTATGATATTGTGGAACACGTATGTATGAATTCATTATGAGATAGGTGGGACCTGTATATCATTCCAATGAATTGGGTAAAGATTTATATCTCATGGGATATACATAATATACCTTTTCCCCTAAGTTGGTATTGTGAGTATACCTTAACTACCATGATGGTTATCGGAGTGAACCATGACTACCAAGATGGTTATGGGAGTGAAATGTGACTACCAGGATGGTTATGGGATTGAACCATGACTATTGTATTGGGATTTAACCCACACTACTAATATGGCCTTGGATGAAATGCCTTGAATAATATAGAAATCATTTTCATATGCTGATGTGTCTACCAAAATTATATGTCTTAATCCTATGTTATTATTTCATGGTCTATGTTATTTATTTATTTATGATTCATTTCTTTTGAATCGCTAATTTTTATTCCATTATTCATGTTTATGATCTTTGATATGTATGGTGTGATATTTTATTTTCATGATCATCTTCTCATACCCTTATTCTAATGTAAATGCTTAAATATCTCCCTTGTTTATCCTTACTGAGCATCTTATCTCACCACTTTTTATCATCACATTCCCAGGTTATGAAGATACATATTATGTTTTATGTTTCTAAGAAGGGTTTTTGTCAAGAAACCAGTGGAAGATAATGTGGGTCACTTATATACCAATGTTTATGCTTTCATATTTCCAAATCCACTAGACCACTATAGTCTTTGGGCTTCTATTTGTAACTTTCATTTATGAAAAGTTAGGGTCACTATAATTTCTATCGGATAAAATATTTAGTCAACCTTTATAAAGTAGTATGAGAAAAATTTAGTGAGATACCTATAGATATTTATAAGTATATTTTTAAGTATGTATCTATGGATAAGTCTATATATAGGTTACAATCCTAGAATTTTTTTAAAATTGATGAAAAATACAATATTAAAACCATGATTTTATAGAATTAAATTAAATTCACTTGAATATGTTTTTCCCCGCTATTAATAGTGTTATTCAAATTTTACTATTGTTTTTGTTAATGGATAGAACCTAAAGGAACCATGTTAATGATGAATTCAATGGGAAATGAAATTACTTTCCTCTAGAGCAACCAAATGTTATGGTAGCTAGAATTCAAAATCTTACAATTATACACACACAATATATGAATCATTCTGGTCTTCCAAATGAGTAGATGAGGGAATAAATTTCTATAGAGTCCTTCATGAGGAAACATATGTCATCTTTTAGTGTGTCTTCTAATCCACTTATTCCTGAAAAATGGATCAGTATCACTAAGAAGATATTTTATTTTCTTAATTTTTCGAAACATAAAAAAATCATTTTTTATGTTTATCATTTGGTTAGTGAAGCTGATGAATGGTAGACTCTTATTAAGAAGATTAGGGAATAAGAATAAATTGAATCTATAGAATGAGTATAGTTTAAAGGGATATTTTTTAGTAATTACTTCCCTTATATTTTACAAAAAAATATGGAAAAGTAGCTCCTTGAGCTTAATAAAAAGGATGATGAATCTATTGGTACCTACGAGACAAATTTTACAAGACTTGAAAGGTATGATTCTAGCATTATCGTTCAAATCGAGAGTAAGTTGATAGGTTCTTAAGTGGCTTAAAGTAAAGTCTCAGAAGGGTGCTAACCATAAGAGACTTTAGTATCTATGAAGAGATAGTGCATTGTTAAATCAAGATTGAAATGAAGGTTGGAGTTATGTATCAATATCATGGTTTTGACAATAAGTAGAAGATAGATTTCAAAGAAAAAAACTATAAAACATGAAGAAAAGAATATTATCTTTCCTTTATTCTCTATGTGTGGGAAGAATCATTGAGGAAAATTTATTAAGAGGGCTATTTAATGTTTTAAGTGCTACATATAATTCTATAGGGAATTTTATTTCTGAAGTGATGGGATGAAGTAATCTAACAATGTGAATGGAGAGAAAGCTGCACAGAATGAACCTCCCCCTCTTTAGTTAAACAAGTGTAAGGAAAATATTAATAATGTTAACCAGTACCCAAACCCAAGAGTTAGTGATGGTAATCGATGTCGACAACCTCTTAAGCCAAGGGACAAAGGAAAATCTCATGCGACCAATATTGGTGATGTGGTTTATGTCAACAAAGTTATGAAATTATTGAGTATTTAAGTAATGGAATTCAAGAATAATGTTTTAGAAGTAATTTTATAGAATTACAGAATAATGAAACATCTATGTATTGCTCTATTTTAGTTTTTAAATAATAATTTAAGAGAATATACTGAATGGGGATGGTAACCATGAAAAATGATTGAGGTAATAAGGTGATATTTTTTGAAAACATGTGGCTAATGGAAGGATAACCCTTAATATGTGCATGATGTTGAGATTATGATATTTGGATAAATATATGTTGGATATTAATGAGTAAATTTGATGGTAATGATTTCCTTTGAACAGATTAATTATTTTTTTGGAATTTTTTTTTTCTTTCATGAATGATGTTTACAACTTTTTGTACTTAAATAATATATCCAATAAAATTTGAAATAAGAGAACATACATGTTTTATGTAAGGATGCATGGTAATTCAATTTATTACTATGATTCAAGAGATTACATGATGAAGGTGTTCACATTTTTTGAATGTAAAAACCAAGAGATACCCTATGTTATATTGGATATAAATGTGAAGCTGATTTAGTAAACTTATTTTTAAGGATTTTTATTTTTAGCTTTTAGAAGGCTTGTATGGTTATTTATTTAAATTTTAAGTTAAACATTAGATGATTTTTGAAATATTGACGTATTATCTCACCATATGTGGATTTATGCATATTTAATA
Source organism: Viscum album (assembly GCA_963277665.1). NCBI lineage: Eukaryota > Viridiplantae > Streptophyta > Magnoliopsida > Santalales > Viscaceae > Viscum > Viscum album. Next base: position 1,232,609,950 of record OY728148.1, on the reverse strand, counting down.
ACTTATGATAAAAAATTTGTTGTGATAAGGATAGATGGAATGACCTATCATTCTATTTATAGATCTCAGGATCTGCTAACGCTTGTGAAATGATAAATTAAACATTATTTTTGGGAATAAGAGATGAATTTGAAATCGATTAAGAAACAAAAAAGGGTGAAGTTTTCCAAAAATCAAGTAAGTATTTATTCTGATTAAAATTCTTCAACTCTAGGGAAAATATCTTGAAAATAAAAAATTTACCCAAGTACCTTATTTTTTTATGAATTAAACTGTCTCTTAGATCATCGCAAATTTATGAATTTTTTATTTTTAACTTTATCCTGACCATTTTCTCTATCACTCTCCATCAAAACATGATAGTTATATTTCTCTTCCATATTTATATTTTCACATCCCACCTATTTTATCCTATGTGAAAACCTAGTAATGAGTTAATTTGGGTAACCATTATGTTTCTATCATTCCTTTTTAAAATTAAGTATTTGTATTTGTTTTTACGATGTGGGTTTCTATAAAAGGAACTTTGAATAATTAAAACTTTGATAACCTAATTAATTTCAAGGGAAAAATTCATTTTAAGGGGGTAGAATATAACCCCCTAAGTTTTTATAATCCATTTTTTAAATAAATTAGTTTTCATTGATTTATTTCATTACACTAATTCAAACATTCCTTACACATAGCACCAACTTGTCTTTCTCTACACACAACACTGAGATTCTATGAAACTTCATTTTATTGTTATATTCATTTAAACGAGATAATTATAACCTAGCATCTAAACATAGTAATATGAATAGTAATTAAAATTTTATTTATAATGGTTTTATATAAATAAAACATATTGATAATGTAAAATATTATTTTTTGTAAAGTCTTTATATGTTTAAAAATTACTATTTTCTCAATTGAACTTTTATTCATCTCCTTTTGTGAAAAAAATTAGACAATTTTATACGTTTAATTTGATAAAATAAAATTCATTTTATAATTTTTAATGTCTAAATTTTATTAGGGTTAATTTTTTGGATTTTTCTCAGAAACTTTATTTTTGGATGAGTAGTGAAAAATACTGAATTTTAATTCAAACCTGATTTTTTATTTCATTTATTTATATAGTTATGTTATATTTTAATTTGGTTTTAAAGACACATTAGATAAATTATACATATATTAATCCAATATAATTAATTGTATTTTTTTATATTTAATTTTGATATAAAATATTAATGAACTTTTGAACATTCTCAATTTAAAACCCCACTTTTTCTCCATGTATATAGGATTATAATTAAACTTAATTTTGAAAATTCTATTAATTGGACTTGAAAAAAAGAAATAAATGGTTGTAATAAGTATTAAATTTATAGTGTAATAGGATCAACTTAATTGTTTGGACATTATGAATATTAAATTTAGTAATTTTTAATTATCATAGTTATGGGTAAATCAGGTAATTAATGGTAAAAATAATATTATAAATATTTTAAAATTACCCTAACACTTTTAAAAATTTCATTGTATGAGTGTTTTTACAAAAATATAATTCTTAGTATGAGAGTATAACTTTTTTAATGCACTTGGATGAGAGTAATACATTTATTATATTTTATTTAAAGAAAAAATAATAATACCCATATTTTTAATAAATATATCATTTTGAATATTGTGTTATAAAGAAGAAAAATTAAAAAATAAATATTAACTTAAAATCTAAAATTATTATCTGGAATATCATAATTTATTTTTAATTTTTTGGAAATAAATAATTACTATTATGGCTTACACAATGATGATGTCGTAATTGTTTAATTAATGGAAATATTAAATTATTATTATTAAAAATGATAAAATAAATATAATTTGACATAATTAATGTCATATATGAATTTTATATATTTCTTTGATATGTTATTAATGATTAAATGTATTATTTTTATTATATCAAGTTGTTATTATATTTCTAAAAAGTCAAATAATGAATAGTGTCAAAATTGACATTAATGATGTTTTAAAATAATTAATACTTTACTAAATGATATAAAATTCATACAAATATAAAATTCTGTTAAATTATTTTAATAATGTCTAAAATTATATAAATTATCCATTTATTGTTTGTTTTTCATTTTATAGTAACTATATTAACCCTTAAAGAGTAAAAACACATGTTATCATGGTAAGAGTTAAAGAGATTAAATGAGGATTAATGTTAAATGATAAGGATTGAAAAATGTAAAAACTTATCTAATATTCATTGGATGAGAGTATTTAGACATATATTCATATTATCTTCTAAAAAACTAACTCTGGATCCTTTTTAATTGTAGATTAATATATATTAATTTAATATTTTAAGAGTTTCTTAAAGTACCCCTCCCCTAAATTATAAAAGGGAACATCCTACCTCACTTCCTCAACCCACATTGATCCTAGTATATATTTCAAAACCTATCCAAATAATCTCACAGCATCCATTAATTAATCCTTGAAGCCTCTATTTGGTAATAAATTCATCCAAGGAATCCCTTTCGGGAAAACCAAAAGGAGTTACCCGAAGAAGATTTAATATCTTTCTTGAAGATCCCTTATTTAATTTTCTTTATCCACCACCTAAATTATTATTATTACATAAACGCATAATATAATCAGCATAAAAAATATTGTAATATGTTTTTATGTTAAATGTTTTACCTACACTAACATACACTTCCATCTAATGGGTAACAAGTATACCATTATTGTGTAAGACGAACTACCACCTCACGAAACGATGTTGTTTTTTTTACCTTTACAACTTATTATGGTTGGGAATTATGATAGAAAATAAGTTTTTATAAATATATATATTATATTTATAATTTATTTATTAATATGTATTTATTATATAAAGAATAACTTCAAGCATTCTATTTTGTGTAAATACGATAACTTAATTTGTGGAAGTGTGGACTACCGCATCCTCAAAGAGATGTGATTCGTTCACACTTAATAAGGAACGTATTAAGGATGGGTTTAGTATAAATATATGATATATATGACTTAATAATTCTACTATAATAATATTATATACATATAAAAATATTTCATTTACTTTCTTTCTTTAAATATTCCCTGAAAATGGAAACAATGTTCATGTGTACGTACGACATACCATCTCCATGAATGGTGTATTACATTTCATATATTTATATTTTATAGATTATTATTAATGTTTATATACTGATAATATATGATATATAATTCATTTTGTATATTTTTTAAATAATTAAATCATGATTTAAGTAACATGATCAATAATTAAAAGTCAAAACATGTACTATAAACAAAGTGGGTATTGCCCAAAAGGTTACTTTGACATGAAATTGGTAATAAATGGGTAATAAAAGGTCATAATAAAACCTTATATGGTATTATATATATGAATATTTTTCTGTGAAAAAATTATAATAAGATTATACTTATTATGAAGTACTTTGGAATGTGTGTGACGAAAGTCAAGACACAATGTACGGGAATTCCGTATCACTTTTTATGTGCATGACATAAATGTATTATTCACCACTAATATATTTTTTACAGTGTACATAATTCCCATGAATGTATTATATTATTATTATAATTATATTTATTATTATTTACATATCCATTTTATGATCTTCCTTATATGGTTTTTATGGTTAAAAGGCTACCAAATTAGTAAAGTAATTTTCTCTCAATTTTCCTTATTTGAGACACATGTTTTGTTATGAACCTATGTTCTTATATAAGGTGTATATGCTAAAAATATATATTTTAAATCATGAAAATCTTTACTTTTCAAGATTTTTTAGTCTCTATGCGATTTCATTTTCTAACATGGAGAATATGATTCAAATTTACCTAGTGGTAAGTGTTTATTGAAACAAACTCATCATTTATCAATAGTGTTTATGATTTTGCTTTCATTAATTAAATATTATGATAAATATATCAATAATACTCATGAATTTTATTATCCTCTTGTTATTAATATTTTCTTCATGTATTCATGCAATTTTTCCTTTATTTGGTACTTGGGGTAAAGAAAATATTTCTAATAAATTTCGATCTCATATCTCTTTTCAGTCAAAAATCAATTTTATTCAAAAAACCATGTTTTCAAAAAAATATTTTTAAAATTTTATCTTAATCTCATTTTAATGGAAAAAGTTTATCAATTTTTTTATGGTTTTTAAATATTATGTTATATGTTTCCAAATCTATTTTCAAAGGAAAATTATTTCTAAAATGTTTTACATTTTAAAAATAATTTTACAAACATAAAAGGATATTTTTCTCGATAAATGTTTTTAAAAGATATTTCAAAATTATTTCTGATGTAAGATTACATATTTTGGTGTTACTCATGCATTATTTAAAATACTATCCAGGATTACATTCAATTTATTTCTCTAAATGGTTTATTTTTTGATGGCATAACATTCATGAAACATGTTTCTCTTTCATGGGTTATATTTTATTGAAATTTGTTTCTATTTCATAGGTTATATGTTGATAAAATCCATTTTTCTTTCATGGGTTATATGTATATTAAAACCACTTATTTTGATTGGTTATGATTTGATGAAATTATTATGAAACATGTATCTTCTCCACATGTTAGGATAAGATTACATGTTTATGATACCCATTTCATTTCGTGGGCTATGTTATGAATTATGTTTATGATCTCATAGTACATGTTTGTATGATTTCATTATGAGATGGGTGGGATCTATATATCCATAAAATTCATTGGGTAATGATTTATATTTCATGATATAGATATAAAGGACCTTGTCTTCTAAGATGGTCCTAGGATTGAACCCTAACAATAAGATGGTTATGGGAGTGAACCATGGAAACCAAGATGGTTGTGGGAGTGAACCATGACTACCAAGATGGTATAGGTAGTGAACCCATACTAATAATATATCATTAGATATAATTACTTGAATACTATGTAAGTCATTTTTATATTCTTATGTGTCTACCACAATTCTATGTCTTATTCCTATGTCATTCTTTAATGGATTATTTTCTTTATTTTCTTATGATTCATCTCTTATGAACTACTAATATTTATACTATGATTCATGTTTATGATCATTGATATATATTGTATTATCCTCGATTTTTAAGATCATGTTCTCATACCCATACGGTCATGATTATGATTACATATCTCTTTTGTTTACCCTTACTAAGAATCTAAGCTCACCCCTTTTTATGTTTCCTAGAATAATGTTATACAAAGACCCTTCCTTATCTTTGTGAACATAAATACACCCTATGATGCACTAAAATATCCAATACATCCATTTTATGACTTCAATAGATTGATCATTTAAACCATATCATCATGTATTAATAAACAATTTCCTCAAGGATTTAAATTATTATTTTGATGCAGCTCAAAAATCACAATTTTTCACTACTTTTTAGTTGGGACCACTTTGTGCAGGAATATTGTATTTTTTTCAATGGGTTTCAATGTATTTCAATGGTGATAAACATGAAGAAAGGAACTATTCTATGTAAAATGAAGAAAGGCATTTAGAATGAACTGATCCTAAGTGTTCTTTGGAAAAAGTAAAAGAAAAGAAGAAGAAGTGGGTGTGAGGGGGCTTGGAATTGCAAGGTGGACATACATGGGTTTTGAGGTAGAAAGTGGCAATGCATTTCAATGTATAGTTAGTTTTATACAAATTATTTTTATAAGAATTCCAAAAAAAAATAGGGTCCTCCCACTAGCCATCCAGCCAGCCTCAACTAGAGGCTCATGCGGGACCACAGGGATCGACCACGCCCTTGGGTAAGCCATCCCAGCCAGCCCGCAGTAGGTGCATGGGGGTCGTGTTTAAGCCCCAAGGTATGCATAGTGGGCTCTAGGTGTGCACTCAAGGACGCAGAGCGGCTAATAAGAGCGTGCCTGTAGAGAACTGGTGTGGGGTGACATCTGAGGGGGGAGAAGAGATTTCTAGACGAATAATGGAGAATCTTGTTATTTAAACAAGTTAAAAGAACGCATGGTGTTTCGATGTCATACAAGATTTTAAAAATAAAAAATCAATCTCAATTGTACATATGATATCTCTATGATCTCAGTCGCACATTTCATCTTGCATCCAGCGATATAATCTAAGCCATTCATAATCCCCATGCCGCGTTGGATTGAATTGTAGTCATCTGATATCCTTGACCATGGTCATCTTTAACCTATGGACATATGTTGCACCTGTGAACTAGGATCTCCAGCCGAACAATGATCTCACCACTCCGGCCACCATTTGATATCTCTCCAATCCTTTTATGATTGTTTGACTATCACGATTCCATTCATTCAATTACATTTTCATGCATGCGAATGAGATGAAGATAAACAATTGGCCAAGGCAAACGAAGTTTCCAAGGCCACGTGGATTCAATCAGGGATTTAAAAAATGATACATCTCATCTTGAATACATGAACGATCAGAGAGAAGGACATAATTTTGAAAAAGAAATCATCCAAGATATGCGGCATATCTCCACACGGGTTTGAAGATATTAAAGAACTGAAGATCTTAGCTATTTAAGGCATAATCTGGAAGAACAATCATGTAGTCTCTACTATTAAAAAGAGATCCACCAATCGCAGAAATGGTTGTTTCTTCCAAAGCTTTAAAGAGCTCATGTTCTGAATAACAGAGTTTCTTCTATATTTAAAGTTCGAGAAGGAGAGCGCGTAAACCATGAATCATTCTAGGTTTCTGAATATTATTCCATGTACTGATATGGTTTGTGAAGTGTTGAACTGCATACCACATTGGTTCGTGAGGAAGAAGAGTTGTGAAACACTTCTGGTTCATGAAGAGAAGATCATGCGTACCATTTTGGGTTCGTGGAGCAAATTTCCCACATACCACTCGGATAAACCGTGTACCACTCTGGTTTGCGGAGAAGAGTGTCCCACAAGGGGATGTCCTACGTACCACTCAGTTCGCAAAGGCGAAATATGTGTCACGAGGTATGCAAAGGAAGCTCGTGCATCCCTTGTGTAAGGAGGGGCCACGAATCATCCCAGTTCATGGATGAGACAAGCACACTTGTGGAAAACAAAACTCTATACCCATGGTGTGAAAAAGGAAAACAAGAACTCCATTCCATACCAAAATACACACAATTATTTTTTAATAAAATCAAATACATATAATTATAAAAAAATCAAATTGAACAATGTGTTTTTAGTAAGGTAGATGTAAGATTGTGCATGTGGAAGAGGATGTGCATGCATTCATGCATGCCCATTCATACGAGAATACTTTGAATAGAAGCATCCTAAACCGAGGGTTCATGTGTCTAAAGAATTAAATAGGAAGAGCATATCTAAATTGTCACATTCATGGTCACATGCACACATGGAAGTAGAAGGGATGATTCTGATGATTCCTAGTGAGGTTTTTTTCAGTGTTTAAATAATCACAAAAGAATTTGAGATTCTGGGAAAGAAGAATAAGAAGTCATAGTGCATCTGGTTATTGCACTGGAGAAGACTATTGAATGTTAAAGAGCATCAACTATGGACCTCGATGCATGCAAAGTATCATACTGAAGAATAAACAAAAACTTTCACACTTATCCCTTGAATCGACCTTCAAGTCATTAAACTGAGTGAAGATTCTTCCAATGTAGTGAGAAATGGGGACTCGCTGGAAATGATCTGAGGGAATTAGTGAGATATCCTTGAACTTTTGTAAAATTAGTGTTCTTGGAATAGAGTGATTGTACCCAAACCTTGTAAATCCACAACTATTGAATATTAGTGGAATTAGGTACGACCGACAACCTGTCAACGTATTCTCCTTGGATGTATCCCATAGTGGTGAACTGAGTAAAATTGATGTGTTTTTCTTTTGTATCTGAATGTTTTAATTACTGCACATATCCATCATACAGGTTTAATTAAGTTCCTACCAACATGGGAACAAGATCCAATAAAAAAGAGAATAAGTTGACACCCTGATTCACCCCCCCCCCCCTCAGGGTGACCTAGGGGCCTTTAATTGGTATCAGAGCGAGGTTTATGTTTTTTGGATACTCCTCAGTAATTTTATTAAGAAGAGGATTTTATTTTTCTTTCCTGAGTCAATAATGAAGGGAAATCTTGATGAAATCTTTGTTATCTCTGAGCAGAAGTCTATACCCATGAGGATCATGACAAATAAGAAAAATAAAGATTATAAGTATTTAAAGAAGTCCCTCATGCCTAACTAGGATGAAATATCTTACTATCTATGTCATATTAGTAATGAAGTAATGTCAGGCTTGGAAATTAAAGAGCAGTTGGCTCAAGTTTCCACCAAAATCAAGGATACCAACACAAGTGGTGATGATGAACAAACCTTTAGTTTACATGATCTAAGAATGGATAAATTAAGAGCCTATCTTTATGATATTAATGAAGAAATATTTTATATTGTTTGTATAGTATTTAAATTCATGTAGGTTAAGATCACCTGACCAGAAAGAGAAGCTGATAATGTGGAAAAGGGATTGGAAGAAAAAATTATTGAATATTTAAATCTCTCCAGGTGGATTGATGACTTTGAAGAAAAAGGGGGAGTCAATACAACTCTGGAAGAAAATATTCATTCATTTAAAGATGATATAAAAAATATAAATGAAGTCAAGGTTCTAAATTTAGGAGAAAATTCCATGAAATTCAAGTAACTTGACTCGTTGTTACAAGACAAAGTCAAGTTTCTTGAAGATGGGGTAGAAATTTTGAGAAAGTCTTGTGATGGGAAGATGATAATGATTGAAGATCATAAGATCATCCTCAATATGTAATGTCTAAAATTGGAAGCCCAGTTGACCAATCTTGAGAAGACACATATTGAGACTTCAGAAAAGATTGAAACTGTTGATGATAGTACTCAATGCTCATTGGAGGATCTTAAAGCTGAAATACCACCAAAATGTGATAAGAAGGACATGGCTTCACTTATTGATCTATCACAAGAAGCTGAGAAAGTGAAGGTACCATCCATACCAAATTGTACTATTGTTCTAAATATTTTTATACTAAAAGTGCAGGTTGGAAGAAAATTTCTAAACAAGTATAGATGAGGAAAGGTGGGGAGAAGAAACCTACCACCATGGATAGGGTGGATATGAAGAATAAGATGGAAGATGATTCCCTAGATAGATCACATCACATTAAGAAGAAGGACTAACAACCTTATACAGAAGATATCAAGAAAAAAAGATTTGTAGGTCAATGTTGGTTCTAAAACAGATTTGGGAATTGTGCACTGGATTATTGGTATAATCCATTAAATGAAAAATCACAGAGAAATCCAATGTCAAAAGTGAGAAAACTAAGGAAGAAAAAGCAAAATCAAGAGGTCCAGAAGCATTTGTATTCCAAAAAATAAATTGGAATGCTAGACAACATATGTGATGTATGAAATGGGAGTGGTCACAAGAATGAATCATTATAATCTCAACATATGTTCAGAGCTGATAAGAATAGAATATCACAGAATCTGGATAAGAAAGAAGAAGGTACCCTGGAAGGATATCAGAAGACTATTGTAGAAGAAAATTCTCCCAAGAAGACTCCATGAAGGAAAATTAGGAAATCCTTGGATTCAAAATCAAAGAAGTTGATGAGTGGAACATCCAAAAGAATTCCAAAAAATGAGGACACTCGGAAGAGTCCATGTGGAAAATTCAAACTTACTACCATTGTTCCCAGAGACATATTATTTATCTGGACTAAAGATTTAGAAAGAATGAGAATGAATGGAGATTCATAGGATAAGGCTACTGCAAAAAAATAATAAGATTCCCCATAATGATAGAAAAGTCCTCTGTGTGAGGTGCAACAAGGTTGGTCACACTATTAATAATTGAAGTTCATTTATTCTAGACCAATAATAATTCATTAGGAAGATGAAAGTTTCACCAGGAGATCTTATTTCTTTGAAAGATCTTGATGAAAGAAGACTCGCACACAAAGAAATGGAAGAAATATTAAGATCAACACAACCAAAGTCAGAACTAATGATCAAATGTGAAAGTGTGAGGATTGGAGAAAACTGATCATCTTGGTTGATAAAATAATCTTATCCTTCCAACAAATATTGAAGAAGAAAGGAGGTTCCACCTTATTCCCTTCACACATTTTATATTGTACCAACTTTATAGGTAATTGAAGGTGAAGAAAGAACTTAGGGGGAGAACTTGAGAATTGTTCTCTTGAGGGGGAGACACATAAAAAAGCTACCAAATTTATTATTTAAATTAATATCAACTTCAGTTGGTATCAAATTAAATTACTTTAAATATTGTCAGAAGATCATTTCATTGGAAAAGAAATTCCATTTCTCAATCTCTCATCCTCAGTTACTCAGGATAAAATTTATTTTACAAAGGGGGAGTAACAAAATTAATCTGTGACATAAGAAAATTAGAAAGACCCTTGAAGACAAGTACATGAATTCTCATAACATTATGGCATCGTGATCAGTGGATAATGGACAGATTTATTGTCTAGATTAAATCCGCTTATTTTCTACATCGATCATTGATCAATTAGACTTAGAGTGAAATGATTGATGGAACAATTGCTTAAGTATGCATTGATACCCTCTCTATCATAAACTTTGTATTTATTTTCAATAAGGGGAAGAGAAAGTGAAATAAAATTTGAAAAGTGAAAGGGAGAGAGCATATAGAAGACTCTCATTTTGACATTGACATGCTCCTTTTGAGAGAACATTGAATTATTGAAAACAAATGAAAAGGGGAGATTATTGAGGCCATTTTGTTTATGAAGATTGTATTTGTTTTCAATGGGTTTCAATGGATGTCAATGGTGATCAACATGAAGAAAGGAACTCTTCTATGTGAAATGTATAATGGTATCCAGAATGCACTGATCCTAAGTGTTATTTGGAAGAAGTAAAGGAAAAGTAGAAGAAGAGGGTGTGAGGGGGTTTGGAATTCCAAGGTGTCCATGCATGGGTTTTGATATAGAAAGTTTCCATTCATTTCAATTCATACTTAGTTTTCTACTAAGTATTGTTATAATCATTCCAAAAAATAGGTCCAACCCACATGCCAGCCAGCCAGCCTCAACTTGAGGCTCATGTAGGACCACAGGGGTCAATTGTGCCCACGAGGAAGCCAGCCCATCCAGCCCATTAGAGGTTCATGGGGGCCATGTATAAGACCCAGGGTATACATAGTTGGTGCTAGGTGCATGCCCAAGGAGGCAGATTGGGCGTTAAGAGCACACCCACAGAGAACCGGTGTAGGGCGGAACCACAAGGGGGAGAGGATATTTCTGGTCGAAATATAGAGTATATTTTTTACTTAAAGAAGACGAAGAATGTGTGGTGTTTCGATGTTGCAATACCCCAAGCTTCCACATTATGCTTCTCTTTGAATAATACAGTAGCATTTGTTGTACGTAACTTCGAGTTTTAACACACCACAACCAATCAAACAAGATGTTATGAATAGTAATACCCACTTTTTGAAATTTTATAAATTTTATCTTTCAAAATAGACATTATTTTGGGATTCATAATATTGAATTTAGCTTAGGGTGAATTTTTGGTATTTTTCTGAAAACTTTCAATTTTTGATGAATAGTGAAAAACACTGAGTCATTGTTTAAAACCCACTTTTTATTTAAATAATTATTTATTTTATTTAAATTTATTTTAGGTATAAATAGATACATAATACCGATATAAGTTCAATGTAATTCACTGGAATAAGTTTATAATAATTTTATATATATATAAATTTTATTGAACTTTTTACCGTCTTTTACCTACCTTTTAGAAGTATTTGCAAATTTACATAAAACTTAGTTTTATCGCTACTATGAGTTAAATTTTGAAAATCTGAGAGACACGGTTAATATCATCGAGTAAAATGTGGTTCAATAAGTTAAAAATAATTTTTGGTGAATAGTAACTTTTTATTTTTATTTACAATGGTTAAAAGTAAATAGGGTAATTAAGGGTAAAAATGGTATTATTATTACCCTAACACATTTCTTAATTCTATTGGATAAGTATAATTCTACCAAAAAAATCTTAAAATAAAATATGAACCTCTTTGGTCCAATTGGATTAGATTATGACATTTATTATTATTTAATTCCAAGAGAAGTTAAAAGTGTTAAATTCAATGTTTAATAACTAACCCTTTTTTAATATAGTGTTACACAAAAGATAAATTAGTATATAAATATTAATTAGAAATATAAAATGATTTCCTACATAATGGTATTTTATTTATATTTTTTAGACATTAAATAATTTAATTTATTTATGACACAATGATGATGTAGTAATTGCCTAATTAACAAAATATTAAAATTATTGATATTATAAATATCCAAATAAATGTAATTTGAAACTTTTTATGAATTCCACTAATTCTTTAGGTTAATATGACATATTAGGGTTGGTTATATGAATTGTTTTTGAATTGAAAATGCTTTTATAAATTTAGAAAAAACAAAATACCAAATAGTGTCAAAATTGACATAAAAGAGGTTTTAAAACAAATATTATATTATTAATTGATATTTGATTCCTAAAAATATAAGGTTTTCCCAAAAAACTTATATAATGATATTTGTATCATTAATCAAACACTTGGGGTTCTCTTTGAATTTTATAATATGTATATTAACCATATAATTTTAAAATACAAAGAGACATGGTAAATGTCAAACTATTTAACTAAGAGTTAATTCCAAAATATAAAGTTAATATAGTGATCCAAACATGTCTAAAACCTATTGGTTGAGTGGGTTTTGACCCCTACCCACCTTATACTTTACATAATTCATTTTTGAGTCATTATAAACCTAAAATGATTTTATTATAAAATAATATTTCTAGCTTTTCCTAAGGTACCCCTCACCCTCTTATAAAAGGGCACTCCCCCTTCTCTATAATTCACATCTTCAAATCCATTTAGCTCAGACAAACCCTATCCAAATACCCTCTAAACTTTCCTCCCTTAATCCTAGAGGCCTTTATTTAGTCAGAAAGACAACCTAAGGATCCCTTTTGATCAAATCAAAAGAAAGAACCCAAAGAAGAGGTAAATATTTCATCATCTCTTTCAAGTTCGTTTCTTCTTCCACTTCCTATTTCTTTGTCGTTTCCATTATAAAATAATAAATTCAGTATATTATATATATATAATGTGATGTTATTATAAATATGTTACAACCATATTCATTATTCTATCCATCCTTTGAATGACAAGTCACCATACGTGTGTACGTACGGCTTACCGTCTTCACGTCGTGGTATAATTACATTATTATTTTGATGGGTATAATAATGATTTGTAATTTATGTAAATAATAAATATAACATGATAATGATTCTATATATATGATATAAAATCAAATTATATATTATTTTAATATCAAAAGAATGATATTGTCGCTCGTGCGTAGGTACTGATTACCATCTCCACGAACGCAATGAGATTCATTCCCAATCGTATCCATTCAAGAATAATTTTCATTAGATGATTAAAAATAATGTTTAAAGACATAATATCATTATTAATATGAATAAGATACATCCTATCTATAACAAACATTACTTATGTAACAACTCATATAAAGGAAAACGAATTAGTTAACACCCGAAACGACGGTAATACTAAGATATTATTAACAAATCAATGTTAAAAGATCATATATGATATCATATTAATATATATGTTTCTTATATAATTTAATAAAAATTATTTCACCATTATACAAGAGGATAACCTACCCTTGACCAAGGAAAAGTACAAGGTAAGGGTTAATTTCACAATCTCTTCATTATCCAATGTTGTTTATATGTAATTATCTACTGGGACCTCTTTATCATCCACATCCATATTTCTTAAAATGTATTCCAAAACATTTTTACTATTTACTAAACTATAGTTTAAAGTCATTTTTACCCTTATTTGACCTTATATGTTTTGAAAGGAATCTTTCCGTCATTTTCCAAACAAGTTACTTTATGATCTTTTCGACAAAATTAAGGTAAGAATGTTTTTTTTAACTTATACGGCTGGTGCGGGTATTTTCCGCCGTTATAACATCATCAAAGCTTCCCTTAAAATATTTTAAGAAAATTTCCAAAATAAATGTTTTCTTTTATAATTATATGAATTTTAAATGATTTCAAAATAGAAAGAGATATTTCTCTAAAAAAGGTTTGGATTTCATCTATGTCAACATCCTTTGATGGATTTTAAGATTATTTGAATTTGATTTATTATGATACAAAACATCCATATTGTATTTAAGGTTTTGTGATATGTTTGACTGTGGGTGTGTTATTTCATACCATTCATGGTTTATGGATAAATTATTGACATTTTGTATGCTGGTTCTAATATGAATGTTTATGTTATGGTTAAAAAATTTTATGTGAGGAATGCATTGGACTTAGTAAGTGGCAGGTGGAGCCCGTTATAGCTCCTCAATGCATCAGTAGGTCTCGTGAGACAAACTAGTGTCTTGTCACCAGGCCTCGACAAAATTTTATTTGTAGTCTTGGCACAAGGCCTTGACTATGTGGTTATGAATGTCTAGCATTATGCATTCCATCATTATGAAAGTGGATATTGATATTGCATGTGATTATTCGAATAGTAGAATATCCATGTGAATAAGTAAATGGAATTATTTTGATTTATATTTTCCATATTATGATAATGTTTATGTTGAAAAGGCTTTTGTTTTAGTTCTATACATTGCCTTAAAGGTTTATGCTTATTTATGAAAGTTTATGTTATATTGTTATCTATATCGAGCATCTGAGCTCACCCCTTTCTATGTTTTATTATTCCTAGGATGCGAAGAAGTATATTATAACTGACCTATAGGGTTAGTCTATGAGATCTCAGTGTTTTCCATGGAAACAATGTTGTATTAGTTTTATATTTTATGATGTAATGTAAACCTTATGATTGTATCTAGTACTTCTAAGGCTACTAAACTAATCAGTCTTTTGAGACATGATCTTTTGTGATCATGTCAATGTTATGTAATAATGCACCGACTATGGGTAACTAGATTCGGGGCGTTATAATTGGTATTATAGGAGTTTAGTACAAACCTTAGAAACTATATTTAGATAAACTCTGGTTAGAGTACATAGCCCTAAGCTGGACTTTGAGGATTATTATATAAGAACTTCCTAGAATTTTGGTATTGTAGAGATTTTGTGAGTTTTCCAAACAATACATCCCTGTCTGGATACGAGCAGGTTGAGGCGGCTCTGGCACAGATGTACCTAGGGGTAAAACTCAAAAACACCGCTTTGAGCTTGACTTGGACGGGAATGGGTTCATGACAATGGGCCTTGCTACACTCTTGGTTAAGACACTCCTGAGGGATATGCTTAGGATAATTATAATTTTCTTTACAAAACATTATCAAGGGTTTAGGAGTATATACTTCCTCAAAGAAAACATTTTTATGATTATGGGTTGTATCCATAAACTGTTCAATTTATGTTAAGTGTTTTACAAGTTTGGAATTATGTATTTCAATTCATAAACTAATCTAGCTTATTCCATTATTTAGAAATGGTACCTAGTGGAAGGAATGGAAACCGTATCAATACAGGAACTCCATGTAGGTATCGTCATCATACTCAAGATAATTATAGTAGAGCTGTTGATGCCACTGGTGCTGATCAGCTAATCACCATACTGGGAAAACTCACTCAGGTTATGAATAATAACCTTACCCATATGGAGCACCCTGATCTGCAATGTGGAGGATCAATGTTAGATTTCTTCATGAGGAAACAACCACTAACATTAAATGGGGGTACAAATACACTAGTAGCTGAGAAATGTATAAATTACATAGAGAAAATATACCACGCCTTGGGGAGTAGCGAAAGGGAAAAGGTTGTAATGGTAGTTAACGCCTCACTGGAGATGCTGATCAATGGTGGTCATTGATTCAAAACACAAATGAAGATGATGAAGTATCAAATATGGAATGGAGGGAGTTTAAAGATATTTTATTAGAAAAATACTTTCCTCATGACCATCGAGCGGATATGGAAAGACAATTTTTGAGTCTGAGGCAAAAGGAGGATGAGAATGTCGCAAAGTATGAAGCTAACTTTACAAGGTTAGCGAGGCATGCTGAATATTATATACGTAACTCAAGAATTTAGATTGATCATTTCTTTGATGGGTTAAAACCATTTCTCCATCGAGAATTATTCTCACAATCCTTCTCGTCGTATGAAGATATTGTCTCATGTGCTAGCAAGATAGAAAAAGAATTCTCTAATTCTTACGACCTTAAAGAAAAGCAAGAGAAGAAGAGATCTTCTAAACACTCTGAAAATCGAAATAATGGGAGGAAGGGAAAAGTAGAGTATCCATCCTATGGAAAATGTGGTAAGAAACACTCTGGTACTTTCCTAACGGGAATGGGATTCTGGTACAAGTGTGGTGAAAAAGGCCACCAAGCTCATGATTGCAAGGGGAAGAAAGAGGCAGTCACTGTTGAATTCTACAATTGTAGAGAAAGGGGGAATTATGAAAATGAATGTCCTAAGTGCCAAGGTATCTTACCTCAGAAAAGTCCAATGGAATAGGGCCAAGATTCTGATATCACTGCTTCTGAGGTTGAAGTACTGAAAGATGTAGTGGCAGGTAATTTAATGGCTTCCTCAAGTTTAGAAAATGATTTATTTTATTCTGGATCATCGCATTGTTTCATATCTTCCCATTTTTCTAATAAAATTAGATATTATAAATTCAATTTAACAAGGGATTTTTAAGTCAAAACTCCTAAGGGAAGTATCATTGTAACAATGTTTTGTGAATAAGTCGCCATTAGGGAATATAAATGTTCTTTATCTACTGATCTCATCATCATACCCATGATTGAATTTCATATAATCCTCGATATTGATTGGCTATCAGACCATGATGCAAAAATTTATTGTAAGAGTAAGGAGTTTACTATTTTTTATGACGATGATAAAGAACACCTTATCTTTAGAGCAGAATTATCGCCACCTAATTCTTATCTAGATCCACCCCCAATAGCTCAAATAAATTCAATTATTGGGGATGAAGAGAATGAAATAACTGTGGGTGAGGAAAGGAATGTTCAAATAGATGATGTACCTATTGTGAAAGAATATGTTGATGTGTTTCCAGAAGATTTACCTGGACATCCTCCTGAATAAGAAATTGAGTTTTCCATTGATTTAATTCCTTGATTAAGGCCCATATCAAATACACATTATAGAATGGCCACTATGTAATTAGTGGAACTAAATAAACAACTAGAGAAATTGAGTAATAAGGGATTTATTCGACCAAGTTTTTCTCCATGGGGATCCCTAATCCTTTTTGTTAAGAAGAAAGATGGATCTATGAGGTTGTCCATTGACTATAGGGAGATAAATGTTATAAAAATAAAGAACAAGTATCCCCTACCTTGCATTGATGATTTATTTGACCAAATTCATGGAGCTCAATACTTTTCAAAGATTGAACTTCGATATGGATATCATCAGTTGGGTGTGAAGAAGGAAGACATTCCCAAAACAGCATTTCGTACCAGGTACAGGCATTACGAGTTTACAGTAATGCCTTTTGTATTGACTAATGCACCCTATGTCTTCATGGATCTAATGAATAGTGTTTCAAGGGATATCTTGACAACTTTATAGTGTTATTTATTAATGATATCTTGGTATACTCCAAAAGCTACAAAGATCATGAAAATCACTTGTACATTATCCTGAAGTCTCTTAGAAGACACGAATTATATGGGAAATTTAGCAAGTGTGAATTCTGGCTTTAGGAGATTTCTTTTCATGGAAATATTATCTCTAAGGATGGAATCTCTATTGATCCTTCTAAGACCAAGGAAATACAAGAATGTACTGCACCGACGAGTATGAATGTGGTATGTAGTTTTCTGGGTTTAGCAAGTTATCATCGGTGTTTCAACCAGAATTTTGCCTGATTGGATAACCTGTTAACCAAGCTCACACATAAAGGGGTTAAACTTGTTTGGACAAAAGAGTGTGAATAATGTTTTGAAGAACTGAATAGAAGATTATTCAATTATCCTATATTGACTCTACCATCGGGGAATGATGGGTTTGTTATTTATAGTGACGCATCAAAGAAAGGAATTGGTTGTGTCCTTATGCAGAATGATAGGGTTATTGCTTATGAATCACGACAGCTGAAAATTCATGAGAAAACTATTATACTCATGATCTTGAGTTATCAGCTATAATATTTGCTTTGAACATTTGGAGACACTATCTCTATGGTGAAAATGTGAGATTTATACTGATCACAATAGTCTGAAGTATATTTTCTCATAGAAATAACTCAACATGAGGCAAAGGAGATGTCTTGAACTACTCAAGGATTATGATTTCAGTATACAGTACCACCCGAGGAAGGAAAATAAGGTGGCAGATGCTTTGATTAGAAAAGACCATGGAGTTTTGAACAATATGAGAGTTGAAAAGGATCCTATATACATGGATCTAGTAAAGATGGATATGGGAATCACCATGGAAGGTAAAACATCAAAAAAAATTCAAATGGTTTCCAAACAATCTTTACTAGAAAGGATAAAGAGTTCTCAGACCGATGATGAAGAGTTTCAAAAGAAAATTAAAGCTATGAATAATAGGAGATTGAGTGACTTCGTATATGAAGATGGAATTTTAAAATTTGGGAAGAGACTTTGTGTTCCCAATATACCTGATCTAAAAAGATAATTGCTGGATGATGCTCATAGTTCCAATTTCTCTATACAACCTAGGAGCACCAAAATGTATAGATATTTGAAGGAACATTTTTGGTGGGACAATATGAAGAAGGAAATTGCTGATTTTGTGTCAATATGTATGGTTTTTCAACAAGTGAAAGCTGGAAGGAAACAGCCTGGAGGAGTCATGCAACCTCTTCCCATTCCTGAGTGGAAATGGGATAATATTACGATGGACTTTTTCATGAGACTACCAAAGACTCCTATAAGGAACGATGCAATATGGGTCATTGTTGATCGTCTTACCAAGTCAGCACATTTTCTTGATATAAGGGAAGATTTTCCACTTGAACATTTAGAAACACTATATATTAATGAAGTTGTAAGACTTTATAGAGTACCACTATCGATTGTTTCTGATCATGATCCTTGTTTCACATCAAGATTCTGAAAAAGTCTTTAGAAAACCCTAGATACTGAACTTCGTTTGAGAACTACCTACCACCCCCAAACTGGACAATCAGAACAAACTATTAAAACATTATAAGACATGTTGAGTTCATACTCACTTGACATTCAAGGTATGTGGGATCAATATTTACCTCTGGTAGAATTTTCCTATAATAATAGCTTCCATTCAAGTATTCATATGGCACCATATAAAGCATTATACGGAAAGAGATGTCACACACCAACCTGTTGGGATGTTGTTGGTGAAAGAAAACTTGTAGGTCCAAAACTTGTGGAGGAAATGATGGAAAAGGTGAAGGTAATCCAAAACCACATCAAAACAGCTCAAAGTAGGCAGAAAAGATATTCTGATAACCAAAGGAAGGATTTGGAATTTCAGGTAAGAGATAATGTTTTCTTGAAGGTATCTCCATAGAAGGGTGTTATACGTTTCGGTAAGAAGGGAAAATTGAGTCCCAGGTACATTGGAATTTTTTAAATTCTACAATGAATTGGGGCTACAGCTTACCGTTTGTCAATGCCGCCAAGTCTTTCCAAAGTTCACGATGTATTCCACGTATCACTGTTGAGAAAATACATGTCTGACTCAATGCATGTAATCACCTATGAGGACTTAGAACTGAAACTTGATTTGTCTTATTGTGAAGTGTCTTTCATGGTTCTTGATACAAGAGAACAAGTGTTGAGAAACTGGAGAAATTGTCTAGTAAAAGTTCTATGGAGAAACTATATGATAAAAGACGCAACGTGGTAACCCAAGGAACTTATGATGAAGAACCACCTGAGTCTTTTTATGCAGTAATACTCTAGAAATCTCATGGACTAAATTATTTGAAGGAGGGGATAATGTAACACCCCAAGCTTCCACGGTACGCTTCACTTTGAATAATACAGTAGCGTGTGTTGTACGCAAATTCGATTTCTAACACACTACAACCAATCGAAATAGCTGTTATGAATAGTAATACCCACTTTTTAAACTTTTATAAATATTATCTTTCAAAATGGACAACATTTTTGGATTTGGAATATCGAATTTTGGCTTAGGGTGAATTTTTGGTATTTTTCTAAGAACTTTCAATTTTTGATGAATAGTGAAAAACACTAAGTCATTATTTTAAACCGACTTTTTATTTAAATAATTATTTATTTTATTTAAATTTATTTTAGGTCAAAATAGATACAAAATACCTATATAAGTTCAATTTAATTCATTAGAGTCAGTTTATAAAAATTTTAGATATATAAAAATTTTATTGAACTTTTTACCGTCTTTTACCTACCTCCTAAGAGTATTGGAAAATTTACATAAAACTTAATTTTACCACTTATGTGATTTGAATTTCTAAAATATAAGAGAAATGGTTAATATAAAGGAGTAAAATGTGGTTCAATATGATAAAAATAATTTTTTCCGAATAGTAACTTTAACTTTTATTTACCACGGTTAAAAGTAAATAGGGTAATTAAGGGAAAAAATGTTATTATTATTACCCTAACACATGTCTTGATTCTATTGGATAAGTATAATTTGACAAAAAACAAACTTAGTAATAAAATATGAACCTCTTTGGTCCACTTGGATTAGATTAGAACATTTATTATTATTTAATTCAAAGAATAGTTAAAAGTGTTAAATTCAATGTTTAATAACTAAACCATTTTTAATATGGTGTTACACATAAGATAAATTAGACTATAAATATTCATTGGAAATCTATTAATATTTCATACATAATGGTATTTTGTTTATATTTTTTATACATTAAATAATTTAATTTATTTATGACACAATGATGATGCAGTAATTACCTAATTAATGAAATATTAAAATAATTGATATTATAAATATCCAAATAAATGTAATTTGAGATATTTTATGAATTACACTAGTTTTATTGGTTAATATGACATATTAGTGTTGGTTAGATGAATTTTATTCAAATTAATAATGTTGTTATAAATTTAGCAAAAACAAAATACAAAATAGTGTCAAAATTGACATAAAAGAGTTTTTAAAACAAATATTATATTATTAATTGATATTATATTCCTAAAAAATATATGGATCTTCCAAAAGACTTATATAATGATAGGTGTATCATTAACGAACCACTTGGGTTTCTCATGAAATTTTATAGTAAGTATATTAACCATATAATATTAAAATACAAAGAGACATGGTAAATGTCAAACTATTTAACTAAGAGTTAAATCTAAAAGATAAAGTTAATATAGTTACCCAAACCTGTCTAAAACCTATTGGTTGAGTGGTTTTTGACCCATAACCATATTATACTTTAAATAATTCATTTTTGATCCATTATAAATTGAAAATGATTTTATTATAAAATAATATTTCTAGCTTTTCCTAAGGTGCCTCTCACCCTCTTATATAAGGGCACTCCCCCTTCTCTCTAATTCACATCATCAAAACCATTTGGCTAGACCAAACCTTACCCAAATACCCTATCAAATATCCTCCCTTCATCTTAGAGGACTTATTTTGGTCATAAATCCAACCTAAGGAACCCTTTTGATCAAATCAAAAAGAAGAACCCGAAGAAGTGATAAATATTTCATCACCTCTTTCAAGTTACATTCTTCTTCCAATTCCTCTTTATTTTTTGTTTCCATTATAAAATAAAAACTACAATATATTCTATATACTGTTGTGTTATTATAAATATGTTACAAATATATTCATTATTATATCCATTCTTTGAATGACATGTCACCATACGTGTGTACGTATGGCTTACCGTCTCCATGTCGTGGTGTAATTACATTATTATTTGGATGGGTATAATAATGATGTTTAATTGATGTAAATAATAAATATAACATGATAATGATTCTGTATATATCACATACCATCCAATTATATATTATTTTAATATCAAAATAATGATATTGTCTCTCGTGCGTACGTACGGATTACCGTCTCTACGAACGCGACGAGATTCATTCCCCATCGTATCCATTCAAGAATAATTTTCATTAGATGATTAAAAATAATGTTTAAATACTTAATATCATTATGAATATGAATAAGATACATCCAATCCAAAACAAAACATTACTTACATAACAATGCATATAAAGGAAAATGAATCAGTTAACACCTGAAACGACGATAATACTAAGATATTATTAACAAAGCAATGTTAAAAATCATATATGATATCATATTATTATATATGATTCTTGTATAAATTAAAAATAATTATTTCACCATTATACAGAATTTTAACCTACCCTTGACCAAGGAAAAGTACAAGGTAAGGGTTAATTTCATGATCTCTTCATTATCCGAGACAATTTATATTTAATTATATACTAGGACCTCTTTATCATCCACATCCATGTTTCTTAAAAATGTATTCCAAAAAAAAATTACTATTTACTAGACTATGGGTTAAAGTCCTTTTTACCCTTATTTGACCTTATATGTTTTGAAATGAATCTTTCCATCGTTTTCCAAACAAGGTTCTTTATGACCTTTTCAACAAAATTAAGGTAAGAATGTTTTTTAACTTATACGACGGGTGCAGATATTTTTCATCGTTATAACATCGTCGAAGCTTCCCTTACAGGAGTATAAGAATATTTCAAAAACAAATTTTTTTCTTTTATAATTATATGAATTATAAATGATTTCAAAATAAAAAGATATATTTCTCTAAATAAGGCTTTGATTTCATCTATGTCAACATTCTTTGATGGATTTTAATCTTATTTGAAGTTGATTTATTATGATACAAAACATCCATATTGTATTGAATTTTTTTTGATATTTTTGACTGTGGATGTGTTATTTCATACCATTCATGGTTTATGGATAAAGTATTGACATTACATATGCCAGTTTTAATAGGAATGTTTATGTTATGTTTAAACCTTTTCATATGAGGAATAAATTGGACTTAGTAAGTGACGGGTGGAGTCTATTATAGCTCCTCGATGCCTTGGTAGGTCTCATTAGACAAACTAGTGTCTTGGCACAAGGCCTTGAAAAAAATTTATTGGTATTCTTGGCACAAGGCCTTGACTATGTGGTTATGAAAGTCTGGAATTATGCATTCCATCCTTATGAAAGTGGGTATTGATATTGCATGTGATTATTCGACTTGTAAAATATCCATGTGAGTAAGTAAATGGAATTATTTTTATTTATATTTTCCATATTATGATGAAGTTTAGGATGAAAAGGATTTTGTTTTAGTTCTATACATTTCATTAAATGTTTATGCTTATTTATGAAATTTTCTGCTATATTGTTATCCTTACTGAGCATCTGAGCTCACCCCTTTATATGTTTTATTTTTCCCAGGATGCGAAGAAGTATATTATGAATGACCTGCATGGATAGTCTATGTGATATCATTGTTTTCCATGGAAACAATGTTGTAGTAGTTTTCCATTTTATGATGTAATGTAAGCCTTATGAATATATCTAGTACTTCCAAGGCTACTAAACTAATCAGTCTTCCGAGACATGATATTTTGTGATCATGCCAATGTTATGTAATAATTCACCAACTCTGGGTAACTAGGGTCGGGGCGTTACCAATGTGGAACAAGGTTTCAAAAACGTGGACGCAATCCCAACCATCCATCTGATCTTGTTCTGTCATGGCTTCTAATCGCATCCCGCATCCAGTGATATAATCTGAGCCATTCATAATCCTTGCATTGCATGGGATTGAATTGGAGTCATACGATCTCCTCGACTGTGGTCCTCTTCAACCTCTATACGTCTGTTATTCCAGTGAACTAGGAGCTCCAGCAAAATGATGATCTTACCACTCGGTCCACCATTTGTTCTCTGGTCAATCCTATTCTGATATTCTGACTATCACAATGCCATGCATGCAATTACTTTTTCATGCATGCGAATAAAACGAAGAACAATCGATTGGATGAGGAAAACAAAGTTTCCAAGGCCACATGGATCCATTCAGGGATTCAAAAATGGATATATTCCATCCTGAATATATGAATGATCAGTGAGAAGGCTTCAAGTTTGAAAAAGAAAACATCTAAGATATGTGGCATATCTCCACATGGGTTTGAAGATATTAAAGAACTAAATATATCAATTATTCAACACAGAATCTAGAAGAGTGTATCATGTGATCTCTATTGATAAAAAGGGATCCACCGATCCCAGAAGAGGTTTCTGCTTCCAAACCTATATAGATCTCATGTTTTGAGAAAAAGAGTTTCTTCTATATTTAATGTTAAAGAAGAGGAAAGTGTAAACCGTGAACCGTTCTAGGTTCATGAAGATTATTCCGCATAACGAACTGGTTAACAAAGAGGTGAAACACGTACCACTTTGGTTCATGAGTAATAAGATCTATGAACCACTTCTGGTTTGTGAAGAGAAGAGATCACATACCTTTTTGGGTTCGTGGAGATAAGTTCCCGCGTATCACTCGGATTAACATCATATCGCTCTGGTTCGTGATGAAGAGTGTCATGTGAGGGGATGTCCCCGTACCACCCAGTTCGCAGAGGATAACTTCATGTCATGAGGTACATGATGGAAGCTCGTGCATCCCATGCATAAGTAGGGGTTGCGAATCATCCTGGTTCGTGGAGGAGACAAGCACAATTGTGGAAAAAAAAACTCTATACCCATGGTGTGAAAAAGGAAAACAAGAACTCCATGCCATACTGAAATTCACACATTGATGTTTGAATAAAATCACATACATATAAATATAATCAAAGTGAATAGTGTGTGTTGAAAAAGGGATAAGGAAGATTGTGAATGTGGAAGAGGAAGTGCAAGAATTCCTGTATTCCCATGCATACGAGAATACTTTGAATAGAATCATCCTAAACTGAGGGTGAATGTGTGTAAAGAATTGAAGAGAAATATCATATCTAAATTGTCACATGCATGGTCACATGTAAACATGGATGTATAAGGGATGATTCTGATGATTCCTTATGAGGTGTTTTTTAGTGTTTGAATAATCACAAAAGAATTTTTGATTATGGGAAAGAAGAATAAGAAGTCTTAGTACATCTGGTTTTTTCACTGGAGAATAATATTGAAATTTAAAGATCATCAACTCTAGACCTCGATGCAAGAAAAGTATCATGTTGAACAAGAGACAATGAATTTTGTGCCTATCCATTAAAGCAACCTTCAATTTTTTAAACTGAGTGAAGATTCTTCCAACGTAGTGTGAAATGGAGAATCAGTTGAAGTGATCTGAGGGAAGCAGTGAGCTATCCCTAAACTTTTGTTAAGTCAGTGTGCTTGGGATAGATTGATTGTACCCTAACCTTATAAATCCACGTCTATTGAAGATTAGTGGAATTAGTTATGACCGAAAACCTATTGGTATATGCTCCTTGGACGTAGACCTTAGTGGTGAGCCAAGTAAAAGTGTTGTATTGTCCTTTTACATTTGAATGTTTAAATTAATTCACATATCCATGATACAGGTTTAATTAAGTTCCTACCAATGTGAGAATAAGATCCAATAAAAAGGATAAAAGATGACATCGTGATTCAGCCCCACCCCCCTCTCATGGTGACCTAGGGTCCTTCATTTTCCACTACTAAATTTCATCATGATAGCCTTTATTACACTATAATTGGTGTATCACATGTCCTATAACTAAACTCCATCATTTGAGAAATGTATTCATATTCCTTTCCTAAAAAATCTCTCCATTATTATGGTTTGGAGAATGAGGTTTTGGACTGATGTAGATATATCCTCCTCTTTAAACATTGAATCCTTGAGGATCATAATATAACATATGAAGATTTTGGTAATGATATCATCCATTATACACCCCCTACCCCTATCGTATTATGGAATTTAAGGGGAGTTGGTTAGTGACCTGAAATATTATCGCTTCATCGGTTAACTTTAATTCATGAGTTTACATTGAGACTCATTTCAATCATGGGGAAAGAAAAAAGGAATTATTTATTTTCCTAGTGTAGTAGAGTGGATGACCTGGTTCAACTCACTTGAAGATATATTTCAGAAAAAACACTTACTATTTAAAATTCACTTGTTATATTTTTGGTGTTTTCTATATTTTATAAAATAAAGGGAAATCTTGGGTCTTATCTTATGTAATGAAAAACATAAAATAAATATGTAGATGAAAAATGAAAAAATGCAGATATAATGATTTGGAATGAAAAGATATTCTCTCTAGATAAACACCCCTTGTGAACCTTCATTTTTTGTGTATTAATTTCATATTTCCTTAGTGATCACACTCAATTGTATGTGTGTTCACCCTTTACTAATAGTATTATGATGTGAATATAAAGTGTACCCCAAATTTAGACTATATAATCACCTATTATAATGAGGAATAATATTTTAGAAAAGAAATCTAAACCTTGGGTGGCACTAAAATTCACTCTAAATACCCCCCCCCCCCCACAATCCAAAATCTATTTAATTATTAAATATTGAACATAAATGATAAATGACTCAAATTAAGGGATTTAATAACACTTTAATTAAAAATATAATTATGTGACTAAAAATAATTTTAAATTCAACAAGAAGTCTAAAAAATAATAGCAAAACTCAATCCTGTTTAATTCATATAGTGGTAGATCCCCTCACATCTGATTTGTATCCCCTATTTATAGAGTCAAGGGTAGGCTTTGTGTTAATGATTACAACGTGGAATGTTTTGAAAATTGATCCAAAAGTGATCCATATTTTTTTTCTTCATGTTTGAACCAACAAATGATCAAGTAAAATCTTTCTCCATTTTAAAAAAATATTTTGTTTTGATCTACTATATTGTGGATAAATTTTATACTAATCCGATCAAGGATGAATAAGTTGTAGCCCAATAATTGAATTATAACCCGAGTTAATGAATCCATGACAACTTTGAATTGGGGTTTCATGCACTCCCTCAAATACTATGATCTTCCTCGAGGTATTCAAAGACAATTATATACCCAACATATGAAAATTTACTTAAAAAATTTTCAAATTAAGATTCAACACATAGAGATTTCTTGTCAAAAATTCATTAAAAATAAATTGAGTGTGAAAAATAAGAATTTACATTAAATTTCCAGATTCATTATCCAAATAAAAATTTCTATTAAATCATTACTTAAAAATATGGATATACCAATTAATATCAAAGTTAAATAAAAACCATGGGAAGTAAATAATTAATCTTCTTTTTAAATTCAACTCAAATTGTTCATTTATTTTGAATATGTGACTAATTTTTATAGGATTTTAAACATTTAAATTAAATTTAAATATATAAAAATATTGATTTCTTTAATTACATATCACTTAATCATTTATCTCTTATGTAATTAAATGAAATTCAATAACAAAAATAATTATTAAATGTATGTTTCAACACACAGCCTAAAAAATAAATTAATCAAATATTTATTCATTATAGAAAATATTGTGCCTCCTCAAAAATTTATATCCACCACAAACTTTAATTTATGCCAAATTTTATGTTCCATGTTTGTGAATATAATGGGACTTGGTAGAATTATTATTTTAACAATTGGAACAATGATAAATTCCTTTATTCCTTGTTTCTTATACCAAATCTATATTTCCTATATCCTTAAGACAACACAGATGAGATTAATATAAGGCAAACCCCTATTCATCTAACATTCAATATTCCCATTACCTAAATCCAATCTTTTTTTAACAATATGGCACTATATTTCTTTTTCTTTTCTTTTCTTTTGTGTTTATTTTGTTTTTTATTTATCATTTTTTATTTGTTTCTTTTTTTTCAATACCTAATATCTTAGTTCATTATGTGGTATCCCAATTTAAAATATTACTATAGTTTCAAATTAATTATATGAGTATTTTTTTTGGATCCATGTGGTGTTTCCTTTAATAAAGGAAATATTACACAAGTTAGAGATCAAAATTCTAGTTTCCTCATGTTATAATTCTAAGTACAATTTACTCTTTTCATTAATAATCCTTTCCTAGTTCAAATAAATACTTTAAGAAAGTGGAATAAAATTATCAAGAATCATATAAATTCAAAATTTTTAAAAATTAATTAATTAAAGTAAACTGTCATGGATAGACATTGTTTTGGGACCTTATGTGTGTACTAGGTCTTTACTGCCCCTATCTAATTAGTTATGGTGGCTATCCAAAGTCTAATATTGGATGAGATTTTTTTAGACAAACCACCACATAGATTTCCTTATAGTTATCATCATTTTACCTTACTTATTTATGTCCCCATAAATATAGTGAATCAATTCCATCCTCTTATCAATTAGGTAAAACTTTCAAAATATAGTTAGGTTAAAATATAGATCTTCCTCTTTTTTTGTATGCTACTTGTACAACCTTTTTTATTATTCATAGGTTGGATAAAAATATTATAAATTAACATAATTTTTATTGGGGAAGTTAAAAAATAGTTATATTTGAATAAAATGTAATAAATTAGTATTAAAATTAGTTTATCACTCATTTTTAGCAACACCATATATTGTTTCGTCATGTATAGTTCAGAGAAACACTTTGTGTTCTCCCTCTAATAAATTTTCAATGGGTTTATTGATCTCCATGTACTCCAAATAAGGTGAAAAATCAACTTCTTATTCATTATCTTGGGTAAAACATTCTTGGGTGGAATTTAAAAAATTAATATAAGGGGAGTTAATTCTCAATTTTTTTTGAAATAAAATTAAGGGGAATTGAGTTCTAGAATAGATTGACGTCGTGAGTTGGTTCAAATTCAAGTGTTTCTTTATTTATTAATCCCTATTATGGTTATTTTATGGTAGGTGAAATAAATAATACATTATCCTCTATCATCTCTTGAAATTCCACCACACAAGTGGATTTTTTTATTCATAGAGAAGGTAACATAGAGTTGTGTTGGTTATTATTTTTTAGATATGGGATGATCATATTGTTGGTCATTTTCTAAAATTTAATTCGAGTATTATTCCAAAAAAATATTGATCTCCCATAGTTAAATCAACATAGATGTTCTCTTCAAGTATATCCTATGATTTTTGTTTAGTTTGGTATGATAATAGTTATTCTTTGAGTAGCTCCTTCTTGGCCTCCTTAGGTTCCAAGACATAAAAATGGGTAGGAAAATCTCTTACACTACAAGTTATGGTTCTAGTTTCTACAACTACTAATCCTAAGATACAAGGATGTATTCAACTAGACATTGTATTTTTTTATTCTGGGTTCGATATGTCTAATCAATTTCATTTAAACTGGGATTCTTCTCCATTTGGAACAACTTCTTTTTATGGAACTTGAGATCAATCAGTCCATAGAGAATAATCACAGTATTAATATGACTTAGAATAATATATATATATATATATATTTTATTTGAAAACATGAATATTTATTTACAAAATGTGATGAAGTATAAAGTGAATTAGTTATTAGATACCTAATAATTATTCCATTTTTTACACATGAATTTCATAGTTTATTAAAATGGAAATATATTTTTTCTAGTACAACACAATGACTTACTATTTTCTTCTCAATTGAGGATTATTTGTGTTGCAAAAACTCACTAGTTTTAATTCAAATTTTATATTTTTGGCATTTCCTTTATTTTATGAAAGAATTTAAATTTAATTTTTTATATATAATGAATGAATACAGATAAAATTTTATATTCAAAGAGAATGAATTAATATTTAATAAGTAAGTAATAATGAATATTCTTCATTAAAAATCACCCAGAGTGTACCCTCATTTTTTTTATTAGTTTAATATTTTTTTGTTATTCACTCTACATTTTATGAATGGAAACCCTTATCTTCCATGTTTTTGAATTTATAGTGAACCAATTTACTAAAATACACAATCACCTCCTCTAATAAGGTATAATACTTTAGAAAAGTATGCAAAACCCAGGGTGGCACTAATGATCCCTCTAAAGGTCCCTGTTTTCCTAACACTTATAAAATAAATAATATAATATATGAATGTAAAATTTATTTTATTTAACAGTATTTTTATCCCCCAATATATTCCTTATGTTAGCTACTCATGATTATGAGCAAATAAAATCACATTAGAGAATGTGAGTGAGAGTGAAGTGAAGGATTTACAGAACACTTGAATTAAAAATTTGAGTTTTCAATTAAAAACAAAAAGAAAATAAAACTACAAAGAATGAATAATTTAAACACCAAATAAAATAAACTATTATATCTTCATGTTGTAGAAGATACCCCCACTTCATACTTTTATCCCCTCTTCATAGAGTAAAGGGGAGGTTTTTGGACAAATATTAAAATTGGGGAAATTATGAAGGTTAGGTAAAAAATTAATCCATAAAATTGTAAAATGTGTTGAACCTTAAAAAAAATTGAATAAAATATTTACACAAATAAAATAAATCCTTTTTTACTATTTATTATGACATAATTTCATCCAAATTCATGTAGATATGAAAACATTATATCCCAATCATTGAAGTAAGGTCTAGATTAATGAATTTATTCCAAATTTGACTTATATACCCATTATCTCCATTAAATACTATGACCCATATCATTGTCTTCAAAAAAAATTCGTATCTAAACATGTATATAATTGTTTATAAAATTTCTTAATTAATATTCAACATATAGAATAGTTTATTATAAATATTATAAAGTTAAATTGAAAGGAAAAAATTGAATTTCTTTGTATTTTACAAATTCATCCCTAAATTACAAATATTTATTATATTAACTGATAAAAAAATATGGTTAAACCAGTTAATATTAAATGTGAATAAAAACCAAAAAATAAATAATAAGTCTATTTTTTCAATTCAGCACAAATTATTCTTTTAATGAAAATATATGAGTATTAAAAATAAATTAATAATTTTAGTGGGATTTTGATCATTAAAAATTATGTTAAAAATAAGAATATATTGATTATGAACTGGTGTAAGGGAAAACATAATGAAATTATTATCAAGATATTTTCTAAAATCTATCTTATAGGGAATCATTATAGCAGGATGATTCTTATCACAACATGATAAATCCTTTTTTTGACATTCCATGGTACTCTTTTATAAGATCATTGTGACATGATGTTATGGATTATGTTACAGTTTATTATTGGTTATTTATATGTAATATGTAACTCCACACATCATATTATGTATGTGTAGTTGAGTAATGATTGACTTATATTGATTTTGGAACTATATCTGATTTGGATTTTTGAATTCTTATTAATAATTTGTGATTATATATGTATTTATATGTTTAAAAAGATGTTCTGGGATGAGTGTTTGGGGGTAAAATGGTTGATTTATGAAATTTTGTTCAGGAGATAGAGATAGCCTAGGTTGGGGTTATAAGAAGCCACCAAAACACTATTTGTAGACCATCATATTTCTAGTGGTTGGGAATGTGTGGTTGAATCACTGTCCCAACCACCATATGTCTAGTATCTTCCACCAAAGTTCCATTAGTAATATAGGTAGTATTTTTTATGGGAAAAAGGAAATCTCCCATTTTCTGAATCCCATATAGAGTTATCTTAGATTTTTATACATAGAAATATGGGATTATGACTCTCCACTCTCTTCTTTTTCCTCATCTCATCTTCAGTCTAGGAAATATGGTTGAGTTTATGGTTTCAATTGAGGTATGATTTCATTATGTTGTCCTCTCTTATAAAATTCATTCTTTATCTACTAATTTCACTTTATTGGGCTAAAGATTTCAAAGGTGGTTTAACTAGATCATGGTGAAATGATAATACATTGATAGTGCTTTATAATTTGGATATGAGAGGAGGTGAGAGGAGTATATTTTAATATAGTTGTATGTGGTTTCCCTATAAGTAAGTCCCCACCATAATTATTTTTGGAGTATGAATAAAATTGGTCTACAATTGGTTGATAAATGGTGTTGGTTGTTGGTATTTCATAAGTAATAGTCTTATGGGTATTTTAATAGCCATCTACACCTTGTTTCTTGAGGTTTTTTCATTTATAAACAATCTAGTTAGTTAATGGTAGGTATACACTTAAATGAGCTTTTATAATGGTGGTTGAGCATCACTTGAGTGGATAAATTGACTTTGAGGAAGGTGATCCCTAACTATCCTAATAGTTAATACACTATTTCATGTAATGGGTGATATGAGTTCTCACTACCTATGGTCTAATACTTAAACTCTATGATACATGGGAACAAAAAAATCTAATTTACTAAAATAAGGTCCTTTTAGGTTAATCAACATGAACACCACCTAGGATGACGGAGAAAGGGAAATATTATATCATCACTACTATTGAGGTTAAACAACAATATGAATTAGTGTAAGTACACTTATTATTTACTCTTGAATAGTGAAAGTTTTATTTGATTCAGAATATATGAATTCCTTTATACCCTAAATGTTTTCTTGATCTATAGATTAACCACCCTGATACTCAAAATTATAAATATTTATGAAAACACATAGTGGTGAAACCATTACAAACCAAATATTGGAATTTCCATAGTTAATGTTTTGGGGAATATTTATCTAGTGAATCTCACAGTCAATCCTTTGGTAGAATTCGATTCTACATTATTCATGAATTTTTTATCATTATATATAGATCACATTTACTCATGGGAAAATAATATATCCTTCCATATCATGAACCATCCCATAATACTATAAAAATTAAAATAATATAATGCAGTTATTTTAGAAATTCCTTAAATGGAATGGTAGCTGATACCCATTTAATATGCATACCTTTCCCAAAGGGTTGAGACATAGTAAAGTGTTGAACTTAAAGATATACCCTATAACAAACCTGAATGTATATAAAAATATCCTTTGGAATATATATGGTTTTCATGTAAGATAATATAGATGATAATAACTAACATCACATTTCCATTGATTTAGAACATAATACGTTTATAATATTATCTTTGATATAACAATCTAACGTGTGTTATAGTAATAATACAGTTATATTTCATTCATTAAAATTCATTTTACAAAAAAATGATTTTATTACATTTTAAGCACTAACATCTAAAACTAATTTATAACAATTAAATAACTTGAATATAAAAAAATCACTTTTATTTTTGTATTCATCATTTGAAAATAATATCAGGATTGATTTTTTGGATTTAAAAAAATATATTTTTAGATAAAAAATGAATTTTTTTATAAACCTGTGAATTTTATCATTATATAAGAGAGAATTATAATTTTATTGATCAAATATGTATGTATGTAATTAATTTACTCATTTAAATGATGTTTTTTTAAATTTCTAAGACCTATTTTTAACCTTATATTAAGAAATATTTTCATTCTAATAAAAACAATTTATTGTGTTTTAATTTAATTAAACACATTTTTGGTAAAAAATCATTTTGAATTGATTGGGAAGCTACATAAAATATTATTTTTTTATCAAAAAATTAATTTATTTCTTGAAAATAAAAATCATGGACAATAATATCCTACATTTAAATTTTATGGTTTAAACAAACTTTTTCTAAGAAAATATTTTTAAGCATCATGTGCGCTAATACTAAAATTAATTTTTCTAACTATTTTAAATGTTATTTAAAAAAATTTAAAACAAAAATGATAAAATTATTAAATAGTTTTAATTTTAATTTTATCCATTTAAATTAGTTTCCAATGATAAAAGTGGAGATATCGTGGTAAGGGTAAATTAGGGTAATAGAGGTTTAACATAGTGAATGTTGTTAAAAGATGTGAAATTTTTTGTTGGATGGTGGAGGGTGGAGTGAACATATATATATCAAAATTAAATTATTCTCCATTTGATGAGTATTTTCTCTTGTATAATGGAGTAATATTATTTAGATATACTGAGTCTTTACAAAAGTTTCCTTTTCATCACTTATAAAAGGATACAACTACCTTCCCATTCATCTACCCATTAAAACTATTTGGATCAACCAAAAATCAACCCTAATATCTGTCTAACACCCATAACATTCCTTTTAAGCCTTGGTCTCAACAAAATACAAATCAAAGTATCCTTAATAAGTTACCCAAAGAAAAACTTCCAAGGGGTAGATAATACTCTAAACCCAACTTCTCTAACTATTATCTTCCTCTACACCCTTAAAATAACCTCTATCTATGAAGGTATGATAGAAAGATAATTTTTTACTATTTTTAAATGTTATTATACTAATTTACTATCCATTTTACACATTCCTCCAAAATATTCAAGAAAAACGAAAATTTTGTTATGTGTGTATGCAGACAGTCGCCTCTATGAAGGACATGTTTTGTCTTCACTGAACACCTAACATGGATGACATTAAAAATGTATTTAGTATGTAAAAATTAATTTTTTTATATAATTAAAATTAATTATTTATAATATTTCAAAAAAATTAAGTAATAAAAATAATAATCCTTTATAGGTACCTTAACCCCCTTAAATGAACTTTTCAAGGAACCATTATAAACATTGATCATTTTGGTTTAACCTTTGAAATTGTATAATTATTATGCTATAGGAATAATAAATGGCATAAAACTCCAAAATTATATAAATTTTTATTATTTTTTACAATATATTTGACCATAATCAAAAAACAGAAAGTGTTACAAAGGAATTTACCAAAACACCTTCATAACCAATGTAATCAAAAAAATATATTAAAAGTAAACAAAAAATAATACAAATGAACCTTATAAAATTAAATATAGATTAATAAGGTTCATGGTTATATATTTATTTATTATATTTAATTATTCAATAAGTTAAGTGCATGTTCTGATCACTTTTATACATTAGGTAAGTGATCCTACAT
Source organism: Viscum album (assembly GCA_963277665.1). Lineage (NCBI taxonomy): Eukaryota > Viridiplantae > Streptophyta > Magnoliopsida > Santalales > Viscaceae > Viscum > Viscum album. The sequence continues at coordinate 1,232,574,812 of OY728148.1, read as the reverse complement.
ACAACCCACTTTATATGTTGGTTTTATGTTCTTTTTCATTTTCATGATATTAATAAATATTAATATCATTAAATTATTATATTTTATAAATATATATTCTTTACATATATGCATAGTTAATTATAATTTTCTTTTCTGGGGTCGTACATGTTTTTACATCTCTTTGAATTTCCCACTTTTAAGTAAACCTATTTTAAGGGAACCTTGATATTTGTTGTCTCATGTCATGAATCACCATCATAAATTTTTTTAAACCATTAATAGTTTATGAAAAACCTAATTATTTTATAGATGACCGACATGGATAAAATATGGTTCTATTGAAAATAATATACTATTTCTTTCATTGAAGCATCCTTTAGTTATTTCATAAAACTCCACACAAGTTGTATTTTTTATTCATTTTATCTATATAATTCTAATGAATTTTCTATATTGGAGATCCATGTTTGAGAACATTTTACCTTTTAAAATTATTAATTTTCAAAAAAAATTAATTCCTTACTCTTATAAATCCTTATAATTTATCCATTGTTCATGCTAAAATCAATATTATAAACCCAGCTTCTTTTAAATAGGATTGATCATTGTTGTGACTCATTTATGGGTTATTTTATTTATGTGGAACACACATGTTTTATTTTCATTATCATATGGGTAGAAATGAAATTATATATCCATAAAATTCATTATATAAGGATTTATATATCATGACATATTATGTATGGAATTTGGGTGTGAACATAATCAACTATGGGACTCTTCGAACTATGTTTATGGGAACGGGGAGTAAACCAAATAAATCATAGGAATTTGTATACTTTAATATTATAATCTTGGGAGTGATCCATGAATTATATTTATTATTTCATGTCTTATTTGTTTCCACATATTCTATGTTTCCATGATCTTATGTTTCCTTTTCCTTATATTCGGTTTTCATTCTTATGATTATTCTCTTTATCATATAATATTTTTATACTTGATTATCATTTCATGATTTATTTACATGTTTATTCCCTTACATGTCTTTCTAATTCACCCCTTTCCATATATACCTTCCCTAGGGTATCCCAAATAATTTTAGAATATCTATGGGAGTTAGTAGAACTATGTGAATCTCTAAAAGAAGATGTTGTTTTTATGTTTAAGAAGATGTATTTATGTTTATAACCATACAAAGTAACTTGGAATATAGTTCCTTGTCTTAAATTTATTGTAAAATTATTTTAAAAATAACAATTTATTATGAACTTATGTATTGAGATAATAGAGTTGGTATTAAGGAAAATTTTAGTTATTTTTAAATATTTGGATGAGAAAACATTAAGCAAAACCTTAATGATAAGAATAATATATCAATGTGATATTTTATTAAAGTATGAAATTTCTCGTTTTCTATGAAAATAAATACCCTTTTGGACACTGAAAAGTGGATGTAGGATCCCAAATAGTTGTAACTTAGGGTATTATCCCAAAAGAGTGTGTGTTAGGTATTAACTCAACTCTGACCTGGTGCATGACATAGAGGCCTAACTACACACCTGACTATAAACTACCAAGAGATATGTTTTTGTTAATCATATGAACATTACAAACCATTATGAAGTATTTGAAAAAAAATATGGAACGTGATTAGGTTAGAAGACCAAATAGGGAAATGAAAATGGATAACCATGATTGAAACTTAACAACTTAGAAGTTTGGTTCTGTACATCATGTATGAGTTACTTCTTCTAAGTTTCGGGTTTAACTTTTATAAATGAATTAATATAATTATTTCAAAACCTAATTATATTTTATTTTATAAAATGGTGTGATTTTTGAGGAATAATGTTAATGACATGTGAAATGGTAAATTTGATTATTGTCCTAACAAAATTCCTAACATGAGGGGAGTTGGATATTAGAACCTCATGGAATTACCTGAACAACTGACTCAAGTAATGAATAATAACATGAATCACATGGAGATTCCTCTAAAAGAAGAAGTTTTAGTAAATTCCTTTATATTTGTGCTACCTCTAACATTTAGTGGATCTTCAAATTCCATAATCGCTAAAAAATATATAATATCAATTGAGAAGATATTATATTTTCTTATAACAACCGTGATTTTATTTCAAACTTAAACATGATTTATTACATAAACTTTACTTTATAAAACATATAATATTGATAGGTATAGTTTATTTGGGTCTTAGTATCATTACATAAAAACTTAAAGCATTGAACACAACATCTTATTGAAAACTTCAATTACATGACCATTACATTCCCTCATACTTAGCATTGTATAGGACAACCTGAGGACATGCATAAGAAAAGGGTGAGCTTTAAGCCCAGTAAGGGATTAAACATGGAATAACATGAGTAATAAAATATATGTTAGACAATAATAATATCAATTGAGAATAATAGAAACATTAACATGAAAGCATGATAAAGCATTATAATCATAACATGGAATTGTGGAAAAACACTTAACATGGAATTAGGATAAGCCAAGGCACATTGCACATGGAGCATGAGTAAACCCTCATTGCCCATGAAGCACGAGTAAAACCTCGTTTCACAAGAATTATCATGAGTCAAAACCCATTTCACATGATGTATCATGATACTATACTTTACTCAATGCATTGGAGTGATATCAGGGTGCACCCTTCATAATCATTTCAGTTCATGCATAAGTGTGCCACATAGATCATACAACATGGATTAATTAAGATCATAATTCATTAAAAGAATAAAAGATGTGGAATAAATAAATATAATTCCTCAATAAACAAGTACGTGTTCATAAACATGAATAGCCTTAATAGAGGTGTGGGTATGGTATTCACTACACGGTGATTTTGGCATGAAAATTTTGGTGTAATTTCAGCAGCATAACGACGTCAAATAGAAATTTTTAAAATTATTTAATGAGAGTGAAATGGGTCTCTCATAATTTATACATTAAATGGAAATTAATGGGATCATGATACATAATATACTAACATACTGAATGAAATTTAGATGCATAATATAAAATAATTGTTTGAATGTAAATGAGGATAGAGAAATTACTTACGGAATTTTGGCATGGTAACGGGTGTACATCGGAGGAATTCATGAGAGATAAAGGTGTCTATAATAATTAAAACATAAAGAGGGAAGTATGGGGGAGGTTATAAATAATACCCAAACATTTATAATTGAAAATAAAATGGCATAACAATATTAATAAACTTGGATAAAAAGAGAAAGGTAGGAATCCAGTACTTGGAAATGTGATCCCAAAGGATTGGGAGGGGCTTGAGAGAGACTTCTTGGGAGCTTGGGGTGCCTTGGGAAAATTCTAGAGAGAGGAGGGAAGAGTTTGGACGAACTCCAAAGGCTTTTAGTTAAGAGTAAGTGGGAGCTTGGGTGGGTTTATATAGGAAAGAAGAGGAAATTCTTTATTATTTAGGTTTGGGACACCACACATTAAACTAATCAAAACCACAAACCAATCCATTGTTTTTTCCCATGGTTTTTTCTAAAGGGGAGTGGGAAACAATATTTTATAAGTACAATTTCTAAACTTCTTAAAATAATAGGGTTTCTTATGTGGAGGTGAGTCACACTCTCAAGGAAATCAATTTAAAAATCAAAAATGTTTTATAAGTCTTGGATGGTCCACTAAAGCTTTGTAAAGTAAATAAAACAAACCTAAAATCACATATATTTATTGGTAAAACATATATTGGCCGAAAATAATGTTTACAGTATTTTATTACATCACTATTGAGTCTTTATGATGTTAATAAACACATTATATATTTAAATGGTATTTAATTTTTACCCAAAAAATCGACTGTCTCAGAAAATTATGAAAAATTCACTGTTGGATAATTTCGACATCCGGATTCCAAAAAATAATATTCATTTTATCTAAATAATTTTCTAAATATTTGAATTTTTTCTTTTAAAATAAAAAACCGGCATTTATCAAAAATTCATGGGTTTTGACAAAAACGACTTAATAAAAAATATAATTGTATTCGTAAATATTATGTGATCATTTATACTTAACAAAAGTAATTTAATAATAATAATATTTTATTAAAATATTATTTAATTCAAAAATACATTAATTTATAAAAACATATTTCTTAGTTGAATATTAACTAAAAATTCTATTTGTGCTTTAAAAACTATTTATTGAGTAACAATAATAAAATGAATGTATATTCATTATTATATAAAAAAATAATGCACATAATCATAGTGTTAGGGTCTTGTTACATGACCCCTTGTAACACCCGTATAAGACCAAAGGGTAAGGTTTTATATGGTGACAGACTCTTGGGGTGGCTCAGATAACATTGCTCAGGTGGTAATCTCTATCAACTTCCACTTCTCCCATAGGCGGTTCCACTCAAACTTAACATATTCAAGATCCTCTTGGGTTTGGTCAAGAGCAAATCCTAATGACCCCACCTCCTTTCTAAGCTCCAATAAATGGGCTTCATACAATTCAAGTCTACTGGATGGGCCATCACTTCCTTTTTCTATGTAAAATGGATTTGTTAAACCCCTGTATTTATACTAATCATGTGATCACTATTCAATGGCTATATTAGCAACAGTCATAATTCTTAATGGTATTTTAAAAACCAAAACATAAAATCAAATAATTGAATCTGTTTTAAATAACCATATGAAGACATTTAAATAGGCCAAGAGGAATTTTCATTAATGAATTTTTGGTTTTTTACATTCCTTCTATGAAATAAGCAACATAAAGTCATTCTAGTTGTCTATCACATTGAGGGAGAAGATGATTGGTGGTGGAAACTGGTTAAGAATGTGAATCCCATGGAAGATATAGATTTTATAGAGCGTGATGAATTTAATATTACATTTATTAATAAATATTTCCCTCTCACTCTTCGTATTAAAGATTAATAGGGAGTTCCTTGAACTCTAGAGAAAGGTGGATGAATATCTTATAACCTATGATAAAAAAATCACAATACTTGTATGATACATCTCTACTTTTTTCATTAAAACAGAAATTAAGATTTAACACATCTTTAGTGGGTGAAAGTTAAGTCTATGATGAACTTTGTTATTATGAGACTTAGACATTTAGGAATAATTTTTCATAACTATCATCAAAATTTTGACATAAATGCGTGATTCATGGGACTAGAGATAAAAAAAATAGAATTTAATTTAATTTTGGAGGATTACAGAATAAAACTTATGATAGTAAGAAAATTTGAAACCCCATATGTCAAATTAATGGAGAGAAGAATCTCAAAAACTATCTTAAGTGGAAAAAAAATATTTCAAGTGTAGAAAGTAGGGACACCATTCTAATGGATGTAGTAGCGAGAAAAATAATCTTGCTGATGTGGTTGAAGAAGAAAATGTTCAGATCAATACTCATCCTATTGTATAATGTTTTAACTATGAGGAATGTGGGCACTATGAAAACAAATTCACTTATCCAGGGGTTGTAAAATATATACAAGGATAATAATATCCACGTCTAGGAGAGAAAGGGAGGGCTTATGTGGTCACTATTATAAAGGTGGATCAATAAAATGATGTGGTGAAATGTAATATAGTCATCAATTCAAGAATAAAAAATTTACTATTTTATTCTAGTTCTATACATTCTTTCATATCATGAAATATTAATAGAACTATTCAAACACCATAAAAAATATGGAGGTTGTGTTATCATTCAAAACTGCTAATAAAAAGATCATTGCATATAAAGTATATAACTCTTATACAGTTGATATATATGGGATTAATCTCAAAACCAACCTTATCATACTTTATTTAGTATAATTTCATGATATAATATGAATGGAATGGTTTTATATATAGAGATCCCACATCAACTTCTTGGATATATAAATCACCTAATATATCCCTAATTACACTCTAATTCAATACAAATGTAAGGAGGATGATGAATTTACTTTGGAATTTTCTTTAGAATCATGGATATTGTTTTCTTATGATAAATACTATCTATATAAAATGATTTAATACATTTAGAGTAAAAATCTAGAGTATATTCCTATTATAAGGGATTTATTGATGTATTTCCTAAAAAAATCTAGTCCTTACTTCTGATCAAGAGGTTGAGTCATTAATTGAAATTATTCCAAGATCCCTGATGATACCTAAGACTTAGTAAAGAATAACCACCCATTGAACTAGATGAACTAAATAATTAATTACATGAAAATATAGAAATTGGTTTCATACACTTGAGTGGTTCACCATGGGGTTCCCCGAACCTCTTTTTCAAGAAGGATGGTAGGATGTGTCTATGAATTGACTATAATTATATCAATAAGATCATGATAAAGAATAGGTATCCCCTTCCATATATTGATGAACTATTCGACCAATTACATAGATCTTAATAATTTTTTAATGTGGACCTTCAATTGGTATATCGTTAGTTAATGGTGAATAAGGTAGATATTCCCTAGACCACCTTTTGTATAAGGTGTAGTCAATATGAGTTCACATTTGTTCAATTTGGACTCATTAATTCTCTAGTAGACTTTATAGACAAAATTAATATAGTATTTATAGATTAACATGGTAAATATATAGTATTATATATATATATATATGAAATTCTTATATATTTTAAATGCATGGAGAAACATGAGGAGCATTGGAGTATTGTGCTGAAGATATTGAGGAAGGAGAAGTTATATGAAATATATAGTAAATGTGAGTCTAGTTGTAGAAATTATCATTATTATGGAATATTATCACATGTAAGGAGATATATGGGGACTCTTTAAATAATTAAGAGACTGGGAGTTGTCCTAAACCATCATCTATGATAGAGGACTTTAATTTCCTCAGACGATATGAGTATTATTAGTGATTTGTGATAAACTTATAAAGATTTTAGAACCTGATAAAAAAGATTACTTAGAAGGGAGTGATGTATTTATAGATAGATGGTTATGAATAGAGATTCAAGGGGATATGAATAAGAGGTTAACCACAAAACCTATATTCATTATACCCACACTAGGGAAATGGTTTTTGATATGTAATGATCCATTAAAAAGTTGTTTGTTTGTGTACTCATTAAGAATACTAAAGTGATAGAACATGCCTTAGGATAGATAAAGATTCATGAAAAAACTATCATATTCATGATCTAATATTCTTTATTGTAATCATTTCATTGAAAATATATTAGCATTATCCCTATGGTGTGAAGTGGGATAAATATACGAACCATAAGAACCTAAAATATATATTCATTTAGAAGGACCTAAATATGTACCAATAAAGATAGTTTGAGATAATAAAGGATTATGATTATTCAATCCACTTATATCCACAAAAGTAAAATAAATGGACTGATTATTTAAGTAGAAATTTTCCAATAACCTTATATTTTTTTAGTATTAAAAAGGATATGATATTCAGGGACATGTGAAAGATGGACATGGTGGTCGTGATAAAATGAACACCATCCTGCCTTTATTAAATTATTTCTTATCCATCACTACTAGATAAGATTAATAAATATCCAATTAATTATGTATAGATATAGAAGGAGGTGGATTCCATGATTATTAGGAAGACCACTAAGTTTAATTTTGATGATTATGGAGATGTGAGACATGGGAAACAAATTTTCATTTCATCAGATCTAGAGATAAAGAAGGTTATATTGAATGATTCTCATAGCTCAATATTCTCCATCCACCCAAGAAACAATAATATATATATATTTATTTATATTTATAACACTATTTGATGGACAATATGAATAAGGAAACAAGAATATTTATTCACTTTTCCTTCACTGATCCATTAAATGTTGGATCATATTTTATTCTTTCGAATATCATGGCTTCCAATGGTCGATGGACTAACATAATAGAAGTTTGGGTGGATATGAAGTGTAGTGGGGTTGAAAAAGAACTTGGGATTAGTTTCATTTAAGTGAATAATAACGTTAATGTGTTCAAAACTAGACAAGAGTCTCATTTTGATACTGGTTTTATTGCTACCATTTTTTGTGGTTTGATTCACCGTATTAGATTATTCAACTATTTTCTTAACTGAGCTAATATTATGGTGAATGTTGATAAAGAAAAATGATAAAAAATAAAATTAATCATTAAAAAATTGAAAATTTGAGTGTATTCATATTATGGTTCCCTTCTACCATTTCAATTTTATTCTCTTCCACAATTTTACATATTTTATCCAATGTGATGGAAATGAATTTTTTATATTTTATATTTTTAATTTCTTGTCAACATATAATATGTTATATATCAATTTTTGTGGTTCTTAGAACACCTTTTTACATTTTCTTTTGGTCTATGTGAATTATAAGAAAAACAATTGTGGGGAATCCTACAAAATAGTTTCTTTAGTTGGATAACATATTTGGTAACTTGGATAATGTTTGAAATAATTATAATTAGAATAATATAATTGTTTTTTTAAGTAAATTAATAAAGGATCATATTGGTGATCATTCCATAAAAATACATAGTCTAATCTTTCCTTGAACAAATAATTCTGAGAACTGATTTTTATGCATGAATCTTGAGGACAAAATGTATATGTTGAAATGTTATAGTTGATATAAATTAGTGGTTTATAGTTTTAGGTAAAAAGTGTAATATCCTTAAATATAGTTAAAAATAAAATTAACTTCATAATAGTGTTATTTTCTATTTTTAAATGAAATTTTATGTAATATATTCAAGAATGATGTGAAATTAAGTGAAAATTTGAATATTTGATATCTAGGTTATTGTTTGCATTAGTTTTTGGGTGTTTCACTGTATTAGATAGTGGAATTCCTAAATTCTTAAAACATATTTTAATATCATTCAATGATTCTATATAACAAGTCCCAGAGTAATTTTTTATGTTAAATGAACCCCAAACCAATTTTTATATGGTTCTTGTGAAACAAAGTTTTTTTAGAAATTATAAAATTTTTGGAATGTGGTGGGAATTGGTGATATTTTTCATAATTTTATATTTACATGATTGGGGTTAAGTGTGTTTTTATGAGATTAATGGGTGATTTTACATAGAAATATGAATATCCTACAAGGAAAATGACACCAAGATTTCAAATAAATGTTCCAATGAGTTCCCTGCAATATTCTATAGGGGAAACTGTTTTTAAATCCCAACATATTTTCTTAGTTGTGTCAAAAAATAAAACACAAACATGACACATATACTACTAGGTTATGATGAAAATATTCATTTAACATGATTAATAAAGAGTTTAATTTTAAAATATATGTATTTTAACATGCAAAAAAATGAGATGTGTATAATTAAATTGGTTAGTTTGTTGAATGTTTAATAAAACATGTTATTTATTATGATATTCAGGTTGAACAAGTCAATACCAAGAGAAACTCTTTCATTATCTATGTTAGAAAATTCAAACCCAAACATTAAAACAAGTTATGAACATTTAAACTCAATTCACTAACCAAAATTATAGAAAACAAGTTTTGTTTTTTCCAGTTCATTTAATATTTCTAAGTTATCCCTCAAAGATGATATTTCAGTTTTTACTACCATCTAACAACCTCACATAAAAGTTATTTGTTAGAATTATTCGATCCTAAGGGAAATAATATTGGGAGTATAAGAAACATAGATCATCCCCTTCTCTAATGGATCCCAAGAACATTTTCCATGAGATGATCATGTGCAAAGAAAGCTCGAGAATATGGATGTGAGACTTGAAATAGTAATAAAACCTTATATAGAAAATCATTGAAAAAATCATTATTTTCATAAAGAATGAGAACCTCATAAATTTGGTGGTGAAAATTCAAAATAAGTGGAATAATTACTTCATTGTTTGTGAGTTTTATAGCTCATAAAACATCATAGGAGGTAGTTTGTACATGGATGGAATCCTAGACACATATTTCATCATTTTTTTGAGGGCATAGTGTTATGGGAGGATACAAAAGATGAATGTGGCCATGGTGGAGAAGGTGTCAAGATCGATCAATGGGATGGGGATCCTAAATGTGTCCATTACTTTAGAACATATATAAAAGATAGTGGGGGACCTATTTTTGTACAATGATGTGATAGAGGTTAGTAGTAGTGGGAGTGGGTAGTTTGAGTCCATAATGGTTGGGAGATTGTGTTACAAATTCACCAGTAGGGGTGCATTTGGAAAGGGGTGAAAGTTGGGGCCATGGATTTTATTCCCTACAGATTCTATCCCCATGTTAGGCTATGAATGAGGAATGGGTCCCTCAACCATTAAAATTGTATTTATTTCAATAAGTTATTTTAGTTTTCATTCATTTTATTTTCTAAACATAATTTATCGATTCTATTTTTACTTCTCTCTATGATAAATAACACCAAATTCATTCTCAATATGAATAAAATGTGATAGGTTTTTCAGTCTCCCATAATCCTATATTTTCTGTAAGTGGATGGTCTTCTTTGGCAGGGCATTAAGGTGTTTCTTCACTAAGATCATAATGTTTCCATTGTCTTCTTAAGGTCATTCATGATTTGGAACGAAAGAAGGGTGGGATTCCCCTCTAAAATTGAATATATCATATATTGGATATCCTCTTCAAATAGATCACTTGATTCCATTATTGAATTCAAACATAGGTTTGAACAGTTTTTGGGGTTTTCTAATAAAATAGAGCTTCCTTGTTTCATGCACACAACACTAAACAACAGCTATATCTCTTTTTAAATAAAGACTCACAGTGTGATTTATTGATTCTTCTACATAATATATTACATCCAAGGTTCACACAAGAAAATATAGTCTCTATTTTAATTTTTCATATAAAAAAATGTGATATGAATAGTGGGGATGATATATCTAAGCCCATTTCATAGTTTTATCTTGTAACTTTTCTTTGGTTTGTGTATAATGTCTTCAACCATAATTAATCCCTATGATAAAAGAGAAATCTATTTCTCTAACAAATATATAGAGGGATTTAATGATTTTGTGGGAAAAAACTTCTTGATATAGGTTTCAATTATTACACATTTACATGGTGTAATAAATAAAAAATAAAATAAATATATAGCATAGGTTGAGAAGGTTTTTTATCCAATATTTAAGGAATTTTTGAATTCAAAATTTTGAATATTTCCCATTTCCATAAATCGTTATATAACCATTCACTACCTTCGTTTTCTTTTTAAGTGTCCTCACTTACCTCTTTTATAATTTGTTTTCTTCTAAATCTTCTCCATGTGAAGTCCTCATATAGAAGGTTTCCCAATCATATAATGATCTAGAATCTAGTATGCCATGGGACATCCTTCATTCAAAGCATAATCAATTAAAGTTATCTCCCCTGAATTGGGTTCTCAAAATGGAATATCTTACTTCTGTAATTTCCACACTTAGTAAAGATATCTAGGATCTAGACCAAGACCTTCAAGAGATCAGTGGATTGAGGAGGGATATGGGAATAAAACCTATTTAGATGCATGTATTAAAGAAAGGAACTAGTTTAGAAATCTAAATCCCTAAAGGGGATATGGATCCTACACCAATAACATTGCTAAATTGGGATCGTTGGCCACTCATCATCCTCAATATAGTTATTGAGGTTTCTTTACACTATGTTTATACCTAATCCTCTACTTGGAGTAATTATTTAAATGTTATTGATGTTAAAATATTGTATCAATATAGATTTATAATCAGGGATAGTATTTTGGATGCATATATTCATAATTATTTCAAAATCCTTAGATCAGATAATTTCATAGGTCTAGATGATTCCCTCGACTAATTTTATCAAATTTCATGGAAAATCATCATGGATGATGTCTATAAAGTGTTCCTCAACTTTTTTAGTAGAATCCCACTTCCTCAATAATTTTCTTCCACTACTTTAGTTTCCATCCCAAAAATCAGGAACCCCTAAAACTTTCAACATTTATGGTTAATCTGTCTTTGTAACTTCACTTACATTATAGTTTCTTTAATTTACAATGATCAGATTTCTCTTATTATTACTAGGATTGTCTATAATGAGTAATATGTATTCATAATCGAAGTAAAATTAAAGGATATTTTGGTCTTGTCAAAGAGGTGTAAAGATAAATATCTTTATCTCATCATTCACTTACCCTAGAAAGATTTAAATTCTATATTTAGGGTTAGGAATTCTTAAGAAATATTTCCCTCTCATTTATCTGGGAGTTATTATTTCTAATAGTCATGAATATATAAAATATATAATGGAAGAATATTTTAATTGTATTTGTAATTAGAAGAATAAATTCCTATATTTTGGAAGGAATGTATCATTAATTTAGTATAATCTTTATTCTATCCATTTTGATAGTATCCTAAGCTATTATCTCTTCTATTTAAAGGTTCCTTTAGGATTTTATTTTGGACTCATGCTTGGGAATATTTCTCCACTAGGTTAGCTGGAAACATTATCCCATTCCTACTAATGAAGTTGGCCTCAACCTTTCATCCTTGTTAGATACTATGAAGGTAGTTCAGTGGAAGCTCGCTTGGGGTCTCATGGTAGGCAGGAACTTATAGGAAGGTTCCATGCATGGGAAATACAACCATACTATTAATCTAATTGACCCTATTATTTGAACCCATTCATTTACAATATGGATTTAGGTTTTATTAACATCACCCTTGATACTAAATCACTCAAGGTGGCTTGTTGGTGAGGAAATGAAATACTTATAGAAAGACAACTAAGTAGGAAACCATTTTCTTTTTCATGGATGTACAGCTTCCTTGATGAATCTCCATTCATCCTGTCCTATTAAACCTCTTCTCAATGCAGAGATGAAAAACGTTTTTAATATTATTGTTAATGATATATATTTTTATAATTACCTAGACTATCTTTTTTTTACAAGTATCTTGAGTAGAATTTTCCCTTATACTTTATTATATAGGTGTACACATTCCTCTAAAATAGTTTTTTGGTGCAGAGATTCCATGTTGAATAAATTTATAAAAAATAAGGTGAGATTATTCCTATGGATAATATGCACTGGATTAATAACTTATGATGTTTCCATCTAGATACATCGTATTTATCCTATCTCTAAATTATGGTGTTTCCCAATCCCTATCGTCGAATCTTCTACCCATATATTTTTAGAAAAAGTAATCATTATTTTTGTGGCTTAATTTTTTATTTCTAATTGACTCAGGGACCAATATATGTTCATTCAAAAAAATAATTTAATATAGGTTTTTCGTATTCAATTTTATTTGTTATATTCACCTTTGACTCATCCTCATTGATTCTATATGTTGGAAAATACTTCTTTGATGCAATGAGATCATGTTTGGGTTATTCGTTGTCTTATTTTAAGTTATTGTTTACTATGTTTCTAGGAGCTATAAGGAAATTTCAATTTTGTTAAAAGTTTATGACAATAGATTCTTTTTTGGAATTAATCTAACTTTCCTTGCCTAATAGATCCATGAGAAGAGTTTTCTAAATTAGGTGGACTCTATACGACACAGTTTGAAACTGAATGTTGAAGGGTCATGTATCAACGAAATTATGGTAGGGGTTGAGTGGTATGTGACTAGATATGGTATTATCTTTAACTTCATATCCAATATTTAAGTGCTAAACTCATGTTTCCCTCAATATACATGTCATGATCTCCTTATCAGTACTTTTAGGGTTATCGTAGTCCCTACTCATCCCATCTCTCCCCTTCTCAACATTCCATTATTACCTCCCTCCTTTACTCCTTTCTTGATGTTGCACTCCTGTATCCCCATCTATGAATCATGGTTATCTTATTCACACATCATCCTCATCATGTGATTACTAATATGAAGTCTAACCACCCTCTCGGTTCTTTTCTCCTTGTGTGTTTGAAGATTGCTCTCCCCTTCTATGAAGTAAGCTTCACACATTCCTGATCCTCTCTTAATCAGTCATCCTTTATATTATTCCTAAAAAATTTGATTATCTATAATTATTTTTACATTTTATGGGTTTTTGTTGTATTGTATTCCATTTTTAATGTTATTGGAACCCCTCATTTTTTGAAATTTCATGTTTCTTTCCCTATCCCCTAATGATTTCTATTAAAGAATCACTTTGTTGGAATCCCTAGACATTCCATCACTTATCCTCCCCACACACCCAAAAACATAAGTTGAAATTGATAGTAAATTCTTGGTCTATAAGATCTAACTTAGACATTTATGTTCTTTGTTTATATGCCTCCATGTATGGTCTTTGAGATTGTTTACCCATCTCCAATCAAACAAACCACTTTTTATCGATTATAGATTCATATCCCAAATCTTTGTTTATAGTTATCCTGAATAACCTAGGACCACTTTATAATTCTCTAATTAGGAAACCATGTAAGTTAAGATTATAGGTATATTATTGATCAATTATAACATACACTTCCATGTTATTTTTAGTTGAATTTTTCTATTTTTATTTTCCAAAGAAAATTATTTCAACCTCATTTTCTATATATTTTAATATACTAGTTTATAGTTTAATATATTTTTCATATTTTTTCATATTTTTCAATTAACATGATATTTTACAGTTCATAGTAGTTTTATTTGTATTTTACATTGTGATATCACAAAATAATGGTTGTTCCTGCTATTTAAGGCACAGTCAAAATACCTCACCTTTAAATTATTTTTCTAACTCATGTTTATTTTTATTAGAAAAATAATAATTTTTCATTTCATAAAATGAGTAGGAAAAACAAGTTTGATAACCTTCATGTTTTGAGTCCAAACATATATCATAACTAAGTGTTAATACTTTATGTTTTGGCTGGATTCTAGGTATTGAATCCCATAGGCAATGATACCAATGATAAGTGTAAGGTTTTGATTTCATGTCCTATTTTGTTAATTTTTATTTCCCAATTGATCATTCAAAGTAAAATCTTTCAGATTTTTTATATATTTGAATTTTTCATTTAACTGTATATTTTTTTAAATGAATTTACTATTTATTGCCTTTTTTTAATCTGATATGTTTCTAAAAAATTTGTGGTTTTCTATTTTGTTTTAGTTTCCTTTTTAATGATTTTAAATTTTTATATATTTAATTAGTGTATATTGTCTTATTTTTTGTATATATTTTGTAAAATTATTTTATATATAAGTTAGTTCTTTCTGTAATTAGATATTTAATTTAAAATTTCTGGGAAAATGTGATTTAATTGTATAAGTAACACACACATTGGAGAATAAATATGTTATTTCCCTTATTTTAGTTTTAGATTTCAATCCATAGTTTTCTATACATAAAAATATAAAAACCTATCATGTGAGCTCCAAACATTGGTTATATCATTTCATAGAGTCTTATAGGAAATGATGTATGAATCTAGTATTGTGGGTTTAAGCACTACTTTAATTTTAGTATCATATGACTCCTAAATTCATAGTCTTGTGGATTTGAGCATTACTATATTAGTGAACTCCAATGTGAATCTATGTGGGTGAAGCAAAAGAATCTATATTAAATAAGGACCTCTTACCATCCATATGTCACTCCTTCATTCATATTTTCCCCACCACACTACCCTATGCTCCTCTCCCTAATTTTTATCATCCCTTAGTTTTATACATTCTCTTTCCTCCGCAACACTTATCCCTAGTTCCCTAGAGACTCCCCTAGACCATGAGTGCCTCCCCTAGACCACAACTCATCCTCTATGATAATTTATATCCCATTTATGAAAAAAATGATATTTTTCTTCTTTATCCTTCAATTTCTAGATACAAATCACCCATTCTCAAGCTTATTTATTTTCTCATATTTTGTTTTCCACATTATGTACACTCTATATTATTTGAAACCCTGTGTGTATTTCCCTCTCTTCTCATAGTTCCCATTAACAAAAAACTTCATCATCCATTGGTATACCACTCCTCTTTTAATGACATATGTACCCATTACAATAAAACCCTAAATTTATTTTCCTCTTACTCCAACTTCCAAAAATGGTGAATCTAGTTTCTATTGGTGTAGTTATTTTTATGTTTTATGATACTCTTTTCCTAACTATAAAATGATAAAAATATTTCTCTAATTAATTTTCTTGAAACATAGCACTCCTCTGGCTATAAGTGTTTTTTTATTGATTTATTTATTTAAAATAACTATCCTATGTTGTATATTTCTAAAAATATTATTTCATTTCATATGAACATTCATATATTATCTTTTTTTATTGAAATACCAAGTGATATTGTCATGTTCTCAAGACACTAAACTAATATCCATGTTTTATGTTTTAATTATACATTATATGTTTTCATTTATCATTTTTGTAGTCATAAGACTTTCGTTTTCCATATATGAAATTGATAAGACATATTTTATTCCATTTCATGTTATCTATATTTAAAATATCACTTAAATATATTCAATAATTCCATTTAATAATTAATATAGACATAAATAGTTGTTAAAAGGACCCATTAACTCACTCAAATAATAAAAATTAATGTTCTTAAATACATGACATTACTTGAAAATTGCATAGAATCTCATCTAGAATGAATTATACATTATAATATAAGAATTTTTTTATGGTCTAGTCTCATTGGTGAATTAATGATAACTTTAATTATTCATTATGTTGTCTTAATGATTTTTGTTTTATGAATTCTGTTTTATAATGATAACATTCACTAAAATATTTTCAATCTCATTACCTTGATTTTTTTTATTTGATAAATAAAATCATAAATTTTGTCATATGATAATATAAAAAAATCAAAATTATAATAGTTATAAAATATAATTCATTCAAATATTTTATGGTTTTCTACATTCTAAAAATGTATTTTTGGCTGTAATATTTTTCTCTGGGTACATGCATGTAAATTGTTTGCTTAGTTTTCTATTATGTTTTAATGATTAAATTTTTAAAAAGTTCTTAATAAACATTCTTATTTTTATTCGCTCTAAAAAAGTTCCTATAAATATTCATTGTCAAATTTGTCATTATATGGTTGTTTTATTTTTCTCCTCGTGATTTTTTAGGTTTTCTCTGATTTCTGATCCCCAATTTCCTTGCATTTCCTCCTTTAGTTCTCCTCACTGGCTGGGATACTCATGTAAGGTACCTTCTTCCATTTCACATGTGATTGGATATATATATATACATGTGTTCTATATATATATACACACACACACCTACACTTATACATATACATTCAATGTGTGCATACACACACACACATGTATTCTAATACATAGATAAATGTTTTTATATATATACAAGTTTTTTGATATATATATATATATGTAAAAATATAAATATATGCATTCCGATGTATATATATTTATATCTGTATATATATATACTGATATATATATACACATATATGTTTTGTATATATATGGATATATATTGATATATATATATATATATATATATATATCAGAGTACATATATATATATATATATATATCCATATATACATATACAAGACATATATATATATATATACGTATGTATTTTGATATATATGTGTGTGTGTGTGTGGGTGTGTGTGTCTCTGTATATGTGTGTGTGTGTGTGTGTGTGTTATGAGAAAATAAACTATCATTTAACTTTGCATCAATAGATACCTACTTGTAAATTTTTATGTTATTTTTGCACTCATTCACTAATTTTTATCTATTAACTCTAAATTTTAATGTCTGGAATCCCAAATTTTTTATGATTCCATATTTTAATATTTTACTTCATATTAAATAAAATGTATGGGTGTCATGTGAACACGTAAAAAAATACTAGTGATAATTAATATGAATACTGAAAATGTAAAATGCAAGTGTTAAAAGTAATAGATATTTTTAATATTCATGTCTTACATTAGTATGGGTAATATATTGTAATCATTTTCTCATCTATAAATAAATCATTGTACCTCATTGTGAGGTATGGTTTTCATTCAAACATGGTATCAAAGGAGGTTTTTCATGTTTCCCCTCCCTGTATGCTCACATCTTGTGTGATAACCCTCTTGCAAGATGACCCTCCTACAGGGAATCCCCTTCCCTGTCGTCCCTCCTATGTGACAACCCTCTTGGGAGACAACTCCATGTGTGAATGATCTTTATATGACAACCCTTTGTGTGTCTCCCCTCCCTTTACGATGAGACCCTTTCACTTCTCCCATCCTTGTGTGATAAACCCCTAGTCTATCACCTCTCCTGATATGACCCATCTTATCGATCTCCCCTCCCTGTTCACAAACTCCCCGTCCAATGGATTCTATTTATATAAGAGCCCAAACTACACAACCTTGTACCACCACCATTGATTATATTGTTTCTTCTATTACCTAATTGATACCCGATGTCCTGGCCATTGACTTTCAACACCTACTTTCTACTCATTTCACACATTCATCTCCTTGACCTTGTGTCACGTTCATCATCAGTACTTCACCACCCTCTTGTGATCTTTGGGCCCATCTATAGAAACATCAACAACATTTCTCGATTCTATCATAGCTTCCACACATCTTGTGGATGAACATCTCAATTCCCCCAGTTTCATCATGTGGAAGAAGAATGTTATTGTCTCCTTAAATGACATGTGATACTATTCTCATCAGTTTATTCTCATCATAATCCAAAAGATTTAATGTTTATACATGAGAAAAAAAGAGGAAAATGTCTTTTATTTACTGATAAACTCCATGGATATCTTTGTTAAGCATGTTTCCAAGACTGGTAATACTTTCATGGACTTGTGAGACTCTTTGTTACTTATGTTTTCTGAGGAAAAAAATATCATTCACATACCTGATATTTTTAAGCATCTTTTATCTATTCAATGGGAAGGTCCCCTAATTCCCCCTAATTACAATGAGTAGAATTTTATTTTCAATTAGATCAATGACTTGTGGACCATTCCATAGACTCTTGATGATTCCCACCCTCAACACGGTCAATTATTCTTATTCTCCTTCCTTTATGGTCTTAGTGTTGAGTTCCCCACCATTTTTACATCCCTCCTTGGTATGTAATAACCCTAATTTTGCGAGTCGTACTCCACAAGAACTCATCACTAACTACTATAATCATCTTAGTAGGGTCCCTCATAGTTCAAAAAAAGGTGGTGGCCATTCCAGAGGGCGTGGTTGACTTAATTTCCACAAAAATTTCATGCATTGTGATAAAGGATATCACAAGATCAATAAATGTTGACTCAAATCAATATTTTTTGTATTTTGAAAAGACACTTTTACAGGTAAGTGTGAACCTTAATAGTTTCAACCAATTAAAGTCATACAAGAAATAATCCCACCAAAGTCGAGTTTTAAAAACCAACCATCATGTATTTCAAAAAGTGTCCTGATGATTAGCTAGATTGCAAATTCAACAGAAGGTAATATTATTATGACTAATAGTAAGAGAGTATAGATTTCTAGTTATAGGTGTTTCTCAATCACACCAAACATGATGCTCTCTATAGATTCTCTTCTTCCACACATTCCTTTTAAATTTATATCTATTAGTAAATATAAATTTGACTTATAGTGTTGATCCATCACCTCACATAATTCAACAATATATTAGTAGCCTTCTATGACTCTGTTTCTTGTTAGTGGATGACTTCAGGGTTGTATTTACATGCATGACTCGGCCCCTTATCTCAATTTTTCTTCCACATGTGACCATGTCCTACAGCTTCATTATCACCTTGGCCATCTAACTTCACATATTATTTATTCACTTTTCCCATATTTGATCCATATTTCTTTTTTTGACTATTAATATTTTAATTATTTTAAGCATTACTAGGTCACCTATATATTCTGGGTGATTACTCATGTGTCTTTCCTTTTCATTTAGTTCATTTTGACGTATGGGGACCCAGTTCTAGTCATTTTAAACTGGGTTATAATTATTTTTTCACCTTCATAGATTATTATTTGATAATGACATGGGTTTATTTTTTTAAAACTCATTATGAAATTTTTACAGTGTTTCACTTATATTAACATGAAATCAAAACTCGGTTTTCCACTCAAAATCATTGTTTGTACTCTGAAAATGGATGTCAATATTTTTCGATCCCATTACATTTTTTTCTGGATAACCATGGAATTCTCCATTAGACATACTTTCCTAATACACATCAATAAAATGGTATTCTAGAACACAAGATTCATCATCTATTAGAAGTTACTCATTATATTTTATTTCCAATGAATGTTTCGACCATTTTTTTAGGAGATTCCATTCTCACAGCTACATATCTCATTAATAAACTTCCCTCATCAGTTTTTCAAGGTAAACTCCCTAACATTATTTAATTTTGACCTCATCACCACATGAACTACCTAATCACATCATTGGTTGTGTATTTTATGTACATGATACTTTCCCATCCATTTTCATGTTCAATGCATTTTTACTCAAAGTAATATTTCATGATTATTCACAAACTCAACATGGTGATCATTGATTTTCCCCGAGAATGAATTTTTGGGTCACATAATCTGATGTTTCCTTGTTCAAATACTCCATATTTTATGTTTCTAATTTTCCACCATCACTTTTTATTTCTTATGTGATCATCACTTTACCCTATTCTCATCCTCCACCATTATCTTCTTTTTTATGGTGTTGGATTCCATTTTTCCCATGTTTATTCTTTCCACCATGCATTCCTACCACCCCAAAAGCCTAATGTGGAAAAATAAGTTGATGACTCACTTGATCCTGGTCATCCATCGTTGGAGTTACCAATTTTCCTTAGAAAAGGTAAACACTAATGTTAGAAAATCTCAGTTCACCATCTTCTTATCAAGTATTATCTACAGATACATCTGTTTCTATTGTGACACTAGATTATCAATCAACACCGTGCACTATTTATAAGAAAAAATCTCATCTTGACTACTTAAAGGCCATGCAAGATGAACTTCGGGCCTTAGAAACGAACCATACTTGGGATCTTATCTATCTACCTATGGATAAACAAGTTTTTGGTTATTACTGGATCCATACTATGTTAATCAATATTGATGGATATATTAATAGTCTCAAAGCGAAAATTGTTTCCAAGGGTTATGCACAGACATATGACATAGATTACTTTGAGACCTTCCCTCCCATGGTGAAGATGAAATCGGTCCGCTTATATATAACGCTTGTTGTCTCATTATCACTGGACAATCCATTAGATGGATGTAAAGATTGTATTTATTCATGATTTTATTGATGAAGAAGTTTATATAGAGAATCCACTAGGGATTATTGTTCAGGGGGAGTCTTCCAAGGTTTTTCACCTTTGTCAATCATTGTATGGCCTCAAGTACTCACCACATGCTTGGTTTGGGTTCTTTTGCACCATTGTTCATAGCATCATCATGTGTCAAAGCATACAGGATTCTTATATTTTCTATCATTATTATATAATAGTCCTAATTATATTAGGATTATAAGGATGACATTGTTATTACTAATAGTAATGATTCCAATATTGATCGAATCAAATTCTTTATCAAAATTTTTATATGAAGGATTTGTGTCCAGTAAGATATTTCTTGGTGATTGAGGTGTGTAGATATTCCAAATGAGTTTTTATATATTAGAGAAATTATTTTCTCGATCTTTTACCATATACTAGAATGAATCAATATGACTCAGTTAACTTACCCCTCAAACCTAGTAAAAATTCACTTTATACTGATAGTGAGATGTTTTCTTCACCCGACAGATATATAAAACTTATTTGGATGGTTAGATACTTGATGAAGACATAACCTAGTATTTCATTTATGGTTAGAAAAGTGAGTCAGTTTATAGAATCCCCAAAAAAACTATAGTGTGAGGCTTTTATTTGCATCGTTAAAAAGGTTTAAAAGGAAATACCTTTCGATCTTCAATATTATTATCATGGGAATACATATATTGAGTCATTTTGTGATGAAGATTATTTTAGATGTGTCTCTTCTATGAGGTCTATATCTAGTTTTTTATTATTTGTTGGAGTAAATTTGACCTCATGGAGAAACAAGAAGCATACAATTATCTCATGATTAATTTCATAGTCATATTATCATTCCATGACAAATGTAAAGGTAGATATTATTTGGGCATAGAAAATTCTATATGATAATGTCTACAATCTCAAGAAACCAAAATATATTTGGTGTGAGAATAAAGATAATATTAATATTTCCAAAAATCTAGTCTTTCATGAGAATAAAATTTATATTAAAGTTGATTGTCACTTTGTTTGATAAATATTTGAGAAGAAGATCACCTTCGGCCATATTCACACCTCTGATCAACGTGCAGATTTTCTCACAAAATGGGTTCTAGGACTATGTGTCTGATTTTTGTGTAACAACCTGGGCATGATAAATATATATGTCCCAACATGAGTGGGATTGTGAAGATTATTGGATATTATTAATATTTGTATACCACATCAGTATGAGTTATCTATTGTACTCTTTCTCTCATCTCTAAATAAAGTATCCTACCTAGTTCAACGGTACAATTTTCATTCTAATAAGAAGAAATAAATGGATATATTTGGATGCTTAAAATGAAAGTATATTTATGGATACATTCTTTTTTAAATAAATTTCTCATGTATTTATATTGAATTTTTTTTTTAAAAATGCAATGATAAATATGAAAAATGAATTTGTATATGAATTATTTTAATTTTTTTGAATTATTTAGGATTTCTTTTTTTTTCGACCACTATATCATGCTTCTTCTTATTATTCTACCATCTATTCTTTTCATAGAATTTTCATAGATAATCACAACTATCTCTCAAAATTTATTTCATCAGTGTGTCATAGAATGAGGTGAATATCTGCACAAATATTGTCACAAACCAACACAAGTCAACCATTAACCGATACCCTGATCTAGTTCGTGACAAGGTTTGATGGAAATTCCTGATTCCCACAGGATTAAAAATAATGTCAAGGCATCATAACATTCACAAGGGTAATTATTTTTCCGAAATAAATAATATAAATCACATTGAAAATTTCCATCAATAATCTGATATGGTGAGTCTATACATTTTATGTACATTCAACAGAAACAGTTCCAAAAATATAGAAAAACCAAATAGGTCCCATCTAAAAATAAAAATGAAACCCAATTTAAAAATTTTTAAAACTAGAATATATTCAAAAATACATCCATCCTCAAACATGACCTTATCTATGAGTTACTAGAAATAATTCTATAGTGCCAAAGCTTCCCAAAAATCCAAACATGAACTCGAAAAAAGAACTTGAGTCTACCGATATCGAGGGGAATAAGTCGTATTTCTCTAAAGATTACATGCATTTTATTTTTAAAATAATTCCTAAAACACTAGTTTGAAATACTATTTTTAAAATATATTTTTCTAACACTTTAGTAAAAAAACTTGAAAATATTTCACAAATCTATGTATATAATTCCAAATAATGCTTAAAAATAAGTTATTTAACTTTATTCTTAAAACCCAATTTTATAATGAAAATTATAAAAACATTTTCAAATCACTTTAGTAAAATTATATAGAAAGAACACACCTTACCCAGATATAGTATCAAACACACAAATACAAATAAGTATAAAGATACATAAATGGGAAAGTGAATAAATAAAGTGCATGATGTCTTAAAACAAAGTCATGAATCAGTAAATAATAAGTATATTAAAGAATATATTTAAACAAATATTAAAATAAATGGGGATAAGTGTCACATAATATGATAGAACTATAATAAATGAATAGAGAAGAAGCATAATCATATACAAAAATATAGATGTCAAAGTAAGTCATATAAAATCATGGGAAGATTTTACACATCCACTATGAAAATCCAAGATGTACTCAGGTTGAATAATCTATAATCCTATTAATGCATCCCTAGAAAATAATCTCTCAACTTACTAGCACTAGCTTCCTCAATGGAACATCCCTATTATTGGTCTGGTACTTGGGGATACTAGTCAGACATAACATGATTGGTATAGTAATCATCTCTCAATCACTCATGATGGTTCCTAGGATTCCCATGATACTAATAACAATGGGTGGGGAAAATGTGGGTCTTGTCAAACACACGTCAATAATGAAATAGAAAAAACATGCTAATAACATACTTTAACCCACTAACATACTCCATTATCGCTAAGGAAAAACTTGAACTAACAAAAACATCTATGATAATGAAATCCATTAAATAAATAATTTAAACATAACTTCAATGGGAATAAGTTAAGGGGGTAACTAGTTTTAGGATTAACCTTTTTAGTGTAAATTGTTAAATGTGGCCTTGTGTTGAAAACTAGTATTACCATTTCAAAATAATCTTTCTGAATGCCTCTCAAAACCAAATGTTATTCATAACTCCATTTTAAAGGTACCAAATAATCCTGTATATCATACATTAAAAATCACACCTAATAATCCCTTTTAAAAAATATTTAGAAATCAAGTTTCATTTTAAGGACTATTTGAAGCCAATGGACAAACCCAGATCCAATACATCAAACTAAATAAAATATAAAAATTAGTTATGAAAAAACATTTATAAAAACATAAAAAAACATATATAATTA
Source organism: Viscum album (assembly GCA_963277665.1). Classification (NCBI taxonomy): domain Eukaryota; kingdom Viridiplantae; phylum Streptophyta; class Magnoliopsida; order Santalales; family Viscaceae; genus Viscum; species Viscum album. The sequence continues at coordinate 1,232,550,174 of OY728148.1, read as the reverse complement.
ATTAAAAACATAATAGTAAACTCAAAACACGCATTAAATCCTATTGAAAATGAAATCTCATGAAATAACCCATAAATTTCCATAAATTTCCTATGTAAAACTAACTAAAGGATGACAATGTCATTTAAAATATGAAAACCTTTTCAAAAAACTCTTAGGCACTTAGTTAAACACACATAATGCATAATTTAAATAAAAATTGATTTAAGAAAACTCAATCATAACATGGGTTGCAAAGAGTAATGGAATTACATGGAAACACCTTGATATGTCAAGCACATATGGTGAAAACCCATCAAATACAAAGGGATGAGGTCCAAAGGAACAATTCACACACCCTAAACATAAAAAACACAATGTTAAAAAAACTCAACTATTGGGTTCAACTAACAGGGCCTCCGAGAGGAAGATGAAAGGTTGAACTAAGAATAGATGGAGAGGGTAAGAGGAAAAAAGAAGAAAATGAAAGCCTAGTCTTATGAAAAAAATTTGGAATAAGGATAGGATCTTGAAGGAGAAGAGTGGGAGGTGGAAATATCTCCACTTAGGCTGGGTCAAATGGGATAGGGGAAAAAATAACCCCCAAAGTCATTTAATTTTACATAGGAAAATAGGTAATTTTACAATTTTTACGAATATGGGTGAGTCACATGGTTTGGATGCACGGTTTGAGAAATTGTGCACCAACTATGTAGATCGCAATTGTTACACCAAGAGGATCAACATGTTTTGTACAAATGGTTTTTATTAACCATGTGGAAACTGTTCATGAGAGACCCACATTTGAATCACCTCGCACAATTTCTCCATGGAACTGCATGGTTCACCCAACCATGGTCTAATCATGTGACACGCACTGACTTACTTGGTACTAGCCATATGGGAAAGCTGGATAGATTTCACTAACCATGTACATACCAATAATAAGAAAACATTATCACTTTTTTTGAAATTTCAAAAGGAAAAAAGACCAGAAACAAAAAAGGGAAAAAATAATTAAATGAATCATTTAAAAAGAGAATGTGTGGTCAGAGTGTGATAATTCTCCCCAACATAGTACATTATTCTTCCATAAATGTGTCAATGTTTTAGTAAAGGCATGAAAAGGAGAATATTCAAATAGATATAACATTATTAGGTATCTCCACCATACATGGTTTTCACATAACATGGTTGATCAAACAACACCAATGGTTCTAGAGGAAACTGTTGACCTCGCCTGTTTTGATAATCCCAACTATGCTTTCACATACTTTGATAATCCCAATTAATGTTTATCTATATTATAATTCACTCAGTCTATGATATTCTATTATCAAGATGATAATAATATTAAAATAATCCTTGAAATATGTTAATCAATGTTTATCCATTTTTGTATGACTTTTGAAGTAATTCTAATCCAATCGGATATGTTTTTCATAAAACAGATAAGTGTTAGTCACTGATCTGCGTATAGCTACTGATACAGAGCTACCGGTACTTAGTTTCCCGATAGACTTAGTCTACTAATAGACAGAGTCACCGATAAGCTAAAGCTATCGATATGCATAATTCTACCGATACACATAATCACTTGAACTAAGAAAGATACCGATATAGACAGTCACCAATACATAGAGCTACCAATAGACCAGAGCTACCAATAGGCCAAGAGCTACCGATATATAGAGTCACTGATACAGAATGAAGCTACCGATACAAAGCAGAGATACCAATAGATCAAGCGCTACCAATAAAAATGAAGTCACCGATATATAAAGCTATCGATACCTAAAGTTACTGATACATAGTAAGGAGTTACCGATACCAAGATCTACTGATGTAAAGAGATACCGATACAAGTTCAAAGATCTACCGATGGAAGGTCACTGTTACACAAAGTCCACCGTACACATCTACCAACAGGAGGCTACTAATGATTGACCAACCAGACAAACTCTATATTCTCAATACTATTTATTTATTAAGTTAACAGTTACATTTGATGTTTTTAATGAAGTTAATGTTATTTAATGATTTATATTTCCATGCCAGGGAACCGTACCTTGTACCCATGCCAAAAAGTAATCATTCCTTTTTGTTGGAGCTGAAATCTATAAAGGGAAGGAAAAAGACCGTGTAGAATAGATCAAATGAAAGAGGGAGAATCAAGGAACTAAGAAGGCACACTAAGGTTGAAAAATAAAAAGGATCAATAGCATTCAAATGTGGTGCATTCACACAAGACTACATCCATACACCAAGAACACTGGACATACACAGAGAAATTCTTTTCTAGAGAACACAAGCTACATCTTGGGTGAAGAACTACAATAAAGACTTCATGTACTCAGGCTGATAAGTTGAAACGGGAACCAAGGAAGAAAACGACGCTCTGTTTTTCAGAACCAAAACCAGAGAAGGACTCAGAAGCTTTTCTGACCAATCAAACAAGTCCAGAGCTGCACTGCCAATCACTAAATATTTTCTAAACTCATTCACACTTTCTTTAGTGATTATTTCATTTACATTTCGAGTAGTGTGTGTACCCTATTTATTTTATACACACACTTTATCCTGAGATAAGATGGAGGATTCTAAAATACTCATTCAAACTCTATTAACTCCCTTGTATCCCACTGTGGATAGTGGTAGAGGTCGAGTACGACCTGGACAACTATGAGCTGTGAGCTGTTGTATTTGTTTTCCCACGTAGAACTATAGTAGAGGTCTTTGGACCTGGATAGTATTGTACTGTTGTTTACCCTGATCCAGGTTGTGGATCAATTTATATAAATTGTTTGGGAGGACTAAGTCTCATCTTGATATTGAACCTCTTGGTTACATCTGTTGTGCATTTTGGTTTAAGTCATAATTATACTATATATTTCATATTTTGTTGCTAACTACGTTGAAATATAATTTGTTTTAAAGTTAATTTGATAGTTAAATTAGCAAGTGTTTATACTTATTGAAAATTAGTAAGTTAGTTTCAAAAGTCAATTTAATCTTCAGATTAAATTAACTAAGACCTAATCAATCTTTGAGAAACTAATTGAACATTTACACTCTGTATAAATTCACTAAAATTTAAATTTGTTTTTAAATAGAGGGAATTTAAGAGAAATATTTTTAACAGAAATTTTAATTTGAACTCAATTCACCCCCCTCTTGAGTGTCCAATCTGACCAATATTTGGTATCAGAGGTTGTTTTTGTTTTTCAAAGTTTTTAAAACATTCTGTTTTTCAACTGTGATTTTAGTTGCATATTTAAAGATCTTAAATTTATGTTAGTTCTAAATTTTATCTCTTTAAAATTATTTGCTAAAATCTAGCTATGGATAATAAACTAGAGGGTGTTGCTACCACCATGCCACCTTTCTTTAATGGTACAAACTATGCCCAGTGGAAACTTAAGAAGAAAACTCATTTAGAAAGTCTATGTTTTGATATCTGGACTGCTATAGAGTCACAATATAAAATACCAGAAACTGATAGAACTACTTGGGATTAATCTACAAGGAATGATTACAATAATAATTGTAATGCTATAAATTCCCTGTATTGTGCTTTAGGAGATGAAGAGTTTAATATAATTTCTTCTTGTAAAAATGCTTATGAAATATGGGACACTTTGTCTATTTCCCATTAGGGAACAACCAATGTTAAAATAATTGAGGTTGAATACCTATACTATTAAATATGATAATTTTAAAATGAAATCTGATGAACCTATTTTTGACATGTATATCAGGTTCAATGAGATTGTCAATACTATGATCTCTCTTGGAAAGGCTGTTCCAGCAAAGGAAAAAATTACGAGGATATTAATATGTCTACTAGAAAGATGGAGACGCACATCTATTTCCATTAGAGAATCATTCCACATCAGCACACTCCCTGTTAAGGAATTGATAGGTAAGCTTATGATGTATGAGTAAGAACTTAAAGTAAATAAGGAAGAAGATGATGAACCCAAGAGAAAATCTGTGGCTTTCAAGTCTACTGGTTCAAAGAGCAAAGACAATGAGAAAATACATGTACCTACTGAAAGTTCAACCAGTGAAGATTCAGATTCAGACAGTGATGGAGAAATGGCTCAAATAGCCAGGAGATTTAAGAAGTTCTATAGGAAGAAGAAATTCTTTATAAAATCAAATTACAAAGGAAAGTATGACAACAAAGGTCATTGGAAGAAGGATTGAAATAATTCTGATAAGGAGGATGATATAGTCTGCTATGAATGCAAGAGGAAAGGACACATCAAGGATGACTGTACAAAATTAAAATTCATAAATAAATATGATTATAAGGACAAGAAGTACAAGAAAACTATGAAAGATACCTGGAGTGCTTCAGAAGACAACACAAGTGAATATAAAGATTCTAATTCTGAAAAAAATCGTGCCAACATGTGTTTCATGACCAACACATCTGAGGTAACTTTAGATTCTCCTGTTTTAAATTCCTATTATTCTGGAGATGATGCAGAATATGATTCTGATTCTGAAGATATTTCTAAGGCTGAAATGTTTGAATATTGTAACATGTTGGAAGAAACATGTAATGAACTTAAGGACAAATATAAGTCACTAAAGAAACAGTATGCTCTCACTGCCGATGTTAAATCTGCCTTTGATATAGAAAAGAAAAAGAATGCTCAACTATTGAAGGAAAATACTGAACTAAAAATGTCTAATGAGAAACATAGAAAGGACTTAGAAAAGTTTATAAAGGGAAAAGATACACTTAATAAAATTTTAGGTAAGAAATTTTCACCAAAATACACTACTAGTTTGGGATACCAACCCGGATAGAGACAGTTTACCAAAAATCGATTTATTCCTAAATCTAGACAAAATTCTGCTTGTTCCAGTTCTGTAAATTCATATGATTCAACTAGTTACTCATATTTTTATAGATCAAATAAAGTTTATCTTTCAAAATATATTGACTCTGTAAATTATATGAGACCCATAAGATAAATCTGGGTACCTAAAGCTTTGATTGCTAACCTGTCTAGACCCCAGAAGATCTGGGTACCAAAATCATTTTCTGTTTAAATCTGTGTTATAGGAAACCTGCTTGAAGAGTTCTCACAAAAAGGTATGGTACTTGTACAATGGATGTTCAATACATATGTGTGGAGATTACTCATACTTCAAGATTCTAATCAAAGTTGATGGAGTCCATGTCACCTTTGGTGATAATTCTAAAGGAAAAAATCATCAGCCTAGGCCATATTGGTAACATTAATTCAATTTTGATTTCTAAAGTTTTATTTGTTGATGGACTTAAGTATAACATGTTATGTATTTCTCAATTATGTGATGATGGATTTAATGTGAAATTTTAAAATGATTCCTGTAATGTTTTTAACTCAAAAAATGTTTTAGTATTTTCTGCTTTAAGAAATGAAAATGTTTATGTTGTTGATCTAAATTCTTTAGCTAAGAAAAATGTTACTTGTTTAAATGATTTTCATAAAGAGTCTTGGCTTTGGCATAGAATATTAGGACACTGAAACATCTAGTCACATAGAAAATTGACTAGGAAGAACTTAGTTAGAGACCTACCCAAACTTGAATTCCCAAATGACAAAGTTTGTAATCCCTATCAAAAGGGAAAGCAACATAAAGTTTATTTTAAATCAAAGAAATATGTTTTGACTTCTCAACCTCTCGAGTTGGTTCACATGGACTTGTTTGGACCTTCTAGAGTTTCTAGTTTAAATGGGAAGCACTATGTCTATGTCCTAGTAGATGACTTTTCTAGATATACTTGGGTATACTTCTTAGCTCACAAAAGTGAAGCTTTTTCTTAATTTTTTAAATACTCCAAGTCTGTATAAAACCTTAGTGGACTTAAGATTAAAACCCTGAGAAGTGATCATGGTCGTGAGTTTGAAAATAATGATTTTGAATCTTATTGTTCACACAATTTCCATAGTCACAACTTTTCTTCCCCTAGGACACCTCAATAGAATGGTGTAGTAGAAAGAAGAAATAGAAGCCTTCAAGAAATAGCAAGAACTATGCTTAATGAGTATGACCTGCCTATTTATTTTTTGGCTGAAGCTATGAATACATCTTGTTATATTATTAATAGAGTCTTGATTATACGAGTTCTCAAGAAGACACCATATGAACTATGGAATAATAGAAAACCCAATGTTATTTACTTTAGAGTCATTGGCTGCAAAGTTTTTATTCTCAATAAAAAGGATAATCTGGACAAGTTTTCTTCTAAGAGTGATGAAGGAAATTTTCTTGGTTATTCTTTAACTAGAAAATCCTATAGATTCTTTAAAAAAAGATCCAAATGTGTGGAAGAATCTATTCACATCAAGTTTTATTAAACTGATCCACATGAGCCTAAAATCTCTGTTGAAAATCTTGTAGATGATTTGACTGTTCTGGACCTTAATGATAAAACTAAAGAACATGCTGTAAAAATATCCAGTTCTGGACATATTCCATAATCTGCTTCTTTTGAACCTGAACCTATAAATGAACCTGAAATTTCTAGTCCTACCTTTACTAGATCAACTAGGATTCTAAAGAATCATCCTTTAGATGTTGTTGTTGGTAATCTTGAAAGAGGGACACAAACTAGAGCTTCTCTAAGAAACTAGGTTGAACATCATGACTTTCTTTCACAGTTACAACCTAAAAATTTCAATGATGCAATCAATGATGAATTTTTGGTTGTAGATATGCAAGAAGAGTTAAATCAATTTGAAAGAAACAAAGTCTGGGAATTAGTTTATAGACCCAAGGACACTTTGACAATAGGCACTAAATGGGTTTTCAGAAAAAACGTTCATGAATCTAGAAATATAGTTAGAAACAAAGCTAGGGTAGTTGCACAAGGATATAGTCAAGAGGAAGGTATAGAGTATGAGGAAACCTTTTCACCTATAGCAAGATTAAAAGCCATTAGGATCTTACTTGCCTATGCTGCTCATCTGAATTTCAAGTTATATCAATTGGATGTCAAAAGTGCTTTTCTAAATGGTTTTATAACTGAAGATGTTTTTATTGAACAACCACCTGGATTTACTAATCCTCATTTTCCAAATCGATTTTTTAAACTTTCTAAAGATTTATATGGTTTAAAACAAGCTCCAAGAGCTTGGTATGATAGACTTAGTAATTTTCTTATTTCAAAAAGTTTTACTAAAGTGATTACTGATCCAACTCTTTTTATTAAAAGAATTTTCTAATGATGTTTTAATAGTATAAATCTATGATGATGGTATTATTTTTGGATCTTCTAAATATTCCTTATGTATTGCTTTTTCAAAGAGTATGAAAAATGAATTTGAAATGAGTTTAATGGGAGAACTTAAATTTTTTATTGGATTTCATGTTTTTCAAAATGAAAATGGTATAATTTTGAATCAAAGTAAATATACAAAGGATCATTTAAAATGGTTTGGTTTGGATAGTATTAAAGAATGTGATACTCCTATGAGTAAAATCTATAAATTGGATGCAAGTGAAGCTGGGAAACTAGTGGATCAAACCAATTTCAGAGGTACGATTGGAAGCTTACTTTACCTTATTTCTAGTCGATAAGATATTATGTTTAGTGTGTGTATGTGTGCAATATTTCAAGCTAATACAAAAGAATCTCATTTACTTTTTGTTAAAATAATTTTTAAGTATCTTAAACACACTGTAAACTGAGGTTTGTTTTACCCAAAAGGGCAATCCTTTGAGTTAATGAGTTATTCAGATGCTGACTTTGCTGGTTGCAAGTTGGATAGAAAAAGAACATCTAAAACATGTCCTTTATTAGGAAAATCCATAGTATATTGGTGTAGTAAAAAGAAGAATTATGTAGCCTTGTCCACTGCCGAAGCTGAGTATATAGCTGCTGGTAGTTGCTGTGCACAAATTCTGTGGATGAAACACACTCTTTTGGACTATGGATATGATTTTAAGCATGTTTCTATCAAATGTGACAACCTAGTGCAATAAACATTTCAAAGAATATTGTGTCTCACTCTAGGACCAAACACATTGATGTAAGGCACCATTTCTTAAGAGATCATTACCAAAAGGGTGATATTACTCTTGAATTTATAGGTATTGAACATCAATTAGCTGACATTTTCACCAAACCTTTAAGTTTGGATAGGTTAAGTTACATTAGACATGAGTGGGGAATGATTAACCTTGATCGGTAGATACCTCACCAAAGTGATACCTCACTGATGTAACCTCACTGATGTAACCTCACCGATGTGGATACCTCACCGATGTGGATACCTCACTGATGTGGATACATCACCGATGTAACCTCACCGATGGACCTCACTGATAGGAATTCTCACCGATAAATCCTACCGATGAGTGCGCTGTTTTAAACTTCTTTCTGCCGCTAGAATCTGAATCATTTTTACTTTATTTCATTTTATTTATTTATTTTATGATTCCTAAATGATAAAAACAAATTCCTAGCTACTTCTCAATCCACTGAGCCTCAAACCCTTACCCTAAAACCTTATCTCTCGAATCTCTTGAAAACCCTAAATCCCTCAAACCAGAGATGGAAAAAACCAAACTTACTACCATTAGAGATGACACTGATGAGCCAAAAGAAAAGAAGCAGAAGTCTGAGCCCGAAGAAAGTGGTAGTGTTGGTAGAACTAGGTCAGGTAGGCGACCAGTGAATCCTCATTTGCATAATAGAGTTATTTTGATTGAAAAAGAGTTGTGCGTGGAATGGTTATTTCCTAGAAAGTCATTAGTGCTCGAAGTGCTGGAAGATCAAAAGTGGGTAGATTGCTTTTAGAACAACAATGGACTCTAATATCTGAAGATATTGAAACAATTTTATGAGTTTGTAAGCTTTGACAAATCATAAGATGAGAACCGAGTGACTTCTTTTGTGAATGTAAAGGAGATGTCTTTTTCATCCATTGAGTGGGTTGAATGCCTGAAGATTCCAGACGAAGGTGTATCTGGATATGTCTCGAAAGATATGCCACCTACAAGTGATATATTTGATTATGAGACTACCTTGGAGGAGCTCATCGATGATTGAAATCACAGACAAGTAGTGGCTGTTGAAATTGATGGAGAGAACAGATTTATGTTCAAATTTGTTCAGCATGTCTTAATACCAAGGAGAGGAGACTTTGTTAATTTAAGATATCAGGATATCTATCTCTTGAATCTCTTGAGACGTTGTGTAAAACTGAATCTATCCAGATTTCTGATGATCCAAATGGAAGACATGACAAGGAGAAAATCAAAGACTAATGTCCTATTCTTTGACTAGTTGATCTCAGTGATGATCAAAGTGAAAGGGGTAGCTGAGTCTCAAGATGAGACAGTTGTAGTAAGGAATAACTTTTGTATCACAACCATTGTTTTCAAATACATGAAGATAAATTGGAACCCATGGAAAGGAGAGTGGGTTAATGATGACCAGAAGGTATATGATAAATTCAATCCTGTGAATCGTCCTTCAAAACCTAAGGATGTGAGGGATCCAGGTCTAGGACCTGATGAAGAAGAACCTGAGTACAGTGATGAGACTGAAGAAAAAGCGACCTCTATGAATGATTGAAGATATCCAGACATACCTCCAAGTCTTGCTGCTGAAATTTTATCTTCTAGAAAGTAATCCTTAGTAGAAGAAGTGACACATGCTGATAAGGAAGACCAGCCATCCCCTGAGTATAAAGAAGAAAAGTAGAATGAATATGAATCCTCTGATTCTGTCTGCTTAAGTCTGAGTCCCTTAATTGGAAGCACAACTGTGCCTACTGAGGATGTAGTAGGAGAAATTGAAGAAGTTTTACCTAATCCAAAGGATCCTCCTGGTGTTGCAGAGATGGAATTGATAGTAGAAGATTCTTATGAGGAAGAAAGACCTGCTGAGAATGTTGTTGTTATACATGGGAATGCACCCATTAAGGGGGAGCATCAAACCAAGTTTGGAAGTGTGTCAGTGGATGTTGAGGTTGAGGACTGGGTAGAAGACCCCGGTTTTGTGGTTTGTGGATTAGACTATCCTGATTCTGATAATGAGGCATCCCTTAATAGACCAAAGATTATTTATGATGTTGAGACTGAGTTTTTACCTGAAGATGTGTTCAGAATGCATGACCTGGATATTTTGAAGAAAAATATTAAGGTCAGTTTTGTGGAAGAGACGAGGAAGATGGAAGCTTCACTAGTGTCATCAATCCAATCGATTATGACTGACTCAGTGGCTAGCATAGCAACTGAAAGAGCACCTATTGTAATTGCTCCTACTGATATGATCACTAGGGCTGACCTTGAATCCTTAAAGTATGAGGTGAAGGAGTCCTTTAGTGCTTCTGTTGTTGAGTTGAATTACTGCTTTGTTGAAGAGATGAGCAATTTGGAAAAATATTTTGAACTCTCACTCGGTTGTAATTTGTCAACCTTTGTGGCCGAAGTAGTGGAAGAAGTTACAGACTTCCAGACTCAAGTATCTAGACTGCAAGATGATGTGGAATCTCTAAAGAAATCTGTTATCTCTTTAGACTCTTACATGAGCTCAAAATACCAAGTAGACAAGTACTTAGCCTATGTCAAAAGTGTTGTAAGCCAGATGGTTTCAGTGTTCGAAGGTTTTAAAACCACCATGAAAGATCATGTTAAAACCCAGGATTCCCAAGTCCAAAATCTTATCAGTGGGTTGACCAAAAACTTCAAGGAAACAATAACCTTCTCTATTGGTTCTGTTTCTTCTAGACCTTCAGTGGATATGGATCAGATTCAAGCTGTGATGAAGGAGGAGCTTGGTTCAGCATCAACCAGAGGCTCTGTGAACTCATCTGACCTGAGAAAAATTGTGATTTATACTAGAGATTCAGCTAGAGAAATAATGAATATAGTCCAAGACTATATGAGAGAAGCTTCTGCCTCTCAAAAAGAATTGAAAGACAAGGTGGACTCTTATTTTCAAAAGTTTTACACCAAGCATCAACTCAAAAATCATTTCAAACTTCTGTTGGAAAACCTGAAGTTACCTCCTGTCAATCAAGCCTTCAGTGAGCAAGTTAGCAAACTAAGGGAATTGACTCCAGCCTTGGAAAAATTCATGGAGAACAATGATGATTTCATATCTGCTATGGAGAGAGGAGGAGGAATAATTATGGATTTCAGAAATCTTTTGTGGCTTTCCTGCCTGTCGATGCTAGGCTAGTGATTGTACCTCTAGACTTACCTGCCTCTACCTCTACTGCTTCTCCTGTTTAGATGACTCCAACCCAATCCATTCAAAGCCTTACACCTATGATCACTCAAAGAACTCCTCAGTATAGGCCAGGCATAGTGTTAGTGGCTTAGCCTCTTGTGATCATCTCTGGAATTCCTAAGCGTTCACTAACATCCACACAGTCTGAATCCTCTTCTGATCCAAAGAAAAACTCTCAAATTGAGGATGTGGATTGAACAAGTGGCTAAGATGTTTGATAGGAACCCCTTGTATTTTTTTTCTTTCTATGTGCCTTTTTGCAACATATAATACAATTGGATTTATTTTCCTTCTCAGTTTGTTCTTCTTCTCTTTATTGTTTCCCACTTTTTGTTTATCACAAAGGGGGAGAAATATTATCTATCTAAGTATCAAAGAGTGATAAATATTCTCAAAGAGGGAGAAATATTATCTAAGAAAGAGCTACCATGCTTTTCCCCTCTAATATCATTACCTATAATCCTACCTCTGATACATTATGTTCTATAACATACTATTTTCTCTGAGATAATTGCATTTAATGATATATCCTCTAATACAACTACTCATTATTTTAAAACTATAATATCATAAGTTTTGATTATCAAAAAGGGGGAGATTGTTGACCTCACCTGTTTTGATAATCCCAACTATGCTTTCACATACTTTGATAATCCCAATTAATGTTTATCTATATTCTAACTCACTCGATCTATGATATTCTATTATCAATATGATAATAATATTAAAATAATCCTTGAAATATGTTAATAAATGTTTATCCATGTTTGTATGAGTTTTGAAGTAATTCTAATCCAATCGGATATGTTTTGAATAAAACAGATAAGTGTTTGTCATTGATCTGTGTATAGATACTGATACAGAACTACCAGTACATAGTCTACCGATAGACAGAGTCACTAATAAACTAAATCTATCGATATGCATAAGTCTATCGATACACATAATCACTGGAACTAAGAAAGATACCGATACAGACAGTCACCAATACATAGAGCTACCGACAGACAGGATCTACCAACAGACCAAGAGCTACTGATATACAGAGTCTCCGATACAGAATGAAGCTACAGATACAAAGCAGAGCTACCGATATATCATGAGCTACTGATAGATCAAGAGCTACCGATAGATCAAGAGATACCGATAGAATGAATTCATCGGTATATAGAGCTATCGATACATAAAGTTACTGATACAGAGTAAGGAGTTACCGATACCAAGAGCTACCGATGGAAATAGCTACCGATACAAGTTCAAAGAGCTACCGATGGAAGGTCACTGTTACACAAAGTCCACCGTACACATCTACCAACAGGAGGATACTAATGATTGAACAACCAGTCAAACTCTATATTCTCAATACTATTTATTTATTAAGCTAATGGTTACATATGATGTTTTTAATACAGTTAATGTTATTTAATGATTTATGTTGCCATGTCAGGGAACCGTACCTAGTACCCATGAAAAAAGTAATCATTCCTTTTTGCCGGAGCTGAAATCTATAAAGGTAAGGAAAAAGACCGTGCAGAATAGATCGAATTAAAGAGATAGAATCAAGTAACTAAGAAGGCACATGAAGGGTGAAAAAGAAAAATTCTCAACAGCTTTCAAATATGGTGCATTCACACAAGACTACATCCATACACCAAGAACACTGGATATACACGGAGCAATTCTTTTCTAGAGAACACAAGATGCATCTTGGGTGAAGAACTAAAACAAACACTTCATGTACTCAGGCTGATAAGCTGAACCTGGAACCAAGGAAGAAAATGACACTCTATTTTTCAGAACAAAAACCAAAGAAGGACTCAGAAGCTTTTCTGGAAAATCAAATGAGTCCAGAGCTGCACTGCAAATCACTAAAGCTTTTCTAAACTTATTCACACTTTATTTAGTGATTCTTTCATTTACATTTCGAGAAGTGTGTGTACCCTATTTATTTTACACACACACTGTTTTCTGATCTAAGCTGGAGGATTCTAAAATCCTCATTCAAACTCTATTAACTCCCTTGTATCCCACTATGGATAGTGGTAGAGGTCGGGTACGAAGTAGACAGCTGTGAGCTGTGAGCTGTTGTCTTTGTTTTCCCACGTAGAACTGTGGTAGAGGTATTTGGACCTGGACAGTATTGTACTGTTGTTTACCCCGATCCAGGGTGTGGATAAATTTATATAAATTGTTTGAGAGGACTAAGTCTCAGCTTGAGACTGAACCTCTTGGTTACATCTCCTGTGCCTTTTGGTTTAAGTCATAAGTATACTATATATTTTATATTCCGCTGCTAACTACTTTGAAATATAATTTGTTTTAATGTTACTTTGATAGTTAAATTAGCAAGTGTTTATACTTATTGTAAATCAGTAAGTTAGTTTCAAAAGTCAATTTAATCTTCAGATAAATTAACTGAGACCTAATCAATCTTTGAGAAACTAATTGAACATTTACACTCTGTATAAATTCACTACAGTTTAACTTTGTTTTTAAATAGGGGGATTTTAAGATAAATATTTTTAACAGAAATTTTAATTGGGACTCAATTCACCCCTCTCTTGAGTGTCCACTCCGACCAACAAAAACATCACAAAATAACCACCCATCCCTTTAACTAAGGGAGCCCAAAATCAATCATCGAACCTAATATTCCATCCATGATTCCATCAAATTAATATACATATCTCCAAAATAGAAAAAGGTTATTAATATCCCAAATACATATAGAAAGATCAAGAACTATAAAATTTAATGTAATAAGGGAGAAAAAGAGATTTACCTTGAAAAGTCTTATCTAGACTACCACCATGATATGAGATAGGATAGAGATTCCTTTATTTATAACCCAACTTAAAAAACTTTTGAGGATGTACCAAATAACCATCACTATGATAGGTCTTTTGGACTTCTGAATAGGAGGGATTAGAATGGACAACTTGACCACATTGATAGCGAACTAGAGATTGCTTCTTCACTGGAGCGATTGAAGTAAAAGAAGAATATTCTCCCAAAATACTCTAATTTATTTAAATGGTTTAACCCAACTTAAAATTTTGACAACATGTTTAATATCTACTAATTTCGAAGGGATCATGATCATAACCTTTGCTGGTCTGACCTCAAGAGATCAACACAACATCATGGCCATATTGAAAACATCGTCCAATGAAGATAGATTGATAGAATTTAACCTAGAGAAATGTTATGGATAGAATATTTAAATAAAGAGATGAACCTCCAAAGAGTCCCCAAACATAAAATCGGGGGATAAAGTTACCAAATATTTAAAATGGGTGGCATTCTACTTTATTATTTTATTTCCTTGATGGCGGATGATAAACTCTACTATCCCCAAAAAGCTCATGTTCTTAGGAAAATGTCACTAAATTTATGTGTTCTTAAAGGATTATTAATACATACTACTCAATATTTGAAGTGAATCGACAGTCATCCACCATTTATTAATTAGTCATTCAAACAATTCCATAATGGTTTACATTCATGATGCTTTTAGAGTTTTCAATGAATTTCAGACTCCTTTAATACTCTCTTTTTAATATATATCCTCTTGAGGCCCATGGTCACCATGAAATAAAATATAATACTGAGTAGAGGTTAGATCCACCACTATACCTAGATTCTAGGTTGGGTTTACAATCAGAGGGACTAAATTTGAGCCCTAAGAGACACTAGGAAGAGGAACACTCTATGATATATAATTTCTACAATCCCTTGGGCATTTTTTGGGAGGTAGGATCTAAATAACTGAACAAAACATAATGATTAATCAAAAAATTTAAATTCAACTCTCTAATTAAAAAACCCATAAAATCAAATCATAAACACCATGTTTAATAAGTATCAATGTATTTAAAATTTATAAATTCACCATTAAACATTTTTCAAAATCATGGAATATCACATTAAAATAATTTTTAAACTACACATTCATTGCTAACTTCGTTTTAAAAATAATGATATTCAACTTTTTTTAAAATCATCATAAAAAAAATCTTTAAAATTTTATAAATTGAGTTCAGCTTATGAATCAATTTTTTCACTAAAAATAACATTAAAATAAAATCCAATATCATTAAATAATTCTATAACACCCCATTGATTCATCCCAATAATAATAATTCTTAACCCAAAAGAAACAAGAAAAAATAGTCAAAAGATAAAATTAAAGTGGGTTTACTGGTTTCTCCTAGTTTGGATTCAGAATTTGATAGATTGTGTGTCAACTATGAAACCTCCACCAAGATCTCTAAAGAAACATATGTATAGGTTCCTCAGGATTTTATAGGCTATGTGATAAAATTTTCACCTCCAATCCTCTCCCATTTTCTCCCTCAAATAGGTAGAAACCATTAATAACTCGAATAACTTCAATATAATTCAAAACACCATCAATATAAATCAAAATTCTCCAGAAATAAATGAATAAAGCTTGAAATTAAGGACTTTCAATCTAATATTCCATGGTAACTCAGGTTCCATTTGGATATGTGGTGACAAGATTCTTTAAATATCAAGGGCGCATTGATTCAATTTTGTCACAAACTAACTCGATTCATCCCTCAAAAATTACCCAAGATGTCCTCTTAGAAGGCCCAAAAGACATTCCCAATCTCTATGGGTTGAAAACTAGTTCTATGGCATCAAAACATACATAATGTGTACAATTTCTCCCAAATAAATAGTATAAATTTCATAATGGAATTATACCAAGAATATGAAATAATGTGTCTATACATTGGTCATTCATGCAATATAAAATAAATAGTTCCAAAAAGAGAGTAAAACCAAATTGGGAATAACTAAAAATAAACATGCAACCCACTTTAAAATATAGAAAAACCAAAAAGGATCCAAAAATACAAAAATAAGGCCAACATGGCTTATATAAACAAAATACCTTACATGATATTCATGTCACCGCATGCTCACCATCCATCATCAAACATTAACATCTCTGTGAGTGTCTAGAAATAAGAAGTATTAAATGCCAAAACATCCCAAATACTCAAACCTAAACTTTAAAAATTACTTAAGTCTACAAAAACCAAGTGGTATAAGTAGAGTGTGAGTTAACAACTTAGTAGGATTTCACTATAGATTTCATTCATGTCATTTTTCGACACATTCCTATAACACTAGCTTGAAATATGGTATTTCAAAGAGTTTTTTCTAACACTTCATGAAAACAACTAGAAACCATTTCAAAAATTCATTTCCATAACATCAAATGATTCTTAAAAACAAGTTATTTAGATTTACTTTTTTCAAGACCATTTTAAAATTTACATTCCAATACCATTTCAAAATAACTTTAGTAAAATTATATAGAAAAAAATCACCTTACCCAAATAAAGAATTAAACAAACAATTAAAACTACACATTCAGAAACATGAATGGAATTCTGAATAAATCAAGGTCATCTAGTCACAAAAAAATGTCATGCATAAGTGAATAATCACTAAAATAATGAATACAATTAAAAAATTATAAAACAAACAATGATAAATAGAACTTAACATTATGGACCAATAATAAAAGTATAATGAAGAAGTATAATCATATATAGTAATAGAGAAGTAAAATAAAGAAATATATAATCATGGGAAACTCATAAACGTCCAATGATATGATCCTAGATGTACTCTGGTGGAATCATTTTTCGACCTATCGATGCCTCCTTAGACAATAACCACTTGACTTAATCTAAATATCCTCAACAGTGGTACACCCCTATTCAGTACTAGTTTTATGGTAGGGGATACTAATCTATATCGTCATGACCATTATAGTAATCATCTCTCAATTTCTAACTACAATTCCTAGGATCCCCATGATACTAGAAATGTAGGGTGGGGGAAATGTGTGACATATCATTCAGAAAAAAAAAATGAATCAAAATACATACCATGTCAATAACATACCTCAATATACCCTCATAAAACATTCTCATTGAAACCCCACATGAATTCATATAAACATCAACAATAATCATGTAACACCCTGAGGTTTTGAAAATAAAAATTGAATACATGAAACAATGTGTCCCTACAAAACAACACATTTTATAATCTAGCCATTAAACATAACTTTGTCTCTTCTATGTTTTGAATTTTGAAAAACGGTCATCTAGAGTTGTGATCAGTATGTCATTTGGAGTCTGATAGAACAAACTTAATTTTTGGTGAACAGTAACATACCCTTATGAATACTAATATGAATAGTAATATGAATAGTAATATGACCTTTATTAATAGTAAATAATTATATTATATTATTTTCTTAAGGTAATAAGATAATGGGATCTTAATTAATTTCTCAATGTGATATAAAACTAATTATACCTTTAAAATTGTTATTTTTCGAATTAACTATGATTTTATTTAAAAATAAATTAATAATATTTAGGAAGTTATTTTTGAAAAATGGAATTCATTTTTGGATTCTAAATGTCATAAATATTTAGGGCGAATTTTTGGAATTTTTCTAAAATACTCGAATTTTTTATGAATAGTGAAATATGGTAAAATTCAGTATATACAATTTAGCATTTAAATACACTATTTATGACATCATAAGTGATGTAATCCTACTTTGTTCAAACTCGCATGAATTTATTACTATTCTTGGTTATAGAATCAATACTATTTCTGGTATTTATGGTAATTAATAAACTAATGATTAAAAAATTATGAAAACCATCCACATATCCACTATAACCCCCCCCCCTCGCTCCCTCTTCTCTTCACTCCTCTAAGCCTTGAATATTCTCAATGTTCTGCCCAAATACCCTTCTATAGTAACTCCCCACATCCAATAATCTCTTGGTTTTGAAAAAAGATCAAAATACCTTCCCTTAAGGAGGTTCTAAAAAAGGCTATTTCAAGAGGTAAATCACATTTCTTTTTCATTTAGTTTCATTTCGATTTATCTTCTTTTGTTATCCTCTCCTAACCTAATCTATCCAAATGAACATGATAGATCCTATATAATCTATATACTAGAATTATATCATTTTAATGGAAGAACCATCATCAATATCCTTACTCTCTCTTTTATTTTATAAACGAAATCAACGTCCATGAGGTTCCAATTTATAACCATCATGGATGGTGAAGTTTTGTTCTTCAATTTATCCTTAATTACTAGTCATGAAACCATTTTTATGGTTGAACCAGACTATAATATTTTTATTATAACCTAATTAATATTCAGTTACTAGTATGAATACATATTATTAAATCATATGACCAAACTAGTTCCTAATAATCAAAACACTGCTAAAATAATCTAAGTTAATGTCATTGATAATTCATCTAATGATTCATACTATTTCCATGTAAAAGAATGATAGAAATGACCATTAACACTTATTTATGTTCATAAATAATATTTAATTTAAATTTTGGTGATTTAAATCCATTCCACATGAACTCCATTACTTAAAAACAAGTGAATCATTTAAGAACATCAAGAAAATGAAGACTCTGGGATGACAGAATTCAATATTATAAATTATCAATAATGGCATAAATAAACTAAAAAAATTTAAGATAAACTAAATATATGTCTAACAGTTTCTAAAATAATGTTTTAATAAGTATAATTTCATATTTCAGGACCTCAAGTTCAAGAGTGAAACACATTCGTATTTAAGGTAAGGGGTTTTCCACTCGAACTTCCATTTTCATCCAGGTTACTTTAATTTTATAATTACCTAAATGAAATTATTATGTATTATTATGTACTCCTCATAAATTATTTTTGAGTGGTCTATATAAGTACAACCACCAGAATCTTTCCTTATTTTATGGATAGTTACATGTTTTAAAAGGAACTTTCAAAATTGTTTCCAAAATACAAGCCCGATCCAAGGGAAGTTCTCAAATTCTTACCTATTTTCAAAGGCACTCTATAATATATTTTTGGAAACCATTATCTTTATAAAATCACTAATTTTATTATGAGAATACTATCCTACTTCATTTATTTTTTTATACAAATATTTTTTCAAAATAAATCTTCTTTTCAAAGTAAAAGAGTATTTATCTCATGAATTACTAAAAGATTTTATAAGAGTATCTTCATTTATTTCAACACTCTTGTTGATTCTTATGTATTATTGGGACTAATATTTCAGGGAATAATCTACCATATTTAATTTAATGGTTTTTGATTATTTTGGATTTGGATGTTCTATCTTAAAACCATTCACCAATTTACTTCGAATGGTTAGTGTTTATGCTTAATGTTCAGGGAAAGATATTTACATTTCATATATTAGTTTAAATATGAATGTTTATATTTTTTATGTTTATCCTCATTCATATGAGGAATTAATTTTACATAATAAGTGTTGGGTGGGTCTCTCTATCTCCCCTCAGTGCGTCGATAGGTCTCATGATACAAACTACAGTCTTGGTATAAGGCATTGACAAAATGATAATTTGTGGTCTTGGAATGTGGCCTCGACGGTATTGTGATGATGTACTGCATTATGAATTCCCTCGTTATGAAAATATTATAGATGGTTAATGTGGTTATTCAACTAGTAGAATACCCATGATTATGTTTTATTATGGCATTATTTACTCAACTCATTTTCCTTCCAAAATGTGTTCAAGTTTATTATTTGTAAACGCATGTGCTTTAAATTATTCATCATGCCTAATGTTTATGTTATGATATATTACATTGTATTTCTTACCCTTACTGAGAATTTGATCTCACCCATTTCTTATGTTTCATTTTCCCAGGATATGAAGAAGTATGTTATGAGTGATTTTCAGGCATAATCTTGGAGGCATGGAAGTTTATAATGGAATAAATTAATTTTGTATTTCCTTTCATGATGTAATGTTGAAATTATATATGTATATTATTTACAAAGGCTACTAAACTACTTGGTCCTTCAGGTTTCATATTCCTTGTTTATATGCCAATATAATCAAATAAGGCACCATCTTTTGGAAACTAGGGTTGGGTCCTTATAGTTGGTATCATAGGAAGTTTATAAGAAAACCTAGAAACTAGATTTAGAAAATGTAGGTTCATGAATGAATCCCTATGATAGTATTTAAGGATAAACATACAAGAACATCCTAGTATTTTGGCATGGAATATATTATGTGAATATTTATAGAAAATACATCCCTGTTAGGATACAAACAGGTAGAGGTGGCTCTGGAACAGATATACCTAGGAGTGAAAACTCTGATAAGGAGTTTCGATCTTGACCTGGGGTATCTGGGTACATGAAAATGGGCCTTGATTCACTCTTGGTATTAACACTCCTAGGGTATATTCCTAGGATAATGCACATTTTCTTTACAATACATTATGAAGGATTTAAATGTAAATTTTTCCTCAAAGAAACTGTGTTTATGATTAATATATTAGCTATGTATAGAATTTTAATTTATGTTAAGTATTTTTCTAAATTGAGATGATACATTATGATTCATACTCTAATCTAGTGTATGTCATTATTTAGAAATGGAACCTAGTGGAAGAAATGTAAACCGCATGAATGCACATTTCCTATGTAGGGATTTCCCTCCAATGTAGGATAATGATGTCGGCTCTGGTTCTATGACCGGTGCTGATCAGCTTATAACTATACTGGGACAACTTACTAAGGTTATGAATAATAACCTTACCCATATGGAGGTTGAAGTTCATAATGAAGTGGTGGCAGGTACTTTAATATTTTCATCAAACTTAGCCAATGATTTATTTGATTCTGGATCATCGCATTCTTTTATATCTTCCTACTTTTCTAAGAAAATAAGATATTTCCAATTTTATTTAATAAGGGATTTTTCATTCAGAACTCCTAAGGGAAGAATCACTGCAACAAAGTTGTGTCAGGCAGTCCCCATTATGTCATATAAATGTGATTTATCTATTGAGTTTATTTTCATAGCCATGATTAACTTTGATATAGTCCTTGTAATGGATTGGATTTTGAACCATGATGTGAAAATATATTACAAGAAGAATGATATTACACTTTTTTAGGACAATGTGGAATCCCTTATCTTTACGGAAGAAACATCGCCATCTAATTCTCATCTAGATCCACCCCAATAGCTCTATTGAATTTGATTATTGGGGAGGAAGGGAACACAATAACTATGGGAAAGGAGAATAATGTTCAAATATAGAATGTACCTATTGTGCAAGAATATGTTGACTTATTTATAGAGGATTTACCTAGACATCCTCTAGATCAGAAAATTGAGTTTCCCATTGACTTAATTCCTAGTTCAAGGCTCATATCGAAGACCCCTTATAGAATGTCCATTGTAGATTTAGTGGAACTGAATAAACAACTAGATTAATTGAGTGATAAATGGTTTATTTTCCCTAGTGTTTCTCCTTGGGGATCCCCTATTCGTTTTGTTAAGAAGAAATATGGATCTATGAGGTTGTGCATTGACTTTAAGGAGATAAATGCTATAACAATAAAGAAAAAATATCCCCTACCTCGCATTGACGATTTATTTGATCAACTTCATGGCACCCAATATTTTTCAAGGATTTATCTTCAATCTGGATATCATCAGTTTATTTTGAGGAAGTAAGACATTCCAAAAATAGAATTTCGAACAAGGTATGGGCATTACGATTTTACAATAATTCCTTTTGGACTGACTAATACACTATCTTTTTTCATGGATCTAATTAATAGAGTTTTCAAGGAATAACTTGTGGAATTTTTGGTGGTGTTTATTGATGATATATTAGTATACTCTAAAATCTATGAAGATCATGAAAATTAGTTGTTCACTATTCTAAAGAATCTTAGAAGAAATGAATTATATGGGAAGTTTAGAAAGTGTGATTTTTGGATCCAATCAGTTTCTTTTCTAGGCCACATTATCTATAAGGATGGAATATCTACAGATACTATGGAGAAAAATGTTTTGCAAGAATTGCCTACTCTAATGAACATAACTGAGGTATGTAGTTTTTTTGGTTTAGCAGGTTATTATCAGCATGTCATTCAGAACTTCTCTCATTTATCTAACCAAATGACCAAGATTACATGAAAAGGGATTAAGTTTGTATGGAAAAAGGAATGTGAAGATTTTTTTAAAGAATTGAAGAGAAGGTTAGTGAATTCTCCAATATTGACTCTACCATCAGGGAATGATGGATTTGTGATCTTTAGCAATGCATCAATGAAAGGACTTGGTTGTGTCCTTATGCAGAATGATAGAGTGATTACTTATGCATCTAGGTAGTTAAAAACTCATGACCAAAACTATCCAACTCGTGATCTTGATTTAGCAGTGGTAATATTTTCTCAAAATATTTAGAGACATTTCCTCTATGGAGAAAAATGTGAGATATATATAGATCATAAGAGTTTAAATATATATTATCACATAAAGAACTAAATAGGAGACAAAGGAGATGGATTGAGCTACTCAAGGATTATTATTTCACAATACACTACCACCCGGGGATGGAAAATATGGTGGTAGAGGCTTTGAGTAGAAAGGACCATGAAATTATAAACAATATTAGAGTTGAACGGGATCTTTTGTTCATGGATCTATTAAATATAGATATGGGAATTATCAATGAAGGTAACACATCACTAATTTTTCAAATGGTTGTCAAACCTTCTTTACTGGAAAGGATGAAAAGTTCTCAGGCTAATGCTGAGGAGTTTTAAAAGAAAATTAAATTTGTAAATGATGGTAATTTGATTGACTTCGTATATGATGGTGGCATTGTGAAATTCGTAAAGAGGATTTATGTTCCCGCTATTCCTGAGCTAAAGAGGTAACTATTGGATGGTGCACAAAGCTCTAGTTTCTCTATACACCATAGTGGCACAAAGATGTATAGAGATCTAAAGGAACATTTTTTGAGGGAAAACATGAAGTGGGAGATTGATTATTACATGCCAAGATGTTTGTTTTGTCAACAGGTGAAGGCTGGAAGACAACATCTTGGAATATTCATGCAACCCCTTCATATTTATAAGGCCCCAGCCTTAAACCTTACTTAAAATTGAATTAAATTAATAATTCACATTGAGGATCTTTTCAGGTTTAGAGTTTTAGAGAATTAGGACATAACTATTACATATCAAAAGATTACAAAGTAGTCTCTTCTACTAAATTAACATAAAATAAAAACTCTTAAAAATAAACATGTCTAGTTTCATGTTTTAGGTAGCATGACTTTCCCTTGATCCCATCCTTGACCCTATTCCATGCTAAGTCATGTGAAAAACATTTCAAAAACTTGGGATGAGCATAAAAACTCAGTAAAGGATACACAAAGAATAAAAACTGTTAGTTTATCAAAACAAAAAGTAAACCATGTATACTTTATCAAAGTAATAATTTTCACCTTTATGAAGTACTAAAAACTCTTCACTGAATAAAATATCATTACTTACCTTTTTGTAACTAAAGGATTACCATAAAACCCATAAAAAAACACATAACATATATAAAGGTAACTTGGGACATAAACATACTTAAGTGGAATAACCATACGGTCGACTTCCACACATATCACTTAATGGAATAGCCATACGGCCAATTTCCATACATACTTAATGGAATATCCATACGGCAGACTTCCATACCCAATGCATTGGAGGTTATAACGTAACCACTCGTCCTGGTATTCACGGCACCACCTTTCATATGGTTTATAACGTAACCACCCGTTAAAATGTCCAAGTACCAATATAAAATCATAAAACATAAAACCAACATAAAGGAATTATAACATTTCCACATTTCAATCACAATATATCATAAATATATTGACATAATAGAATCCTTTATCAAAACCATTTTCAATACCAAAATACATAAAAGAGTATATGGTATTTATTTTATTCTAAAAACATTACGGCTTGTTGAGGAAGCCAAAGACCAAATAATACTCGCAGCGGCGGAAAAGGTCGTTGTCACCGCATACATTAAAAGAAACATTCCTTTTTGTCGTTTTGTAAAACTCTTTGTAGAAAAATATTCCTTTTGTATAAAAGTAAAATTCAAAGTGGTTTATACACCGTATAAAAGAAAGTTGTGTATAAAACGAAATATGCCCCAATGAAAGGAGATTGAGACGAAGTCCCTTACAAAGACGGTATCCTTGGTTTAAGGATAAATCAATTACATAATTATGTGTGACAAACGAATACACCAAATATAAGTGGATATTAAGTGTAAAATAATCAAAGGTCATTCACACATATTCAAAGGATTACATATTCAATAACTACATGTTGAACCCAAAGAAATCGAAATTGGGTTAAGAAGTTCCCTTGACAGCCTAACGGCGTCACATCAAAATGAGTTGATGAGAGATATAAAAAAGGTATATCATCACCTGGACATAAAATTTACATCAATAAGGATATATTATAACATATCCTAACATAAAAATATGTAAATTAAAAGACCCAACAAAAGAAGTCTTTTAAAAAGAGGAGGGTGAAAGGTTCCCTTACCGACATGGGTATCTTTCGAAACATACACCTCGTGAAAGAAGGACAATACAACATTGATGTAAATACTCATAAAAGAAATTATATTACACAATGAGTAAAATAATGGTCAGTACATACACCACTCAATGGAAATTGTGGCAAATGTAGCATAAATCTCACGGGAATAAAAGTGAGATGAAAAATCCCTTACGAAAACTCAGCAGCCTAACGGTGCCACATAAAACTTACAAAAATGGATTGATGAGATAAAATAGGGTATATAATCATATTAACATAAAGTATGTAGAAATAGGAATATAAAAGAACCTCCCCAAACATAACAAATAGGATCTTAAAATAAGTGACATAAAGGAGAGTACTTAAAAAGAAAGAGAGAGGTTAGATCTCTTACGAAAATTTGGCAGCCTAACGGTGCCACTCAAAACATCCAAAATGGATTGATGAGAGAGAATAGGGTCTCTCATAATATGAACATAAAAATTACAGTAAGAGTAATATAAAATAACATACCAATAACATGAAAGATGAGCTTTATAAGGAATGACATAAAAAGTGTACTTAAAAAGAAAGAGAGGTGTAGGATCCCTTACCTCGGGTCCAACTTTTCTTGTTCATTATTTAACGTCCTAAATAATAAACTTGAGTTAATTTCTACTTTATTTAGAACCTTTTTAAAGTTCATTATTCCTTTTATATCACTTATTTCCATGTTATAAACATTATGTAACCATTTAAGGTAATAATGTTTGTTTTGTCGATATTTGGTTCTTAAGTCGAAAGTGGACTTCTTACAATTACATGTTGTTCATTTGGTCAAAGGTTCTTTATATCCAGAATGAAATTCCTGATTTTTATATCATATATATCATATATATCTAGTATATACATGTATTTATAATATCACATAATCATTTATAGTTAAGAAATGAAATGCACCGTTCATGGAGACGGTAAGCCGTACGTACGCATGAACGCTACTTTCATTTCTTTGTCATATTAATGGAATTAAAACTAAATGAGAGGTATGTATATTTTAATTCCAGAATTATATTAATCATTTAGATGTATCATTCATCATATATATCCATTATATACATGTACTTATAATAGTACATTACATTTGGGGATAAGAAATGAAATGCACCGTTCATGGAGACGGTAAGCCGTACGTACGCATGAACGCTACTTTCATTTCTATCTCATACTTTAATGGAAAGAAATAATAATTATATATAGGTATATAATAATTACAGTATAGCATCATATATAATAACATTAAATCCATCCTTTATACGTCCCACGTATGGCATTAACGAATCACATCACTTTGAGGGGGGCGGTAGTCCGCACTTCCTAAAATGAAGATATCGCGTATACCCATAATGGAAGCCATAAAGGTAAGCCAAAAAATGAAAAATACAGAAGCTTAAGTAAAACATAAACATATTATATATCATATATAAATATAGTGACATCTTAATGGCCACATTTTAAGGTGTTATATGAGTGTTGAACAATCATCGTTTCGTGAGGCAGAAATTCGCCATCCACGGAAACAGTATGTTCTTTAACCATTAGATGTAGGTGTGTGTAAGTGTAGCTCGAATAATTATTATAACAAAATCCTAGTATATTGAGGATACTGGATTTTTTACAAAAGAAAAGAATAAAAAGAGTTTAGGGGGTTGGAGAAGCAAAATAAAACAAAAGGACTCAAAAGAAGACATTACCTTAAAATCGGGTAACTCCCTTTGGTTTGAGCTCAAAGGCTTCCTTGGGAAGACTTCTGACAAAAGTGAGGCTTAAAGGAGTAACATAGGGAAGTGGAGAGGCAAAATGGGCAGGTTTTGGCCGAGCCAAAGGCTTTGGGAGTGTGGGTAAGGAGGTAGAGGTGGGGGCCTTTTATAAGAGGAGAGGAGGGGAACTTTTGGAAAGTAATGAAATATTACTTTATTTGAAAATGAGTTTCGGATTTAAAGGGTCCCACATTGATATAATTCTAGGATAAGGTGATAAGGTTTCTAAATCCACTCATCCAATAGGTTTTCTACCTTTGTAGATATTAGATATTACATTATATTTCAATTTTATTTAAATCGTTAAATAATGAGGTCATCGTTGCATCATCATGATGTCATTAATAATTTAATTTATTTAACGTCTAAAAATTATATAAAAAAAACTATGATTTATGAAATCTTTTTATCTTTCCAAATAATATTTATAGTCAAAAATCGGACTTGTATAACCCCATGTAAAAATTGTTTTAGTAAAACCTCTCATGTGGGTGTCATTTTTACTTTAACATTAAATAAAAAGTTATTTATGTCATTTCCCAACCAAAGTGGCTCCATGGGTTCCCCAAGTTTACCCATGGCTTTTCATGGTCGGCCATGACACATCCAATGAGGTTAGGACATGTTTCAAGTTCATTTCATATTATTAAAACATTATTTTTACCTTAAACTACACTAATTACCTCTAATCGCGATTAAAAACTTAATAAGTTACTATTCACCAAAAAATTATTTTAATCCCATTGAACCACATTCTACTTCTTAATGACAACCATGTATGTCGGATTTTTGAAATTCAAAACACTAAAGGTGGCAAAATTTCATTTAAATGGAAAATCAGTTTTTATAAGTACCACTTAGTGGTTTCACTATTCATCAAAAATTGAAGTTTTTCAGAAAATTACCAAAAATTCACCCTAAGCTATATTTTATATTCCAAATTCAAAAATGAAGTCTATTTTACAAAATTAAAAACATATAAGTCACATTAATTAATTTAATAATTAATTCCAGCTGTCATGACAAATAGCGTGTTTTTATGAAACAATAAGTATCAAAAGATTGACACTAGTTTAAGTCTGATTTCAAAGTGAAATTAATTCCAACCACCACTATTGGATTTAATGGTAAAAATATATTCTAATTTCACTTTAAAACTAATTCAAAAGATAATCTAATCATATAAATAAATTATATTAAAAAGTGGTTTTGAATTAAAACACAACATTTTACACTATTCATTAAAAAAATGAACTTTATCGGAAAGATACCAAAAATTTACACAAAGTAAATTTTGATGTCCTGATTCTTAAGAAGAGTTTTATTTGGTCCAATATAATGTATAAGAGTGAACAAAACTATATTTAATGACGGTTCGCCATCAAAAGGCGATAAGTGAACCTTTAGTGAAAACTAGGGCATAAACGCCTAAAATTGAATTCTTTCCGTATTTTAAGCCTTTATCTTTTATTGGATAAATGTAAAAACATTTAAAAAACATATATAATCATATTTTAGTTATTTATATCCATTCCCTCCAATAAAACGGCTACATGTTAACTACCATTTAAAATAATATTATTTTATTATTAGAGTGCAACAAAAGATTCCCAAGAAACTCGTTGTTGCGTATTGGGTACGCCATCGAGCATTACATCCCCTTTAAAGTAATATTAATATTTTATTCACAAATATGGATAAATATGAAAATTCCATATTCTTTATTTACCTGGGGTGTTACAATATTCATATTTGGAAATGGGATGATATTACGATGGACTTTTTCATGGGGCTACCAAAGACTCTAAGAAATAATGATGTGATATGGGTCATTATTGACCGTCTTACAAAATCAGCACATTTTCTTTCAGTAAGAGACGATTTACCACTTGAACGTTTAGAAAGAATATATATTAATGAATTTATAAGAATTTATGGTGTACCATTATCAAATGTTTCCGATCATGATCCCCATATTACATCACAGTTCTGGAAAAGTCTTCAGAAGGCCCTAGATACTGATATTCATTTGAGCACAACCTATCACCCACAAACTGATGGAAAATTATAACAAACTATTCAAACTTTTTAAGACATGTTGAGGTCTTGTTCACTTGACTTTCAAGGTATGTGGGATCATTATTTACCTCTCGTATAATTTTCCTATAACAGTAGCTTCTATTCAAGTATTTATATGGAACCATATGAAGCGTTATATGGAAATAGATGTCCTACACCAACTTTCTGAGATGATGTTGGTGAAAGAAATCTCGTAGGCCCAGAACTTGTTGAGGAAACAACATAAAAGGTGAATATTATCCAAACCCTTATCAATACAACTCAAAGTAGGCAAAAGATCTATGCTGATAACCAAAGGAAGGATTTGGAATTTCAATATGTAGATCATGTTTTCTTAAAGGTATCTCTATGGAAGGGTATTATATGATTCGGTAAGAAGATAAAATTGATTCCCAGGTACATTAGACCTTTTGAAATTTTGGATTAAATTGGAACAGTAGATTACCATTTTTCATTGCCTCCAAGCCTCTCTAAAGTTCACAATGTGTTCTACATATCAATGTTAAGGAAAAACATTCCATACCCAATGCATGAACTCACCTATGAAGAAATAGAACATGAGCTTGATATATCTTATTGTGAAGATCCTATCATGATTCTTGATACCATAGAACAAGTATTAAGAAATCAGATGACT
Organism: Viscum album; assembly: GCA_963277665.1. Taxonomy (NCBI): domain Eukaryota; kingdom Viridiplantae; phylum Streptophyta; class Magnoliopsida; order Santalales; family Viscaceae; genus Viscum; species Viscum album. Next base: position 1,232,520,924 of record OY728148.1, on the reverse strand, counting down.
CGTTTGGTAAAGGTTCTTTGGAGGAACCATAAGATGGAGGAAGCAACATGGGAGCCTGAGGATCTTATGTTGAAGACATACCTGAATCTTTTTAGGTAACATTTTGAGAATTTTGAAGATGATATTTTTGTAAGTAGGGGAGAATTTAACACCCCAAGGTTCTGAAAATAAATATTGAATTCATGAAACACTAATTCCTTATAAAAACCCATTTTATAATCTAGTTGTTAAACACAAATTTGTATCTTCTGTGTTTTGAATTTTGAAAAACAATCATCTAGAGTTGTGATTAGTAAGTCATTTAGAGTGTGATAGAACAAACTTGATTTTTGTGAATAGTAACATACCCTTTTGAACAGTAATATTAATAGTAATATGACCCTTATGAATAGTAAATAATGATATTATTTTATTTTCTTAAGGTAATAAGATAATGGGATCTTAATTAATTTTTCAATGTGATATAAAACTAATTATACCTTTAAAATTGTTATTTTTCAAATTAACTTTGATTTTATTTGAAAATTAAATTAATAATGTTTAGAAAATTATTTTTGAAAAATGGACTTCAGTTTTGGATTCAACATGATTAAAAATGGTTAGATTGAATTTTTGGGTTTTTTCTATAATACTCTAATTTTTATGAATAGTGAAATAGGGTAAAATACCATATATAAAATTTCATCCGTTAAATACACTATTTATAACATTATAAGTGATGTAAGCCCACTTAGTTCAAACTCACATGAATTTATTACTATTATTGGTCATTTAATCATCACTATTTCAGGTTTTGAGGAAAATTAATAAACTAATGATTAAAAAAAATATGAAAACCCTCTTCTCCTCCACTATAAAAAAAACCCCTCACTCCCTCTTCTCTTCAATCCTCTAAGCCTTGAAGATCCTCAAATTTCTACCCAAATACCCTTCCTTAGTCACTCCCCACATCCAATAATCTCTTGGTCTTTCCAAAATACAAAAATCCCTTCCCTTAAAGAGGTTCTCGAAGAGGTTATTTCAAGAGGTAAAGCACCTTTCTTTTTCATTTAGTTCCATTCCAATTTATCTTATTTTGTTATCCTCTCCTCAACTCCTCTGTCCAAATGACCATGATAGATCCATTATAATCTATATACTAGAATTATAGCTTGTGAATTTAAGAAAATTTATCAATATCATTACTCTCTCTCTCTCTATTTTATTTTATATACGAAATCAACGTCCATGATGTTCCAATTTATAACCTCCATGGATGATGAAGTTTCGTTCTTCAATTTCTCCCTTATTACTGGTTATGAAACCATTTTTATGGTTGAAACATATTGTAATATATTTTTTATAACCGAATTAATATTTAGTAACCAGTATACATACATATTATTAAATCATTTGACCAAACTAGTCTCTAATAATCAAAATAACGCTAAAATAATCTAAGTGAATGTCATTAATAATTCATCTAATGATTCATCCTATTTCCATGTAAAAAAAAATATATAAACGACCATTTAAACTTATTTATCTTCAAAAATAATATGATATTTCAATTATAGAGATTTACATCCATTCCACATGAACTCCATCACTTAAATACAAGGGAAACCTTTATGAACATCAATAAAACAAACACTCCGGAACAAAAGAATTCAATATAATAACTTATCAATAAGTACATAAATGAACTAAAAATAATTATGATAAAATAAATACATATATAAAAGGTTCTGAAATAAGTTATTAATAAGTCTAATTTCTTATTCCAGGACCTTAATTTCAAGAGCGGAACACATTCATACTTAAGGTAAGGGTTTTCCCACCAGAACTTCCATTTTCATTCGAGTTACATTCATTTTATAATTACCTCAATGAAATTCTTATGTATTATTATGTACTCCTAATAAATTCTCTTTTAGTGATCTATATATTTGCACACACCATAATCTTTCCTTATTTTATGGATAGTTGGACATTTTGAAAGGAACTTTCAAAATTGTTTCTGAAATACAAGCCCAGTCCAAGGGAAGTTCTCAAATTCATACCTATTTTCAAGGGCACTATATAATCTGTTTTTAGAAACCATTATATTTATAAAATCACTCATTTTATTATAAAAATACTATTCTAATTAACTTATGGATTTATACAAATATTTTTCCAAAAGAACTCTTCTTTTCAAAGTAAAAGAGTATTTATCTCAAGAATTACTCACAGATTTAATAAGAGTATCTTCATTTATTTCAACACTCTTGTTGATAATTATATATTGTTGGGAATAATATTTCATGGTTTCATCTACCATATTTAATTTAATGGTTTATTATTACTTTGGTTTTGGATGTGCTATCTTAAAATCATTCACCAATTTACTTTGAATGGTTAATGTTTATGCTTAATGTTCGGGGAAAGATATTTACATTTGATATATTAGTTTTGTTATGAATTTGTATGTTGTTTATGTTTATCCCGATTCATATGAGGAATTAATTGGAAATATTAAGTGTTATTTGGGGCCCTCTATATCCCCTCGGTGCATCGGTAGGTATCATGATACAAACTATGGTCTTAGCATAAGGCATTGACAATATGATTATTTATGGTCTCGGCACGAGGCCTTGATGGTATGGTGATGATATACCTCATTATGCATTCCCTCATTATGAAAATAGTATTAATGGTTCATGTTGTTATTAGACTCGTATAATACCCATGATTATGTTTTATTATGGAATTATTTACTCATCTCATATTCCTTCCATAATGTGTTCAAGTTTATTATTTGTAAAGGCATGTGTTTTCAATAATACACCATGCCTAATGTTTATGTTATGATATATTATACGGTATTGTTTACCCTTATTAACCTTTTTATCTCACCCCTTTCTTATGTTTCATTTTCCTAGGATATGAAGAAGTAAGTTATGAGTAATTTGCAGGCATAATCTAGGAGGCATGGATATTTCTAATGGAATAAATTAATGTTGTATTTCCTTTCATGATGTAATGTTGAACCTATATATGTATCTTGTTTCCAAAGTCTACTAAACTACATGGTCCTTCGGAATGTATATTACTTGTTTATATTTGAATATAATCAAATAAGGAACTGGATCCAGGCAACTGGGGGCAGGTCCTTACAAATCACATCCATTTAACAACTCAATTCAATATAGCTTTATGGGCGTAAGTAAAGGGTTTAGCTCAGTTTAGGAAAAACCTTCTTAGTGTAAAGTGTATACTGAGCCATGAGTTTTCCATTTGGAATTACACTTTTTTAACCCCTTTCAGTACCAAATGTTATTCATTAACCCCCTTTCAAATTACCAAATGAGACTTAAGATCATACTTTAAAAAACAAACTTTATAATCCCTTTTGGAAACTATTTAGAAATCATGTTTAATTTTAAGGCATCTTTTATGCCAAGGTAGAAACCCCACATCAAAACCATAAAATTAAATAAACCATAAAAAAATGGAAAAATAAAAAAATTATATAAACATTGTAAACATGTATAATTAATGAACATAAGAACAAACTAAAAACAAATATTAAATCACATTGGGAAAAAATATCAAGCAATAACCCCTCAAGAACCATGAATTTCCTATGTAAAAAACATAAGGGTGAAAAAATATATAAAAATACCAAATCCTTTGATAAATCATTTTAGGTACTCAATTAAACACAAAAAATAGATATTTTAAATTAAAAATTATTTATGAAAAATCAAGCATAACACAAATTGTATGGAGAAAGGGAATGACATGGAAACACCAGCCTAGGTTAAGCGATGATTGTGAGAAATCTTGAAATATGAATATAGGAGAGAAAGGGGAAAAATACTCAAACCCTAAATTTAAAAAACCACAAATGTTATAAAAAAACTCATCTCTCTAGGGTTTAGACAACAAGGTATTTGAAAATAATAACAAAGGGAGAAATAATAATACAAGGGGGGGAAAAGAGTAAAAAGAAGAAAATAAAAGGTTGAATTAAGAAACCAATGTTGAAGAAAGATCGTATCTTGAAGGATAAGAGAGGGAGAAACCAAAATAACCCCATGAGTTTTGTTAAAATATATGGGAAAAATATACCCAAGTTATTTTAATTAGATAAGGGAAAATAGGGAATTTCATATTTTTTAAGAATTGGGATGATCTGCATGATTTTCCAAATCATACACCAACTGTACGGATCATTTGGGTTACACCAAGAACAGTTACACTATTTCTTCTAGATTTGTTCCAACCATGCATGAGATACCAACATCTGAAGCACCCCACATGGTTTCTCCAATGGAACTTAATGGTTCACCCAACCATGTGTTAATTGTGAGAGAAACATCATCTTACCTGGGAGCAGCCACATGTGTGATAGATGAAGTGTAGTTTTTCTATATTGGTGCATAAATCTATTTAATTTTATGTGAATTTACCTTCAAACATTCTATAATATTTTTATATTCTAAATGTTTTTGAATCTGGACCCTATCGGGAAGATGAATATTGATAGGTATTTTGTATTTTTCATCGAATTTATATCCTGAAAATTGTGTATATTATTATAATTAATTATTCATACATACATATCAATTTTAATTACCATTAAATTAATAATCTATTTAAATAAACATTAAATTATTTGAGTTTCATGGAAGGGATAAGCAATTTTTTCATTTCCCTCTAATTGTTTATAGAAAAAACAGGCTTGATTTTCTCATTACGCCAGTGTTGAACATTCTATAAAACTTGAAAGTTATTATAGAACATGAGAACCTATCTTATTAATAGTTCTCATGGTGCCGCCAATATGGATATGTTTATAAAATATCACATGTTAAATATGATACATCTAGAATATCAATACTTCAAATATTATTTATATTATATTATTAACATTTAAGTGAAAATTTCAGCTGCGTATATTCATGAAGAAAAAAGAGAACTATATTTAATTTTGGAGTTTGTTTTTTTTCCTTTTCTCTATCTGTGTGTGTGAATTTTTAGGTTTTTAGTATCTTTTATTAAATTATTGAACCTTCCAAATCTAATTTATTTTTTATATAACAATAAATAATTAAATCCCCAATGTTTTTTTATGTGAAAAAACTTTTGAAAACATACAAAAACATAAGATACCACTACTGATGTTTATATGGATATTTTATTAGAACATTATGAAAAATTATGAATATTTCTTCCTCTATAGAATAAAAAACTGCTTCAAGTATCCAATAAGAAATCATTTTCGATCTTGTCATAAAATTTCCAAAATATATTCCTCTAGTATCTCAACCTTAGTGTTTTAAAATTTCCAATGGGTTAACTCCTTCCATCCAAACCTTATATTCAAGTGCATGAGAAACCATTTTTCAAATATTTTTCAAATTCCTCACAAAACTATTTTATACTAATTAACACTACATGGCCAGGTTATTATGTGGGGTTTTATGATGATATTTTTCTTTCCATTTTTCTATTATGTTCCTACTCAAAATACAGTTATCTTCAAGATTAACAAGCATTGTTTGATAAAATTACCTAAAAGAATTTAGTCATTTGGTATTCCATAGTTTCCATGTATGTTCAAAATGGTTATAACAAAGGATATCTAGTGGTCTTTTTTTATTCAGTTAGGAATTTTGATGAAAACAAATAAGTTTATTTTAACTATCATAATATGGGATTTTGTGCATTTAGGAGGTTTTTATCAGGGTCCCCAATTGCATTATTTTGTTACAAAACTGGTTTTGATCAGTTTGCCTATGTGGTAAATTCACTTGTATATTATTATTCAAAAAATGGTAAAATAGAAGCTTCCAAAAAATCTATAATATTTTTTGAAAAAATAATAGTCAATTAGACTTCCCTTATCATGGGATATATTAAGTGTGGAAAGGGTCAATGTTTCTTACAGTTTTTTGATAAAATGAGATAGTATGATGTTCCACTAGATGGGAGTGTGTTCTCTATTATATTAAATGGTTGTTAAGTGATTAAGTTTCTCAAAGGTGGTGAGAAAATCCTTTCTTATTTATTGATGAGGGAAATAAAAATTTGTCATTTTACTTTTAATGTAGTCATAGATTTGTCTGTGAAGTGTGGAAAAGTTTAAACTGTATGAAGTATTTTAAATCAAATGGTATAAAAATATTTAATATCTTGGAAAATAATGGTTTTTGGGTTTTTTTATAATTATTGTACTTTTGAATCCATAAATATTTTTTCAAAATGAAATGGCTAAATGAAAATATATAATGGTTTATTTTCACCAGTGTTATCACTTCATGCAGTTTAATCAAGGACATAGAATTACAGATACAAGTGAAATATTATTACATAAAGGATAATTTGGATCATGATGAGTTTTTTTAAAAATTATTTATTAATATGTATGTAAAATTTAATTTCTTAGTTGATGTCAGGAACATTTTTGATTTCATGGATGATTGCACTATGGTTTCATACAGTTAAATGATTAAAGGTTACTAAAGGGAGGAAAGAATATGTGAAATATTGGTTATTTTCCATGATATGAGGTTCAACTGTTACCTCCAAGTATTTTTAAATTTTTATTCATTTTTGGTATATCCACATCTGGTTAAAGATACATCTAGGCTGAAAATTACATGGTATTACTCTAAAATCTACATTCTCTTTGGAAAATATCATTGGAAGTTCCTTGATAGATGTTTATTCCAAATGATATCTGATAAAAAATTCCAGATATATATTTAATTAAATTTAATAAAAATCAATTGTTTTTTTGGAAGGAGATGCTATTTGGTTATGGAAAAAATCATAAAATGATGAAGTATTCAAATTTTTCTCAAAATCAAAAATTTTGGTACAAAACCCAGATGAATTAACATTCATCAATGTGGTCATAGAAATTATTAACCTATCAAGTATCTTACATGGATAGAATTTACATGTTAAGATATTGAATATGCGGTTCTATATTAATCCATTCATTAGAAACTCCTTTATATATATATATGTATTCTAAGTGTGGGAGCATTGATAAATCTCATAAAATGTTTACTTGTATGCCAAAAAAATATTTTGTGGTCTAGAGTTCATTGATCTCAATATTTTCAAAACATGGAACATCTTTAGAATCACTTCAAATCTTTGAAACAATGGTACATAAGAGAATAAATCCCAACTATTCCAATTTCATGGGTGTCATTTCAGCTTGTAGTCATGCAGTGTTTTTAGATAAAGGGGTTTATTACATTGACTCCATGCATGGGTTTGGCATCGAACCAAGCAGGGATCATAGTGCTTGAATGGTCTCACTCCTTGGTTGGGTGGGTAAGTTATATGAATCAATGATTTTTATTGAGAAATTTCCCATAAATCCTAATGTGATAAACTGGAGGATCTTGTTGAAATTGTGAATGAGATCTAGAAATATGGAATTTGGTCAATATACAACTGAAACAATAGTTTGGATGATTTATTAAATGATGGATTATATTTTTTTCTAACAAATATTAAGTCTTCCAAACGTTGGTATGATGATTTAAAAGAATTGATGGGGGAGAAGAAGTTCGATGGGGTGGAAAAAGAACCTGGGATCAATTTGATTAAAGTGGAGAATAAATTTTAGATATTCAAAACCATTTACAAGCCCCATTTTGATACTGATTTAACTGGTAACATTTTTATGGTTTTATCCACCATATTTATGTATTCCACTATGTTTCTGATCGATTTACACTTATAGTGAATAATTGATAATATATTTTTTTAGAAAATAAAAATAAACATAAAAATAAATTCAATCTTTTGGTGTATTCATGGTACGGTTCCCTTCTTCCATTTTTAGTTAATTCTCTTTCACAATTTTATATATTTTATCCAATGTTCTGGAAATAAAATTTTTATATTTAATCTTTTTAATTTATCTTCATCATTTAATATGTTATATATCAATTTTTTTGTTCTTAGAACACTTTTTTGGGTTTTCTGTTGTTCCCAGTGTATTTTAATGATAACAGAAGTGGTGAATCCTGAAAAATAGTTTCTTCAATTGTATAAAATCTTGGTTAATTGGAATAATGTTAGAAACTATTATGATGAGAATACCATACTTGTTTTTTATTTAAAAAGTAACTTAATAAAGGATCATATGGGTTATCATTCCATAAAACAAATATAGTTTAATCTTCTCATCTACAAAAAAAAATCTTAGAACTGATTTGTATGAATGACTCTTGAAGGAAGAAAGTTCTTGTTGAGAAATTATATTTCATATAAATTAGAAGTTTATGGTTTTAGGAAAACATTATAGAATCCTTCAATCTAGTAAAAAATTTAAATAATTGCATAATAGTTTCATTTTATGTTCTTAAATGAAACGTTATTAAATATCTTAAAGAATAGTGAGATATCATGTGAAAAAATGATTATTTAATGTTAAGGTCAAAGTTTGGGTCAATGTTTGTGGGAATTATTTAATTGGATATTGGATTTTATAAATCCTTAAATAGGGGTTAATATCATTCCATGATCCTATATAACATGTCCGAGAGTCAATTTTGATGGTAAATAAACCCCAAACCAAGTTTTATATGGTTCTTGTGAAATAAAATATTTGGATAATTTATGATGATTTTGGGATGTGGTGGGAATTATAGTTATTTTTGTTAATGTTATATTTACATGATTGGGGTGGGGTGTGTTCTTATGATCTTTACACGTAAATTTAATTGTAAATCTAAATATCTTGTAAGGAAAATTCCAACTATGATTTCAGTGAAATGTTCTAATGAGTTTCTTCCAATATTTTATAAGGGTTTTTGTTGTGAAAACATGAATTATTTTTTTTATTATGTAAAAAAATAAAACCCAAATACAACATTTTTTCGACATGGGTATGATAAAATGATTCATTTAATAAGAGTAAAAAAGTGATAAATATTAAAATGGTTATATTTTAACATGGGTCAATATGATTCACATCATATTAAATGGGTTAGTTTATCAAACCTTTAATTAAAAATGTTATTTCTTATCAGATTTAGGTTGAAAAATTAAACCCAAAGATAAACCTGGTAATTAGTCATGTTAGAAAACTCAAACCCCAACCATAAAACGAGTTATGAACTTCTTCAATTGATGCATTGAATTAATATTATAGAAGAAAAGTTTTATTTATGAATTTCATTTCATCATTCTAAATTATCCTTCAAATATGATATTTAGATTTTGAATACCATATAATTATCTCACAAAAATATTATATTTTGAAATGAGTTGATCCCAAGGGAAATCATCTATGAAGAGAAAGCAGCCCAACTTGTCCCCTTCTCTAATAGAACCTGAGCACATTGTCTATGATCTGATCAGGTGAAAACAAAGCTTAATAATGTGGATGTGATTCCTATAATAGTAGTAAAATATCCTAAAGAATATGGTTACAAAATCCCTATTAGACATTAAGAACAATAAGTTCATAAAGTGTGTGGTAAACATCCATAAGAAGAGCAAGTATCACTTGATTACATGTGATTTTGATCCCTCATCGGATATCATGGGAGGTGTGTGGTACATGGATGATATACTAGACATGGATTTCATTGGAATTCTGAGTAAGCAGTGTTATGGGAGGATCCAGATGATGAAGGTGGCTATAGTGGAGCAGGTGTGATGTGATCAATGGGATGGGGATACTGAATGTGGACATATCTATGGAATAGATATCATAGATAGTGAAGGCCCTAGTGTTGGACAATAAGGTTATAAAGGTGATAAAAAGTTGGTGTAGGGAGTTTTATTCCATACCAGTTGGGATATTTTGTTACAAATGCATCAGTAGGGGTGGGTTTGGGAAGTGGTAAAGGTCAGTGCCATGGATTTCATTCCCTATGGGGTCTAACCCGCATCAGGCTATGCATGACATATGATTTTATCAACCCTCACAATTATGTTTATTTCAAAAATTTATTGGGGTTCTGATTGATTCTATTTTTTTTAAAATTATTTTATTGATTATATTTTTACTTCCTTATATGATAAATGACTCCAAATTGATTCTCAGTCTGGGATGAAGTGTAACACCCCGAGATTTTATGAAAAATATTCTTTTAATTTCATTAATGTCTTGTTCTGTATTCTACACCAAGATTACCTTGAGCTATACGCAACACCGCATTAGCTTGCAGTATACGCAACACTATTCTTGGATCGTGTTACACACAATTTTGATAATAGTTATTCTACGCAACATTGAGTATATATATATATATATATATATATATATATATATTCAATGTATAAATGAAATATGGTTGGATTCTGTTATACGAAACAACGAAGGATTCTTTCACAACACGCAACCCTGACTTGGCTTGCATTACACACAATCGCGACCTTCCTCTATAGCGTGTGTAGTACGCAATACCGCATTTCATTAAACAACGATATGCTATTAAAATATTATTTAAACTAGTCGTTATGAATAGTAATAACCACTCTTTGAAATTTTGTAAATTTTATTTTTCAAAATGACTTCAATTTTGGATTCGGAATATCGAAATTATCTTAGGGTGAAATTTTGGTACTTTTCGGATAACTTTTATATTCTGATGAATAGTGAAAATTACTAAATTTTAATTAAAAGGAAATTTTTTAATAGAAATAATTAATAGTGATAAATTATTAATTTGAGTGGTTTTAAAGTATATTTAGAATATATTTTTACAATTTAATACAATGTTGGTCATTGGATGTAATTTCACATTTAAACCAGTCATAAACAAGTGTCAATCTTTTGACGGATATTATCTCTTAAAAACACGCTATTTGTTTTGACGACGGGAATTAAATTTTAAATTAATTAAGGCAACTAATATGTTTTTAATTTGGTAAAATAGAAATCATTTTTGATTTCATAATATCAAATATAGCTTAGGCCTAATTTTTGGTATTTTCTGGAAACTTTCATTTTTTGATGAATAGTGAAACCACTAAGTGGTAGTTAAGAAAAATGAATTTCTCATAAAACTTAGTTTTACTACTTATGTGAGTGGAATTTCAAAAATCTGAAAGACACGGTTGATGTTAGTAAGTAAAATTTGGTTCAATGAGATGAAAATAATTTTTGGTGAAGAGTAACTTTTTACTTTTTTTTACCACGGTTAAAAGTAAATAGGGTAATTAAGGGTAAAAATGTTATTATTATTACCCTAACACATGTCCTAATTCTATTGGATAAGTTTAATTCGACCAAAAACGACCTTAGGAAAAACAATATGATCATTTAGGCCCACTTGGATAAGATTAGGACATTTATTATTAATTTATTTAAAGAAGGGTTAAAATAGTTAAAATCAAAGTTTAATAAGTAAATTATTTTTAATATGGGGTTATACATTAGATAAATTCGACTATAAATATTCATTAGAAATATAAAAATATTTCCTACATAATTGTATTTTATTTTTAATTTTTATACATTAAATAATTTAATTTATTTATGACACAACGATGATGCAGTAATTACCTAATTAATGAAATATTGACATAATTGATGTTATAAATACCCAAATAAATATAATTTGAGACTTTTTATGACTTAAACTAATTTTCTAGGTTAATATGACATTTTATTGTTGATATAAGTAACTTTTTTCGAATGTATCATTCTTTTATGAATTTCATACAAATCATGTACCAAATAGTTTCAAAATTGACATAAATTAGTTTTTAAAACAAATATTATATTATTAATTGTAATTTTATTCCTAAAAATCTACGTTTCTGAAAAATGACTTATATAAGGTTATATATATTAATAATAAACAACTTGTGGTTCTTTGGGCTTGATATAGTAAGTTTATTAACCATATAGTGTAAGAAAACAAAAAGACATGGTAAAAGTTAAATTATTTAACATAGAGTTAAATCTAATTGATAAGGTTAACATAATAACCAAAACTTGTCTAAATACTATTTGATGAGATTATTTCTACCCATCCCCAATTTAGCTTCGAAATAAGACCCTTTGGAACCATTATAAAGCGAATTTGACCTTAATATAAAATAATATTTTGAGATTTTCCTAAGGTGCCCCTCTCCTCCCTTATAAAAGAGAACCTCCTCCCTCTCCTCCTAACACCAATTTGAGCATTCAATCTCGGCCAACCCCTACCAAAACCTCTTCTCCACTTCCCTAGTATCATCCTAGAGGTCCTGGTCTTCTTCAAATACCATCCTTAGTTCTTTAAGTGGAGGTTAAGAAAAGGCGCGTCAAAAAGAGGTAATATCCATTACCGATCTTTTTCAATTTCTTTCTTCTTCAACTTCTTCTTCTTTAGTTGTTTCATGATAAAGTAATAACATAAGTATTTATTATATACTTATATGTTATTATAAATATGAAACAACTCTAATTAACCTTCTATCCATCCTACGGAAAAATAAAATCACCGCGCGTGCGTACGTACGGAATACCGTCTCCACGCCGTGATGTAATCTACTTTCTGCCACCACATTAATTGGATGGGTATAATGGCGTAATGAGTAAATATATATGATTATTATAAATTGATATTGATACTGAAATAGTATACATACACTTCAACACAAGTTCACGATCATGATAATGATATCATCGTTCGTGCGTACGTACGGACTACCGTCTCCACGATGCGATAAGATTCATTCTCCACATTAAACATTCATGAATGATTATAAAGTATATATATAATGAATAATAATGAAATATATGACATGTTAAATCTACTGGATTTATTTATATATATATATATATGTATGTATGTCATCTACTTACTTCCATTCAAGACAATAAGGAAAGGAAATCAGCGTTCATGCGTACGTACGGACTACCGTCTCCATGAACGGTGTGTTTCATTTCATTTATCTATATATTATATATATATATATATACTGAATATATATGATATATAAATCATGTTTTATATTCTAGAAGTAAGTTAATCATGATATAAGTAATAACAATGTCAAGAACAACAAGTCTGAACACCTACGATAAATTAAACGATTTTACCCAAAACGCTTCTTTAACATGGAATTTACAAAAGAACGGGTAATATAAAGTCATAAGTGAACCATATATGATATCATAACAATGAATATGATTCTTTAATAAGTTAATGACATTATTTAAATCATTATACAGGAGGTTCGGATACGTACAAAGCATATCGGACATAAGGTAAGGGAAATATCACAATCTCATTTTTATACGAGATTGTTTATACTTTGGCATTTACTGGGGTGTATTTTATCATCCACATCCATGTTTCCTAAATATGTAATATTATTTCCATCCACCTACAATTGTTTAAATCCAATTTTACCCTTCGATGAGTTTTTAGTAAAGGATATGAAAGGAATATTTTGTCGTTTTTCGTACGAGGTACTTTTTGACTTTTCTGACAAAAGTACGAAGAATGTTTTTTTTAACTTATACGGCATGAATAGATTTTTAAAACATTATTTCCAAAAATATTACTTTACAAGTTTTCAAGTTTATTTTTAATCAACTTCTTTTAGTTTATAATTGTACGGCATGTTAAGAAAGGAAAAGTGTTTTTGAAGTAAAAAGTATATTTTCCTCAAGAATGGAGTTCAAGTGTTTTATGACAATTATTTTCCATCTAAGATAATAAAGGGTTCTATTTTTATCCCTATTATTACATTGATTTGATTATGTTGTGATGAAATTATTTTTATGAATTCCTTTATCGTATATGAATTGTTTTATGATGTCATGATATTCAAGATTCCCATTTTTATTACATGGGTTATGCAATGATGTATAGTTTATGATTTTGTGGCACGCATAAGAATGGTATCATTATGAGATGGGTGGGACCTATATATCCCTCCAATTCATTGGGTAATGATTTTATATCTCATGAGATAGGCATGGCTGGAACGGTAGGTTATACCGGTTCAGTGAAGCAGGACTGAAACGAGGGTAACTCGGTTCAGAAATGGACTTTGTCCACTAAGATAGTCTTGGCAATGAGTCTTGACTAATAAGAAATGATTCTCTATGATTATGTGTGTATGCCACAAAGTTTCATGTTTTAAGTTGTGATTATTGGGATTTCATTTCACTACTATGATTTATCCCATGTTATGAAATTATGCTCTCTTTTGCAGGTTTAGATTTCCAAAATGTTATGTTCTTATGAAAATGATGTGATTGATATTTCTTTTGTTTACCCTTACTGAGCATTTGAGATCACCCTTTTATGTTTTCTTTTCCCCAGGATATAAAGAAAGGTTTTAGGTAAAAAAAAGGAAGATCTTTATGGGAGATGTTTAAGATCTTTCACCATGATTAGAATATTATATTCTGAGTTTCCAAAGACACTAAACTATTACGATCCTTCTGTGTGTGTTTTTGTTATGTACTAAGTATTCCGCAAAAGTAATGTAATGTTCATGTACGTCAAGCTTCGGGTCTCTACAGTTGGTATTAGAGGAAAGGTTTAGTCAACCTTTGGAAACTAGGATTCGAGAACTTTATTGAGATCCCTAGAGATATTTCTAAGGTATGTCTAGAGATGTCCCTAAAGATAAGTATACGTATAGGATATAGTCCTAGAACTGCGCTAACGATCTTAGAATTTAACCTAAGATGTTAGATATTGAGGGTACTCCCCCTTTACTATGTTGTTTTCTCTATCATGATTTTTGCCTCTCACAAGATTCTTTTTTAGTTAATGGAGGGAACCCGAAAGAATTCGGTTAACATTGAATCCAATGGACAAATTGGTGACTATGAGCAACAAAATTGTGTAATTCCTAGAGAGAAAGATATTGTGATTATGCCGAATCATTCATCGCGATATATGATAAACAAGGTGAAATTTAGCGGTATGCCTAATTCATCAAAGAAGAGGAAGATAAACTATTATGCATGTTCGCATGTTGAGGAGCATAAAGAAAGAAAGATTGAGATTTCTAAATAAGGGAAGAAGAACCTTGAGGAATACCTCAAATAGAGGGACCAATGTTATCTGTGTGGAGAAAAGGGTCATAGAGTGACAGATTGTTATGGAGTTCAATGTCTTATTTGTGGAGAACATGGGCATTACCCAACTCAATGCCCTGACCTAAAAAGTTACTTCTAAATCAAGGAAGGACTTATTCCAGGACAATCATTGAAGTGGATGGACTGAAGTGTTTATGTATTGGTATTCAAGAATAATGTTCTTGAAGTACTTTTATGGTGTATTGAAATATTTATGTATTGGTCTATTGTGGTTTTCAATAATTTTAAGGTACCGGTAACCATGAAAAGTAATTCAAATATTTTGGAAAGTAGATGATATGTGCATAATGAAGGGATAAGGAGAAAATGAAATGTTTGACAGTATTCATGAGCTCATGATTGATATAAGGACTAAGTGATATCATGGTTTGAGTATATAGAATTTTGAGTATTTTGGTATGTGGAAAGTGTTAACTTTTAACTGCATTCATGTTTTCACTAAGGTTCAATGGGTATTCAAGAGAATACATGATTAAGTCCTTTGAATGTTTGGAATGTGACCAAAAAGACATATCTTATGATATATGGGGATCAACGATGGTATTAAATCTCTAGTAATCGTTTTCACTATATTATGAGAGTGGACTGCAGTATTATGGATAAGCCTAAAGATTGGAATGGACTATGTTGGACATAAGTTAGTATTGTTTAAGGATAAAAGTTTTTTCTATATTATTGATGGGATGTTATAGTTATATAGTTTTAGAAAAAAGGACAACATGCAGGACGGGCGACAGCCCATCGCGTCGGACAAGGCTGTGGGAATCGAGCCCACAACTGAAGTGAGACTGGCCTTTATCGCCTACCACTGGCCTACAGGAAGTCCCTGTTTAGTATAAACTAGTTTTATTATATTAAGCAGTATGATATATGAAGTATAAGCCCATTTTAGGAACCATATATGATTAATCTCACTATAGATGGACTTATGTATTTTTTTTATAACTTTTATAACCTTTTGTTTGAGACAGATAGAATGACCCATCATTCTATCACATGATCTGCTAACACATCACGAATGAAAAATTCAACTTCATTTATTTAAGAGATGAAGTGGAAATTGTCCAAAGAATGACAAACAGTGAGACTATACCAAAATCATGAAAGTATTTCTTCTAATTCCAATTTCATCAACTTTAGGGAAATGATCTTGAAAACCAAAAATGTTGTCCTATTCCTCTTATATATGATGAATCATATGGTACCTTATATCGTCACAAATTTATGGATTTGTGATTGCTGGATTTTCCATAGCCATGTTCTCTACCACTCTCCATCAGAACATGATCGTTAGATTTCTCTTCCATATCCATATTTTCACCTATGTGGAAACCCAGTGATTAGTTTATTTGGGTAAACGTTACGTTTCATACTTTTGTTTTTAAAGATTGGTTTTGGTATTCCTTTTTACGATGTGGGTTTCTATTAAAGAAACTTTCGAATAGTAAACCATTTATAACCCCGATGAATTTTGAGGGAGAAATTCATTTTAAAGGGGGTAGAATGTAACACCCCGAGATTTTATGAAAAATATTATTTTAATTTCATTAATGTCTTGTGTTGTATTCTACACCAAGATTACCTTGCGCTATACGCAACACCGCGTTAGCTTGCAGTATACGCAACACTATTCTTGGATCGTGTTACACACAATTTTGATAATAGTTATTCTACGCAACATTGAGTATATATATATATATATTCAATGTATAAATGAAATATGGTTGGATTCTGTTATACAAAACAACGAAGGATTCTTTCACAACACGCAATCACGACCTTCCTCGATAGCGTGTGTAGTACGCAATACCATGTTTCATTAAACAACGATATGCTATTAAAATATTATTAAAACGACCCGTTATGAATAGTAATAACCACTTTTTGAAATTTTGTAAATTTTATTTTTCAAAATGTACTTCATTTTTGGATTCGGAATATCGAAACTAGCTTAGGGTGAAATTTTGGTACTTTTCGGATAACTTTCATATTCTGATGAATAGTGAAAATTACTAAATTTTAATTAAAAAGAACTTTTTTAATAGAATTAATTAATAGTGATAAATTATTAATTTGAGTGGTTTTAAAGTATATTTAGAATATATTTTTACAATTTAATACAATGTTGGTAATTGGATGTAATTTTACATTTAAACCAGTCATAAACAAGTGTCAATCTTTTGATGGATATTATCTCTTAAAAACACGCTATTTGTTTTGACGACGGAAATTAAATTTTAAATTAATTAATGAAACTAATATGTTTTTAATTTGGTAAAATAGACATCATTTTTGATTTCATAATATCAAATATAGCTTAAGCCTAATTTTTGGTCTTTTTCTGGAAACTTTCATTTTTTGATGAATAGTGAAACCACTAAGTGGTAGTTAAGAAAAATGAATTTTTCATAAAACTTAACTTTACCGCTTCTGTGAGTATAATTTCAAAAATCTAAAAGACACGGTTGATGTTAGTAAGTAAAATGTGGTTCAATGAGATGAAAATAATTTTTGGTGAATAGTAACTTTTTACTTTTTTTACCACAGTTAAAAGTAAATAGGGTAATTAAGGGTAAAAATGTTATTATTATTACCCTAACACATGTCTTAATTATATTGGATAATTTTAATTCGACCAAAAACAACCTTAGGGATAAAATATGATCATTTAGGCCCACTTGGATTAGATTAGGACATTTATTATTAATTTATTTAAAGAAGGGTTAAAATAGTTAAAATCAAAGTTTAATAAGTAAATCATTTTTAATATGGGGTTATACATAAGATAAATTCGACTATAAATATTAATTAGAAATCTATAAACATTTACTAAATAATGGTATTTTATTTGTAATTTTTAGACATTAAATAATTTAATTTATTTATGACACAACGATGATGCAGTAATTACCATATTAATGAAATATTGACATAATTGATGTTATAAATACCCAAATAAATATAATTTGAGACTTTTTATGACTTACACTAATTTTATAGGTTAATATGACATGTTATTGTCGATTTAAGTAACTTGGTTCGAACTTATCATTCTCTTATAAATTTCATAAAAATCATGTACCAAATAGTGTCAAAATTGACATAAATTAGTTTTTAAAACAAATATTATATTATTAATTGTTATTTTATTCCTTAAAATCTAAGGTTTGGCCAAATGACTTAGATAAGGTTAGATATATTAATAATAAACAACTTGGGGTTCGTTTGGCTTGATATAGTAAGTTTATTAACCATATAGTGTAAGAAAACAAAAAGACACGGTAAAAGTTAAATTATTTAACTTAGAGTTAAATCTAATTGATAAGGTTAAAATAATAACCAAAACTTGTCTAAATACTATTGGATGAGCTTATTTCAACTCATCCCTACTTTATCTTCGAAATAAGACCCTTTGGAACCATTATAAACCAAATTTGACCTTAATATAAAATAATATTTTGAGATTTTCCTAAGGTGCCCCTCTCCTCCCTCATAAAAGGGCACCTCCTCCCTCTCCTCCTCACACCAATTTGAGCATTCAAGCTCGGACAAACCCTTCCAAAATCTCTTCTACACTTTCCTAGTATCATCATAGAGGTCCTGGTATTCTTCAAAGACCATCCATAGTTCTTTAAGTGGAGGTTAAGAAAAGGCGCGTCAAAAAGAAGTAATATCCATTACCGATCTTTTTCAATTTATTTCTTCTTCAACTTCTTCTTCTTTAGTTGTTTCATGATAAAGTAATAACATCAGTATTTATTATATACTGATATGTTATTATAAATATGAAACAACTCTAATTAACCTTATATCCATCCTACGGAAAAAGGAAATCACCGCGCGTGCGTACGTACGGAATACCGTCTCCACGCCGTGGTGTAATCTACTTTCCGCCACCACCTTAATTGGATGGGTATAATGGTGTAATGAGTAACTATATATGATTATTATAAAATGATATTGATACTGAAATAGTATACATACACTTCAACACAAGTTCATGATCATGAGAACGATATCATCGCTCGTGCGTACGTACGGACTACCGTCTCCACGACGTGATGAGATTCATTCTCCACATTAACCATTCATGAATGATTATAAAGTATATATATAATGAATAATAATGAAATATATGACATGTTAAATCTACTGGATTTATGTATATGTATATATATATATGTATGTCATCTACTTACTTCCATTCAAGACAATAAGGAAAGGAAAACAGCGTTAATGCGTACGTACGGACTACCGTCTCCATGAACGGTGTGTTTCATTTCATTTATCTATCTATTATATATATATATATATACTGAATATATATGATATATAAATCATGTTTTATATTCTGTAAGTAAATAAATCATGATATAAGTAATAATAATGTCAAGAACAACAAGTCCAAACACCTACGATAAATGAAACGATTTTACCCAAAACGCTTCTTTAACATGGAATTTACAAAAGAAAGGGTAATATAAAGTCATAAGTGATCCACATATGATATCATAACAATGAATATGATTCTGTAATAAGTTAATGAAATTATTTAAATCATTATACAGGAGTTTCGGATACGTACAAAGCATATCGGACATAAGGTAAGGGAAATATCACAATCTCATTTTTATCCGAGATTGTTTATAATTTGGCATTTACTGGGGTGTATTTTATCATCCACATCCATGTTTACTCAATAGTTAATATTATTTCCATCCACCTACAATTTTTTAAATCCAATTTTACCCTTCGGTGAGTGTTTAGTAAAGGATATGAAAGTAATCTTTTGTCGTTTTTCGTACGAGGTACTTTTTGACTTTTCCGACAAAAGTACGAAGAATGTTTTTTTTAACTTGTACGGCATGAATAGATTTTTAAAACATTATTTCAAAAAATATTCTTTTACAAGTTTTCATGTTTATTTTTAATCAACTTCTTTTAGTTTATAATTGTACGACATGTTAAGAAAGGAAAAGTGTTTGAAGCAGAAAGGATATTTTCCTCAAGAATGGAGTTCACGTGTTTTATGAAAATTATTTTTCATCTAAGATAATAAAGGGTTCTGTTTTTATCCCTATTATTACATTGAATTGATTATGTTGTGATGGAATTATTTTTATGAATTCCTTTATCGTATATGAATTGTTTTATGATGTCATGATGTTTAAGATTCCCATTTTTATTACATGGGTTATGCAATGATGTATGGTTTATGATTTTGTGGCACGCATAAGAATAGTATCATTATGAGATGGGTGGGACCTATATCTCCCTACAATGCATTGGGTAAAGATTTTATATCTCATTATATAGACATGGCTGGAATGGTAGGTTATACCGGTTCAGTGAAGCAGGACTGAAACGAGGGTAACTCGGTTCAGAAATGGACTTTGTCCACTAAGATAGTCTAGGCAATGAGTCTTGACTAATAAGAAATGATTCTCTATGATTATGTGTATATGCCACAAAGTTTCATGTTTTAATTTATGATTATTGGGATTTCATTTCACTACTATGATTTATCCCATGTTATGAAATTATTCTCTCTTTTGCAGGTTAAGATTTCCAAAATGTTATGTTCTTATGAAAATGATGTGATTGATATTTCTTTTGTTTACCCTTACTAAGCATTTGAGCTCAACCTTTTATGTTTTCTTTTCCCCAGGATATAAATAAAGGTTTTAGGTATAAAAAAATAATATCTTTATGGGAGATGTTGAAGATCTTTCACCACGATTAGAAGATTATATTCTAAGTTTCCAAAGACACTAAACTATTACGATCCTTGTGTGTGTGTTTTTGTTATGTACTAAGTATTCCGCAAAAGTAATGTAATGTTCATGTACGTCAAGCTTCGGGTCTCTACATGAAGTGTGGTAGGATTATTAGTCTCCTATAATCTTATCTTGTATATATGTCGATGGTCCTATTTAAAGGGGCATAAAGGTGGTTTTTCTACTAAACTCATAAGGATTCCATTATCTTCTTAATGTCATTCATGATTTGGAATGTTAGAAGGGTGGGGGTCCCATCCAAAATTTAGTATATCAGAAGTTTTATCTCCTCCCCTAATTTGCCACTTGTTTCCATTCATGAACCTAAACACAAGTTTGATCCATTATTAGATTTTTCTAATAAATTGTAGATTCCTTATGTCATGAATAGAACACCTACTAATAACCATATTGGGATAATTTGGAAATGAATTATCACGGTGGAATTTATTGATTCTTATCCACAATATATTATATCCAAGCTTCACTCTAAAAAATATAGACTCTATTTGATTTTTTTATATTCCAAAAGTGTTATGGATAGATGGAAAGATATCTAAAAATCCCTATAACAGTTTGATCCTACAACTTTTCCTTGGTTTTTCAATGATTTATTCAACAATTTTAGATCCCTCGGATAAAAGAGGAAACTATTTATCTATGAAATCTATAGAGGTATTTAATTTTCTTATGGTCTAAGTAAACTTCCGGACATGTGTATAAATGGTTACAGGTTTACATGGTGTAATAACTATAAAAATTTAACATATATATGGTGTAGGTTGGACAGGGTTTTTTCCAATATTTAAGGAATTTTTAAATTAAAAAGTATAAATATTAATCATTTCCCACAATCATTATATGGTCATTCTCCAATTGTGTTTTCTTTTAGAGAGTTCCCTCTAATATATTTTGGATGTTTTTTCTTTTTCAAATTGTCTCTATAAGAAGATTTCATCTAGTAGGTTACCCTATAATTGAATTATATAGTGTCTATTCCACCAATCGTCATCCTTTTTTTAAAGCATAAACGGTTAAAGGTATCTTCTATTAATTGGATTCCCACAATAGAATATATTGTTTCCTTTATTTCCATAGTTAATTAGGAGATATATGATCTAGAACAAGCCCTTCAATATCCTAGTGGCTTCTGGGAGGAGATATCAATACAACCTAATTCCATTGAACTATCAAATAAAGGAACAAGTTTATAAATCTAAATCACTAAAGGGAATACGGTTCCTACACCGATAACATTTTTAAATTATGATCTTTGGACAATCATCATCCTCACTTAAGATGATGAGGTTCCTTTTAGTTTTGGTGATCCAAAATCTTATATCTGAAGTGATTATTGAAATTGTATTGATCTTATAATATCTTCTCAATAGAGATTTATGATTAGGGCTGGTCATTTGGAAAAATATATTCACAAAGCTATCAAAAGCCTTGGATTAGAAAATGTTCCAACTCTAGACAATTTTCTCAACTCTTTTAGTCTCATTTCTTGGAACATCATCAAGGATGATGTATGTAAAGTGGTCCTAAAATATTTCAGTAGTGTCCCTCTTCCTCTCTATGTGTCTTACAGTACTTTAGTTTCCATTTCAAACATCAGGAACCCCTATATATTTCAATATTTCCAGCCAATATTTATTTTTTATTCTTCTTACATGATTGTAGATATAATTTACATTGAAAAACTATATCTTATTCTTCATTAAATTATCTAGAATGAGTTACATGGATTCATTAATAGATGGAGTGTTCAATGAGATTTTATACTT
Source organism: Viscum album (assembly GCA_963277665.1). Taxonomy (NCBI): domain Eukaryota; kingdom Viridiplantae; phylum Streptophyta; class Magnoliopsida; order Santalales; family Viscaceae; genus Viscum; species Viscum album. The sequence continues at coordinate 1,232,498,299 of OY728148.1, read as the reverse complement.
GTCAAAGAGATAGTAATAGAAACATCTTTATCTCTCCATTCAGTTACCCTATCAATATTTAAATGATGGATTTGGAGTTAGGATTTATTAAGAAATATTTCCCTCTCATTTATCTAGGATCACCTCTTACTAATGGTCATGTTTGTTTCATATATCTAAATAAAAATACTATAAATTGTATTAGGAATTGGAATAATAAATTCCTCTCTTTTGGTGGGATTCTCTAAAAAATTCAAAGTTTTCTTTATTCTATCAATTTTGATGGAACCCAAATCTATTCTCTCCTCTATCAAAATGTTCTTCTAGAATTTTATTTGGGACTCATGAATGGGAAGAAAACTCCATTGGGTTAGTTGGAAACATCTTTCCATTACCACTAGTGAAGGTAGCCTCAACTCTTCCCTCCATAGTTGATATTATTAAGGTAGTTCAATGGAAGCTCGCTTGGGATGTCATAGAAGGTGGGACCTTACAGTCATGCTTCATGCATTAAAAATAAAACCACCATAATAATATGATTCACTCTATTCTTGGAAATCGTTCATCCATAATATGAAAGTAGGAATTACTAACTCCGCCATCAATGCTAAACCAGTCAAGGTGTATTGTTGGCGATGGAATGACATACTTTCGGAAAGATAACTATGCATGAAACCCTTTTTTCAACATATCCAGCTCCTTAGATAAATCTTTATTAATCCTAAACCATGAAACCTAATCTAAATGCGATGATGGGTAAATATTGTAATCTTATTGATAGTGACATATCTCTTTCTGATGACCTGGACTATCTTGTTTCCACTTACATCATGAGTGTATGTTCCTATTATACTTGATTCTACAGGTGCATGAATTTCTATGGTATGGTGTTTTGGTGGGGAGATTCCATGTGTAATAAATTTATAATAAATAATATGATCATATTACTATGGGGAATATGCATAGGAGGAATCTTTTATGATCTTTCCATATAGAGACATAATATCTCTCTTATCACTAAAGGAAGATGTTTCCCAACACCTTTCATTGAATCTTCTTCCCATCAATTTGTGGAAAGAATACCAAATTTATTTTTTTGACTTTATTTCTAATTTCTAGTAGATGTGAGGCCCAATATCTATTCATTTGAGAAACGGTTTTAATCTAGGTTTGTTGGTATTCAAGTTGATTTGGTCTAAAAACATTTTCCTCAACCTAAGTACTTCTATATGTTGGAAATTGCATCTTTTTTGCAATGATATCATCCTTGGGGCCTTCTTTGTCTTGTATTATGTTCTGATTTACAATCTTTCTCAAAGATATAGATAAATTACAATTTTTTTGGAGAAGATATCTACCTTCCTTATCCTAATAGATCCATGAAAGGAGGTTTCTAGATTAGGTGGTATCCATACTACAAGTTTTGAAACTTAATACCAAAGGTTCATGTATCAATGAAATTATGGTGGGTGGCAGAGTGGTCTATGACCCGATAGAGTATTTAATTTTCCTTTGAATCCATAATTTTAGGGTTAAAATCATGTTTTACTCTAAATACATGTTAGACACTCCTATTTTTTTCTCCCTCCACAAATTTCAACCCTCCCAATATCCTCTACTCTTGACTTTCCTCTCATGCATATCTATGATACCATGGTCTAAACTTTTAGGGTTCCTGAAGTCCATACCCCTCTCATATCTCTTCACTTCTCAACATTCCCATATCGGATCCCTCATATCCTCTTTTATCCAAATTATTCTCCTACATATATCTCCAAAAATTATGGTTCTCTCCTTCACACATGGTCCTCATCATACGATTATTGATCTGCACCTACCCACCCCTAGTGATTTTCTCCTTGCGTATTTGAAGATTGCTCTGCTAGTCTCTCATGTAAGATTCACACATCCCTGATCCTCTCTTATTTATTTGGCCCATGGATTATTCCTTAAAAATTTGATTCTCTGTAACTATTTTTACTTTTTATGGTTTTCATTTTGATTTCCTTCACTTTTTTCATGTGTTTTGAACCCCTGGTTTTGTGAAACATTAGGTTTATTTCCCTCTCCCCTCATGATTTCTATTGAAGAATCACTACATCGAAACCCATAACCATTCCATATATTATCTTCCTTGCGCACACAACTACATAATTCAAAATTCGTAGCTACTTCATGTCATGTATGATTCACCTTTTAAGTTTCTATTCTCTGTTCGTATTCCTCCATGACCGCTCTATGAGATTGTGTATCCATCTCCATTCCAACCCTCCACATTCCATCAATTAGGGATTTGTCTCCCAAATATTTTTTCTTAGTTATCCTAAATTCCCTAGGCCCACTATACCATTCTCTAATTAGGAAACCATGGCAGTGATGTTTATAGGTATATTATTCATCAATTCTATTATACACTTGGATGTTATTTTCTATTGAATTTTCCTCTTTTTATTTTCTGAAAAAAAAATCTTCCAACCCTATTTGATATATATTTTTAATATACTATTTTATAATATAATAGTGCTTTCATTATTTTTTCTTATTTTTTCTATTAACATACTATTTTATAGTTCATAACTATTTCATTTTTATGTTATCTTAGGAAAGATCAAAAAAATGGTGAGTCCTACTGTTTTCATGGTCAAGATACATCGCCTTTGAATTATTTTTTATTAATCATGTTAATATTTCTTATAAAAATTTAAATATGATCTTCATAAAAGGAATAGACCAAACGATTTTGAGGACCTCCATGTTTTAATACCTAACAAAGATCATAACTGAGTATTAATACATTACATTATTGGATAGATTTCTGGTGTTTATCCCTACAAGAAATGATTCCAAGGATAAATATCATGTTCGGATTGCATATACTATTTTATTAATATTTCTTCCCCCACTTGATCATTCAAAGTAAACTCTTTCTAATTTATTATGTATTTGAATTTTTTATATAACCAAATATTTTGTGTACACAAATTTATTATGAATTCTATTTTTAAATCTGAAATATTTCCAATTTTGTTTTGGGTGATATTTAGTTTAGTTTAATTTTTAATGGTTTAAATTTTCTATTTATTTCATTAATGTATATTCCATTTTCTTTGATAAATATCTTTTAACATTATTTTTTCTCTAAATTTAATTTTTCTGTAATCAGATATTTGATTTAAAACTACTAGTAAATGGTGTTTTATCATGTGTATGTAGAACACACTTTGGGGAAGAGATGATTTATTTACCTTATTTTAGGTGTAGATTTCAAAACCACATATTTCTATAAATAAATAGATAAATACTTGTTTTGAAATATCAAATAATATGTTATATCAATTCATAGAATCTAAGTTATGAATCCAATCTTTTGGATTTAATTATTACATTAATGTTAGTTTCCTATGAATCATAACTTTATATTATTTGGGCTTTATTCATTACACTAATGGTGAACACCCCTGTGCATTTCTGCAAGTGAAACACTAGTATCTATATTAATCATGGACCTCTTACCATCCATGTGTCACTCTTCATTCATCTTTCCCCCTCTATAATTCCCTCCACTCATTTCTTTTTTATTTATATCATGTCATAGCTTCATGCATTCTATTTCTTCCATAGTGCCTCTCTATAATTCAAAAATGACTCTTTTAGACCATGAGTGTCACTCCTAGACCACGAAGTATCTTTTGTGATAATGTTTTCCTATTTTTACAAAACTATTATATTTTTCTTATTTTCCCTTTATTTTAGGCTACGAATCACCCATTTTTGGGCTTTTTGTTTTCCCATGCTCAATTTTCCACATTATCAGCACTCCTAATTTTCATAAACCCTATGGGTATCTCCCCCCCCCCCTTCTCATGGTTCCCAATAACAAATAAATTCATCAATCATTGGTGTCCCACTCCTCCTTCGATGAAATCTATACCCTTTATAGTCAAACATATAAAATTATTTTCCTTTTACTCCAAATTCCACAAACGATGAATCCAATCTCCATCTGTGAAATTATTTTTTATGTCCCTTGATACTCATTTCCCAAATATAAAATGGTAAACCTATTTCTCTTTAACATTTTCCATTAACATATCACTCCTATGGCTATAGGTGATTTTTTGTTTATTAATTTATTGATTACAAACAACCGTCTAACATTTAATGTTTCTAAAACTATTACTTCCTATTGTATGAAAATTAATATATTATCAATTTTGTTTATAAAAATCTTATGTGATGTTATCATGTGCTCAGGTAACTTCGTTAATATCTATGTTTTATGTTTTAATTATATGTAATATGTTTTCATTTGTAAATTTTATAGTCATAATATTATATTTTTCACTATTTTCAATTTATAATAGAGATTTTCTATCACTTCATGTTTTCTATATTTGAAATATCACTTAAATATGTTAAAAAATTACATGGAATAATTTATAAAACCATATAAAGTTGTTAAAAGGATCCATTGCCTCACTCAAATGTTAAAAACTAATGTTCTTGAATACATTCCATTAATTAAAAATTGCACAAAACATAATCTAGAATGAATTATACTTAATAATATAAGAACATGTTTATGGTGAAGGCTCATTGGTGTATTCATGATTACTTAAATTATTCATTATGTTTTTTTAATTCATTCTCCTTTATTCATTTTGTTTTAAAATTTTAACATTCACTTAAATATGTTCAAAGTCATTATCATGATTTTGTATCTTTTTTCAATAAATAACATCATACATTGTGTAATATGATAATATAAAACAATATTTTCTAAATGAATAAAACTATAAAATATAATCCATTCATATATTTTATGATTTTATTCATTATGAAAAGGTATTTTTGGTTGTAATGATTTTCTCCATTCATATGCATGTAAATGGTTTTTTAGTTTGCTATTATGTTTTAATGATTCAATTTTTATATAATTTTTTAACAATAATCATATTTTTATTTACTCTAACAATGTTCCAATTAATTGTAATTATCAAATTTTTCATTTGATAGTTTGTATATTCTTCTCCTCATGATTTTCCTGGGTTTCTCTGATTTTTGAACCTAAATTTCCTTGTTTTTCCTTCTTTAACTGTTCTCACTAACTGGGATACTTGGGTACAATACCTTCTTCCATTTCATATGTGTTCAGCTGTGTGTTTGTGTGTGTGTTCTGTATATATATATATTCTGAAACACACACACATACACATATACATATATATACATACATATATATATATATATATATTCATTTTGTGTATATATATATTGATATATACATGTATTCTGGTGTGTGTGTGTGTGTGTGTATCTTTATACATATACTCAGATATATATATCTACACATGTGTATATATTTACATGTATTGTGATGCATGTATGTGTGTTTGTGTGTAAATATATGTATTCTAGTGTATATATATTTATATCAGTATATGTGTGTGTGTGTGTGTGTGTGTGTATTTTGATATATATATATATATATATGTATATATATATCTGCATTTATGTTTTTTATATAGGTGGATATATATTGATATGGATATATATGTATATATATACCAGAATACATATATATATATATATATATATATATATACATATAGAACATATATATGTATGTATATTTATGTATGTATTCTAATATGTGTGTGTGTGTGTATTCTGAGACAATCAGTTATCATTTAACATTGCATCGATAAATGCCTACTTGTACATTTTTCTGTTATCTTTGCACTCACTCATTAAGTTGTATCTATTGACTCTAAATTTCAATGTCTAGCATATAAAAAAAATTATGATTCCATATTTTAATATTTAACTTCATATTAAATAAAATGGATAGGTTTAATGTGAACACATGAGAAAAATACTTGTAATAATTAAAAATAAGAAATAAAATATAAATGATAAGTGTTAAGAGTATTATATATTTTTAATATTCATGTCCCACATTGGTATTTTTTATCTATTGTACTTATTTAATAATCTATAAATAAATAATCCTACTTCATTTTCAGATATGGTCTTTATCCCAATATAGTATGAAAGGTTTTTTTGTGTGTCTCTCCAACCTACGTGTCACCCCCCCCCCCTTCATGTTCGCATTTTGTGATATGCCCCTCATTCACAGCATCCCTCATTCATGCCGACCCATTCTATGTTTTCCCTCTGTGCGACCCCCCACCCTGTGTGTGAGAATCCTCCTGTGCAATAGATCTTGACACGATGAACCCCTTTTTGATGGCCCATTTCACATCCCTTGTGTGTGACAACCCTCCTACGCAATCCTATGTTTGTGAAAAGAGAAAGTATGGATAAGAAACCCTATGTTTGAAACATCACATATGGATTATATACCCTATGTTATGAGGAAATTATAGTTCAGAACCCTATGTTTATGAAGAACCCTACATTTGGGGAAACAAATGTATGGTACATCAACCCTACTTTTGTGTTCGACTGTACATAATGAACCATATGTATGGAGTTTTTTAATCACATGAAGTAACCCTATGTTTGAGTATTAAATGAGTAAGTTTTATTTAAATATATCTTCCATGATTTTTTCGACAGTCTCAATAGAAGTAAATATCATTTTAAATCTATTTTATGACTAATTAAAAGGCTTGTATTCAATGGAGTAAATCAATCCTATTTCTATAGAAGGTTATGAATCCTTTGGATGATTTAAATTTTAATTATTTTGATCTATCACGTGATTTTCTTTGATCTTCTCAACTGAAGGAAATAAAATAATGTTATATAATATCAAAGGTATTTTAGCATTCTATATGACTATATATATACAATATCTTTTTGAATATTGAACTCATGTGAAGAAAAAAATATTGAGTGACTATGTGATTTTTGAAGAATTTACACTTTGGATATTTACATATTTTAATCTTCTTTTGTTATGTAATCATTGTTTTTTGTTTGTTTCTACTTTTATTGAGGATCATTTTCACCCATGATCTCTTCAAAGAAATTATTACTTGAATACATTCATATTTGGAGAAGAAGAACCGTATTTTTTTATTTTCTAATTCAATTGTGATCATAAACCTATAAATTTAATCAACTCAAAATCTTTTGTTTTATTAGAGTCTCGTCTTCTTAGACTCGGTCGTGGAAGAGTATCATCTTCTTAGAATAAGCTTTGAAGAAACTAGTTCCCCATAAAAGAACCAGAATTCTCTATTTTTTCTTGTTTTACTGGTTAAAATTACATGTACTCTATTGTGAATGTCTTGTGAAAAGATGAATTTTCTGGTGAAAATCATCAATATCACAGAGAGAGTATTGGTGGGGTACAATAGTTGTTCATTGTTCCTTGAACAACTATAAAAAATATTCTTTACTTTTTATTCGTTTCCAAATCACTTACAGAAGATAACGCTTCATATCTAAATAAATCACAATGAAAGATAAAATCCAGAATTTGTTAAGATTATTGAAAATACAAAATTCACCCCTCCCCCCCCCATCTTTTGTATCTTTTTATTATTCTGACCTAACAATTGGATCATTTTAAAGACAAACAACGTAATATCATTACAAAACTAGGATCCAATAGTTTAGTGTCTTGAAAAAAATATGACCATATATAACTTGTACATAATAAAACATATCCTTTTATTTAAAAATGTATTATTTATCCTTCTAAATATCATTTTATCCTTAGTACATATATTCACCTGAGCAAATACATCAACGAAATTGGCGTGCTAAAAGCCCAGTAAGTGGATGAATAATGATATGAATCAATATAACATGAGTTATAATAATCACCATCCCAATAAAGTAATAATTAGATAATTATCATATTCATGAGAGGAAATATTAGATAATGGAATGGAAAGTGGCAATAAATAAAAATGAAACACCATGTCTTAGTGGTCAAATACCACACATAGTTATGAACAAAGCTAGCATCATGTTCGCGCATAAATGTGAATTGTCATAACATCTTCATTGTGAAAAAAACTAGCAACATACTCATGAATATTTTAAATTATCTCATATGATACATCAAATTACCCAATGCATTTTAGGGATATATAATTCTATGCCCACCTATCACATCGTATCATTTAAAAAATTATGCATTCCACAAATAATGTATAACAATCATAGTCATAATATAACCCATTGAAAGGAATGAGTTTCATAATAATTTCATGAAGAATAGATTCATTAATAAACTTTGGCATTCCTAAATAAAAAAAACATACTTGGTATAATAATAATCAATCCTGATTGAATAAGAAACAATATCAAGAGGATTCAAGATGTGTTTTGGAAAGAAGAGTTAATTTGGAAAATCATTAAATTTTTCATAAAAAAACTAGAAACATATATATCCTTGAAAAAAATAGGTTATAAAAATGAAATTATATTTAAGGAACATTAAAGTAATATCCATACTAAAATTTGAAATGAAATAGGAATAATCCCAAAGAAAGAGAGTTGGGTTCGATAATCCCCTTACCTTATGTCTGAATGCTTTCTTCACTTTCACTTAATATCCTGGATAATAAAATTAGATTCATTAATTACTAAATCCATAACCTATTATACGTTTATTTTATTTATTAAATTTTTATTAATTTCTTTTATGGCCATTTTGATGAGTTATATAGTTCAATTTTGGCATTTCAGGAGTGTTTGTTTTCTTTGTTTTCTTGATTGGGTCACTTGTATACAAGTATGAAAGTTCACATAAAATGATAATAATTATCCATAATTGAAATTATATTTTATTACTGAAATTAAAGAAGTTTAAATGGTCTCAAATATCATTTTATTATATTATATTAGGATGATATATTATATAAAACATTGATGAAAATGTTTTAATTTATTTTGGCGGTTTTTACAACCATCACAAACATTTTATCATTTCATTTAATATCATGGTTATGTATTGGTTTCGGTACATTATATAAGACATAATATGTATATTAAACCATTATTTGACTATAATAATGGTTTTATGACCATACTTGAAAGAAATAATGGAAAACGAAAAATCTTCGTCCATGAAGGTGGTGAATCGACACATCAGAGACGATGTTTTCATTTTTTTAGAATTAAAGGAGAGGAGAAAATATTTTCTATTTGATATTCCATTAACATAATAAAATTATGGTATATATAATATACTTTATTTATCATGATCCTTTGTATAAGGGTGTTAAGGATAGGATATGAAAATTAAAGAAATTAAAAGAGCATGAAGGAGGATTTTACCTCTTGAATATCTTCTCCTTGAGAACCTCCTTAAGGAACTTGTATTTGTTATTTTATTGATACCAAAAGCTATTTTATATGTGTAAGAATCTTGGTAAGGTAATTTTTTATAATTTATAAAAACTATAAGGATTTGAAGGTCTGATTAGAAGAGGTAGTGAGGGGTGGTATTTATAGGGGTAGGAGAGGGGTATTTTTTATTATTATATTAATTAGTTTATTATTTTGGATCTAGACTGTCAATAGTGTTGATCCTTGTCAGTAAATATAATAAATAATAAAGTATGTTTTTATAATATGGTGCTTACATCATCCATATATCATCCATGACAAAAAATCATTTATTTAGCTTATACAGTAAATTACTGTATTTCACTATTCACAAAAAATTCAACTATTTTAGAAAAATACCAAAAATTAAACCTAACTAATTTTTAGAATTTATATTTCATAAATATAATCCATTTTATGAAAATTATTTTATAAATATGATAAATTGAATTTTTATATAAAATCATTATTTATTCAAAAAATACAGATTTTACTATTATAACCGATTTTATGACACTTTGAAAAATTAATTAATGTATAATAAAATTATATTATAATTATAACACTTAAAAATATTAATTTATGAATTTATTTAATGGAAATAAATTTTATTTTAAATCATTAGATTAATTATAAAATTATAATTGAACATTTGTGTTTTACAAAAATACTGACACTTAATTTATCATTTTTAAAACATTTATTTACTTATTTAATGATATAAAAAACCATATTTTTATTTTTAAGATGAATAAATTTAATAAAAACTTTCATAGGTGAGGTTACTAATCTATTGGCTAGATTACTATTCCTAATAAACATATTACCACTCCAACGGTCGTGTTACTATTCCATAGGTATAGGATTCTTAATTTTCATAAATAACACTTATTTATTTCTTCATTCATGAGAATAATGATTTTATTAAATTTTATATGTTATATATGTGTTTTATACTATATAACATAATTATTACAAGTGTAAATTCCATTAATAAAAGTTTGGATCGTTACATTCTTCCCCCCTTTTGATGTTTCAACCTTAGAATTTTTCATTACATACTAGGGTAACAATTTGTAAGGGTGTGTCTCCTTTATCGCTTCCTCTAATTCCCATGTCACCTCTTAATATTTATGGTTCCTCCACACCACTTTGACAAGGTTATTTTTCTTGTTTTATAGGACTTTGTCTCTGTGGTCTAACATTTTTATCAGCTACTCTTCATACGAGAGGTCATTCTCTAGTTGCACCACCTCAAAATTGTTACATGTGAGGGGTCAAATATGTAATCCCTTAGGATAGATACATGGAACATGTCATGAACTTGAGACATATTTGGTGGAATTCCAAGATGACAAGACACTACTCCTATGTGATCGAGGATCTCAAAGGGGACAATATACCATGGGCTAACCTTCCCTTTCTTTCCAAATCACATGACTCTCTTCCTAGTTGATATTTAAAGGAAGACTTTGTCTCCAAATTAGAACTCCAAAACCCTTTGACGGTTGTCATCATATCTCTTTTTCTGACTCTGAACATCATTGATATGTTTTTGGGTGGCTTGAACCTTCTCTATCATCTCTTACACAAGATCAGGTCCAAGTAGATTTCTTTCTTTGAATTCATCCCAAAAATTTAGAGTTCTACATCGCTTCGCATGTAGATCCTCATTTAAATCCATCTAAATAATCTAGTATAATCCATTATTGTATAAGAACTCAACTAATGGTAGATGCTAATCTCATCCTCTTTTGAATTCCATTGAGTGGGCTCTTAGAATATCATCATGTGTCTGAATAGTCCTTTGAAATTGGCAATATATTTGGGGTGATAGGTCATGCTGAAATTAAACTGAATTCTAAAATCATGTTGAATAATTATCCAAAATTTAGATGTGAACCATGGATAACTATCAGATATGACCGAAAGTGGAACTCCATACAGCCTCACCACTTCCTTCACATAGATATTGCCAAGTTGTTCAAGTGATAGATCTTCCTGAATTGTGATAAAGTGGATAGTCTTGGTGAGTCTATCCACCACAACCCATGCTACATTATTTTATTTTGATTTATTTTAGATTTTAATGAAAAATAACATAGTAACATTATCCCATTTCCATGTGGGTATAGGCAATGGTTTCATCATCCCTTTGGACTTACGTGGTTCTACTTTAAATTGATAACGTACTAGGAACCTTGAGATATAACCTAAAATATTATTCTTCATATTTTCCCATCATAATATCTATCAAAGATCACATTACATATTGGTTCATACAATATGGATGGATAAAGATGAGCTATGTGTATTATCCAATAGCTTCATATTTATCTCAGGTGATTAAATCACACAAAGCCTAGTTCCAAACTAAATCACACCATCATCATTGATGTGGAACTCATGTAGCTTCCAGTCCTTTATCAATTTCACCTTCTTTTGTAGCTCCAGATCACACCTTTATACCTCCTTGATCTTCTCTTCAATATGTGGTTGGTAAATAATTTGTTAATAGTGGTATGTATTCTCTTTATTTGTGATTTACAAATCCATCCTTTTCATATCTATGAAGATACGGTATTTATAAATCCTCACTGTGGATAGATTAGCATGTTATTTTCTTCAAAGATAATCGGCTACCTTTTTTCTTTTCCTAGATAGTAATGAATATATAAATAATAGTCCTTGATTAGATCTAACTATATTAATTGAGTAACATTGAGATCCATATATGTGAAGATATAATTTAGACTATTTTGATATGTATATATTTAACAATTCTCACCATATAGGTAGTACCGCCAAATTTTTAGGGCAATGATCATAGATATAAGCTCTAGATCATGTTTTGGGTAGTTCTTATCATGTATATTAAACTTCTATGAGCCATAGTCTATCATTTTACCATTATACATGAGTATACAACTCATGCCTTTCTTTGAATCATCATTGTATATCAAAAAAATCCATATATTGGTATCCTGAGTATAAATGAAGTGATTATCCTCTTCTTGAGTTCCTTAAACCTTTCCTCACATTCTTACATCCATAAATACTTTACCAATTTTCATGTTAACTTATTTATCGGGGTAGAAAATCGTGAGAAATTTCTCCCAAAATGTTAGTGGTACCTTGGTAAGAAAAGAAAACTACGGATTTCTGTGACACTAGTGGGTCTAGTCTATTTCTCAATTACCATTTTCTTGGAAGGATGTATAGATATTCCCTTACTAGAGATCATGTTCCCCAATAATGTGACTTGCTGCATCCAGAAGCCACACTTTCTAGACTTGGAATAAAATTTCTCCTTCCTTAATATTTCTAGCACAATCTTTATATGTTCTTCTTATCACTCTATTATCTTATAATAGATAATAATATCATCAATTAACATGACCAAAAAAAATTTGAGGTATTCTCCAAATACTATATTCATAAAATCCATGAATATTTCAGGGGAATTAGTTAATCTAAAGGGAATCTATAGAAACTCATAGTGCCTATACCTTGTATGGAAAGAAGTCTTCTTAATATCTTCCTTCTTAACCTTCAGTTTATGATATCCGAAACAAATATCCACCTTTTATAAGTATTTAGATCATCATAGTTGATCCAACAAGTCATCATTCATTAGAAGATGATACATATTCTTTATGGTGATCTTATTGAGTTAATCGATACACAACCGCATTGATTCATCCTTTTTATTAATGAAAATCATTGGTTCACCCGAAGGTGATGCACTAGGTAATATTAACTCATTTCCTAAATACTCTTGAAGCTTCTTCTTTAACTTATCTAGTTTGATAGGGGTCATCATATAGGGAAATTTTTATGTAAGAGTGGATCTTGGTATAAGTTTTATTAAGAACTCTACCTCACAATCTGGGGTAAGTTCGAGTAACTCATCGAGAAATAAATCAATGTATTCCATTACAATGGGAATTTCCTCAAGTTTTATGTTTTACTTAAATGAAAACATTTGGGTTAGGTATTCTTTTTCATAGTGTAATAACACCCACACTATTGGTGGATTTTTCAAAGGAGATTCAAAATTTTCCATGAATTTTTAGAGGATCTTGTAATGATTTAGAATATGAAAATATATTTCACTTTCCATGAAATTTATGTGGTATCTATATAATGCAAGACAATCCATGCCTGTTATTTTATCAAATTCCACTAAGGCAAGTATTATGAGATTTTCTAGAAGAATATTATCACATGAATCAATAGGAGAAGAGTCCAACATTTTGGGTTGAAATGATTACACCACTATGTGTTTTTAAATATATATCTACTTAACGGTGTTGATGTTTAGATTCAAGGGATCTATAAAGCTTTCAAGATATAAATGAATGTATTCAAACACCATCAAATAATACTTTTCTATTCTTGGATGAATTGAAATTGTAACACCGGGATATTTTTATGAAATATTTTCTATAAATAATTTTTATTATTCACTAGCTTGTATTCCACGCAATCATGAGTTTAAAATAACCATGATATCCCCTTATTATAAAATTACCATTATAGCCTAGCTATTAGGTTATCAGTAATAATTATAACTAACTAATGAAAATTCATTATTAATTCATTGGCTATCAATTATTTATGAAAAATATAAATCAATTAGATATTTGTATTTTTGAGTGAATTACTTTTGGTAATGAAATTAATGATATATATATGTGTTATATACTTAATAAAATATTTTTTTTATTCATATAATGTATATTTTAGTCATATGATATGAATAAAACTCTATTTGATATATAAAAACCTATTTTTTTAAAGGTAAATTTTACACCTTTAAATGGAAAACCCATTTCAAATTAATATTTTGACATATTAATAATTTTTATATGAAAAAATAAACATGTTATTTTTAATCAAGGTATAAAAATTTACTTTGGATAAATTTATGATATTTTTCTGATAACTTTCATGTTATGATGAATAGTGAAAATACGCTAAATTTTAATTAAAAAACTTTTTTCATTGAAATAATTTATATGGTTAAATTATAATATTGAATGGTTTTAAAGTATAAATATATTATATTTTTATCATTCAATATAATTTATTCCATTATCATTAATTTTAAATTGAATTCATAGGTAAAAACATTTCAATCTTTTGCAATGTTTTATCTTTTAAAACTCATTTCCTCATTTCGACAATAGGACTAATTTTAAATTAGTTACTACAACTTCTATATTTTAAATTTTGAATAATTATGTCTAAATTATGTTAATATAATATTTTTATTTTTGGGCATTATGAATAGTAACTTTGGTGATTATTTTTATTACCATGGTTAAAGGTTAATCGCGTAATTAAGGGAAACAATAATATTATAAAATTACCTTAACACCTGTAAAAATCATATTGTATTACTAAATTCGACCCTTATCATATATTATTCGAAATGGAATAACTTTATGGCCACTTAACTATGAATATCACATGAATGTAATAAAAACTAATGAATGTGAAAAAATGTCACAATCTCATTTTGTATAAGTATAATAATTTTAATATATGGATAACTAGAAGATAATATCGACTATAGAAAGTATGTAGAAATATAAAATAATTACCTACATCATAGAAATTTGTTTATACTTTTTATAAATTAAATAAATACCATTAATGATAACACAATAGTGATGTAAAAAATATTTTATTAATAGAAATATCAAATAAATGGTTTTAAAAATATTAAAATAAATATCATATGAACTAATTAATATGATCCGTGAATTTTCTAGGAGACTATGACATGTTAGGAGTGTATTGAATATATTTTTTCGAATTTATCTCCTGTGTAGATTTTTTTTAAAGTCCAATAAATAAAAAGTTTCAAAATTGAAACTATTGATATTTTATGAAAATAACATTTTATTAAATTATTTAGAAATCATAAAAAAATTTAAAAATTACAAAGTGATAATTATAAGATCTATAATGTAATAAAATATCTATTTATGTTAAATTAACATCATATAAATAAATATTTATAACCATTAAAAAATTAGAATGTTGTTACCATAATTAAAATTGAATAGAATAATTGAGTGACAATTAAAAAGATATAGTTTAAATTGAAAAAATAACTTATCCAAAATTTATTGGTTAATGATATTACAACCCTATATCATATCATCTTAGAAGTTGGTATATTTTGGTGGTTTTTTTGTAGGGTTTGATTTTATTATAAATTATTATTTATACCTGAATGGCCCAAAGGTCTTCTTTTTTATTGATTTTTGATAACCCTCCTTTCAAGGGATGAGGGGGAACCCTTACAAGGCCCGTAGGCTTAGATATTACATGGCCCGTAGGCTTAAGAGACATTACATAACCTGAAGGTATTAGGGAATTAAACCAGACTATAACTACAAGGAACTGCCCCTCCCCAGCGTCTGCATCGTGATGGTAGCTCCACACCTTCGCATGGTTGTCTGGCTAAGCTTACCGTGCGAGCACAGGCTGGTCCCAATGGCATAGTCATACACTCTCATTCTTCCAAATCCATTGGTTCTGCTCTAGTGAGTGCACCAACTCTGAATCCTTCTTTGGGACTGCTCCTTTTTTTTGTAGATCTTGTTTGGGGAAACTGCACTGAACATGATTCCTGAAGGCCTTGAGGTGGACCAAAAACCTTAAAGGTGTTCCGAAATCATTATTGACACGAAGGGCTAAGTGGAATGAAGAAATTAATGACTCCAAGATCAAACAGGTGGCCCAAGGTGAATAGTTATGGCTACTACAGTACCAAATTGTAACTACTATAGTAACTTGTAGAGACCCAAATCTTGGGGTACATGGAAATTACATTACTTTTGTGAAATAATTAATACATAACAAAAACAGACACCCAAAGACCGTATTAGTTTAGTTTCTTTAGAGACTCGGAACAAAATATTCTAATTAGGGTGAAAGATCTTTATCATCCCCCATAAAGTTCTTCCCATTTTTTTCTTACCTAAAAACTGTATTTATATCTTGGGGAAAATAAAACATAAAAAGGGTGATCTCAAATGCTCAGTAAGGGTAAACATGGAAAATATAAAACAATCTATAAACATTTGAACATAAAAATATGAACATAAAACATGAGTAATGACATTAATCTTGGTAGTACATAAGGTATAGATCACAAAGGAACCTTAATCATGATAAAATATCGTGGGAATAAAACATGTAATTATGGAAAACTAAAAAGCACATGTTATGATTTTCATAGAAGCCAAGGCATTTCTGCCATGACAATCATAGTGGACGAATTCCATTACTGAATCGGGTTTACCTTCCATTCCATCCATGTATTACTAAATTAGATTTACTTTCTATTCTATCCATGTCTATCTCATGAGATATAAATCACTACCCAATGCATTGGAGGGAGATATAGGTCACACCCATCTCATAATGAAATCATTCTTTTGTGTGCCACAAAAATAAACATAAATCATTCATCATAACCCAATGAATAAAATGGGTTTCATAAACATCATCCCATAATAACATAATCCATATAAAACCATGTAAATAATAGAGACATTATACTTGAAACATAACCATATTAAAGAATGTCATCATAGATGGAAAATAGTTTTGATAAAATGCTTGAAATGAATTCTTGAGGAAAATATCCTTTCTTCTTTAAAATAATTTTCTTTTCTCAAAATGACATGGAATTTTAAAAGAAAAAATTTTATTTGAAAATAATCATGAAATATTGTAGATTAAGCTTCATGGAAATAAGTCATTATGAAACTATAAAAACTCGTTCATTTCATATAAGTTAAAAAAAACATTATCCTTGTACTTTTGCCGGAAAAGTCAAAAAGCACCTTGTATGGTAAAAAAAGAAATATTCCTTCCATACAATGTGGTAAAAGTAAAAAAAGGGTAAAAATGACCTTAAACATACATGGAAGAATAGTAAATATTTTATGAAAACATTTTTGAAAATCATGGACATGGATGATAAACATAACCCCAGTAAATACTTATGAATAAACAATCTCAGATAAGAACGAGATTGGAATAATTATCCCTTACCATTTATAATTGGTGGAATCATGCATGTCATAGAATAAAGAAAATTACATTCATATTTAAATATCATATCTTTCGTAATAAAAATCATAAAACATTCATGGGAATCATAAATACCATACAAAATAAATAGATGGTGATTAAGGCATATGTCTCACAGAAATAAAAGTGAGACGAAAAAATCCCTTACCTTAGGTCCAATTTCTGTCGTATGTGACCGAGACTACTGTATAGTGGGTGTAAACATATTATTAAATTATAACAGAACCATAATAATATTTATGATATCATATATGATTCACTTACAACTTTATATTACCCGTTCATTTGTCAATTCCATGTTAAAGCAGCATTTTGGGTAAAATCGTTTCATTTAACGTACGTGTTTTGACTTGTAATTATTCATATGATTACTTAGATCATGATTACTTAATTCCTAAATGTAAAACATTATTTATATATAATATATATTTATAATATATATATATATAATAGATCGATAAATGGAATTAAATACACCTTCATAGAGACAGTAGGTTGTACGTACAAATGAACGATGTTTTCGTTTCCTTAATAAATTGAATGGAAGTAAGTAAATAACATATAAATAAATCCAATTTCATTATTATGTCACATATTTCCTTATTATTTATTATATATACTTTATAATAATTCTAGAATGGTTAACATTGAGAACGAATCTCTTCACATCGTGGAGACGGTAATCCGTACGTACGCACAAGCGATGATATCATTCCCAAAATTATTGAATAGAATTGGAGTGGATGATATAATATCTCAGAATCAGTATTATGTTATAATAATACTATATAGTTTTTATTTCCACCATGTTACCCATCCATGTATGGTGGTGGTGGAAAAACATATTACACCACGGCGTGGAGACGGTAAGTCGTACGTACGCACGTGCAGTGATTTCATTTTTCATAGGATGGATATAAGGTGAAATAGGGTTATTTAATATTTATAATAACATATCAATATATTATTGATACTAATGTTATTACTTTATAATAAAACAACTAAATAAGAGGAAGTAGAAGAAGAAAGAAACTTGAAATAATCGGTAGAAGAGATTACCTCTTCCTCGACGTGCCTCTTTTAAACTTTCTATTAGAGCACTAGTGTTGGACTTTTTAGAAGACCAGAACCTCTATAATATAACTAGAGAGTTTTAGAATAGTAATTGGTAGGGTTTGGTCGAGCATGAAGGCTTTAAATGGAGTGAAGAGAAGAGGGAGGAGGTGCCCTTTTATAAGAGGGGAGGGGGCACTTTTGGAAACCTCTAAAATATTAATTTATAATAAACTCAAACCCCACCTAAAAACCTCCGAAATGACTCAAATTTAAAGATTCGATGATATAGGGTTTTAATCTCATTAGAAAATAAAATTTAGACATGTTTTAAAATTATTTTAAACCTTATCAATTTGATTTATCCATATTTAATCTATTTAATCTTATTTGTGGTAAAAATTTTCTAAATTTTAAATTGTTATAAATAATTACTTATGTGTTGTGAATTGTCCATAATTGGATAATTTATGAAATTTTAGACTATATAAATTTCAATTTTTAATTTTTAATTTTTTTTTATTTTTAAACAATTTAATAACATGTTATTTTTATAAAATATCAATAGTGTCAATTTTAACACTATTCATTTATTTGAATTTAAATAAAATCCACAAAGAAGATATGTTCGAAAAAAATATTTAATAGATTCCTAACATGTCATATTCATTTAGAAAATTTTCGTGACACAATAATTAGTTCATATAATATTTATTTTAATATTTTTAAAACCATTTATTTGATATTTATCTTAATAAAATAATTACTACAAAATTTTTGTATGATTATTTAATATACTGATTTTTTGCATAAAAATTAAAAAAAATAATATGATTAATATATATCTAATATATTTCATAATAATACTTTTAGTTGAATTTATCTTCTAAAACAACCAACTTTTAAAATTTTATCTTTATTAAAGTATGGTGTCAACTTTGACATCATTTAAAATAATATAATATAAATTTCATAATCTATTTTATAAGGCTTAAAATGGTCCAAAAGTAGACCCTTTTATGATTAGGTTATATATACTCTACCAATAAGTTTTGGCCAAGTTTATGGTCCTTTTTATGGTTATTTTGTTTTTAATAAAAACTATATTATTGATTTTTCACTAAATAAATAATTTTTGCATCATTAATGTATAAGCTATTAAGGTAATTATATATTTCTTAAAAATCAAAAATATATTACCATGATGAATAAAATCATTTTATCTTTAAAATGAGTATTTATAATCTAATTTATGTATAAACTTATATTAAAAATACTTTAATTATTAATGTTTGAGTGAGACATATTTCACTTTCGTTAAATAAAATAAATTAAATTTCTTGATCACATACAAGTGGGTTCCAAAAGATACCATATCAACCCAAGTATATTTTAGGACGATATATAATCATCCAATTATATTAATACAAGTTTTATGGTAATTTTATAATATTTTTTTACCCTTAATTATCAAATTTACCTTTAACGGTGGTAAATAAAATTTACCATAGTTACTATTTATAATGACTTAAAATAAAAATTAGTCTATTAACATAATTTGGACCTACTGATTCCAAATATGAAATCCACTTTTCCAAATTCAAAACAAAGAAGTTGCAGTATTTAATTTAAAATTAATCCCGCTGTTAAGAAAACAGGTTTTAAAAGTTTAAACATTGCAAAAGATTGAAATGTTTTTACCTATGAATTCAATGTAAAGTTAATGTTAATGAAATAAATTATATCAAATGGTAAAAATATATTCTATTTATAATTTAAAACCATTCAATAATATATATTAACCATATAAATTATTTTTATGAAAAAAGTTGTTTTCAATTTAGATTTAGCAAATTTTTACTATTCATCAAAATAAGAAACTTATCAGAAAAATATCAAAAATTTATCCAAAGTAAATTTTTATATCCTGATTCCAAGGAAGAAGTTTAATTTATCAAATTTAACTTATAAACATATCAAAAACTACATTTAAAGTTGGTGTGCCATCAAAATGTGGAAAAACTACATTTTTTGAAAAAATACTTATTTTACCCGAAAATTTTATTTTGTTCTAATACCATGTTCTAGAATATGTGTAAGATTAATGATAATGTTATAAAATTTAAAATGTGGTTAATACTATTCATAACAGCTAGTTCATAATAATATTATAACAATATATCGTTGTTTAGTGAAACTCGGTATTGCCTACAACACACGCTATTGAGGAAGGTCATTCTTGCATGCAACACAAGCCGGAAATAGTGTTGCGTATATTAAAAGCTAATACGGTGTTGCATAGAGCGCAAGATAATCTTGGTGTAGCATACAACACAAGACATCAAAAAAATTAAAAATAATATTTCTCATAAAATCTCGGGATGTTACATTATACCCCCCCTTAAAATGAATTTTGCCATCGAAATTCCTCGGGGTTATAAATCGTTTACTACTTGAAAGTTTCTTTCAAAGAAACCCAAATCGTAAAAAGGAATACTAGAACTTAATTTTAAAAAAGGAATTTTAGAAACATAACGGTTACCCAAATTAACTCATCACAGGGTTTCCACATAAGAGAACTTAGGTGAAAACATGGATATGGAAGAGAAATCTAACCATCAAGTTCCGATGGAGAGTGGTAGAGAACATGGATATGAAAAAGCCAAAAATCACAAAGCCATAAATTTGTGATGATCTAAGGTACCATCTGATTCATCGAATATGAGGGTACTAGGACAACATTTTTTGTTTTCAAGATCATTTCCCTAAAGTTGAAAATTTTCAATTTGAAGAAATACTTACTTGATTGTGGTACAATCTCGCAGTTGGTCGTTCCTTGAACAATTTCCACTTCATATCTTAAAGAAATGAAGTTGAATATTTCATTCATGAAGTGTTAGCAGATCATGTGATAGAATGATGGGTTATTTCATCTGTCTCAAACAAAAGGTTATAAAAAGTTATTAAATATACATAAGTCCATATATGGTGAGATTAACTGTATATGATTCGAAAAATGGACTTATACTTCATCTATCATACTGATTAAAAAAATAAAACTAATTTCTACTAACTAAGGACTTCATGTAGGCCAGTGGTAGGAGATAAAGTCCTATCACACTTCAGTTGTGGGTTCCATTCCCGCATCCTTGTCCGACGTGACAGGTTGTCGCCAGTCCTATAGGTTGTCCTTTTTCTAAAACTATACTATTATAACATTTCAGAAATAATATCAAAAATTTATAGCCTTAAACATTACTATCTGATGTCTAACTTAATCCATTCCAATCTTTAAGCTTATCTAAAATACTTTTGTCCAATCTCATAGTATAATGAAAAATATTACTAGAGAGGTCATCTACCAAGAATGTGAATACCATCATTTATCTCACATATATCATAAGATATATCTTGTTGGTCACATTCCAAACATGTGAATACCTTAATCATGTAGTCTCTTGAAACATGAATTGTCATAGAACCTTAGTGAAAACATGAATGCTGTCAAAAGTTATCTATTTCCATATATGAAATCCCAAAATTTCTATATACTCAAACCATGATGTCAATTTGTCCTTATATCAGTCATAAGCTCATTAATACTATCAAATATATTATTTTCTCCTTATCCCTTCATTATGTGCATATCATCTGCTTTCCAAAAATATTTCAATCACTTTTCATGGTTACTGGTACCAATATAATTATTGAAAACCAAAATAAACCAATAAATAGATATTCAAATATTCCACGATACTATAAATGATATTCCACAACACTATTTTGGAATTCCATTACATAAAAACTTAATCATTCCACCAATTTGTTGTCATATTCAACATCGACAATAGTGATCGCATGTGACTTACCTTTTTACTTTTCCTTAAGAGGTTGTTGATGTCAATCATCATTAACCCTTGGATTAGGACATTGGTTAGTATAATGCCCAATTTCCTTGCACTTTTCACATTTAAGTGTTGGTGGTGCATTCTCTGTAGTCATCTCTATTAACATCATTAGTTACCCTTTTCCCATTACTTCAGCACTCATCTTCTCAATGACCTTCTTTTTCCCACTTATATCATTTTCTAGTCCCTTTAAGACAATCTCCACCATTCTTCTTTCCACACTTTGAGAATAAAGAAACATTTTTCTTCTTTTCACCGTTGTTTTGAGTTTTTTCCTTAAACTCTATATTTTGTTTCTTGTCAAAACCATGATATGGATATGTAACACCAACATAAAGTTATATCTTGATAGCACAACGCAAAATTACTTCATAGCTACTGAAGTCTGTTATAGCTAATTCCCTTCGAAGACTTGGTTTTAAGCCACTAAATAATCAATCAACTTTACTTTCAGGTTGGATGATAAAGCCAGATGCATACCTTGCAAGCCTTGTAAAATTCACCTCGTATATACCAACAGATTCATCATCCTTTTTCTTAAGCTCAAGTAAATCCTTTTCCATCTTTGTTTGAATAATATGAGGGAAGTACTTATTGAAAAAAAAAGTTCTTAAACTCGTCCCATTCCATGAATTCAATTTCATCTTGGGGCCTTGTATTCTTAATTAGAGTCCACCACTAGTCTTCTTTGCCTTCTAAATGGTAAACATCCAAAATGAATTTTTCATGTTCTGAATAGCGAAGTATGGAAAATATCTTTTCAATGGTACTAATCCATTGTTTAGCAATAAACTGATCAGAAGACCCATTGAAAGAAGGTGGGTGTTGCCTCATTAAGGACTCAATAGAATATTCTTCCCTTCTCTGCTCATTTGGAAGTCCTGAATGATTCATATCTTGTATAAGTATAGCAATACGATTTTTCACTCCATCTCCCTTAACATTGGTTTGTTCAGGAGGGCAATAATTTCATTATCCATTACATTTATCAACATGGTTCTTTTGGGTTCTAGCCATCGTCTAAAACCCAAAAAGAATAGTGTGAGAGGCAAAAATCATGCTAGGAAAGCAACATAATAAAGGGGGAGTACCTTCAATATCGAAAATCCTAGGTTTAATTATAAGATCATTACCACAATTCTTGGACTATATCCTATACTTATACTTAACCTTAGAGACATCCCTAGACATACCTTAGAAATATCTCTTGGGATCTCAAAAAAGTTTTTGCATCCTAGTTTCCAAAGGTTGACTAAACCTTCGCTCTGATAGCAACTGTAGAGACCCAAATCTTAACGTATGTGGAAATTACAGTACTTTTATGGAATAATTAATACATAACAAAAACAGATGCCCAAAGACTGTATTAGTTTAATGTCTTTGGAAACTCGGAACAAAATCTTCTAATTATGGTGAAAGATCTTCAACATCTCCCTTAAATTTATTCCCCTTTTTTTCTTACCTAAAACCATTATTTATATCATGGGGAAAAGAAAACAAAAAAATGGTGAACTCAAATTCTTAGTAAGGGTAAACATGGAGAACATAAAACAATCCATAAACATTTGAATGTAAAAACATAAACATGAAAATGAGTAATGACATAAATCTTGGCAGTACATAAGGCATAGATCACAAAGGAACATTAATCATGATAAAATACCATGGGAATAAAACATGTAATTGTGGAAAATAATAAGCACATGTTCTGATTTCCATAGTAGCCAAGGAGTTTATGCCATAGCTATCATAGTGGATGAAGTCCATTACTGAACCGGGTTTACCTACCGTTCCAGCCATGTATTACTGAACTGGATTCAATTTACATTCATCCATGTCTATCTCATGAGATATAAATCATTACCCAATTCATTAGAGGTAGATATAGGTCCCACCCATCTCATAATGAAATCATTCTTTCGTGTGCCACAAAATAAACATAAATCATTCATCATAACCAAAAAAAATGGGTTTCATAAACATCATCCCATTATAACAAAATTCATATAATACCATGTAAATAATAGAGACATTATACTTGAAACATAATAATATTAAAGAATATCATCATAGATGGAAAATAGTTTTGATAAAACACTTTAAATGAATTCTTGAGAAAAATATAGTTTCTTCTTTCAAATCATTTTATTTTCTTAAAATGATGTGAAATTTTAAATGAAAAGAATTTTTTTGAAAATAATAATAAAATATTGTAGAGTAAGCTTCATGTAAATACGGAATTATGAAACTGTAAAAATCTGTTCATACTGTATAACTTAAAAAAACATTCTCCTCCTACTTTTTCTAGAAAAGTCAAAAAGTACCTTGTATGGTAAACAAAAGAAACATTCCTTCCATACAATGTGGTAAAAGTCAAAAACGGGTAAAAATGACTTTAAAAATACATAGAATAATAGTAAACATTTATGAAAATATTTTGAGAAAACATGGACATGGATGATAAACATAACCCCAGTAAATACTTATGAATAAACAATCTCAGATAAGAATGAGATTGGAATAATTATCCCTTACCATTTATAATTGGTGGAATCATACATGTCATAAAATAAATAAAATTATATGAATATTTAAATATCATATCCTTTATAATAAAAAACATAAAACATTCATGGAAATCATAAACACCAAACAAAATAAATAGATGTTGATTAAGGCATATGTCTCACAGAAATAAAAGTGAGATGAAATAATCCCTTACCTTAGGTTCAATTTCTTATGTATGTGTCTGAGACTCTTTTATAGAGGGTTTAAACATATTATTAACTTATAACATAACAATAATAATATTTATGATATCATATATGATTCACTTACGACTCTATATTACCCTTTCATTTGTCAATTTCATGTTAAAGCAGCGTTTTCGGTAAAATCGTTTCATTTATCGTACATGTTTTGACTTGTAATTATACATATGATTACTTAGATAATGATTACTTACTTCCAGAATGTAAAACATCATTTATATATAATATATATTTAGAATATATATATAACAGATCTATAAATGGAATGAAATACACCATTCATGGAGACGGGAGGTCGTACGTATGCATGAACGTTGTTTTCGTTTCCTTATTAAATTGAATGGAAGTAAGTAAATAACATATAAAAAAATATAGTATAATTATTATTTCATATATTTCATTATTATTTATTATATATACCTTATAATAATTCTGGAACGGTTAACATGTAGAATGAATCTCATCGTGTTGTGGAGACGGTAATTCGTACGTACGCACGAGTGATGATATCGTTCCCAAAATTATTGAATGGAATTGGAGTGGATGATATAATATATCAGAATTAGTATGATGTTATAATAATCATATATAGTTATTATTTCCACCATTTTACCTATCCAATTATGGTGGTGGTTGAAAAATAGATTACACCACGGCATGGAGACGGTAAGTCGTATGTACGCACGTACGGAGATTTCATTTTTCATAGGATGGATATAAGGTGAAATAGGGTTGTTTCATATTTATAATAACATATTAGTATATTAGTGATACTGATGTTATTAATTTATAATGAAACAACTAAATAATTAGAAGTATAAGAAGAAAGAAACTTTAAAGAATTGGTAGGAGAGATTACCTCTTCCTCGACATGCCTCTTTTAAACTTCCTATTAGGGAACTAGAGTTAGCCTTTTGAGAAGACCAAGACCTCTATAATATTACTATAGAGGTTTAGAAGAGGAATTTTAAGGGTTTTTCTAAGATTAAAGGCTAAAAATGGAGTGAAGAGAAGAGGGAGGAGGTACCCTTTTATGAGAGAGGAGAGGGGCACTTTTGGAAACCTCCAAAATATTAATTTATAATAAACTCAAACCCCACATAAAAACCTCCAAGATGAATAAAATTAGAAGATGATATGAGATAGGTTTGTAATATCATCATCCAATAAAATTTAGATATGTTGGGAAATTATTTTAAACCTTATCAATTTGATTTATCCTTATTTAATCTATTTAATCTTATTTGTGGTAATAATTTTAGAAATTTTAAATTGTTATAAATACTTACTTATGTGTTGTGAATTTTACATAATTGGATACTTTATGAAATTATAGACCACATAAATTTCAATTTATAATTTTTAAATATTTTTTTGATATTTAAACAATTTAATTATATGTTATTTTTATAAAATATCAATAGTGTCAATTTTAACACTTTTCATTTATTTGAATTTAAATAAAATCCAAAAAAAGATATGTTCGAAAAAAAATATTTAATATATTTATAACATTTCATATTAATCTAGAAAAATTTTTTAACACACTAATTAGTTCACATAAAATTTATTTTAATATTTTTAAAACCATTTATTTGATATTTCTCTTAATAAAATAATTACTACAACATTTTTGTTTGATTATTTAATATAGTTATTTTTGGCATAAAAATGAAAAATAAAATACTATGATTAATATAAATCTAATATATTTCATAATAATACTTTGAGTCTAATTTATCTTCTAAAACAACAAACTTTTAAAATTTTATCTTTATTAAAGTATGAAGGTGACAACTTTGACATCATTTAAAATAAAATAATATAAATGTCACAATATGTTTAATAAGGATCCAAATGGTCCAAAAGTAGACCCTTGCATGATTAGGGTATATTTATACTCGACCAATAAGTTTTGGTCAAGTTTCTGGTCCTTTTGATGGGTATTATTATTTTAATAAAAATTATATTATTGATTTTTCACTAAATAAATAATTTTTTCATCATTAATGTATAAACTATTAAGGTAATTATATATTTCTTAAAAATCACAAATAAATTTACATGATGAAGAAAAAAAATTTACATTTCAAATGAGTTTTTATAATCTAATTTATATAATTTATAACCTTATATTAAAAATACTTTAATTATTAAAGTTTGAGTGAGACATATTTCACTTTCTTTAAATAAAATAAATTAAAGGTCTTAATCACATCCAAGTGGGTTCCAAAAGATATCACATCTACCAAATTATATTTTATGACAAAATATAATCATCCAATTATATTAATACATGTGTTAGGGTAATTTTATAATATTCTTTTTACCCTTAATTACCTGATTAACCTTTAACTGTTGTAAATAAAATTTATTGTAGTTACTATACATAATTCCTTAAAATAAAAAGTATCCTATTAACATAATTTGGACCTAATAATTCCAAATATGGAATCAATTTTTCTAAATTAAAAACACAGAAGTTGTAGAATGTAATTTAAAATTAATCCCACTATTGAGAAAATGGGTTTTAAAAATTAAAACATTGCAAAAGATTGAAATGTTTTTACCTATGAAGTCAATGTAAAACTAATGATAATGACATACATTATATTAAATGCTAAAATTTTATTCTATTTATACTTTAAAACCATTAAATAATATATTTTAACCATATAAATTATTTTGATGAAAAAATTTGTTTTCAGTTAAAATTTAGTGTATTTTTACTATTCATCAAAATAAGAAACTTTTCAGAAAATATCCAAAATTTATCCAAAGTAAATTTTTATATCCAGATTCCAAATAATAAGTTTAATTTTTCAAATTTAACTAATAATCATGTAAAAAACTTGATTTAAAGTGGGTGCGCCATCAAAAGGCGGCAAAACTACATTTTTTGAAAAAATACTTATTTTACTCGAAAAAATTATTTTCTTCTCATACCATGTTCTAGAATATGTGTAAGATGAATTATAATGTTATAAAATTCATAATGTGGTTAATACTATTCATAATGGCTAGTTCATAATAATATTATAACAATATATCATTTTTTGGTGGAACTCAGTATTACGTACAACACACACTATTAAGAAAGGTCGCTCTAACGTACAACACAAAACAAGAATAGTGTTGCATATAATACAAGATAATATGGTGTTGTGTATATCACAAGCTAATATTGGTGTAGCGTACAACACAAGACATCAAAGAAATTAAAAGGAATATTTCTCATAAAATCTTGGGGTGTTACATAACTGCTACAGTACCCGCACAGTACTGCTATAGTCCTACTACAGTAACCTAGAATTATACCTCTGCCTGGTTTCGAACCTGGGTCTCATGGATTCACTTAGAGGTACGTCACCAACTGGGCTGAGGTTCATGTTCAATTATTGTTTATGGAGTTTCCAAAAGTTCCCCTCACCTCAATTATAAAAGAGAACCTCCTCCCTCACCTCTTCACTTAATTTTGAGCCTTCAAGATCAGTCATACCGTGTCCTTTTTTCTTCTCAACTTCCCTATTTTAATTCTAGAGGTTCTGGTCATCTTTAAAGACCAACTCTAGATATCTGAGAGAAGATTTAGAGGAGGCACATCTAAGAAGAGGTAATATCATTTACCGATTATTTCAAACTTATTTCTTCTTCTAAATACTCTTCATTAGTTGTTTCATTAAAAATTAATAAAATAATTATCACTCATATAATAATAAGTTTTTATAAACATTAAACAACCATATTCCACCTTCTACGCATCCTGTGAAAAATTAAATCACCATGCGTATGTACGTACAGCTTATCATCTCCACATTTTGGTCTCATCTGTTTTTCACAACCACCTTGCAAGGATGGGTATAATGATGGAAATAATAACTATATATGATTATTATAACATGACATTGATTCTGAAATATCATATACCATCCACTTCAATACCATTAAACAATTTGGGGAATGATATCATCGCTCGTGCGTACGTACGGCCTACCATCTCCACGATATGATGTGATTCATTCTACATGATCTATATTAAAACATGATTATATACGTGAATTGAATGAATAAATATGATATATATTATACTAATATCATTTTTTAAATGATATAACTATTAACTAAAAAAGAGTAATAATAACTTATCTAAAAAAATATGCATAAGAACATAAAGCAGTTAAGACCCGAATAATGAGTAACAATGAAATGTTACTAACAAACTAGTGAAATTATGATAAAAAATGTTATCATAAAAATGATTATGATTCTATAATAAATCAGTAACATTATTTAAATCATTATACAGGAGGTTAAGCTATGTTCGAATCATGTAGGACCTAAGGTAAGGGATCGCTTTTCAAATCTTTTTTTTATCAGAGATTGTTTATTCGTAAGTATTTACTGGGGTATATTTATCATCTACATCCATGTTTCCTAAATATATATTTCAAAATATATTTTTATCCTTATATAATTTTTAAAAGTCAATTTTACCCATTGGTAAATTTTTACTAAATGGTATGAATGTAATATTTTGTTGTTTTCAGTATGATGTACTTTTGACTTTTTCCAAAAAAGTACGAGAAGAATGTTTTTTAACTTGTACGGCATAAATGGATTTTTACGCTTTCATAATGATTTTTTTAATTGAAGTTTCCCCTAAAATATTACAAGGTTATCTTCACATAAAATTATTTTTTCTTAAATTTTTTGGCATTTTGAGGAAGGAAAATGTTTTTGAAGAAAAAAGGATATTTTCCTCAGGAATTAATTTCAAGAGTTTTCTCAAAATTATTTTTCATCTAAGATGAAAATATTTAAATAGGGTTATATTTATAACCCTGTTATTACTATGTTTTGATCGTGTTTTATTTAGGAAATCCATTTGTTTTATATCAACTATTATGTAATGATGTTTAAGAAACCCATTTTATTTCATGTGTTATGCTATGGTGAATATTTTTTTGTTTTTGTGGCACACATAAGAATGGTTTCATTATGAGATGGTTGGGACCTATATATCCCTCCAATTCATTGGGTAAAGATTTATATCTCATGATATAAACATGACTGGAACGGAAAGTAAATCTAGTTCAGTAATACAGAGCTGGAACGAGGAGTGAACTCGGTTCACTAATGGACTTTGTCCACTATGATGGTCTCATCAATGAGCCTTGACTAATATGAAATGATTTTCTATGCTTATGTGTGTATGCCATGAAATTTAATTTCTTGTGTTATGACTATTTGGATTACATTGAATTTTTATGATTTGTCCCATGAGATGATATTATGATCTTTTATATGCAGGATAAGATTTTCAAATGTAATGTTTATGATTGATATTTCCCTTGTTTACCCTTACTGACCATTTGAGATCACCCTTTAATATGTTTCCTTTCCCCAGGTCATGAAGAAGGGTATTAAGTAAGATATGTCAAAAGGTATTCTAGTTATGAAGAAATAAACAGGAGAAAATGTGGATGTTTTATGAACCAGTTGTTTATGTTTCCCAGTTTCTAAATACACTAAACCTATACGGTCCGGCATGGTTTTGTTATGTTATGTAATAAATATTATTCAATGCTGAAGTAATATCTATATGTAATGTATGGGCCATTATAAGAAGTGTACCTTGTATGACATCAACTTCTTTCTCCATTTCAGAAATAGTGATTCCACAATCATTCCCTTTATCCTTTGGATTTGGTGGCTATTGATGTTGATTACTCTTAATGAAATCGATGATTAGTGAACTTTCTTAAATAGTTCCATTTCTCCCTATAGTTGAATCATTGATACATGTGTGGTTCTCTCCATTCCTCCATCACATTGTCTATATTCTTCTTGTCTCTTAGAGATTGGTGGCCTTGTCTCTCATACTTATAGCACTTCCATGTCCCTTTATAGAAGTTCCCAAGATGCTTCTTCCCACATTTTGTAAATGTGGATGGTTGATCTTTCTTTACACCTTTTTCATTATATCCTCTAGATTGACACTCCATATTTTGGTTCTTATCTCCATATCCATGGGACCATTCTCCAATCTCCATATCCACTTTGAGAGAATATTGAATCACTTCTTCATAACTATTAAAGTCTCAAATAGATAGATCATTTCAGATGTTTGGTTTTAAACAAATAAATAATTTATTTATTTTGATATCATTTTTTATGTAAAAAATAGAGGAATACCTTTCAATCCTTGTAAAATTTTATTCTTAAGTCATGACATATTCACCTTCCTTTTTCTTCAACTCTATCAATTCTCTCTCCATATTTGTGTGAATATTTCGAGGGAAGTACTTGTTAATAACTATTTTCATAAAGACTTTCCACTCCATCAATTCTATTTAATCCTTCATCTTGGTGTTCGTAATCAACACCCAAAATTGATCAGCCTCTATATCTAAACGATAGATGACCATATTCACCTTTTCATTCTAAGAATAGTGAATCATAGAAAATGTTTTCTCCATTAAGTTGACCTGCAGTTTCGTGACTAGTGGATCAGATGATCTACTAAACATTGGTGATCATTTACATATAAAGGACTCAATGGTGAGTTTTTCCTTATTGGGTGAAGGTGTAAATTCCACATGATTTAGGTTATTATTCATAGCCTGAGATAGTTGGGTAAGAATTTACATGATGTTCTTAACTCCACCTCCCAAGGTATTGGGGATGTCATTTATGCAATCATTGCATTATGATTCATGTGAATTTTTGACCTGTTTTTTCCAGGTTCCCACTTGTGTCTAAAATAGAAAATATTTGCACAAAATGTAAGTCAAGAAATCATGAATGAATAATTTATTATTTTTGGAATTTAACTCTAAATGAATATATTATAGTATCCATAAGTGTATAATTGTTCAAAAAAAATTCTTGTATGTTTATATATACTTGGTCTTATCCTAATGGTTTTCACTAATGTTCTCAAGTCCTAATTCACAAATTAATTAAACTATTCTCAGATACCAACTATAGCTACCCTATTTTTCAAACGTAACTATTAAATACTTTTAAATACAAACAATGTAATAACGTTACAAAACTAGGATCCAATGGTTTAGTGTCTTGATGAAATTAGGAAAATACATAACTTGTACATAATAAAACAAAAACATTTATTTAAAATAATCTTCTTTATCCTTCTAAATCCCACATTCTCTTTAGAGAATGCAGTCATATAAGGATATACATAAATGAAAGGGGTGAGCTCAAAGCCCGATAAGAGGATGAATAAGTATATGAATATATATAACATAAGTTAGCATCATTATAATCATCATCATCATAGAATAATAATAGTATAATTATCATAATCATGATAGGAAACATCAGATAAAGGTAAAGAAAGTTGAAATGCATAAAAATTAAACATCATGTCTAAGTGGTAAAATACCATGCATATTTATGAAGAAATATAACATCATGTTCACGCATAACATATGTGAATAATCATAACATCATCATTGTGAATAAATTAGGTATCATGTCCACCCATATTGCACATTATCTCATGAGATAAATCACATTACCCAATGTAGTGGATAGATATATAATTCTAGTCCCATCCATCACATCACAACATTTAAATAATCATGTATGACACATAGAACATATAACAATCATAGTCATAATACAACCCATAGAAAGGAATATTTTTCATAATAATTCTATAAAAACACATTTATTAATAAATACTGGGGTTCCCAAATGAAAAATTGAAAAACATACCTGGAATAAGAATCATCTATCTTGAGTGAAGAATAAACAATATCAAGAAAAGTTAAGATGTGTTTTGGAAAGGAGATTACTTTGGATAATATTTATATTTTTCATAAACAAACATAAAGACATTTATGTCCTAGAAAATAATAGGTAAGAACAATAAAATTATTTCAAAGACTCCAACCCTAGTAGCCTAGAGGCGGTGCCTCACTTTATTACATTAGTATAGATACAAGTGTTGAATCACAAAGGACCACCCGATTTATCAGTTTTAGAAGCCATATTACATACATGAAGCTTAAATTATAAATTAAAACATAAAATAAAACATTTAAAATCCTTGTATAATTCCATTATTATCTTATATTAAACCGGTATATCAGTCATAATACACATCTTGGCATCCTAGGAAAATAAAACATAAGAAAGGGGTGAGATCAAATGTTCAGTAAGGGAAAGAGTATAATAGAAGCTATGAGTAAATATGGAATAAACAATATGTAAGGGTAAATAACTTATACAAATTTCATTTAAATAATCACATGATCTAAGAAACTTAACCATGGATATTCTAACTAATCAAATAATCACTTAGAATAATAATAATGACGGAATGAATAATATTGGACGTCTTCACTATCAATATCTATCCTCAAGATTGTTACTGACAAGACCTATCCTCATTATAGTTTAATTATCTATGTATAACCCCATCTGATTTGTGTCAATATCTATCATCGTGATAATTTCAAACTGCTTAGAAACAAATGTGAAGGGTTTTTCGCCAACTAATTTTGACTCCAATGACATACTGATACATCAAGGGGATATAGTGAGCCCCTCCCATCACTTAGTATGTTAAATTCATTAATTATATGAAAATATAAATAACATAAACATTCAAATTGAAAAACTAGCATACAAAATTTGAATACTATTACCATAAACTGTGAATAGTATCAAAATAACACATCCATAGTCAAAATGATCATAAACCCTTCAATAAAATAACATATATTGTATCATAATAGATACACCTCAACAAAACATAATATTCAACAAAGGATTTTTACATAGATAAAAATACTATAATAAAATCGTTAGAAATATCTTGAGAAAAATACCTTTTTACTTAGAAATCTATTATTTAAAAGTCGTGCATTTATAAAATAAAAAATTTTATTTAAAAATAACTTTTAAAAAATTCAAAGTAATATTAGAAACCTAAATTAATTATGATAGTGGTAAAATATTCTCATGTAATATATGCTAAAATATACATTCTTTCAATATTTTTGTTGAAATATTCATAAAGTACCTTATTTGGATAATGATAAAAAGATTCCTTTAAAAAAATTATAAAAAGTATAACATGGGTAAAAGATTTAAAACGTTATTAGGATAATAGTAAAATTATTTTGGAAAAATTTTTTGAGATACATGGACATGGATGATAAATATTCTCTAGTAGATACTTATGTATAAATAATCCCGAATAATAATGAGATTGTTAAATTGACCCTTACTTTGCATTTTCCTTTAGTTGAATGTGATTTAAACTCATGTATAATAGTTTAAATGATGTTATTAATTTATAACAGAACCATATTCTTATTTATGATATCATATTTGATCCTCTTATATCCTTTTGTTAATAATATTTTCTTATTACCCTTGTTTCGGTTGTTAACTACTTCATTTTCCTATGCATGTTGTCCCATGTATGTTCACTTTATTATGAATAAAATATATTTATTTCAAATAAATAATGATATTAAATTCATATTTATTATATTTAATGTATTTATATATATATATATACATTTAAATCATTCTTTAATGGTTAACGTAGAAGATGAATTACATCATGTTGTGGAGACAGTAGGTTTTAAGCACCCACAAGCGACGGTATCATTCCCTTACTGGTTAAAGGGTAAGAAATTGGATTATATATTAATTATAAAGAATAAATATTATGTCATAAATAATATATATCTCCATTATTTCCATCATTATAACCATCTAAATAAATTTTTGATGAAAAACAAATTACACCACGACGTAGAGATAGTTAGTCATATGTACACTTTCATGATGTTTTCATTTTTCATAAGATGGTAAATCATGGAATATGGTTGTCCCATAATCATAATAACATATTATAATATATATTACATTGTATATATTAATTTTTTATAGAAAAAACACATGAATAAAAACTATAAGAAGAAATGAACTTTAAAAAGTTAGTAAAATAATTACCTCTTCTTCGGTGGACTTCCATTGATCAACACCTTAACACCTCTAAGGAGGGTGTTATGCCTAATATATGGCCTCTATAATGTGTTTATAGATTCTAGGATTTCATTTGGGAAGATATTTTCTGAACCAAATAGGTTTTGAACTATGATTAAAGGATAAGAATGGGTGCCCTTTTATAAGGATTGTGGTGGGTCCCTTTTGGAAATTCTCAAAATATCAAATATAAATTGATTTACAACTAAAAATGGATAAAATGTGAGTTATTTAGAAGATATGATTATTATGGGCCTAAATAAAATCAACTAATTATTTTTAGACAAGTATATGTTATATTCATACCCTTATCTTTTTGTTTTAACCCAAAATTAATTCCTTTAACACTTATTGTGGCAAAATGTGTTTTTCTTCTTTAAGGGATAATGTAGCAACTCTAAAATTCCAAACAAGACATAAATGGAATATATATGAAATTTATTAATTCAGCCTAATCAGCTGGATGTTTTTTAGATTTCTATGAATATTATATCATTTAATAAAATATTATTTATTTTTGAATACAATTAATGTCAATTTTGACACTATTCATTTCATGTATTTTTAAAAAATAATAAAACACAAAAAAAAATTCTAAAAAAAAATTAATACATACCTTACTTGTAAAAGGAATTAATAAAATTAGATGATGACATTTATTATATTAAAATATATTTATTTTAATATTTTTAATATCATTTTTTCGATTCTTCAATTAAATAAACAATTACTACATAATCATTGTATAATAATTTAAGGTAATTATTTATTTCCTAAAAATTAAATATAAATTACCTTTTACATAAGAATAAATTATTTTTAAAATTTCTTTATATAGTCAAATTTATCTTCTTTATTACCCTATATTAAAAATGGTATAGTTATTAAAATATGAATATGACATCTTTAACTCGTGTTTAAGTAAATATAATAAATGTCATGCTCTCACCCAAGTGGATTCAAAAATGTTATAATTTCTACCCAAGGATGATTTTGGTAAAAACTCACCCATCCAATGAAATTAAGAAAAGTGTTAGGGTAATTTTATATTCTTTATAATAATATTTTTACCTATAATTTAAAAATTTATCCTTAACCATGGTAATTAAAATATTACTAAATTTACTATTTATATTCCCAAAAATAAAATAAACCTATTTAAATAATGTGTACCCTTTGATTCCAAATGCACAGTATATTTTTTAAAATTAAAAATACATAAGTTTCTGGAATTAATTTAAAATTTATCATATTTAATAGGTGAGAAAACAGGTTATTAAAGTTTAACATGCATAAGATTGAAATGTTTTTATATATAAATTAAATTAAAATTGATACCAATGTCCAACATTTGATTAAATTATAAAAAATATAATTATTCTTTTAAAAAATAAAAATTATAATTTAATACTCTAAACCATTTCTGTGAAAAAAGTCATTTTCAATTAAAATTTAGTATTTCCATTATTCATTAAAACATGAAATTTATCAAAATAATACCAAAAATTTAACCAAAGTAAATTTTTATATTAATATTTAAAAGATTAGGTTTATTTTTTCACAAATAATATATAAAAATTTTAATAATTGGATTCAAAACAGTTTCTCTATTAAAAGGCGGTAAAACTACCTTTAGAGAAATATAGGTTTTTATGTTTAAAATTGGGTTTGTTCATATCTTATGCCTGTAAAATATATTGGATGAATATGAAAAATAATATATTGAATATATAACATATATATTTTATTAATATCATTTATTAATTGTAATTAATTTAATTAATTGATACAAAACACCTTTTAGAGAATGTAAATAAAAATATTTCCTTTATATTCAATTGGTTTATATATTTTTTTCTAATTAATTTGAATCCAATTATTTCATATTATATTTTTATAAACCATTTATTTTCATAATTTATTTAATTCTATTCATAACTTCTAATTTAACGGCTAGGTTATAATGGTAACATAATAATATTTAGTTATTTGTTTAATATTGTTGTTGCGTCCAATGTAAGCCATCAAAGAAATTAAATTTTTTAAAAAGGACATACCATAAAAATATTGGGGTGTTATATTCTCCCATACTTAAATAAATTAAGTCCTTGAAATTTAATAATTCAGGATCAGTAATGAATTTTTTCTATTGAAAATAATTTTATTGAAATCCTACATCAGACTAAGGGTTGATAAAACATCCACTTTAAAATAAATAATGGGAAGTACGAAGCATACCTAATATAACACACACTAGGGTTCTATGTAAGAAAACATGGAAATGGAAGAGAAATATAACCATAAATTTTTTATAGAGAGTGATATAGAACATGATCAGGAGAAAGTTAACAATGAACAAGCCATAAATCTGCAATGATCAAAGGGACCATTTGATTTATCAGAAAAGAAGGTGTTAAGATAACATTTTTGGTTTCAAGATCATTTAATTAGAGTTGAAGAATTCCTTTACTTTATAGAAAAAGAAAATAAAGAAAAATAATTAATTGAAAAGTGTAGTTTCATACTCTAATCAATTTCTACTAAAAATTCATCTTTCTCTCTAAAATATAATAAAATTCAAAGCTATTATATTTATCTTAATCATACATGGTTCTAAAAATGAACATATACTTCATATTTCATACCATTTAAATAAATAAAACTATATTGTACTAACCAAGACATCACATAGGCCAGTGATTGGTGGTTCACCCTTTTCACCCTTCGGTTTTGGGTTCGAGTCTCACAGCCTTTCTAGATGAAACGGGTTTTTAACCGACCAGTGGGTTTTACTTTTAATAAAACTATATTATTTTAACATTTACGAAATAACCTCAATATATTCAACATTAAAGAAAAGTTTTAACCTCAATAAATAATATATGAAGACAAACCTAATCCATTCCATAAGTATTTACCTTAAGAATCATTCAAAATAATTCTGCCCCAATTCAAAGTCTAAACATTTAGTAAAAGGATCACAAAATTTACAAAATTAGATTCCCTAAATAGAATAATTATCCTATTAATATCACATACCAAATATATCAATACCTTGATCTCATTTCATTCTTACAATCCCTTAAATATTAATTAAAACATAAAAATCCTTATATATCTTAGGATTCTTATAACCAAAGTATCATTGATAAAATACTTTTACAACATAAATCATGAATCTAAGAACACAAATACATTAATTATTCCTCTTCGACTGTGGTAACAACATAAGCTTGACCTTGATCCCATTTCTTATTATGAGGTATATTTAATTAATGATTAGGGCATTTATTTGTGTAATTACCCATTTCACTATAGTTGAAACACTGAATATTAGTCTTTTCTTTCTTCCATTTGCATTCTTTTTCTTGGTGAAATTTTTCTCCACACTTATAAAAAACACCCAATCCTGTCAAGAACTTCCTAGTATGATTCTTTCCACAATTATCACATATGGTAAAATCCTTATTTTATTTATTCCCTTTACCCATATTCTTCTCTAATGTTCTCTTCTTCTCTTGATTTCCTTTCCATAAGACATAGAAAATTATTTTTCTATCTTGATAGCACATGAGATAATATCTTTATATGATGAGAAATAATGGGATACTAGTACCCTTATAAGGAAAGGATTTAAACCATCAATAAAATGATCAATATTACTCATTAGGTTACATATGTAATATGTAGCATTCCTTGTTAACCTTGTAAAATTGGCTTCATATTGAGAAACATTATCATCCTCATTTTTCCTCAGACTCAGAAATTACATCTCTGTATCTTCCCTATGTTTGTGAGGAAAATATTTTTAAAAGAAAATTTAATTAAAATCCTTCCATTCCATTTTTTATATTTTCTCATCCTCCTTGGTGTTTTGAATTAATGACCATCATTGATCCGCATATCCAGAAACATGGTAAACTTCCAAGAAAAATTTATCCCTTTATTTACTTCCCAATGAGAGAAATTTATTTTCTAAATAACTTATCCATTTCTCATCGTCAAATTAATTTTTTAGTCCCATTGAATTTTGAAGGTGGTTGTATCATTAAGAAGCCTGACATTGTTCCTCCATGTTGTGGGTGAGGATTATCAATATAGGTAAGGTAATTATTTATAACCTAATTTAGCTATCCCAGTATGGTTATAAGTTGTTTAGTACTATCTTCAGCTCCATCTCCAACATAATTATCTTTCATTAAAGTTAAATACCTACATGGATTATGTGCGTTGATACAATTTCCATTCCTTACACTTTAAACCATTTCTAAAAAATTACAAACACTATATTCGGTTATGAATCAAAATGCATAATTTTGAACTAGTAAGACACTGGACTTAAATTGAAACTTTAAGTATAGATAATATCATAATCATAAAAAGGTTTCTTTGTGAACATATTTAAATTTAAATCCTTCATAAGTATTTATAAATAAAAATTTAATTATCCTAATAATGACCCAAAGGAGAGTCAAATCAGGTGTGTAGTAAGGCCAATTTTCATGTACTAGGTTACACTGAGTCAATCTTGATGCACCTTGTAAAATTTGTTACCCCTAGGTGAATCTATTCCAAAACGACATCCACTTGTAGTATCCATACATGGATGTATTTCTAAGAAGAATCACATAATCTCTATCTTACAAAAATTCTAGGATGTTCTTTAATGTTTGTAATGGTTCATACCTCTTCGGCCCATTACATTGTGAAAATCTGGTGTTTGAGGTGTTTGGGGAAGTCTGAGGTGTTTTGAGACATATGACTCATTATAATAGTGACTCATTTCAAGAGTTTTCTAAAATTCCAGTTTTCCAATGGTAGGTCATTTTGGAAGTAGCTCGTTCTGGAGGTAATTCGTTCTGGTGGTATCTTGTTCTGGAAGTATCTCGTTCTGGTGGTATCTCATCCTAGTGGTATCTCATCTGGGCAGTGACTTGGTAGAGGTGACTCATCTGCTGGTGACTCTCTAGCAGTGACTCATCCAGCGGTGATTCATCTGGCGGTGACTCACTAAAGGTGACTCATCTGGTCATGACTTTCTACTGGGGACTCGTCTAGCGGTGACTCACTTGCGGTGAATAGCTGGTGGTGACTCGCCTGGTGGTGGTGATGACTCATTTCAACAATTTTCCAAATTTCCATAATTTTCCATATTTTTCCAATTTCTTCCATTTGACGTTAAATGAGTTAAATAACATAATTGATTGTTTATAAATCTTCTTCAATGTAAATCGACTATATATTAAATTATTTTGATATCTAGAGTCTTTTAAATGGTCAAAACTGCATGGTTTAATGTGATCTGGATTTAATAGATTTTAAAAATGTATCCCCTGTTGATATAGGATATGGCCCTTCTAAAGCCAAGATAATTTCTTCCTTGTATGATTTCCTTTTCCCTTGATATTGGACATTCCCATAACCATTCTTCCTCAAATATTTTTACATTTGTGTCGTTTACTTTACATTTCCCTAGAGGTCTCCTACTACTTGTGCACTCCCCTCTTTGGTCCAATGAGGAAATATTGATCTCTTCTTCTCCAAGTAGCGATCCCTTTGTATCTCTTTTATTTGTCTATCGTGTGGGATGGCTGAATAAATGTATCATTTGTGAAGATATTATAATACTAAATTAATAAAGATAATTTAATTGGTTTAATATCAATATGTGTGGCTGGGAGAAGTTATATATGTTCTGCATTGTTATTTATTGATATTATGATTGTATGGGATATATGCCTACTAAAAATCATGGTTGTTGGTGGTCTTTTTTTGTGCACCCTTTATGGATTCAAAATACTTATTATTGATCTTATTTTGAATGGATTTATATATGAAATTGATTAACCACATATATTAGGTTAAATAAATGGATTCCCTGGGAGAAAACTGGTTTCTATGATAACACCCTAAATAGAGAGGAATTGAATAAGGGATTCTATGTTAAATTTGAAAGTATGTTCTTTGTTGTTGTGTGTTGTAACATGTTTATGTACATGATTGAGTATGTTGTGTTGGTTCCAGTGATATGTTGGATAAAATACAAATGTGTTCTTATATGTGTGGGGGAAGTGGATGATATGTGGTTTTTTAGTGGGGCTATTATGGTTGATATGATACAGTGGTGCAGCGGGGCTTCAATAGTGGGTTTGTTATGGTTATAAAATGGGAATGTAAATAATAGGATATGTTTTTAAATTGGTAATGATGTGGGTTTATTTTTTAAGAGATAAATGGGTTGTTGTGTGGAGCTATTTTCTATGTGTTGGTTTTTATATTGTGTGATTTAATTCAAGTTTCTTTAGGAGTATGAAACTAAAATGGTATATTTGTTCTTGGGAAGAATCTGGAAAAAATGATTTATTTGAAATGGAATGTGGAATGTGAGTATCTAATGAATGAATAATAATAGGATGTAATTTAATGAATCAATTTGTTGTTAATATGGTATTATTAAATATTTGTGAAACTTGTAAAGCATCTAAATGTGAATTAAAAGTGTAATGTAACTTGTGGATTGTGTTCTTCTTTTATAGTGTTGTTATCATGAAATGTGGTTGGTTCTATTATATCTACCTAAGTATTAATGAAATTAATATTGTATGTTAATGACTTAAAATGGATGTGTTTAATAAAGAAATTAATGATGGGTTGTATTGTTTCACTTATTATTTTTTATTTATAAACAAACTGGTTTGGAACTTGAAATGGGTTTTTAGAATTATTCTTTGGTGTTGTGCAACTAGATGTGGAAGAAAAGTTAGTGGCCTTATGAGTTGGTTGTTTGTTTTAAAACCCATAGGTTTGTCTTATTTCGTGGTACCTATATATATATATATATATATATATACTTGTACTTCCTTTTTATTTCCATATACACCCCACCCATTTTGAGCACTATGTGCCGAACACCCCCATTTCATGGGGTAGGGTTTCTTTCCCAAAATTCTGATATGAGGATGGGTGGATGGTTATTGGATCTTTCATACTCCCTCTTCTATGTATTGATCACCCTAGACTCTACAGGTAGGCTGTAATATATTGAGGTTTATTACCAAATGTATGGTATTGGTTTTGTGGGATATGGTAACCTAAGACTCTTCATGTAGGTTTTGGTGTGGTTGAGAGGCCCAGGTGTCTGTGGGTGAGGTGTTCTATCCTAGGTGTATTTGGGATAAGGGCTAGGTGTTTTGGGTGAGATGATATATGGATTTTTGGACCAGGTGTCTATAGGAAAGATGAGATGTGGTTAGTGGCCCAGATGTGTGCGGGCATTTTTTGATAGTGGGGCTTGTGGAAGGGCATGGTAGCGTCAGGACGCTCACTGTTAGGGATGAGCATTTAACTAGTGGTAAACTGGTGTGGGGTACCCAAATATTGATTTTATTACTATATTATTTTACATGAATTGTTTTATTTGGTGAGTGTGCCTTAGTGAAGTTGGGATGGATAGTATTCCTTGTTAGGTGTTATTGGTTTCTACTACTTTCTCACATGGGTATTAGTATGCTTCTCCCACTTGTACATGAGGGACTTTGGTTTTTCTAATTATTATACTTATATGCTCACCCTACATATATGAAACTATTTTCAGGTTCCCATAAGGACTTTGTGGACCATGTTGGACATTTCTAGTTCTCTTGTTTGGAGCTTTTGTAGTGTCGCTACCTTAGCTTTTATTCTTTTGGGTTTTCATTTAGAGACTTATCTATATATCAATTTTGATTTATATATTCATTATGTTATGGTTTAGCTTATTTTTATATATTTCATGTAGTTATTTGCGGTTGATTCATCCTATCTCCCGATCTTATTTTCTTAGAGGGTAATGTCTCTCATATTGTGAGATCTTTGTACCCTTGGTTATAGTCGCCACTCTGGGGCCTACTGGAGGCAGGACTGAGGGGTCATTATCTCCCTTTCTTCATTGTCATCCCAAGAGGGGTATCTTTGGAGGGAGGGGTTCATGATAGAATGGTATTATAGGAAGTTTGAGAGATAGGATGGAGCTTGGGGTTATTGAGGATTACATGGGTTGGTAGTGGAACAGTGTCAAGTGATCTTAGTGCCTGACATAGGCCAAGGACGACCGTCTAGGACATAGTATTTTAGGGCCCCCTATGATCCGATTGAAGGACTCTAATATTACCAAATGAAGAAGTGAGGTGGAACTTATTTTAGGTTAAAGACCTAGGAGAGGTACATGCATCATAATTACTTGTGTTATTATTTGAATTGATTAATTTTTATGTGGTTAAAATGAATTAAATGAATCATGATATTTTAAGCATGTTTCTCAAACTTTTCACATGCTTTTATAACTAATAAAATTCATTAATTGTTTCATGAATCATTCTTATAACCAAGATGAAAGAGTGATATGATGGTTAATTGGATTGAATTGTTTATTTGAAACCTTCTTGAGGATTGAATGTGTTTTTTTCCTCTCCTGTTATATCATGATTTCTTATAAACTGCATTTTTCTTCCTCTGTATAACATATCATCTGACTTTTATAATGTTTGAAATTGTTATAGAAGCATTATTGGTTTTTTTGATCAACTGTTTAAATTTTTGAAGCCCTTATTAAGAATG
Source organism: Viscum album (assembly GCA_963277665.1). Taxonomy (NCBI): domain Eukaryota; kingdom Viridiplantae; phylum Streptophyta; class Magnoliopsida; order Santalales; family Viscaceae; genus Viscum; species Viscum album. The sequence continues at coordinate 1,232,454,531 of OY728148.1, read as the reverse complement.
TAACCTCAAAGTAGACTTCACACTGGTATGATAAAATAGATTAATTTGAAACCATTCTTGTAAGTATTCTAGTTTCCATGTGAGATAATATGTCATGCATTTTCTTTACATTTTTTATTATTATTTGAATCTTGTGTTGTTGACTTATTATAAAATGTGGCTTTAGACATCTAAATTCTAAAATTTCTAAAAAAATACATGTTATTAATTGATAATTCCTTTGAATTTTGAGACCTTGATTATAAAAACTTTCTCTTTATTTGGCATGATTTCAGTTTTACATTATTGATATAACTATATATTCTAATCATGTGTTAGGGTATAAATTATCTTGAAATTTATTTCAATGTTTAGAAAATGATAAGCATGACTTGCGGTAAATTTTATAGACTTAAAAACTATTTAATTAATTAAACTTATTATTTTATGACTAATAATAATTTTTAAGTACTAAGGCGACCATAAATCATGTGGTAATCTATCATTAGTTTATCATGGGAAGCATTTACAATGTTGAAAACATATTTTGGTGACTAGTAAAATTCTAGTATGAAGGATTTGAGCATGTACCATGTTTAATACATTACATTTAAATATGTAAGTATAATCATGTTGTCCTTATTTCATTATAAAAGCATTTTTTATTGATCTATAAAATGATTAAATATTTTTTATTTTAAGCATGGTAAATGATGAGATTTATTAATATAACATGTGCAGTTTTAATCTTGTTGTTAGAAATCATGTTTCCTTGAGAAATGAAATGATTAAAGAATATTCGCCTTGAGCATGATAAAGCATAATACATAGTAATACAACATGCATAATTTTAATTTTATTTTCGGAATGAATGTTTTACTTTTATGATTATAATATTATATTATTTATTATATGTAGTGTTTGAATCGAACAGAAGAACATATCATGTGGAATTTTTCTAATGAAGTTGGAAGTCTATTACCTTGATAGTAATACGAACCCAGAATGTCTTATGTAACGATATTAAACATGGTGTGTGATATAACATGTGTGAAATTTTTTTGTCTTTAACATGGATTCATGTGGGAACTATTTAAATTCAATACATGAGGTTTCGCTAGAAATAACATTGAAATGGTCAGTCTTTTATTGGTTGCATTGTTACCATTGTATTTTTGTGTTGATATGCCTCACTGAAAATAGTAGATGTTAGAAACATTTTTTGATGTAATTGTTGTAGATAATGAGACCCTTGATATGACTACTTATTTAAACTCACCATGTATTAAAAGGATAATCACTTAAATATGTACAATGAACTAATTCTCCATGGGAAATTCAAAATTGTGTGAAAGTACCCATGCTATGTAATGATATAAAGTAATATAAAGTTGAAAACATTGTGTGGTGACTAGGGAAATTCTAGTATGAATGATTTGATCATGTAACATGTTTAATACATCACATTTAAATATGTAAGTAGAATCATGTTGTCATTATTTCAGTATAAAATAATGTTTTCTTGATATATAAAATGATTAAATATTTTTATCTTGAGCATGGTAAAGGACGAGATTTATTAATATAACATGTTCATTTTTAATCTTGTTGTCAGAAAGCATGTTTCCTTGAGAAAAGAAGTGATTAAATAATATTCACCTTGAGCATGACAAAGAATAAGGCATAGTAATACAACATGCATAGTTTTAATTTTATTTTTAGAAAGAATGTTTTTCTTTGATGATTATGATATCATATTATTTATGCGATGTAGTGTTTTAATTGAACACAATAACATATATTGTAGAATTTTTTAGATGAAGTTGGAATTATATTACCTTGATAGTAATACGAACCCATAATGTCTTTTGTAACGATATTAAACATGGTGTGTGATAAAAATATGTGTGAATTTTTTTTGTCTTTAACTTGGATGCATGTTGGAACTATTTAAATTCAAGACATGAGGTTTCACAAGAAATAACATGGAAATGGTGAGTGTTTTTTGGGTTGCATTATTACTATTGAATTATTTTGTTGATATACCTTGCTGAAAATAATAAATGTTAGAAACTTTTTTGTGATATGATTGTTATATATAATGAGACACTTGATATAACTACTTGTTTAAACTCACCATGTATTAAAAGTATAATCACTTACATATGGATAATTAACTAATTCCCCATGGGAAATTTAAAATTTTGTGCAAGTACCCATGCTAATTAATGAAATAAATTAATATAAACCAATGGATAATTATGGAATATTCTTGTGTTGTTACTTTGTGTGATTATTCTAGCTGTAATTTCCTTACATGTCATGTGGGTTAAAACCCCTCAAGTATACAAAAAGGGTAAACCTGATCCCTAATTGAGATGTGTTACTCCTTAATGTGATTACAACCGTGAGGGCAAGTCAGTGCCGCCCGGAGTGGATAATATCTTGACGTGGGAGAGTGGATTCCTCAATTTGAGTGATTGGAGCCTCATGTGTGATGATAATTTGGATAGTTGGTTGGGTCAGTATGGAGTATGAGGTGGAGAAAAAGTTTATTTGAAAATGGTGGTTATGTGTGGATGGTAAGGTGGTGTAATTATATGGTTGTGATGTATCGTGATGGCGATGTATGGTGGTAGGGATGTCTGGATGTTGTAGTAAGATGAATTTTGTTTTGTTGTGTTGTGCTTTGATTATGTTGATGGAAATGTTAGACTACTGTATTTTTTTGGGTTTTTTGTGATTGGTTTTATTTTGATGATATGTGTTATGACCTTAAACAAATGAATAAAGGGAAATTATTTTCCGTGTCATGAAGAGTTATATAATGACACGTTCTAAAACTATACAGGTGAGTTAGGGCTACCCAAAGTAGACAATATCATGGTGTGGTGGATGGTTTCCTTTGATTTGTGTGATTTTGTTAGCTCTATCTATATTAAAAAAATCATGTTGGTGGAGGAATGCTATTGAAGCTCCTGTAAGTAATGACATGAAACTATGAAAAATAGAAATTTGAAATGTTGAACCCCTTGTTGTTTTTTCATAATCATGTTCCTGAAAATTAATGTTTTGATGACAACCCTAGAAAACTTTTAAACTTGGTTAATCTAGTATTTTTAAAACTCATGTCATAATTATGATGCATTACAATTTTTAATTCTTGTTATATAAACATTTTATTGACTTTGACTTCGTAAATAGCATGATAGAGTTCTATTAGTAGAACATGGTAAATTTTGTGGAAACATGAACCCTCTTTATTTATGTGAGTGGTCTTGGGAAACATGTTTAATAAAATTGGTTTTACAAAAAAAATTAGAAGTGTTTTCACAAAGAGTATTTTGATAAATTCCATGTTATAAAAAGGATTTTAAAATTGGTTTTGGATCATATAGTTTTCTTATCAAACTGAATTTGTTTTAATTTTTTTCTATCATAAAAATTATTTAATAGGAATGTTTTCAAACATTACATACTTCAAAATAATATGTTGAGATGCATGTCTGGAAAGTAACAGATTATTTGAAAAACCATGTTTACATTTTTAACTCCTTCACCGATATGAAAAAAAATTATTCAAGAATGCTAATATGTTTTCTTCCTGATATGTTAAGCATGATATGTTTTAAATATTTTAAAATTAATTTTTTTCAGATAAAAATTGAGGATAAAGATCGTATAGATATTTGTTCAATGGAGTTTTAAGTGAAGTTGTTGAAATAAATGGTGTAACAATTCTCTCTCTGATTTGAAACAATTACTTGTATTTGAAATAATGTGAAGAGATTGTTTTGAATGTGCTTTCTTCCTTGGTTTTATTGTGGTTCTTTGATTTTTATGCATTATATACTGGACTTGTTATACCTATTTATGTGTCCATGTTCTTTTCTAAGAGTTATCTCCCCAGAGATATTTTGTTTAATGTGTTGTGTAGATTTTAACTTTTTTCTACTGATAATTGTGTTCCAAATATATCAGGGCACTTGAGGGGTATCTCGATGGGTGGTTTTTCGGACCCTTCCTCTCTTTCTTCTAGGTTGGTCTTGAATTCGTGAGGTTGATAATAGTTTGAGAGGTATCTGATGTAATGGCTCGGACCTATCTGGTCCATTACTTTGTAAAAATCTAGTTTTTGAGTAGTTTGGGGGGTATTATGATGTGTTTTTAAGACATATTATTCTTTCCAATGGTAACTCATTTCAAGAGTTTTCCAAAATTCCAATTTTCCAACGGTATCTGATTCTAGTAGTATCTCGTTCTGAAGAAAGCTCGTTCTAGTTGTATCTCTTTCTGGTGGTACCTTGTTCTGGAAGTAGCTCACCCTGGAGGTATCTAATCTTTATGGTGACTCATTGGAGATGACTCATCTAGTGGTGACTCACTGGTGGTGACTTGTCTGGCAGTAACTCGCTAGCGATGAATCATTTGGTGGTGACTCACTAGTGGTGACTCGCGAGTGGTGACTCGTCTGGCGGTGACTCACTGATGGTGACTCATTTGGTGGTGACTCATTGGCGGTGACTCGCCTGGTCATGACTCGCTAGCGGTGACTCTTCTGGAGGTGGCGATGACTCGTTTCAACAGTTTTCCAAATTTCCATAATTTTCCATATTTTTTAATTTTTCCCTTTTAACATCCCTTTTGATATAAAATGAGTTAAATGAAATAATTAATGGTTTTTAAAGTTTTTTAAACTTCTATGAACCATATTTTATATTTTACAATATCAAGAGGCTTCTAAATGGTCAAAACTATGTGATTTAATGTGATCTGGCTTTAATGGATTTTAAAATTGTTTCCCTTATTGATATAGGATCTGGCCCTTCTAAAGTCGAGATCCTTTCTTCCTTTTATACTTCCCTATTCCTATGATACAGTATGTCCCCAAAACCTTTCTTCCTCGAAGAGTTTTACATTTTTTTGTGGCCTTTATGTTTCTCTGGATTTCTCCAGCTTCTTATTCACTTCCTACTTTGGTCCAATGAGGAAATACTAAATGCTTCTTCTCCAAGTAGGGATCCCTTTGTATCTATTTTGTTTTTGTATCATGCAGGGTGAGTGTATCAATGTATCCTTTGTGAAGATATAATAATAAAAAATTAATAAAGATAATTGAATTGGTTTAAGATCAATATGTGGGGCTGGGAGAAGTGATATATTCTCTGTGTTGTTATTTATTGATATTGTGATTGTATGGGCTATATGCCTACATAAAATCATGGTTGTTGGTGGTCTTTGTTTTCTCACCCATGATGGCTTCAGAATGCTTGTTGTTGATCTTTTATTGAATATATGTATATATGAAATTTATTAACAACATTTATTCAGTTAAATAAATGGATTCTCAAGGAGAAAAGTAGTTTATGTGATAACACCCTAAATATATAGGAATTTAATAACTAATTCCAAGCTCAATCTGGAAGCATGTTATGCTCTGTTGTGTGTTGTAACATGTTTATGGACATGATTTCATAATTTGGGTTGGTTCTAATGAGATTTTTAATGGAATATGGTTGTGTTCTGACATGTGTTGGGGAAGTGGATGATATTTGGTTATGTAGTGGGGTTGTTATGGTTGATATGATACAGTGGTGTAGTGGGGATGCAATGGTGGGTGTGGTATGGTTATACAGTGGGGATGTGAAAAAAGGGATATGGTTGTAAATTAATGATGATTTGGGTTTATTTTTAAGAGAGAAATTGGTTGTTGTGTGGAGTTATTTTATATGTGGTTGTTTTTATATTGTGTGATTTCATTCTAGTTTCCTTGGGAGTATGGAACTAAAATGGTATATCAGTTCTTGGGAAGAATTTGGAAAAAAATGGTTTATTTTAAATGGAATGTGGAATGTGAGTAGGTAATGAATCAATGACAACAGGATGGTATTTAATGAATCAATGTGTTGTTAATATGGGATTATTCAATATTTTTTAAACCTGTTAAGCACTTAAATGTGGATTAAAATTGTAGTGTCACTTATGTCTTATGTTCTGCTTGTATAGTGTTGTTCTCATGAAATGCGGTTGGTTCTTTTATATCTACCCAAGTGTTAATGAAATTAATATTTTATGTTAATGACTTCAAATTTATATGTTTAATATGGAAATTTATAATGTGTTATATTGTTTCACTTGTTGTTGTTTATGTATAAACAAATTGGTTTTGAACATGAAATAGGTTTTGGGGATTGTTGTGTGGTGTTGTTCATCTTAAGGTGGCAGCAAAGGTGGTGGCCTTCTGAGTTAGTTGTTTATTTGAAAACCCGTAGTTTGGGATGATTGATTAATACCTATATATATATATACTTGTATTTCCTTGTGATTTCCATACGCACCCCACCTATGTTGATCACTACATGTCAAACACCCCCATTTCATAGGGGGTGTATTTCCCAACATCCCAGTGGGAGGATGGGTGGCTAGTAATTGGATCTTCCCAAATCCCTCTTCTAGTCATTAACACCCAAGACTCTTCAAGCTGGCTATAATGGCTTCAGGTTTATTACAAGATTTATGGTATTGGTTATTTGGGATATGGTACCCCCAAGACTCTTCAGGCTGGTTGTGGTGTTGTTGAGTAGCCCAGGTGTTGGCGGGTGAGGAGTTCTATCTCAGGACTCTTTGGGATTAGGCCTAGGTGTTTTTAGGTGGTATTATTTGTGGTTTATGTCCCATGTGTCTTTGAGCGGGATGTGATGATGTTAGGGACCCATGTGTGTGTGGACAGTTTGTGACAATGGGTCTTGTGGAAGAGCGCGGTAGTGTTAGGATGTTCTTCAATAGGGATGAGAAGTTTTCCAATAGTAAAGTGGTTTGGTGTACCTATATATCGATGTGCTTACTGTATTACTTTACATAACTTGTGTAATTTGGTGAGAGTGACTTTGTGAGGTTGGGATAGCTAGTATTCCTTATTAGGTGTTGTTGGTTTCTAATGTTTTCTCAGAGGGGAATTAGTATGCTTCTCCCACTTATACATGAGAGACTTTGGTTTTCCTACTAAATATACTTTTATTCTCACCCTACCTATATGAAAACTATTTTCAAGTTCCAAAGAGGACTTTTTGGGTCGTGCTGGACATTTCTAGTTCGAGCATTTGGAGCTGTTGCGTTGTCACTATCTTAGATTTTATTCTTTTGGTGTTTCATTTCAAGAATTTTCTATGTATCATTTTTGATTTATACATGCATTGTGGTATTATTTGGCTTAATTTTATATATTTCATGGAGTTACTTATTTTTTATTCATCCTATCTCCCGATCTTGTTTTCTTGTAGGGTAATGCCTCCAATATTGTGGGATCTTTGTATCCTTGGTTGCAGTCGCCACTCTAGGGCCTATTGGAGGCAGGACTTAGGGTTCATTATCTCCCTTTCTTCATTGCCATACGAGGAGGGGTATCTTTTTAGGGAGGGAGCCATGAAATAATGGTATCAAGGGAAGGTTGAGAGATAGGATATAGCTTGGGGGTTAGGCACAGTGAGGGTTTCATGGGTTAGTAGGGCAACAGTGTCAAGTGATCTTATTGAATGACATTGGCTAGGGAAGACCATCTAAGACACGGTATTTCAGGGCCCCCTTTGATCTGATTCAAGGACTCTAAGATTACCAAATGACCAAGTGACGCAGAACTAATTGGAGGATAGAGACCTAGGATAGGTACATGCATCATAATGACCTGTGTTCTTATTTGAATTGATTGATTTTTATGTATTTAAAATGAATTAAATGAATCATGGTATTTTATGCATGTTTATCTTACTTTTCTCATTCTTTTATTACTAATAAAATTAATTAATTTTTTGGTGAATCGTTCTTATAACCAAGAGGAAATAGTAATATAATGGTTATTTGGCTTTAATTGTTTACTTGAAACCTTCTTAAGGATTGAATATGTTTGTCATCTCCTATTATAACATGATTCCTTATAAATTGGATTTTTCTTCCTCTGTACAGCATGTCATCTATCTTTTCCAATGTTTGAAATTTTTAGAGAAGCATGCTTGGTTTATTTTGTTTTGATCAACTATTTAAATTTTGGAAACCCTTGTGAAGTGTGTAACCTCAAAATAGGCTTCACACTAGTATGATAAAATATATTAATTTTAAACCATGCTTGTAAGTATTCTAGTTTCCAAGTGAGTTAATTTTCCACACATTTTCTTTATATTTTTTATTATTATCAGAAGAATGTATTGTTGACTTATTGTAAAATGTGGATTTAGACATCTAAATTATTAAATTCCTAAAAACCTACATGTTATTAATTGATAATTCTTTTTAATTTTGAGACCTTTACAATAATAATTTTCTCTTTATCTAGCATGATTTTAGTTATATAGTATTTATATAACTATATGTAGTAACCATGTGTTAGGGTATAAATTCTCTTGACATTTATTTCAATGTTTGTAAAATGATAAGCATGTCTTGTGGTAAATTTTTGAGTCTTAAAACTATTTAATTAATTAAACTTATTATTTTATGACTAATAAGAATTTTTAAGTACTAAGGCGACCATAAATCATGTGGTAATCCATCATTAGTTTATCATGGGAAGCATTTACAATGTTGAAAACATATTTTGGTGACTAGTGAAATTCTAGTATGAAGGATTTGAGCATGTACCATGTTTAATACATTACATTTAAATATGTAAGTAGAATCATGTTGTCCTTATTTCATTATAAAAGCATTTTTTATTGATCTATAAAATGATTAAATATTTTTTATCTTAAGCATGGTAAATGATGAGATTTATTAATATAACATGTCCAGTTTTAATCTTGTTGTTAGAAATCATGTTTCCTTGAGAAATGAAGTGATTAAAGAATATTCACCTTGAGTATGATAAAGCATAATACATAGTAATACAACATGCGTAGTTTTAATTTTATTTTCGGAAGGAATGTTTTACTTTTATGATTATGATATCATATTAATTATTATATGTAGTGTTTGAATCGAACACAAGAACATATCATGTGGATTTTTTCTGATGAAGTTGTAAGTCTATTACCTTGATAGTAATACGAACCCAGAATGTCTTATGTAATGATATTAAACATGGTGTGTGATATAACATGTGTGAAATTTTTTTGTCTTTAACATGGATTCATGTGGGAACTATTTAAATTCTATACATGAGGTTTCACTAGAAATAACATTGAAATGGTCAGTCTTTTATTGGTTGCATTGTTACCATTGTATTGTTGTGTTGATATGCCTCACTGAAAATAGTAGATGTTAGAAACATTTTTTGATGTAATTGTTGTAGATAATGAGACCCTTGATATGACTACTTATTTAAAATCACCATGTATTAAAAGGATAATCACTTAAATATGGACAATGAACTGATTCTCCATGGGATATTCAAAATTGTGTGAAAGTACCCATGCTATGTAATGATATAAAGTAATATAAACCACTGGATAATTATGGAAGATGCATTGTATTACTGCTATGTGTGATTTTTCTAGATGTAATTTCCTTACATGATATGTGGGTTAAAAACCATCAAGTATACAAAAAAGTGGAATCCTTATCTTTAACGGAGGCATGTTATACCTTGATGTGATTAAAACTATGAGGGTGAGTCAGTGCCACCCATATCAGATAATATCTCGATGTGGAAAAGGGGATTCCTCGATTTTTGTGCATGGGACCTTGTGTGTGATAATAATTAGGATAGTTGGTTGGGTCAGTATGGAGGATGAGGTGGAGAATGAGGTTATTTGAAAATGGTGGTTTTTTGTGGATAGTAAGGTGGTGCAGTGATATGGTTGTGATGTTCTGTGATGGTGATGTGTGGTGGTAGGGATGTCTGGCTATTATGGTAAGATGACTTTTTTTGTGTTGTGTTTTGATTATGTTGATGAGAATATTATACTACTGTATTGTTTGTTGGGTTTGTTTTGATATATTTTATATTGATTACATGTGTTATGACCTCAAACATATGAATAAAGGGAAATTATTTTCCGCATCATGATGCATTATATTACGACGCATTTTAAAATCATGTGGGTGAGTTAGTGGTACTCAAAGTGGAAAATATCATGGTGTGGTGGATGGGTTCCTTTTATTTTTATGATTTTGGTAGCTCTGTATCTATTAAAATAATTTTTCTTATTGGTGGAGGAATTCTATTGAATCTCTTTAAAGTAATTACATGAAACTACGAAAAATAGAAATTTTTAATATTAAACCCCTTGTTTTTTCTGCATAAGCATATTCTTAGTAATTAATGATTTGATGAAAAACTTGGAAAACTTTTAAACTTGGTCAAGTTGGTAAGTTTAAAACTAATGTTATAATTGTGATGCATTCCATTCATTAATTATTATTTTCTAAACATTGTATTGAATTTGACTTAGTAAAAAGCATGATAGAGTTCTGTTAGTAGAATGTGGTAAATTTTATAGAAACATGAACCCTTCTTATTTTTTAGAGTGGTCTTGGGAAACATGTTGAAGAAAAGTGGTTTTGAAAAATTTGTTAGAAGTGTTTTCACAAAGAGTATTTTGATAAATTCCATGTTATAAAAAGGGTTTGAAAATGTATTTTGACTCATATGGTTTTCATAGCCTACTAAATTTGTTTTAAATATTTTTTATCTCATGAAAATGATTTAATAGAAATTTTTTCAAACATAAAATACTTCAAAATAAGATGTTGAGATGTATGTATGGAAAGTAAAAAATCATTTGAAAAACCATGTTTAGATTTTTAACTCCTTCACTAATATGAAAAAATTTACTCAAGAATGCTAATATGTTTACTTCCTGATATGTTAAGCATGCTATGTTTCAAATATATTGAAATTAATTTTCTCTATGATTACAAATGAGGATAATGATTGTATAGATATTCATTCAATGTCGTGTTAAAGTGAAGTTGTTGAAATAAATGGTGTAAGAATTCTTTCTCGGATTTAAAACAATTCCTCCCATTTGAAATAATGTGAAGAAATTGTTTTGAATGTGCTCTCTTCCATGGTTTTATTGTGGTTATATGATTGTTATGTGTTGCATACTGGACTTGTTAAACCTATCTATGTGGCCTTGTTTTTTAGAGGTATCTCCCTTGAGAGATTTTGTTTAATGTATTGTGTATAATTTAACTTTTTTCTAATGGTTTTCATGTTCCAAATATATCAAGGGACTTTAGAGGTGTCTCAAGGGGTGGTTGTTTGGACCCTTTCTCTCTTTCTTCTGGGTTGGTCTTGAATTCTTGAGGGAGAGAATAGTTTCAGAGGTATCTGATGTAATTGTTCGGACCTCTCTAGTCCATTACATTGTGAAAATTTTCTGTTTTAGGTTTTTGGAGGAAGTATGATGTGTTTTTCTGACATATGTGTCATTCAAATAGTGACTCATTTCATGCATTTTCCAAAATTTCAGTTTTCCAATGGTACTCATTCTGGCAGTAGCTCGTTCTTGAGGAAGATTATTCTAGTGGTAGCTTGTTCTTCCATTATCTCATCTTGGTGGTGACTCGTTGGTGGTGAATTATCTTGCGGTGACTCGCTATAAGTGACTCATCTAGTGGTGACTCACTAGCGATGAATCGTTTGGTGGTGACTCTCTGGTGGTGACTCGTTGGTGGTGACTCGCTGGTAGGGACTCACTTGCAGTGACTCGTTTGGGGGCGACTCGCTGGCAGTGACTCACTGGCGGCGACTCACTGGCGGTGACTCCCTGGCGGCAACTCGCTGGCGAGGACTCGTCTAGTAGTGGTGGTGACTTGTTTCAACAGTTTTCCAAATTTCGATAATTTCCCATATTTTTTCAATTTTTCCCTTTTGATATCCCTTTTGACGTAAAATGAGTTAAATGACATAATTAATGGTTTTTAAAGCTGTTTCAAATGCTATCGACCATATCTTATATTTTTCAAATATTTAGAGGCTTTTAAATGGTCAAAATTGTCTGGTTTAATGTGATCCATATTTAATGGATTTTAAAATGGTTTCCCCTATTAATATAGGATCTGGACCTTATAAAGATGAGACCCTTTCATCCTTGTATGATTCCATTTCCATTTATATAGGATGTCCCCAGAACCTTTCTTCCCCAAAAGAGTTTTACATTTTTGGTGCGGCCTTTATGTTTCTCTAGAGTTCCCTTGTTTCTTGTTCACTCCCTACTTTGGTCCGATGAGGAAATACTAATTTCTTATTCGCCAAGTAGGGATCCCATTGTCTCTATTTTATTTTTGTATCATGTGGGGTGGGTTTATCAATGTCTAATTTGTGAAGATATAAGAATACAAAATTAATAAAGATAATTGAATTGGTTTAAGATCAATATGTGGGGCTTGGAGAAGTGATATATTTTCTCTGTTGTTATTTATTGATATTTTGATTGTATGAATTATATGCCTACTGAAAATCATGGTTGTTGGTGTTCTTTGTTTGTGCACCCATGATGGATTCTGAATTCTTGTTTTTTGATATTCTATTGAATGGTAGTGATAACACCCTAAATAGAGAGGAATTTAATAAGGGATGACATGATCAATCTGGACGCATGTTCTGCTCTATTGTGGGTCGTAACATGTTTATAGACAAAATTGTGTAATGAGGGTTGGTTCCAGTGATATTTTGGATGGAATATGTCTATGTTCTCACATGTGTGGGGGAAGTGGCTGAGATGCGGTTGTGTAGTGTAGTTGTTATGGTTGATATGATATAGTAGTGTAGTGGGGATGCAATGGTGGGTGTGGTATGGTTATACAGCAGGGCTGTGAAAAGGGGGATATGGTTCTAAATTGGTGATTATGTGGGTTTATTGGTAAGAGATAAATTTGTTGTTGTGTAGAGCTATTTTCAATGTGTTGGTTTTTATATTGTGTGATTTAATTCTATTTTCCTTGGGAGTATGGACCAAAAATGGTATATATGTTCTTTGGAAGAATCTAGAAAATGTTTTATTTGAAATGGAATGTGGAATGTGAGTATCTAATGAATGAATAACAATAGTCTGTAATTTAATGAATCAATGTGTTGTTAATATGGGATTATTCAGTATTTTTGAAACCTGTTAAGCAGCTAAATGTTTATTAAAAATGTAATGTGACTTGTATCTTATGTTCTGCTTGTATAGTGTTGTGCTCATGCAATGCGGTTGGTTATTTTATATCTACCCAAGTGTTAATGAAATTAATATTGTATGTTAATAAACTCAAATGGATATGTTTAATATGTAAATTGATGATGGGTTGTATTGTTTCACTTTTTTCTACTTATGTATAAGCAAAGTGGTTTGGAACATGAATAGGGTTTTGGGGATTGTTGTGTGGTGTTGTTCATCAGGAGCAAAGGTGGTGTCCTTATGAGTTTGTTTTTTGTTTGAAAACCCATAGGTTGGGATGAGTGTTTAGTACCTATATATATACTTGTATTTCCTTGTGATTTCTATATGCACCCTACCCATGTTGATCACTACATGATGAACACCCCCATTTCATGGGGGAGGGTGTCTTTCCCAACATCCAGGTGGGAGGATGGTTGGATGGTATTTGGATCTTCCATACTCCCTCTTCTAGTAATTGATCTCCCAATACTCTTTGGGTTGGATATAATGGTGTCAGGTTTATTACTAGATGTATGGTATTGGTTATTTGGGATATGGTAGCCCAAGACTCTTCAAGCAGGTTGTGGTGTGGTTGAGAGGACCAGGTGTCTGTAGATGATGTGTTTTGTCCCAGGTGTATTCAGGATGAGGCCCAAGTGTCTTTAGTTTGGATGATATGTGGTTCATGGCCCATGTTTCTTCGGGCGGGATGTGATGTGGTTAGTGACCTAGGAGTGTGCGGACAGTTTGTGACAGTGGGTCTTATGGAAGAGTGTGGCAGCATCAGGACATTCGTCATTAGTGATGAGCTATTAGCTAGTGGGAAAGTAGCGTGGGGTACCCAAATATTGATGTTCTCGCTATATTACTTTACTTGAATTGTGTTATTTGGTGAGATTCCTTGGTGAGGTTGGGATGGCTAGTATTCCTTATTTGGTGTTGTTGGTTTCTGATGTTTTCTCACAGGTTCATTAGTATGCTTCTCCCACTTCTGCACGAGAGACTTTGGTTTTCCTACTAAGTATACTTTTATTCTCACCATATATATATGAAAACTATTTTCAAGTTATCGGGAAGACTTTATGGACCATGCTAGACATTTCTAGTTTGGGCATGTGGAACTATTGTTGTGTCGCTGCCTTATCTTTATTCTTTTGGGTTTTCATTTGGAGACTTTTCTATGTATCATTTTTTATTTATACATTCATTGTGGGATGGTTTGGCTTATTTTTATATATTTCTTTGATTTATTTTCAATTGATTCATCCTATCTTCTGATCTTTTATTCTTATAGAGGGTAATGCCTCCCATATCGTGAGATCTTTGTACCCTTGGTGCTAGTCACCACTCTGGGGCCTACTGGAGGTGGGACTCTGGGTTCATTATCTCTTTTTCTTCATTTCCATCCTAGGAGGGGTTTCTTTGGAGAGAGGGGGTCTTGAAAATTCTTATCCTCAAAGTATATCTTAGGGTTATATTCCCTAATTTTATTTTCTAAATCTATTTTCCAAGGTTTCTACTAAACTTTCTCTAGTACCAACTGTAATAACCCCGACCCCAGTAGCCCGAAGTTAGTGCCTCGCTTTATTACTTTAGCATAGATAAAAGTGTTGAATCCTAAAGGACCAATCATTTTAGTAGTTTTGGAAGTTAGATTATATACTTCAACCTTACATTAAAATTTAAAACTTAAAATACAACATAGAAAATCCTTCTAGAATGCCATTATTCTCCAAGATTAAGCTCACATATCAATTATAATACACATCTTGGCATCCTAGAAAAACTCAAACATAAGAAAGGGGTGAGATCAGATTCTCAATAAGGGTATGCATATAGAGAAAGCTATTAGTAAATATGGAATAATCAATATATCAAGGTAAATAACTGATACAAATTCCATTTAAATGGTCACATGAGCTAGGAAAATTAACCATGGATATTATAACTAATCAAATAATCACATGGAATAATAATAATAATGACATAATTCATAATGTTGGATGTATTCACTATCAATATCTATCTGAAAGATAGTTTCATAAAGATTTATTCTCATGAAAATTTATGTTTGTGGGTAGAACCCCATCTAATTTGTAGTAAGATTTATCCTCCTAACATTTTAAAACTACTTGGAAACAAACATGAAGGGTTTATCTCCAAATTATTTCACCTCATGAGACCTATCGATGTATCGATGGGATAAAGTGGCCCCTGATAGTCAATTATTAAGTCCAATGCATTCCTCATATGAAAACATAAACAACATAAACATTCATATTTAAAAACTAGCATATAAAATGTGAATACATTAACCATAAATCATAAATGGTATGTCACGACCCGTCCTCGGGGCCCATGCCGTGACTACCCCAAGCCCGCCTTCCATAGGCCAGGGGCTGGCGACTAGCACCAAGGCGTAAATCCCAACAAAAAGGGAAGGAATTTCCTTTGAAAAGTAAACAAGCACCACAGAGTAAGCAAGCGGAAAAGTAAACACTAAGTAAAAACGGTACAAGCTGTGCTGAAAGTAAAAGGGGTCGGAAATACAAGCCCAATTGTAAAGTACAACTGAAAGGTAAAACAGCAACTGAAAGGAAAAGCCGCAGCGTCGAGCCGTCCTCCGGAATTCCCACCTGAAGGGTGGGTAAAGATAGCCTCCATTGTTCCTCGGGTCCACCTGACCGCTCCGAGTACGTCCCGCCCAGTGGTCCACCTCCAGGTACCGTCCTGCTCCACACGCCTCCACCACGATCAGCGCTGTCCGTCGTCTGCAACCAACACAACGTAGTGCGGGAATAGCCCGTGCAGGGGTGAGTATAAGCTACTCAGTAGGGACCCTGAGACCCTCAAGGTCTCACTAAAACCAACAAGTATAACCACAAGAAGATCTGAACAGATAACCTCTACTTAGGTATATGCCCATACATATACCTAAGTTATCAAGTAACCCATCTCAATCATGAGGAAACACAAGGATCATGAAATCAACGGATAACCACTACTCAGGTATATGCCCATACATATACCTAAGTTATCAACTGACCCATCGCAATCATGAGGTAAACACAAAGGTCAAAAGTCTCAGCTCAAACCAGGATTTTCATTATCGAAACCAAAACTGCTGAAGAGCTCCGTATCTGGAGTGTACAGTGGCCCTGTCATGACTCCGAGGTACTGCTCACTAACCTAAGACTATTGTAGTACTCCACCTTTCGAGTACCGCGGGACAGCTGCTACAACAAAATGCTTCCATGTTCCGCTACAACCAAGCGCACCTCTGTCGTGGGTCTGCCGCTACAACCAAGCGCTCCCATGTGCCGCTACAACCAAGAGCACCTCTGTCGTGGGTCTGCCGCTACAACCAAGCGCTCCCATGTGCTGCTAAAACCAAGCGCACCTCTATCTTGGGTCTGCCGCTACAAACAAGCTCTCTCATGTGCCGCTACAACCAAGCGCACCTCTGTAACACACCGAGTCGTTCGATCAGCAGTCGTCGGGTCTCAGTCAGCTACACGGTCTCCGTACATTGCACGCTCATCTCCGGGAGGGTCTGCTCCATGAGCTACTGGTCGATACTCCAAGTATCACAAGTCCTGCAAGGAAGTATCTCAAAGGACCACCTCGTCATAGGGGTCTCAACGCAACAGACGGCGCGTCAATCGGACGCCCGGTCTGTGAGTTACTGGCCTTTTCGTCCCAGGGGCCCGGTTGGTTTCGTGTGCGAACCAATCCGGCCGTAACTCAACTATACCTCGAACACTCATAGGGTATACTCATAGGGACCATTTCTCAACGTGATCACCAACGCCGCTGACGGTTCGTCAAACGGACGTCTGGTCTGAAAGATATCAGCTTTTCCGTTCTAGGGGCCCGGTTGGATTTCGGTGCGATCCAACCCGGCCACTATCCATCTGCATCCAAAACTCAGGCGGAGGATGCCAAAAGTTCCGTCTCATCAAGAGGAAAGCAACGAGACAGACGGCGCGTCAATCGGACGCCCGGTCTGTGAGTTATTGGCCTTTTCGTTCCAGGGGCCCGGTTGGTTTCGTGAGCGAACCAACCCGACCGCACTCCGACGGCATCCAAACCTCGAGTGGAGTGAGCCAAAAGATCTGTCTCACTAAGAGGAACTCAACAAAGCTGACGGCACGTCAATCGGACGTTCGTAGCTCAAGATATGAGTGTTTCCGCTCCGAGGGCCCGGTTGGTTTCGTGTACGAACCAACCCGGCCGAACTCAAAGTATTCCGAAACTTTGAGTGCGATATACAGAATCGACCGTCTCAATCCAAGGATCACATCGCCGCTGACGGTTCATCAAACGGAGGTCCGTAGCTCAAGTTATGGCCAAGAGACCGAAGTCGATTCGAAAACAGGGGGTCCGGGTCCGGGCCGACCCGGCCCGGCCGGAGTCGCGGTCCGGCACGGCGGCGCGGCCCGGCCGGCGGCGGCGCGGCATGGGCGCCGCTCGGGTGCCACGCGCGGGGGGCAAATCCCCCTCTTTTCTTCAGCTGGCGGTGCGGCTGGATGTCGCGCCTTGGAGAAACGGCCCCCCTCGTGGGGGCCTGCCTTTGAGAAAAACGGGGGGGGCGCTGCCCCCCCTTGGTGTAACCCCCCCCCCCCCCATTATGGGGGGCCGGTTTTGGCCAGCCGAGGGAATTAATTCCCTCGGTCCTTCTCCCTTCCGGCCAGCCAGACCTGGCCGGCCGGTCCTTCCTCAACGGGATCGGCAAGGTCGGTCCCCTTTCCGGCTTCCGACACCGGCGGCCCGGCTAGCCGCCGGTCTTCTCGTTCCGCCGCGGCCCAGAACCAGCCGCGGCCTTCGTCGTCCGGCGCGGTGCGACAGCACCGCGCCCCTCCACCGCAGCCCCGCTCCGGCCACGGCGCCTTTGGTTTCCTTCGATGCGGCGTGACGGCGTCGCGTTCATGATAATCTTTCCACGGCGCGGCGCGACGGCGCCACACAATATTTGTCGTGTGATTCCCGTGTGGTGCGATGGCACCACGTCATCTCGTTCATCCACAAGAAAATAGTAATATTCAAGAACAAAGGAGAGGGGATTCGGCCGTGTTTGTGCGGTCCAGCCCCCCTCTCGTTAGAAGATAACACATAAACATTTATCCTCAAGTTTTTCATGCTAGAACAAAGAACGAGAAAAATAAATAATCAATAACAAACCCCTACTTCGGTTTCAAGAACGATGATCGTCAACGACCCGCGGAAGACGAGCGTCGCGGTGGTCGGCGTCGCGGAAAAAGGAAGTCGATGTCGTGAAGCGAGGATTTGAAGCTCTTTAATGGAGATTTCGTCACGGGAATCCGTCGCGGAAGAGATGACGTGGAAGGAGACGTCGTCGGTGTCGCGGGTATGGCGTCGCGGAAGACGGTTCCCGAGAACGTGGCGTTCTTCGTCGATGTTCGAAGGTTCTTCGCGTTCTTCGTCAAAGCTTGAAGAAGAAGAAGAAGAAGGCTCCAAATTCTCTCAAGATGTCTAGAGAATTCTAACCCAAATAAAATAAGCTTAGGTCTTATTTTATTTACTCAACCAAACCATTTTGAAATTCACAGGTTTGAAATTAAACAACTCCACCCATTTAATATCCCAACTTGTCAAGTTAATTAAAGAGGGGTTATTGGGAGTTTAAAAAGAGAAGATGAAGATTTATGCTTCGTGTGGGCCCCACCACACTTAATCCTCCCAAGGGAGGTTAAGTGGATGTGGGTCCCACCTCTAACTCCCTTTGGGAGAAGTTAACCAACAAGTTAAAATAAAAATGTGTATTTCACAATTTGTATTTAACTTATTCTAAATTCCCCAAAAACTAACTCTCAACCCGCTATAAACGCAACCTTGGAAAAGGTCTCCTTAAGCGAATATCGGCGTTGCGAGTTCATCGGTGCCCTCAGAATTTGATTCCGGGAACCGGTTCAAAACTTAGAAATTCCCGCTCGTTCGTTCACTGAACGTACCCAAGCAAAACTTCGGAAATTGATTCCGGGCACTCCGGGCCTCGGAATCAGGTGCCGTCAGAAACTGCGTTCTTGTAAGATTCCAAAGAAAATTAAGAAAAAATTTCCCTTGAATTTTACAGGTCTTTACATTACTCCCACCTTAGAGCTTTACGTCCCCGTAAAGCTTCAACACAAACTAGGGATACAAAGGTGGTAGAGCTAGGCGGTAAGCCACCTCGCCAATCCTGCTGAGGACCTGGAAGGGTCTGATGAAGCATGGAGACAACTTTCCACCTCGGCCAAAACTCCGCAGACTATGTCGAGGTGAGACACGCAAGAAGACGTGGTCGCCATCCTCGAACTCTAGTGGCCTCCGCCTCCTGTCAGCATATGACTTCTGCCGGCTCTGAGCTGTCCTCATCCGCTCCTGGATGACCTGGACCTTTTCTGTCGTGTCCCGGACCACCTCTGGTCCCTCAAGAGCTGCTATGATTTCTTCCTTGCTGATAAGGTAAATCCGGTCTCATCCCCTGGATGAACCACGTTCTTTTGCCTAATACTGTCAATCCCGACATGGATGATACTAACCCATACCAAGGATGACGTCGTAAGGCCTCGACGCTACTACAAGAGATCCAACCGTTACTCTCGCCTCTAAGGGTTGAGTCACAATGTCGGCATCAGTTGTGTGGTAACTGGGTCTCCTCCAGTAGGTACTTCTCAAGTGAGGGTCAAGTCAACGGTCTAAACCAGAACCTCTTAGTAACAACACAAGAGAGGACAGGGAAGTAAATGCCACAAGAAAATGTGTCTTTTATTACTTCAGCTCAAGTACAAAGACACAAGACATCTACAAACATACATCAAAAAAACTAGAAGCAACATGAACAAAAGTCTTCTGGTCTGGAGCTAGTCCAGCTCCTGTCCATCTGCTCCCGGAGCTCCATGATCGTAGGCCTCAGCTGCCTGAAGCTGAGCTCCCCCATGTCCTCCTATCCCCTATGGTCGGGGTGGACCTCCTTGTGGTGGCGGTGGCAACACCCCGAAGCGTCGTCCACCTCCAGCTGCATGGCCAGCTCCCCTTCCATGGCCGCCTGCTCCTTGCGGCCCACCCTGATCGAACCTCTGCCTCTGCCTGGGGGTCCTTCGTTCATCTGCTGGTCATCCGTATGACGGGTCAGACAGTCACGAGCCATGTGACCAACCCCGCCGCAGGAGTAACACTGCCCTCTCATGGCAAGTCGTTTCCCACCACAAGTGCCTCGCGCAAACGATCCAGAGTCATGTTGTCGACCACCTGTAGGTCCAGTCCTCTTGGACCCCTGCGTCATCCGTCTACTGCCCGCTACAGAAGACTCTGCCACATGCCGGTAAGTGGTGGGTCCTGCTGCTGGAGACTGCTCAGCAAGGAAACTCTTCACTAAGAGGGCTTGCTCCAACACCCCTGCCTGAGTCGAAATGTTGAGGGAGATCATCGAAGCCCTGATCTCATGCCTCAGTCCCTGCTCGAAGGTCCGGGACCAGAAGAACGGGTCTCGTACCATATCTGTGGAGTAGCGCGAGAGATCAGTAAATCTCGCCGAGTACTGGGCCACTGACATGCTGCCCTGCCGCAGCTGTAGTAGCTCCTGGATGCTCACTGCTCGGAGTGTGGCTGGGACAAACTCGGAGTGGAAGATGCTCTCAAAGTCCATCCAAAGGAGAGACGCCTCATCGTGCACCTGGAGCATCAAGATCCACCATCGGCCCGCTGCTGCGTGTAGTAGGCTCGCAGCGAGGATCACCATGAGGTCTGTTGGTGTCCTCACTAGCCTGAAAACTCGTATGACTGCCTCCAGCCAGTCCTCGGCTGCCTGAGGGTCTGTCTCCCCGCGGAACCTGGGCGGTCGCTGGCGCTGAAACTCATGCAGTGCGCTGAGGTGACGTGCAGCGTCAGCGGCTGGTGCTGGAAGTATCGGGGGCTCGGCGGGTAAAGCTACCGCTGGTGCCACTGCTGACAAAGGGCCCTGCAGCGAGGCCTCGTCGCTCGGCGGGATGTCGTCACACTCGACTCTCGGAACCCTAACTGGCTGTCGTTGTGGGGCCATCCTGAAAAGGAAACACGTGTGCCACGGTCAGAACAGTATACCTGGTGAGCTGATACAAAGTAATCACAAAGAAAACTTGAAACACACACGCAATCAATGTTTTTGTGCATTAAATCGGAAATCAGTAGTCAGGGTCCTGGTGTACGGATACGTCGGCCGCCGCACCAACACTGGACTCCCTGGACTGATAACCACACTTAATACGCTAAACATTAATGCTTCACAAAGAAAAGATCAGAGTTCGCGGTAGAACCGAACTCCTCTGATACCAATTTGTCACGACCCATCCTCAGGGTCCGTGCCGTGACTACCCCAAGCCCGCCTTCCATAGGACAGGGGCTGGCGACTAGCACCAAGGCGTAAATCCCAACAAAAAGGGAAGGCATTGCCTTTGAAAAGTAAACAAGCACCACAGAGTAAGCAAGCGGAAAAGTAAACACTAAGTAAAAACGGTACAAGCTGTGCTGAAAGTAAAAGGGGCCGGAAATACAAGCCCAACTGTAAAGTACAACTGAAAGGTAAAACAGCAACTGAAAGGAAAAGCTGCAGCGTCGAGCCGTCCTCTAGAAGTCCCAACTGAAGGGTGGGTACATATAGCCTCCATTGTTCCTCGGGTCCACCAGACCGCTCCGAGTACGTCCCGCCCAGTGGTCCACCTCCAGGTACCGTCCTGCTCCGCACGCCTCCACCACGATCAGCGCTGTCCGTCGTCTGCAACCAACACAACGTAGTGCGGGCATAGCCCGTGCAGGGGTGAGTGTAAGATACTCAGTAGGGACCCCGAGACCCTCAAGTTCTCACTAAAACCAACAAGGATAACCACAATAAGATCTCAACAGATAACCTCTACTTAGGTATATGCCCATACATATACCTAAGTTATCAAGTAACCCATCTCAATCATGAGGAAACACAAGGATCATGAAATCAAAGGATAACCACTACTCAGTTATATGCCCATACATATACCTAAGTTATCAAGTGACCCATCTAAATCATGAGGTAACACAAAGGTCAAAAGTCTCAACTCAAACCAGGATTTTCATTATCGAAACCATAACTGCTGAAGAGCTCCGTCTCTGGAGTGTACAGTGGTCCTGTCACAACTCCGAGGTACTGCTCACTAACCTAAGACTGCTGTAGTACTCCACCTTTCGAGTACCGTGGGCTAGCTGCTACATCCAAACGCTTCCATGTTCCGCTACAACCAAGCGCACCTCTGTCGTGGGTCTGCCGCTACAACCAAGCGCTCCCATGTGCCGCTACAACCAAGCGCACCTCTGTCGTGGGTCTGCCGCTACAACCAAGCGCTCCCATGTGCCGCTACAACCAAGCGCACCTCTGTCGTGGGTCTGCCGCTACAACCAAGAACTCTCATGTGCCTCTACAACCAAGTGCACCTCTGTAACACACCGAGTCGTTCGATCAGCAGTCGTCGGGTCTCAGTCAGCTACACGGTCTCCGTAGTTCGCACGCTCGTCTCCGGGAGGGTCTGCTCCACGAGCTACTGTTCGATACTCCAAGTATCACAAGTCCTTCAAGGAAGTATCTCAAAGGACCACTTCGTCATAGGGGTCTCAACGCAACAGACGGCGCGTCAATCGGATGTCCCGTCTGTGAGTTACTGGCCTTTTCGTCCCAGGGGCCCGGTTGGTTTCGTGTGCGAACCAATCCGGCCGTAACTCAACTATACCTCGAACACTCATAGGGTATACTCATAGGGACCTTTTCTCAAAGTTATCACCAACGCCGCTGACAGTTCGTCAAACGGACGTCTGGTCTGAAAGATATCAGCTTTTCCGTTCTAGGGGCCCGGTTGGATTTCAGTGCGATCCAACCCGGCCTCTATCCATCTGCATCCAAAACTCGGGCGGAGGATGCCAAAAGTTCCGTCTCATCAAGAGGAAAGAAACGAGATAGACGGCGCGTCAATCGGATGCCCGGTCTGTGAGTTATTGGCTTTTTCGTTCCAGGGGCCCGGTTGGTTTCGTGAGCGAACCAACCCGACCGCACTCCGACGGCATCCAAACCTCGAGCAGAGTGACCCAAAAGATCTATCTCACTAAGAGGAACTCAACAAAGCTGATGGTACATCAATCGGACGTCCGTAGCTCAAGATATGAGTGTTTCCGCTCCGAGGGCCCGGTTGGTTTCGTGTACGAACCAACCCGGCAGAACTCAAAGTATTCCAAAACTTTGAGTGCAATATACCGAATCGACCATCTCGATCTAAGGATCGCATCGCCGCTGACGGTTCGTCAAACGGAGGTCTGTAGCTCATGTTGTGGGCAAAAGACCGAAGTCGATTCGAAAATGGGGGGTCCGGGTCCGGGCCCACCCGGCCCGACCCCCCCTGGGTCGGCCCGAACCGGGTCGGCCCGAACCGGGTCGACCCGACCCGGGTCCGACCCGGCCCGGCCGGCGGCGGCGCGGCCTGGGCGCCGCTCGGGTGCCACGCGCGGGGGGAAAAGCCCCTGCTTTTCTTCAGCTGGCGGCGCTGCTGGATGCCGCGCCTTGGAGAAACGGCCCCCCTCGTGGGGGCCTGCCTTTGAGAAAAACGGGTGGCGCTGCCCCCCCTTGGTGTAACCCCCCCCCCATTATGGGGGGCCGGTTTTGGCCAGCCGTGGGAATTAATTCCCCCGGCCCTTCTCCCTTCCGGCCGGCCCGACCTGGCCGGCCGGTCCTTCCTCAACGGGACCGGCAAGGCCGGTCCCCTTTCGGGCTTCCGACACCGGCGGCCCGGCTAGCCGCCGGTCTTCTCGTTCCGCCGCGGCCCGGAACCGGACGCGGCCTTCGTCGTCCGGTACGGTGCGACGGCACCGCGCCCCTCCGCCGCGGCCCCGCTCTGGCCGCGGTGCCTTTGGTTTCCTTCGACGCGGCGCGACGGCGTCGCGTTCATGATAATCTTTCCACGGCGCGGCGCGACGGCGCCGCGCAATATTTGCCATGTGATTCCCGCGTGTTGCGATGGCACCACGCCATCTCATTCATCCACAAGAAAATAGTAATATTCAAGAACAAAGGAGGGGGGATTCAGCCGTGTTTTTGCGGTCCGGCCCCCCTCTCGTTAGACGATAACACATAAACATTTATCCTCAAGTTTTTCATGCTAGAACCAAGAACGAGAAAAATAAATAATCAACAACAAACCCCTACTTCGGTTTCAAGAACGATGATCGTCAACGACCCGCGGAAGACGAGCGTCGCGGTGGTCGGCGTCGCCGAAAAAGGACGTCGATGTCGTGAAGCGAGGATTCGAATCTCTTTAATGGCGATTTCGTCGCGGGAATCCGTCGCGGAAGAGATGAAGCGGAAGGAGACGTCGTCGGTGTCGCGGGTTTGGCGTCGCGGAAGACGGTTCCCGAGAACATGGCGTTCTTCGTCGATGTTCGAAGGTTCTTCGCGTTCTTCGTCAAAGCCTGAAGAAGAAGAAGAAGAAGGCTCCAAATTCTCTCAAGATGTCTAGAGAATTCTAACCCAAATAAAATAAGCTAAGGTCTTATTTTATTTACTCAACCAAACCATTTTGAAATTCAAAGGTTTGAAATTAAACAACTCCACCCATTTAATAACCCAACTTGTCAAGTTAATTAAAGAGGGGTTATTGGGAGTTTAAAAAGAGAAGATGAAGAGTTATGCTTCGTGTGGGCCCCACCACACTTAATCCTCCCAAGGGAGGTTAAGTGGATGTGGGTCCCACCTCTAACTCCTTTTGGGAGAAGTTAACCAACAAGTTAAAATAAAAATTTGTATTTCACAATTTTTATTTAACTTATTCTAAATTCCCCAAAAACTAACTCTCAACCCGCAATAAACGCAACCTCGGAAAAGGGATCCTTAAGCGAATATCGGCGCTGCGAGTTCATCGGTGCCCTCGGAATTTGATTCCGGGCACCGGTTCAAAAGATAGAAATTCCTGCTCGTTCGTTCACTGAACGTACCTGAGCCAAACTTCGGAAATTGATTCCGGGCACTCCGGGCCTTGGAATCAGGTGCCATCAGAAACTGCGTTCTTGTAAGATTCCAAAGAAAATTAAGAAAAAATTTACCTTGAATTTTACGGGTCTTTACATGGTATCATAATAGAAAATACATAGTCAAAATGATCATAAAACCTTTTATAAAATAAGGTAGATTGTATCATAAGAGAAAAATATCAATCAAACATATGATTCAATAAAGGATGTTGACATATATGAAAATACTCTAATAAAATCATTATAAATATCTTTAGAAAAATACCATTTTTACTTTGAAACCATTTATTTAAATATAACGCATTTATAAAAGAAATATTTTATTTTAAAAGAACATTATAAACTTGTAAAGGAAGATTCAAAACATCAAGGCATCATGATGGCGATAAAAGCTACTCATGTCATATAAGTTAAAACTAAACATTCATTGCATATTTTAATCAAACAATTCATAAAGTACATAATTTGGATAGAACTAAAAATATTCATTTCAAAACCATTTTACAAAAATTATAACATGGAAAAATAATTGAAACATTGTTAGGATAATAGTAAAAATATTTTGGAAAATATATTTATAATACATGGACATGGATGATAAATATTCCCCAGAAGATACTTATGTATAAATAATCCTGAATAATAATGAGATAGTGAAATTAACCATTATCATGAAATTTAATTTAGTTTAATGTAATTTAACCTCTTGTATAATGGTTTAAATCATGTTATTAATTTATAACAGAACCATATTCTTATTTATGATATCATATATGATCCTTTTATATCATTTTTTAATAATATTTCATTGTTACCCTTATTTTGGGTCTTAATTGCTTTATATTCCTATGCATGTTTAATAATGCATGTAATATTTCTTATGTTTAAAATATATTTAATTAATATCAGGAATGTATTAATTTCATATGTATTATATTTATTGTATATTTTTTTTATCATTCTTAAATGGTTAACATGTAAAATGAATCATATCATGTTTTGGAGATGGTTGGTCGTACATAAGCACGAGCGACGATATCATTCCTTTAATGGAGAAAGGCTAAGGAATTCGATGGTATATTAATTATAATGAATAAATATTTTTTCATAAATACTATATTTATCCATTATTTTTATCATTATACCCTTCCAAATAAAGTGTTTATGAAATACAAATTACACCATGGCGTGGAGATGGTAAGCCATACGTACGCACGCGTGATGATTTATTTTTTTTAGGATGGATAAGTCATGGAATATGGTTGTACCATAATAATAATAAAATATACTAATATATATTATTATTTATTTATTACTTAATTATAGAAACAAAACATTAATAGTAAGTATAATAAGAAATGAACTTGAATAAGTTGGTAAAACAATTACCTCTTCTTTGGTGGACTTCCTTTGATTAACACCTTGACTCCTCTAAGGTGGGTGTTATAAATAAAATATGGTACCTAGAATGTGGGGAGGGATTATAGGAAGTAATTTGGGTAAATATATTCCAAAACAAATAGGTTTTTAAGTGTGATTATAGGAGAGGAATGGGAGCCCTTTTATTAAAAAGGGGAGGGTCACTTTTGGAAATTCACAAAATATTAAATTAATATAAATTAATTTCCAATTAAAAATAGATAAAAAGTGATTTATTTAAAATATAATATTATTATAGGTATAAATCCTCTTAACCAATAATTTTTTGACATGTATAGTTTATATTATTATCCTTGTCTTTTGGCTTTAACCTGAAATTAATTCCTTTAACTCTAACCGTTGAAACAAGCATTTTCATTCCTTAAGGGTTAATATAGTTACTATAAAATGACAAATGATCCATAAATAGACCCTTTATGAAATTTTTAACTTGATAAAAAAAATTGGTTGATGTTTAGATTTTTATGAATTTTATATCATTTAATAAAATATTATTTATTTTAGAATATCATTAATGTCAATTTTAACAATATTCATTTCGTGACTTTTTAAAAAATATCAAAACACAAGATAACTTCAAACCAAAGACTTTAACAAATCCCTAATATGTAAAATTCATCCATAAAATTCATGGATGACATTAATTATATCAAATTAAATTTATTTTAATATTTTTAATATCATTTAGTTGATTCTCTCATTAAATAAACAATTTTTTCAACATAATTATATAAGTCTTTAAGGTAATTATTTATTTCCTAAAAATTAAATATATGATACCATTTTAAATAAAAACATTTTATATTTAAAATTACTATTTTTAGTCGAATTTATCTTCTCTAATACCCTATATTAAAAATGTAATAGTTACTAAAATATTAGTATGATATCTTTAACTCTTCTTTAAATAAAATATTATAAATGTCATACTCTCCTAAAGTGGCTTCAAAAGAGTTATAATTTTGGGAAAATAGTGATTTTGGTTGAAACCCAACCATCTAATGAAATTTTTACAAGTTTTAGGGTAATTTAATAGTCTTTATAATATTATTTTGACCCATAATTACCTGATTTACTCTTTACTATCATAATTAAAATATTACTAAATTTAATATTCATATGACCAAAAATAAAATATACATATTTAAATAATTTTGACCGAATTATTTGAAGTATAGAATCTATTTATTCAAAATTTTAATGATAAAATTTAAAAAAATTAATTAAAAATTAATCTCGTTGATGGGGTAAGAAAACGGGTTTTTAATGTTTAAACATTCAAAATATTGAAACATTTTTATATCTAAATTCAATGTAAAATTGATGATAATGAACTAAATTAAATTAAATGATAAAAAAATATAATTATACTTTTAAAATAATCAAAATTAAAGTTTATAACTATAAATTATTTCGATAAAAAAATTTCAATTAAAATTTATTATTTTTCACTATTCATCAGAACATAAAACATATCAGAAAATTTAAAAAAAATCACCAAAGAAATTTTTTATATTGTGATTTAAAGGAGGAAGTTTATTATTCAAATATAATATATAAAAGTGTCAAAATTAAATTTAAAATAGGTTCTCCATTAAAATTAAGTAAAATTACCTTTAGAGAAATATAGGTTTTTATGCATAAAAATTAGGTTTATTCATAACTTATTCCTATAAAATTTATTATATTAATATCAAAAATATTTTATCGAATATATAACATAAATATTTCATTAACATCATTTAATAATTTTAATTAACTTAATTTATTAGGACAAAACACCTATGGGAGAATAAAAATGAAAATATTTCCATTATATTCAATTTGTTTATATTTCCATTTCTAATTAATTGGTAACCAATGAATTCATATTATATTTTTATAAAAAATATATTTTAATAATTTAGTTAACATTATTCATAACTACTAATTTAACAACTATGTTATAATGGTAAGATAATAATATTTATTTGTTTCTTTAAACTCGTTGTTGCGTGCAACGTATGCTATCAAAGAAATTGAATTTTAAAAAAATACATATCATAAAAATATTGGGGTGTTACAATTATATTTAATGAATAATAAATGAATATGAACACGTAAATTTGTCATGAAAGATGAATAGTCCCAAATAAGGGGAGTTGGGCTCAATAATCCCCATACCTTATGTCTAAATACTTTTTCCACATGCACTTAATATTCTGGATAATCAAATTAAATTCATTAATTACTAAATACATAACCTATTATACATCTATTTTGTTTATTATAATTTTATTACCTTATTTTATGTCCATTTTTATGAGTTATAGTGTTAAATCTTGTTATTCCAGGAGTGTTCATTTTTTTGGTTTTCATGTTCACTTCACTTATATACAAGTATGAAAGTTTGTGTAAGATGAGAATAATTATATATAATTGAAATTTTATTTTATTAATGAACATATAAATCTTTAAATAGACTCATATATCATTTGATTAATTTATATAAGTATGATTAATTACATAAAATGTTGATGAAAATTTATTAATTTATTTTGGCAGGTTTTACGACCATCACGAACTTGTATCATTTTATTTAATATCATATTTATATATTGGTTTCGGTGCATGATATAAGTTTTAATATGTATATTAAAATACAATTTAACCATAATGATGGTTTTATGACCAACCTTGAAGGTAGAAATGGAAAAAAAAACTCATCGTCTATAAAGGTGGTGAATCAACACATCACGTACTATGTTTTCATTTTTAGAATAAAAGGAGAGGAGAAAATATTTGATGATGGATATTCCATTAACATAATAAAATTATAGTATATATAAGATAATTTATTTATAATTAAACATTTTATAGGGTAGGTAAGTATATTATTAGAAAATAAAATAAATTAAAAGAGAACAGAGGAGGATTTTAACTCTTGAATATCTTCTCCCAGAGAACCTCCTTACGGCTTTTGAGTTTGGTCTTTTGTTGATAACATCAGATCTTGGACATGGGGAAGAGGATTTATAAGGTAATTAGGAAGAATTTAAATCATCTAAAATTCTTTAAATGTGTGAGGAGAATAGGTGGTGACAAATTGTATTTATAGGGAGAGGGGGTACTTTTTATTATTATATTAAATAGTTTATTATTTTAGTTCTAGACTATCAATAGTGTTGATACATTTCATTAAATATATTAAATAATGAAGGAGAGTTTGATATTATGGTGCCCACATTAGCCATACATCAGTCATGACTTAAAAATTCAGGTATTCAGTTTATACTGTAAATTATTGTATTTCACTATTTACCAAAAAATCAACTATTTTAGAAAAAACTCAATTATTCAGCCTAACCATTTTCTGGTGTGTATATTTCATAAATGGACTCCATTTTATGAAAATAATTTTCTAAATATGATAAATTTAATTTTTATATAAAATAATCACTTATTCAAAAATTACTGATTTTAATATTATAACTAATTTTATGACACTTTGAAAAATTAATCAATTTCTCATAAAATTAAGTTATAATTGTAACACATAAAAATATTAATTTATGAGACTATTTTATGAAAATATATTTTCTTTTAAATCATTATATTAATTATAAAATTGTTACTAAAAATTTATGTTTTACAAAAATATCAACACTTAATTTATCATTTATAAAACATTTATTTACTTATTTTATGATATAAATATATTGTATTTTAATTTATAAGATTCCTAAATTTTATTTATACTTTTATAGGTGAGGTTACAATTCTATTTTCCAGATTACTATTCCTAATGACCTTATTACAATTCGAATGCTCGGGTTACTATTTCATCCTTATAGGTTCTTTAATTTCCCTAAATACCACTAATTTTTTTCTTCATTCATGAGAATAATGCTTTTATTGAGTTATCTAAGTTATATATGTGTTTTGTACTATATAAAAAAGTTATAAGAAGGAGAATTTCGTTGATAAAATTTTGGGTCTTTATAGCCCCTCACTATGTGACAACCCCTCATCTCGTCACCTCTCCCGGTACCACCCCTCAAGTCGATCGCTCCTCTTTATTCACCACCCCAACCCGTCACAACTCCTTATGCAACACCCCAAACTGCACAGTTGTGTGCCGCAGCCATCCATGATCACTAGTACAAAACATGCCTTTTATAATGCTAGAAAAAAATCAATGATATAGGTTTCCTTTATCAGTGCTTTTTTGTATCGCTAATAAAAAGAACCATTTATCAGTGTTTTTTAGCACTGGTAAAGGTCTTGATCGTCAGGTGAATCCCACAATGAAATAGAACACGAGAGGGTTCTCCTTTATATATCATTGATGTATCCATTGCTCCGAAGCTTGATGCGGGGATGAGCTCCTGCATACACTACACACGTCTATATGGGCCTACCATAGGCCCACGCAGGCCTACCATAGGCCCACGCAGGCCTACCATAGGCCCACACGGGCCTTAGCCTATCCTATTTTTAACCTAACCCTCCGCCCACCTTCATATTCGGGTCCTAAAGGACCCTTCCTGACCCATAGCCAATTTTTTTAAACAAACCAATAAAAAAATACAACTCTTAAAAATAGAAAAAATTGAAATAATTAAACAAATAAAAATTAAAAATTAACTAATTAAATAATTTTTAATTTTTATTTATATAATTATTTAAAATTTAATATATATATATATATATACTATAAATATTAATAAATAGAATATATTAAATCTAGATATATAAAATTAAATAATTAAAAAATTAAAAATTAAAAAGGTGTAAATTTAAAAAAATATTAAAAATGTAATATTTAAATAATTATTGATAAAAATAAATCAATTTTATATTCATATATATAAATTATAAATATTAATAAATAGTATAAATTAAATATAAATTTATAAAATGAATAAAATGAAATAATTAATCACTTAAAAATTAAAAATGAGTAAATTAAGAAAAAAATTATTAATAAAATATTTATTGATAAAAATGAATAAATGTAATATCTATATATATATTATAAATATTAATAAATTGTATATATTAAATGTAGATATATAAAATGAAAATATTTTTATAATTAAACAAAAAAATGAATAAATGAATAAATTGTAATAATTAAACAAAAAATTAAAAATGGATAAATTAAAAAATTATTAAAAAGTTTTTTAATGAAATGATTATTAATAAAAATGTATAAGTTTAATATATATATATATATATATATATATATTATAAATATTAATAAATAATATATATTAAATATAAGTATATAAAATGAATAAAATGTAATATTTAAAAATATATTAATGTATTATAAATTTTTAATGGTTTTTATACATAATTATTCATCAATACATTTAATAAAGAAATGTTTTCATATATATTTCTATATATATATCAATATATATAATATTTCCTAATATATGATTTATAAAATACAAAATATTTATGCTTACATTAAATAAGTAATATATTTACTAAAAAATCATTTATAAATAAAAATCAATTTTAATTTAAAAAACTAACTAATTGCATAGAGTAAATCACCTTAATTGAATTCTATTTGATTTTTCAATTTAACATATATCAACCATGTTTTACATTGATTTGACACATACTTATACATAATTAAAAAAAATTACATACAAAGCACACACACAAATATTTACGTGATTAATGAAATCTTATATAAAAATACACACACCTTGTATTTATGTATTTTATTCAAATGTTAGTATTCATTTTAGAATTCTATTTTTTAAAATAATACATTTAATATATAATTTTTTTATTAGTAAATTTTATTTATTTTAATATTTTTAGAGTTAGGTATTATTAAGTCATTTTTCATATTTTTTATTCATTATTTTTTAGAATGTAATCATTTTATAATATTAATTTATATATATGAATTTTCTATGCTTTAATATTATAAATATTCATTCAAATTTATTTCAATATATATCCATATTTTTTTAATAATTTATATTTAATCAGTAATAAAAATCTATTTTTAAAATATTTTTAAAGTGTAGTCATTTTTAATAATTTGATTTCACTCATTTTTAACATGCATGTATTTAAGATTATATATTCATTAATAATGTTAAAAATATATTTGTAAATAAATATTTTTAAATAAATATATTTATGAAAATATATTTACTATATTAGTAAATTTATATATTTATCATTATAAATAAATAAATTTTACTTTTTAAAAAAAATATTTATATAATTATAAATAAATAATTATATATATATATATATATATAATTAAATAATATAGAAATTATAATAAATTTATTTACATAATGAACATATTTACAATATTTATATTTATATTTATATTTATATTTATATTTATACATATTTATTAAATATAGATACATATATATATAATTATATAATTATATATAATTATATATATATAAGTACTATTTTTTAAAAAATTATATAATTATAAATAATTAATTATATATTTAAATAATTATAAAATTAAAATAACTATATTTAAATAATGAATATATTTACTATAATTATATTTATTTATTATATATATATAATTGTATAAATATATATAATCATATATATATTTCTTAGTATAAAATTATAATAAATATATTCAAATAATTAATATTTTTACTATATTTATATTTATATTTATATTTATTTATTATATATATATATAATTATATAAATATAAATACTGATATAAATATATTTATAATTATAAATAAATTATTATAAATATATTTACAAATATATTTATTTATAAATATATTTTGAAAGGTATATTTCCTATTTTTATATAATTATATATTTATAATTATAAATACACAATATAAATTCTACAAAAAATATTTATTTAATTATAAATAATTAATTATATATTTAAATAATTATAAATTTATAATGAATATATTTAAATAATGAGTATATTTAATATATGTATATATATATAATTCTATAAATATACATAATGATATAAAAAATTATAATTATATAAAAAAATTATAAATATTTTTTCAAATATTTTTTGTATAATTATAATTATAAATCCTTTATCTAAACTAACACTTTAGTGAAGATAAAGATACACCTTTTATCATCACTAAAACACTGATAAAGATGGCATTTATTAGTGTTTGTTTAGCACTAATAAAGTTCTATCTTTGTTAGTGCTAAATAATCACTGATAAAGATACCTTTTATCAACACTTATTAGACAACAATTTGTGGTCAAGCCCCTTTATTAAAAAAAAGAAAAAGACAATAGAAACTCTTTTGGAATAGGGTAAGAGCGAACTCGTTACAAACCCACAGGCCCAAAAGCACATAATCTCAGGATATAATGACCCTAAAAGTCTTTGACCAACACAATGAGTCAACACCAGCACATTCGTGTTGTTGTAGGAAGAAGCCTGAATCCCTCCCTTGTCGCATCGCTGCATTGTCGTATCATCGCATCGTCCCCGTCGAAGATCCCAGCGATGCCAGAACCTCTGTGAACCCAACTAGATCTGGACATAGGAGATCTATGCCAGACGGCCGAGTGGCCCCATCCGTCATCCGTGCTTCGCAGATGTCTGCGCCATCTCCCAGAAGCTGCCGCCATAGAGTCTGCACCGACAGTCCCACCCGATGCACTGACCCAGATCCACTGTGCCACAAATCTGAAAAAGAAACTGCCAAAGACCAGACCTCCAGATCTATAATAGACCTATAAGGCCAACCAAAAATCACACGCAACACCACAAATTGAAGTGTTGCCGCATCCCGCTGACAGAGGCCGTCTGTACCATCCACTCGAAGTAGTTGCCCCGGACTGCACCCATCGAAACTGCGCAGCAAAGTCCTGCTGCCTATCGCCAAGGATATCGATGTGACCACCACACTAGATATCCTCTGCATTTCCAAGACCGCCGAAGGAATTCACCCTGTCAAAAACCCTACATCCAAACTGAGCCTTCAAGCATTATGTGTCGTCACTAGAAGGAAGATCGACCACCCAAGACCATGAATTCAGCTGGATATGAAGCCAGATCAAACCCGCACACCAAAAAGGGTATCTTTATTAGTGTTTTTTTGGAAGTGCTAATAAAACCCTTCCTAATATATTTAAATAAACCCCTAACTGCACCGATTTCAGTCGCGATTCTCAAGCTTTCACGGTCATCCATTACTGCTAGTCCTCCTCCTTTACTTTATCCCAGAAAAATCAAGCCTCAAATCCAAACTATGTTATTTTTTCCCTCCTCTCTCATTGATATATTATTTGGATTATGTGGGTTGTGTTATTGTGATTTTTTTGTATCTTCTCCTCCATTCTCCCTCATTCGTATTCGAACCTCCTTGGATCCCTAAGAGAGTTTTCTCATCCTTTTACTTTGATTTAGGTGTCTCCTTCTTCAATTTTCATGTTTTTTCCAATGTAAATCCCTTCTTTATTCCTTTAAATTTAGGTATATCCTCCCTCCATTCTGATTTCTTGAGGTTTTTTTATCTTATAATCCTTAATTGTAAAAATCATGGAATGCCTGATTAATTTCAAATTCTTTTTTCTTTAAATTATTCTTATGTGTAATGTTTTTAATGGATTTGGAAAACATTCTGGTTGAATCCCATGCTTGTAATAGAGGGTTTTCCATGGATTTTGATTGAATTATTTTGAATTAATTTTTTTTTTCATGCCAAGTGTTTTATCATTTACTTATGAGGAATTTTAATCCAATTTTTATGTAAAATGAACAACTTAGTCCATATTTTGGGTTTTATAGGAAGAAAAAATATATTGAAGAAATGCTTAAAATAAAAAAGGGTGTGTTTAAATATATTTCCAAAGTATTTAAATTGTTTAATTTCAAATGAAAGGAAAATAACTTGGGACCCCAAGTTATATATTTTTTAATAGGATGTTTGGAAATTTAGGATGGGTTTATATCTCATGATACCCTCATTGATCATCCCTTGTATCAGGTTCACATGTTATAGGATGTTTATCAATTTATAATGTGTGTATGATGTGAAAGTGATTGTTCTATTCAAGGATATTAGAGGTGAGGTTTATGATATTTCTTTTGTTACCATGTGTTTGTATTTCCATTTCTTGATCACCTCCTCACTTGGTTCCTTAATGGTGGAAAAGTTCAAAAGGGGTATTCATTAAATATCAATAATGTTGTGTCAATGATTAATTTGAAGTTACATGGAATAAAATCACACGACCATCATGTTTTGATACAATATTTGAAGCATGTTGCTTTAAATTTCATTCTACCTAATAATGAATGAGATATATTAACCAAAAAAATCTTTTTTTCAAAACTGTATGCAGTAAAGTTATAGATTCAATAATGTTTCCAATCATGAATTAGTATGTTTCATTCATATTATGTAAATTAAATATGTTCTTTACACCATAATTCTTTGATATAAGGGTCCACTTGATGGTTCAATTGGTTATAGAGTTTCAATTATGTGGTCCTATCCATTGTAGATGGATGTACCCCATTAAATGATATATGACGATTTTGAAAGGGAATATCAATAATCAATATTGGCCAAATGGTTGTATTATAGAATGATATATTATTGAATAATATCTTGAATTCTGTATCGATTACCTATCAAATGTTGAAAGTATCGGTGTAACAAATTCTTATCATAGAAGATGCCTTATAGGTGAATAGATTTCTAGAAGAGATGTTGTTACAGTTACCATCACAGAGTGGGAGCAAGAACACCATTAAAATTTATATAATAGTGAAGATGTTGATCTATACGTTGAATCCCCCATATAAATTCTTAGATATTTGAATCCATCAAGGGATGAAGGATGGATATAAAATACACATAATAAATAGTTTATAAGATGGTTCCAAGATTATATTTATAAGGAGTTATCTAAAAATATGAATTCAATTTCTGAACAACTTTTATGACTATCCAGGGGAAAAATGAAAATATTATATCTTAGAATGATTTTGTAATAAATGGTTATATATTATATAAAAAAAGAACATGATGACTTAAGTATGATGAAAAATAGTGGATTTATGATTATAGTGGAAGTAATTCACAAATATTGTTCCAAGGATTGAAATCTTATTTATGTGAATATGTCATATTTCTAAATTATCTAATAGATATATGAGTTGGATTATACAACATTTCAAGTGCCAATTTTTTGTTCCAAATGCGTTGACAATAGGATTATGGTGAAAGTTGATGAAATGGGATTCATGAATGTAAATTTTAGTATGTAAGAGGAAAAGAATGAGCCATTAATAATGGAATCACAAATAATGCATTTATTTTAGGTCTTAGATCTAGAAAATAAGAATTGGTTAATTATCCTTCTATCAACTAAAACAATTGTTGGATCAAGTGAAAATTCAATCGAGGATGACCATTTTATTGGGAGATCACATTTTTTTCATGGAAGACCCAATTTATACAATATATTTTACATTATAGGGGACCATAATTAGGGGATTTGGATTCTAAATATAGTAATCAAATCCCATCAACATTTTAGAAAAATAAATTGTTCAATGTGAAGGTTAAAGTGTTTTTTAATATATTATGCTTTTCCTTGTAATATTATGTTTTATATACTATATTGACTTAATATAAATTAAATATTTGACTACTCATGAAGAAAATTTCTTCTTCACATGATGATGTTACCAATATCAAGAAAAACATTTATTGATGTTACAACAGTAGAATTATTATGGGGTCAACAACATGTTGATCAAAAAAACAAGAACAATGAAGAATCATTGTGATGACAAATATTATCAAGTAAATATATAAGGGAATAAAATTTGAGTTTGGATAGAATCAACACGGCCAACCTATTGATCCCAATAATTCAATGTTTATTAGTAATGTTGAGATCATAATAAGGATTAATATGCTGATTGATCTAGAGTTGTGGTGCCATTTCCAACCAATAATAAATGAAATCCTTTGTAAAGTTATATAGGTAATGTTACAATAACCTTTTTTTATTTTACTAAAAAATTATATAATAAAACCTTAATTTAATTTTCATTATTCATTGCAAAGTTTTTTATTTTAGATTACTTTTTAAATAAATATGTCTTAATGACAACTAGAAAATCTCATAGAGGCTTCCATACTCTTCTTGTCAAATTTTATTCAAGCGATTCTAAGGGCGAAGTAAAGCCCCACCCACCAGTTAATTATGCCCACATTATAAAATATGGAACATGGAATACGTTCATCCATAATCAAGATTAGAAATCATTTCATGTGAATTATAGTCAATAATTTATTATTTTACATTATTTATTTATTGAATTGGATTCAAAAATTTAAATTTATGAAATAAAAAATGAGTTTTGAAAATAAAGAACGTGTATCAAAACAAATGCACCCCTATCAAAAAACAATGACATGGTACACTTCACTATAGAAGAAATTTATATGAATTTTAAATCAAAAATACAAATTTTATGTGACATAAAACAATATATGTTCTTTTTTTATATGCAAATTGATGAATCAAAATCAAAAACCACTTCCATCTGACATCATGTGCTATGGAAGGAAGATTGTGTAAATAAGGAAGGTAAGATAGTTGATGAAAACTTAATAGTTGTATGGGAAACTTGTGTTACTATTACATAAAATTAATTATTTATGATTTATAAGAGTATTAAATAAAAATATCTATTTATTTTCATAGATTTTTTGTAAGGTTTAGAAAAAAAATAGCACTGACCGTACCAGAAGAAAAACTACTCTCAGTAGCTTTAAAGTGACTGGAAAAATATGGTCGTGTTAGAGGAGTAGGTTTTGGATTGTGTCCCCAAACATATTTATAGAAAAAACCACAAGAATACACATATAAGATGATAATTTATTTTAGATAAAAATATATTCTTTGAAAGATATTATTGTATACTATGGTTTTATAAAATAATATATGAGTAAGGATCAAAGAAAACCAGCAGTGGAACAAAGATCCACACATAAAGAACCAAATGAACCTACTATATTTGAGGCTATTCATTCTCCGAAACCACATACCTTACCTGAGGTAATAAATTTTTACATTAATGTTTCTCCTAAATGTGAATTAAACAACTTATTAAAACTTTATATTACTAAAATTATGTAGGGTAAAGATATATGTGATTTCTATCTGTCAGCACCCACGAACCACATTGTTGTAAGGGGTACAATTTATAATATACTAAGGGATAATATACATAATAAATAACTCCCAAAAATCATATGAGAGTGGGGATTGAGGTATCTCAAGAGATGACCATTTAGTTTCATATTCCACTTGATGATTTGGATATTTTAATGGTTAATGATGCTTTTGTAACTTTCATAGCATTGTCATATAATCTTATAAAGATACATGAGTTATATCTTTAACAAAACTTTTCTTATGAAAAAATAGTAACATTTGAGGAAAAAATGTCTGTAGTGAGGTATATTATTACCGATAGATAAAATTATGGGGAAATAAAAGGTCAGATCAAGACAATGTAGTGAATCAACCAAATCAAAAGGACCTTCCAGGAGTACCTTCTCCCCACCAGTTGCACTAAAAAATTTATTATCATTATAACTTCATCCAAATACCACATTTAAATATGAAAACTTGTATTACATTATATATTAAGAAGAAATATTTAGAAATTTCATTACATACATTGTTGGTCTTGAGAGTATAAATGAGATTCTCAAGTTTGAATGGCTAGTAGAATCAGTTCTGAATATATACATAAGTTAGTTTTTCATAATACGTCTATCCAAAAAATGATATAATCTGTTCAATAAGTTTATAAATATTCATATTTTATATAGAATTTTATATTCCTATTATACAAATGAAAAATTATTCTAAGAATTATTTGGATTCATTAATATTTATATCCTTTCTATGAAAGAAACTTATTTGGATAAGAAAGATAATGATAAGAATAAATATGAGTTATATAATCTATTTTAGAAAAAAAATAACTGACGACAGAACCTTTTTCATTCCTACAATTCAAGGTTAAAACTCTACAATCTAATCATATAAAATATATTTTTATTTTTTCCATTACTTGTTTTTTTAGGAAGCACTGAATGATTATCACACTCAATCTAAATACCTTAAATATTTATTTTTTGTAACCAATGCACATAAATCAAACAAATCAACCACACATGATGTGTATTGTTAATTTTTAATACACTAAATTAAAAAAATTATAAATAAACCTCAAATTATATGTTTTAGTCTTCATTTTAACAATAATTTTTTTAGGATAGGGTGGTCCCTAAATATGGGCTAAATAATGGCATGAAGTCGATGACTGAATATAAAAAACCTGTGGATTAATTTAAAAGGAAAAAAATTAAAGTATATATAGATATATTTAAATATAAAAACATATTTCAAAAAAAATTACTTATTTTGGTAAATTGTTATGTTGTATATGAATTAATACAAATCTAATGATTTTGGATATTATATTTTCAAATTTATGTGAGAGATCATAAACCATGAAAATACCAGCATCCCCGAATAGGTAATTTTTAAATATAATTAAAATTTTATTAAAAATATTTCTTAATCGTTTTTTTTATATTTTCTTTGGACTAAAATGATTAAAAACATCATTCATACTTAAAAGAAGATGCATTTTTTTAAATGAGTGGGCAGTGTACATGGTGTCATATTGTTTTTCGATATCAAATTTAGGTGATTTCGTGCTATGTTTATGGTCTAGTACGGGTAATGACCATAAAAATATATTTTTGGGTGTGAATAATTTCTGTCAAAATGATTATATATTATTTTTATCTATTTATCAAGGAGAAGTATAATGGAGTAAATTAATTTTTTTAGAAACAAATGAATAGAACACATGGTGTCAGAATGTATACAGACATCATGAATATGTGACTTCTTACTACTTATATAGTTAATTTTTCCACATTTTATATTATTTTTTTATTTAATTTCCTTATAATTTTTAGAATAAAATTAGGCTAATTCCCTCTCTATGGATCCATCATGGGTTGTTGTAAATGATATAATAAAATAAGAACACAATGGTTTCACTTTGGTTAGAGGTGGAATTATTTAGGCTATTTGATCATCAATTATATGGTGATACGAAACCTAAGTTTCCCTTCCATTTTGATGTATTTTGGTTGTAGATGATTCATGGTAAATGAGTATATCAACTATTTGATTGATGAGTAAAACATCCATGGTAGTGGATAGGAGTGATATGGGTGAAATCCATGGAGACCTTTTCTATTACACCATATTATTGGATGATTATGTCTTAAATTAGAGGTAAACAAATAAATCCTGAGTGTGAATGAAATTCATGATGCATTAGGGTTTAAAATTTTATCTTATTATTAGCTAATAAACTATAGGTTGCATAGAGAGGCCTTTCTGAATTTTGAAAACACAGTTGTATTCCTTTTATCCACTAGTATCTAGTGAAACATTTTTATATCATTTTATTGATGTATCGTAGTGATATTTTACTATTTTTAAAAATGGTGACTATTGAGATCATGATGATTAATTATTTTACAAAACATTAAAAAATATTCCTAGTGATTTTATCTAGGCTATCTAAGTTTTTTGTAGATTTCTATCTTATGAAATGAGATTTCTATGAAGATATTGATTAAATTAGAATGAATTTATTTGTTATAATTATGATAGTATTTATTTAAGAATTCATAATAACAAATTATGTGTTTATTGTGATAATCCAATAAAATGAGATATATAATTCATCAAAATATTGTTCATTCTCTTATTAATTTGTTAATATTGATGTTTTTTCCTCTTCCATTAATATCTTTATTTTGGGGGAGATCGTAGTTCAATTAATCTGTTCGTTTTTAAAATGAGTGGTTGGAATTTTTTATCATATGAAAAAATGTTCTTATTGTCTAGGATCACACTCTTCTATATGTTCAACAAATGC
Source organism: Viscum album (assembly GCA_963277665.1). Taxonomy (NCBI): domain Eukaryota; kingdom Viridiplantae; phylum Streptophyta; class Magnoliopsida; order Santalales; family Viscaceae; genus Viscum; species Viscum album. Next base: position 1,232,413,016 of record OY728148.1, on the reverse strand, counting down.
TTGTGAAATCCATACAAGTAAAACATCAAGTTTACACTAGTGCAATGTAATGACTAAAATTGATTATTTTTGAAGTCACATGATGTCAAATTAAATCATTCCCCCATTATATCACATAGAATCTTACAATAATTATATGATTAGATGTGTTTAACCTATCCTTATTATGCATATATATATACTTGTTCAATATATCACCATAAAAAAATGTTTCCATTGGTTCATCACAAATATTCATGTGCACATTCATTATGAAAAATGATCCATGTTCACAAGATCATTAATAAAAAACTCATCATCATTCTCAATAAAAAATACATGATAATGGGGATGTTTTCATTTTGATGAAAAAATAATGATGATTTTATGTTAGAATTTATCATCACATAGAATATTGAAAATTATATACTAATCTATAGCATAATCATGGAAGAATCAATGGATTCTCTAGATTTTAGTGTCATTTGGATGAAATAAAGGTCTATATAGATGTTTAATACTATAAAAAAGGGGTAATCAATTTATAATAGAGTTTAGTGTCATATGAAAATACATAATGGGTTACACTAAAATTTTCTCCATAAAATAAGGTAAATGGTTTATCATGGAGTTTTTACTCTCTATGATGGTGAAAAAGAAAGACTGATTTTATTATGTCCCATAAAAACTCAATTGTAAATATTTATTTTAGTTTAATCAGTGAACACTAATAGGTTCACACTAATTGTTAACATTTTCTAGGAATAAATAAGGGGATACATTAATGTTTAGTATAATCTATGAATATATAATATGTTATGCTAGTTTTTTATAGTAGATAAATAAGAAAATGTTTGAATATTTGTTTTACACCAACCAAAAAGGAAAATAATTTTTATGGAAATTTTTTGTAATACATTAATGTTATGTTATTATAAAGTGGATAAATATATCATTTTTTTGGTATTGAGATTAAAACATATATCATATGTATCCACAAAGGGTGAATCAAAAACTTTATAGTTTGGAATCATATTTTAAAATAATGGGACTAGGATTTTCCAATTATCTTTGAAAAATGAGAGTTATACTTGTAAGATATGACGAAGGGAAAAATATTTTTATGTAGAAAATATAGTGTTCAAAAACCATCATTTTTTATGAGATTTAGATTTTAGAGACTTTAATAAAGAAATATCATATATGAAATCATCATCTACTTTTCAATGATAATTAATGATGTATGACTAGAATAAATTTACTTTCAGTTGATTTTTTCATCATTTTATTTATATTTTTTAGTTAATTTCTACACCAGTTTTATCTAATACTTATTTTTTTAATTTTCATAGAGATCATGAATAAATGAATTAATCAATATGGATGATTCACTTATGTACTATGATCATGCACTCAATAAGGATGATGCACTCGTGATGATGTAATTTTCTTTTTATTCCCCATGCATTCAATATTTTAGGTTATCAAACTGTAATATTGTTATATGGCCCAAAATGTTGAATGCACTGTAAGATAAAAAGGCACAGTGGAATCAACCATACCTCAAAAAAATAGTCGGTGTACCTGGTATGACTAAAATTGTGTGGTTTTAGTTTAAAATTGACATTTTATTAATGTATTAATTCATATTTATGTTTTATTTATTTATTTATAATATTACTAATATAATATTTTTTATAAAGCTGTATTCTTTTTCTTGACTTAGGTTGGTTTGTATGAAGATGATCATGCTCATGAGATATTGTACATCAAGGCTACAAATGATATAATGTAAAAATGAAATGGGTTAATCATCCACACCTCAATCTGATACATAGTATCCTATGTATGAATTGAACTATTTTTTTAGTTCATAATTTATATTTTATCTCAAAACACATATCACGTACTCAAAAATAAGGAAAAACATTCATATTTTTATGATCATTTTAAAAAATCCATAAGCCATTTGTGAAATTTATGATTTAAATACACCTCAATCTGATGCACTGTGTTACCGGTATGACTCAAAGTGTGTCTTTTTATTTAAAATTGACATTAATATTAATAAAAAAGAAAACTAACATACTCAAAACTGATCAAACATATTCTTATTTTTTTGATACATTAGTAAAAATATATGTATGTCATTTTTTATGTATAGGAATTATTTTAATCTCAATCTGATACAAGGTATGCTCGGTATAACTCCAAGTGTGTCTTTTTATATAAAATTGTCATTAGTATTTTTTAAAAAGAAAAGTGACCTACTCAAAACCAAGAAACACATTCATATTGTTTTGATAATTTAATAAAATGATACATAAGTCATTCGTGATGTTTAGAAATTATAAACAACTTAATATGATGCACGATGTAACTGGTATAACTCAAATTATTTGTTATCAGTTTAACATTGAAATTTTAGTTCAAAAAGTGTGACACTTACTGAAAACATAGAAAATATTCTTGGATTCTGTCAATAATTTATAAAAAAAATTCATAAGTGGTTTTTGGTGTGTAATAATTAATCTCATATAGAACTGACACACAATTTTTCTGATATGAATCAAATTACTTATTTCCTATTTAAAATGACATTTTAGTAAAAAGAGAAGTTACATTCCCAAAACCAATAAAAAAAATTCAGATTTTTTTTATAGATTGAAAAATTATCCATAAGTCATTTTTTATGTTTATGAATAAATTTCACATCAATCTAATTCATGTTGTGACTTTTATCACTCCAAGTGTGTCTTTTTATTTAAAATTGACATTAATTTTAGTAAAAAAGACAAGTGAAAAACTCAAAACTGAGAAAAGTCATTAATATTACTTTAATAGATTAGTAAAATGATCCATTTTTTATTCTATACATTTATTAATTATCCTCACCTCAATTCGACACACGGTGTGACTAGTATGATTCCAAGTGTGTCTTTTTATGTAAAATTGACATCAATTTTAGTGGAAAAAAATTTGACATACCCAAACCCTAAAAAATTTGATTGTTTTAAAACATTATAAAAATTATCCATAAGTAATTTTGATGTTTTGGAATTAGATAAATCTCAATATAATATACAGTGTTCCCGATATCACTCCAACTGTGTCTTTTTATTTAAAATTGACATTAATTTTAGTCAAAAAACAAACGTGACATACTCAAAACTAATAAAACATGTTCATATTATTTTTATACTATAGGAAAACAATCCATAAGTCATATGTGACATGTAAGAATCAAAATCACCTCAATTTGATTTATTGTATGCCCAATATAACTCAATGTGTCTATCATCAGTTTAAAATTGACATTTTAGTTCAAAAAGTGTCACACACTAAAAACTAAGAAAACATGCTCATATTTTCTTGATGATTTGGGAAAAAAATTATATGTCATTTTTTATGTGTAGGAATTAGTTTCACATTAAAATGACACATGATGTGATTATTATTACTCAAATAACATGTTTCCACATTAAAGTGACATTTTAGTAAAAAATACAAGTGATGCACGCAAAACTAAGCAAACACATTTGGACTGTTTTGATATATTATTAAAAATATCCATAATTCTTTTGTAACATTTAGGAATCAGCCACACCTCAATCAGATGCATGGTATGACCACTATGACTCCATTTGTGTCTTTTTATTTAACATTTACATTAATTTTAGTAAAAAATACAACTGACATACTCAAAACCAAGAAAACACATTAAAATTATTTTGATACTTTAGGAAAATTATCCTTGAGTAATATTTGATGTGTGGGAATTATCTTCACCTCAATATGATACACAATGTTCCCGGTATTACTCAAAGTGTATGTTGTCAGTTTAAAACTAACATTTTGGGTCAAAAAGTGTTACTGAAAACTAAGTAAACATTCTTAGATTATATTGATAATTCAGTGAAATTATTCATAATTAATTTGTGAAATATAGGAATTAATCTCATATAAAACCTACACATGATTTAATTGGTATGGATAAAAGTATGTGTTTCTAGTTTAAAATGACATTTTAGTAAAAAACACAAGTGAAATACTCAAAACTAAGAAAACACATTCAGATTGTTTTGATACATTATGATAATGATCCATAATTCATTCATGACATATATAAATTGACCATATTTCAATCTGATATAAGTTGTGGTCAGTATGACTTGATGTTCATGTTTTTAATATATAATTGTCATTTTATTTTAAAATGTGCATCACATCACCAAAACTGAGAAAATGAGCTCATATTGTTTTCTCATAATTCTATCTGCTTATACATAATTAATTTCCATATCATTTTTATCTTATATTTATTTAGTTAATTTTTATAGAGATAATTCTTCATTGCAAACACTAAATGGTCTAACATGCAAGAATCAACTACCACTCAATCAAATATATAATGTTCCTTATATGATTCAAAGTTTATTTTAAAATTGAAATTTTCTCTTTAATTTATTTCTTTTTAGTATTACTAATGTAATAATTCTTTTATTATACAGGTGCATTATTTTTCTCAAGCTAGGGTGGTTTGTTCATCAATAGCACGAGTGGGGGTCGGGGACCAAAGACAAAGCAACATTGATGTTTTTTAATGTATATGATAATTTATATTTACTCAATTAATTGTATAAACCAATGTTTGAAATTTATAAAATATAGTGTTCTATTATTGTATTTCTATTGTACTTTTTTTATCTAAAATCAATATTTTCACCTATTTTTTCTTTTGTTTTTGCTACTGTAGTCTGTTGTAAATTTAACAGCACACTACAGTGTTCCCCCTTGATCAGTGCTACTAAAGGAACTGATAAAGGTATTCTTTATCAATGATACTAAAGGAACTTATAGAGGTATCCTTTATCAGTATATTTAATAGTGCTGATATAGAGACCCTTCATTGAAACTTATAAAATCGTCGATGAAGAGACCCTTTTTCAACATTTTTTTAACATCGATAAGGGACCCCCTTTAGCAGTGCTTTTAGTATCATTTATAAAAGGGACCTTTATCAGTGATAAAAAATCACTGATAATGGGAGCAATCATTAGTTCTTTTAAAATAACTAATAAATGATATCTTTTATAGTTCTTTTTTAGCGCTTTTCTAGCATTGATAAAAGCCTATGAATTTTAATAATGCTGCAGTAGTTAGTGATTTTTGTGTGTTTTTAACATGGCCAATTTTGGCATTGTTAAAGGCCTATTTTTTATTAGTTGATACTCTTTCTTCTATGAACAAACTAATACCTAGATGTGACAACCATTCACTATCAATGCTTACTTTCTACCCACTATTCAATTTCTGTAAATTTTTCTTCCATAATAAGAATCATCAGAACTTCAATGCCCTCTTTTGATCTTTGGGCTCATGTATGGAAAAATCATCACCCCTTCCAGATGATATCATAGCTAACTCACATATTATGTTTGAACATTTTGATTCCTCAAATTTCATCATGTAGAAGATGACTATTTTTTTTCTTTGAAGGGTGTAGTCTACTATTATAATCTTATTTCTCCCCCTCCTGATACAAAAGATGTCATGTTCATACAATGAGACCAATGAGACAACAAGATATTTTCAATTCTACATAACTCCTTGGATTGATATGTTAATCATGTTTCCAAGACTACTAATAATTGCAAGGACTTATGAGAATCTTTATTTCTTATGTTTTCATAGATGAACAGTCTCTCTTACATATCTACTCTTTTTCAAAATCTTTTCACTCTTTAATAGGGAGTTCACTTGACTCCCCCATGTTATAATGTGTAAAAGACTATTTTTTATTATATCAATGAATTATAGACCATTACAAATAATCTCGATGATACTCGCACTCAACACAATCAATTATTCTTATTACCACTCTTGTATGGTCCCAATGTTGAGTTCTCTACCACTGTTACATCCCTCCTTGGTCTATAATATCCTTGTTCGTGTAAGCCATTCTCCACTGGAACTCAACACTAACCAATTTGATTATTCTTCTATGGGGTCTCACAATCCCAACCGATTTGGTGGCCATTCTAGAGGTGGTGGTTGACCTACATCGCATGAATTGTGGGAAAGACTATCACATGATTTATATGTGTTGAAATTTTCATGGTCTTCTAGATGGTTCTCCATTTCTAGGTTTCTTGTGTTTTTCATGGGCTTCCATACCTACCCCAGTGACTCTAGATGAAAATCTCCATATTTTTTATCTCTATTATTATGAGTATGGATATATCCAGTCTCAATGTGTTAGTACTTCATCGTGTGCTAATATTGCTCATAGTGATGCACCTACTACTTATTTATCTCAATGATCCACATCCTAGGTTATTTACTTTGGATCCTTAGAGAATATCACTAGGAATTAAGGTATTATTTGGTCCTATAGATCAGCTTCAAATAGAGGTAATATTTCTTTGGAAGACCGTAAGATAGTATGAATTCCTGATTATGGGAGTTTCTCGGTTACATCAAGCTTGATGCTCCATAAAGTTTATCTTATCCCACACTGTCCATTTAATTTTATGACTATTAATAAACTTACATCATGCTTACTATTTTGATTCATATTCTCACCTACTTCAGTTGTCTTTTAGGAACCTTTGATGACAAGGGTGATTGGTAGTGGACGACTTCGGAGTAGTGTTTGTGTGCTAGACTCGACCCTGACTCTTGCATATCCTACAACTTCCCACCATGTCCTATAGATTCATTATCACATTGTCCATCCTCTTTCACACATTATTTAGTCACTTTGTCCAAATTTGACTCATGTTTCTCCTTTTTATTGTGAATATTTTAATTAAGTTGAGCATCACTGGGTCACCAATATCTCCCAGGTGATTACTTGTGTGTCTAGTCCTTTTCATTTAGTTAATTCTGACACATGGGGACCTAGTCTTAGTCCTTATAAATAGTTTTATTGTTATTTTTTCACCTTCATTGATGATTTTTTTAGAATAAAATCGGTATATATATTGAAAACTCATTCTAAATTTTTTAATGTGTTTCTCTCTTATTATCATGAAATAAAAAACTCATTTTTCCTCTAAATTAATTATTTTTACATTGAAAATGGTGGTGAATATTTTTCTAGACTATTACAGTCCTTTATGGATGACCATTACATTCTCCATTTAATTTCTTGTCTTGATACACTTAAAAAACTGTGTTACAGAACATAAGAATCATCATATGTTAGAATTTTCTCATGTTCTTTTATTTAAAATTTTTGATTCCAACCAATTTTTTGGGGAGATTAAATTCTCATAGGTATATATATATCATTAAAAAACTTCCCTCATTAGTTCTTCTAGGGGAAAATCACTTCTATTCATTATTTCCAACATCTTCACCACATTCACCATCTCTTCATATCTTTGGTTTTTTATGTTATGTACATGATACCCAGCCCTCCCTTGACAAGTTTAATGTATATGAACTCAAATGAATATTTCTTGGTTATTCATGAACTCACCATATTTATCACTATTTTTTCCCAAACAGTCATCATTACACCACATCTGTTGATGTTTCCTTTGTCAAATACTCTAACTCTCATGTTCTTTTTTTCCACCAAAAGTTTCTATTCTTAAGTCTACCATCACTTTACCTAGTTCTCATAATCCACCACTATCATATTCTCATGAGGTAGTTGGATCCCATTTTGGCCAAATTAATTCTCATTTACCCTGTATACATGCCACCTCAGAGTCAGATTCTTCTACCACACTCAATGAATCACCAGATCCTAGTCATCCATCACCATATTTACCCATTTCCCTTCCTAAAGGTAAATAATCATGTTAACATAATATTATTTCATTATATTCCTATATGTGATTATACTTTTCAAAATATCATATTATTGCGACACTAGCTACTCACTCAACACTGCACACTATTACTGATGAAAAATCACATCCTGACTGGTTAAAGACCATGCAGGATGAAATTCAGTCCTCAAGAACCAACCACACTGGGGATCTTTCCCATCTCCCAATAAATAAACAAGTTTTTGGTATAAAATTGATCTATATCATGTGTGTCAATGATGAATGATCTCTTAATCATCTCAAAGCCTGACTTGTTTCCAAGTGTTATGTGTAAATGTATAACATTTATTATTTTTACACTTTCTCCCCCATGGAAAATATGGAATCAGTCCTCTTATTTGTTTCTCTTATAGCACCATTATCATTGGACTCTCCATTGTATGGATATAAAGAATTAATTTCTTCATGGTTTTCTTGATGAATAATTTTATATAGTGAAACCATCAAGGTTTTTTTCTTAGGGGAATTATTCCAAGGTTTTTATCCTTTATCAATTTTTGTATGGCCTCATGTAGTCACCTTGTTCCTGGTTTGGGAACTTATGAACCATTGTGATTTACTTTGGAATGTGTCAAATAATAAAGGATTCTTCTATTTTCTATCATCAATAAACAACATGAAACATTATCTAAGGTAGTATATGGATGAAATTTTTATTACTGGTAATTATGATGCCAACATTGATCGAATCAAATCCTTGATCAAAATTTTAACATGAAAGATTTGTGTCTATGGATATATTTCTTGAGTATTGAGGTTTCTATTTGTACCAAATGAATTTTTATATCTTAAAGAAAGTATGTTCTTGATATTATATATGATAATTGAATGAATCAAGCTGAGTCAGTTGACTCACCCCTCAAACATGTAGAAAATTCACTTTATACTAACAGTAAGATGTTTTCTTCACATGAAAGATATATAAAAAATTTTGGGAAGCTTAAATACTTTATGATTACTCCACCCAATATTTATTTTATGGTTAGAAAAGTGAGTCATTTTATGTAATCCCCAAAAAACATATAGTGGTAGGTTGTTATTCGCATTATTGGGTATGTGAAAATGGAACCAGGTTTAGATATTCTATATTCTGATCATGGACTTATAGATATTGAGGCATTTTGTAATGTAGATTAGGATATATGTCTCTCTTTTAGGAGATCTATATCTGGTTTTGAAGTTTTTTTATAGTAAATTTGATCTCTTGGTGAAGTAAGAATCAGATAGTTACCTCATGATCAGGTGAAGAGTTAGACTATCATGACATGACATATGTGATTGCATATATTATTTTGTCACAAAACATTCTACATAAGATTGGCTATACTATCAATAAACTGACACATATCTGCTATGAAAATCACACTATTATCAGGATTTCCACAAATCCAGTCTTTTATGATAAGGAAAAGAATATTGAAGTTGATTATCACTTAATTCAAGTAAACTTTGAGTATAATATCTCCTTCATCTATGTCCACACCTCTAATCAACTTGCAGATGTTATCACAAAAGGGGTTCTTGGACCACGTGTCCAATTTTTGTGTAACTTTATGGGAATGATAAATATATATTTCCCAGATTGAGTGAGAGTGTTAAGAGTATTATATATTTTTAATATTTATGTCCCACATCGGTATGGGTTATCTATTTTACTCCTTTTCTCATCTATAAATAAATAATCATACCTCATTGTGAGGTACAATTTTTATTCTAACAAGAATAAATAAATGGAAATATTTGGATGCTTAAAATTAAATTATATTTATGGATACATTCTTTTTTAAATCCAATTTATCATGTATTTCAATTAAAAATTAAAAAATAATAATTTTCTAAGATAACTATGAAAAATAAATTTGTCCTTGAATTTTTTTAATTTTTTTAATTATTATGGTTTTATTTGTTTTTCTTGGCATTGTCTTGAGCCTCTTATTTATCTACCATCTCTTATTTTAATTGATTTGTCAAATAGAATCACAACTATCTATCTCTATTTAGTGAATCGTTGTGTCACAATGTGAGGTGCAGATCTACAAAAATGTTATCATGAACAAACCCAAGTCACCCCTCAATTAGGCACCTAAGCTAGTACGTGACAAGGTTAGAATGGAATTCTTGATTACCGTGGGATAACAACTAATGTTAGGGAATCAAAAATTACTCAAGGGGAATGATTTCTCCCAAATAAACAATATAAATCATATAATATAATTCTATAAATAATTTTACATGGTGTTTCTATACATTGGATGTCCATGCAATATAAAATAAATAGATCCAAAAAGAGTGAAAAAACAAATAGGGTATAACTAAAAATAAACATGCAAACCACATTAAAATATAGAAAAATATATGAGATCAAAAAATATAAAAAAAATGATGACATGGTCATTATAACCAAAATATTTGAAATGATCTCCATTTGATCCAAAAGTCACCATCCATCCTCAAAAATTACCCTCTCCATGAGTGTCTCAAAAAAAGTCTTCAGAACCAGAGCATCTTAAAAATCCAATCCTGAACATGTAAAAAAAACACACGCGTCTACTAATACTGAGTTGTAAAAGTAGGGTGTAAGCTAACCACGTAGTAGGATTTCACCAAAGAGTATATGCATTCCCTTTTTCAACACATTACCATAACACTATTTTTAAATATTATGTCTATAATGTGTTTTTTATAACACATTAAGAAAAAAACTTGCAACCATTGCACAAATCTCTATCCATAAATCCAAATAATGATTAAAAAGGGATTAAACATTCCTTTTTAAAACCCACTTTTAATTACACTTTCCAAAATATTTTCAAATTACTTAAATAAAATTATATATAAAGAAGTCACTTTACCCAAATAAAGCTTCAAATACACAAATACAACTATGCTGAAAGATACATAAATGGGAAAATGAATAAATCAAAATCATGCATTCATAAAAAAAGTCATGCACCAGTGAATAATTGATAAAATAAATAATACATTTAAAATGATTATAAAAGAAACAATAATAAATAGAACATAACATGTTGGAACAATAATAAAAGATTAAACCAGAAGCATCATCGTATATAGAAATATAGACATAAAAGTAAGGAATATATAATTATGGGGAAATTTTAAGCATCCATTGTGATGATCCTAGGCGTACTCAGGTGGAATCATCTTCCAGTCTATCGATGTATCCCTAAACAATGACCTTCTAGCTTTATCTCACAAGATTCATCAATGATAAACCCCAAGTAATAGTCTGATACTAGTGAATAATAGTCAGTCTCATCATGATCAGTATAATAATCATCTCTCAATATATCATGATGATTCCCAGGATCCCCATGATACTATAAAAAATGTGGGGAAAATGTGTGACATATTAGACACACATCAATAATGAACAAGGAAATCCATGTAGATAAAATACCTCAAACCACCCTCATACACCATTATCTCTAAATCCCCACTTGAATTCATAAAAACTACAATGATAATCACATTCATTCAACACCTCATTTATACATATCTTTATTGGGGTTAATTTAAGGGTATATCTCATTTTAGGAAAAAAAATTTAGTGTAAAGTGTCAACAAGGGGATTGGGTTTCAAACTAGTATTACCATTTCAAAATCCTCATTATTAATTCCTCTAAAACCTAAATTTTTTCATTAATCATTTTCAAGGTACCAAAAATTCCCTTATATCATACTTTATAAATCACACATGTGAATCCCTTTTGAAAACCATTTATAAATAAAGTGTCATTTTAAGGCCTCTTTGAAGCCAATGGAGAAACCCCACATCAAAAAAAATAAAATTCAATAAACTATGAAATCAAGGTAAAAAAGTTATATAAACACAAAAAACATATATAATTAATAAAAGACATAATAAAAAATTCAAAACACTCATTATAGACCATTCAAAATGAAATCTCAAGCAATAACCCCTTGAAACCCATGAATTCCCCATGTAGAACTAACATAAGGTTGAAAATATCATTTAAAATATGAAATCATTTAAAATAACTCATAAGAAATTAGATAAACACATAACACAAATAATTTGAAGGAAAAATGATTTAAGAAAACTCATACATAACATGAATTTAAAGGATAAAGTAAATGACATGGAAACACCAACCTCAAGCACAAATAGTGTGAATCCTTCAAATAAAAAGATAGGATGGCCAAATAAACAATTAAAATACCCTAAAATTTAAAAAATCACAATGGTAATACATAAATAAACTCTAGGGTTCAACCAAAAGGTACTTTAAGAGGAATAAGAAATGGATAAATAAGAATAAAATGATAGGAGAGGAGGAAAATGAATAAAATTTTATCCTAAACTTAAGAAACTAAGGTTGAAGAAGGATGATAGCTTGATGGATAAGGGAAAGATTTTCTAATATCTCTCCTTGGGATAGGTTGATTGGGAGAAGGTAAAAAAGAACCCCTAGGGGCATTTAATTTGACATGGGAAAATATGAAATTTCACAATTTCTAATAATCTAGTTGAGTTGTATAGTTTGGTCTCATGGTTTGTGAAACCATGTTCCAACTATAAAGATTTCACTAGTTACACTGAGAGGATCCATAGAGTTTGGCTACATAGTTTCTCCTACCCCTGTGCTAACCATGCATGAGAGACCCACATTTGAAGCATCTCTCACATCTTCCCCTTGGATCAGTATGGTTCAAACAACCATATACAAATCATGTGAGAGGTACTAAATTACTTGGTACCAACCACACAGAAAATATGAATATATTTCACTAATAGTGTTCAAATAAAGAAATAGACAAAAATCCCATTTTTTTAATTTGAAATCAAAAATACCGAAAACAAAAAATAAGGGAAAAATAATTAAATGAAATATTTAACAATGGAAAGTGAGCTCGTGGAGTGATAATTCTCCATACAAAATCAATTTTCACTTCCCAAAAGGAATCAATGTTTTAGGGAATACACACAAAATGGGATATTCAAATGATGATACCTTTAGTAGGTATCTGTACTATATAAGGTTTTCACTTAACATGGTTGATCAAACAATACTAATGGTTCTAAAGGAAACATCACAAATAACTACCCATCCCATCAACTAAGGAAACCTAAAACTGATCACTAAACATAATGTTCCATCCATGATTCCATCAAATGAATATATATCCCTTCATAATAGAAAAAGGTTTAAAATATCCCAAAAAACAAAACAGGGTTCATGAAACTAGGAAATCTCAATGAATAAGGTAGAACAAGAGATCTACTATGAAAAATCTTCACTAGACTATAACCAAGATCTGAGATAATATTGAGATTCATTCATCTATAACCCAACTTACAAAACTTCTCAATATGAACCAAATGTCCAAATCTATGCTTGGTATCTAGGAATTCCAAATAAGAGGGATTAGAATTCTCTACTTGAACATATTGATATAATACTAGATATTTATTCTACACCTAAGTTATGGTAGAAAAATAAGAATATTCTCTAAAAAAACTCTAATTTCTTAATAGGGGTTCACCCTTCTTCCTATTCTAACAAAATTTTGAATATTTACTGATATCTAGGGGAGAGGGGGTCACTAACTCTTCTAGTATGACCCCTATAGATAAACTCACCATCAAGGAATTATTTACCACATCATCCAATGAAGTTATATCAAAGGAATTTAATCTAGAAATGAGTTTCCAATAGAATATGTGAATAAAGAGATGAAACTTTAATGAGTCCCCAAACATCATATTCGGGGATAAAGGTACAAACTCTTTAAAATGGGTGATATAATCCATCATATTTTAACCTTATTAGAGGCTCATAAGCTCTTTTGACCCTTAGATCTCGCGTTCATAGGAAAATAATCTGAATAAATGTGGTCTTAAAGGATTCCTAATACATAATACTCTATTTTTGAAGTGGAATGATGGTATTCCACTATTTCTGACTTGTTCCTTAGAAAATATCCAGAATGGTTTTCATTCAGTATTCTTATAGAGTTTTCCTTTATTTTAAGATTCCTTAAATCCTCTCTATCCACTTTATAGCCTCTTAAGGCCCTTGTCCACCATAAAAGATATGAGAATACTAATAAGGGGTTAGATCCATGAATCTAACTGGTGTCTGGGTATGGTTTACAGTTTGAAGGAATATATCTTATCCCTGAGAGATACTATGATAATGAACTTTCTATGATACAGACATTCTATGATCCCTTGATACTTTTTTGGGATTCAAGAACTAAATAACTAAAAAAAGATAATACTCAGTCAAAACATCTAAATTAAACTCACTCTAATTAAAATAACCCATGCTATCAAATCATAAACACCACTTTGAAAAATTACCACTCTATTTAAATTTTAAAAATTCCACTTTAAATATTTTTCAAAATCAGGGAATCTCACTTGAAAATAAGTTTTTAACTACACATTTATTGTTTAATTCATTTTATAATTCAAAACATTCAACTTGTTTAAAAATAATCTTATAAAACCTCTTTATAATTTTTCTAAATTTCGTTCATTTTTTGAATCAAATTTTTCACTAAAAAATATCACAAAATCCAATAAAATATCATCAAATCATCATAAAACTACCCATTTATTCATCCCAATATTAATAATTCTTAACCCAAAATAAAATTTAAAAATAAAAGAGTCAAAATATGATATTATATAGGCTTTAGTGTCTGATTATGGTTTGGCCACATGATTTGATAGGCAGTGAATCAACCATGTTACCACTACTGAGAGCTCCAAAGAACCATATATAAGGGATCCTCACACTTTTTTTGGTTGTTTAGGTAAAACATTCACCTCCATTACTCTTCCATTTTATCCCCCAAACATGTAAAACCCATAAATAAATCACATAAATTCAATGTAACTCAAAACACCATCAATAAAAATCACAATAGACCAAAAATAAATGAATAAAACCTAAAATCCAGGAATTGTATTCCGATATTCCAGGGTAATTTAGGTTTCATTTTGTGATATGGTAAAATGATTATCTAAATAGAAATGGAACTTTGATAATATTTCGTCACAAACTAGCCAGATTCGTCCCTTAATTAGAAACTTGATATATTCTCTTACAAGGCCCTAAATATGTTATTAATCCCCATGGTTTGAAAACTAGTTTTAGGGAATCAAAACATACACAATGGGAATGAATTAACCCAAATAAATAATATAAATCACATATTTAAATTCTAAAAATAATTTGACATGATGTTTATATAAATTAGATATACATGCAATATAAAATAAACAGTTCCAAAATGAGAGTAAAACCAAACAAGGCATAACTAAAAAAACATGAAATCCAAATTAAAATGTATCAAAACTAGATGGGATCCGGAAATTTAAAAATAAGCCTACTTGGATGATATAACCAAAATACCTGACATAATCTTCATTTCATCCCATGTTCACTATCCACCCTCAATCATGACCCTCTTCATGAGTGCCTCAAAATAGGAAGTCTCTGATGTCAAAACGTCCCAAAAACACAGATCGAAACTTGTAAAAAGAACTCAAATTTTCTGAAACAAAGTTGTATAAGTAGGGTGTGAGATGATATATTAGTAGGATTTAACCATATTCCATGCATTTCCTTTCCCAAAATATTCATGAAAAACTAGTTTAAAATATGGTATTTAAAATAGTTTTTCCTAAAACTTAAAGAAAACTACTTGAAACCATTTCAAAAATCACTTTCCATAAATCCAAATAATGATTAAAATAAAGGTATTTATCTTTCCTTTTTAAAAACCCATTTTAAAATGAACTTTATAAAACCATTTCAAAATCGCTTTATTAAAATTCTATATAAATAAATTACCTTACTCAAATAAAGTATTAATAACTTGAATACAACTAAGCAGTGATATACATGAACCAGCTGCTGAATAAATCAAGGTCTTGAAATCACAAAAAAATCATGCATTAGTGAATAATAAATAAAATAAATAATAAATTTAAAACAACCATAAAATAAAAAACGATAAATGGAACATAATATGATTGAATAATAATAAAAGGATAAAGAATCATGATTTATATATAGTAATAGTGAATTAACTGCAAGGAATATATAATAATGGGAAACTCCTAAACATCCAATGAGAAGATCCTAGACATACTCTGGTGAAATAATCTTTCAACCTATCAATGTCTCTCCAGACAATAACCTCCCTACTTAAATGATATGTATGAAAAAATTAATTCCTTAGTTAATTCTAGGAAGGTTTTTGATTTCATGGATGATTGCATTGTGGTTTTGTACAATGAAATTATTGAATTCTACTCAAGTGAGAAAATAATATATAAGGAATTGGTTATTTTCTATGTGATTAGGCTCAACTTGTTACCTCTTTGTATTTTGACCTTTTTTATCATTCTTTCTATATTTTCCTCTTTGTTAAAGATACATTTAACCTAGAAAATCTATGGTATTATTCTAAAATCTGAGATCTCTTTGGATAATTTCAATGGATTTTCCTTAGTAGATATTTATCCCAAGTGATATTTGATAAATAATTCCAAAGATATATTTAATTAAATTAAAAAAATTACACTATTATTTGTAATGTGATTATATTTGGTTATTCACAACAATTATAAAATGAATTAGTTGTCAAAAGTTTCTCAAAATCATCAATTTTAGGAAAAAACCTATATGCATTCACATTCATATCCTTAATCATAGAAAAAGGTAACCTAGAGAGTATCTTGAAAGGCCATTAGTTCCATGGTAGGCTAGTTAATAGTGTCCTCAACCTTGATTTATCCATTAAAAACTCCCTTATAGATATATATTCCAAGTCTGGGAGCATTGAGGAAGCTCACAAAATGTTCACTTGTACACTTAAAAAAGATGTGGTGGCCTAGAATTCGATGATCTAAAAAATTTCACCACATGTAATATTTGGAGAATCACATAAAATGTTTGAAATAGTGGTACATTATGGAATCAATACCAAGAATTTCACCTTTATGGGTTTCCTTTCATCATGCAGTCATGTTCTGTTTTTAGATAAATGGATCCATTACTTTAATTCCATGAATAGGTTTGGGATCAAACTAGGTAGGGATCACTATGCATGCATGGTCTCACTCCTGGGTTGGGTGGGTAAGTTATATGAATCCAAGTAATTTATTGAGAAAATGCTGGTAAAAACTAATTTGACAATATGAAGGATCTTTTTTAGTTCTTTCATGAGATTTGGGAATGTTTAATTGCATCAATATACATCCAAGATGACATTTTCAGATTATTTATTAGATGAATGACCAAACATTTTTCTTTCAAATATCATGGATTCCAATTGCTGGTGAGCTGATGCAATGTAAGTGAGGGGAAGATAATGTTCAGTGGGGTGGAAAAGTAACCTAGTATTAGTTGGATTGAAGTGAAGAATAATGTTCATTTATTTAGAACTAGTGACAAGCCTCATTTTGATGTTGATTTGACAGGTACCATTTTGGATTGTTTGATTCACCATATTGGTGTATTCTACTATGTTCATGACTAATTTACTCTTATGGTTAATTATTGATAATATTTTTTTCTAAAAAAAATAAACTTAAGAAATGAGTGTATTCATTTTACGGTTTCCTTCTCCCATTTCTAGTTAATTATCTTTAAAAAATTATATATTTTATCCAATGTTCTAGAAATGAAATTTTTATATTTTATATTTTAAATTTATTATCATCATATAATATTATATATATCAATATTGGTTGTTCTTAAAACACTTTTCTAGATTTTCTTTTGGTCCATGTGAATTTTCATGATAATTATATAGTGAATCCTATAAAATAGTTTCTTCATTTAGATAATATATTTGGTAACATGAATAATGATTTAAACCATTATAATGAGATTAGTGTACTTGTTTTTATTTTGAAAATTAACTTAATAAAGGAACATATGGGTGATCATTCCATAAAACATACATAGTTTAATATTTCCTTCAATATAAAATTCTGGTAATTGGTTTTTATATATGACTCTTAAAGACTACACGCTCCTATTGAGAAATTATAATTGATAGAAATTAGTGTTTTATGGTTTTAGGAAACTATTGTAACATCCTTTAATATAGTAAAAATAATAATAATAACTATATAATAGGGTCATTTAATGTTTTTAAATGAAATTTTATGAAATTGGTTCAAGAATAATTAAAAATTAGGTGCAAAAGTGATTATTTGATTTCTAGGTTAATGTTTGGGTTAGTGTTTGTGTGTTCTACCAAATTGGACTATAGAGTTTAGAAAATATTAAAACATGGATTAAGATCATTCTATGATCCTATATAACAGGTCGTCGAATCATTTTTTTATGTTAAATGAACCCCAAACCATTATTTGTGTGGTTCTTGTGAAGCAACATTTTTCTATGATTTATAATTTTTTTGGAGTGCGGTGGGATTTAGAGTTATTATTGTTAATTTTATATTTACATGATTGGGGTGGTGTCTATTTTTATGAGTTTTATATGCTCATTTACACAGAAATATGAATAACATTCAAGGAAAATTCCCAATCAGTTTTCTGATAAATGATCAAATGGGTTTCATGAAAAATTTATAGGGGTTTTTGTTATTCAAACATAACTTATTTAATTATCTATTTAAAAAAATAAAACACAAACACAAAATGTTTAATACTTGGGTATGATGACCACAATCATTTAACATTATTAATAAAGAGTTTAATTTTTAATTGGTCATTTTTTAACACAGGTTAATGTGAGACACATCTAGTTAAATGGGTTAGTTTATGGAAAGTTTAATTAAATGGGTCATTTTATTATTTTATTTAGGTTAAAAAGGTCAATCTAAAGAGAAACTAGTGTATTAATCATGTTAATAAAATTCAAACCTAGAATAAAAAACAAGTTATTCACTTTTCCACCGCATTGATCAGACATTAAAGAAGACAACTTTTTTTATCCAAGTCATTTAGTCTTTCCAAATTATCCTTCAAAGATGATATTCAAGTTTTTACTTCCATCTAATAATCTCAAAAACACATTATTTTTCAGAATGAGTTGATTCCAAAGGAAATCATATCTAAAACGGAATAATCTCATCTCATCACCTTATCTAATAAATCTTGAGTTCATTGTCCATGAGTTGATTAGGTGAAAAAAAAGCTCTGAAATATGGATTCGAGTCCTCAAAGATTAGAAAAACCTCCAAGAGAAGATGGTTTTAAAATATTTATTATCCCCAAATATCAAGAACATTGAAATATCAATGGTGAACATACACAAAAAGATAAAGAAACACTTCATTTCATGAGATTTTAAGCCCTCTTCGGGGATCATGGGCGGTGTGTGGTACATATGTGGCAGCCTGGACATGAAGTTAATCAATGTTCTAAGGGAAAAATGTTTTTGGAGGATATAGAAGATAAATGTGGCCACAGTAAATTAGGTGTGTTGTGAGATCAATGGGATAGGGATCTTTAATGTGACCATCACTATGGAATAGATATCAGAGATAGTGAGGGCCCTGGTTTTGGACAATGTGGTGATAGATATGAGTATTGGTGGGTGTGGGGAGTTAAATTCCATCCCGATTATAATATTGTGTTATTGATTCCCCAATAGCGGTGTCTTTGGGAAGGTGTTAATATCAGTTCCATGGTTTCTATTACTTGATGGGTTTGTCCCTACTTCAGGTTGTACAAACTGAAAAGCACCCTCAACCCTCATGATTTTTTTATTTCAACATGTTAGTGGAATTATGATTGATTCTATTTTTTTCTAATCTTAATTTAGTGATTTTGTTTTTTCTTCCTTTTATAAAACATGAATCTATATTGATTCAAAATTTGTTATGAAATATGAGAGGGTTTTCATTCTACTGTAAGCTTATCTTTCATATAAGTGGATGGTCCACTTTGGTGGGGAATGATGGTGGTTCTTCCACCAATTTCATATCTCTTCTATTACCTTTTTAATGTAATTCATGTTTTAGAATGATATAAGGGTGGGGGTCCACACTAATATTGAGTATATCATAAGTGTGGTCACCTCCCCTAATATTTCACTTTCTTTCATTCTTGAACCCAGACACAGGTTTGATCAGTTATTGGAGTTTTGTAATAAAAATTATCTTTCATGTTTTATAGACACAACACCTAACTACAACTATATATATTATTTTGAAATAATTATCATAATGGGGTTCATTAATTCATCTATAGAATATAATACCGACAAGGTTAACTCAAAAAACTCTAGACTCTATTTGACTTCTGTATTTGAAAAAAGTGATATTTGTAATGGGAATGATCACTGGATATACCTACAAGAGTTTGATCCTACAAATTTGACTTAGTTTATCGATGATTACTTCAAACATAGTATATCCCTCAGGGAAAATAGGAAAACATTTCTCTAAGAAACCTATATAGGTCATTAATGCCTTTATGACCAAAAAACATCTTAACATGGGTTTCAATAATTACACATTTGCATGGTGAAATAAATAAAAAATAGAATACATACATGGTGTAGGATGAAAAAAAAATCCAATATTTAAGGAATTTTTTAATTAGAAATTATAGATATTTACTATTTACCTCAATAATTATCTAAACATTGCCTTCTTGTGGTTTCTTTTATAGATTCCTCTCTGACCCCTTTTGGATTTTGTTCTCTTACCAATCATCATTATAGGAATACCTCATCTAGAAGGTTACCCTCCCATGGAAAGATATAAAATTTTGTCAACCATGGTACATCCTTCATTCAAAGAATAATTGGTTAAAGGTATATTCATCAAATTTGATTCCCACAAAATAATCACATTCTTCCTGTATTTCCACAATTAATCAGTAAATATGGGATCTGGATCAAGCCCTTCAAGATCTGGGTGGATTTGGGATAAATATGGGAATATAACCTTTTTCCTTTGATATATTAATGAAAGAAATTGGTTTATAAATCTAAATATATAATGGTAATATGGTTACTGCATCAATAACATTACTAAATTAGGATCTTTTTCCACACATCATCCTTACTTCACATGTCAAGTTTCCTTTTTTTATGGTGATCCCAACTTCTCTACCCAGAGGGATTATTGAAATGTTATTTATCTTATAATATCATCTCAAGAATTATGATCAAGGATATACCTTTAGAATAATATATTCACAATGTTTTCAAAATCCTTAGATCAGATGGTGTTCTAGGTCTGGATGATTTCCTTTACTCTTTTTATCTCATTTATTGGAACATCATCAATGTTGATGTCTGTAAAGTGGTCTTAAACTTTTTATATAGCGGCACTCTTCCTCACTTTGTTCCCACCAATACATTAGTTTCCATCTAAAAAATCTGGAATCCATACAACTCTCAGTACTTCTGGCCAATCCACCTTTTTAATTTTTATTACATGATTGTGAATATAATTTACAATGAACAGATCTCTCTTATTTATCTTGACATTATCTCAAAGGAGTAACATTTATTCATTCATATGAGAATTTTTCAATGAGATTTTGGCGATATCAAATAGATTTTCAAAGAAACATTTTTATCTCATCTTTCTCTTACCCTAACAAGAAATAAATGCTAGAGTTGGAGTCATGCTAACTTGAGAGAGCTTTTGTAACACCCTTATATTTTATGAGAAGTATTTTTTTTATGTCTTATGTTATACGCAACATCAAAGGAATATTTCATTTCACACAACACTAGCTTGGCTTGCTTTACACGCAATCGCGACCTTCCATGATAGCGTGTGTTGTGCGCAATACCGAATTTTACTAAACAACGATATGGTATTAAAATATTATATAAACTAGCTGTTATGAATAGTAATACCCACTTTTTGAAATTTTATAAATTTTATCTTTCAAAATGGACTTCATTTTTGGATTCGGAATATCAAAATTAGCCTAGGGTGAAATTTTGGTATTTTTCAGAAAACTTTCAATTTTTGATGAATAGTGAAAACACTCGGTTACTATTTAAAAACCGACTTTTTATTTAAATAATTATTTATTTATTTTAGGTAAAAATTGATACATAATACCTATATAAGTTCTATGTAATTCATTAGAGTCATTTTATAATAATTTTAGATATATAAAAATTTTATTGAACTTTTCACCTTCTTTTACCCACCTCCTAGGAGAACTTGCAAATTTACATAAAACATAATTTTCCCACTTCTGTGAGTGGAATTTCGAAAATCCGAGAGATAAAGTTAATATCAAGGAGTAAAATTTGGTTCAATAAGATAAAAATAATTTTGGTGAATAGTAACTTTTTACTTTTATTTACCACGGTTAAAAGTAAATAGGGTAATTAAGGGTAAAAATGATATTATTATTACCCTAAAACATTTCTTATTTCTATTGAATAAGTTTAATTAGACCAATAAAAACCTTAGGAATAAAATATGACCATTTAGGTCCACTTGGATTAGATTATGACACTTATTATTATTTTATTTAAAGAAGAGTTAAAAGAGTTAAAATCAAAGTTTAATAACTAAAAAAATTAATATAAGGTTATACATAAGATAAATTCGATTATAAATATTCATTAGAAATCTATGAATATTTCCTAAATAATTTTATTTTATTTATAATTTTTAGACATTAAATAATTTAATTTACTTATGACACAATGATGATGCAATAATTACCTTATTAATGAAATATTAACATTATTAATGTTATAAATACCCAAATAAATGTAATTTGAGACTTTTTTTGAATTAAAATAATTTTATTGGTTAATATGACATGTTATTATTGATTTAATTAACTTATTTTTAACTAATCATGTTGTTATTATTTTCACAAAAATCAATTACCAAATAGTGTCAAAATTGACATAAAATAGTTTTTAAAACAAATATTATATTATTAATTGTTATTAAATTCATAAAAATCTAAGGTTCGGTCAAATTACTTAGATAAGGTTATATATATTAATAATGAACCACTTGGGGTTCTTTTTTATTTTTATAGTAAGTTTATTAACCATATAGTGTAAGAAAACAAGAAGACACGGTAAAAGTTAACTTATTTAACTTTGAGTTAAATCTAAATGATAAGGTTAAAATAGTAACCTAAACTTTCCTAAAACCTATTGGTTGATATTATTTCAACCCATACCCACTTTAGATTCGAAAAAAATTAATTTGTTGCTATTATAAACCGAACATGACTTTATTATAAAATAATATTTTAAGTTTATCCAAAGGTGCCCCTCTCCTCCCTTATAAAAAGAGAACCCCTTACCTCTTCTCCTCACACAATTTTTAGCCTTAAAGCTCAGAAAAACCCTGCCCATTTCCCTTATCAACTTACCTAGAAACATACTAGAGGTCCTGGTCTTCTTCAAAGACCAATATTTAGTGCCCTAAGAGGAGGTTTCAAAGAGGCGTGTCGAAGAAGAGGTAATATCTGTTACCGATTCTTTCAAATTTATTTGTTCTTATACTTCCTCTTCTTTAGTTATTTCATTATTAAGTAATAACATAAGTATCACTAATATACTTATATGTTATTATAAATATTAAACAACCCTATTTCACCTTCTATCCATCCTACGGAAAATGAAATCACCGCGTGTGTGTACGTACGGAATACCGTCTCCACGTCGTGGTGTAATCTGTTTTCCACCACCACCTTACTTGGATGGGTATAATGGTGTAAATAATAACTATATATGATTATTGTAAAGTGATATTTATTCTGAAATAGTATACATACACTTCAATACAATTCCACGATCATGAGAATGATATCATCGCTTGTGCGTACGTACGGCCTACCGTCTCCATGATGTGATGTGACTTGTTCTACATGATCTTCATTGAATAATGATTATATAAATGAATTGAATGAATAAATATGATATATATTACACTAATAACATTCTTTAAATGAGTTATCTATAACCTAAAAATAATAATAATAATTTATTCGACAAAACATGCATAAGAATATAAAGCAATGAACACCCGAATAACAAGTGACAATGAAATATTACTAATACGAAGATAAGAATATGACCATATATGATATCATAAAAAATAATATGATTCTGAAATAAGTCAATGACATTATTTAAATCATTATACAGGAGTTTTGTATATATACGAAGCAAATCAGACCTAAGGTAAGGGAAAATCTCACAAGCTCATTTTTATCCGAGATTATTTATACATTAGAATTTACTGGGGAATATTTATCATCCACATCCTAGTTTACTCAATATGTAATATTATTTCTATCCTCCTAAAATTTTTTAAATACAATTTTACCCATTGGTGAGTTTTTAGTAAACTATATGAAAGGAATCTTTTGTCATTTTTAGTACGAGGTACTTTTTGACTTTTCCGGCCAAAGTACGAGAAGAATGTTTTTTTTAACTTATACGACATGAATGGATTTTTATGATTTCATAGAACACTATTTCCATGAATCTTCTTTTACAAGTTTTCAAGTTTATTTTTAATTAACTTCTTTTAAAATTGTATGATATGTTTAGAAAGGAAAAATGTTTTTTGAAGTAGAAAGGGTATTTTCATCAAGAATGGAGTTCAAGTGTTTTATCAAAATTATTTTCCATTTAAGATAATATAGGGTTTTGTTTATATCCCTATTCTTACATTGATTTGATTATGTTATGATGTAATTAATTTTATGATGTCCTTTTATCTTATATGGATTATGTTATGATGGCATGATGTTTAAGAATCCCATTTTCATTACATGGGTTATGCTATGATTTATGATTTTGTGGCACACATAAGAATTGTTTCATTATGAGATGGGTGGGACCTATATCTCTCTCCAATTCATTGGTTAAAGATTTATATCTCATGAGATAGACATGGATGGAACGGAAAGTTAATCTGGTTTATTGATATAGGACTGGAACGAGGAGTGAACTCGGTTCGGTAATAGACTTTATCCGCTATGATGGTCTTGGAAATGAGCCTTTACTAATATGAAATTATTTCTATTATTATGTGTTTATGCCACAAAGTTTCATGTTTTAAGTTATTATTATTGGTATTCCATTTTACTACTATGATTTATCCCATGTTATGATATTATGATCTCTTTTGTAGGTTAATATTTTAAAAATGTTATGTTCTTATGAATATGATATGATTGATATTTCCTTTATTTACCCTTACAAATCATTTGAGCTCACCCTTTTGTATGTTTTTTTCCCCATGTCAGGAAGAAGGGTATTAAGTTGGATAATTTTCTATGATTATGTGTGTATGCCACAAATTTTCATGTTTTAAGTTATGATTATTGGGATTACATTTCACTACTATGATTTATCCCATGTTATGATATTATGATATCTTTTGCAGGTTAAGATTTTCAAAATGTTTTGTTCTTATGAATATGATATGCTTGATATTTCATTTTTTTACCCTTAATGAGCATTTAAGATCACCATTTTGTATGTTTTCTTTTCCCCAGGTTAATAAGAATGGTATTAAGTAGGATATGCCAAAAGGAACTCTAGATATGATGAAATAAATGGAAGATAATGTAGATGATTTATGAACCAGTTGTTTATGTTTCCTAGTTTCTAACGGCACTATACCTATACGTTCTTATCATGTTTTTGTTATATGTTGTAATAAGTATGCTTTAATTCTGAAGTAATAACCATGTATGTAAAATACGGGTCGTTATAGTTGGTATCAGAGGAAATGTATAGTCATCCTTTGGAAACTAGGATGTGAAAGCCTTAGTAAGAACCCTAAGGATATGTCTAAACATATAACACAATATTAGTGTTTTATAAATGGCCATGAGTAACCTATGATAAGACCTAAAGTGTGAAATTTTATTACTGATTATGTTGTTTTCCTGTTATGATTAGTGTTTCTCACACTATGCTTCTTGGTTTTATTCAATGGTTGGAACCCGAAGGAACCATGTTAATGCTAAATGCGATGGGTAATGCAATGATTGTCTCCCTGAGCAACCAAACGTTATGGGATCTTGAATACAAAATCTTGTAGCCATGCTCACACAACTTTCTCAAGCTATGAATCATGCTGGACTTCCAAATGATCAAAGGAAGGAGCAACATTCTATTTAATCCTTCATGAGGCAGCGTCCGCCTTCATTCAGCGGGTCTTCTGATCCATTAGTGGCTAAATAATGGTTCAGTACCACTGAAAAGATATTTTCAGTTCTACAATGTTCTGAACATGATAAATTCATCTTAGCAGTATATCGTTTGGAAGGTGAAGCAGGTAAATGGTGGAATATTATTAAGAATATGAGGAAAAGGGATGAAATTGAGTCCATGGAATGGGACGAGTTCAAGAACTTATTTTTCAATAAGTACTTCCCTCATATTCTTCGAACAAAGATGGAGAAGGAGTTTCTTGAACTGAAGAAAAAGGATGATGAATCGGTTGGTACCTACGAAGAAAATTTTACAAGCCTTGCAAGGTACGCTTCTGGAATTATTATCCAACCTAAGAGTAAAATCGATCAATTCTTTAGTGGCTTAAAACCAAGTCTTCGAAGGGAGTTATCCATAAGGGACTTCAATAGCTATGAGGAAATTTTTCGATGTGCTCTCAAGGTTGAAATGGAGATTGGAGTAACTCATCAATCATATGGGTTTGATAAGAAGAGGAAAATGGAATTCAAGGGAAAATCTAAAGACCACACTGAAAAGAAGATGAGTTTTCCCATATGCTCAAAGTGTGAAAAGAAACATAGAGGGAATTTTCTTAAAGGGACAAGTAAATATTTTAAGTGTGGAAAAGAAGTTCATCGGGCAGTTCAATGTCGAAATAATGGGAATAAGATGTATAATGATGCGAACAAAGAAAATGATACACAGAATTCACCTCATACACTTCAATGTTTCAAGTGCTAGGAAATGGGGCATTATGCCAATCGATGCCCTAATCCAAGGGTTGTTGATGATGATCGGTGTCAACAAACTCTGAAGGCCAAAGAAAAAGGAAAGTAACATGAAATTTCTATCGGTGATGTGGAGTATGATAACGAAGTGGTGAAAGGTACACTTATTATCCACTCTAAAGTAGAAAATGTTTTATTTGATTCTAGATCCACCCACTCTTTTATTTCTGAAGAATTTTCTAAGGTTATTGCCATATTACCTCAGAAGTTAGATATTTATTTAGTTGTGACAACCCCTAATGGGCACAACAGTCGCATCAAAAGTTTACAATTCTTCTCCGATTGAAGTATGTGGGAAAGTGCTTCCTTCAAATCTTGTGATCCTTCCTATAGTGGAATTTGATGTGATTCTTGGCATGGATTGGATTTCTTTATACGGATCTCATATCAATTTCCAAATAAAGGAAATCAAATTTAATATTCCCGATCAATCTACTATCATTTATCGATTCAAGGATGAATATAACCTTCCAGTGGAAATTTATTCCATCTTATGGGTATTGATTCCAATAAATGAAGGTTATTTATCTCAAATGGTTGGAGAGAAACTCACAATTATGAATATGCCCATTGTACGGGAGTTTGATGATGTCTTTCCAGAGGAATTTCCAGGTCTTCCACTAAATCGTGAAGTTAAGTTTTCAATAGAACTCATACTGGGTGATATGCTTATTTCAAAGACACTATAGAGAATGGCCCCAATTGAGTTGCAGGAATTGAAGAATCAACTCCAAGAGAACCTTGATAAAGGATTCATATGCCCTAGTGTGTCAACTTGGGGAGCACCTATTTTGTTTGTTAAGAAGAAAAATGGATCAATGAGACTCTGTATTGATTATCGAGAACTTAACAAGATCACTATCAAGAACAAATATCCTCTCCCGCACATTGATGACTTATTTGACCAACTACACAGAGCTCAATACTTTTCCAAGATTGATCTTCATTCAGGGTATCATCAATTAAGGGTCAAAAAGGAGGATATACCAAAGACGGATTTCCGTACAAGTTATGGAAACTATGAATTTATATTGATTCCATTTGGTCTTACTAATTCCCCTGGTATCTTCATGGATCTAATGAATAGAGTCTTTAGAGACTATCTTGATCAGTTTGTGGTAGACTTTATAGATGATATTCTTGTCCATTCAAAGAGCAAGGAAGAACATGAAGATCACTTTAGAATTGTATTAAAGACCCTAAGAAAGGATAATATTTATGCTAAATTTACCATGTGTAAATTTTGGATTCAAAAAGTTTAATTTTTGGGTCACATAATCTCAAAAGAGGGGATATCTGTGGATCCAGCAAAAACAGAGGTTATCAAAAGATGGTCGAGATCAACAACAGTAACTGAGATCCAAAGTTTTCTTGGTCTGGCTAGATATCATCGACATTTTGTGAAATATTTTTCAAGGTTATCTAATACAATCACTACGTTGACTTGAAAAGGAGTTAAGTTTGTTTGGACGGAGGAGTGTGAAGAGAATTTCAAAGAGTTAAAACGAAGGTTATCCAGTGCACTTGTGCTCACACTGTCGTGTAGTGGAGAAAGGTTTGTGATCTATAGTGATGCATCCAAGAAGGTATTGGGGTGTTTTCTCATGCAAAATGATATGGTGATAGCTTATGCCTCACGAAATTTGAAAATCCATGAGCAAAATTACCCAACTCATGATTTGGAGTTATCCGTAGTAATCTTTGCATTAAAAATATGGAGGAATTATCTTTATGGTGAAAGGTGTGATATTTATACTGATCATAAAAGTTTAAAGTATATTTTCACGCAAAAGGAGCTGAATATGTGCCAAAGAAGATGGTTGGAGTTGATTAAGGACTACGACTACTCAATTCATTATCACCCTGGGAAAGAAAACAAGGTAGCAGATGCATTAATTCAACAAGACCATACTATCTTATCCATGATGAGGATCACAAAAGATCCAATATTTATGGATTTACAAAGGATGGATCTTGGAATTATAATGGAAGGGGAAAATCTTATATTTATTAAATGAATGTTCAACCATCTATACATGTGAAGATTAAAGAGGCACAAAAAGAAGATGTAGAGTTACAAAAGAAGGTGAGAAATGTTCCTGAATTCATCCTTGATTGTGATGGGATAATAAGGTTCAAGAATCGGGTTTGTGTTCCTCCCATCCCAGAATTAAAGAAGGAGCTACTGGATGAGGCTCATAGTTCTTCATTCTCTATTCATCCTGGAAGCACGAAGATGTATAGGGACCTGAAAGAGTACTTCTGGTGGGATGGCATGAAAAGATATGTTGTTGAATATGTCTCTTGATGCTTGGTTTGTCAGCAAGTTAAAGCTGAGAGACAGAACTCTAAGGGGATGTTACAACCATTACCCATACCCGAATGGAAATGGGAAAACATCACTATGGAATTTTTCACTGGACTTCCTAAAACATCCAAAGGCAATAATGCTATCTGGGTCATAGTTGATTGTCTTTTGAAGTCGGCACACTTCATTTCTATTAGAGAAGATTTCTCTCTAGATCAGCTTTCCAGGATATATGTAAAGGAAGTGGTAAGATTTCATGGAGTACCACTTTCCATTATATCTGATCGTGATCCGAGGTTTACCTCAAAGTTCTGGTGAAGTGTTCAGCATACTTTAGAAATAGAGTTGAGTTTCAGCACTGCTTATCATCCTCAGACAGATGGTCAGTCTGAGAGAACAATTCAAACTCTAGAAGACCTGTTGAGAGCTTGATCTATGGATTTCAAAGGTGTTTGGGATCAACACCTACCATTGGTAGAATTTTCTTATAATAATATCTTTCACTCCAGTATTCAGATGGCTCATTATTAAGCTCTCTATGGAAAGAAATGCAGGACTCTAACTTGTTGGGATGAAGTTGTGGAAAGAAATATATGAGGACCTGATCTTGTTGATGAGATGGCAGAAAAGGTCAGATCTATTCAACAACACATAAGAGCAGCTTAGAGTCGACAAAAAAGTTATGCCGACAACCGAAAAAAATACCTAGAGTTTGAAGTGGGTGATAAAGTGTTCTTACGAATATCTCATTGGAAGAGAGTAATGAGATTTGGAAAGAAGAGAAAGTTGAGCCCCAGGTATATCGGTCCTTTCGTAATACTGGATCATGTTGGGAAGGTAGCTTACCGATTGGCACTTCCACCGAATCTCTCCCAAGTTCACGATGTGTTCCATGTATCTCTCCTGAGAAAGTACATACCCGATCATTCACATGTACTAAGCTCAGAAGTTGTACCGCTGAAGCAAGATCTTTCTTATGAAGAACAGCCGATAGAGATTCTGGATCGTAGAAAAAAAGTTCTACGGAACAAGACCACTCGCTTGGTGAAAGTTTTATGGAGTAACCACCAATTAGAAGAAGATACATGGGAGCTTGATGATATGATGAGAGAGAGGTATCCTCATCTATTTGTTACGAAGTGATGAATTTCGAGGGCGAAATTCATTTTAAGGGGGGTAGAATGTAACACCCTGATATTTTATGAGAAGTATATATTTTTTTTATGTCTTATATTATATGAAAAATCAAAGGAATCTTTCATTACAAACAATACTATCTTGGCTTTCTTTACACGCAATCGTGACCTTCCACGATAGTGTGTGTTGTACGTAATACTGAGTTTCACTAAACAACGATATGCTATTAAAATATTATATAAACTAGCCATTATGAATAGTAATACCCACTTTTTGAAATTTTATAAATTTTATCTTTCAAAATAGACTTCATTTTTGGATTGGGAATATCAAAATTAGCCTAGTGTGAAATTTTGGTATTTTTCTGAAAACTTTCAATTTTTGATGAATAGTGAAAACACTGGGTTACTGTTTAAAAATCGACTTTTTATTTAAATAATTATTTATTTATTTTAGGTCAAAATTGATACATAATACCTATATAAGTTTAATTTAATTCATTGGAGTCATTTTATAATAATTTTAGATATATAAAAATTTTATTGAACTTTTCACCGTCTTTTACCAACATCCTAGGAGAATTTGCAAATTTACATAAAACTTAATTTTACTGCTTCTGTGAGTGGAATTTTTAAAATCTGAGAGACACAGTTAATATCAAGGAGTAAAATTTGGTTTAATAAGATAAAAATAATTTTTGGTGAATAGTAACTTTTTACTTTTATTTACCACGGTTAAAAGTAAATAGGGTAATTAAGGGTAAAAATGATATTATTATTACCCTAACACATGTCCTAATTCTATTGGATAAGTTTAATTCGACCAAAAACAACCTTAGAAATAAAATATGACCATTTAGGTCCACTTGGATTAGATTAGGACACTTATTATTATTTTATTTAAAGAAGAGTTAAAAGAGTTAAAATCAAATTTTAATAACTAAAAGCATTTATAAAATAAGGTTATACATAAGATAAATTCGATTATAAATATTAATTATAAAGAACAAAATATTTCCTACATGATGGTATTTTATTTATAATTTTTAGACATTAAATAATTTCATTTATTTATGACACAATGATGATGTAGTAATTACCTTATTAATGAAATATTAACATAATTAATGTTATAAATACCCTAATAAATGTAATTTGAGACTTTTTATGAATTACACTAATTTAATAGGTTAATATGACATGTTAGTATTGATTTAATTAACTTTTTTAGAACTAATCATGTTGTTATGAGTTTCACAAAAATCAATTACCAAATAGTGTCAAAATTGACATAAAATAGTTTTTAAAAAAAATATTATATTATTAATTGTTATTATATTCATAAAAATATAATGTTTGTACAAATGACTTAGATAAGGTTATATATATTAATAATGAACCACTTGGGGTTCGTTTGGATTGTTATAGTACATTTATTAACCATATAGTGTAAGAAAACAAGAAGACGTGGTAAAAGTTAAATTATTTAACTTAGTGTTAAATCTAAATGATAAGGTTAAAATATTAACCTAAACTAGTCTAAAACCTATTGGTTGAGAGTATTTAGACCCATACCCACTTTATATTCGAAATAAATCAATTTTGAGCTATTATAAACCGCATATTACTTTATTATAAAATAATATTTTAAGTTTTTCCAAAGGTGCCCCTCTCCTCCCTTATAAAAAGGGTACCCCTTCCCTCTTCTCCTCACACAATTTTGAGCCTTAAATCTCGACCAAACCTTACCCATTTCCCTTCTCAACTTCCCTAGAAACATACTAGAGGTATTGTTCTTCTTCAAAGACCAATATTTAGTGCTCTAAGAGGAGGTTTCAAAGAGGCGTGTCGAAGAAGAGGTAATATCCGTTACCGATTATTTCAAATTTATTTCTTCTTCTACTTTATATTCTTTAGTTGTTTCATTATGTTGTAATAAAATCAGTATCACTGATATACTGATATGTTATTATAAATATTAAACAACCCTATTTCACCTTCTATCCATCCTATGGAAAATGAAATCATCGTGCGTGCGTACGTACGGAATATCGTCTCCACGCCGTGGTGTAATCTGTTTTCCACCACCACCTTACTTGGATGGGTATAACGGTGTAAATAATAACTATATATTATTATTGTAAAGTTATATTAATTCTGAAATAGTATACATACACTTAAATACAATTCCACGATCATGGGAACGATATCATCGCTCGTGCATACGTACGGCCTACCGTCTCCATGATATGATGCGACTCGTTCTACATGATCTTCATTGAATATTGATTATATAAGTGAATTGAATAAATAAATATGATATATATTACACTAATAACATTATTTAAATGAGGTATCTATAACCTAAATGAAAGAATAAGAATTTATTCGACAAAACATGCTTAAGAACATAAAGCAATGAACACCCGAATAACAAGTAGCAATGAAATATTACTAATAAGAAGATAAGAATATGACCATATATGATATAATAACAAAGAATATGATTCTGAAATAAGTCAATGACATTATTTAAATAATTATACATGAGGTTCGGATACATACGAAGCAAATCGGACCTAAGGTAAGGGAAACTCTCGCAAGCTCATTTTTATCAGAGATTGTTTATACTTCAGAATTTACTAGGGAATATTTATTATCCACATCCATGTTTCCTCAATATGTAATATTATTTATATCATCCTACAATTTTTTAAATCCAATTTTACCCATTTTTGAGTTTTTAGTAAAAGATATGAAGGTACTTTTTGACTTTTCCAGCCAAAGTACGAGAAGAATGTTTTTTTAACTTATACGGCATGAATGGATTTTTATGATTTCATATAACATTATTTACATGAAGCTTACTTTAAAAGTTTTCTATTTTATTTTTTATTAACTTCTTTTAAAATTGTATGACATGTTTAGAAAGGAAAAATGTTTTTTTAAGTAGAAAGGATATTTTCCTCAAGAATGGAGTTCAAGTGTTTTATAAAAATTATTTTCCATCTAATATAATATAGGGTTCTGTTTCTATACCTATTTTTACATTTAATTTATTATGTTATGATGGAATTAATTTTATTATGTCCTTTTATCTTTTATGGATTATGTTATGATGGCATGATATTTAAGAATCCCATTTTTATTACATGGGTTATGCTATGATTTATGATTTTGTGGCACACATAAGAATGGTTTCATTATGAGATGGGTGGGACCTATATCTCCCTCCAATGCATTGGGTAAAGATTTATATCTCATGAGATAGACATGGCCGGAACGACATGTTAATTTGGTTCAGTGATACAAGACTGGAACGAGGAGTGAACTCGGTTCAGTAATGGACTTTGTCCGCTATGATGGTCTTGGAAATGAGCCTTGACTAATATGAAATGATTTTCTATAATTATGTGTGTATGCCACAATGTTTCATGTTTTAAGTTATGATTATTGATATTACATTCCACTGCTATGATTTATCCCATGTTATGATATTATGATCTCTTTTCCAGGTTAAGATTTTCAAAATGTTATGTTCTTATGAATATGATATGATTGATATTTCCTTTGTTTACCCTTAATGATAATTTAAGCTCACCCTTTTGTATGTTTTCTTTTCCCCAGGTCAGGAATAAGGGTATTAAGTATGATATGCCAAAAGGGAATCTAGATATGATGAAATAAACGGGAGACAATGTAGAAGATTTATGAACCAGTTGTTTATGTTTCCCAGTTTCTAAAGACATTATACCTATACGGTCCTATAATGGTTTTGTTATATGTTGTAATAAGTATGATTCAATTCTGAAGTAATAACCATGTATATAAAGTACGGGTCATTATAGCTTTCCCTCTCATTTATCTGGGATCACCTCTTACTAATGGTCATTTTTGTATCAGATATCTATATGATAAGACTGTAAATAATATTTTTAATTGGAAGAATAAATTCCTCTCTTTTCGCAGAAAACTCTAGTTAATTGATAGTGTTATTTAATCTATCCATTTTATTGCTACCCAAATCTATTATCTCCTCCAGCGAAAGGTTCTTTCAATATTTTATGTGGGGAAAATTTTTGGGAATATGCCTCCACTAGGTTAGATATAAATTCCTTTCTATGCCCACTAATGAAGGTGGACTCAACCTTTCCTTCCATGGATGATATTATGAAGTCATTTTAGTGGATTCCCTATTGATATATCATGGAAGGTGGAACTTTATGGGCATGTTTCATGCATGGAAAATACAACCACCCTTTTAATATGATTAATTTTATTATTGGAACCCATTCATCGACAATCTATAAATAATTTTTTCTAACATCACCCTCAATATAGAATCACTCAAGGTGTATTGTTGGTGACGGAATGATATAATTTTGTAAAGACAACTAGGAAGGAAATCCTTTTTTCTTATATGTCTTGATCATCATATGAATCTTAATTCAGCCTGGCCCATCCAACCACTTCTTAATGTGGTGCTGTAAAACTATTGTAAGATTATTTCTAATGATATATCTCTTTCTGATGACCTAGATTGTCTAGTTTTCACTTGTATCTTGAGTGTAAATTTCTCTTCTAATTCATTTTGTAGGTGTCAGTGTTCCTATGATATGGTGTTTTGGTGGTGGGGGATGCCATGTGGAATAAATTTATACCAAAGAAGATAAGATTCTTCATCTAAAGTATATGAAAAGTAGGAATCCCTTATGATGTTTATATCTAGATTAATTGTATCTATCCTGTCTCTAAATAAAGGTGTTTCTATAATCCTTTCATCTAATATTTCACCCATATATTTTTTGGAAAATCCCATATTTTTTTATTTGGATTCATTTTGTTTTTCTAGTAGACATGAGGCCCTATCTATATTCATTTGATCACCTAATTTAGTCTAGGTTTTATGGTATTAAAGTTCATTTGGTATGGGAACATTTTCTTTATCCTCGTTGCTTCTATATTATTGAAATTATGGCTCTACTGAAATGAGATCATGTTCAAGGCCTACATTGCTTTATTTTATGTTTTGATTTACCAAGTTTCTAGGAGTTACAGGGAAATTACAATTTCGTTAAAAGGTGATGAAAACAGATCCTTTTTAAAGAAACTCTATACTTTTCTATGCTTACTAGATGCATGATAAGAGGTTGTTGGATTAGGTGGTCGGTATACCCCACTGTTTGAAACTGAATATCAAAGGGTCGTGTTTGAATGAAATTATGTAGGTTGGTAGTTTGTTCTATTACGAGGCAGATTATTTTATTTTCTTTCACTTTCACTTTCATCATGGGATCTCTGATATAGAAATAAAGAGTTTTAATCATGGGTATTCAAATTTTTCCACATTTCATGGAGCTTGACTATATAATAGTTATAGGTGGCTTCAACTGATCTGGTTTTTTACTAGGTTTGGTCACTTATGTTACTAGGTGATGTAAAAACCTCTATCTTCAATAGCCTACTATCATGCATATTTTTAGTGAGGGAAGCATCATAACTAATCCATTGGACTCCTTTGGAAGGTTTCTTGTCAGCCTAGTTTTTTACTCTCGAGTCCACTCAGGTTGGTTGGTTGTAAATACTTTATAGATTTATGTAGATTTCCATTTATCCTATTTTAAATATGAAGTGATAATGGTAAATGTCAATTACAAATTGTGTGAGTGGTGGTGGGCCACAAAATTTGAGAAAAGTTCAATGTTCCCTTGTCTTGGTAATGCACCTTCCTAAATACTATAAAAGTGGATTTGTGACTTGGAATGAAAATAAGTCTTTCCTAAAGCAGTATTGAATGTGTGTTGGTAGTTTATACATGTTAGAGATGAATTTTCATTATTTCATTCATAAGTTTAAATTACTATGTGATTTATGATGTAAATGAATTTATACTTTGGATTTAAACCAAGTAAATAACTATGTGATTTATGATCTAAATGAATTATCAACATACATCTATGAGAGTAGATAGAAATATGTCCTACTAATATTGAGACAAAATCTAATTATGGGATGAATTTATAGAACTAATTATACCCATATTCACCACTCTTATTTTATTATCCTTTTGGTCCTAACAATATTCAACATAAAAAAGATTTTTAGTGAACCAATAATTTAAAAATTTACTTTGAAGAACACCAAAGAAAAAATTCGAATCTATACATGTACCAGAACTTCTAAATGTTCACTATTCAATTATCGAGGGATTCCATGGGAAATCAAAGTGTTTTACAATTCTCATTCATTCGTGTGAAGAATAGGTGATCAAGTAGAGATATGTAATCAATCAAAGCATGTTCATTATTTAGTTTCTCTCTTTAAAACTTGATAGAGGGGAAAGCACTCAAATTTGAGGAAGAGGATGGTATTCTCATTTTGGGGTTAAAAAATAAATTTATATTTGGTTTTAAGTTTCCATAAATTGTGTTTTAGTCCCTATGGAAACTTATCCTTCAAAAGTACTAAAAACACTTATGACTTAATTAACTATTCATAAGTGTCATAAAAATTTTATCACCATATTATGATATTAATAAAATTTAATATGATAAAACAAGAACCTTTTTATCAACTCATAATCTCCTCTGATAATTTAATGAACCTTGAACATGTTATGTTCATTCAAAAAATTATATTTTCTTATATTCACTTTTATACTTAAAATTTTCATGAATCTATGCATGGGTCCCACTTCATCATAAACTCATATTCATATGAATTTATTGAAATTTTGGATACACATAGTGTGTGACCCTATATTCCCTTATCTCAACAGAATATAGTCCCATTCATAGACCAATAGTTACGTCTAGAACCCTATCATGACCTTTAAGGAGATAAGGAGTGTCATGGAAATAAGAACCTCATATGAACATGCTTTGTGTAATATAATATTGTTTCCTAATGATATCTCATTAGGTATAGTTTTCCTCATGATATCTAATAATGTAGAATTCACATGATATGTCATCAAACTTTCT
Organism: Viscum album; assembly: GCA_963277665.1. NCBI lineage: Eukaryota > Viridiplantae > Streptophyta > Magnoliopsida > Santalales > Viscaceae > Viscum > Viscum album. Next base: position 1,232,375,796 of record OY728148.1, on the reverse strand, counting down.
TCATTTATTTATTCATTGAACATACTAGACATACTTATCTTCAATCACTATGGCCATGGATTAAATAAAGAAAATACATCCTCATAAACTGGGTCTGAGAGTTCTCTTCCTTTTGGAAGTGAAAAATCGCATCATGATTATCCAACTAATTTTATACCACCAATGACAAACCCAATGCAATATACCTCTCCAAAAATTTAATTCTAATGAATTGATTTACTTGTTATATTCAAAATTTATTTATAGAATATAAAGTTTTTTTCAAATGAATATAAAATATTTATTAATCAAGGTTTGTTTAGTATTCATGGGTAGATGAATTGAGTTAATGAATCAAAATTTATCACATAGAATAGTTTTATTCTTACATGCGATAAATTAATTATGATCATTGTGACACATTTGTGAGGTTATAAGTGTTATTTTAGGTGGTAAATGAAGGGTTAACTTATTAATGATATTAAGTTCAATTTTAATAAGTTTAAACCTAACTATAAATTCCAAAATAATCCCAAATTTTAGATATTATTCATTTCCAAGAATTTGAGAATCTCCATTATCTCTCATGTTCTATAAGAATAAAGGTAGGATCAGAACACCTTGATTCAAAATCTCTTCCCTGGATTGAATATATGGTGACCATGTGATCATTGTAATGATAAAGTGCTCTTCCTTACTTCGTAATAGCACCAAGATCTTAAAGATCAATGATATAAAATCTTTCAGTGCATGTGTGGATGATCTAGATGGTTTCGGGGTTGGTTAAATTGAGATAAGATCATTGACAATGAGAAAAACCTATTTTTGATCAAAATTAGGTGATGTACAATTTTGATATAATTTATTTTTTTTATTTTTCATGCTTAATTATTTTGAACATGATCCATAGATGAATCCAATATTTGGTTTTTAGGATGTAGTAATCCCCAGGATCCTTCAGCATCAATGTATGTAATCCAATAGTATAGATTGATAATGATATCATGTTAAGAGACTAATACACATGATTGTATATAAGAGACCAATGACCCCCTGAAACAGATGGTGTTACTATTGGTGAGTTAGTCTCCATGGTCACCTTTACTCCAGATCACCAAGTGCGAAATTCCTGAGAAAATGTTTGAATGAATATGATCCCACAGAACCTAATAGTCAGACATCATTTTTATCCCATCAATATGATGTATCTTGACCATAATTATAATTACCCAATCATTTTACATATATTATTACATGATTTTTAACATAGATATCAACATAAAAGAAAGGGGTGATATAAATCCTTGTAATTAAATAAACATGATAATGAATAATAAAGTGTAAGTAAAATGAAATAATATGATATAATAAAATATATGACTCATGAATAATCACATGGTATAATAACAAAAATAACATTGAATCGTAAAATTATGAAAACATGGGAGAGTGATAGCAACATAAAACATGACATACGCATAAGTAAAGGATAATATCCAAGACAAAATCACATGGTGGAAAGATTTCCATCATGGATTTGGTTCACTTCCTAATCCCAAACATACCATCTCATGATAAAAAATCATTACCCAGTGATTGGGTTTGGATTGGATTTTATTTGATGTTATTAAATTCATAAATTAGTTCTATGGTTTTAGAGTTTCTTTCTTTGATATATTATATTCTTTATCTTCACCAACTTTAATGAATACACCTTTTGAGTGCTAGTACAAACCAATTCCTTGGAGTGATCGTGAAATTGATCCTCTAAGTGCAGTGGTTATTAGCCTTGGTATTTTGTATGGATTAAATCTAAGAATGATATTGAGGACTTATCTCATTGATTGGATTCCTCTTGAACTTTTGAATGGAAAATTCATATAAAAATAATTTCATCCATTATATCACTCACAAAAACATTGGATCAACCCATATTCTTTAATTTTCTCCATTAAAATATTTATGTGTTTTATTATTCTATCCAATCTATTATCTTATTTAATTTAGTATTTTATTTTCCACTTTAAAATCAACCTCATAGTTGGAAACTTCATAGCCAATCCTCTACAGAATGTATATGTCTCTAGGTTTATTGTTTGGTCCCTGTGGATTTGATCCCTACTTATACTTCAATAACCAATTACACCAATAGGGTAAATTTGGGTGTAATTGCACCCAAATTTACTAAAGTTTTATAGTGTATGTGTTCACTTTTATAATGGCATGGGTTATCGAATCCTCATAGAACAATTAAGTAAAATTAGATACATACATTCTATTCTTTGATTTATCTATGAAGTGTCCAAATTGGGTTTAAATTGATTGGATTATTAACGATTTTGAGAGAATTAAGTGAATTATATTTAAAAATAATGAGTTGATCTTTGGTTATCTCTTGGGGTGGAATGGATGAATTTATTTGTAAATTATTCAATGTCTTGAATTCAATCATTTCTTCAAACAAAATATGAATAACCCAAATTACCCATGAATTTTATTCTTTCACTATCATAATGATAATCAATTATACACTTGTAGGAACATACTTATGAGCACACCAAGGTAGAGGATCTTTTTAGGCCTCAGGATGTGTAGCCTTAAAATTAGTGAGTTCAAAAGAGAAGATGCATCATTGAATGAAAATATAAATAAAATAATTGATTAAGAATTTTTAAAATGATAAATGACACAAATACAGAACATTTATACACCCTTATATCAAACCTTATTACTTTTATCTCTCCATTGATGTTATTATATGAATGTATGTGGGAATTAGACTCATGAGGGAGGAATTGAAGAAGAAAAACAATAAATAACCATTGTGTGAATGATTTCACAATATATTTTTTGAATGGATTAACTAAAAATGTAAATGGTATCAATGTGATATTTAAAACAATATAATAATATAATAATAGGAAATTTTATTAAGAAACATTAATGATTTAAATGACTGACATGTGAAAAACAAACGCATGAATACAAAATGGCAGTGTAATAATACAATTGAAATAATAATCATCTATAATCAATTAATTCACCACTAGCTACTTAAATAATTATATTAATAGCCTAGGTTATATCCCCCAACATTAAATTTATTCCCCAATAGTTAAGGGATACAAATGTAGGGTGGGGAAAAAAGGTAAATTGGAGTCCTTCAATGTTGACCAGGAAATTCTCCCAGATTCACCCCCTTATTGTCATTCAAATTATGCATTGAATATGGTAAAATATTTTATTATCATCAAATAAATATATATTATTACATGTTTCATATAATATATTTAAAAATTTTATGAAAATTTCATCATACATTTAGATGTTATGCCTAAAATGGTGGTCTTATTTTATGGGCATTCAAATCTGGCCCACAAATTAAATGTCAACTTGGCCTCCCTAGATATCCTTGAAAACTTACAAATTACCTATGATTTTATTTTAATAAAATTATCCCCATAATTTTATCTTTCTAAATATAAAATTTTAGCTTTATTGGGCTTGATTTTTGTTCCCCACTTTTGTTTGATATGCCTAAGGCCCGTTATGATTTGTCTAGAAATTTTTACATTTGTTTCCAAAACTCTCATCCTCCCTTGTGATTAATTCATAAATCCTAAAAGAAAAAATTTTAGAATAAAATTGATCAATAATATCACAAAATATCATATTAAAATGAATAATATAATGTTTTCCACACACATATGATTAATTGGGCCCAAATTTTCACTTTAAACAATAATTTCACTTTGTGATGAGAAATGGAGTTCAATTTATATAATGCACTAAAATTGGTGTTTATGGACTTTGAAACAAATTAATATTTAAATATAATCAATTAATATTAGGCTATTTCAGTGGCTAATGACACCCCCCCCCCCCCAACTTGATTTTTTCTAGTCCCAAGCAAAAATATTCTCAAAAATATGAAATTGAATTCCATTTTTCAAAAAAAGTTAAAATACAATGCCCACCAAAATATATAATGTTAAAAAATCATAAAAAAATAAAAATAGTTTTAAAAAATATATTTTCATAGGAATATACCAAGCCTAATCCCATTATTTTTTTAAAATTCATTGCCTCATTTCATCCAATTTTAATTAATCGTGAAGATGTGTTGTGCATCTCAAAATACTTTGGGCTTATTTTCTTATTAAGGTGGTGAAAAATGGAAGCATTAGGTGGGAATAAAATTAAACATTAATATTAATATCCTATTTTTTATTTTTTATTATTTTTTATTATTATTTTTATTTTTTTATTTTTTGTTTTTTACCCTAATAGAGATGAAAATACTAAATCTTGGCAAGAAAACTATGGAGTCACAATCCCAAAGTGTTGGGTGCCATACATTTTGTCACACCCGTTTTTTTAGTCATTTTAATTATTTTATTTCACTTGGCGTCGGGTGTTTTTGCCTAAGTGCAGGTGAGTCCCGGTTTAAATTTTTAATGTTGGGTTGAGTTTATGGTTTGGGATAGTGCGCAAACACTATACGTTTAAGATGTGCAACCCGCTTGGGTACGTGCAGACGCGCTGTCCGCTTGGGTACCGTACGGTGCACAGATACCGCATGATAAACCAGTTTTAATGTTATGTGTGTAGATATATGTATATGTATGTTTATATGTTTATATATATATATATATATGTATATATTCGTATTTATGTTTATATAAGTATGTTTATATATGTTTATATATATATATATATTTATATATGTAAATGTGTTTATAATAATTATGATTTGTTATTATTTTATTTTTATTTGATTAGAATTTTTATTATTATTATTGTTTGTTATTTTGGCATAATTATAATTATTCTTAAAGTTTTTTTTATTGTTATTATTATTATTATTATTATTATTCTGATTATTAAAAAAACCCTAAGCTACCCAGCCCCCCCCCCCTTTCTTCCCCGCGTGATCCCCCTTCCCCCCCCCCCCCCGCCGGCTTCCTCCCAACGCCACACCGGCTGTGCCCCGGCGCCTCTCATCGCTCCCTGTCGGTGCCCCTCTGCTCGTCGCTCCCCGCCGGCGCCCCTCCGCTCGCCGCTCCCCGCAGGCGCCTCTCCGCTCACCACCTCCCCTCTCCGAGTGTTTTTCCGGCTCAGCGCGCCCCCCGGAAACCCCCTCCCACTCCGGCCAGCCGCTGCCCTCACCGGCGGACCCAGTTCCGGTGAGCCTAGCCCTTTCCGGCATGATTCCGGCAAGCCCATCCCCTTTCTGGAACAGTTCTAGTGAGCCCTGCCCCTCTTCAGCGCGATTCTGGTGAACACGGCATTTCGTAGCGCCTCCGCGTTGCTCCGACGTGACCATGAATCCCCTCATCGGGTTTGCGAAGGGTTTCCCGGGTAATGTCGGACTGCGTCCCATCCACCGCCACCGAAGGCGAAGCGATTCGGATCTTTTCAGACTGCTCGCAGATATTTGGGTGAGTATACATTTATACTTTGTTATATATATTTTTTTACGTGAATTTAAATGTGAATTGAGTTGGGGACCCTTGAGGTCTTTATCTGGTCCAGAGTCGGTTCCTGGTTTATGTCAGCATGCATTTACGGTGTTATGATTGTTTAAGTGCAAAATCTTTCTTTGTTAATTTTTTTTAAATGTAATTCAAGTCCTTATGGTGTCCTTGTATTGTTTTTTTTTGTGATGTTTTGGTTTTGGTGTAACTGGGTAAACTTAGTCTTTGGTGTGATTGTTTAATTATGTTTATGTTAATGAAATTTGATGTGATTTTGAGGGTGTTTCCCTTAGTTTTTGTTTTATAAAAACGGTGCAGATGTGATTTGAGTGTTACTTGTGATCTTAGTGATTTCTATAGAGTTGGTTTTTGAATTTTATCTTGATTCCTTTATTTCGATTAATTTTATTTTAGGGATTTGTGGTGTTCTGAGTCTCAGGGATCCATCGTAGGGAGTTTTGGTTGGTTTCGAAGGTGCGCACGCATATTCCCAGGTATGAATATGTATAGATATATATATCTTCTGTGTGCATGTTCCCTCATGGTGTGGGGAACACGTGCATCAGTTTAAGGATATATATATATATATATATATATATATGGAAGTGTGTGCGTGCGAGCAAGATTCTGCTTGAGGTAGAAAGCTTGATGTGACCTTTGTTTGGGGTAGGTGTTTCCAACCATTTCCCTTTTAGATTCAAACCTTGAGCACTTGAATATTTTCAATCAATTATTTTATATCGTTGCATATCTATCGTATTTATGAAAAGCATCTAGCTTAGTTATGTTGCTGTTTTAAATTACTGAAAGTGGCTTTTGATGTTTGTTTATATGAAATGCATAGGTTCTTGGTAAAGTTAAATCAATTGCTTTGTGATGTGTTTGGTTGCAATTGATAGTGATTGTGTTTTGGAAATGTAAAAAAATTGCTTTGGTGTGTTTATTTAACAAAAATACGAACCAGTAGTTGTTTTAGAAAAGATTTAGAAATGGTGGTTGGTTTGAAAGATGCATTTGTTTTTATAAATTGTTGTGAAAGAATTTGAGTTTGGTTTCAATGCTAAAGTGTTTTATGAAAAATTGTTTTTTTAAGGCGATTATTCTAAAAACTAAATGTGCCATTGGATGTTGGCACATCCATGGGAGCACTAGGTGCTCACATGGATGTGCCTCCAAATGAAGATGACACATTAAAGATATGTCTTCTTAAAACTAGGTTTCAGATAAAATAATGTTTTGTTTTAGAGGGAATTGAAAGAAGATGGCCCGGTTGTCTTTTGGTGTGAGTTAGATGGTCGTTTTTCTTAAAGTATCGTTTGGCTCTTCCAACTCAATTGTAATATTTATGTTGAATCTTTTAGAAGTATGTGATTGCACTAACTCTTGGGAAAAAAATGTGTGTGCCTGATTGACAACTTAACTCGTTTACGAAATGTTTTGAAACTGTGCATGCTCTGAAGGCATGGTTGGCACCTTGCTAAATGTGAAAGAATTTCGTATATACATATTTGTGGGTAATATCTATAGGGGGACTTCCCTTCGAGGATTGTCGTGTAGTGGTGTCCGTGTAAGGGGTTGGCAAGTGCGGTGAGATGAGTCACGCGTGCGAGGGCCTCACACTTACACAGTATTATTAAAACCACCGTGGGTTCCTGGGCGTCTTTTAGAGAATCGAGTGACAGTTACTGGCTAACCCCGATTAGACGGGTTAGTCCCCCCTTGGTAGGTAGGCCTTGTGGGGCATGCCACTAGTTGGTTGTTAGGGCATCCAGTTGGTTATTGACTGTGGAGTACCATGTCGACAGGTAGTCTGAACCCGAGTACATCCAGGGGTTTTCTAGGGATGTTTAGGATCACCCATGGTTATTGCTTATGTCTGGTTGTTTACTTTTACTTCAACTTGGTTTCCAAAATTTATTTATTGCATGTTCTTCATTTGTACAAATGTGATAAACATGAATTTGAAATTTCCGTTTTCAAAAAAAAAGCATTGTTTTGGGGAAAACGGGTTGTGTTATGCGTTGGTTTTTGAGATGGTAAAACGGGATCCTTTTTCCTTTAAAATATAAAAACCCTATTTTCTATATTTGTATGTGAAAACTAGTGTTTTGGGATTGATCTGGAAAGTGGTTTTGGTTGGATTCTGTGGTTTACTTTGGCATCCCTACTGAGCATTTTTAATTCTCACGCCTATTTTTATCTTCTCAGTCGCAGGTTTCCCTCGTTCAAGTTTTCCTGGCTGAGTTGCTCATTTTTTGAGCAATGTTGGTCGTGGTTGGGAGGTGACCAAAGGGTCACATGGAGGTACGTCTGATGTTCGGTTTCTTTTCTTTCCGCTGCTAGAGTTTAGTTCTTTTGTTCTATTTATTCTTATTTACTTATTTATCTTTTTGGGCCAAATCGTTCCCAATGTTTTAACTTTGAGGCCCGACACTAGTTGTCATCCCGGGGGGATCAGGAATGCCCCTCGGGACTTGTCGCGGACCGGCTCAGGGTCGACCCGGGCTAGTTCATGACAAAATGGTATCAGAGTAGGCTCTTGTTATTTGGGATGTCTGGTAGAAGGAGATTAGGACTGTCGGGGCTCAGGAGGTAGGTTACGGGTCAGTGCCTGATCACCCCTGCTTGTGACGAGACCTGAGTTACCAGGGTTAGTCCGAGATTTGAGTATTTTTTCTTTGGTTATTTTGGATTGAGGGATGAGAAATGGGAGCAAATCGGTTCACATTTCGGCCTCATGTGGGGTGGTGACCCACGTGGAGTCCAAGATCCCGGTTTAAGGTCCTCTTAGTGTTATGTCTTACTTGGGGCATGGCTCACCACCATGTCGCCGAGTTAAGTACAGACACTAGTCCCTCATTCCGATCGTTTATAGTTGGTTGTATTTTGTTTTAAACTTGGTCTCTGTGTGTGTGTGTTGAAAATGAAAGTGATTTCGAAATGAAAAAAAGGGGGTTTCTTCCAAATTGTTTTTAAAATTAGTAAAGTGGGTTTTTAAAGAAAAGGTGTTTTGGTTTGGAACAATATGATATGTGTTTGGATTTGGTAAGGAATGAAGTGTTTCAACCTTGGCACTCCTTATGGAGGGTCACATGTGTGTGGGTATGTAAGGAGAGTGCGTAGGGGGCACTTGTTTGCAGATGATGTGAACGAGATTGAATAAACGCACATGTGACGGTTCATAAGGTGTCGTAGGAGGGTTTTAAAATTTTAATGAAATGATGGTTTTGGAAAGTGATTTATGCTTGTGTTTGTATATGTTTGGCTTATGGACCTATTGACCTTGACTTGTGTTGATTCCTTGATTGAGTTTTGGCTTGAGGCCAATTTCGATGATGTTTCTCGTGTTTTTATGAGTATGCTGCCCAGAAAGTTCATTAAGGTTGTTAATGAGTCATGCCCAGTTTTTTATTCTTTTTCATATTGCCTATCGATAAAATAAATCAAATTATGTGTGGGTTAGTTGTTTGGTTGTGGAATTGGAGTGGGTCTTCAGGTTGTTGGGAACTCCCAGGGTTGTTAGGGTGCATACCGTCTCAGGTTTATTTGAGGGCCCAGTTTTAGACTAGTGAAGATGAGATATCTCATCGTCGTTGGAGTTTTGGGTGTGATTAATGGTGGTCAACTTCCGTGAAGGTTCCCCACCTAGAAAAAAGTGTGGGCCAGTGGAACCTGTCTCCAAGAAACCATCATCGTCGGTACCGGCTCATAGTTCGTCGGACCTCTCTCTTGTGTGCCACCAGTATGGCCTGTCCAGACATTCTAAGTCGCCTTGCCGCATCCCTTCAAAGTCTTGCTACTGTACGGCTGTTCAAGCCACCAGGGAGAGTTCTGTAAGAAGCGTCTCTCATGAAGGAGTTAGAGACCAGGAGATGAAAATGTCTAACTGTGTGGTAGGATATGCTTCAGCCACCAGGGCCCCAGCCACAGGTCTCGGGGTGAAGCTCGTGCACAGTCAGGAGTTGCTGAGGGTGTGGAGAACCTCGCTTAAGATTATGTTTTCAGCTTTCTGAAGAATAATATCCAAAGATTCCTTGTTCTATTCTAGTCATCGTTGTAAGATCACCTTTTTTGTTGTCGCGCGATGAACTTGTTCTACCGTAGTCTAAGCAGTCTTATCTGTTCTCAGTGTGTTCTCAAATCGTTCGGATTTCCTTGAAGGTTGTTGGGACCGCAAATGATTGGGTCATTATAATTTTGATTTGGGTATCAATTGTGTGCGTTAGGGGGATGTGTGGTTTTTTGAAATCAACAGGCGTTGTTTCAAGGTCCTTTGTGAGTTCGGGCTAGAAATTCCCTAGACTCTGGTTGCGGTGAAGTTTTTCTTCGGTCGATGTGTGATGGGTTGAGTTAATTTCTTATCCTCGGGTTGTTGGGTCATTTTGTAGAAAGCTTTCTGTTTAAGTCTTTGAGTGTTGTTCAGTCTATGTGGAGAAATTAAATGGGTTCGGTTTGGGAGTTCCCGTGTGCCCCCCCAGGGGTGGTGTGTTTGAGTTTCAAGGTCTCTGTGTTAGTAAATTTCTGTGGTGGGGAGAACCCTCCCGTGTTCTCTCCTCAACCTCGGACAATGTTTGTACTCGAGTTGTTCTGGTGTGACTTGCGTTGGTAATGGTCACCCCGAGCCTCTCAGTTTCTTCTGTTTTTTCCTGGTCACAGACTCGAGTTAAGATAACTGTTGGCTTGGTGACTTTCTGGGGGTAAAAAGTGTTTGTGGTAGGGAGAATTGTCACACCCGTTTTTTTTAGTCATTTTAATTATTTTATTTCACTTGGCGTTGGGTGTTTTTGCCTAAGTGCAGGTGAGTCCCAGTTTAAATTTTTTATGTTGGGTTGAGTTTATGGTTTGGGATAGTGCGCAAACACTGTGCGTTTAAGACGCGCAACCCGCTCGGGTACGTGCAGACGCGTTGTCCGCTTGGGTACTGTACAGTGCGCAGATACCGCACGATCAACCAGTTTTAACGTTATGTGTGTAGATATATGTATGTGTATGTTTATATGTTTATATATATATATGTATATATTTTTATCTATGTTTATATAAGTATTTTTATATATGTTTATATATATATATATTTATATCTGTATATGTGTTTATAATAATTATGATTTGTTATTATTTTATTTTTATTTGATTATAATTTTTATTATTATTATTGTTTGTTATTTTGGTATAATTATAATTATTCTTAAATTTTTTTATATTGTTATTATTATTATTATTATTATTATTATTCAGATTATTAAAAAAACCCTAAGCTACCCAGCCCCCCCCCTTTCTTCCCCGCGCGAGCACCCTTCCCCCCCCCCCCGTTCGGCGCAGCAGCCAACCCCCCCCCCCCCCCCGGCTTCCTCCCAGCGCCACGCCGGCCGTGCCCCGGCGCCTCTCGCCGCTCCCCGCTGGCACCCCTCCGCTCGTCTCCTCCCCTCTCCGGGTGTTTTTCCAGCTCAACGCCCCCCCCCCCCGGCAACCCCCTCCCACTCCGGCCGGCGGACCCAGTTCCGGTGAGCCTAGCCCTTTCTGGCGTGCCTAGTCCCTTTCCAGTGTGGTTCCGGTGAGCCCATCCTCTCTTCGGCGCGATTCCGGCAAACGCGGCATTTCAAAGCGCCTCCGTGTTCCTCCGACATGGCCATGAATCCCCTCGTCGGGTTTGCGAAGGGTTTCCCGGGTAATGTCGGACCGCATCCCGTCCACCGCCGCTGAAGGCGAAGCGATTCAGATCTTTTCGGACTGCTCGACGATATTTGGGTGAGGATACATTTATACTTTGTTATATATATTTTTTTTTATGCGAATTTAAATGTGAATTGAGTTTCGGACCCTTGAGGTCTTTATCTAGTCCAGAGTTGGTTCCTGGTTTATGTCAGCATGCATTTACGATGTTATGATTGTTTAAGTGCAAAATCTTTCTTTGAACTTTTTTTTAAATGTAATTCAAGTCGTTATGGTGTCCTTGTATTGTTTTTTTTTTTGTGATGTTTTGTTTTTGGTGTAACTGGGTAAACTTAGTCTTTGGTGTGATTGTTTAATTATGTTTATGTTAATGAAAATTGATGTGATTTTGAGGGTGTTTACCTTAGTGTTGTTTTATAAAAAAGGTGCAGATGTGATTTGAGTGTTACTTGTGATCTTAGTGATTTCTATAGAGTTGGTTTTTGAATCGTATCTTGATTCCTTTATTTGGATTAATTTTATTTTAGGGATTTGTGGTGTTCTGAGTCTCGGGGATCCATCGTAGGGAGTTGCGGTTGGTTTTGAAGGTGCGCACGCATATTCCCAGCTATGAATATGTATAGATATATATATCTTTTGTGTGCGTGTTCCCTCATGGTGCGGGGAACACGTGCATCAGTTTAAGGATATATATATATATATATATATGGAAGTGCGTGCGTGCGAGCAAGCTTCTGCTTGAGTTAGAAAGCTTGACGTGACCTTTGTTTGAGGTAGGTGTTTCCAACAATTTCCCGTTTAGATTCAAACCTTGAGCACTTGAATATTTTCAATCAATTATTTTATATCGTTTCATATCTATCGTATTTATGAAAAGCATCTTGCTTAGTTATGTTGCTATTTTAAATTTCTGAAAGTGGCTTTTGATGTTTTTTTATAGGAAATGCATAGGTTCTTGGTAAAGTTAAATCAATTGCTTTGTGATGTGTTTGGTTTCAATTGATAGTGATTGTGTTTTGAAAATGTAAAAAAATTTCTTTGGTGTGTTTTTTTAACAAAAAGACAAACCATTAGTTGTTTTAGAAAATATTTGGAAATGGTGGTTGGTTTGAAATATGCATTTGTTTTTATAAAGTGTTGTGAAATAATTTGAGTTTGGTTTCAATGCTAAAGTGTTTTATGAAAAATGGTTTTTTAAGGCGATTCTTCTAAAAACTAAATGTGTCATTGGATGTTGGCGCATCCATGGGAGCACTAGGTGCTCACATGGATGTGCCTCCAAATGAAGATGAAACATTAAAGCTATGTCTTCTTAAAACTAGGTTTCAGATTAAATAATGTGTTGTTTTAGAGGGAATTGAAAGAAGCTGGCCCGGTTGGCTTTTGGTGTGAGTTAGATGGTCGTTTTGCTTAAAGGCTCGTTTGGCTCTTCCAACTCAATTTTAATATTTATGTTGACTCTTTGAGAAGTATGTGATCGCACTGACTCTTGGGAAAAAAATGTGTGTGCCTGATTGACAACTTAACTCGTTTACGAAATGTTTTGAAACTGTTCTTGCTGTGAAGGCCCGGTTGGCACCTTGTTGAATGTGAAAGTATTTCGTATATACATATTTGTGGGGCATATCTACAGGGGAACTTCCCTTCGAGGATTGTCGTGTAGTGGTGTCCGTGTAAGGGGTTGGCAAGTGCGGTGAGATGAGTCACGCGTGTGAGGGCCTCCCACTTACACAGTATTATTAAAACCACCGTGGGTTCCTGGGCGTCTTTTAGAGAATCAAGTGACGGTTTCTGGCTAACCCCGATTAGACGGGTTAGTCCCCCCTTGGTAGGTAGGCCTTGTGGGGTGTGCCACTGGTTGGCTGTTAGGGCGGCCAGTTGGTTATTGACTGTGGAGTACCATGCCGGAAGGTAGTCTGAACCCGAGTACGTACAGGGGTTTTCTAGGGATGTTTAGGATCACCCATGGTTATTTCTTATGTATTCTTGTTTACTTTTACTTGCACTTGGTTTCCAGCATTTATTTATTACCTGTTCTTTGTTTGCAAAAATGTGATAAACATGAATTTGAAATTTCAGTTTTCAAAAAAAAAACCATTATTTTGGGGGAAACAGGTTGCGGCGTGCGTTGATTTTTGAGATGGTAAAACGGGATCCTTTTTCCTTTAAAATATGAAAACCCTATTTTCTATCTTTGTATGTGCAAACTAGTGTTTTGGGATTTTTTCTGGAAAGTGGTTTTGGTTGGATTCTATGGTTTACTTTGGCATCCCTACTGAGCATTTTTAATGCACACACCTATTTTTATCTTCTCAATCACAAGTTTCCCTCATTCAATTTTTCCTGGTTGAGTTGCTCATTTTTGGAGCAATGTTGGTCGTGGTTGGGAGGTGACCGAAGGGTCACATGGAGGTACGTCTGCTGTTCGGTTTCTTTTCTTTCCACTTCTAGAGTTTAGTCCTTTTGGTCTGTTTATTCTTATTTACTTATTTATCTTTTGGGCCAAATAATTCCCAATGTTTTAACTTTGATTCCCGACACTAGTTGTCATCCCAAGGGGATCGGGAACGCCCCTCGGGACTTGTCACGGACCAGCTCGGGTGACCGGCTCAGGGTCGACCCGGGCTGGTTCGTGACACATTTTTTCAATTACAAACTCTAAAATTGAGATGTGAAGATAAAATCTTGGAAATAAAACTATAGAGTCATGATCTCCAAGTTTCAGAATCCATGTATTTGAAAAAATCATTTCTCTACATGGTCATTATTTTCATTTTTTGTTGGATAGTCAAATTAAACTAAAAGTGACCTAAAACCCCATATAATGATGAAAGGGACCCAAGAACTCAAACATGCACCCAAAATCCAAAAGGCATGATTTGTGGAATTTTTATTAAATGGATAAAAATGTTAAAAATGAAAAATCACATCAGATATCCACACTTCACAAAAACTATGATCATGGACTTAAACATGCATTAAAATCATAATCAAGGAATTCAAAATCATTTTACATTCAATTTTCATGATTTATAATGTACATTAGCACATTCATGTATAATGAATTCATTTTTTTTCAAAAAATCTCAAATTTTCACTCCCACCAACATAGAATTACACTTCCCTTAGTATTGAAAGATAATAGAATAGAGTGTTTGAAATTGGGAAGAGAGAGGGGTAAATTTTATTTGAAATTAATTCAAGGAAAAAAATCACCTATTTTAAAGTTGATGACCCATCAAAAAGCAGTTGATCACTTTATATTCATGTAATAAGTAGACTCCTCAAAGATGGTTGAAGGTAGTTTTGAATTCTGGAAGGCATGTGTTTCATTTTAAAATACGAAAATGCTTCAACTTCTAAATCTCACACAAAAGAAACATTAGATCACATTGGAAACCCCAAGGGTTTTCCTTCAAAAAATAAAGGGTTAAAAAATGCCTTTTTATTTTGAAATTCAAATCTCTAAGTCAATATACAGCTAAATGTCCAGTTGCCTCTTGAAAATGACTTTGTTTAATTTCATTAGATTGACATGGACCCTAAATCTAAAGAAATCACGGTTCATAGGTTGTCTTAGTTAACTCTTCCTCAATTTATTTTTTATTATATGATTCAATGAATTTATTTAAACAATGGCCATTGACTATGATGATATGACCAATGGATGGATTTAGAATCTCTACTGTTCCATGGGGGTACATATGATGCACTGTGTAAGGCCCTAACTATCTCGACCATAACTTTACTAGGTGAAAATGATGTTTGGAACTATAAAAGAGCACAAATTTCCCCGATTCAAAGTGTTTTACTTTGATATTCCTAGATTGGTATGAATGAACTCTATGTTTATTGATCCTCAAATTTTTATAAGCCTCTAACCTAAGTTCCTCAAGTTCAATAATGTCTAATTTCCTCTTTGTTTCAGACAAAGAAATGTCAAAGTTCATTTTTTTGATTTCCCAAAAGGCCTTATGTTTAATTTCAACAGTAAAATTGAAGGATTTTCCATACACCAACCAATATATTGACATTCCTAGGATAGTTTTGAATCTCATATGATATTCCCAAAGTAAATCCAAGAGTTTCTCAAACCAATCTTTCCTTGACAGATTGGTATTTTTTCTTGAATTTGCGGAATTTCCCTATTTTCCAACTCGGCTTGACCATTGGTTTGAGGATGGTAGGAAGTGGAAACTTTTTGAGAAGTACTATACTTATACAAGAGTGATAAGAATGGATGGTTGCAGAAATGGGTTCTATAATCACTAATCAAAGCAATAGGAATTCCAAATCTAGAAAAGATGTGTTATTTATGGAATCAGATAACAATTTAATGGTCATTTGACTTGGTGGGAATGGCATCAACCAATTTATATATGTAATCAATATCTAATAGGATATAGAGATATACCCTACAGATTGGGAAGGGTCCCATGAAATCAATTCCCCAACAATAAAATATTTTGATGAACAGAATGGGTATAAGAGGCATTTGATTTCTATTTGTTATGGATCCTAATTGATGACATTGAGGAAAACTTTGACATAATATTTAGGAATATATATTTAGGTTAGTCTAAAAGAAACTAGTTTCAAGGACCTTTGAAATTGTTTTTTTTTTGTGTGGAAATTTTGCCTCCAAAAGACTCTTCATGACATAATTTAAGAATAGACACTTTCTTATATTTGAGAACACATATCTTAATGGATTGATCATGACAGAACTTGAAAAGGTATGGATCATCAAAAACATAGTGTTTGATATCATAAATTAGTTTTCTATTATCTTGGGTCTCTTGGAATTTTGGAATGACACCCATAACCAAATGGTTTTCTATGTCAGCTTACCATCATGGTAAATCACTCATAGAATAGAGGTTCTCATTAAGGAATGATTCAGAGATGGAAAGGTGGTGTGAGTTTTCTTTTAATTACATCCTAGTGATGTTATCAGATATAACATTTTAAATACCATTTTTATCCTTAATGGTTATATCATACTCTTGAATATGAAGGGTCCACCTAATCAATCTAGCCTTGGTAACTTGTTTTGGGGAAATATATTTCAGAGATGAATGATCTATGAATTCAGTGATGTGAGATCCTAAGAGATAGAACCTTAATTTTCTAATTAAAATACAATAGCAAGTAACTCTTTCTCGGTGGTGGTGTATTTTATTTGTGCACCATTTAATAATTTACATGTATAAGTAATGACACTTTGAGTTTTATCACAATGTTGTCCTAATATAGCTCATACAGTGAAGTCACTCGCATCACAAATGAGTTTAAATTGAAGTTTCTAATTAGGATATTTCATGATAATTCAATAGATAAGATATTAAATTAGTGTTGATATTGATTCTTCATAGATTTTTGTCCATAAAAATGGAGCATCTTTTACCAGTAGAGTGTAAGGTGGTTTAGAAATTGGGCTAAAATTCCTAATGAACCTTCTATAGAAACCAGCATGTCCTAAGAAATATCTAACTATAATGAAATTTTTCATAGAGGGAATGTGATGAATGATATCAACCTTATCTTTATCAACTCCAATACCATTACTGGAGATTAGATGGCCAAGAACAAGTCCTTCTTTTACCATAAAATGGATTTTTTACAGTTTAGGGTGATATTATTATCCTCACATCTAGACATAACCCTTTAAATATTTATTAGAAATCCCTAAAATTTATCTCCTAATATGGATAAGTCATCCATAAAGACCTATAGACAACACTCCAACATATCATAGAATATTCTCATCATGCACCGCTGGAAGGTACCAGGGGAATTACATAACCCAAAGGGCATGTGTTTGAATTAAAAGTGTTGAATGGACATGTAAAGGTTGTTTTTCCTTGATCTTATAAGGAGACCTCAATTTGATTATACCCTGATAATCTATTTAGGAAGTAGTAGAACTTATAACCCACCACTCTCTAAAGGACTTGATCAATGAAGGGAAATGGGAAATGGTCTTTCTTAGTTCATGAGTTTAACTTCCTATAATCAATGAACACTCTCTATCCATTATTGACCCTTGTAGGGGTAAGATCACCATCCTCATTGGTAATCATAGTAATTATATTCTTCATTGGAACAACTTGAATTGGGCGTACCCAATCACTCTCAGCAATGGGGTAGATGATACCTACTTTTAAATTTTTAAGAAGTTATTTCCTTACCACATCTATAATATTTGAATTAAGTCTCCACTAAGATTGAAGACATGGTTTAGAGTCGTATTCTGGAACAATATTATGAGTTCCAATGAGTGGGATAATCCCAGGAATATCAAAAAAGGTCCATCCAATTGATTTCTTATGCTTTTCAAGAACATCAATAAGAATCATTTATTGATTAGATTAAATAGAGGAAAAAATGAAAACAAGAAATGTATAATTATCCCCTAAGAATTAATACTTGGGTGATGAAGGTAGGACCTAAAATTCGAGATCAGATTGGTTAACATGTTCAAAAGAATGATGAGACCTTGCATCAAACTCAGTGTTTTTTCTAGATTTCTTGACAGAGTGGGTTCTTTTTTAACATAATTTTCATCCACCACATTGGCTAGATTAGTGTCAAGAATGGGTATGGACTGGATGTTATTGATTTCACCAATGGTATAATTGATTGGTAATCCTAAAAAATCATCAAAGGAGTTATCTAAAAGAGATTCAAGAAAATGAAATAAATCTCATCTTGAATTATACAACCTTCAATTATTCCTCAATATTATTATAGTTCAAAATAAACACTACCTATCCAATTGACCTCATGGATATCTTCATCATCCCTAATTTGAGATTTTACATTATAGATGTTTAGATCAAGGCTCATGTTTCCAAAGTTTATTGTCATGTTCCCATTCTTAACTTTGATGACAAAGTTGATTGTCACTAAGAAGGGAAAATCAAGGATGATGGGGGGTTTTCTCTCTAGGGCCTAATATAGGGTGATTTCCCAAGAAAATGAAGTCTATAGGGTAAATGAAATTTTCAAATTTCACCAAAACATCTTTTAATATCTCCTTAAGATCTCGAACACTATGATCTATAAGTTGGGGTGTGACATAAGTTGGTTGGATATCTTCAATCCCTAATTAACAATACATGGCATATAGAATGTGGTTCACATTGAAACCTAAATCATAAAGGGATTTGAAAACTTTGTTCTCTAATAACTCAAAATTTATGTAAGGACATCCTAGATATTTTAACTTAGGAGTAATGGTCCCTTGGATGTTGGTACTCACAATAGCATCCAAAACGGACTTTGTTTTCATGTGAAATTTTCCATTTAAAAGTGCAAAAGTCCTTAAGGTAATTTGATTAGTAAATAATTTTTTGGATTACATTGAGAAGGGAAATGTTCATTTTAACTTGAGAGAATATTTCCTCAATGTTTCATTCATTTTAGGTTTATATTTTCCTCTTATTCATTGAGGGAAGGGAGTAGTTTGTTTGATTGTTTGGTGAGGTTATGGTTTATTCAAATTCTAATTGGAATTTTTAGAATATGAGGTTGGTTCTTAAACATTTTCATGTTATATTAATTTTTTTAATGGTTCTGTAATAGTTTGTTCAGGTTTTTCAATGGATCTCTCACTTCGTAAGATAGTCGCTACTTTTAGTTGTTCAGGAGAGGTTTGTGTGTAATTGTGTTCTCCCATTATAGTTGTGGATAGAACAGCCTGAGTAGGCATGTATGACTTTTATATTTTGATTTTTTTAATTATTTTTTAAGTGATGAGACTTATGGTTTTATTTTCTTTATTTTTTTACAAAATTGTTCAAGGATTGGGAGAGGGAAAGATTGGGTAGGGGCTTGTACATGTTCGGTTATCCCAAGAGGGTAATTTGGTTGTTGTATTAGCTATTGAATGGGTTTTTGGTATTTAATAAGTGGATGTATGTATTGTGCTGGTTATGGTTGGAACTAATTATTGGTTTGAAAATTTTGTTGACGGTATGAGTTTAGACATTGTTGTTGTGTAGGTTCTTAATTTTATTTCCATCGAAATCCTAGATGGTCATTATACCTAGGATTAAAAGAGTTTTGGTACTGTGGTTTTTTAAAGTTCAAATCATTGGCCTCTTATGGTGGTCCTTATAAAATATCATCCTTTATAGAAGTAATGGTTGGGTAATTATCGGTCATGTGGTTATGTTTCTCACAAATCATGCAAATAGGCTTAACATTTTTGATTTCATAGACCTTCCTAAGATCAATCTCCTTGACCTTCCTAGTGAGTGTAGAAAGTTTTTATATAAGGTTTTACTATTATATAAGATTTTTCATTCCACCATATTTTGGTGGATTATCATAGTAAATTGATGTTTCCCATATTCGTTTCTATTCGGAAATATTTTCCAAATACTCATAAGCATTATTTGGAGATTTGTTTCTTGATTGTTCTATTTCACATCATTTCAATAAACTATCTGTTTTATGGACCTAACCCATCATACAAAATTATCACTTATTATATAATTAAGAAAACATGATGAGGTGCCATGTTTAAAGTGTCCTTGAACTTTTCCCATGCTTCCTAGAATGTTTCTCCCACTTTTTAAAGAAAATATTTGGATGTTCTTTTTAAGTAAATTTTTTTTTTGTAATGGGAGATTATCTTTTGTATAATTCTCTTTGAAGTTGGTCCCAAGAGTGAATTAATGTTGGCCTCAAATTAATTAACAAATTAATTGCTCAATCCTTCAAAGAAATAGGAATGATTTTAATTTTAACTAATTCAATTTTATTTGGAGTGAACATGGTTTCGATAATGTCATTAAATTCTTTAACATGAAGGTAAGGCATCTTAGACTCCATACCATGAAAGGTTGGAAGGTGGTTCAATAAATGGGGTCAGAAAATATATTTATCATATCCCATGGTTTCATGTTTATTGAAATAGGGTTTATTGGTCTAGGTAGGTGTGAGGTAGTCATTCATGGTCTGATCAATGACATTCCACAAGTTTGGGGCTACCTCATTGGGATTTCCATTTTGGTTCCCACCCATGTTGATGAGTTGGTTTATTTGAATACCCTCCATTATATTGGGACCAAAGTTTCAATTTAGATTATTTTGAAGTTTAGGATCTAATGGAAAGAGACACCTAGGTGTACTTAACTCCCCAACCCCAAGACTATTCACCCTAACTAGATAATTTGAATGGTCATGGGTATAGATAGACATGCACAAAGAAAAGAGAAAAAATAAAGGGGAAAGATAAGATAAATGGGATGAAAAAAAGGGAAATAGGGGAGAATAGAATTAGGTTCTAAGGTGGCTTACTTGGTTCCCTAACAATGGTTCCAAAATTTGGTTGCACACAAATTTACCCAAGTTTTGTGGTGGAAGCGGTCCCTTATAGAACGGCTTGGGTTATTGAATCCTCATAGACCTATGAAGTAACTTAAGAAAAATACATTTAATGATTTAATTTGTATATAATGTGTCCAACTTGGGTTCAAATTTATTGGATTATTAATGAGTTTTCGATACTTAAGTGAATTCAATTTAAAAATAATGAGTAGATCATTGGTTATTTCTTGGGGCGGATTGGATGAATCTCCTTATAAATTATTTCAATGTCTTAAATTCAAACGTTTCCTCTAAAAAAATAATAAATTCTAAAATCACTCAAGAATTTGTTATTTTAACTATCCTAAGTCTAATAAATTATAAACTTGTAGGATCATATTGATGATCACTCCAAGTTATAGGATATTTTTATCACTTGGTATGTGTAGCCTTAAAATTAGTGATTTCAAAGGAGAAGATACATCATTGAATGAAAATATCATCAAAATAATTGATTAAGAATTATTAAAATAAAAAATTAAATCCAAAAGATACAATTTATACTCCCTTTGATCAACACATAAGAGGGTTATCCCTCTATTGATTTTATTCTATCAATGGAAGCAGTAAGTAGACTCATGAGGGAGGAATTGAAGAAGAAAAAACAACAAAGAAAATGGTCACTCTACCATTGTGTGAACAATTTCAAAAAATATGATGTGAACAGATTTACTCTAGAAGGAAATGGTATCAATGAGATATTTTTAAGAATATAATAATAGAGGAAGAAGAAATTTTATTAATAAATATTGGTGATTTTAATGACTTACATGTGAAAAAAACGCGTGAATACAAAATTCAAGCATAACAATACAACTAAAATGAAAAAAACATTTGTCCTCAATTCCTTCACCAAAATATCCTTAAATAAAAATATTAGGATCTTAGGTTAGATACCCAAACATTAAATTCCTTATCCATTAATTATGGGAGTCAAAATTAGAGTGAGGAAAAAAGGGAAATTAAAGTCTTTCAATATTGTCCAGGAAATTATCCCATATTCATCCCCCTTTTGTCATTCAAATTTAGAATTTAATATGGCTGAATCAATGATAGTAATAAAAGATAAATATCTTATTCCATTTGTTATATAATATCTTTAAAACTTTTAGGACAATTGGATCATGAATTCAGATGTTATTCTCTAAATTGTAGGCTTATTTTATGGACCTTCAAATATTGCCAAAAAATTAAATGTCAACTTGGGATCCCTAGATCTCGTTGAAAACTTTTGAATTAGATCTAGTGGTAGTTTAATTAAATGATACCTATAATTTTATATTTCTATAGTTAAAATTTTAGCTTTATTGGGATTGATTTTTGGGCCCCACTTTTGTTTGATGGGCCTATGGGCCATTATGCTTTGTCTATAAATTTATGCATTCATTACCAAAAATCATCATCTTCACTTGTTATTCATAAATATATCCTAAAATAATAAAATTGATCAATTATATCCAAAAATATAAAATTAAAATGATGAATATAATTTTTTCCACAAATATATGATTGATTGGGCCCAAATTTTTAGTTTAAACATGACTTGCACTTGTGATGAGAAATGAAGTTCAATTATATAATGCACTAAATTTGGTGTTTATAGACTTTTAAATACATGAATATTTAAATATAATCAATTAATATTAGCTTATTTCATTTGATACTCACCCAGTTCATTGAAGAGCTATTTGGGTTCACCTATTATAACATATACATGCTTATGTTTTCCACAAAAGGAAATAAATCATAATACATAAACATAAGAATTACCCATGGAAAGAAATGGGTTTCGTAATCTTACCTCATATGATAATAAAAGGAGACTTAATAAATATTTTTAAGAAAATAAAGAATTAAATATTTTAAATTTTCATATTTGATTACATACAAATAGGTCTAAAAATATGGCATTCATTTAGAAATAACTTCATGAGGAATGGTAGAGAATTGAGTATAGAAAAGAACTAAAGGCATGTATTAACAAACAAAAGGAAGAAAGAATAAGATGGGTATATATGTAAGATACATATAAATACAATTTATAATTTTTTCAAAATATAAAATAGAGATTAAGTGAGTTATAGATAGACATTTCATAACCCAAAGAAAAAGGTTGTTTTGAAGAGATCCCTTACCTTGTGTTCTAAAATCTTTATGAAATTGTAATTATTGTCCTAGATGATCAAGTTAGATTCATTAATTAATTAATTTAGAACCATTTACATCTATATTTTATTTATTGTAATTTTATTATGTTAATTTATAATAATTTTAATGAGATATAATTTTTAATTTTGTTGTTTTGAGGGCGTTTGTTTCATGGTTCCAAGGTTGGATAACTTGTAGATAATTATTAAAGTTAATTTAAAATGATAATAAAACATAATAAGTGAAATTAAATGGTATTATTGTTATTCCATAAATTATAATGTCCCTAAATATCCTTTTTTGTTCTGACATAGGGACGATTTTTCTTTATGCAGTTAGTTTATTGAGTCCATTTTACCGACCTTCAAGAACTAGATTCATTTTATTTAATTAAATTTTATTAAAAAATAAAAAACATACAATAAGTTATAACATAATTATTATAATAATATTTAATTATAATAATATATTTATATTCATCCTTGATAATAGTGATGAAAGATGATGTATGTTGTTCATGGAGGTGGTGAATCAACAATATTGTAAACAATATTTTCATTTCTGATTGAATTGAGGGAAATAGAAGAGCATGGATGTTATTTATTACATTAATACAATAAAATTATAGTATATATATAAATATAGTAATTATTACATTTTGGATGATTTTTTTGGGAGGATGAGGAAGAAGAAAAATTAAAATAATCGTTTGAGGGAATTACCTTCTTCTATGGATGTCACCTCTTAGACATCCACTAAAGGAACCTTGGAATGGTATTTTAGTTAGAGAAAAACACTAAGTCATGGTGTAGAGGATTTATAAGGTAATTGGGTAGAAATTTGGCAATCTCTATGGTTTATAATTTTTAAGGAGAAGGGGTTGTAAGGGGTGATATTTATAAGGGGTGAAGAAAAGTTTTTGTGAATATTAAAATCATTACTTTATAATTTTTCCTTAAGACTACCAATAATACTGGTTCTTGTGACTATATAAATTAATGGGTTATTACACTATTCATTAATCAAAAATTCATGTATGAATATTATAATGTTAAATATCGTATTTTTTCATATTTCACCATTCACCAAAAAAATATTAATTTAAAAAAATATCAAAAATTCAGCCTAAAATTTTTTCTATATATAGATTCCAAAAATGAAATTAATTTTATGAAATTAATTTTCTAATTTTTATATTTATTATTTAAATAATATACTTATTTATTTGAAAAATATCAATTATAATACCATGATCAATTTTCTAACCCTTTGAAAAATTAATTAAGGTTACATAAAATTATAGTATCATTACAATAAAACATGACATTAATTTATAAACATGTTTTATGAAAATAAAATTTCTTTTAAATCGTCATATTTTTTATAAAAATTAAAACAAATAAATATGTTTTTTACAAATATAAAAACACTTATTATGTCATTTTTAAAACATGTATTTAATTGTATCATGATATAAATATGCTATAATTTTTTATTTTCTAACATACATAAATATTCTTTTAAACATACATAGGTGAGGGTACTATTCCTAACTACCCGATTACTATTCCTAATGGTCAACTTACTATTTCAATGGTCAGGTTACTATTCTAATGGTAAGATTTCTATTCCAAATTTCTGATTTTTAACAGTCATATGGGTTCACTACTTTCTATAAATTCCTCACATTTCATTCATTCATCATTAACATCTATTTTCACTTCAAGTTATAAATATATTTTAATTTTTAAAATGTATTTTTCATTACTAATATTCTGATTCATTTCTACATCATTATTTGTGAGTGCGATTATTTTGAGGTATCGAGAATATACAAATTTTCCTATTATTATAATTTGTTATTTTTATCCCATTATAATACATTCAATTATTATGGCCATTTTTATTCACTAAATGTAATGATCAAATTATGATATTAAAATGTTATTGGTTTCATTATGTGATTCACTTACTTTATACTATATAACTATATATGACATAATTAAAAGAAGATAAATTTCATTGATAAAACTCTGGGTCGTTAAATTCTCCCCCCTAAAGAAATTTCACCCTTGGAATTTCATTTTATGCATTAAGGTGGAAACATGTGAGGGTTCTTATACTTCATTGATTACTTCGGTTCTCATGTCATCTCCTTATACTTTTGATTTTTTTATAGTACTTTGACTAATTGAGTTGTCTTATTGCATAAAACATTATCACTTTGGTCTAAGATCTTTATCGGATGCTCCTCCTTAGAGAGATCATTTTCCAGCTATACCATCGCTAAATTTAGTACATGTGACAAATATAATTTTTACATTCTCAATAGGGATACGTGGAATTCATATTGTAATTGAGAAAGGGTTGGTGATAGTGATAGTTGATAGGATAGCTTTGATGCGAAGAAGAATCTCAAAGGGACAAATGTAACTAAGACTTAACTTTCCCTTATTTCCAAATATCATGACTCTTCAACTGATATATGTATAGGAACACTTTATCTCTAACCTCAAACTTCAGGTATTTTCAACAACTATCATTATAGCTATTTTGTCAACTTTCAGAAACCTTGATGTGCTGCTAAATGGTCTTGACCTTTTCTACCATTTCCTAGACCATTTTAAGTCCCAACAGCTTGTGTTCACCAACTTCATCCAAGCATGGAGGTGTTCTAAATATCTTCCCATAAAGGTATTTATATATATCTATTTATATTCTTGAGTGGAAACTATTATTTTATGAGAACTTGACCAGAGGAAGATGATGATACCATCCTTCTTTAAAGTCCATGAGAATGATCTTATTATGAATTCTTGTGTCTGGATAGTCAGCATAGATTGGAAATCAGTTTGGGGGTGATAATATATAATAAATTTTAACTTAATGTTTAGAAAATGTTGGATTATTTTCTAGAACATGGAGGGATACCTCACATCTCTATCAGATACAATTGATAATGATGTTCCATGCAGCAACACCACTTCTCTGATGTATATCCTTTCTATTTGATCGAGTGAGAAGTAATCTTGAATTTCAATGAGGTAAGTAGTCTTTTTAATATGATTCTCCAATACCCATATAACATTATTTACTCTAAAAATATTCATATGATCAATGAAAAAATACATGTGTATGTTTTCTCGTTTCAATGTAGGTATGGGTAATGGTTTCATAATCCCCTTGGACATTTTCCTTTCAGCCTTAACCTACTAATATACTAGGAATCTTTATGTATATTATGTGATCAATTTATTCATTTTATCCCACAAATAGTTCTCTCAGAGATTTTACTACACCTTTTTGATCCCTATATTGATTGATAAGGTCTAGATATATGCATCATTCAACAACTCATTTATCATAGGATTTGATGGTATACATAGTTGTGACTCAAATCATACAACTCATTCTTCACCAAATTTTAACTATAAGAGTTTCTCTTTTATTATAGGTTCTACCTTCTTCGGTATTCCCACACCATCTCTTTGAAAATACTTTATCTTCTCTATAAGGTATGGTTGAGAAATCATTTTAGAAAATAATGATTATGTTTTTCCTTTATGATCCACATTTCCATCCTTTTCTAGTATTAAAATATTGGATCCTTCTCAATTATAATCATTGATGAGGTTTCAAGATACTTTTTACTCATATTATTTTTTACTTTATTTTCTTTCTTGAGATGGTAGTGGATTTATTATTCAAAGTCTTCGATTAGCTTTAATTATCTTCTCTGGTCCCTATTAAACTCCTTCTATGTAAAAATATATTTGAGGAACTTATGATAGATATATATTTCATACTTATCCCCATAAATATAATACTTATATATTTTTAATGAGAATATTACTGTATCCAACCTTATATCATGCATTGGATAGTTCTGATCATGAACTTTCAACTTCCTTGAGGAGTAGGTTATCACTTTTTCATTCTGCATTAGCCTACAACCCAATCCCTTATTTGAATCATCATTATATACCATGAGAAGTTCCCTACTTAATGGATGTGTGAGGACTGGTGTAGTGATAGGCCTTTTTTCAACTCTTTGATTCTCTCTATTCACTCACCAGTCTGGAAAAACTTTACCCATTTTCTGAGGTATCTTGGAAAGAGGGATTGAAAATTATGAGAAGTTTTCTCAAAAATCATCGGTAGTACCCTGATAGTCCAAGAAAACTATCGATATACATTATAGATGTTCCTACTAAGTTTCACTTCAATTTACTTTGTCTTATAAGGTTCAAAAAATATCCCTTTATAGGTTATAACATTCTCCAAGAATGATAATCCATCTCTTCAGAACTCACATTTACTATACATTGCATATAGCTTCTCCTTTCACAAAGTCTTTAGCATAGTATTCAATTTCTCCTGATTCTCCTCCTTTCTCATGAATTATATCAGAATATCATCTATAAAGGCTACCAAAAATTTCCTAAAATAATATATAAATACTATATTCATTAGGTATATAATTATTTCTGAAGCATTGGTGAGTTTTAAGGGAATCAATATGAACTCATAGTGTCCATACCTTTTTCAAAAGAAAATATTGAGAATATCTTCTTTATTCACCATTAATTATTGATATCCCTACCAAAGGTCCACCTTATAGAAATATTAATCCCCACATAGTTGATTAAACTATTGTATTAGTGTATCCCGATTCATTTTGATGATGTTGGTCTGAATACTAGCATCCCATACTAAACACCAGGATGCAAATCTTGGGGTTCATGCTCCATAGTGAGCTCGTTAGTGGTTATAGGGGGCAACACACCCATACTTTGAGGGTTTTAGGGGTGAATGATCGAACCTAATTTTTTTTGGAATTGTAGAAACTCTAAAAGACTATAGTAGAGATGACCAGGAGACATTGATAGGGCGTTATAGGAGTGCAAACATTGTCATTGTTATTGTAGCATCTATAACTTTAAAGATAGAAATATTGTATCTCTATGTATTTATAGCCACCAACCACTATATAATCTTGGACATGGGTGTTTGTATCACTTTAGCAGTGCATAGTTTCAACCACCATTCATTGTATCATAGTTGACTTACTATGTGTTTGGTGGAATAGTGTTTTGTCTTCTTTATTAGATCATTTGAGATGAGGTTTTTTTGTGTGTGAAACTATGATATCCCTATAATTATACTAATGATTTTAATGAAATGATTCAGCCTCTCCATGGATGTATGGATTATTCCTGAACCACGTAAATCACTATATCCATGTTCATCGTCGTATTCCTCTTTTGTTCTATATTTTCTTCATCTTCAAACCTATCTATCATTATGAATCCCAATGTTTCCATTACATAAACAATTAATCTATTAGTGGTAGGAGAAACTTTTTCTTTATCTTGATTATGTTGTGTTTCTGATAATCAATTCATAAGTGTATTAATCCATTATTCTTTGTGACAAAGAGGACTAACATACCCCACAGTGAAGCACTCATCCATATAAAACCCTTTTTTCTAGATTCTCTTGTAACTAATTCTTCAGTTGTTACAACTCAATATTGGTCATTCTGTAAAGAGTCTTGGATATGGGTAGAGATCCAGGTATAAGATCAATTGAGAACTCAACCTATCGATCAGGAGTAAGACTCGTCATCTCTTCAAGGAGCATGTCAGTGTAGTCCCTCATAGTGGGAATATCTTCTCGAATAAATCTCTCTTTAGTATCAATAATTTGAGCTATATATAATTTCTCATAAAATAATAATATCAACACTTGATATGAATATTACAAAGGATATTCATCCTCATCCTTACACTTGTATAAAATCAAGGGATAACTCTGGATATAAAGAGTGATCTTGCTCTCCCGACAACTAATGTTGGATTTATATAAGGTAAATCAATCCATTCTCAATATAAAATAAATCTCTACTAAATTAGGAAATGATATATTGGGAGGTCCAGTCCATAACCATTGACCGAAGAGGAGTTATATACTTGGGATGCAATAATTTCTCAGTTTTCTATTCTCATAAATATATCAACCCCTATAGTTTGAGGTGGTGTTTAAATATTTCTTATAAAATTCTGATATGTGAAAGAATGTGTAGAATCAGAATAAAAAAATATGTTCGCTATTCTTGAATGAATAATCAAAGTACATGTGAGCATTTCACTATTAGGATCCACATCAACAGTAGTGGAATCATATTTCCTTACTTTCTCTCTAGGCTATAGATGTGGTTTTTGTTGACTTTATCTGACAACCCTTGATATAGAGAAATGGTCCACATAACACTTGTGTTCCTTGTAGTTGAAACACCATTCCATAGGCTGAGTATTGATCTGAAACTTCATTTCTTCCATCAAATTATCAGTTTTCTTCTTCTCTTTTCAGTAATGATTATTTGGATTCCCCTCTTTTCCACAATTAAAACATCTCCTAGTTCCCTTGAGATAGTTTCCAGGATGCTTCTCACCACACTTTTGACATGTGGGAAATTGGGTTTTCATTCCTAAATGGGATTTACCTGTTGATCTTATTGAATAAAACTCTATTTTATGTTTTTTCTTCTTCAGGTCTATGAGACCATTGAGAGTCACTAATATCCATCTCAACCTTGAGGTCACAACAAAAAATATCTTCATAGCTATTAAATTATCGAATCATTAACGGTTTTTATAAACTCAAAATTGACCCACTAAAGAAACATTACACCTTACTTTTAGTATTGATGAAAATTAGAGGTGTATTGTTCATGCATTGTAATGTTTTCCTAAAACACCCCAATAGACTCATATTACTTTTGATTTAGTCCAATGAACACTGTATCCATTTTAAAATTTTGAGTTTATAGAAAATATTATCTTGAATCCTTCCATGATGAGTAGATTATAAGATCCACTAAAGGTAGGATGCCTTTTTCAAATAAAGGACCCACCCACAACTTTATCTTTATTAGAAGATGTAGGTTATTCCACATGATTCAAGTTAGTATTCATAGAATGATTCATTTTATCCAGTAATTCCATGATTTTTCCTATATCCTACTTCTATAAGGTTTAGCATATCATTAGGTAAATCATTGCATTTCCTATCACATTTAATGTTGGAAATATTCTTTCTATTTTCATATATTAAAACAAAAAAATGTACAAGAATACTTAAACCAAAAATTATGTAAAAATGGAACCTATGAACATAAAAGTTATAGAATATAAATGACACATAATCTTAACTTATGATTCTCTAGGTTTCAATCTAGGTTATCCATAGTAATTTTTCTGTTAGGTTTTTTAACCTAAAAGTCTATTCAAGTACTTTATAATGGTTCATAAATAGTTTGTTAATGTTGCAAATCATATTCACCGGGAGTGTTAAACCGTATGCGCATCAAGTCCTCTTTTTTATGCACCAGGTGATGATCATGTTAATATGAAATGTGTTTGTATTAGTTATATTATCTTTAGGTATAACTATTTGAGATCCACATCCACTTATAGTTTCTAGACAATGATTTAATATCTTATAAAGAACTTGATTTATATTTCAACAAAATTTTAGATTACTTTCCAATACTTAGACCTATCCCAAGGGTTCCAAAAAAAGTATTATAGTCATAATAAAAAAATTATACCCAAGATATAATAAAAGAGAATTATCAGGGATAATCACACTGTATAATTACATAATGAATAAGGAATTATAAGATCATGACAACATAAGAGAATAGCAAAAACATAATTCATGGAATAATAATATATCAAAGTTAACCTCCAAGACAACATCACTTGGTGGATAGAGTTCCATCAAGGATTAACTTCACTCCATAATACTATACATACCATATCATTATACAAAACCATTTCTTGGTGCATTGGAGAACTGTCCAGGTACACCCATCATAACATGCACATGCTTATGTGTACTAAAAAAGGAAATCCATCATAAGAAATAAACATAATAATTACCAATGAAAAGTTATGAGGTGCATAATTTGGGCTGAAACCATAGTCAAATGATATTTCATAAATATTCCAAATAGAAAAATAAATTAAATATTTTGGACATTAATATCTATTTACATATGAATAGGTCTCAAAATATGGTGTTTATTTGAAAATAATTTCATGAGAAAGGTTAGATAGTTGGGTATATAAATTAAATTAAGGAATGTATTATCATATTAAAGGAAGGGTGTAAAATCAGGTTTTTCTCTCCATATATCTCATTACCTCATATGTTTTTCTCCCTCTACGAATTTCCACCCTTCCAATATCCTCCACTCCCAAAATTCCTCTTGCACATATCCATCCTAGTGTGTTAGCTAGTGAAGGTTGAGAGTCAAAATTCTAAATGGATGATGAAACCATTTCCCATAACTATATAGAAATCATATAATATCACTATGTATTTTATCATGGTCCTTCCAATTAAATCTAAAGGGAATAATTATATATGGGTTTTGGAGGGTCCTCTTATAAAAAAAATCTTTTCATTTCCATTTGACCAAAATTATCACATGATTAACATATAAGGATATACATTAGAGAAGTGGTAAGTATTGATGGAACACCACTATCAATTTTATCTGATCGAGATATGAGGTCCATCATAATGTTATTGAAGAGTCCTAAGAATTCTCTAAAAACAAATTTGGCCTTTATAATGCTCTATTATCCCCAAAATTATGTCCAATTTGAATGGAATATCTATAAACTTGGGGATATGTTGATAGAATTCTCTTTGGACATAAAGGGATGATGTGAAAATGAACTTTTATTGGTCGAGTTATTATACAAAAATAGTTTTCACTCAAGTATTCAAATTGTACCATTTGAATCCTTCTATAGGAAGATATGTTGATCAACTATGTGTTGGTATTATATTAGTGAATGAAAGTTTCTATGAATTGAGATGGTCAATGAAATGGTATAAAAGGTAACAACTATTCATAAGCACATTATAATTTCTAAAAGTTGACAAAAATATTTATGCTAATAACCATCAATGAGACATGGAATTTATGATTAGTGAAAAGTTGTTACGCCTCATATCTTCATAGAATATAGTCATGATATTTGGGAAGAAGGGGAAGCTAAATCTAAGATACATTAGCCCATTTTATATTCTTGATCACATTAGAGTTGTGTATTATTAACTAGAACTCCCACCAAACCCATAAAAATTACATGATTTATTCAATATATCCCTCTAGAGGAAGTACACACATGATCCCTAACATGTACTGAATTTAGAGGTGTTATAATTAAAGTATTATCTTTCTTATGAGGAGAAACCGATGAAGATCTTGGACAATAGAGGAAAATTTATATGAAACAAGACAACTAATGTAGTCAAGGTATAATAGAGAAATCATAATTATAAATAGGATACATGAGAATATAAAGATATGATGAAAATAAGTATCCAAATTTTTCTCACCCTACTATAAGGAATTAAATTTAGAGGGTGAAATTTTTTTAGGGGGAAAATGTGACAACCTTGAATTTATATATATAAATTTCCCTCCTAAATATATACCTATGTGATATAAATTTATATAAAGTATAACAATTAGCATCACATTACCATTAATTCAGAACATAATATGTTTATAATATTTACTTTTGGATAAAAAAAATATTTTTCATTTTTTGTAATAATATAGATATATTTCCTTCTTTAATATTAATTTTCAAAAAAATGATTTTATTATGTCTTAAGAATTTATATCTAAAACTAATTTTTATTAATTAATTATGTTGAATATAAAAAATTGACCTTCATTTTTTAATTCATCATGTTAATAGGATCTTATGATCATGTTTTGGAATTTTTCAAGAAAAAAATGGTTTTTAGATGAAAAAAATACCATTTATGCCAAAAATAATTACTTGTATCCATATATAAGTGATAGATATAATTTAAATGATAAAATAGTAATTTTTGGAAAAAAATTATTTCATTTTAAAGCTATTTTTTAAGATTAATAAAACCTATGTTTAACCTTATAAAAAAGTGATATTTTAATTCTAATAAAAATCTATTTTTGGTTGTTTAATATTATTAAACATTATTTTGGTAAAATTAGGTTTTGAATTTATTTTAATGACACATAATAGTTAATTTTTTTGTAATAAACCAATTTATTTCGTGGAAAAAAAACATTTAAAATGTTATCCCATGCTTAAACTTTATGTTTCACATGAAGTTTTTATAAGAAATTATTTTTACATTCCATATGCACTAATACTAAAATTAATTTATCCAACTCTTAGAAATTTTACATTATAAATTAAATTACATATTTTAAATAAAAAAAATAAAATTATTAAATAAGTTCAATTTTAATTTTGGTCATTAAAATTAGTTTCCAAGGGTGAAATTGGAGTTACCACAGTAAGAGTAAATTGTGGTAAAAGTGGTTAAAAATGTAGAAAACATGTGTGTTATTGGATGGTGGAGGGATTCACATCCTTTTCTCTTTCCCTGATCCAATATTGGATATATTTGGATCATCTAACTATGAATTATGGAGTTATATTTTTGAGAAATAATAATTTGTTAGAAAAGATCCCTTTTCTTGACTTATAAAAGGAGACCACCTCCTCCCCATTTATCCACACATTCTAGAGATTCAGATCAATAAAAAATAGTTCTGAGGTCTCTAAAAAACACCCCCATAACTTTTAATCCATTTTCCCACCAAAACACCTTGATAAGGAGCCTTATGTAATTACCCAAATATAAAATTCCAATGGATAGGTAATACTCTCATCACATATTCTCTAGCTGTTTTCTTCTTATAATACCTAAAATACCCTTTATCTTTGAAATTATGATAACACCGCCATTTTTAATATTCTAAAGATTTAT
The DNA here is from genome assembly GCA_963277665.1 of Viscum album. Classification (NCBI taxonomy): domain Eukaryota; kingdom Viridiplantae; phylum Streptophyta; class Magnoliopsida; order Santalales; family Viscaceae; genus Viscum; species Viscum album. The sequence continues at coordinate 1,232,342,287 of OY728148.1, read as the reverse complement.
TATACTAATGGATTATCTATTTTACACTTTCCTCTAAAATCTTTTAGAAAAATAAAAAAATCTCTCATGCATGTGTACTAACTACCACCTCCAAAAATAACATGTTTTCTTTTCCATGACTACCTAATATCCCAAATTTTAAAAATGTATGTATTTTTTTGAAAGTAATATTTTTTAACACTAATAATATTTTTAAATTATAAAATTTTAAAATATAAAGTAATGAAAATAATAAATAATTATAGTTACTTTAACCACCTTAAATGGACTTTTCAAGGACCCTTTTTTATGTGAATATTTTTGGGATAATATTTGAAATTGTCTAAGTTTTGTACTGATGTAATAATAATGGAAATAAACATACACCATTCTAGAGATCATGGATTTATTTTACAACACCTTTTACCATGATCAATAGATTGAATGTGTTATAAATAAATTAACCAAATATCCCTGAGTACCAAACATAAGTGAAAACTATATTAAAAATAAATAATAAGGATATTAAATAGACCTTAAAAGTTAAATATAAATGAATAAGGTTATTGGATATTTATTTGATTATCTTAATTTAATTATTCAGGAAGTAAAGTTAAAGTTCAGAGTGCTTCGAGACACGAGGTAAGGGATCCTCCAAACCAACCTTGTTACATATTAGTTAGATGTTCTATTTTTTCCCAATTTTACACAATATTATTCTCATGAACTTATTATAAATTATATATATATATATATATTACATATATACCTAGTTACATTTCCTTTTAATTTATGGGGTTATGCATGTTTTTAGTTCCCTCGTAATTTCCCTAATTTAAGGTAACTTTAATATTTCATATATCATGTAAAGAATCACCATCATAAAAAGTATTTAGACCATGAATAGATTATAAAAATTTTCATTATTTTATTTATACACCTCTTGGTTCAACTATGGTTTTATATAAAAAATATTCTATTTTATTCTTTAAATGACCCTTTAGTTATTTCCTGAAATCATACTGAAGTGGTTCTTTTTTATTATTTCTATTCCAGTTCATTCACATGAATTTTATACAATGTGACTCCATGTTCAAGAAAAATATCTAGTTTTAAATTATGAAATTACAATATTATTTAATTATTTTTTCGTATAAATCCTTATGATTTATCCTTTAGTCATACCATAAATCGTAATTAGGAAACCCACTTATTTCTCAAGGGTTTTATCTTTCTTATGATATATTTATGGTTGATTTTCAATATGTGTCACACATATGTATGATTCTAATTATGTGATGGGTGTAAATTTGATTATATATCCATGTAATGATTTAGGTAGAGATATATATCTCATGGGATGTTATGAGTCAGATTAGAGAGTGAATATAATCCACCACGGGACATTTCTCACTATGTTTATGGGAATAGGAGTGAACCCAATCCAATATGGGATATTTTCTACTTTATGATGATGGTATTGGGAGTGACCCTTTATTTATATTTATTATTTATTATATTATTTTTTCCCCATGTTTTATGATTACATGATCTTATTTTTTCATTTAATTATGCCATGTTTTAATTATTATGATCATTATATTTATGATGTCATCTTATGTCTATTGACTCCCATGTTATGCTTTATTTTTATTTTTATTCCCTTACTAGGATTTCTAGCTCATTTTTTCCTTGTGTATTTTCACAAAGCTGTCATATGTAGTCTTAAAATATCTATTTTAGTTAGGAGTTCTATATGAAGTTTTAAATAATGAATATATTTTATGTTTAATATGATGTATTTATGTTTTTAATTTCCCAAAGAAACTATAACTCTCGATATGTGGCATTTATTTATTGGAATGGTTAGTTAAAAATAATTATTTAATATGAGTTTAATGCTTATTTTTTTAAATTCTCATTGTTATTGAATATATTAATGTATTTCCTAATTAATTTAATACCCTTCCCATGGATCATAAGGTAGATTTCCCAATAAAAAACTTATATAGAGACACTCATATATTCTAAATCCCCTATAAGATGAACCTGATAGAACTAATAAAGTTAAAGAAGAAACTACTAGAGCATTTGGTAAAAGGGTTCATAAGATTAGTACATCACCATGGGATGAACTAATAGTATTTATAAAGAATAAGGATGGATCAAAGAATCATTTCATCAAACACTAAAATCTCAATAAGATCACCATAAATAACAATTATCCAATACTAAGAATTGATGAAATTTTTTATTAACTTCATGGAGAATCATAATTCTCAAAATGTATCTTTGTTATGGGTATCATTAGTTGTTGTTAATGTGAGAAGGTATTCAAAAGATATATTAATGTACAAGATATAGACACTATGGGTTTATATTGATGCTATATGGAAATAAAAATACCCAAAAACATATTCATGGACATTATCCATAGATTCTTTAGATACTTCCTTAATAAATTTGGGGTGAAAATTATTGAGAACATTTTCAAATACTCTAATATAAAGGAGGAACTTGATAAACACATAAGGATTTTTGTAGTGAAATTTAGAATGGAGATGTTTTATTCTAAGTCCAAAAAAATTACTTTTGGATGTTAGAAGACACATTCATAGAGAATGTGATAATAAGTTATAAAATTTATAGGGATCCTATAAATAAAAATTTAATTAAGAAATGGTCTATACTCAAAAGTATCATAGATATTCATTGTTTTCTTGAATTATCTAGGTATCTGTTGAAACCTCCTTATTTAAATGCTCAAAAATCCTTTTTTTGTTTCTAATGAGATTAATATTTTATGATTGTATATCTTTTTGTAAATAAATTTTTCTATGTATATATGATATACCATTAGTCATGATGATCCACCATTATTTCACAATAATCTATCATTGGATCTACTATCGAAGACTTCATTTACCAGTGAACACATGATACCACCAGATATCTGCTACCGCTAGAGTTGTGCTACCAATAGACCTGTGATGCTATTAGTTCAACTATGTTATCACCATTTGTTCTACCCCTAGACATATTCCACCATTAGTTCAATTGTTCTACCGCTAGGTGTGCTACCGTCAGACCTGCTACCGCCAGCTATGCTACCTCCAGACTTATGATACTACTAAATGTTCTACCACTGGATTGTGCTACCATTGGTCTTTATATGGTTAGTATAGATATAATAATACTGAATGTTCAACCATTGTACTATTCTACTTTCATCTAAATATTATTTATGTTTTTCCTTCATTCAAATTTAATGTTTCCAATGGTTAGTTTATGGGAGTTAATGCAGGAAACCTCATGTGTATTTGTTAATGATTATTACTAAACCCCTCCATGGTTGCATTGAAGTCAAATTAAGAGGTTTCATGATTTTATGCTTATTATGAGGATCCATGATATATTTATTATTATTATTCAATAGATAATTTAAATTTATATAGCTATGTATATATATATATTTCTGAGGACTCCCTCGTGCATTTGGTTGTAGATATGATATTAGAAGAGTTGATTGCATAAATACTTATTTGTTATGTGATTGTAAAATTATGGAATTTAAAAAATATTAATAACATTTCATACACTGAATCAAGATATATGTGTAGAATATTCTCAGATCATCTACAGATAGAAAAACCAAACTTCATAACACTCTTTTTTACTACAATTTCATAGAAACTTGTACGAGCTCCTCACCAAGACAAATACAAGGAACCTCAAGCTCTTGAATCTATTTAGACTAAGAAAAAAAATCTTTTCTCATCTATTATTATTTTCTATCTATTTTTTATTCTTTAATTTCTAACAGTGTGATATTTTACTCTATTTATTTGTAAACAATGACTCTTATGCTTAAACTAGATAATACTTGATATTATCTCAAACACCCTTTATCTACATACCCACCTAAAATATAGAAGAGGTCATGTGTGGTTTGTCGTATTTTTAATACCACATATAAATTTGTATGAGTATTTGAGCTTGGAAATATTTTGTACTATTGTTTTTGAAAACCCGATCCAGGTTGTGGATCATATTATTATAATAATAATCTACTTTGTATCCAGTGATTACCAAGTGGTGTGGATTATATATTAGCTTGAGATCAAAACCCTTGTTTATTCTACTGTATGTTTTAGTTTTGTTTTTATTTATTTTAAAGCTAAAACTAAATTTTTTTAAATCTATAAACAAAACTTATACTTTAATAGTTAGTCTTAAATTGTGTTTATATAAAGGCTTTGATTATTTAAATTGGTTTCAAAAGCTAAATTGATCTCAAATATTATTTTATCTGATCCCTAATCCCACATTGATAAATATTTTGAAAGATAAAACTTATATTATTCTACTTTTTTTATTAACTGGTCATTTTTTATTAATTTTTGGGATTTTGTTTTAAAGTGATTTTAAAATAATTTTTTATTAGGTACTCAATTAACCCCCCTCCTGAGTTACTCACTCTAACCATCTTTTGGCATCAAAGGATGTTCAAATACCTTTTTGACTGTGATTTAGTTGTCCTATAAAAATCATAAATTTCTATTATTTCTAAATTTAGTTCCTTATGGATAATAATAGACAAGATAGATCTACTACCAACCTAACTCTTCAATTTCATGGAAAACACTATTCTTATTGGAAGATTCAAATGAAGATGCATATTGAAATCTTAGGTTTTGAAATATAGACTATTATTGAAGACAAATATAAATTACCCAAAACTAAAAGAGTTAAATGGAGTGATTCTACTAAATCATCTTAAAATAATCACTGTAAATATATGAATGCTTTGTATTGTGTTGTTGGTGATAAGAAATTCAATAGAATATCTGCATAAACTACTGATAGTTTAGCTATTTCTTATGATGAAACATCTAATGTAAAAAAAATGTTTTGAAATACTTATACTTATAAATATGATACTTTTAAAATGAATCTGAATGAAACTATTTCTGATATGTATCTCAGGTTTAATGAGATTTTAAACACAATGAATCCACTAGGAAAACTAATTCCAAACCAAGATCAAGTGTTGTGCCTATTAAGGTGTTTACCAGATAGATGGAGAGGAACCTTAGTGTTAATTCAAGATTTGGGTGATGTAAGAAAGTTACCTATTTAAGATATGATAGGAAAGATGGTGATGTATGATGATGAACTAAAATTAAATAGATAATAGAATAATGAAACAAAAAAGAAAATAGGTATCCTTTAAAACAATTACTTCATAACAAAAGAATAAAATTCAGGCTGGCAATTCCATGGATGTGGAGTTACCTACAAACATCGATGAAGAAATTCCCCACTTTTCCAGAAGATTCAAAAATTTCTACAAAGGGAAGAAGTTATTTACTAACCCAAGTTATAAAGGAAAGTATGATAATATAGAAAATTGGAGAAAGTATTTGAAGAAGGATGATGTAGGAAATGAGATAATCTGTTATAAAAGAAAAATAAAAGGTAATATAAATGATGATTATCCTAAACTAAAATTCAAAAATAAATATGGTGAGAAGGATAAGGGATAAAAGAGATATATGAAACCAACTTGGGGTGATTTAGAGGATAGATCAAGTAAATATGATTTTAGTAGATAGGATAAGAATGATTGATCCAAAATGCATTTTATAAAAAAATATGAGGTGTCCAATGTATTTCATGCTTCTCCTATTCATATTTCTAATTCTTATGAAAATTAAAATAGTGATAAAAACTTGTATAATGATGAAATGTTTGGGTATTATAATATGATGGAAAATTATTTAAATGAACTGAAATATAAATACAATATTTTAAAGAATCACCATGCCTTGATTAGTTTATTTAAAACTAAACTTGGTATTTAGAAGGTTAAAAACTATCAACTTATAAAAGTGGAAAATGAGTTAAATTTATCTAATGAAAAACCAATGAATGATCTAGAGAGATTTAAAAATGGGAGAAATACACTTTCCCAAATTCATGGAAATAAAACTACCCCCAAATACACTACTGGAATTGTCTATCATCTTTGGTAGAGAATGATCATTAAAAATAGATTTATTATAAGTAACAGTTCCTTTAGATTTGCTACTAATTTTTATTCTACTATTACTAATGATGTTTTTATTTCTAAAAGTGTAAAATTTTCTTATAAGAACCCTATTAAGAAATTATGGGTTCTTGAATCTCGGATTATTATCATTTCTGGACCCAAGAAAATATGGATACCAAATTCATTTTTGGTGATAAATTTGTTTTTTATGAAACCTTCTTGGAAACCTCCAGTATAAACTTATAGTATTTGGTTTGTGGCTATTATAGACACATAACTAGATATTATTCAAGTTTCAAGAATCAGATCAAGGTGGATAGTGGACATGTCAAATTTAGTGACAATTTCAAAGGTATAATTATTAGATTTGTTCAAATCATAAATTCTAATATTATGTTAATTTCTAATGTATTATTTTTATGTGGTTTAAAGAATAATATTCTTATAATATCAAAGATATGTGATGTTGGTTTTTATGTTATGTTTGAAGATAATTTCAACGATTTTTTTTACTCTAAAAAATATTTATTTTTTATTGCATTAAGAAATGATAATGTATGTGCTATTTATTTAGATTAATTGATTTCTCAAAACATTTCATGTCTATGTGAATTTCAAAAAGAATATGGGCTTTGGCATATGAGACTTGGCCATTTTAATATTCATCCACATAGAAAGTTAACTAGTAAAGAGTTAGTCAAGGATCTACCTAAACTATAATTCCCAAATGATAATGTTGGTAAACAATGCTAAAAATTGAAAAAATAGAAAATCGCCTTCAAATAAAAGAAAGAAGTTTCAACTTCTCAACCCCTGGAGTTGGTTCACATGGAATGTTTTGGACCTTCTGGAATTTATATCCTAAATGGGAAGTACTATGTTTATGTCCTTATAGATTATTTTTCTAGCTATACTTTTTTTCTTTCTATCTCAAAAAGTGAATCTTGTTCTTATTTTACCAAGTATGTTAAATTTTTATTAAATCATAGCAGACTTATAATTAAGACCTTAAGAAGTAATCATGGGTGTGAGTTTAAAAATCATGAATTGGAATCATTTTTCTCACAAATTTCCTATAATCATAAATTTTATGCTCCTAGGATTCCACAATATAATGGTTTAGTGGAAGGAATAAATAGAACCCTTTATGAAATTACCCAGACCAAGCTCAATGGGTATGACTTACCTATTTAATTTTAGGAAGAAGCTAGGAATACAACTTGCTACATAATTAACAGAGTTTTAATTATACCTCTCTTAATGAAAAGTCTTTATGAATTATCGAATAGTAGAAATCTAAAGGTTAATTATTTTAGAGTATTTGGTTGAAAAGTATTTAGTTGTAATACTAATGATAAGATTAATAAATTTTCATCAAGGAGTGATGGAGTAATTTTACATAGTTATTCAACATCAAGTAAATTGTATAGGATGTTTAATAAAAGAACAACAAATTTAGAAGAATATTTTCATGTCAAATTTGATGAAATAGTTCAACATGAGCCAAAGTCCCCTTTACACAACCTTGTGGATGATTCTTCAAATATGAATATCAATGACAAACCTTTTTAAAATTCTATGAAATAAGTAGAAAAATCATCCAGTTATATGGAACAACCTGAACCTGAACATTTAGAATATAATGGAATTTTTATTAATTATTTTCTTAGAATTTTTATGACTCATAGGTACCATCATATAGATATTGTAGCTTGATATCTAGATAGAGGAATAAAAACTAGATATTCTACTTGAAATCAGTTTGAACATCAAGCATTCTTATCATATATTTAACCTATGAACATCAATTCTGTAATTAATGGTGAATTTAGGGTGATGGAAATACAATAGTAACCTAACTAATTTTAGTGAAATAGAGTTTCAAAACTAATAGATAGACTAAAAGAAACTTTTACTATTGTAACTAAGTGGGTGTCTGGAAACAAATTTGATGATTCAGGAACTATAGTTAGAAATAAAGTTATATTGTTTTCCCAATGATATAGTCAAGAAGAGGGTATTGAATATGAGGAAGTATTTTCACAAGTTGATAGACTTGAATCCATTATAATACTAATTTTCTATGAAAACCCCCCTTTAATTCAAAATCCTAATTTTCAAAATCATGTTTTTAAATTAACTAATGTTTTATATGGTTTAAAACAAACTCCTATATCATAGTATGATAGGCTCAACTTTTTTCTAACTTCTAATGGTTTTTCAAAAGTCATAGTGCATCCAACTTGATTTATAAAAATAATGTAAAAATATGTTTGATTAGTTCAAAATTATATTGATGATATTATTTTTGGATCTTCTAAAAACTAATTGTGTAGTGATTTTTCAAAAATGATGCAAATTTAATTTGAAATGATTTTAATGAGTGAGCATAAATTATTTCTTGGTTTTCAAATTTCTCAAAATAAATATGGAATTGTTTTTAATAAAATTAAGTACACTAAATACATTCTAAAAAATTTTGGTTTGGATAACACAAAAAGCAGTAATACTCTCATGATTACAACATGTATGCTAGATCTTGATGAAACTGGAAAGTCGGTATACCAGATTTGTTATAGAGGTATGATTTGATTCTTTCTATACTTAACTACTAGCTGTTGAGATATTATGTTTAGTTTTTGTTTATGTTATTGTTTTCAAGAATATATCAAATATTTTCATTTACTTTCTGTTAAAATAATTTTTGTATACCTAAAATATATAACTAATTTTGTATAGTAATATCCTTAAGGAGAACCATTTGATTTTTTAAGTTATTCAGATGTGAATTTTTATGGCTTCGGGTTATATAGAAAAAGAACCTATGGAACATTCCATATTTTGGGCAAGTCAATAGTATCTTGGTGTTGTAAAAAACAAAAATTTGTTACATTGTCCACTTCTAAAGCTGAATAAATAGTTGTAGGATATTTATGTACAAATTTTTTTTGATGAAACACACTTTGTGAGACTATGGATATCAATTTAGAAATGTCCCTATAAATTGTGATAATACAGGTGTGATGAATATTTCCAAAAACCCTCTATCTCATTCTAGTATAAATCATATACATGTAAGATATCAATATTTTAGAGATAATTTCTAGAAAGTAGATATAAAACTTAAATTCATAATAAATGAACATCAACTTGATGATATTTTTACCATACCCTTGAATTTTGATATATTGGATAATACCAATCATGAAATAGGAATAATAAATTTTATTTAATCCTTATCTTGGAAGATCCACCATTGGAAGATCCACTATTAGAAGATCCACCATTGTAAGATCCACCATTGGGTGATCCAATATAGGATGTTCTATGGTTAGTGATCCTATGTTGTTGATCCTTTGTTTGTGATCCACCACTGGTGATCCACTGATGGTGATCCACCACTGGGTGATCCACCGCTGGGTGATCCAACGCTGGGTGATCCACCACTGGGTGATACACCGTTGGGTGATCCACTATTGGTTGATCCATCGCTGGTTGATCCACCGCTGGGTGATCCACCGTTGGGTGATCCACCAGTGGGTGATCCACCGCTGGGTGATCCACCACTGGGTGATCCTCTACTGGGTCCCACCGCTGGGTGATCCCCCACTGTGTGATCCACCACTGGGTGATCCACCGTTGGGTGATCAACTATTGGGTGATCCACCACTGGGTAATCCACTATTGGTGATCCACTATTGGTCATCCATTGTTGGGTGATCCACTATTGGAAAGATCCACCATTGGGAAACTACTAATGGAATATATGTTTCATTGTGCTGATAGTCCTATTTTTTATTTTCTATGTTAATTTTTCTATTTAATTTATTCATTTATATTTTATTAAAATTTCCAATTTCAAATACTCAAATGATAAATCCAACATAAATCTGATTTCTAAAAACTCTATCAATCATGCCTACCCATTAAACCGTTTCAAATTCCCTTCTCTACCAAACTTTTTCATTCTTTTCATTTTTCCTTCACCATTTGATTCAGTGAAATGGTGAGATTTAATTTCCCTTTAGTTAAATCTACAAGATTATCATGACCTATGAAGATATCTCATGGAGAATCAAGTAGTATTGTAGTTGAGACTAAAAACCCCATCTCTTGAACCATGTGGTTGTTGAAGAGAAATAAGTATATACATAATGGTTATTGTCGATAAATTCATTGGTGCTCAAGTTGATTAAGGATCAGGGTTGGTTGGATTGGTTCTCAAGGAATTAAAAACCATTTTATCAAAAGTTAGTTCATCAGTTCTACCAAAATGTATATTATAGATTCAGAGAAAAGAAAGATATCATTCAATGTATGATTGATGGAAAAGAGGTTATCTTTTCTTCAAGAGAATGGGTTAGGTGTATCAATGTACCTCACTGAGGTATCTCTGATTACTATCAAGGTTATATACCCAGTGATAGTGTGTTGTGTTTTTATAAGGGTGAATAATCAGAGTTAACCAGGAATGGTTCATCGAGAAGGGATAATGCTACTAAACTAAATGGTGAGTTTATACTCCTATTCAAGTTTATTCAGCATATTCTATGTCCCAAGAATGGGTATTTTAGCACAATGAGTTATTAGTATATATATCTTTTATTACTTATGAAAATAGGGGATAAAATTGATTTTTGTAAAAATATTATAGTTCATATGATGAAAATGATCAAGTCATATTTCATATCGAACTCTATAATTTACCCTGAGCTGATCTTAGCTATGTTAGAATCCAAGGGCTTGGTTAATGAGGAAGAGTAAGTAGAGGTAAAATGTGGTGGTTTCTATTTAAGTAAAATTACCTATAAAATAATGAAATTCAACTAGAAACCATGGTTGAAGAAATGTGTTGAAGATAATGAAAATCTCTATGAGGATTTTAATCCTGTGGAACACCCTACCTAGCCTAAAAAATTTGTTGACCCTGGCATAGAGCTAGATGATATTGTGACTTACTCTTCTGATGAAGAAGTTGACAAAAAGACATAAGCAATCGCTTTTGAAGACGGAAGTGATCCAAATATTCCTAAAAGAAAAATTATATATTATATATCTACAAGTCCACCTATTTCTCTCCCTACTAGAGAAGGCATCTTGAGTGAAGGAGAAGATGACGAAACCAAGATCTCTAGAGAAGAATAAGATTAAAGTTCTTCTAATACCTATAAAGAAGTGGTGTAAGTATCATATTCTTCTGAAGATGGCGATAAAGATAGAAATTGTGATAGAACTCATGAATCAGAAGGTCATGACGTTGATAATGATGATGGTGTTGAGAGGGATTAGTCACATAATTCATCTCTTACAGCTTTTTTCTAAATAGTTTTGTGAATATGGAGAGTCCAAGTTCAATTCATCCAGCTAAGTATTCTTCCTCTATTAGATGTTAGCCAAGGGAATTTTTTATGGGGAGAAATCACTAGTTTATTCCATACAGAAGTTAGTTCATAGGGGTGAGCCTTCTATTTGACCTGTGGAAGGGGCCACACCCAAGGGGGGAATCTCTCAGTTTTATGTTTATTGGGATTTCTTATCCAGATTCAGATAGAGATGATGGCAGTGATGATGATCACAACACTCCACTGAGCATGATGGACCTACTATCTCTATTTCTATTGTAATAGATACAAATAGATCTTTGGTTTAGAAGATTTATGATGATAGTGAGCTACAAGTATTTCTTACAGATGTTCCACCTGCTGGATGATATCATACAGTGGCTTTCATGCCCAGCCCTGAGAGAGTTACTTCACCTCTACATAATTATCCTTCTATGAATTCAAATTATTTTAACAGATCCAATTTGGAAGTCTTCATAGAGCAGTTCATCTTTGATTTCGGTGTATTTTTTAGATCCTAGGCTCCTCTAGTTACTCATCTTAGTGAGTCTGATACCAACATCATCTTTGATCTATTAATATTCCAAATTTATCCCTAGATGATTTTAGAGATTCAATATGTTAAGATTGAAAATATAATTTAATCTAATGAGATTTAATCCATAAGACTTATTATGGAGGAGATGAGTGCCACTTTTTTTCTAGCTAGGCTACTCTTTTGGGGAGGATGGAGACTCTTCCACCTTTTATTGCTTATACATTCACTATTTTTTCTCCTTCATTCTCTTTTTATGGGAAGATGATCGAAACTATAGTTTGATATGAGTTTCACACCATCATGGGTGAAACCCATACATCTCATCACGAGGAACATTGAAACATTTGATAGTATAGTGAGAATATATATAAACTAGTAATGGAGTGTTTGAATAAACCCCAAAGTAGTAAGGAAACCAACACCAAGGATATCAAATATTACCTTTCCATAATATATAAAAATAATGAGTTGAATTATCATTTTATGTTTCTTATTTAGAACTTAATAATTACACCTATCATTAGGGCCTTTAAGAAATAATTTTACAAGATCAAAGTTGTGGCCCCTCTAATCAATTTTTTTATGGAATAGAATAAAGACATATTCACTAGTATGGAGAGAGGTGGAAATATAATTATATATTTTATAAATATGATGAATCCATTTCATTATGTTTCGGGAATAGTAGTAGTTGAAATTGAGGTCATTCCTATGTCTTCCCTTTCTTCCATACCTTTTTATTCTCCTATACCATCTTAGTTTCAGTCTTTTAGTATGTCTCCATCTGAATTAGTTTACCATATCATACTAGTGGTGATCTTTGAGCTACCTCAGACTAATTATGCACCCTTAGCCTTGACATTTGTGCCTCCTTCTTCTGTAAAAGGCAAAGGCCCAGTTGATCCTACCTTCCATAGAGCTGAGAGTGATTCAGAATAGTATTAGTCTTTGATAGGTATTGCATATTTCCTTTTATTTCTTTTTGGATATAATCAAATGAAATATATTTTTAATGAATCTCATCTGTTATTATCTCTTATTTTTTATTTATCTATTTCATTATCTTTATTGTTTTTTATTTTTGATAATCCCATAAGGGAGATAATTTTTTTTGAATTTAATTTTCTTTTTTTATATTTATTTTTCAATATTTAAGTTATGTTTTAACATTTAACCACATTATTTTATATTATACATTTTAAATGTTAAGTAGACTATCACTTTTCAAATACAACTATTTGTTCCCATAATTATTTCTATCTATATGGTTTTAAAATTCCATGATTTTTTATCATCAAAAATCAAAATACTATTGAAATATCTTTATTTTAATGCTCATAAATCATGTTTAATATATTTCTAATGAGATTACTATTTTATGATACTATATCTTTTTTTAAAGAAAATTAGATAAGTACATATGATCTACTGTTAGTTATGATGATCCACTATTAGTTCACAATGATATACCCCTGGCTCTACTTATGAAGAATTCATTTACCAGTGAACTCATGCTATATCCAGAGCTCTACTACCATTGGATTTGTGCTACCATTAGACATGATCTATGGTTATTTCAACTATTTTATCAATCTATGATACCACCGGATATGTGCTATCATTATTTTAATTGTGCTACCTCTAGGTGTACTACCTCCAAACATGGAAACGCCAGCTATGAAACCTCCATACTTGTGCTACCACTGAATGTGCCACCACTGGCTTTTGCTACCATTAGTCTTGCTATAGTTAATATAGATGTGCTACCAATGAATTTACTATCATTGTACCATGGTACCACCAGTATGTTACCATTTTTATTTTATCCTTCATTCAAATTTAATGCTTCCAGCAACAAGTTTATGTGAGTTAATGCAGACAGACTCACATGGATTTGTTAATGATTATTCCTAAACCACTCCATGGTTACATTGAAGACAAAGTTAGAGGTTTCCTAATTTTATAGTTAGTATAAGGATCTATTATATATTTATTATTATTATTAAATAGATAATTTGAATCAACATAGCTATATATGTATATATATTTTAGGACTCCTTCATGCATATGGTTATAGAACTGATAGTAGAAAAGATGAGTTCTTATAAGATGGTTTTATATACAAGTGTGAAAGTGTGGAATTTACAGATATAAGGACCCAGCCTTAAAACATTACATAATATTGAATTAAATGAATAATTCACATTGAGGATATTTTCAGGTTTAGAGTTTTAGAGAATTAGGACATAACTATTACATCTCACAAGATTACAAAGTAGACACTTCTACTCAGTTTCCATTTTTTTCATAAAATAAAAAATCTTAAAAAGAAACATGTCTAGTTCCATGTTTTAGATAACATGTCTTTCCTTGATCTCATCCTTGACCCTATTCACCTTTAAGTCCTATGGAAAACATTTCAAAAACTTGGGATGAGCATAAAAATCTCAGTAAGGGAAATAAAAATACAGAAATAAAACATTAGTCCAGGTATACAAAAGAATTAATGAAATCATACTTTACTCTTAAAACATAAGAACTTTAAAATACCTCATGAAATCATAGGTTTTATGAATAACTCATAGAAATCATAAGATGTAAAGGTAACTTGAGGCATTCATAACATTCTTACATAGGGAGTAACCCTCATGGTTACGTTTAGAATACCCACCACAGTATATTCCCTAAATCTCTTCAGAGAAACCTTAGCGTTTAACTCCATCGCGTTGCCCAATGAATTGTAGAGCTGTCTTGGGCTCACCCTCCATTATTTTATCACGGAACCACCCGTCTTCATAAACAATGCCCAAGAACCATAACATAATCGTATCATATAAAACATTCATAAAGGAAACATAACATTTCCACATTTCAATCAAAAGATATCAATACAACACATTGATATAATAAAAACTTTATAAAAACCATTTTCAATATCAAAATAAAAATAAAGTAAAACATGGTATTTATTTTTCATTTAAAAAAAGGTTATGGCTTGTAGAGGAAGCTGAAACTCAAATAACAGTCACGGCGGCAGAGAAGTCCTTGTCGCCGCGTACGTAAGACAAAACATTCCTTTTGTCATTTAGTAAAATGCTTCGTACAAAAAGATTCCTTTTGAATAAAAGTAAAATTCAAAGGTTTTTATAAAATTTATAAAAGAAAGTTTTGTATAAAACAAAATATGCCTTAATGAAAGGAGATTGAGACGAAGTCCCTTAAAAAGACGGTATCCTTAGATTAAGGATAAATCAATTTCATAATTATATGGGACAAATATAAATACACCCAATATAAGTGGATATAAAGTTTAAAACAATCAGAGGTCATCCAAACATATTCATATCATGACATAATCTAGAAGTAGAAGTTTAACCCAAAGAATCTAAATTGGGTTAAGAAGTTCCCTTGCAAAAATTCGATAGCCTAACGGCGTCGCATCAAATTTTAGAAAAAGAGTTGATGAGAGAGAAAATGGTAACGCATCCCTTGGACATAAAATTTATATCAATAAGGATATAATAAGAACATATCCTAGTATAATAAGATGTAAATTAAAAGACATAACAAAAATAAGTCTTTTAAAAAGAGGAGGGTGAAAGGTTCACTTACCGATTTGGGTAACTTTCGAAACGTACACCCCATGAAAGAAGGACCATAAAATGTTGATGTAAATAACCATAAATTAAATTATTTTACACAAAGAGTAGAATAATTGGCAGTACATACACCACTCAAAGGAGATACTAACAAATATAGCATGAATCTCATGGGAATAAAAGTGAGATAAAAACCCCTTACCTCATTGTAATAAATCGAGTCGTATGAACAAAAGATAATAAGCACCAAATGAATCTCAAAATACCATGAATAGATTCATGATAATATATATATATATAATGGAAGTACACAGTAAACCACATGCAATAAATAATTGGTGAACAATGGAAATCTCATGGAATTAAAAGTGAGGTAAGAAATCCCCTTATGAAAATTCGGCAGCCTAACGATGCCACATAAAACTTCTAAAAAATGGATTGATGAGATAAAATAGGGTCTCTCATCATATGAACATAAAAAGTATAGTAAGAGGAATATAAAAGAACATCCCCCAACATAATAAATAGGATCTTAAAATAAGTGACATAAAAGAGAGTACTTAAAAAGAAAGAGAGAGGTAGGATCCCTTACCTCAAGTCCGACTTGTCTTGTTCGTTTCTTTATATTCCTTTAAATTGGGTAACTCCCTTTGGTTTGATCCAAAAGGGTTTCTTGAAGAGATTTCTGCCTAAGGTAAGTCTTCTAGAATGAAGAGAGGTATGTGGAGAGATAAAATTAGTAGATTTTGGTTGAGCCAAAGGCTTGAGAGATGGGGGTAAGGGGGTAGAGGTGGGGGCCTTTTATAAGAGGGGGGAGGGGCACTCTTGGAAAGTCTTGAAAAGTTACTTTATTATAAAATGATTTTAGGATATTAAAGGTCCCAAAATTATATATTTAGAGGATAAGGTGATAAGGGTTTGAAATCCACATATCCAATAGGTTTTTTACAAGTGTAAGTCTTATATTTTACCTTATCTTCTCATTTTATTTAAATCGTTCATTAATGAGGTAATCACTGCATCATCATGGTGTCATAAATTTATTTATTTATTATCTAAAATTTATAAAAAAAAATTACCATCATGTAGGAAATATTTTTATCTTTCCAATGAATGTTTATAGTCAAATAGATCATTTATGTAAACAAAATTAAAATTGTTTTACATAGGTGATACATACTTTGGTTACATTTTCTTTTCTTTAAAAAAATATGATAAAATGTCACTATCACACTAAAGTGATTTTATAGTGTCCCAAGGTTGGAACAAGGCATCCCATGGTCGGACATGACACCACCAATATCATTAGGACACATGTTGGGGTCATTTAATATTTTTATGATATTATTTTATTACCCTTAACTACCCGATTACTAATTAAACACGATAATTAAAGATAATTACCGTCGTTACTATTCATAATGTCCAAAAACAAAAGAGTATTAATTACATAATTTGGACCTTATGATTCCAAATATGGAATACATTTTATCAAATTCAAAACACAGAAACTGCAGTAATTAATTTAAAATAATTCCCGTTGTCAAAACCAAAGATGGGTTTTTAAGAAGTAAAATCTATCAAAAGATTGATTTGTTTTTACATCCAATTTAAAAGTGAAATTACATCCAATGACCAAAATTGTATTAAATTATAAAAACATAATTAAATTACACCTTAAAAAAATTAAAATGACAATCTAACTATATAAATAAATTGGATGAAAAGGCAGTTTTGATTTAAAATGCAGTATTTTTCACTATTCATTGAAAATGAACATTTGTCAGAAAAATTCCAAAAATTCACCCTAAGCTATATTTGATATTCCAAATTCAAAAATGATATCAATTTTACCAAATTCAAAACATATAAGTTGCATTAATTGATTTTATAATCAATTCCCGCTGTTAAAACAAATAGCGTGTTTTTAAGAAACAATATCTATTAAAAGATTGACACTTGTTTATGTCCAATTTCAAAGGGAAATTAATTAAAATGACCACCATTAGGTTAAATGGTAAAAATATATTTTAATTAAACATTAAAACCAATTAAAAATATAATCTAACAATATAAATAAATTAGATTAATAGGAGGTTTTGAATTATAATTCATCATTTTCCACTAAAAATGGTCTTTATCGGAAAATAGAAAAAATTTACACAAAGTAATTTTTGATGTCTTGATTCTAAAGAAGGATTTTATTTTATCAAATATAACATATAAAATTGACAAAAATTATATTTAAAAAGGGTTCTCCATCAAAAGGAGGTTAATCGGCCTTTTAAGGAATATTAGAATATTTATTCTTAAAATTGGATTCATTTGCATTTTAAGCGTCTAACATTTATTGAATAATGTAAAAACATTTAACAAACATATATAATCATATTTTAGTTAGTTATATTCATTCTCTCTATTCCAATGGCTAGACGTTATCTACCATTTAAAATAATATTATTATATTATTAGTGTGCAACGTAAGATTTCAAAGAAACTCGTTGTTGCGTATTGGGTACGTCATCGACCATAGAATCCCCTTTAAATTAATATTAATATTTTGTTCACAAATATTAATAAATATGAAAATTTTATATTCTTTATTTACCTGGGATGTTACATCCTTCCCCCCTTTTGGGAATTGCGTCCTTGAAATTTTAAAATTGGTCTTGGAAACTTTATTGAAATCCCCACGCGGAAAAAGAGTCAGCAAAACTATCACTTTAAAAGAAATAAAGAGAATTAAAAAGGTAATCCAAGATAGAAAATACTAGGGTTCCATGAAAACATGGATATGGAGGAGAAAATAAACGGTCAAGTTCTGATGGAGAGTGATAGAAAACATGTTTTGGAGAAAGTTAACCACTAGAAAATCACAAACTTGTGATGGGTTAAACGGTATTTGATTCCCCATTAGGAAAAGTTAACAGAAAACATTTTTGTTTTAAGTTACTTTTCATTGAGGAATTTATTTATGAGCTTAACTAAATCATAAGTAAACATACTTACTTGTCATGTAGACTTTCATCTCTTACTGGATTTCTTACACAAACTCATATTTTCTCCAAAAGACAATTATTTAGGATGACTTGTTCACATTAAGAAAGTTATATTCAAATTCTAGAGAATCACCTAATCCACAAAAGAGAACTATAAATTTCCCATGTCTTTAGGCCAAAACCAAAATCAAAATTGTTAGTACGAGATCAGATAATACCCAAAAAGAATAATCCTTTATAAAAACAAAATCTATTCTTAATCTCCAAAATTTTTCCAACAAAACCCAAAGTTCAACAAAGACCATTCGATAAAAAATTGCCCATAAAATTCTTCCAAGTAAACCAAACTAATATTAAAACCCAAATCTTTGAAGGATTTAATCACATAGTCTTCCAAGGTAAATATTAACATTTATCTCCAAATAACATCAGTTTCTCTTAAAGTCTCATATTGAAAAGTAATTAACCTAATCATATATCCTCCATGATAGGTCAATAATTTCCAAGATAAACCAAAATTAACTTATTCTTGATTCATAAAATCATATAACTAAAGATAATTTGTCATACTAACAAAGGACTTTATGTAGTCCAGTGGTAGGCGATAAATACCAGTCGCACTTTGATTATGGGTTCGATTCCTGTAGCTTTGTCCGACGCGATGGGTTGTCACAAGGTCTGAAAGTTGTCCTTTTTCCAAAACTAAATAATTCTTATAACATTCCCCAAAAAAGATAGATTCATCAAATATAACCATAACATGTTTTAACCACAAAGGTTATCTAATAACTTTCCTTTGCATCCCAAAATGTATTAACCGGTAATTTCCTCAAATTCAAGGATCATATAAACCCAAATGGTTCTTTATAAATATATCCACAAAAGAACAGATAATTATTCCTTGAATAAAAATTTTATATATCAAACATCAGGGTTACACATACTATAAAAAGTTTTCTAATCATCAAAAGAGCCTTAATACTTTTAAACATTTTACCATCCAAAAATCTACCATAACTCTTGAATCCCTTATATGTTGACTTATTACTCATTCAACATTCTTCATGATCCATTAACCATTCCTTTCTATCTTATTCTGAAATACTTCTTTCCTTTAAACAAATTCATGAATCATATCCCAAGATTCAATAATAGGAAAACATATGTTTATAAATAATCTATACCTTTCATTGGTCATTGTTAGTTTCTTCATCCTTAATCGGAATGGCATTAGGTATTGATAAATGAATATTTGTATGATCCTGGTGATCCCATTCCCGAAACTTCTTCACAGGACATGTGTTTTCATAATAACCATGCACACCACATTTAAAACTTTCAATTGATCCTTCATAAAGAACTTCTTTACCTTTCTTAGAGTCAACTAGATGCTTCATTTTTTCATGGAAGGTTCTTGCTTTGTGACCTTCATTTCCACATCTATAGCATCTTTCTATCCCTTTGAAATATTTTCCTATGTGTTTCCTTCCACATCTTTGACACATAGGTTTCTGAACATACTTACCTTTATGATTATTACCTGAACTTCCATAGGGATTTGTTTCTCACATATATGATGCCTTATAAAAATCACTAAGGTTCAGGTGGTCAATCATGACTCCAGATAGTTGGTTGAGAATAAACACAAGATTTATCATTACAACTCCCATATCATTCAGTTTCTCATTCAGAAAATTGTCACAGTTTCCTTCACATCCACTGTTACTTTGGTGCCTGCTAGATCCAGCCATTTACTAAAACCAAAAAGGTCAGTGTGAGTGTATCAGTAAAACCATCATATAATAAGGAGGAAGATAAACACCAAGATATACTTATCCAAGTTATCTCAAACTCATTCCAACTTTCTAAAAAAACAATGACTCCATCCAATATACTAACCATTGTGGTTATCTATAACTTTTCACTTATGCTTAAATAACACTCTAACCTCTAAATTTATCTTAACTGACCTCTGATACCAACTATAAGGACCCAGCCTTAAAACATTACATAATATGGAATTAAATGAATAATTCACATTGAGTATATTTTCAGGTTTAGAGTTTTAGAAAATTAGGACATAAATATTACATCTCACAAGATTAAAAAGTAGACACTTCTACTTAGTTTACATTTTTTTCATAAAATAAAAAATCTTAAAAAGAAACATGTCTAGTTCCATGTTTTAGATAGCATGTCTTTCCTTGATCCCATCCTTGACCCTATTAACCTTTAAGTCATGTGGAAAACATTTCAAAAACTTTGGATGAGCATAAAAATCTCAGTAAGGGATATAAAAATATGGAAAGAAAACATTAGTCTAGGTATACATAAGAATCAATGAAATCATACTTTACTCTTAAAACATAATCACTTTAAAATATCTCATGAAATCACAAGTTTTATGAATAAATCATAGAAATCATAAGACATAAAGGTAACTTGAGGCATTCATAACATTCTTACGTAGGGAGTAACCCTCATGGTTACGTTTGGAATACCCACCACAGTATATTCCCTAAATCTCTTCAGAGAAACCTTAGCATTTAACTACTTCGTGTTACCCAATGCATTGGAGAGCTATCTCGGGCTCACCCGCCCTTATTTTATCATGTAACCATTCGTCTTCATAAATAATTCCCAAGAACCATAATATAATCGTATCATATAAAACATTCATAAAGGAAACAAAACATTTCCACATTTCAATCACAAGATAGAAATACAACAAATTGATATAATAAAAACTTTATAAAAACCATTTTAAATACCAAAATAAAAATAAATTAAAACATGGTATTTATTTTTCATTTTTTAAAAAAAAGTTATGGCTTGTAGAGGAATTCAAAACTCAAATAATGGTCACGGCGGCGGAGAAGTTGTTGTCGTCGCGTACGTAAGACAAAACATTCCTTTTGTCATTTAGTAAAACACTTCGTACAAAAATATTACTTTTGAATAAAAGTCAAAGTCAAAGGGGTCTATACAACATATAAAATAAAGTTGTGTATAAAACAAAATATGCCTTAATGAAAGGAGATTGATATGAAGTCCCTTATAAAGACGATATCCTTAGATTAAGGATAAATCAATTACATAATTATGTGTGACAAATATAAATACACCCAATATAAGTGGATATTAAGTGTAAACCAATCAGAGTTCAACCACACATATTCATAGCATGACATAATCTAGAAGTATATGTTTAACCCAAATAATCTAAATTGGGTTAAGAAGTTCCCTTTCAAAAATTTAATAGCCTTACAGTGTTGCATCAAATTTTAGAAAAAGGGTTGCTGAGAGAGAAAATGGTAACGTGTCACTTGGACATAAAATTTACATCAATAAGGATATAAAAGAACATATCCCAGTATAATAAGATGTAAATTAAAAGACATAACAAAAATAAGTCTTTTAAAAAGAGGAGGGTGAAAGGTTCCCTTAACGATTTGGGTAACTTTCGAAACGTACACCCCATGAAAGAAATACCATACAATGTTGATGTAAATACCCATAAATGAAATTATTTTTCACAAAGAGTAGAATAATGGGAAGTACATACACCACTCAAAGGAGATAGTGACAAATATAGCATGAATCTCATGGGAATAAAAGTGAGATAAAAACCCCTTACCTCATTATAATAAATCGAGTCGTATGACTAAAAGATAATAAGCACCAAATGAATCTCAAAATACCATGAATAGAATAATGATAATATATATATCAAATGGCAGTACACAATACACCACATGCAATAAATAAGTGGAAAACAATGGAAATCTCAAGGAATTAAAAGTGAGGTAAGAAATCCCCTTATGAAAATTAAGCAGCCTAACGACGCCACCTAAGACTTCCAAAAAATGGATTGATGAGATAAAATAAGTTCTCTCATCATAGGAACATAAAAAGTACAGTAATAGTAATATAAAGGAACATCCCCCAACATAAGAAATAGGATCCTAAAAGAAGTGACATAAAAGAGATTAATTAAAAATAAAGAGAGAGGTAGGATCCCTTACCTCAAGTCTGACTTGTCTTGTTCGTTTCTTTATATTCCTTTAAATCAGGTAACTATCTTTGGTTTAAACCAAAAGGGTTTCTTGAAGAGATTTATACCTAAGTTAAGTCTTCTAGAATGAAGAGAGAGATGTGGAGAGATAAAATGATCAGATTTTTGTCGATCCAAAGGCTTGAGAGGTGTGGGTAAGGGGGTAAAGGCGGGGGCCTTTTATAAGAGGGAGGAGGGGCACTCTTGGAAATTCTTGAAAAGTTACTTTATTATAAAATGATTTTCAGATATTAAAGGTCCCACAATTATATATTTCTAGGATAAGGTGATAAGGGTTTTAAATACACCCATCCAATAGGTTTTTGACAAGTGTAAGTCTTAAATTTTACCTTATCTTCTATTTTTATTTAAATCGTTCATTAATGAGGTAATCACTGCATCATCACGGTGTCATAAATAAATTTAATTATTTAATGTATAAAAATTATAAAAAAATTACCATCATGTAGGAAATATTTTTATCTTTCCAATGAATGTTTATAGTCAAAGAGAACATTTATTTAAACAAAATTAAAAAAAAATTACTTAGGTGATACATATTTTGGTTACATTTTCCTTTCTTTAAAAAAATATGATAAAAGGTCACTATCACACTAAAGTGATTCCATGGGGTCCCAAGGTTGGAAAAAGGCATCCCATGGTCGGTCATGACACCACCAATATCATTAGGACACATTTTGGGTACATTTTATATTTTTATGATATTATTTTATTACCCTTAACTACCTGATTACTGATTAAACATGATAATTAAAGATAATTACCGTCGTTACTATTCATAATTTCCAAAAACAAGAGTATTAATTGCATAATTTGGACCTTATGATTCCAAATATGGAATGAATTTTATCAAATTCCAAACACAGAAACTATAGTAATTAATTTAAAATAATTCTCGTTGTCAAAACCAAAGACGGGTTTTTAAGAAGTAAAATCTATCAAAAGATTGATTTGTTTTTACATCCAATTTAAAAGTGAAATTACATAAAATGACCAAAATTGTATTAAATTATAAAAACATAATTAAATTACACCTTAAAACAAATTAAAATGACAATCTAACTATATAAATAAATTGGATTAAAAGGAAGTTTTGAATTAAAATGCAGTATTTTTCACTATTCATTGAAAATGAACATTTGTCAGAAAAATACCAAAAATTAACCCTAAGATATATTTTATATTTCAAATTCAGAAATTATATCAATTTTACCGAATTGAAAACATATAAGTTTCATTAATTAATTTTATAATCAATTCCCGCTGTCAAAACAAATAGTGTGTTTTTAAGAAACAATATCTATTAAAAGATTGACACTTGTTTATGTCCAATTTTAAATGTAAATTAATTAAAATGACCATAATTGGATTAAATGGTAAAAATATATTTTAATTACACTTTAAAACCAATTAAAAATATAATCTAACAATATAAATAAATTAGATTAAATGGAGGTTTTGAATTAAAACTCAACATTTTCCACTAAAAATGATCTTTATCGTAAAATAAAAAAAATTTACACAAAGTAAATTTTGATGTCTTGATTCTAAAGAAAGATTTTATTTTGTCAAATATAACATATAAAAGTGACAAAAAGAATATTTAAAAAGGGTTCGCCATCAAAAGGCGGTTAATCGGGCTTTTAAAGAATATTAGAATATTTATTCTTAAAATTAGATTCATTTGCATTTTAAGCCTCTAGCATCTATTGAATAATGTAAAAACATTTAACAAACATATATAATCATATTTTATTTAGTTCTGTTCATTCCCGCTATTCCAATAGCTAGATGTTATCTACCATTTAAAATAATATTATTATATTATTAGTGTGCAACGTAAGATTTCAAAGAAACTTGTTGTTGCGTATTGGGTACGCCATCGAACATAGAATCCCCTTTAAATTAATATTAATATTTTATTCACAAATATTAATAAATATGAAAATTTCATATTCTTTATTTACCTAGGATGTTATAATAGAAGATCAAGAACCTTTTATACAATTAAACATGATATCTACGTAGAAATTTCTAGATTATATACAAATAAAAAACTGAACTCCATGACACTCTGTTTTAACTCTATTTGAGATAAACTTGTTTGATCTCCTCACCAAGACAAATACAAGTAATCTCAAGCTATTGAAGCTATTCAGGCTGAGCAACACCATATCTTCTCATATCATCAAATTTTTTCTCTTTGTTTTATTCATTAATTTTTAGAAGTGTGATGGTGTACTCATTTCATTTATACACGCTAAAGTTTTTGATTCTACTAGAGAATACTCAATATTCTATCAAGATCCTTTTATCATTATACACATGTGAACTATGGAAGAGGTCCTTCATGGCCTATCTAGTTTTTATTCCCATGTATAACTATGGAATATTCTTTGATCTTGGATAGCTTGTGGGATTTTTTTCATCAAAATGTGATCCATGTTGTGGATCAGATTATTATTATAATAATATACTTAGAAGAAGGTGATTTCCAAGTGGAGGGAGTTAAGTCCCAGTTTGATATCGAACCCATTTTTTATTCCATTGTGTATTTTAGTTTTTCTTTTTTATTTCAAATATAAAACTACATTGGTTTTTAAATATTTGAAAAAAATTATAATTTGATAACTAGTATTAACATGTGTTTATATTGAGGATTTGATTAAATAAATTGGTTTCAAAAGTAAAAGTGATTTAAAATATTATCTTAATTGAGACATAATCCCACTTTGAGAAATCTTTTGAAATATTAAACTTATATTATTCTATTATTTTTATTAAATGGGTGCTTTTTATTAACTTGAGGGTTTTTTAAAAAAAATAGTAGAATTTTTTTTTGGGTACTCAATTCACCCCCTCTTGAGTTACTCACTATAGCCAATAGTACCAGTGATGATTTGTGATAAACTTATATGATTTACTATACCATTATGTATGTTAATAAAGAATGGGACAATGTATATATTGATGGATAAATGTGAGGAAATATTTAAGGAGCTCATTAATATGTTAATCAATGAACATGTACTCATATTCTTCTTACATGGAGAAGAAATTGTGATATAAAATGATGATTAAATTAATGTATTGGGTTTTTTACTCATTATAAATGATAAAATGATAAAATGATAGTCTACACCTCATGAGAATTTATGATCCATAATTAAAACTGACCAACACTTTATTTAAAGTTATCAGTTATGCTATTTTAACTAAATATTTGGATAAATTACCACTATGAAGTGAAGTATGACATATGTAATGATCACAAGAGTTTAAAGTATATATTCACATATAAGGATATGAACATGAATCAATGAATATGGTTTGAGTAAATTAAGGCTTATGATTTCTTGATCTTTTATTATCTAAGGTGAATAGGGTAGCTGATATTCCTTATTGAAAATGATATACTGCCCTATAAATTATAAGGATTGAGAAGGGACATATCTTTATAGATATGAAAAATTATGGTTTGAAAATAAAAATTGTAGGTAAGATATCCTACCTTGAAAAAATTATTACCAAACTATCCATCTAGGAGAAACTTATAGAGGCACAAATGGATGATTTGAAGCATTAAAATAATGTGATAAAAACATAAAAATGATTTATCAATTCAATATTTAAAAATATGAATTTTATCACTTTTCAAAAATAATATACATTCCATTATCACCTGAGATAAAGAAATAGTTATTGGATGATGCACATAACTCATCTTTATGCAACCATTATAGAAGTACCAAGATATATTGATATATTTGAGAGAAAATTTTGGGGAAAACATGACTCAAGAGATTATTGGGTACACCTAAAAGTTATTATTATGTTATAAATTCAAATAAAAACTTTATATATCCAAATTAATGATGCCACCATTACCTATACCAACATGGAACTAGAAGAACATCTCCAAAAATTTTGTCACGTGTTTTCCAAAGACATTTAAAGAAAAAAAGAAAATATGTGTTGTGGTTAAAAACACCAATAATACCATATTTATAACTACCTGAGAATAATTATTACTCAATAAGCATACCATTATATAAATAAATGATTCGGTGTGGATTTATGGTCCACCACCTCAAATCATATCTGATCTAGATCCAATTTTTACCTTTATGTTTTAAATGATTCTTAAATATTCCCTGAATACTAAGTTGAAATTAAATACAATATATCACCCTTAGACTAATGTCCAATATGAAAGTACCATTTGGATACTTGAATACATGTTGAGATTTTTCTCGATGGACTTTAATGAGGCTATGATTAACTTGTTCCTTTGGTTAATTTTTCATATAATAATTGTTTCCACTCAAGTATTCATATGTCCTATATTAAGATCTATATGGGAAGATATTTATAACTACTATATATTGAATAAAGTTTGTGAAAAGAATATTCTTATATTTTAACTTGAGAAAGAGATGATATATAAGGTTCAATCCATAAAACAACAAATTAAATCTACTCAGAATCGATAGAAGTGTTATGTTGAAAATCATAAGAGACTTGGAGTTTGAAGTTTGAGATAAAGTGTTCCTTTAAATATTAATCGAGAGGAGATTCATGAGGTTTGGAAATAAGGGAAATCTTAGCACTATGTACATTTTCCCCTTTTAAATCCTTTATTGAATAGGATCTATGACCTATCAACTAGAACTTCTACAAAATCAGGATCATGTTTATGATGTGTTTCACATATCCCTCTTAAGGAAGTACATACTTGATCCCTCACATGTAATAAATTATAATGTGGTTCAACTATATAATAAAATATCTAATTAGGAAAAATCTATGAAGTCCATGGACTATAGAGATAATGTTTTATAAAACAAGACCACTCGCCATGTCAATATACTTTTGTGAAACCATATTTAAAAACTGGTAACATGGGTACCATAGGATGTAATTGAAAATAATTAAACTCATATATTCTCAAAAAAATATGATTAAAATTTTAGAGGATGAAATTCCTAAAGTTGGCATGAATTTAATTATCTAAACATTTATATATGGAAATTTCCTTCTTAAAAAATAGCATGTCACATTTACGAATATAGTATGGTATAAAACACATGCACCACATAAAAAATACTTTATTTAATTAATATAGAACATTAAATTTGGAAACTTAATATACCTAATAAAATTGAAAATAATATAAAAAGACAATAAAAAATTTATTATAAGACTTCTTGAATCATTTTGATCTCCTCAAATTATCACTCTTGTGGAAAATATTGTAAACAATAAACAAAATAATTTTAGTGCAAACATAATTTTAAAATGATGAATATAAAACCTTTATAGTAATTTATGTTAATAATGAAATAAGAAAGTAATATGTATTTATAGGAATTATAAAACCAACATAAATATCAAAATAGAAAACTCCTCATCGTGAATAGTAAGGTAACTATTGGAATAGTAACCTAACTATTAAGAATAGTAAACTAACTGCTAAAATTGTAAAATGATTATTAGAAAATTTACATAACTAAAAAAATTATATAATTACATGTTAATAATATTTAACATTAATAATTTAAATATAAATATTTGAATTCCATAAAATTATTATTTGAATTATAAACTCAAATAAATTATAAGTTTTTTTATAAAGTGTATTACAAGGTATTTTGTAAAACCCGTAATTTTTATGTTAATAAATAAAATTAACTATTTTAGGTAAAATGAATTTAATTTTTATAATTATTATATAAATGGTTTCTAAGGGTGAATTTTTTATAATTTTATGAAAAACAACAATTTTTAGCTTAATATTAAAAAAATAGTTTTTCATATAAAGCATGTTTTATGAAATAATAATTATGTAATAATGACCTTATAAATACAAAATGGTTATCTAGACCCAAAATTGATTTAAAAAATACTAATTATGAATTTAAAATTTTAAAAAAAAATTAAACCTAATTAGTAATTTTCAATGTTTATAAAGATAAAGTATACGATATTTTTTTCATTTTTCTTCCTTTATTTTGTACAAACTTACAAATTAATTGTATTTATGGTTGAAAGGTAATAACATAAACTTGTGAAATACCATCTGGCTGTATATTCTCATGAAATATATTCTAGTGATACCACAAGATAGACTCCACATGTCTATTACTGATTTGACTCACAGCGTTGGGGTAATCTCAAATTTTATCCCTCTTCACATTATTCAAGTGATAAAATATTTATCTTTATTGATAAAGTCACTCTCATTTGGGTAATAATGAATAATGGTCAAATCATAACCTAAGAATGCTATGGACACAAATTTCCCATGACACAAATTTTCCCACATGTTTGTTGAAATTCATAAAGGCCTTAATTGCACTAGTGAATACACTTATTTTATAAAAAATATAAAAAGTTTGACTCCCACTTTATGATTAGGTGTAGAAAATTTACCTCAAACTCAAATCAATTTGTTATTTATTTCTGAAGGTTAGTGAGAGACTACAACACTTATTTTCTAAATGTTATTTCACTAAAAATATATATATTATCATCAATAATGTATATGGTATTGTGCTGCATATTGACAAACAACTGATGGACCTAAATAAGATCATTACTAAATCAGACTTCAGTTAATAGATCTTTGATCTTCTATTAGTAGCTACATTCAATCTAGTTTCTTTCATTTGTAATATAAGAAATGGTTTGACATTTTATAATTAATTCACCTCTATACATGTGTGAATCATTACTATTCTCAAGGATTTTTGGAAATCCTAATGCAATCATACAGGTTCAATGATAAATCATGTTTCTAATGTAAATATATTACACATTCTTAGTGTACTAGAAATGAGAAAATTCCTCTTATGATGAATTATATCTGATGGATCCCATCAATCCCATCTTGAATCAAGGATAATGTCTATAGTGCGATAATAGGTACACAATGACCCTCAGACAGCTGGGGTGTCTTTCATACCTACCAAGGCTTTTCCAAGGGATGTTCATACCACTTTATTGGGAATGGTTACACTTATGAAGCTGATATCTAGGAAACCAATAAGGGGATGAAGTACATTTTCCATCATAGTTTAAAATATATATATATTTAATTAGACTTGACTCTAGTTATGGTGGCATTGAACAATAAATCATGAAACACTTGATGGAGTAATCTCCCACTCTGTGTCAAATTCCCAAGTTTTTTAGAACCTTCTCTTGAATTCCACACATGTCTAAAGATAGGGAAAATGTGGAAGATACACTTTCAAAAAGGGTGATTATTGAGGAAAGATTAATGTGGTCCTTTGTGATGCTAAATTTTTGTCCACCTTTAGTAGAATCAAATGCTTGATATGAAATTTACACCCATATTTTTTAACCTCCTATGTAAATCCCTATATGGTTTTACTTTATTTATTTGGGGGACTGGGTATGCTTTGTCCTAATCCATTTTTTATCCTTTTTATTTATACTCTCCTAATATCTATTATTTTTTACCTTCCTAGACCATTTAATTCATAATTATATAACATATTACTATTATTATGATATGTTATAAATATTTTAACCCATTTAATGTGAATATACCCTCTCCCCCTCTCTTTTTGAGATATCCAATTAATGGTTGGTTACATCCATATAAGAGAACATTTTCAATGATTTAGTTATCACTAAATTAATGATTGAGTAGTGTATACTATATATTATATTCATAAATGTGTTTTAATTTATTTTATGCTTTTGGATTTTATTAAAAATGGATAAATTATAAATAATGAAAATAGAAAAACCAAAATGAAAAGTGGTTAATTTAAAGAGACGTGTCAATAAAATCATTTCATTTTTAACTAAAAAATATCAATAAATAAGTTATAATGGTTATAATTGATCAATAATAACATTAATGAATTCAATACACTCTTGGATGACTATTTTAATGATTATAACTTTATTATACTAGGGGTATAAACATGATGAAATAAAACATGACATTAGGTAAGGTGATACTTTAACCCAACTCTTCCTTTGGGGTTATTTTTTTACTTCTTATATTGTTGTAAAATATCTCTTAGTAGTGTTTTTTGAGGTGTATTTGTCAATAATAATGTGAAATTAATCTTTAATGTATTCTTTTTATGTTTTTTGAGCTCATTTTATAAATGTTTTAATATATTCATGTATGACCCAGTCGAATTTTAGGTTGTGTGGGTTTTTGAATTATAGCCAAGTCATTCGGTGTAATAGTGGTTCCACATAAGGGTCGGTAGGGGATAATCACATAGTATACCCAATGTAAGGGTATTCACTATGTTGGGGTTCCCAATGTAAGGGGATTACTAACTTAAGAAGATTCCTAATGCAGGGTTTCATGATATATGTGGATTCGTGATGTAAGGATATTCATTCTATATGTGATTCCTGATATAAGTAGATTCCCAATATAGGGTTCCCGATGTAAGGATTGTTTGGGGATTGATTTATGAGCGGTGTGACATATTTTTCTTAAAAAAATAAATAGATTTTTTTTGTGTATTTTCAAACGTCTCCCACCATCAGTTGTTACAGGTTATTTTTTAAACATAAAATAGTATTACTCATAAAAAAATCATGGAAATAATCAAACCATGTTTCAAGGGATTACCAAGACATGATGTTTTTATTATTTTAAATAAAATTTAAGGCTATTTTTTTGTATACTTTTTTCCACACACACAACATCATGGTAATTCTATGAGGCAGCATGGAAAACTTTTCAATAGAAAGTTTCTTTTATTTTTAAATTCATTATTTGGTAGGAGTTTTTATCTATGATTTCAAAGGATTATTTTACTACATTGGAAGGAACTTTTACCAAACATGAAAATTAGTAAGTTTACCTAACCCATTTTAAAATGATATATCATTAAATAGGGTAGGTTTCATTTTTGGAGTAAAAATGTATAAAAGATTTCAAAAATAAGAGGAATATATATTGAGAAAATTTTGTGGATTGCATACTAAAAATTATAGGGTAGAAGTATTTAAAGATAGAAGTATAAGAGTTCTATTTATAGAATTTTAATTGAGATAAACATAGTGTCTAGACCTTTTAATCAAACAGAACTGAAGTAGATAACTTTTCATCTCTCACCCTAGAAGGAAAAAAGTAGAAGATAAAGGTGATTAATGAGACCTCTCATTTGAAGGTATCTATGAAATTATTTAATTAAAAAGAGAGTGAAATTTATTGTCACGTCATCATTGGTGTATTTTTTAAATAATTTTAATGGAAGTATAATAAAATTTTCATAGAATAAGTGAGTTCTATTCTATAATGAGAGCAGTGATCTTTCCATTATTTTTTGTTTTAAACTAGGAGGGATAGTGAATATTCTTTGAAATCTGCAATAAAAAATCAGTGAGATTTAGTGATTCAGCTGTATAAAAACATCATTAATAATGGTTCTTTGATAATTCCATTTATTAAACTAAGTAAAATCACATATATCTTTCTTTTGTTGCTTTCATTATTTTATACAGATTGTAAATAAGATAAAGGTTTTCCTTTGGGAAAACTAAAATTTCATATACCATGATTCACTCAACTTTGGGGGTATATGACTTTTTTGGTTCCAAAAGGTGGTATAAAATATATGGTTTTGGGTGAAATAATATCTCTTAAGGATCTATGGAAATTATTGTCAATTTATTACCTGTTTTTGAAGGCAGTGATTTTCAGCTATAGAAAAACCATATGAAAAATTATTTTTTATCATTCGGTGTGGACATTTACACGAAAACAATACATGGGAACAAAACTAGAATGGATATTAGAGTTATTTAAGATATATATCATAAGTATTTTAAAGCTAATTTCATGAAAATTTATTTAATAAGAGCTTTATCTAACCCTATATATACAAAACTGATGTCATACAAGACCTCACATGAAATGTGGTCGAATCTTCTGAATAAATGTGAAGGTTTTTTAAATGATTGGTAAGAAAATATTCTATTATTGGGGAATAAGTATCAATTTCAAAGATTTATCACAAATGTAAAAGACTATGGCTATTTATATTAGTTAAATGATCTTGTGAAATATATGTATATTGTTGGAGTGCTCATCGAACATAAAAAATTTATTAATAGAATCCTGAGAAGACTAACACATCGGTTCAATTTCAACATATCAATGCTTGAAGAAAAATATTCAAATGAGGTAATTTTAGAAAACCTATATAGTAATATTGTTAGATATGAAATGATCAACAAGGATAAATATTTTATCTCAAAGTATAATTCATAAGAGTTCTTATTCAAGGCTATGAATATAATCTTAGTGGATGAGAATCCTAAAGATGATTAAGGTAATGAGGTGGTGTACTTTTCATCCTTATAATTTAAAAGAGGAAATGGAAATTCATTATAAAACATTCACTTTATTTCATTTTTTTGTGGAAACTCTGGACACCATACTTCCAAATTCCCAACAAAATTCTATAATAATGGGTAAGATGAATCCCTAATAGGGAACCTAATAAAGGATGTAAATTTTAAGGGTAAATTTCAAGGAAATTATTTAAAAGAAAAAATATCTCACTCAAGAAAATAATAGTTTAGAAGAGATAAAATAAAATTAGTTCAAGGATTTTAGATAGATTGAAGAAAAATTTATTAGGGATATTTTAGAGAAGTCATAACCAGAGTAAAATTATAATGAATAAGATAGAATATAATTCTAGGTTGATCTTAAAACCAATATTGTGGCATACCTTGAATAAATTGACATCTAGAGGGTTAAAAATAATAATTCCAATATATTTTTATATAGATACATTATCTACATGAAACATTAGTGGGGGGAAAATTCCGAATTGATGGTAGAAATTAAAAAACATAAATTTATAATTTCTAGAATCTCAAGAAAATTAGTTAAATTTTGGGTCAAATTCAATGATCATTCCCAAATCATTAATGGTCTAATTAATTCTTTGAAATAAAGAGTCAAGATGATATATGAAATACATGGAGAAATAATGGAATAGAGATGAAAGTGTGAAGATCAAGAAATAATTATTACTCTGGGAATTATTTTAGGGATATTAGTAACATTAATACCTTTGGAGGATAATGAATCTCATGGGGAATAATTTGGGAAGATTGAGAAATTCCCACATGTGGAGTGGTTTAGTGATAAAGAAAAATTCAGTGTGATACAAGATCACAAAAATTAGTTAGTGTAAGTGGGTATTAAATCTCAAGGACTAACAACCCTCACTAAAATTGAGATGCATGACATTTAAAGAACTATTATTGATATAAAAAATGATAAAAATAAGACACCAAAAATCTGGGGTTATTGTTTTGGAAAGTCAAGGCATTCCCAATATGTTTTATCCATTATAAAATGATATTTCTATGAGAAAGAATAATAAAAATAGTAAAGTAAAAATTATTATGTTTCTTATGCTTTTAATGGATACTATTTGTGTTGTGGGGTTTTTTGGCACATAGTGATTAATTGTGCATTAATGGTGCAAAGGAAGGTACTAATGGAGACTTGGAGAGTTTCTGAAAATACTCTAAAAACATATTATAAAAATTTAAAAAATAAAAATAAATATTTATCCATTTAAAATGAAGAACGATATGTGAGTTGGAAGTACAAAAATACTTTAGAATATCAGTCAATATAAACCAACTATCATGTATCAATAAGGGAAGGACTGAGAAATAAAATATCACTAAAATCATTTTAGGGTAGTACATTGATCCAATAATGATATTCTGGATATCTATTATAAATATCACACGATGAGTTATAATGACGTTATCATGGATGTCAGATATGATAAAGATATTGTAGTATGATATGGAAATGATAAAGGACTAAAAATTACTAGGCCCATTAATTAAAATATTGGTGGAAAGGTTCTAAGGTGAATATAAGTGTTGTTAGTTATTATTCTCAATCATAAATTACATAGAGTATTTATATTTTTTAACTTATCATAAGAAGGTAAATTCCAAAATAAAACTTACACAATCAAATTAATTG
The DNA here is from genome assembly GCA_963277665.1 of Viscum album. Taxonomy (NCBI): domain Eukaryota; kingdom Viridiplantae; phylum Streptophyta; class Magnoliopsida; order Santalales; family Viscaceae; genus Viscum; species Viscum album. Next base: position 1,232,307,675 of record OY728148.1, on the reverse strand, counting down.
ATTAATAAATTGTGTTTCATTGAAATCACTTTAAGGGGGACCATTATCTTATTGATTTTAAAGAGGAAATATGTATATTTTCCAAGGAAGAGGAAAAAAAATTTGACATAAACAATAAAACAATTTGATCCAAAACTTTACTATAAAATTTGGTAAAGAATTAAGGTCCTAAAAAATCACTAAAGATACTTATGATCCCACACATACATATGGTGATTTTTAAAAGGGATAGATTTATTGATGATCTATAAACCAAAGAAAAGAAAATGTTTAAAGTTTAGTGTGTTTGTTCATGTGTATTTGTTTGGTATAATTGCACAAAAATACTCATATAGTAATAGGTTATTTGTTTTATTTATTTATGACCACACGGGGTTTTTTTAGATTATATTTATCACTAATAAATATGATATATTTAAGTGCATCACTAAATATCTGAGGAAAACTAAAAATATGATTTCTGTAAAAATTTAGAAACATAAAACTAATAAAGAAACATAATTCACTGACAATAAGGTATAAAATATTATTAAAAGGGTAAGATTCAGTATTAGGTATCAATGGTGAGGACTCTTTAACAAAACTGAGTCATTGAGTGGAAGAATTGGATTATAAACAATATGGCTCGAAATACGCTTATAGAAAAGTACCTATTAGAGACATATTTGAAGGAGGAAGTTTTCACCTCATTATATATCTCTATTATAGATTTAGTATTTTTAAATAATGAGAATACCCATTCTACGATGTGGTATGTAATGAATCCAACACTCAAGTATTTTTTATTTTTCAAATGTAATTATTTTATTCTTAATAAATAGAAGAATACGAAGTTAAATTCTCTAGAAGATAATGGTATTTTCCTTGGATACACATCTGAAGGAAATAAATTTAAATTATAAATTTAAATTAATTGAGTGTTTTTGGAAAACAATGATGAAACTACCATTGAAAATGATCAGTATTTTAAAATAGTAAAGGAGATTTTATTTTCTGGTGTGTATATTTCAAAAAATAATAACCCTATTTTTTATGAAGAAAGTCGTTATGAAGTGTGTGGGTGAGAGGGAGATTAAGGAGATATATAAGAATCATAAAAAATATTATGATAATGAAAATACAATAGAAATTGTAGCTACAAATAGAAAATCCTCTAGAGAGGAAATAAGTTACAATAATATTATTAGATATGAGATAGTTACATTTCAAATAATGAGGATAAAGGCTTGGAATAAAACATCTTATCTATATCATGTAGAACCTATAAATTTTTAATAGGCTACTATGGATGATAGTTAGGTCAATAAAATTTATTAATATATTGATTTAATTTAAAGTAATGATACTTGGTGAGTTTTCCAAGGATAAAAACAAAAATCATATGAGAACCATGTGGATATTCCATAATAAACTCAATAAAAATGATAATGTGACTCTGAAAAATATATGACTAGTGTGAATGGTATGTTCCATAATATAAGTAATTGATGTGGATGATTATTTTACTTCCATGTATAGGCTAGAAACAGTTAGATTATTTATCACCAAAATATATTTTAAAGTCTATAAATGGATGTTAAATCAGAATTATATAATGTAATCCATAAATAAGATGTCTACATAGAGAAAATGGATGTATTCCTAGTGAAAGAAGATGAAACAATGGTATTTCAGATAAATAAGTCCTATTGTGATCTAATATAACCACCAAGGATCTAGTATTCATGACTAGACCATTACATAAAGAGGATTGGTTTTAAAAGTGGTGGGGTTGAACAGAACCTATACATCAAGAAGGATAAAGAGAAGTGTATGGTGGTTTTTGTTTATATGGATGATATAATTTTTAAAGGGTCAAATTTTTTATAATTCAAGATGTTTTTATAATACAAGAATTTTAAATGTGAGATATATTTTATTAGTGAATTATCCTTTCTTTTTATCTTATAGGTGATCTAAATAAAGGTTGTTACTTTTTTTAGAAAAAATATGCCAAGGAGGTGTTAAAAATGTTTCAAATGAAAGATTCAATGAGAATGGAAACTATGGAGTTTACTCATATTAAAATATTAAAGGATAGGGAAGAAAAGTAAGTTGATATAACACATTATATGTAGACTATTAGAAGTTTTTTATACATGAAATCTACTAGAATGAAAAAAAAATTCCATAAGTCAAGTTGTTTTATATAAATATTGTTCAAAATAATGTTATATGTATTCTATGAGAAACATACTTTGTTATATATAACAAATAGTGTATTTTTTCTACTTTGTTACTAAAAATACATAAAAAACAATTGGTTCATAAAAATATAGATTGGTATTGTTTGATAGATGACTGAAAGTCAACTTATGGAGGTATATTCGATCTCATAAGTTCTTGTATCTCTTAGCTCAGCAAGAAGAAATATTTTATCTCTTTAAGCACAATGAAGGATAAATATGCATCAGCCACTGAATCTTTTACCCAGTTTATATGGATGAGATAACAACATGAATAAATTGGGTTGGAAGTTTCATATCCTATTCCAATCAAGTGTAAAAAATTAGGTTCTAAAAATCTCAACAAAAATATAATTCATCATTTGAGGGGAAAGAACATTGAAATTAATTATCATTTCCTAAATTTTATAGTTGATAACAAAGTAGTGAATTTGGAGTATGTTTTGAAATAGAATCAAGTGAATGATATTATGTTCAAGAAGCTTCCATAGGGAAATTTTCAAATGGATTAGTTGTCTCTTTCATTCAAACTAAATACCTCTAACTAGATGAGTTTGTGAGAGGACCCCCACTTCCCTATGGGAATCACTTCTTATAGAATATTATGATCTCTCTCTTATTTTATATATCTATATTTATTACTCAAGGTTGTGAAATTACATAGAGGTTCTCATTAGGTTCATTTAAAAAGGTGGAGATGTGGTTTATGAGTAAGGGTAAAATATTGATTTGGAAATGGGTAGAGGTCATGAAAGAGTAATCAGGGAGAGTAGCAGCTTTGAAAAGAGATGGTGAGTATAAATATTCAATGTGGTTATTTTATGAATATATTTTAAATTAAATTTTGTTTATTACATCAATTGTGGATCAAATTGGATTATAGTTTACGTTAAGTGAATCATTGATACACTCTTTTAAGGAAAGAGGTCCAACATGTTTCTATGATCAGAACTAGTTGGTTCTTAAAAAATTAAAGGATAAATAGAAAAATATATCATAATGTTTTCAATAAACACAATGTAGAATATTTCAACAAAAGAATACCCCAAGAGTATTTTTTGTTGTTCTTTTTTAAAATGATGTGGGAGGAATGTTCAATATAACCTATTTAAGTGTGTGGAGCATATTATTGGATGGATGATAGAAGTTCTAGTGTGTTCTGGTTGAATTTTAGGTTGTGTGGGTTTTATAAATATATCCAAGGCATTCCATTTAGGGATGGTTCTATGTAATGGTTAGTAGGATGTAATTATAGAGAAGTTTGAACATAAGAAGATTTATGATGTATGGGTTCCCAATGTAAGAGGATTCCTAATGTAATACAATTCCCAATATAGGGGTCCCCGATGTAAGGGTGTTTTAAACATAAGGAAATTGTCGATATATGGGTTCTCTATATAGTGGTTCCCAGTTTAAGGATCATTTTTGGATCCATATATGTGTAGTCTTATCTTTGAGTATTCAATTATGTATGGGTATTTCCTTGTAGGTTTTTCTAAATTCAGCCACCAAAATCTATTATATATATATATTAGGTTTAATAAAAAAATATTACTAATTATCCAATCTAATAATGAATAGAATCGAATCATGTTTCAAGGAAGAATCAATCCATGATGTTTTGATAATTTTAAATCATGATTATGGTTGGTTTTGTGATGATGGTTTTTTCGACTCACAAAAAATCATGGTATACAAAGAAGATGATGTGTAAAGACCTACATTATCATGTTTTTTTATTTTTAAATTCATTATTAAGTTGGAGTTTTTATTTCAAATTGAAATAAATATAATCCAAATTTGGAAGGAAATTTTTCCATAATAGAAATCAGTAAGTTAAAATATCTAATTTTAAAATTATATATAATTAAATAGGGTAGGATCTATTTTTAGAGAAAAATAATGAGAAAAAATTCTAAAAACAAAAGGGAGGTCTCTTAAGAAATTTTTTTGGATTTCATCAAAAAAAATATAGTGGAGAAGTATAGGAATATGGGAGTACAATCATTCATATTTTCATGATTGAAAATGAGAGAAGAATAGGGTATAGAGTCTTTAATCAAATTGAATATAATTATTAGAGTGTTCTTCTCTAACACATGAAGGAAAATTAAGAAGATGAAGAAGATGATCCATGCAATGTTACATTGTAAGGTCTATGTGAATTTATTGAAATAGAATAAAGTAAAGAATAATACTAATCTATACTTACTTTATTTTTCATAAACTTTTCATTTAAGGTTAAGATAATTATAGAAAGATTAATTTGTTCCATTTTTTATGGAGAATTTTTATATTTTTATTTTTCATGGTTATAAACCATGAGGGTCGGTGATATCACTCTTAAACATTTAATCAAAAACATGTGATCTTTAGTGCTTCAGGTTCATAGACATATTACTATGCATTCTCCATGGAATATCCCATTTTGTGGACAAAGTAAAATTTATTTCATATCTATTTTGTTTCTTTAATTATCTTATATCATCCATGAGGGAGAGGGAGGTGTTCTCAATATATACAGAAACAATTTTCAATAAGGGGAAAACTAAAATTTTACATACCCTAATTCACCCTTACCCCTATTAGGGTACAAGCCTTACTTGGGACCAACATCTATCATTCCACAATGATTCTACTACAAATTTCTTCTAAAATTATTTCAATTTTATTACCTTTTTTCTTATAGGTATATGCATGCTTTTAATTTTTTGAAATTCATTCTTATACACATTAGTTATTTTCGATAAAGACCATATTTATAAATATCCCATTCATTCTTATTATTCTTAATCTTATTCTCTCTAAGAAATATGATCTATTATTTTCCAACTCTATATTATAATGACCAAAATAATTAATTACCATAATTTTTTCAAACTTATTTGTATATTTTTTGATGTATGATTAATGACATAACTATATAACCCATTATTTTCTCATGGGTTCTTATCTAGTTTGTGATTTATGTGCATTTTTATTTCCATATAGCTTGTAAGATTATGAGCATATTATGATGTTATATTTGGATCCGATATTATATATCCCTCTAATGAATTAGGCAATTTGATATATATAATGTGATTGTGTGTATTATGAATGAACATGATGCTATATTTGTTTATATTTTATGAAGTGATGATTTGAATGCATATATTATTCATGAACATGATCTCATATTTATTCACAATTTACATATAGTATTTGACCAAAATGTTGTGAGTTTCATTAAGATATATATGTAACCTTTTTTCTCTTTTAAATGAATCCCATATGCTTATAATGATGATCCATTACTTATGATATAATGATGATTATGATAACCCATGTTTTTAATGGATTCATGTCTCATACACCAATGTTATGCCTCACGGAACTAGGTTTTTATCTCACATTTCTTTTTTTTCATGTCCAATACTGATTACATGTATTAATAGGACTTTGAAATCATTTCAAAGGACTATGTAAATGGATTTAAATAAAATTTATTTTTTCATAGGTAATCATGTTTTATGAACATAATTTTCTCAGGATACTAATTTTTTTATTATATATTTTATTATTGTTATGTTATTTATCATTAAAATGATGTAAAAATCATTTATGAAAGATGAAAGGTGCTATATATAATCATTATCATAACTATTTTATTCTTGAGGTAGTGGAAAATAATTTTGGTTAGTATATTTGTTCATTACAATTTATCTAAGGAAGATTATCATCTCATACAAACAAATATGTTACTATATTATTGAATTGTGAAAAATAGACTAGTTAAGATATTAAAATAAATATATATATAAAGTATATTAAAATAAATAAACAACTATAATAAATTAAAAAAAATTGTTTCAACTTGTGGACTCCCTCAAAAAAATACTAAATTTTATATATGGGATTTCCACAAACTTCTAAAAGATAGTATTTATAATAAAATAATAAATAATATAGTAAAAACCTAGGTTTTATCTCTAATATTCCTAATAATTCACACTCTACTTATTGTAATTTTTTATATTTTGTTTTTATTTTAAACATAAGAGATGAGGATTTAGAATTTTTGTGTGATAAAACTATAAACAATTTAATCATTGTAAAGTGTCAATGAAAAAAATAGTGGTGTCCTTAGAAAAGTTTAAAAATAAATTCCACCATTTCATAAAAAATAATAAATTAATAATCAAACTATTACTATTAATGTGAATTATATTATCATAATTCAACACCTTACATTGTGAAATAAGCAAAGAATCAATAAACTGTGATTATTATGTGATTTGACCCCTGTATTTTCAATATAGATTGATCTAAACCACTCAAGGATTTATAAGTCATTCAGTTTCATCTTGAATACCATTACTAAAAGGACCAACTACAGGTCCCAAAAAACATCTATTTTTATAAATCAACTACATCACTAAATATTGCACCCAAACCCATGGGACTGTAATCACAAATCACTCTCTCTTGAGATTACTACATTCCTTTATATAAGAGAACAATTTAAAAATAGATAATTATTTTTAGAACAATCAATATCAAGGATCAATATATATGGAATTATAAATAAGATAATAAATTATCACCTAATTCCATTTATTTAACCAAATAAAAATATAAATATAAAAATAAAAGTATAAATCTATCATTAAGAATAAAAACAAGTAATATAAATTGTTCCCTACATTCTAGAAAAACCATTGGGGGTTATTTCTCTATGAAGATACACAATTAATGAGGAAAAAAATAGAACACATACAATATATAGAAAAATAGAAATACTCTAAATATGGAATGATAAGAATTTGTTTCTCATCGCATTTTTTCTTTACCTTTTATATTAAGAAGAATAAATGAATAGATTAGTTATTATTACTTTGGATGTTTCACTAGGAAAACAATATCGTACTATTTTTCCTAACTTAATGGTGAATATTTTGTAACCTTCACATTGAAAATAAATTTTTAATTTTCTAATAATTTTTTTACGATAATACTAATTTTTGATGTAAAATAATAGAAATTTAAATTTTTTTAATTTTTGAAAATATTTCATAGTTGGTGTGCATATTAGAATAAACATTATTTTTAACCATTTATTGTTAGGATGTTGAAACTTATTTTAATGCATGGTTAGTTAATAGTTTGGGGAACTATGCAAGTCAACTATACATTCTTTTAAGTTGACCTAAAAATTTGTTTTTCAGGTATAAACATCTTGAGACCCCTTTCTAAATAATTTATGAATTTTTAAAGTGATGTTAATGGGATTTTATTACCATTATTATTTTTTAAAAAATATTTTTCCAATATTTTAGTTTATTTTTATGATAATAAATGTGTAAGGTGGTGTTATAACCACCATCATCACCACCACCACTTCCACCGCCACTAGCTATATCATTATTAAATTACATGAGATGATTAATTAAAATGTGTATGTGGAATTGTGATTTTTATTATTGAAATTATATGTAAATATGTGAGAGTATAAATGTTTTTAGAAAATAAAAAAAAATTATTCTTTATATACCTAATAATATTTGTTATTATTATTAAAAATAAAAGTGGTTGAAACCCATCTCTTCTTCCTGGATGGATGAATACCCTTAGTGCAAGGGTATCCTTGATTCCATTATCCTCTATTCTCATACCTTCAATGGTAGTTTTAGTTTTATACCTTTATGAAATATCAATTTTATGGATTCTTCCCCTCACTTTTATTTATTCTCCTTCCCTTTTATTTTTTCTCTCTCTGTCATAATTTTCTCAACCTATGGTTCAATGAAACATAGAGTTTTAACATGTAAAGTCAAACCCCATAATTTTTATTTGATGTTTTTTGCCAAGAGGATAAAAATTTATATTCCATACTTGGTTCATCTCCCCTTAATGATGGCTCCATAATTGTGATTTTTTTGTTAGGTGACTCTATGAAACTCCTAATGTTTGACATTCTCTTATTGATTTAGATTTATAAATTTTTTTATTATCATGTTAATTTTATATTAGTTATCTATGATGGAATTATAATAAGATTCTAATTTACTTTAATCTTTTTATTTTGATAAAATTGTATTTTTCAATGTGTTTGGGTACTAAATTTTTAAAATAATCTATGGTGTTCATAAAGTGTTAATCAAAATATCATAGAGAATTATTTTGGTTCAAATAAAAATTTATATGAGTTATACAATGTAAATCCAATAGATTTATTGTACCACTCTTAAAAAACTATATTTTATTCACAAAAGGTGTTTGATGGAATTAATTTGAGACTTTTTTTGATTTAATTTAATTTATAAGGATGTATTGAGATATGTTTTAATTTTCTAAAAGGCACCATCATTGTTTTTAAATATGTTATGTTTTATAAGGTCATTTTTAGTATTATTGATGTTTTTATAGTATGTTGACACACTCTTTTATGTAATCCCCGTGATTTTATTAGTATATTTATGTTATTATTTTATATTGAATTTTTGAAAATGAGTTAGATAAGGGGATACTAATTTTAGGGTGTTGGAGATGTGATATATGGGTTATCATATTTTTTTATTCATTTATTTCTTTATGTTTGACACTAGTTAGATTTATATGGAATCCTTGGGCACCTATGTGGTAAATTTATAATGATTGTTTCACTATTTGATATTACAAAATTATATAATGCCTAACTATTTTATTTTATTCCATAATAGGGGAATACTAGTCAGTGATGTTATTCGGTAGAAATTAGGGTTTGTTTCTAAAGGAACACATCATATGACTACATATAATTCTATTATCAAGGTCCAATATTTTTTAAATATACCAGAGGTTTTATTCCATGTTGTGATTTTTTTATAATGTGTTTATCTTATATTATGATTTTTTTATATTATATACTTATGTGAAACTTTGGATTCTTAATCACATTCCTTACAATTATCTTTCACTAAAATAAAATTGTTTTCAAAAATAAAAGTTTAATGTGTGATTTTTTTTATTATGAAATTTTAACAAATAGTATGTTTAATTTTAGTTAAAAATAGAATTTTGAGTTTATCATATATAAAAAATTACATCGAGTCATGGCGATATCATATAAGGATATTAATAACACCCTGAAAACACATTTTGGTATGCATGTAGTTATTTATTGTCTTTATTTTTTTATAGGTATAGTTGTTGAACATGTAATTTGGAATGAAACATTAGCTCGTTTATAGAGAAATGGAGGCAATTACATATTAAGGATTGTGTTTCATACAAAGATAGTAAAAGTCTATCCTTTATTTCTATCTAGAAATTTTTATTCGACAATGTAGTCCTTTTCCTTTAAATTTTGAGATGCATATTGTATATTTGATGTGTTTTGAGTGAATGTTGATTTATTTTTTTGTTTCATATAATATTTATTTATAATTTATAATTTATAATGGGTAAATCATTCCCATTTTTTCATGTATGATACCCTTATAACATGTTCCATAATAGGGTGATCAAGAATTCACCATAGGTCTATGGAATTATAGTTTGGGTATGATGGATAAGTATTCAGGATGGTATATTAAAAAAATGGTATGAAATCGTGAATGGGAATTTGGGTGGTAGGTTTAATTACAATCACTGAAACTTGATAAGAAAATCCATTAATGGACCTCATCGACCCATTTATAGTGGAAACTATTGAAACTAGAGGAAGCCTAGGATTGAGTGGTTTATATAAACCATTTAATGGGTTGTATTTTATATTATTTTACCATGGTGAGAAATATTGGGATTCATTGGTCAAGACCATAGATTCATATATTTATTTAAATTAATAATGGATTATTTAAAATTTCTTTCATTCCTATTATTATAAATCAGTGTTTTATGAATAGTTGTGGTTAGAAATCTACTTGATTAAAAAATTGCATGATTTGTTTTTGTTATGTACATTTTACTTGAAATATAATCTCTATGGTTATAGTGTGATTAATTTAGTGTTACATGTATGTAATGATAAGTAATGTGATGCATTATTATTTTTTGAAAATTTTACAATTCAACGTTTATATGGAAGTATCATTCTAATTCTTAAAGAAAGGGGATTCCCTTGATAATGTTCAAACCTTTCCTGATCTCAAAAGGAAATGATATTTAAAAATAGTGATTTGAAATTATATAGAAAAATAAACTTGATTTTTTTACTTTATTATTTTTTTCTTCTAATTAATCTAATATTTTGATATTAGATTTGAAATTCAAGGGATTATGTTATATTTTTTTAATGTTAAGAATAAAAATGATATTAAATCTGTATTTTAAAGTCTTTTAATAATTTTTATTGATTATTTTTAATTACTATTCACACTTTTGACAAATCAAATAGATTATTGAATGATTGATTTTATTTAGTTGATTATATGTGGTTTTCATTATTTAAAAGTTAATTTATAGTGAGTGTTTTCATTTTATATATATTACTTTTTATGATAAATATTTTATGTAAGATTTTGTTTTCTTGTTTTAGAATTACTTAAAGTGAAATGAAAATTAAATCGATTTGAATGTAAAAAAAAATGTTTTATAGCTAATTCTAAAGGGACCGTTTCACTAGTGAACTAATTGGAAATTTTTCTATGTTTTATTTTCTATATTAGTGTGTTTCACTATTGGTTATGTATGATATATCTAACTTGTATTTGTTTCTATTATTTCCAAATATATTTTTGATTGAATGAAATTATGTGTGTTTTATTTTTAAAATAATCCTTTTAAGATGTTTTTTTGTAAAAATTGAATCTTAGTTTGGTTATGTTATATATTTTATTAGATTTAGGTATTTAACTTAACCATATTTTAAATAAACTATGTATTCATAAATAAAAGGATTTGGTAATTTCTTTTATAGATTATTATTTTTAAGCTCTTATGGGTTCTGTTTTAGGGAAAAATTAGTTTTTATTATATATTTTTTAAAGATAGTTGAAATATGATTTGCTGGAATGTGATATTTCATTATGAAGATAGTAAAATATAGATATGTGTTCAGTTTTTTTGGATGTGTGTAAAATTCATGTTTTATCTTTTATAAGAAGTTTTTTTATCTATTTTACATTTATATTGTTAAAAATATGATATAATAGGAATATTTTTGTGTTTATAATGTAGGTTATATTGTTTTTAATGATTGATAGTGATTTAGTGTGTATTTTATTTTCATGGACCTACCTCCCTTGGCCTTTAAACTTGTTGTCTGAACCCATGGGACTCTTGTAATATTGTTGTTATGTTCACTACAAAACACATGATATTACACACAAAGGACACTTATAAGACTAATGAAAACTTGTAAAAGCCAAAAAAATCTCTTTTAGTGTACAGTTGTCCTTCCATACACATACCCTGGGAAATAACCAAGGAGTTCACCCATATTGAAACTAATACAATACAAACATAGTTAACTGTGGACATATAGGATCTTGAAAATAAAGGTTCACCTTGTTATCAAGGGTACTGTTATTTACTATTTTTTATTAATCACTTTTTCAAGGGTGTTATAATACTGACCATTAAAGAACATTGTCCTCACTGTTGACCCCAAAGCTCAAACCTAGGTAATTCCTCCACATTTCAAGCTGGGTGTTGAATTTGATACAACTCTAGCATGACTTGACCCGGTGGGTCCCCTTATGGGCTGGTGGTGAGACAATTGTGCCACTCTAATTACACCTCCAATAGGTTAGGGGATAGTTATTAGAACCATGAAGGCATAAATCTCACATGGGGTACTTTTTGTAATGAAACCTAGGCAATATACATCACCATCCACCCATGATAACCACAATCACATAGAATAAAACTATATAAAATATAAAATATATGTCCATGAAACTTATAAACATACCATAACATTAAACATTAATACCATTACAAAATGGAGAAAAATATACAAGGCCTAATACTCTCAAAATAATTTACCTTGATTGAATTGAATTAAGGGAATCACAACATCATTCCAACTCTATCCCAAGTACTTCCATCGACAAATCCCAAAAACTTTACTAATTTACAACTCCACTATCACCACTACTCTAAACCCTTTGAAATCAGCATAAGCATGTGAATCTTATTCATATACATAATAAGTATTGTCATATGTTCCATTTTTTTGGGTATAAAAATACCCAGTAAGATGCTCTAAAAAGGGAGACAGGGGTGTAGGTCATCACGCTGCCAAGGGAGGAACCACACAATCACCCAACTCGATCGATAGGGAATCTCCAGCTAAGGAAGAATATTCAAATTAATTTCCCAGTATGTCCCTAATATAAACTTATAAAAATATAACTATGTATGACTCTAGATATCAACTCATCCCATAGAACTAGGACTCCATGAAAAAATCCAATTCCACAAAGGAAAACTTCTCCATGCACAAAAAAAACTAAGGGAAAACCTCTTTGTTCTTTTGTAAATTATACACCATGAGGCTTAGGGGTAAACCTCCTAGCTCTTTCATGACATGGAATATCAAAACACATCGATATACATAAGGTAAATGCAACCAAAATTCACTACCACAAAACGGGCCAAGGCCAGCGCCACCCTTTTATCAGTGCTAATGAAAAAGTGCTGATAAAGGGGGGTACCTTTACCAGTGCTAAAAAAAGCGTTAATAAAAGTACCCCTTTATCAGCATTTTTTTAGCACTGATAAATGTACCCCCTTTAATAGTTCTTTTTTTAGTGTTGTTAAAGGGTACCCCTTTATCAGCACTTTTTTTAGTACCGCTGATAAAGGGGGGTCTTTATTAGCGCTTTTTTTAAAAGCGCTGATAAAGGGTCTACTTCCAAAAAAATCATTAAAAAATATATATTAATATTTAAATATATAGATATAGTTATATTGATATAAATATAAAATATATTTTTTAAATATAATTTTAAATATATTTTAGATAAGTATAAATATACAGTTATACTGAATATATAAGATATTTAGTGAAAATGGCTTATAAAAAAATTTAAAAAAAAAATTTAATTAATAATTTGCTAATTATTATGGAGTAATAGTCATTTAATAACAATTTTAAGACTAAAAAAATAAAAATAAAAGATCCAAAATATGTTGAAAACGTAACTCGAACTTCAAACGGCCATAACTTTTGATCCGGGTGTCCGTTTGAGCTCTACCATATATCAAATCGAAGCCTAAGACAATCTCTACACCCTTAAAATTAGAGGGATCCACATTAAAGGTTTTTTCAAGGCCAAAAAAGGTTTATAAGGCCTCCAAAACTGAGTTTTTAGTCGGGGTACTCCAATTTTTTAACATTTTGTGGATTTTCAGCCTCGTTTAAGGGGGTATTATTGGATTTTTTTGGTGGGGAATGAATTTATTCCAAGGTATTACATTCACATTGATATTATGTCTTTGAAATTTTATTGTTTTTTATAATTCACTGCTATTTATAATCAAATATATAACAATATATACATATTTTTTATATAATCACACATAAAAATTTAATTATAAATATAAATAATAAAATATATTTACATATAAAATATATTAGATTTATCTAAATAATAACTAATATCCATTTTATTTAAAATAAAAATATATGAATATTTATATACCTATATATTAATCTAACTATATATATATATTAATATAACTGCATATATATATTAATATAACTATAAATATATATATTAATATCACTATAAATATATATATTAATATCACTATAAATATATATATTAATATAAATATATATATATATTAATATAAATATATATTACTATACAAATAAATATAACTAAATATATATATATATATAGAGAGAGAGAGAGATCATGAAATGGAAAACAAATCAAAATAGATGAGGGGTAAGGGCTTAGGCGCGTAGGGGGGGGGTCTCGAGTTCAAAACCTGGTGGAGGAAGGGGCGCGCGTGCATGGGGGAATATGGGAGCTAGCGCTGATAATGGGTGGGGGATAACGCTGATAAAGGGTGGAGGGGGTGTGTGGGGGTGCTGGAGGTGCGGGAAGGTGTTGATAAAGGGGGGGATAAAGCTCTATAAAAATACCCCCCAAGATTACCAGGATTTTTTTTAAAAAAATTAATTTTTTTTTAATTTTATCAGCCCTAAAAAAATCCCTAATAAAAGGGGTCTTTTTCAGCGCTTTTTGGAGTGCTGATAAAGGCCCCCCTATCTACACCGTCTTTAACAGCACTTTTCTAGCATTGTTAAAGGCCTTTTTTAGCACTGATAAAAGGGGTATTTATAGTAGTGATTACTACACTAAAGTTCTAAAATATAGTTTGGAAGATCCCATACGATGTAGCTCATCAACCACAAGACACTCCTTACACACATACATTATATAGAATAAAAAATGAACTCATGGGTAAAATTTTATTTCCTAGAACTATTAATTCTTCAAGTCCCATCTGAAAATATCATTCATGAAGTAAAAAACTGATACAGATCAAAGTGGGGAATATACATCCTTAAGAATGATATATTATCTGAGGGACTACCAACCCCACGGATGGGAGACCCACACCCTGTACCATCCAACAATAGGAGAAGAAGACTTCCTCAATAAGAATAGGACCCATGTAAGTATTTCATCTCATGAAAACTAAAAGTAATGTGAACAAATAACCATTAGGTGGTTCTTTACTGACCCAACCCAGCACTATGGGAGAAACATACCAATGGTGGACCTAGATGCCCTTCATACTATGGTCCTGAAGCACTTAATCCTAATTCATTCCTTAATAACACCAACATCATCTTGTCATTAATACAAATTCTTCCATAGAGGTTCCATTACTCACTAAGTGACATTAACTAGCTAAGAGGGGATAATTGACTCCCAAACAAAAAAAGGAATTTTAGTTACTCCATTACCGTAATCATGACATAACCATTTGAAATCACAGAAGGGAAACCATTCCTCAATTAACTGTATGACTCAACTAAAGGAATACAAAAAACAAACCTCCATACCATTATCACCTATCATCATTATAATTGATGGTCTGATGAAAGGTCAACCAAGAATGTTTCAACATGGCTAGTCTTAACTCTAACCATTTGTAATGCAGTTTGATATCTAAGGCTTTATAAAATGGAGAATAGTTCAAAATTCACATCAACCAATTCAAATCATTTTCACTAGATAAACATTAGTGGTACATGAAAATGATGGAATCTATTCATGTTTCACACCCATCTATAAGTCCTTTCAGGATACCCTATTGCATAGTGAGAACTATTGGGACTAACCCAATCTATGAAATAGGTCTTATAGAGTTAATTTAATAACACACATATTGTTCTATATAAATAGGGTTCCTCACTCTATATGGTATTTGGGGGAGGTATTGATCCTGGCCTATAGTCATCTTGTCCAACGCAAGATGAGTGGATGATATGCATGCATGGGGCCTAAGAAGGTGAGTGATAAGTCACATCCACCTAACCTGACCTACAATGGAACACCATGCATGTAGAACCATGTATCAAGCTAGTAATAGGTTGTGATCATGGAGTAATTGACCCACATTCCTTGGTTCATGTGGGGCATGTGGTATTCCATGTGGTGCACCTAATGTATCTCTATTTCTTTACTCATTTCCTTCATTTTGTGTTTATTAGACCACATTCATCAGTTATCAATTTAAAATTAGTATATATATATCCTATGTATGTTTTATTTAGATCATAGTGGTATGGTTAATTTAGTGATTAGAGTCCATTTATATTGACAGATAATAATTCTCTAAATATAACTCTATAATATTGATTTCATTTATCTGGTTATTCGTGATAGTTCCCTACATTCAACAAGGTATCAAAAAAATTATTATGGATGGGTATAGTACATGGATATATTACCTCATTCCTATGACCCTCTGAGATATAGTTAATAAACATGATATAGATAATAGGATGTAAATATTGATGTTTACTCCCTTTTTAAATCATTTGAGATTGGTTTTTATTATAAATGGTTGGATTTGAGAGTGGGTTTCATAGAGCACTCTTATGGTTCCTTTCATCAAATTTTTAGTTCTAACAATGATATGTGATAATATTATAGAGTTTTATTTTATGTATTCCATTGAATATATCATACATTTGGATGAGTCATGGGTTTATTATTGATATTACGAGTGGTGATATGGTGATTTCAAGGATTAACTAATTAAAATAACTTTGATGTTAGAGGTTTGATGATCCCCTATTATCTTGTTGAGTTCCCTTATTGATATGTAAAACCTCTATGGAAGTATTTTGATTAATGAAATGGTGGTGGTTGTGCTAGGAAGATATGTATTAGGATAAGGTTCTTTGATACTATCTTGTATGAGGTATATATGTTCCACTTTAGTATGCCACTACCATGGAGTGAGAGGACCAGTTTTGAATATTCCTAACACTAAGAGGGGGATGAATTAGCATTGGGGACTTTTTAACTTTCAATTCTAAATTTTTATCCTTGTACCTCCCAACCTATTAGGATCTTGATTATCTTATTCTCTTTTCCATGTCGCATGCAATAATATAAAGCAGTAAAAATATGCACACGATATTTTTACACGGTTCACTACTCAATGTGAGTAGATAGTCCTTACCATGTATGGTGATGACCAATACATGGATTCTCTACAATAAAGTGATATTATTTTACAATGGTTTACTAGGAAAACAATTCTCTAGTCAGTGTGGCTCCCTACAATTGGAGGAGGTAAGGAGATAATCTCTTACCGATGTGAGTCCCTACACTCGGAGGGGGGGGGAAATAATCCTCTTCCAACTTGAAAAAAGTAGGATATGACCTTACAATTACTGGTTCTTTATACTACCATCTAGGATAGCATTCTTCCTTCTTTAAAAGATAGGTTCTTCTCTTGATATTGTTAAGTTATCTTCACTTGATTACATTCAAAGTTGTAGGCAAGTAATTCTCTTCTTTCTTTCTCTTCTTCTCTAGTGCAAGACCAATTGCAATAGACTTATTCTTCTTTATTCTCCTTTATTGCAATAACAAAAAGCACTAAAACTCTTTTATTCTTAGAAAGAATCACCAACTCCTTTGTGATTGTTCATGCGATGAGGATCAGCTCACTTAGCATCATTAGAGTCAATTCTTCTCTTCTTGTTCATGAATGCGTGTGATCATTTATATGGAATTTAGGTTGAGATTTTTCCTTCCTTCCTTCTTCTTATTTACACCCATATACACACTTGATTTGGTTCTTTATTTAAGTGACTTCATGTGTTCATGTTCATGCATGAAATCATGCACTCTCCTCTTCTTCTTCTTGTGTAAAAACGTTAATGGGTATGGTTCTTTGAACACACACACACGACCTCCTCTTCTCTTTATCTTATGCGATTCTTTAAACCTGAATTGGTGTAGTTATTTAAGCACGCACACAAATCCTCCTCTTTTCTTTTTTAATTTCTCTTAAAATTGATTAGGGTGTTTTTTTAGGTTTACATGTATATTTTTCTTCAAACTCAAATTGGTGCAACCTATTTTCTCGTGATAACTTATTCTTCTCGCCATCAAACACAACCTCAGGCTCCTTCAATCAAATCATGTATGTTCATGAATGTGCACTACCCTTCTCTTCCAATCTCTTTATTCACCAAAAAATGAACCCTATAAACACTAGATTATAAGCATTCAAACCTGAGGGAATTCTTCTTCACCTCATGAAACTAGGGTGGCCACGGGTCATGTTCTTCACGTAGAGGATGAATGGTTCTTCTTTGTGCATGAGGTGCATATATCTACCTCTTCACAAATCTCAGTGAAAGACAGAGGTTCAATCACTGGCTCACATTGGCATGACCTTCGCAAAACACAAATAAGGTTTTGGAAAACCAATCGTGTGTTCATGGGTACTAGTTTTTTTGAAGTGGTTTGAGAGTGAAAAGCACTTATAAAACACTCGTGGGAACTCTACTTGGTAGATCAAAAAGCTCTCGGGACTCTTGGATGCTCTTCATGAAATGGTGCATAGGGAGATACTCTGTTTTTTGAAAACAAAAGATCTTAGGTATGTGGGAGAAGTAGTACATCTCGCCTCAGACTCCTCATTTTATAGGCGAGGGTAAATCCTCTTCTGCATCCACAATCTGTGTGAGAAGCTATGGAGATCATGGTTTGAATTCCCATGATATCCGGCTTTTGAAAATCTTAAAATCCATGGATTGGATTAGCCAAGATCCTCAGGGTGTTTTTTTCAATGCGGGCTCCTATCTACGTGCATGGAGTCAAGAACGCGTGAAAAATTCTCATGAATGAATCTTTTGAATGAATCTTTCACGGATCCCCATGGATACGGAAACTTCATTTTCCTCAGACAAAGATTCTTATACAAGAATTTTTCATGCATGATCATCGTTTGTTGCATGCATGGCTTCGGTGCACTCCTACAGTCTTCACAATGTCAAGATGCTCATCCATGGTGATCGGACCATGGTTCTTATTCTTCTCTAAGAATTTTTCATGCATTATCATCGTTCATTGCATGCATGGCTTCGATTCACTCCTACGGTCTTCAAAATGTTGAGATGCTCATCTGTGGTGATCGGATCATGGTTCTTATTCTTCTCCAATGAGTGGTACTGGAGATGGTGAGGGCTAGAGGAGGAGGACGATAGAGTTGGGGGTTCAGAAAGCATGGGGTAATAGGACGACCCTCATTTGATCATGCGAGGCGTGGATGTGGTGGACAGAAGCAATTAGATCATAATACGCGGGATGAGGATTGCATCCAAGATCTTGCGTGGAATTGGATGGATTTTTGAGATCACTTCTCTCGTTAAAAATTTCATCCCATGTTGAAACAGTGATGTGGATTTAGCATAGTTTATCAATCAACTCGTCCCAGTAGCAGCTCAGAATTCTCCTCCCCTATCCATGGTACTAGCCCGTATCGTGTTCTGTGGGCGCGCTCTATGCCCACCCTATGCCTCCTTGCCTCTGTGACGCCCTGCACGGTGGAGTGCGCTCTGTAGACATGCTATGTGTCTACTATGATGTTCTCGTGCTGGCTCTGCCTAGCTTCCCCTTGGGTGCGGTTGACCCCTGTGGTCCTGCATGTGACTCAGGTTGAGGCTGGGTAGCAAGCTTGTGAATTGGCCCCATTTTTTAAGTAAATCCAATAAAAATACTTAGTATCCCGAATGGACCGAAGGCCTTCATTTTATTGATTTTTGATAACCCCCATTTCAAGGGATGAGGGGGGATCTTTACAAGGCCCATAGGCTCAGAGATTACATGGCCGTAGGCTTAGGAGATTACATGACCCGAAGGTCTTAGGGAATTCAACCAGACTATCTACAAGGAACTGCTCCTCCCCAGCATCTGCATCATGGTAGTAGCTCTCCACCTTTACAAGGCCATCTGTCTAGGCTTCCCGTGCTAGCACAGGCTGGTCCCGATGGCATAGCCATACCCTCTCATTCTGACAAATCCATTTGGCTCTGCTCTGGTGAGTGCACCTACTCTAAATCCTCTTATGGGGATTCTCCTTTTTTGTAGTGTGTCTGGGGAAACTGCATGTGGCCCGAAGGCCTTGAGGTGGCCCGAAATCCCTACTGGCTCGAAGGCCTAGGTGGCCCAAAAGCCTTAAGTACTCCAAGCCCAAACCGATGGCCCAAGGTGAATAGTTCCAGCTGCTACAGTACTGAATAGTTCCTGCTATAGTAACTGATAGAGTGTCTACTACAATACCGCACAGTATACAGTTCTGCACAGTACCTGTACAGTGTACAGTTCTGCTACAGTACCCGTATAGTGTACAGTACTACTATAGTTCATGCTACAGTAGTTTCTAAATTACTGCTACAGTACCCCAGAAATATGCCTCTAACTGGTTTTGAACCTGGATCTTGTGGATGCACTTAAGAATAACTCACCAACTGGGCTGAGGCTCGTGTGCGAATAACCACCTTTCTCTTCCTCTTCTCATCTTCTTCAACCATTACTTTTTGGAACTTGAATTCCAATAAAATTCAATCATCCTTAAAAGGATGCAACTTCAATGTTTTAAACAATGTATCACACCGAATACAAGTTTGTTAAACTTTAATATCAGTGCAACAATCGTCTGATTTGTAACAACATGGATAATTTCCTAAGTGTGGCATCCAATGCTATGAATCCATAACAATTCTCCAGGAATATTCACTTTAATTAATCTCCAATTACTTTGGAGTTCCTTCTTCATTTTTACCATTATTGAAAACTGTTGACAACAAATTAATCTTATACACAAGGTGATCCCAACAATCTCCCCCTTTGTATTTTTTTGTCAATGCCTTAAAAATTATCTTGAAATTAATGTGTCAAAATGAGAATATTCTCTATCCCCTTACTTATTTCTCTCCCTTAGACTTTCATTTCACTTCTCTCCCCCTTATTGACAAGAAATAAAAATTTCATGGTAGAGAGGGTATCATTCTATACTTAATCAATCTGTCGTCAATCATTTCACTCTAAGTCTACTTGAGCAATGCTTGATGTAGAAAAAAAATATGATTTGATTTAGATAATAGAGCTATCCATTATCTATTGAATCATGATACAACATGAGATGAGAACTCATACACTTGTCTTCAATAGATTTCCACTTTCATTCCAGGCTTAAGGAACTAACTTTCCAATGACATGATCCTCAGACAATATTTAGAGTAATTGATTTTAATACCAACTGAAGTTGATAATAATTGATATACTGACTCTAGAAACTTCTTCATGTGTCACCCCCTCAAGGGAACACTTCTCACCATTGAATCTCAGGTTCTACCCCTGAGAGCTTTTATCACCTTCAAATCGTTGTATTATAAGAAAAAATACAATACACAAAGATTTAAGGGAATAAGGTGGATCCTCCTTGCTCCATCAATGTGAACAACAAGATTGAGATGATTTTCTCAAATTAGATTCTCTATTATTCAAACTTTCACAACTAATATTCAATGCTGATTGTGATTGTGTAGACCTCAATATTTTTTCGATATTTTTGTGTGTGAATCTTATTTCTTCAAGAGATTTCAAGGCACTAGAATATCCTAGTGAAAATTTCATCTTGCTAGAATGAATTCAAAACACCTTCTAACAGTGTGTCCAGCCTTGTTTCACCTCACACAGAGAAATTATTTATCTTCATGTAGAATATTCTTTTTTCTTTTTGAACTAGATGTATCATGTGCATCTTTCTTTTTCCTCATTCTTCCCAAATCTTCTGTCCAAATAACCAATAGGTCATTAGAATTTAAGGCATCAAGCTTGGATCTTAAACATGGATTATTTTGAGTGACATCCTTCTTAGGATTTCCTTTGGATGCACTACCCTTCAACTTATTGGATTTAAAATCCAAGTACTTCTCACCCTTCCTTCTTGGAATCTTCTTGGGAGAATTATTTTTCACAGAATTCTTCTGACTACTTCCTAAGAATGCTTCAACTGTCTTAGATAGCTTCTTTGATCTTCTTTTCTTATAATCTTTGGGTGCCTATTGAGATGTACATGTAATAACCTTGTGACCACTCTCATTACATATATCACAGATTTTATCATGCATTCCAAATAAGTTTGCAGTAAATAGATGCTTCTGGATCTGTGGATGTTGCTCATTATTTTATAGATTTCTCCCCCTTGATGTAGGCTTTCTCTTTTCTTTTTAATTTAAGGGATTGTACCAACAATCCAATTCACAATTCCCAAATCTATTACAGCACCAACATTGAACAAAAAACTGTATCTTCATGATATCTTCTATTTGAGGTTGTTGAGCCTTCTTCTTGATTTGTTGTTCTCTCTGTAGGGAATCATCTTCCAACTTCTTCTTTATATCCACCCTAGCCATGGTGGTAGGTATATCATGAATTTTCCTCATCCATACTTGTTTATAATTTTTATTCCACCCTACACTTTTTGTAGATCCAAATTTAGAAACATTAGTACAATATGATATGGATAATACATGTTCTTTCTCAGCTACTTGAGATAGATCATTGAGTTAAGTCATGATCTTCTTATCACATGTTGGAGTTATTTCACCCTTAAAATCATCCAATGCACATTGAATACCAGTAGCAAATGTCACCTTCTTTTGTGAGGGCTAAATATGTGTCTTCTCAATATTGTCACATTGTGCTTCCAATTTTAGACATTCCATATTGAGAATGATTTTCTGGTATTCAATCATGATCATCTTCTCTTCACAGTTATTATTTAATCTTTTAACTTCCACTTCATGAATCAAAACTTTGTTTTGGAACAAATATTCAAGTTCCTTGATCTTCTTTGAATTTTATTCCAAATATAACTCTTTGACATTAGTGCTATTTTTTATCTCATTTTCAAGTGCGTTAATCTTCTCTTACAAAGTCTTATTGACTCCCTATTTCTACTCAACTTCTTTGATTCATTTTGAGGAACTTATTTCAAATTACCTCTTTGTTTCTTAAAAGTATCCAACCTATCTAGAGATCTTTATACATTCAATAATCTTTGCTTGCAATCCCTTCTCCAAAACATTAGTTTCTTCTTCCAGCTGGGTGATATCTTTTTTCATGCATTGAAATACTCCACAAACAAGAGATGCACTTTATCCCAGAATATCATGCAGAATATATCTTAATATATCAACTGATAATTCTTGAGAATTTGTAGATTGATCATCACCAATTATGCTAGCATTTTAATCATGAGTATAATTTCAAAATTTACTAACACATACCTCCTGATTATTTGAGGTAGGAAGGTTTTACATCTTCTTAGTGGAGACTTGATACACATTCTTATTACTTTCCAAGACGAATATTTCTTCATTTTTAGCAAGGCATGGAGATGTAGATACTTACTTTTCTTTAGACAAGAGGTAATTCTTCTTTAAATTTTGATTCACCTTCTTTTTATTGTTCATCATGGTCTTGGTAGATATGGTCTTCTGTTCAGAGACAACTAAATTTTCACTGAAACTTCACTTCATTGATTAATCAGGAAATAAATTTAAGTCTTAAAAAGAGAATAACTTCCCTGTAGAGAATCCAATAGAGGTGAATCTGTCCCTCTGATACCAATTGAGAGGACCAGTTTGGGATATTCCTAAAATTGATAGGGGTGAATCGGTGTTGGGGACTTTTTAACTTTCAATTACAACTTTTTATTCATGTAAATTCTAACCAGTTAGGATCTTGATTCTCTTATTCTCTTTTCCCTGTCACATGCAATAATATAAAGCAGTAAAAATATGCACACGATATTTTTACAAGGTTCACTACTCAGTGTGATTAGCTAGTCCTTTCCATGTATGGTGATGACTATTACATGGATTATCCACTATAAAGGGATATGCTTTTACAATGGTTGACTAGGAAAACAATCCTCTAGTCAGTGTGGCTCCCTACACTTGGAGGGGGAGGAGATAATCTCTTCACAATGTGAGTCACTACACTCAGGGGGTAAGGTAAATAATTCTCTTCCAACTTGCAACAATTAGGATATGCCCTTAAACTTATTGGTTATTTATACTACTATCAAGGATAGTCTTATTCCTTATCCAAAATATAAGTTCTACTCTTGATATTATTAAGTGATATTCACTTGATTACTTTAACAGTAGTAGGTAACTAATTCTCTTATTTCTTTCTCTTCTTCTCTAGTGAAAAAGCAATTTCACTAGACTTATTCTTCTTTCTTCTCCTTTAGTTCAATAATCAAAAGCACTAAAACTTCTTTCTTATTGGAAATAATCATAGAATCCTTTGTGATTGTTCAAGTGAAGAGGATCGGCTCACTTGGCATCATCAGAGTCAATTCTTCTCTTCTTGTTCATGAATTCATGTGATCATTCATATGGAATTTAGGTTGAGATTTTTCTTTCCTTCCTTCTTCTTCTTTACACACATGCACACACTTGTTTTGGTTATTTATTTAAGTGACTTCATGTTTTCATGTGCATGAATGAAATCATGAACTCTTTTCTTCTTCTTATTGTGTAAAAACTCTAATGGGTATGGTTATTTGAACACACACACACGACCTCCTCTTCTCTTTCTCTTGTATGATTATTTAAACCCAAATGGGTGTAGTTATTTAAGCACACACACACAGCCTCATCTTTTCTTTTCTTTTTTCTCTTGCACTTGATTAGGGTTTTTGTTTAGGTTTACATGTATATGTTTCTTCAAACCCAAATGGGTAAAACCTCTTATCTCGTGGGAACTTATTCTTCTCACCACCAAACACAACCCTGATCTCCTTTAATCAAGGAATGTATGTGCGTGCATGTGCACTTCCCTTCTCATCCAATATCCTTATTCACCAAAAAATGAACCCCTATAAATAGTAGGGTATAAGTAATAAAACATAGGGTAATTCTTTTTCACTTTGTGAAACTAGGGTGTCCATGGGTCATGTTTTTCATGCAGAGGATGTGCGGTTCTTATTTGTGCATGAGGTGCACAGATCTGCCTCTTCACAAAGCTTAGTGAGAGAAAGAGGCTCAATCACTAGCTCATGATGGCGCAGCCTTCTCAGAGAACAAAGAAGGTTTTGGAAAACCAATCACGTGTTCACGGGTACCGATTCCTTGTGAAGTGGTTTGAGAGTGAAAATCACTTATCAAACACTCACGATAACTCTACTTCGCAGATCATAAAGCTCACGAGACTCCTGGATGCTCTTTGTGAAATGGTTTATAGGGAGATGCTTTGTTTTTTGAAAATAGAAGATCTCAGGTATATGGGAGCAGAATCACTTCTCTTCTTGGACTCCTCCTTTTATAGGTGAGGGGAGATGCTCTTACGCATCCACAATCCATGTGAGAAGCTATGGGGATCACGGTTTGAATGCTCATGATATCCATATTTTGAAAATCTTTAAATCCGCAGATTAGATTAGTAGAGATCCTTGAGGTGTTTCCTTTCCAATGAAGGCTCCCATCTTTGTGCATGGAGTCAAGAACATGTGCATGATTCTCATGCATAAATCTTTTGTATGAATCTCACATAGATCCTTGTGGTCACAGAAACTTCATTTTCCTTAACCGAAGCTTCTTCTCTGAGAATTTTGCATGCATGATCATTGTTCGTTGCATTCATGGCTTCGGTGCACTCATGCAGTCTTCACAATGTCGAGATTCTCATCCATGGTGATCGGATCATGGTTTTTATTCTTCTCCAATGAGTGGCAATGGTGATGGTGATGGATAGAGGAGGAAGACGATGGCACTGGGGGTTTAGAAACCATAAGGCAATCAAACAGCCCTCATTTGATTATGCGAGGTGTGGATGCGATGGACGAAGGCGATTAGCTCATGGGATGCGGGATGAGGTATGTGGCCAAGATCTTGTGTAGGATTGGATGGATGGTTGAGATCATTTCTCTAATTAAAAATATCATCCCGCATCGAAATGGATATGCAGGTTCAGTGCGGTTTATCAATAAAATTGTCCCAATAGCGGCTAAGAATTATCCTCACCTCTCTACGGTACCACCCCATACCATGTTATATGGGTGCGCTCTGCGCCCACCCTATGCCTCCTTGCCTCTGTGATACCCTATATGGTGGCGTACACTCTGTAGGCATGCTATGCATCCATTATGTCGCTCTCAGGCTAGCTCTAACTGGCTTCCCCATGGGCGCAGTCAACCCTTGTTGTCCCGTATGTGCCTAACTGGCTTCCCCATGGGCGCAGTCAACCCTTGTTGTCCTGCATGTGCCTCAAGTTAAGGTTGGGTAGCTATCTAGTAAATTGGACCCATTTTTTAAGTAAATAAAATAAAAATAATTAGTAGAAAACTAAGTGTGCACTTAAATTAATGGCCATATTTAAACACAAACCAACCTATGCATGGACACCTTTCTCTTCCTCTTCTCATATTCTTCAACCATTTCTTTTTGTAACTTAAATTCCAATTAACTTAAATCATCCTTAAAAGGATTCAACTTCAATGTTTTAAACAATGTATCACATGTGAAACAAGTTTTTTAAACTTCAAGATTAGTGAAACAATCATCTGATTTGTAACAACATAGAGAATTTCCCAAGCGTGGGATCTAATGCTATGAATCCATAACAATTATCTAGGAATATTCACTTCAATCAATCTCAAATTACTTTAGAGTTCCTTCTTCTTTTTTACTATTATTGACAACTATTGACCACAAATACAACTTATACACAAGGTGGTCCCAACATGGAGCTAGGATGAGTAGAAGGGGAATAAACTTCCAGTTGTTTGATCACTCCCCCATGGGTTTTCTAAAACTATAAAACTTCCTTAGGGAATATTACCTTTGAGGAAAGGTTATTTCCCACTTATAGGATGGACCAGTGTAAATTTTACCCATTCATGGGGTCAGTATCTTCTCAATGATCAATATCAATTAGACTTCAAGCATGAGGTGTTTAGATGGGTCTTATCGAGGAAAGTGTTTTGGGGACTATGTTTTTTCATTGAGGTTGTATGTTTAAAAAACATAATAGGTGAGTGGTGATTCAAGAGTATGAGGTGTTTATTGTGCTTGATAAGCCCCTTTATATGTGATCTTCTTGACTATATCCTTAGGGTTGAATTTTTTTACTTTGATTTTGGTTCCCTCATGGGGATCAGTGTGGTTTGACTATCTATTTCATGGAATAGTAGGTAGGTTTACCCATAAGGTTCATGGTGTATCTTCTACATATGGTAAGGGAGGTATTTCCCCCTATGGTTTATTATCAGAGAGAATTTCTCCATTATGGAATGTGATTTTTTTTGGATTTCTTATTTCATAGAGTTATTTTACATTTAGGTTTATCCTTGGGTATATTTAGCTATGTTTTAATTGGATTTAGACTATGAAGTCAAGGTAAATCTTCTTCCCTAGCTAGTTATTTTCCTCTTAATCGAGTTGGGAAGCTACGTAACATCCCAAACTGAACCACTAGGTCTGATCTAGAATGAAACATGACCTTATATACATCTCCTCGTATGAAAGAGGTTGTCAACCACCAACGCGGGTATGAGTCCATTAGTGGGGAGACTGTACCCTCAATATCTTGTCATAGTATCAATGATAAACAACAAAAAATATGATAAATTATCATAGAAAACATGGGGAAAGATAAAGATGGAAGACATGATAAGTAAATAAAATCATCTATCAAAAGTGGCAAGTCTATCCATGATAAATAATGTAGATACTTAACAAATGATAAACTACCCCATCAGTGTCCGTCCAATCCCTCCACCATATTCACACTCCTCATATATTAGATCCATAACAAGGCCCTTTCCCTTCACTGGATCCCTCATGAAATATATAAGCACACTGAAATTTCTGAGTAGGGTGTGAGTACAAGACTCGGTAGGACACCACCAGTGCATCCTTAACATGAGGTACTCAAGTATACAAGTGTATGTTGTAATAATAATAATAATTTCATAAAGGAATAAATATAAAATCCAAAACTTATCGGTAGTGAAATAACCAAGATTACATAACCCCAGGCCACACCTGATTCAGTTTCATGCTAGAAGATAACTTAATGAGTTATAAGAATAAATCCATCCCTTGTACAGTGTCCTGAAAGTGTTCTGGAGATGATACCCATCATTATTTATCCCTCAATAGGACAATGTGACCCAGAATCTCTCGACAAGAATAACTAGTACTCACATCAACCAGGATATCACATGGTGAATGGAAAATGGAGAACTAAGGCTACCTTGATCACACCATCGACATGACACCATGGCTACCTTGTACCACCACCCTATCCTTAGGTCCCTCATCATTATCATCACAATCAAGCATACTCCCCCACTAAGTGATGAATATTTCACGATGGTCCACATGTTTGAAATACTAATAACAACCACCAAGTCATGGTAATACATATATAGGGAGATCTTACATGGATTCATAACTTATCATCATGAGTATATAGAATCATACCCAAAAATATGTGATCATAACCAAACAGGATTAAGAGATGCACTAATATCACTCATTGAATCACAATGTTTCTTATGGGCTATACACACACACACATGCGATCACAATCAATAACAGCCAATCAAAATTCCAACACATAAATCAAGTATGGAAACATGTGTAAATAATAGCCCAAAAAGGTAAGTAACTTCTTACCTCAAAAGTCATTGATGTTAAAGGTAAGGATAAACCACCCAATGTGGTACGATAGAAAGTGTGGAAACCTCAACAATCAAGAAAACCTATTCATGAAATTATTATCATAAACATTGACACTCAAGGTTCACCAAGGGTCCCTAAAACAAAAACCAAAATTTTTTATTTCAAAAAGAAATAAAATATCACATGCAATGATACTTTCTCTCTCCTAGATAATTTCATAATTATCATTAAAATATCACATGTGATGATATTTTATCTCTCTTGAATTATTTCAAAACTATTTTTTAGGTCAACTCATGCACTCTCAATATTCTTCATAAGAATAATTATATTTTGATAATTTCTTATAAATTACCCTTTCATAATTATCTCTTATAATTTATAATAAATTATCCTTTATAATTACATTTTCATATTTTGTCCTAAATTATCCTTTTACAAATTATTTTTTGATAATTTCTCATAAATTATCTTTTGATAAAATTCCAATTATCATTTGTTAATTTTAATAATTACCCTCTTATAATCCAATTTAATTATCGTCAAGTCATTCTATAAATTATCCCCTGATAAATCCAAGAAATAATCCTTTGATAATTTTTTTCATAAATTATCATTTGATAATTCGATGTTTTATATTTTGATAATTTTTACATAAACATCAACTGATAATTATTTGTAGTTATCATTGATAATTTCACACAATTATCATTAAAAAATTTATTAAATTATACCTTGATATTTATTTCATGAAAATATTTTTCATAAAGTATCATTTGAAAACTCAATATTTTATCTTTTGATAGTCGTGCAGATTTTCTTTTGAAAATACTAATCTATTACCAATTAGTATAAAAACTCAATTTCATTTTTTTCATAGAATGAAATTTATGGAAAAGGGTAAAAAATAAAATAAAAACAAAATAAAACCCTCCCTCTAACTGCCATGCACAGAATCCACGTGCGAAGGGGTCATTGGCGCAGGAGGAGAAGACTGCAGAGGAGGAAAAGACCTTTACTAGCCACACACATGATGAAATCGAGGTCCTCTAATTCGACCAAATCAACCAAGAACCACAACCAATTTTTTTTTTTGTATTTAGAACCCCAAGATGTATATGGTTCATCCACCCAAGAATTATGACCCTAATTTAATCCACCATTTCAATTGAAAATTTATGGTGTGGGGTTTTAATTTACCCCATTATTGAATTTGTGGTTGAAATGATCAAAAAACATTTGAAAATTAAATGTTTTGAAATACCCCATACATAAAAAATGGTGATATACCATTCATGAAGATGACCCTAACATAAAAAGAGAATTTTCAATTATCTTAATTAATATAATAATATGATTAAATATTTAAATTTTATCCCCACATATGATGTTACCAAGATTCTGATATTTATAAGATTTATGTTGTGTCTAGGGTAAAACCTGCATCCCAGACCAAGTAGTGGCCTCATATTTTACATAGTATGCATTATTTAAAAAACAATATAACAAAAATATTAAAATAAATTATCCTCACATGTGATCTGACCCAACGTCCAATGTGAAAAAAAATTATACCCCATCTAGGGTAAACCATGCATCCTAGACCTAACGATGGTCTCATATTTTTCCTATGATGCATCGTTCATGAGATATTAAATTATTTTGGATAAAACATGTTTTTGTATAATATAATATAATTAATATTTTTATTATATCATTTTTGGGGAACTATAGGTCTCAGAATCTTTCCCTAATTCATCTCTTAACTCTGAAAATATTCCATAGAATATTTAAAGATACTAACTAGGATTTTACTCTTACAGAAATCCTTTAAAATATTTATTAAGTTATTTTTATTGAAAAAATATATTTTCACATAAAAATACTTATAAATTATTAACAAAAATGGGTTTTATTATCTTTTATAATTTAGGATATTAAAATCTTTATGGTTTATCCCCATGATTTTTTTTCCTACATCCATGTCACCCATTTTGTTTTGGGGGTTTCTTAAGGGGTATTTTTATACTCAACCCTAAATGGGCCCTATTCCCACACCTCTTCTGTCTATATAGAAAATGAATAGGTTGATAATTATATCCATGGGTGTGGATCCGGTGATGCTAGTGGACTCAAAGCGTAGTAGAGATGGTGAAATTCATGGCTAGAAGTTCCCAGGGTATAGTTTTCATGACGCGCTAATCACATTCACATGTTTCATAGGCTAAATCCTCCCATGTGTGATTTATTCATTCTTTACTCTATTAACTAGCCTTAATCCTATTGAATCTAGGATTGGGGTGTCATGCCTAGATCATGAATATCCATTGTGGGGTCTTAATTGGTTGGGTCATGTTTTTATTTATATTTCCCATTAAAACATCTAAATTTTTATATTTTTCCTATATGTAATTTTTGATAATTGGAACTTTTGGGAATATAGGAAATTAAAAATTCAAAAATTACCTGAATTATGACTACCCATGAGTATCATTGATTCTCATGATGCATAAATTTAAGAAATTTATATACTCAAACTGACACTAACTACATTAGAAAAATATTGTACATGTACAATGTCAATCCCATAGAGAAAAAGGAAGCCTTGTAATTAATTTTAAGCCAGTTATTAGATCTTTTCACTTTTTTATTTTTATTATAGAAAAATTAAACAAGTATAAAATAAATTAGATTACTAAGTTAACTAATATTGAAGATAATGTAGAAAGTTTATAAAACTTCCAAGGATGGTTTTTCTTTAATGATAAAAAATTTACTCCACTCAGGAAATTAATAAAATTAATAGTTGTTCTGTTATGAATGTAATTTTCATCTATGTTGTCGATCTCAATCAATAACACTTTAACATATCAACTCTTATTCATAATAAGAACAAAAATAATTAATTTTCATTAAATTTTGATCATAAGATAAAATGAATAATATAATTCAGTCTTATTTATTAATTAGCTCTATCACATTAGGATCCATTAATTATCAAACACATTTGTTAAAATATTAATAAATAAATAAAATATACCATTTTTATTATAATATAATAATATATAATAATACTAAATAATTAGTAAATAATAATATGATAAATTTCATTTGCATAATTTTCCTTTAATCCTAGCCTCTTCTATGAAGTTATCCACTTAAAGTTGATTGATTCATCAATTATGATTGATCCACACATCATAAAGGATATAATATAATTAAAATAATGAAGAAATAATTGAGTAAAAAATAGAAAACATACTTGAAATGACAGTAATCCTCAAAACCATGAATCCCGTGATTTTATAATGAAAAACTAAAGAAAAAGGAAAGAAATAAATTTTTATCTATATCTAGAGTATTAAACACCTCCCTCAAATCATAATAAAAACCACAACGATTCCACAATTGGTAAAAAAGAACCTTGAACTATATTTTCCTAAGTGGATGATTCCTCTTACATGTAATATGATTCTCTTTTTATAGAGATAGATATATATTTTTATTTATAATATCTTTTCAGACCTTTTTCTATATAATATTCTATTAATATTGGCCCAATACTACTAATAATTTCCCTTAAAATTATATTGGGTTCCACTACAGGTAATCCTAAATAAATAAGTGATTTTCTATATCTAAATGAGATTCTATATATTAAAAAATGTATATTTCACTAGTTTCAAAACATGATGTACTTTGTGACATAAAAATATCCCAGAAAGTGGTTATAAATAATATGGTTCCTTATATTTGTGATCTTAGTGGCACCCTATGATTCACTAAAATATCAAATAAATCCATAATATGAATTTAATTAACCAATAATTTGAACCATAGCCTCATGTATTAATATAGAATGGCCTCAAGTATTTAAAAAACATTTTGATACAACTAAAAAATCATAATTTTTCCACCACTTTTCCATTAATAAATTTCAGTATGGTAGCCTATATTACACCATAATGGTTGTATCCCATGTCCTCTAACCATCCTCCATCATTTGGGAAATGTATAAATATTCATTTACCAAAAAATATCACCATTATTATGGTGTGGAGCATGAGGTTGTGGAATGATGTGGATATCACCTCCTTTTTAATCTTTGAATCCTCAAGGGTATTGATATAGCTTATAATGATTTTGGTCATGATATCATCCTTCATACATACCCCTTGAGCTTGTTATAGAATTATGGGGGTGTTTGGTTGTGACATAAAATATTACTACTTCATCAGTTAACATGTCTTTAATGGGTTTATAGTGTAACTCATTCCTATCATGGGACTTAGAAAAAGGAATTAATGATTTTTCTAGTGTAGTATATTCTTTGACTAGGTTCAACTCACTTGAGGAGTTTTTTCAGTGCAAATACTTACTATTTATAAATTCACTTAATATATTTTTGGTGTTTTATATATTTTATGAAAGAAGTAATATTATGGGTTTTATTTTATATAATGAAAAAATAAAAATAAACATGTAGATAAAAATTAAATAAATGAAGACAGAATGATTTAGTAAGGATATTCTCACTAGAGAAACCCCCATTATGAATATTCATTTTCTTTTTATTAATTTCATATTTTATCTATTATCACACTTACGTTTATGTGTGGTTGTGCTTATCTACTATGGTAGTGAATATAAAGTTCACCCATAATGCACATTATATACTCACATCCTCAAATGAGGCATAATATTGAAAAAAAGAAAGATAAAACTTGGGTGGCACTAAATATACCTCTAAATACCCCCCCCCCCCACCCACCCACACACAAACACACAAACTCTATATAATTATGAAATAATAAACATGAAGGAAAAATGACATAGATTTGGAATTGAATTACACCCCAAATGATTCCTTGGGTTAGTTAATTGTGATTATGAACATATGACATTATAGTAGAGAATGAGGGAAAGTAAAGTGAAGGAATAGAAGAACACTTTAATTAAAAATAAGACTATGTGATTAAAAAAAGAAATCAAAACTCAATAATATGTTTAATAAAAAGAGTAGAAAAACTTCAACCTACTTTTATTTGCATAGTGATTTATCCCCTCACATCAAATTTGTATCCCCTATTTATTGAGTGAAGGGAAGGCTTCGGGTTAATGATTACAACTTGTAAAGTTTTGAAAATTGATTCAAAAGTAATCCATATTTTTGTGCTACATGGATGGACCTATAAAAGACCAAATAAAATCATTCTCTATTTGAAATAATTGTTTTGTTTTTCATATACTATATTATGTATAAATTTTATCCCAATCTGATAAAGTATGAATATTTTATGGCCCAATCATTGAAGTATGATTTGAGCTAATAAATCCAACCTGAATTTGAATTGGGTTAAGATTCTCTCCCTAAAATACTATGATTTAGCTCATGGTATTCAAAGACAATTGATATCCCAACATTTGAAAAATAATTTAGAAAAATTTCAAGAAAAACCCTTTACAATGAAATTGAGAGGGAAAACTAGAATTTCCATGTAGTTTCTAAATTCATTCTATAAATACAAATTTTTGTTAAATCATTACATAAAAACATGGATTTTCTAATTAATATCAAAGATAAATATAAATTATAGAAAATAAATAATTAATCCATTTTTTGTAATTTAACTCAAATTATTCACTTAATCAGAACATATGACTAATTTTGGTGGGACTTTGAAAATAAATATTCAAGAGAAATATATGAAAGTATTCAATTTTTCAATTTCACCTCACTTAAACATTTCCCTCCTATGTAATCTTATGAAATTCACTAAAAATAATAATTATTCAACATAGGTTCAAACACACAACCCAGTAAAGAAGAGAATAAAATATTTATTCATTATAGAAAATATTATGCCTCCTATAAAATTTATATCCACCGACCAATTTAATATATACCAAATTTCATGTTCTATGTTTGTGAATATATTGGAATATAGTGGAGTTAATATTTTAACAAGTGAAACTGTCATAAATTCATATTTTTAAGTTTCTTATACCAATGCTTTGTTTCATGCATCCTTTACACAACCTAATTAAAATTAATAATATCCAACACACCTATTCATCTCACATTAAATATTCCCATTATATAAATAAATTATTTTTTATAATTAGGCACTTTATTTTTTTTTCTTTTTTCTTTATTGTATTTTGTTTTTTTTATTTTTCATTTTTTTCATTTTTTTATTCAATGCCTAATATCTTGAAACATCATAAGGTATCCCAATTGACCATTTTACTATAGATTTAATGGATTTATATGTGTATATTTTTTTTATCCATGAGGTGTTCTTTTTCACAAAGGAAATATTACTTGAGTTGGAGATCAAAATTCTGGCTTCCTTATGTTATAATTCTAAGTACAATTGATTATTTTGATTTGAAATCCTTTCCCAATTCAAAAACTAAAATTTCCATTAAGGAAGTGGAAAATTTTTCTTAATAATCATATAAATTAAATTTTTTTAAAGTTTAGTGATATACTCTAAACTATCATGCAATTTTTAATTAGGTAGCATGGCTTTTAAACTTAAAATTACTAACCTAAAAACGCTCTAAAAATAAAAGAAAACATAAAAATCCAAGACTGATTGTGACCAAACCATACATAGATAGTTTATTTCCCATTTTGATATAAATATTATTTATTCAACTTTTCAAATAATATAACTGGGTAGAAACAAGTCAAGTATAAAAGATAAATACATCCTGACTTATTGGAGGAAACATATTTGAGTTATTCTCCTAACAATTAATCCCTAAAAATATTCAATTAAGGAAAAAATATAAAAAAATTATTATAAGAATAAATAAAAAAATAAAAGAGAAACATAAAAGAAAATATGGATAAATCATAGTTTGGGACCTCATGTCAGTACTAGGGATTTACTTCCCATGTCCAATTAGTTTTAGTGGCTCTCCAAAATCTAATGGTGGATGAGTTTTGTGTGAGTTAACTGACCACATATATTTCCTTCTAGTTTTTATCATCTTACCTTACTTATTGATGACCCCATAAATAGATTAAATCAATTACATACCCTTAGCTACTATGTACTACATTCAATGTGGGGGTAGGATAAGATATATGTCATCTCGCTTTGTTTTGTCTGTTATTTGTACAACCTCTTTTTTTTATTCCTGGACTAGCTCAAAATGTAAAGACCTGTAAATTTCAAGGAAATTTTTTTTTCTTAATTTTCTTTGGAATTTTACAAGAACGCAGCCTCTGACAGCACCTGATTCCGAGGCCCGGTGTGCCTGGAATCATTTTCCGAAGTTTGGCTCGGGTACGTTCAGTGAACGGACGAGCGGGTTTTTCTAACTTTTGAACCGGTGCTCGGAATCAAATTCTGATGGCACCGATGAAATCACAGCACCGGTATTTTCTTAGAAATGCCTCTTCCAGAGTTGCGTTCGCGCGGGTGTGGTTTTTAATTTTTGGGCTTAAAGTTAAGAAATAAAATAATTTGTACGACAAACTTTATTTTATTTCACTTAAAGCCACTTGGAAGCCACTTAAAGCTGCTTAAGATGAGTTGTTGCGGATAGGATGCTATCCAAAAATATCCTACCCCCTTGGTAGGATATTTGTGATGTGGGGCCCGCACGAGCTGCACCGTTTCTTTTCTGCTAAGTAACGGACCCGCGAAAACCCATCATTATGAAAGTCAACTGACGCGTTTTCTTAATTTCTTAACGCACCAATTAATTGCGCGGTTTATTTCGTTGAATTAATTCTACAAATTAATGGGTCGTTACTTATCTCTTTTTCGTTTGTTGGCGTAATAATAAAATAAGACCAACGCCGACATCTTGAGGATTACACGTTGAGAGGCTTTTGACAGAAATTCTTGTGCCTTCACCCTCCTTCGCGAAGAACGCGAAGAACGCGAAGAATACGAAGAACGTGAAGAACGCTGGCCTCCGACGAAGAACGCCGAAGCCGCGGAAATCGACAACGCGACGACGTGTGCCGTGACGCCGACTTTTCCTCTTCCGCGACGTTCTTCTGCGACGTTCCTTCCTCCGCGACAAAAATCTTCGATCATCCGTTGAGGTGAGAGTTTTCGATTCTTTAAATTCCATTGTGGTTTTTAACACAAGATGGATTTAATTATTAAAATTAAATCTGTTGTTTCTTGGTCCTCGGAGTTCATCGAC
This sequence comes from Viscum album, assembly GCA_963277665.1. Lineage (NCBI taxonomy): Eukaryota > Viridiplantae > Streptophyta > Magnoliopsida > Santalales > Viscaceae > Viscum > Viscum album. Next base: position 1,232,271,111 of record OY728148.1, on the reverse strand, counting down.
TCAGCACCGGATACCGCGACGACGTGACGATCAATTCCGCGAAGAACGCGCGTGCGACGACTTGACGAGGTAGGGGTTTGTTTGTGAAATAACTTTTTTTCCCGTGATTGTTTCTTTTAAAGAAAAGAACCCGGATCAAGTTCAATTTTAATCCTATTAAAATTGTGCCTCGCCTTTATTCATGTGTTGAATAAATTCTCCCGACTATTATTATCTAACGCGGAGGGTGCGGGCCAAACGAACACGGCCCGACAACCCTCCGCCGTTCTTCTTCGTTGTGTGAATTTGGTGGGAAACGACAAAATGTGATGCAAGGGCGATTTGATGATCCCACAGTGAAGAACGGAACCCAAGAGGAACAACGGCGCAGACGGGAAGGAAAACGGACCACCGGAGCAACTTCGGTGGCCCGCGGAAGCCACCGGCGGTGCGGGTCGCCGGCGCGGCGGCGTTGGCGGTGGCACAGGCGCCAGCGGACCCGCGGCCACTTGGGTCCGGTGCACACGCGGAACGCGGATTTTTCCGCATCCGTTGACCAGGGAGGCCCCCCCGCGGGGGCCGCGGTGCTGTCACGCGAGGGCAGCGAGCCCCCCGCACTGCTCGGCCACTCGGCCGAGCCGAGCTGTACCGGCCGGCCGAGCCGGGCCGCACCCTGGCCTGGCCGGACCGGGTCCAGCCGGGTTGGACCGGGTCGGGTCGACCCGGTTTGGCCGACCCAGGGGGGGTCGGGCCGGGTCGGCCCGGGCCCAGACCCCCGTCTTCAGACCGTTTTCGGTCTTTTGCCCGTAACTTGAGCTACGGGCCTCTGAACGACGCACCGTCAGCAGCAACATGATCCTTGGATCGAGAAGGTCGTTTCGGTATATTACACTCAAGGTTTCAGAATACTTTGGGTTCGGCCGGGTTGGTTCGTCCACGAAAACAACCGGGCCTTCGGAGCGGAAACGCTCATATCTTGAGCTTCGGACGTCCGACCGACATGTCGTCGACTTCGTTGAATTCCTCTAAGTGAGATGGATCTTTTGGCATACCCCGCCTGAGGTTTGGACGCAGGTGGAGTACGGTCGGGTTGGTTTTGCCTTAAAAACCAACCGGGCCCCTGGGACGAAAAAGCCAATAACTCTCAGACCGGGCGTCCGATTGATGCCCCGTCTGCAATGTTGAGTTCCTGTTGGTGATACGGAACTTTTGGATACATCAACCTCGGACTTTGTGTCAGTTGATGCATCAGCCTCTCGGCTCGTGGAGCGGACCCTCCCGAACGAGCTTGCTGTGTGCGGGAACCCTAGTGCTGGCTGTGACTTCGACGACGACTGTGCAGAGATCCTCAGTGGACTGCGACGACTACTTTACTCAGCGATCCTACGTGGATCAGTGCTACAGATCCTATGTGGATCTGATCCTGTGTGGGTCAGTGCTCAGCGGTTCTGTGTGAGCCAGTGCCTACAGGTCCTGTGTGGGCCCGATCCTGTGTGGGTCTTTGCGGGGGTTAGTTACCTATTGATCCTGTGTGGGTCTGATCCTATGTGGGTCATTGCGGGGGTTAGTACCTATCGATACTTTGTGGGTCCGACGACTTAGATGGATCAGTGATCATCTTTATCGTCATCCAAAGAAGTATACCTGTGTGAGATGAATCTTGTGTTACTCTCCTTTGTGGATTGTGTTGAACTATCCTGTGTGGATTTACTGTTTACTCTCCTTTGTGGATTGTGTTGAGCTATCCTATGTGGATTACTTTTGCTCTCCTTCGTGGATTGCGTTGTGCTATCCTGTGTGGGTATACGTTTTTCTTTCCTGTGTGGACTGGGTTGTGCTTGGGCTCGGATGTTAGAGTCGAATGGGAATTGATGACTTAGGTATATGTATGGGCATATACCTAAGCAGTGTCGGATGTTACTTTGTGATTGCATCTTTCCTTTGTTGTTTATCCTTTCTGGATTTCAGGAGACCTTCGGGGGTCTCGGGGTCCCTACTGAGAAGCTTATACTCACCCCTGCACGGGCTTTGCCCGCACTTCATTGTGTTGGTTGCAGAAGACAGACAGCGCTGATCATGGTGGAGGCTTGCGGAGCAGGACGGTACCTGGAGGTGGACCACTGGGCGGGACGTACTCAGAGCGGACGGCTGGACCGAGGAGCTGTGGAGGCTATCTGTGCTCACCCTTCAGGTGGGACTTCTAGAGGATGGCTCGACGCTGCGGCTTTTCTTTTCAGTTGTTGTTTTCCCCTTTCAGTTGTACTTTACAGTTGGGCTTTTATTTCCGGCCCCTTTTACTTTCAGCATAGCTTGTTACAGTTTTTACTTAGTGTTTACTCTTTCCACTTTCTTACTCTGTGGTGGTTGTTTACTTTACAAAGGCAATGTATTCCCTGTTTATCAGGATTTACGCCTTGGTGTTAGTCACCATCCCCTGGCCTATGGAAGGCGGGCTTGGGGTAGTCACGGCACGGGCCTCGAGGACGGTTCGTGACAAATTGGTATCAGAGGTGGTCGGTTCTACCGCAGACTCTGATCTTTCTTCTATGTGAAGAAATAGTATTAAGCGTATTGAGTGTGGTTATCAGTCCAGGGAGTCCAGTGTTGGTGCGGCGGCCGACGTATCCGTAAACCAGGACCCTGACTTCTGATTTCTGACTTAATGCACGAAAACATTGATTTCATGTGTGTTTCAAGTTTTCTTTGTGATTACTTTTGTCAGCTCACCAGGTATACTGTTCTGACCATGGCGCACTTGTTTCCTTTTCAGGATGGCCCGACGATGGTAGCCAGCTAGGGTTCCGAGAGTAGAGCGCGACGACAGCCCGCTGAGCGACGAGGCCTCGGTGCAGGGCCCTTTGACGGCGGAGGCACCGACGGTACCTCTACCCGCCGAGCTACCGATGCTCCCCGCCACGACCGCTGACGATGCACGTCGCCTCGGAGCTCTACACGAGTTCCAGTGCCAGTGACCACCCAGGTTTCGTGGGGAGACGGACCCCCAGGCATCCGAGGACTAGCTGGAGGTGGTCGTTCGATTTTTCAGGCTAGTGAGGACACCAGCAGACCTCATGGTGATCCTCGCAGCGAGCCTACTGCACGCAGCAGCGGGCCGATGGTGGAGCTTGATGCTCCAGGTGCACGACGAGGCATCTCTTCTCTGGACGGACTTCGAGAGCCTCTTCCGCTCAGAGTTCGTCCCAGCCACCCTCCGTGCGGTGCGCATCCAGGAGCTTCTTCAGCTGCGGCAGGGCATCTTGACAGTCTCCCAGTACACGGCGAGGTTTACCGATCTTTCTCGCTACTCGCCCGACATGGTACGGGACCAATTCTTCCGGCCCCGGACCTTTGAGCAGGGTTTGAGACACGAGATCAGGGCATCACTGATCTCCCTCAGCATCCCGACCCAGGCAGGAGTACGGGAGAGAGCCCTTCTGATCGAGAGCTTTCTGGCTGAGTCCACAGTGAGACCTACCACAGGGCGGCAGGTAGCGGAGTCTTCAGAAGCAGGTAGCCGACAGATGACTCAGGGTTCTAGGCAGACCAGACCCTCTCGTAGACGACCTCAGGACACTGGCTCAGCAGTGCAGGGCACACAGCGCGGAGCCAGTCTTTCGAGAGGCAGGCAGTGCTACGCATGCGGCGGGCAGGCCCACATGGCTCGTGACTGCCCGACCCGCCGTGCCGAGGAGCAGTAGACGGTGGAGGGGCCACCCAGGAAGAGGCAGAGGGTCGATCGTGGCGGTCCACAGGGAGCTGGTGGGCAGAGATAGGCATAGCTTCAGGAAGCTGAGGCCTACGACCACGGCGCGCCAGAGATAATTTGAGGTACGATCTGTGTCTATTCCACCCTTGCTGCATTTCTTATAGACACAGGTGCGAGTCACTCTTTCATAGCCACGGCCCTTGTTCAGAGCTCGGAGATTCCGACAGAGCCGTTGGCTCGATCCTTACGGCTAGAGACCCCTACGGGAGCAGACTCGATGATTACTCACTAGTGCCGGCAGTGTGACCTTACTCTACGAGGCGAGAGCTTCGGCTGGGATCTTCTTGTAGCGGTATTGAGGCCTTACGACGTCATCTTGGGCATGGATTGGTTATCCACAGTCCATGCTCAGATTGACTATATTGGGCGCAAGGTGCGATGTGTACGCACCGACGGAAGCAGGTTCACCTTCACCGGCGAGAAGGGAGCCTTTGCATCACAGGAGGGACTCTCGCAGAGGAGGGGACAGCCCATCACTCATCAGTTGGCTAGCCTCATCCTAGGAGTAGTGGACGTGCGGAGTCCTAGTTTTCCTACAGTGGTGGATCAGTATGCGGACGTCTTCCCCGACGACGTTCCAGGACTACCTCCTCACAGAGAGGTAGACTTTTACATTGATATGTACCCCGGAACAGCCCCGATATCCACTCCAGCATATCGGATGGCCCTTGCTCAGCTTCTAGAGCTACGGGTACAGTTGGAGGACTTGTAGGGCAAGGGATTCATCCGACCCTGTGTTTCACCCTGGGATTCCCCGATATTGTTCGCCAAGAAGGCGGACGGAAGCTTGCGACTATGTGTCGACTATCGTCGCCTGAACCAGGTGACGGTGAGGAACAAGTATCCGCTACCGAGGATTGATGACCTCTTTGATCAGCTCAAGGGAGCACGGTGGTTCTCGAAGATAGACCTCAGGTCAGGCTATCATCATCTCAGAGTTCGAGATGAGGACGTGCAGAAGACGGCCTTCAGGTGTCGGTATGGCTACTATGAGTTCTTGGTTATTCCTTTCGGCGTAACCAACGCTCCAGCAGTGTTCATGAGCCTCATGAATAGGATCTTCTAGCCATACCTCGATTGATTTGTTGTGGTCTTCATCGACGACATTTTGGTGTACTCGACCACAGAGGAGGAGCACGCCTACCACTTGCGGGTTGTACTAGACACACTCCGAGAGCACCATCTTTATGGAAAGCTCTCAAAGTTCCAGTTCTGGTTGTGTGAGGTCCACTTCTTGGGGCACGTCATTTCTGAGGCGGGAGTTGCAGTGGATCCCGCTAAGATCGAGGCAGTGCTAGCTTGGGAGCCACCCAGGAGCGTGACAGAGGTCCGGAGTTTCTTTGGTCTAGCCGGATACTATCGGAGATTTGTGTCGGACTTCTCCAGAGTTGTGGCACCACTCTCAGCTTTGACGAAGAAGGGTAAACTCTTTGTGTGGTCAGACAGATGTCAGCAGAGCTTCCAGGAGCTGAGGCAGAGATTGACCAGCGCACCTATCTTGAGGTTGCCTGGGGAGAGAGTTGGATACGTAGTCTACTGTGATGCATCAGGGACCAGACTCGGATGTGTCCTAATGCAGGAGCGGGTTGTGATTGCCTATGGATCACGTCAGTTGAGGCCGCATGAGCAGAACTACCCCACGCATGACCTAGAGTTAGCAGCAGTGGTCTTCGCACTGAATACATGGTGGCACTATCTGATGGGCGAGCGCTTTACAGTCTTTTCTGACCACCAGAGTCTCAGGTACATCTTCTCTCAGAAGGACCTAAATCTGAGACAGCGACGATGGCTCGAGTTCCTCCAGGACTATGACTTTGAGATAGTCTATACTCCTGGGAAGGGGAACGTAGTAGCCGATGCCCTCAGCAGGAGGACGGGCATTCATCTACTTGAGGAGGCGACAGAGAAGCTAGCCGCATTGTAGATATCCTTCGTGGATAGGGGCGGAGCAGCATTCCTTCATTCTCTCACAGTCTCTCCTCTACTTCTACAGCAGGTCAGAGAGGCACAGCGTGGGGACGCTGACTGTGAGACGTGGCGTGCACAGATATCCTCAGGACAGGCACCTGATGGTTTCTCCCTTGGAGCAGAGCACGACGTCCTTTTCAGAGGATGTACCTTGGTACCAGTTGCTTCACGAGAGGAGGTGCTGAGAGAGTTTCACACTTCTCCTTTGGCGGTACATCATGGAGTGGCAAAGATGTATCAGGACCTCAGACGACAGCACTGGTGGCCGGGCATGAAGAAGGTTGTGGCAGAGTTCGTTTCTCGATGCCTCATCTGCCAGCAGGTGAAGGCAGAGCACCAGGTACCAGCAGTCTTGGTACAGCCCTTGGAGGTCCTGGAGTGGAAGTGGGACGGGATATCTATGGACTTCGTGACTGGGCTTCCACGCACTTCCAGAGGTCACGACTCCATTTGGGTGATTTTTGACCGACTCACCAAGTCGGCACACTTCTTACCCATCCGAGAGCAGGGCTCAGTTGAGAGCTTGGGGTGTCTCTATGTTTAGGAGATTGTACGGATTCACGGTGTTCCATCGTCTATCGTCTCCGATCGGGACTCTCTCTTTACTTCCCGGCTTTGGAAGGGGTTGCAGGAGGCGTTTGGGACGCGGCTACGTCTGAGCACCGCCTTTCACCCTCAGACGGATGGTCAGACGGAGAGGACCATTCAGACTCTCGAGGACATGCTCCGCGCATTTTTCCTCGACTTTGGTCGCAGCTGGGAGGATCATCTACCCTTGGTGGAGTTCGCGTACAACAACAGCTACCACTCCACCATCGGGATGGCACCATACGAGGCGTTGTACGGCAGACCTTGCAGATCTCCTTTGTGCTGGACAGACCCTGGGGAGTCAACACTTGTGGGACCAGAGATGGTATGGGCCACGACAGAGAAGGTCCAGGTCATCCAGGAGTGGATGAGGACAGCTCAGAGCCGGCAGAAGTCTTATGCTGACAGGAGGCGGAGGCCACTAGAGTTCGAGGATGGTGACCACGTCTTCTTGCGGGTCTCACCTTGACGTGGTTTACGGAGATTTGGCCGAGGTGGAAAGTTGTCTCCACGCTTCATCAGACCCTTCCAGTTCCTCAGCAGGATTGGCGAGGTGGCTTATCACCTGGCTCTACCACCTCAGTTGCACCGGGTGCACGACGTCTTCCACGTATCTCAGCTAAGGAGATACGTGCACGACCCGACACATATCATTGACTATGGGGAGCTGGACGTGGATGATGGGGCGACTTTTGCGGAGGTCCCAATGGAGATCGAGGATCAATAGGAGTAGGTCCTAATTGGACGATCGATTCCTCTATTGCGCATCAGATGGCAGCACGGGAACCTCCAAGAGATCACTTGAGAGCGGGAGGCTCAGATGCGTGCTCAGTACCCTCATTTGTTTCCCTAGTTTATGATGTATCTTTACGAGGACGTAAAGCCCTGAGGTGGGAGTAATGTAAAGACCTATAAATTTCAAGGAAAGTTTTTTTTCTTAATTTTCTTTGGAATTTTACAAGAACGTAGCCTCTGATGGCACCTGATTCCGAGGCCCGGTGTGCCCGGAATCATTTTTAAAGTTTGGCTCGGGTACGTTCAGTGAACGGATGAGTGGGTTTTTCTAACTTTTGAACTGGTGCTCGGAATCAAATTCTGAGGGCACCGATGAAATTGCAGCGCCGATATTTTCTTAGAAACGCCTCTTCCAGAGTTGCGTTTTCTCGGGTGTGGTTTTTAATTTTTGCGCTTAAAGTTAAGAAATAAAATAATTTGTATGAAAAACTTTATTTTATTTCACTTAAAGCCACTTGGAAGCCACTTAAAGCTGCTTAAGATGAGTTGTTGCGGATAGGGTGCTATCCAAAAATATCCTACCCCCTTGGTAGGATATTTGTGAGGTGGGTCCCGCACGATTCCCACCATTTCTTTTCCGCTAAGTAACGCACCCGCGAAAACCCGTCATTATGAAAGTCAACTAATGCGTTTTCTTAATTTCTTAACGCACCAATTAATTGGGCGGTTTATTTCGTTGAATTAATTCTACGAATTAATGGGTCGTTACTTATCTCTTTTTCGTTTGTTGGCGTAATAATAAAATAAGACCAACGCCGACATCTTGAGGATTACACGTAGAGAGGCTTTTGACAGAAATTCTTGTGCCTTCACCCTCCTTCGCGAAGAACGCAAAGAACGTGAAGAACGCGAAGAACGCGAAGAACATCGGCCTCCGATGAAGAATGCCGAAACCTCGGAAATCGACGACACAACGCCGTGTACCGCGACGCCGACTTTTCCTCTTCCGTGACGTTATTCTGCGACGTTCCTTCCTCCGCGACAAAAATCTTTGATCATCCGTTGAGGTGAGAGTTTTCGATTCTTTAAATTCCTTTTTGGTTTTTAACTCAAGATGGATTTAATTATTAAAATTAAATCTGTTGTTTCTTGGTCCTCGGAGTTCCTCGACGCAGCGCCGGATACCGCGACGACGCGACGATCAATTCCGCGAAGAACCCGTGTGCGACGACTTGATGAGGTAGGGGTTTGTTTGTGAAATAACTTTTTTTCCCGTGGTTGTTTCTTTTAAAGCAAAGAACCCGGATCAAGTTCAATTTTAATCCTATTAAAATTGTGCCTCGCCTTTATTCATGTGTTGAATAAATTATCCCGACTATTATTATCTAACGCGGAGGGTGCGGGCCAAACGAACACGGCCTGACAACCCTCCATCGTTCTTTGTGGTTGTGCGGATTTGGAGGGCGACGACAAAACGTGACGCAAGGGCGATTTGATGATCCCGCAGTGAAGAACGGAACCCGGGGGGAACAACGGCACAGACGGGATGGAAAACGGACCACCGGAGCAACTCCGGTGGCCCGCGGAAGCCACCGGCGGCGCGGTTCCGGTGCACACGCGGGACGCGGCTTTTACCGCGTCCGTTGACTAGGGTGCCCCCCCCCCCCCCCCCGCGGGGGCCGCGGTGCTGTCACGCGGGGGCAGCGAGCCCCCCGCGCTGCTCGGCCACTCGGCCGAGTCGAGCTGTACCGGCCGGCCGAGCCGGGCCGCGCCCTGGCCTGGCCGGACCAGGTCCAGCTGGGTTGGACCGGGTCGGTTTGACCCGGTTCGGCCGACCCAGGGGGGTCAGGCCGGGTCGGCCCGGGCCCAGACCCCCGTCTTCGGACCGTTTTCGGTCTTTTGCCCGTAACTTGAGCTACGGGCCTCCGAACGACGCGCCGTCAGCGGAAACGCGATCCTTGGACTGAGACGGTCGTTTCGGTATATTACACTCAAGGTTTCGGAATACTTTGGGTTCGGCCGGGTTGGTTCGTCCACGAAACCAATCGGGCCTTCAGAGCGGAAACGCTCATATCTTGAGCTTCAGACGTCCGACCGACGTGTCGTCGACTTCGTTGAATTCCTCTAAGTGAGATGGATCTTTTGGGATACCCCGCCCGAGGTTTGGACGTAGGTGGAGTACGGTCGGGTTGGTTTTGCCTTAAAAACCAACCGGGCCCCTGGGACGAAAAATCCAATAACTCTCAGACCGGGCGTCCGATTGATGCGGCGTCCGCGACGTTGAGTTCCTATTGGCGATATGGAACTTTTGGATACATCAACCTCGGACTTTGTGTCAGTTGATGTATCAACCTCTCGGCTCGTGGAGCGGACCCTCCCGAACGAGCTTGCTGTGTGCGGGAACCCTAGTGCTGGCTGCGACTCCGATGACGACTGTGCAGAGATCCTCAGTGGACTGCGACGATGACTGTGCAAAGATCCTCAGTGGACTGCGACGACTGCTGCACTCAGTGATCCTACGTGGATCAGTGCTACAGATCCTGTGTGGATCCGATCCTGTGTGGTTCAGCGCTCAGCGGTTCTGTGTGAGCCAGCGCCTACAGGTCCTGTGTGGGCCCGATCCTGTGTGGGTCTTTGCGGGGGTTAGTTACCTATTGATCCTGTGTGGGTCCGATCCTGTGTGGGTCATTGCGGGGGTTAGTACCTATCGATCCTTTGTGGGTCCGACAACTTAGATGGATCAGTGATCATCTTTATCATCATCCGAAGAAGTATACCTGTGTGAGCTAAATCTTGTGTTACTCTCCTTTGTGGATTGTGTTGAACTATCCTATGTGGATTTACTATTTACTCTCCTTTGTGGATTGTTTTGAGCTATCCTATGTGGATTACTTTTTCTCTCCTTCGTGGATTGCTTTGTGCTATCCTGTGTGGGTATACGTTTTGCTTTCCTGTGTGGACTGGGTTGTGCTTGGGCTCGGATGTTGGAGCCGAACGGGAATTGATGACTTATGTATATGTATGGTCATATACCTAAGAAGTGTCGGATGTTACTTCGTGATTGCATATTTCCATTGTGGTTTATCCTTTGTGGATTTTGGGAGACCTTCGGGGGTCTCGGGGTCCCTACTGAGTATCTTATACTCACCCCTGCACGGGTTTTGCCCGCACTTCGTTGTGTTGGTTACAGACGACGCACAGCGCTGATCGTGGTGGAGGCTTGCGGAGTAGGACGGTACCTGGAGGTGGACCACTGGGCGGGATGTACTCGGAGCGGACGGCTGGACCGAGGAGCTTTGGAGGCTATCTGTGCTCACCCTTCAGGTGGGACTTCCAGAGGACGGCTCGATGCTGCGGCTTTTCTTTTCAGTTGTTGTTTTCCCCTTTCAGTTGTACTTTACAGTTGGGCTTGTATTTCCGGCCCCTTTTACTTTCAGCACAGTTTGTTACAGTTTTTACTTAGTGTTTACTCTTTACGCTTGCTTACTCTGTGGTGGTTGTTTACTTTACAAAGGCAATGCCTTCCCTGTTTATCGGGATTTACGCCTTGGTGCTAGTCGCCAGTCCCTGACCTATGGAAGGCGGGCTTGGGGTAGTAACGGCACGGGCCTCGAGGATGGTTCGTGACACAAACTACTCTAAATTAATTTAATTTTTAGTGGGGAAGTTATAAAATAGTATTATTTGAATAAAATTAAAATAATTAGGATTTAAATCAGGTTCTCCCTCATTTTCAACAACATCAGAAGTTGTTTCATCATGAATATTCCTGAGAAACACTTCATGTACTCCCTCTAATTAATGTTCAATGGGTTCAGTGAGCTCCATGTACTATTCATTAGGTGAAGAATCATATTCCTATTCATCCAATTGGGAAAAAATTATTGATTCATATGTAAAAAAGTGATAAAATGGGAGTTAATTATTAATTTTGTTTCAACAAAAATAAAAGCAATTTAGCTATAGAATTGATCAAATCCATTAGTTGGTTCAACTTCATGTGTTTCTTCATTTCTTAATTCCTCTTATAGTTAACTTGTGGTGGATAAAAGTAGGAAGTCCTTATCTATACTCTCTTAAAATTACACCACATTTGTGGTTTCTTTATCCATATCCAAGGTAAGATATATTAGTGTTTATTTTTCATTTTTAAAGATGGGATGACTATGTTTTAGGTCATTTATGAAAATTGATTCCATGATTTTTCAAAAAAATATTTATCTTCCATAAGTAAATCACTATGCATATGTTATTAAATTATCTTCTCTAATTTTGGTTGTGTTTGGGATGAAAATAGTTATTATTTGAGTAGCTTCTTCTTAGACTCTTTATTTTCCTTGACATAAATAATGGGTGGGAAAATATCTTGCACTCTTGGTTTATGTTATGGTTACTACAATTACTGCTACTAATATGCATGGATCTATTTAACTAGACATTATATTTTTCTCTCTGTATTCTATATGTATTCTCTATGTAATTTTAATTGGGATAATTTGAAATTTTGAACATGTTCTTGTTATGGAACTTGAGATAATTATTCCATGTATAAAAATCATAGTTTTAATACATCTTGAAAAAATATATATTTTTATTTAATTTGAAAACATAAAAATTCATTTAAAAAATATGAAAATAAATATAAAGTGAATGAATTATTTGATCCCCAATAATTGTTCCATGTTTTTACACAATATTATCATGGTTCTTGGAAGATGAATTTATTTATTTTTCTAATATAACATAGTTACTTTCTAGGGCTTCTCAATTTATGATCTTTTGTGTTACAAACACTCACTATTTTTAATTAAAATTTTATATTTTTGGTATCTTATTTATTTTATAAAAGAATTTAATTTTTTTTATAGAATTCAATACTAAAAATAAAATTGTATATGGAAATATAATGAAGGAATATTTAATGGGTAAATAAGAATAAAGATTCTACATTAAAAATCACTTAGAGTTAGCCCTCATATTCTGTTTATTAGTTTAATATTTTCTTATTATTTACACTAAATTGTATTCATGGTAACCCTTATATTCCATGGTTTTGAATATATGGTGCACCTATTATTTACAATACACATTCACCTCCTCTAATGATGGAGAATATTGCAAAAAAAATACAAAAACAATGGTGGCACTAATGATCCCTCTAAAACCCCCCTTATCCCAACTCTAAGAAAATATAAAATATTAAATTTGAATGTGAAATGAATCTAATTAAGCACTTTATTACTCCCTAGAAATATTAATTATGTTATTTATTCATGATTATATACATAGGAAATAACAGTGGATAATGAGAGTGATAGATAAGTGATGGAGATGCAGAACACTTGAATTAGAAATTTTAGTGTTTGATTACAAAAAAAAGAAATTAATACTACTAAAAATTAATAATTTAAACACCAACTAAAATTCACCATGATATCTTCATTTTATAGTAGATCCCCTCACTTCATAGTGCTCTCCCCTCTCTATAGTATAAAGGGGAGGCTTCGGGCCAAATACTAAAATTTAGAAAAAATTGAATGTCAAGTAAGAATTAATCCCTATTTTTTTACAATGTTGATGAACCTTAAAAAAATGAATAAAATATTTACCCAATTTTATAAAATCTTTTTTTCATTCTACTTTCTTGTGTTAAAAGTACATCCAAATTATAGTACAAATGAAAACTTTACATCCTAATCATTGAAGTAAGGTTTAGATTGATGAATTTTACCCATGTTTGACTTTTGTACTGATGATACCCATCAAATACTATGACCCATCTTATGGTATTATAAGAAATTGTATATCCAAACATGTGTATAATTTTTATAAAATTTTCAAATTAACATTCAATTCATAGAATAGTTTATTATAAATATTATAAAGTAATATTAAAAGGGAAAAAATTAATTTCCATGTAGTTTCCAAATTCAATCCATAATTAAAAATATTTTTTAAATCAACTCATAAAAAAATATTGCTAAATAGATTAATATTAAAGAAGAATAAAAAAGATAGAAAATACATAAATAATTTTTTTTCAATTCAAAACAAATTATCATTTTAATCCAAATATATAACTATTACACAAAAAAATTGGTGGGATTTTGAAAATTAAAATTGAAGCTAAATATATGAAAATATTGACTATGTTTTGGTGTATGGGGAAGAATCATGGCATAATTATTGTTAGATTTTCCAAATTTATTATTATGGGGATTCATTTTAGCATGATGATTCTTATCATAACATAATAGATGCTTTGTTTAACATTCCATGTTAAACTTATACAGGATCGTTGTGAAATGATGGTATAAAATACATTTTAATTTATTCTTGGTTATTTATATGTAGCATGTTACTCCCCACATCAGATTATGTTTGTGGAGTTGGGTGAAGACTAAATTACATTGATTTTGGAGCTAGTTTCAATTTGGATTTCTGAATTCATATTTATAATTGGTGATTATATATGCATTTATATACCTAAAAATATGTTTTGAGATGGTTGTTTGGGTTTAAATGTTCAAAATGTGGAATTTAATGTTAGGAGATAGAGGTGGATGAGTGGTGGTTGTAGAAATCCGCCAAAAATTCCATCAGAGTTCTGGTGGGTGAGACTATAGGGTTTCACCACTATCCCTCCTACCAAATGTCCTGTGGCTACCACCAAAGTTATAGTGGTATTCTAGGTAATATTTTCAAAATGGGTAAAAATGTAATCCCCCCATTTTTTGAATCCAAATTAGGGTTCTCTTAGATGTCCAGATGCACAAATAGGGGAGGATGACTCTCCCCTCTCTTCCTCCAACTCATTTCACCTTTACTCAAGGTAATTTCATTGATTTTAGTATGTCAATTGAGGTATTATTTCCCTATATTTTCCTCTCTTCTAATATTCATTCTTATTCAACTAATTTTAATTTTTGGGTTAAAGATTCAATATATGGTTTCACTAATTCATGGTAAAATCATCCTACCTTGATGGGATTTATAATTTGGATATAAGAGGAGGTCAAAGGATCATGTTTTCATATAGTTGTATGTGGTTTCACTCAATGTAAGTTACCACCATAATTATTTTTTGGGTATGAATCAAATTGGTATAGAATTATTTCACAAGTGGTTTTGGTTGTTGGGATTTCATAAGAAATAGGATTAAGGGTGTTTTAGGAGCCATTTATACCCTGTTGTTTGAGGTTTTAGCATTGTTATACCATCTAGTGAGTTTTTAAAGACTCGAAAAATTCAAGGAAATTTTTTTCTTAATTTTTTTGGGATTTTTACAAGAACGCAGTTTCTGACGGCACCTGATTCCGAGGCCCGGTGTGCACGGAATCATTTTCCGAAGTTTAGCTCGAGTACGTTCAGTGAACGAACGAGCGGGTTTTTCTAACTTTTTAACCAGTGCTCGGAATAAAATTTCAAGGGCACCGATGGAATCGCAGCGCCGTTATTTTCTTAGAGACATCTTTTCCGGAGTTGCGTTTGGTCGGGTGTGGTTTTTAATTTTTGGAGTTAAGTTAAGAAATAAAATAAAATTGGTGTGACATTTTATTTTATTATAATTAAAGTGTCTTAACCTAAGTTAATCGGATAAGGTGGGACCCACAATATCCTACCCAGTTGGTAGGATATTTTTGATGTGGGGCCCGCACGAGCCCCACTGTTTCTTTCCTTCTAAGTAACACACCCGCAACCCCCCCCCCCTTTTTAATGAAGTCAAGCCGTGCGTTTATTCTGGTTAAGAAACGTCTCATTAATTTGGGCGGTTAAATCGTTACAATTAATTCATTGAATTAATTGTTCATTTCTTATCTTTTGAATTTCAATTCTTATGTTATGATAATAAAATAAGGGAAGGACTTATTTTATTATGGTTGGGTTTTTGTTGTGTTAATACTTTGGGAGAAAAAGAGAGGTCTTGAGGATTCTTCGTTCTTCGACGAATAACGCGAAGAACGCACCGCCGCCGACGAAGAACGCCGACCTCCGACGGCGGACGATGGTGAGAGATGCCTCCCTCGGAGATCACCTAACGCCAACGACATTCCTTCCGTGACGCTTCCTTCCGCAATGATCCTCTTCTTCCGCGACGGTTAATTCCGTGACAAACTCTCGTTCGACGACAACGTTGAGGTAGGGATTTATTTTATTTGTTAGTTCGTAAATACTTCCATCATTTTCTCCTTTTCTTTTGAGCCGCCTGCTATCGCAATAACGGGAGGAGGTAGGACTGCACGAACACGGCCGACCCTCCTCCCCCTTGTTGGTTTGATTGTTGCGGCACGAGCAAGGCAACGCGGTGACGAAGCACCGCGCGGGAATTGGTAAGGAAAGGAGAAGTGTGGCGCTGTCGCGTTGCGCCGTTGAAGACGAACCAAAAGCGCGGCGCCGTCGCACTGCGCCGTTGAAGAAAAACTTAATATGCGACGCCGTCGTGCCGCACCGGAGAACTGCGAAAGCACCGCGGCCAGAGTTGGGTTGCGGCGGAGGGGCGCGGCGTCATCGCGCCGCGCCGGACGGACCAAGGCCGCAGCGGAGCAGGGGGGACCGGCCGTTGCTGGTCCCAAGGCGGCAGTAGCCGGCCGGCCGGAGTGGGCCGACCGGTCAGGGGAAAAGCCGGGGGTTACAAACCCCCAGCTAGCCAGCTGAGTGGCCCCATAAATGGGTCGCGGTTTCAAAACGGGGGGCAGCCCCCCCCCCTCATCCGCTCATCCAAACGGCCGAGACTCCTGCTAGCGCCCGCGCACCGGCGCGCTGGGCCGGCTGCCCCGGTCGGTCCGCCAGATCGGGTCGTCGGGCCGGGCTGCACCCAAGCGGGCCGAACCAGGACCCGGGTCGGGTCGACCCAGTTCGGGCTGACCTAGGGGGTACCGGGCCGGGTCGGACCAGGCCCGAACCCCCCCTAATACCAAACCTCTTTCGGTTTGCTGCATATAACTTGAGCTAAGGGCCTCCGATCGACGCACTGTCAGTTGAAATATGATCCTTGGATCGATACGGTCGTTTCGATATATTGTACTCAAGGTTTCGGAGTACTTTGAGTTTGGACGGGTTGGTTCGTACACAAAACCAACCGGGCCCTCGAAGCGGAAACGTTTATAACTTGAGCTCCGGACGTCCGATTGACGAGCCGTCAACTTTGTTGGTTTCCTCTTAGTGAGACAGACCTTTTGGCTTACTCCGCTCGAGGTTTGGACGTAGGTGGAGTATGGTTGGGTTGGTTTTGACTTAAAAATCAATCGGGCCCCTCGGACGAAAAAGCCAATAACTCTCAGACCGGGCGTCCGATTGACGTGCCGTCTGTCGCGTTGAGTTCCTGTTGACGATACGGAACTTTTGGATACATCAACTCCGGACTATGTGTCAGTTGATATATCATACTCTCGGCTCGTGCAACGGACTCTCTCGAACGAGCTTGCTGTGTACGGGAACCCTAGAGCTGGCTGCGACTGCGACGACGACGACGATTGTGCAGGAATCCTCCGTGGATTCGACGACAACGACTACAGCACTCAACGATCCTACGTGGATCAGAGCTACTGATCCTGTGTGGGTCCGATTCTCTGTGGGTCAGCGCTCAGCGGTCCTATGTGAGCCAGCGCCTACAGATCCTGTGTGGGTCCGATCTTGTGTGGGTCATTGCGGGGGTTAGTTACCTATCAATCATGTGTGGGTCAAATCCTTTGTGGGTCATTGCTGGGTTTAGTTACCTATTGATCCTGTGTGGGTCATATCCTTTGTGGGTCATTTCGGAGGTTAGTACCTATCGATCCTTTTTGGGTTCGACGACTTAGATGAATCAGTGGCTATATCTGATCATCTTTATCGTCATACGAAGAAGTATACATGTGTGAGCTGAATCATGTATTGCTTTCCTATGTGGATTGTGTTGTGATATCCTGTGTGGATTTACATTATGCTTTCCTGTATGGATTGGGTTGTGGTTTCCTAGGTGTACTGGGTTGTACTTGGGCTCGGATGTTGGAGCCGAACGAGAATTGATGACTTAGGTATATGTATGGGCATATACCTAAGTAGTGTCAGATGTTACTTCGTGATTGTAACACCCGAGACTTTCATGTTATATAAATCATCAAAGGAATCTTTTTCTACACACAACACTTTCTTGGCTTGCTTTACACGAAATCGCGACCTTCCTTGATAGCTTGCGTCGTACGCAATACCGAGTTTCACTAAACAATGATATGCTAATAAAATATTATTAAAACTAGCCGTTATGAATAGTAATAACTACTTTTTGATATTTTATAAATTTTATTTTTCAAAATGGACTTCATTTTTGGATTCGGAATATCGAAATTATCCTAGGGTGAAATTTTGGTATTTTTCTGAAAACTTTCAATTTTTGATGAATAGTGAAAC
Source organism: Viscum album (assembly GCA_963277665.1). Taxonomy (NCBI): domain Eukaryota; kingdom Viridiplantae; phylum Streptophyta; class Magnoliopsida; order Santalales; family Viscaceae; genus Viscum; species Viscum album. The sequence goes on along the minus strand of OY728148.1, from coordinate 1,232,253,686 downwards.
CACTAAGTGGTAGTTAAAAAACTGAATTTTTCATAAAACTTAATTTTACCGCTTCTATGAGTGGAATTTCAAAAATCCGAGGGACACAGTTGATTTTAGTAAGTAAAATGTGGTTCAATGAGATGAAAATAAATTTTGGTGAATAGTAACTTTTTACTTTTATTTACCACGGTTAAAAGTAAATAGGGTAATTAAGGGTAAAAATGATATTATTATTACCCTAACACATGTCCTAATTCTATTGGATAAGTGTAATTCGACCAAAAACAAACTTAGGAATAAAATATGGCCATTTAGGCCCACTTGGATTAGATTAGGACATTTATTATTAATTTATTTAAAGAAGGGTTAAAATAGTTAAAATCAAAGTTTAATAAGTAAATAATTTTTAATATAAGGTTATATATAATATAAATTCAAATATAAATATTCATTAGAAATATAAAAAGATTTCCTACATAATTTTATTTTATTTGTAATTTTTAGACATTAAATAATTTAATTTATTTATGACACAAAGATGATGCAGTAATTATCTTATTAATGAAATATTGACATAATTGATGTTATAAATACCCAAATAAATGTAATATGAGACTTTTTATGAATTAAACTAATTTTATAGGTTAATATGACATGTTATTATTGATTTAATTAACTTTTTTCGAACTAATCAATCTGTTATGATTTTTACAAAAATCAATTACTAAATAGTGTCAAAATTGACATAAAATAGTTTTTTAAAAAATATTATATTATTAATTGTTATTTTATTCCTAAAAATCTAAGGTTCAGACAAATGACTTAGATAAGGTTATATATATTAATAATAAATAACTTGGGGTTCGTTTGGATTTTTATAGTAAGTTTATTAACCTTATATTGTAAGAACACAAGAAGACACGGTAAAAGTAAAATTATTTAACTTAATGTTAAATCTAAATGATAAGGTCAAAATAGGAACCTAAACTTGTCTAAATTCTATTGGATGGGAGGATTTCGACCCATCCCCACCTTAGCTTCTAAATAAATTAATTTGGATCTATTTAAAACCGAATTTGGCTTTATAATAAAATAATATTTTTACTTATTCCAAAGGTGCCCCTCTCCTCCCTTATAAAAGGGCACCTCCTCCCTCTCTTCCTCACACCACTTTGAGCCTTCAAGCTCGGCCAACCCCTGACACTTTCTCCTATCCACCTCCCTAGATACATCCTAGATGTCCTGGTATTCTTCAAAGACCAATTTTAGTGCCCTAAAAGGAGGTCTCAAAGAATCACTTCAAAGAAAAGGTAATGTCTGTTACCGATTCTTTCATTTTTATTTCTTCTTCCACTTCTTCTTATTTAGTTGTTTCATTATGAAGTAAAAACATCAGTATCACTCATATACGGATATGTTATTATAAGTATGAAACAACCCTATTTCACCATCTATCCATCCTACGGAAAATGAAATCATCGCGCGTGCGTACGTACGGAATACCGTCTCCACGCCGTGGTGTAATCTACTTTCCACCACCACCTTACTTGGATGGGTATAATGGTGTAAATAATGACTATATATGATTTTTGTAAAGTGATATTGATTCTGAAATAGTATACATACACTCCAATACAATTCCATGATCATGGGAACGATATCATCGCTCGTGCGTACGTACGGAATACTGTCTCCACGATGTGATGCGACTCGTTCTACATGATCTTCATTGCATAATGATTATATAAATGAATTGAATGAATTAATATGATATATATTACACTAATAACATTATTTAAATGAGGTATCTATAACCTAAAGAGAATAATAAGAATTTATTTGACAAAACATGCATAAGAACTAAAAGTAATAAACACCCGAATAACAAGTTGTAATGAAGTATTACTAATAAGAAGCTAATATAATTACCATATATGATATCATAACAATAATTATGATTCTTTAATAAGTCAATAACATTATTTAAATCGTTATACAGGAGGTTCGGACACTTACGAGGCAAATTGGACCTAAGGTAAGGGAAATATCACAATCTCATTTTTATCCGAGATTGTTTATACTTTGGAATTTACTGGGGTGTATTTTATCATCCAAATCTATGTTTCCTCAATATGTAATATTATTTCCATCCACCTACAATTGTTTAAATCCAATTTTACCCTTCGGTGAGTTTTTAGTAAAGGATATGAAAGAAATATTTTGTCATTTTTCGTACGAGGTACTTTTTGACTTTTCTGACAAAAGTACGAAGAATGTTTTTTTTAACTTATACGGCATGAATGGATTTTTAAAACATTATTTCCAAGAAGCTTACTTTACAAGTTTTCAAGTTTATTTTTAATCATCTTCTTTTAGTTTAAAATTGTATGACATGTTAAGAAAGGAAAAATGTTTTTGAATTAGAAAGGATATTTTCCTCAAGAATGGTGTTCAAGTGTTTTATCAAAATTATTTTCCATCTAAGATAATATAGGGTTCTGTTTCTATCCCTATTATTACATTGATTTTATTATGTTGTGATGGAATTATTTTTATGAATTCCTTTATCTTATATGAATTGTTTTATGATGCCATAATGTTTAAGATTCCCATTTTTATTACATGGGTTATGCTATGATGTATGGTTTATGATTTTGTGGCACACATAAGAATGGTATCATTATGAGATGGGTGGGACCTATATCTCCCTCCAATTCATTGGGTAAATATTTTATATCTCATGAGATAGACATGGCTGGAACGGCAGGTTAAACCAGTTCAGTGAAACAGGACTGAAACGAGGAGTGAACTCGGTTCAGAAGTGGACTTTGTCCACTAAGATAGTCTTGGCAATGAGTCTTGACTAACAAGAAATGATTCTAAATGATTATGTGTGTATGACACAAAGTTTAATGTTTTAAATTATGATTATTGGGATTACATTTCACTACTATGATTTATCCCATGTTATGAAATTATGATCTCTTTTGCAGGTTAAGATTTCCAAAAGTTATGTGCTTATGTATATTATGTGATCGATATTTCTTTTGTTTACTCTTACTGAGCATTTGAGCTCACCCTTTTGTATGTTTTATTTCCCCTGGTCAGGAAGAAGTTTATTAAGTAGAATATTCCAAAAAGGGACTCTAGATATGATGAAATAAATGGAAGGCAAAGTAGATTCTTTATGAACCAGTTGTTTATGCTTTCCAGTTTCTAAAGACACTATACTTATACGGTCCTTTCATGGTTTTGTTATATGTTGTAATAAGTGTGCTTCAATTTTGAAGTAATAACAATGTATGTAAAGTATGGGTCGTTATAGTTGGTATCAGAGGAAAGGTATAGTTAACCTTTGGAAACTAGGATGTGAAAGACTTAGTAAGAACTCTAAGGATAATTCTAAGTATAGAACACAATCTTAGTGTTTTAGAAATGACCATGAATAACCTAGGATAAGACCTTAAGTTTGAAATTTTATTCTCGATTATGTGGTTTTCCTATTATAATTAGTGTTGCTCACACTATTCTTCTTGGTTTTAGTCAATGGCTGGAACCCGAAGGAACCGTGTTAATGTGAAATGCGACGGGCAATGCAATGATTGTCCCCCGGAGAAACCAAACATTATGGGAGCCAAAATTAAAAATCTTGTAGCCATGCTCACGCAACTTTCTCAAGCTATGAATCATGCAGGACTTCCAAAAGAGCAAAGGAAGGATCAATATTCTGTTGAATCCTTCATGAGGCAGCGTCCACCTTCTTTCAGCGGGTCTACTGATCCATTAGTTGCTTAACAATGGATTAGTACTACTGAAAAGATATTTTCAGTTCTTCAATGTTCTGAACATGATAAATTCATCCTAGTAGTGTATCGTTTGGAAGGAGATGCTGATCAATGGTGGAATCTTATTAAGAATGCGAGGAAAAGGGATGAAATTGAGTCCATGGAATGGGACGAGTTCAAGAACTTATTTTTAAATAAGTACTTCCCTCGTATTCTCCGAAAAAATATGGAGAAAGAGTTTCTTTAACTGAAGCAAAATGATGATGAATCTGTTGGTACTTATGAAGCAAATTTTACAAGACTTGCAAGGTACGCTTCTGGTATTATTATCCAACCTGAGAGTAAGATCGATCGATTCTTTAGTGGCTTAAAACCAAGTCTTCGAAGGGAATTATCCATAAGGGACTTCAATAGCTAAGAGGAAATCGTTCGATGTGCTCTCAAAGTCGAGATGGAGATTGGAGTAACCCATCAGTCATATGGGTTTGATAAGAAGAGGAAAATGGAATTCCAAGGAAAATCTAAAGAGCACACTGAAAAGAAGATGAGCTTTCCCTTATGCTCAAAGTGTGGAAAGAAACATGGAGGGAGTTGTCTTAAAGGGACAAGTAAATGTTTCAAATGTGGAAAGGAAGGTCATCGGGCATTTGAATGCCACAATGATGGGAAGAATATGTCTAATGATGAAAACAAAGGAAGGGATACACAGAATGACCCTACTACACTTCAATGTTTCAAGTGCAAGGATATGGGGCATTATGTCAATCAATGCCCAAATACAAGGGTTGATGATGATGGTCTATGTCAACAAACTCTTAAGGCTAAAGACAAAGGAAAGTTACATGCAATTTCTATCAGCGATGTGGAGTACGATAATGATGTGGTGAAAGGTACACTTACCATCCACTCTAAAGTAGCAAATGTTTTATTTGATTCTGGATCCACCCACTCCTTTATTTCTAAAGAATTTTCTAAGGATATCACTGTATTACCTCAACAGTTAGATGTTGAGTTAGCTGTGACAACCCCTAATGGAACAACAGTCGCATCAAAAGTTTATAATTCTTATCCGATTGAAGTTTGTGGGAAAGTGATTCCTGAAAATCTTGTGATCCTTCCTATAGTGGAATTTGATGTGATTCTTGGCATGGATTGGCTTTCTCTACATGGATCTCATATCAATTTCCAAAGAAGGGAAGTCACATTTCATATTCCAGGTCAATCTATGATCATCTATCAATGCAAGGATGAACATAACCTTCCAGTGGAAATTTCTTCCATTTTATGGGTATTGATTCCACTAAATGAAGGTTATTTATCTCGAATGGTTGGTGAGAAACTCACGATTAAGAATATTCCCATTGTACAGGAGTTTGATGATGTCTTTCCGGAGGAATTACTGGGTCTTCCAATGAATCATGAAGTTGAGTTTTCAATAGAACTAGTACCGGATGCTTTGCCTATTTCAAAGACACCTTATAGAATAGCCCCAATTGAGTTGTAGGAATTGAAGAAGAAACTCCAAGAGAATCTTGATAAGGGGTTCATACGCCCCAGTGCGTCACCTTGGGGAGCACCTGTTCTGTTTGTTAAGAAGAAATATGGATCTTGGAATTATAATGAAAGGGGAAAATCGTATCTTTCTCAAATGAATGTTCAACCATCTATACATGTGAAGATTAAAGAGGCACAGAAAGAAGATGTCGAGTTACAAAAGAAGGTGAGAAATGTTCCTGAATTCAACCTTGATTGTGATGGGATAATAAAGTCCAGGAATCGGGTTTGTGTTCCTCCCATCCCTGAATTAAAGAATGAGCTGCTGGATGAGGCTCATAGTTCTTCATTCTCTATTCATCCTGGAAGCACGAAGATGTATAGGGACCTGAAAGAGTACTTCTGGTGGGATGGCATGAAAAGATATGTTGCTGAATATGTCTCTCGATGCTTGGTTTGTCAACAAGTTAAAGCTGAGAGACAGAAGTCTAAGGGGATGTTACAACCATTACCCATACCCTAATGGAAATGGGAAAACATCACTATGGACTTTGTCACAGGACTTCCTAAAATATCCAAAGGCAATAATGCTATCTGGGTCATAGTGGATCGTCTTACAAAGTCTGCACACTTCATTGCTGTTAGAGAGGATTTCTCTCTGGATCAGCTTGCCAGGATATATGTAAAGGAAGTGGTAAGATTGCATGGAGTACCACTTTCTATTATATCTGATCTGGATCTGAGATTTACCTCGAAGTTCTGGCGAAGTCTTCAGCATACTCTGGATACAGAGTTGAGTTTCAGCGCTGCTTATCATCCTTAGACAGACGGTCAGTCTGAGAGAACAATTCAAACTCTAGAAGATATGTTGAGAGCTTGCTCTATGGATTTCAAAGGTGGTTGGGATCAACACCTACCTTTGGTGGAATTTTCTTATAATAATAGCTTTCACTCCAGTATTCAGATGGCTCCTTATGAAGCTCTCTATGGAAAGAAATGCAGGACTCCAACTTGCTGGGATGAAGTTGGGGAAAGAAATCCATTAGGACCCGATCTCATTGATGAAATGGCAGAAAAGGTCAGATATATTCAACAACACATAAGAGCAGCTCAGAGTCGATAGAAAAGTTATGCCGACAACCGAAGAAAAGACCTAGAGTTTGAAGTAGGTGATAAAGTGTTCTTACGAATATCTCCCTGGAAGAGGGTCATGAGATTTGGAAAGAAGGGAAAGTTGAGCCCTAGATATATTGGTCCTTTCGAAATATTGAATCGTGTTGGGAAGGTAGCTTACCGATTGGCGCTTCCACCGAATCTCTCTCAAGTTCACGATGTGTTCCATGTATCTCTCCTGAGAAAGTACATACCTGATCCTTCACATGTACTCAGCTCAAAAGTTGTACCACTGGAGCAGGATCTTTCTTATAAAGAACATCCGATAGAGATTCTGGATCATAGCGAAAAAGTCCTACGAAACAAGACCACTCAATTGGTGAAAGTTTTATGGAGGAACCACCAATTAGAAGAAGCTACATGGGAGCTTGAGGATATGATGAGGGAGAGGTATCCTCATCTATTTGTTACAAAGTGACGAATTTCGAGGGCGAAATTCATTTTAAGGGGGGTATAATGTAACACCCGAGACTTTTATGTTATATAAATCATCAAAGGAATCTTTTTCTACACACAACACTTTCTTGGCTTTCTTTACACGAAATCGCGACCTTCCTCGATAGCTTGCGTCATACGCAATACCAAGTTTCACTAAACAATGATATGATAATAAAATATTATAAAAACTAGCCGTTATGAATAGTAATAACCACTTTTTGAAATTTTATAAATTTTATTTTTCAAAATGTACTTCATTTTTTGGATTCGGAATATCAAAATTATCCTAGGGTGAAATTTTGGTATTTTTCTGAAAACTTTCAATTTTTGATGAATAGTGAAACCACTAAGTGGTAGTTAAAAAACTGAATTTCTCATAAAACTTAATTTTACCGCTTCTGTGAGTGGAATTTCAAAAATCCGAGAGACACGGTTGATGTCAGTAAGCAAAATGTGGTTCAATGAGATGAAAATAATTTTTGGTGAATAGTAACTTTTTACTTTTATTTACCACGGTTAAAAGTAAATAGGGTAATTAAGGGTAAAAATGATATTATTATTACCCTAACACATGTCCTAATTCAATTGGATAAGTGTAATTATACCAAATACAAACTTAGGAATAAAATATGACCATTTAGGCCCACTTGGATTAGATTAGGACATTTATTATTAATTTATTTAAAGAAGGGTTAAAATAGTTAAAATCAAAGTTTAATAAGTAAATAATTTTTAATATAAGGTTATATATAAGATAAATTAGACTATAAATATTCATTAGAAATCTAAAAATATTTCCTACATAATTTTATTTTATTTGTAATTTTTAGAGATTAAATAATTTAATTTATTTATGACACAAAGATGATGTAGTAATTATCTTATTAATGAAATATTGACATAATTGATGTTATAAATACCCAATTAAATGTAATCTGAGACTTTTTATGAATTCCAATAATTTTATAGGTTAATATGACATGTTATTATTTATTTAATTAAAGGTTTTCGAACTAATCATTCACTTATGATTTTCACAAAAATCAATTACTAAATAGTGTCAAAATTGACATAAAATAGTTTTTAAAACAAATATTATATTATTAATTGTTATTTTATTCCTAAAAATATAAGGTTCAGCCAAATGACTTATATAAGGTTATATATATTAATAATAAACAACTTGGGGTTCTTTTGGATTGTTATAGTAAGTTTATTAACCTTATAGTGTAAGAACACAAGAAGACACGGTAAAAGTAAAATTATTTAACTTAATGTTAAATCTAAATGATAAGGTCAAAATAGGAACCTAAACTTGTATAAATTCTATTGGATGAGAGGATTTCGACCCATCACCACCTTATATTCTAAATAAATCAATTTGGAGCAATTTAAAACCGAATTTCTCTTTATAATAAAATAATATTTTTAGTTATTCCAAAGGTGCCCCTCTCCTCCCTTATAAAAGGGCACCTCCTCCCTCTCTTCCTCACACCACTTTGAGCCTTCAAGCTCGGCCAACCCCTGACACTTTCTCCTCTCCACTTCCCTAGAGACATTATAGAGGTCCTAGTCTTCTTCAAAGACCAATTTTAGTGCCCTAAAAGGAGGTCTCAAAGAAGCACTTCAAAGAAGAGGTAATGTCCGTTACCGATTCTTTCATCTTTATTTCTTCTTCCACTTCTTCTTCTTTAGTTGTTTCACTATGAAGTAATAACATCAGTATCACTCATATACTGATATTTTATTATAAGTATTAAACAACCCTATTTCACCATCTATCCATCCTACGGAAAATGAAATCACCACGCGTGCGTACGTACGGAATACCGTCTCCACGCCGTGGTGTAATCTACTTTCCACCACCACCTTACTTGGATGGGTATAATGGTGTAAATAATGACTATATATGATTTTAGTAAAGTTATATTTATTCTTAAATAGTATACATACACTCCAATACAATTCCATGATCATGGGAACGATACCATCGCTCGTGCGTACGTACGGAATACCGTCTCCACGATGTGATGTGACTCGTTCTACATGATCTTCATTGCATAATGATAATATAAATGAATTTATGAATTAATATGATATATATTACACTAATAACATTCTTTAAATGAATTATCTATAACCTAAAGAGAATAATAAGAATTTATTCGACAAAACACGCATAAGAACAAAAAGTAATAAACACCCGAATAACAAGTTGTAATGAAGTATTAATAATAAGAAGCTAAGAATATGACCATATATGATATCATAACAATAATTATGATTCTGGAATAAGTCAATAACATTATTTAAATCATTATACAGTAGGTTTGGACACTTACGAGGCAAATCGGACCTAAGGTAAGGGAAGTATCACAATCTCATTTTTATCCGAGATTGTTTATACTTTGGCATTTACTGGGGTGTATTTTATCATCCACATCCATGTTTCCTCAATATGTAATATTATTTCCATCCACCTACAATTGTTTAAATACAATTTTACCCTTCGGTGAGATTTTAGTAAAGGATATGAAAGGAATCTTTTGTTGTTTTTCGTACGAGGTACTTTTTGACTTTTCTGACAAAAGTACGAAGAATGTTTTTTTTAACTTATACGGCATGAATGGATTTTTAAAACATTATTTCCAAGAAGCTTCCTTTACAAGTTTTCAAGTTTATTTTTAATCAACTTCTTTTAGTTTAAAATTGTATGACATCTTAAGAAAGGAAAAATGTTTTTGAAGTAGAAAGGATATTTTCCTCAAGAATGGTGTTCAAGTGTTTTATCAAAATTATTTTCCATCTAAGATAATATAGGGTTCTGTTTCTATCCCTATTATTACATTGATTTGATTATGTTGCGATGGAATTATTTTTATGAATTCCTTTATCTTATATGAATTGTTTTATGATGCCACAATGTTTAAGATTCCCATTTTTATTACATAGGTTATGTTATGATGTATGGTTTATGATTTTGTGGCAAATATAAGAATGGTATCATTATGAGATGGGTGGGACCTATATCTCCCTCCAATGCATTGGGTAAAGATTTTATATCTCATGAGATAGACATGGCTGTAATGGCAGGTTAAACCGGTTCAGTGAAACAGGACTGAAACGAGGAGTGAACTCGGTTCAGAAGTGGACTTTTTCCACTAAGATAGTCTTGGAAATGATTATTGACTAACAAGAAATGATTCTCAATGATTATGTGTGTATGCCACAAATTTTCATGTTTTAAGTTATGATTATTGGGATTACATTTCACTACTATGATTTATCCCATGTTATGAAATTATGATCTCTTTTGCAGGTTAAGATTTCCAAAATTTATGTGCTTATGTATATTATGTGATTGATATTTCTTTTGTTTACTCTTACTAAGAATTTGAGCTCATCCTTTTGTATGTTTTATTTCCCCAGGTCAGGAAGAAAGTTATTAAGTAGAATATTCCAAAAAGGGACTCTAGATATGATGAAATAAATGGGAGGAAAAGTAGATACTTTATGAACCAGTTGTTTATGCTTTCCAGTTTCTAAAGACACTATGCCTATACGGTCCTTTCATGGTTTTGTTATATGTTGTAATAAGTGTGCTTAAATTTTTAATTAATAACAATGTATGTAAAGTATGGTTCGTTATAGTGATTGTATCTTTCCTTTGTGGATTATCCTTTGTACATTTTGGGAGACCTTCGGGGGTCTCGGGGTCCCTACTGAGTATCTTATACTCGCCCCTGCACGGGATATGCCCGCACTACATTGTGTTGGTTGCAGATGACGGACAGCAGTGATTGTGGTTGAGGCTTGCAGAGCAGGATGGTACCTTGAGGTGGACCACTGGGTGGGACGTTCTCGCAGCAGACGGCTGGACCTGAGGAGCTGTGGAGGCTATCTGTACTCACCCTTCATGTGGGACTTCCAATGGACGGCTCGACGCTGCGGCTTTACTTTCAATTGTTTTTTTCCCTTTCCAGTTGTACTTTACTTTCATTTTGGGTTTGTATTCTGGCCCACATACTTTTTCCGCACTTACTGTTGTACCTATTTTTTACTTAGTGTTTACTTATGCTTTCTTGATATGTGGTGTTTGTTTACTTTACAAAGGCAATGCCTTTCCTTTTTATCAGGAATTACGCCTTGGTGCTAGTCGCCAGCCCCTGGGCTATGGAAGGCGGGCTTGGGGTAGTCACAGAACGGGCCTCGAGGACGGGTCGTGACAAATTGGTATCAGAGGAGTTCAATTCTACCGTAGAACTTAGGACTCTGATCTTTTTCTATGTGAAGCAATAGTGTTAAGAGTATTGAGTGTGGTTATCAGTCCAGGGAGGCCAGTGTTGGTGCGGCGGCCGACATATCCGTACACCAGGGCCCTGACTACTGATTCCGACTTAATACACGAAAACATTGATTGCATGTGTGTTCCAAGTTTTCTTTGTGATTACTTTATGTCAGCTCACTAGGTATACTGTTTGACCGTGGCGCACCTGTTTCTTTTCAAGATGGCCCCACAACGGCAGCCAACTAGGGTTTCGAGGGTTGTGCGTGACGACAGCCCACCGAGCAAAGAGGCCTTGGTATAGGGCCCTTTGACAGTAGAGGCATCGGCAGTACCTCTACCCGCCGAGCCACCGATGCTACCAGCCCCATCCGCTGACGATGCATGTCGCCTTAGTGCACTGCACGAGTTTCAGCACCAGCGACCGCCCAGGTTCCGCGGGGAGACGGACCCCCAGGCAGCTAAGGATTGACTGGAGGCAATTGTACAGGTTTTTAGGTTAGTGAGGACACCAGCAGACCTCATGGTGATCCTCGCAGTGAGCCTACTGCACACGGCAGCAGGCAGATGGTGGAGCTTGATGCTCTAGGTGCACGACGAGGCGTCTCTTTTCTGGACAGACTTTGAGAGCCTTTTCTGCTCGGAGTTCATCCCAGCCACCCTCTGTGTGGTGCGCATCCAGGAGCTTTTACAGCTGCGGCAGAGCAGCTTGACGGTCGCCAAGTACTCGGTGAGATTTACCGATCTCTCGCGCTACTCGACAGACATGGTACGGGACCCATTATTCCGGGCCCGGACCTTTGAGAAGGGATTGAGGCATGAGATCAGGGCATCGCTGATCTCCCTCAGCATTCCGACTCAGGCAGGAGTACTGGAGCGAGCCCTTTTGATCGAGAGCTTCCTTGCTGAGCCTTCATCAGCAGCGAGACCTACCGTGGGGCGGCACGTAGCAGAGTCTTCTGCAGCAAGCAGTCGACGGATGACTCATGGTTCCAAGAAGACCAGACCCTCAGGAAGACGACCTCAGGACACTGGCTCAGCAGTGCGGGGAACACAGCGCAGATCCAGTCTTTCGAGAGGCAGACAGTGCTACACATGCGGCGGGCAGGGCCACATGTCTCGTGACTGCCCGACCCGTCGTGCCGAGGAGCAGCAGACGGTTGAGGGACCACTCAGGCAGAGGCAGAGGGTCGACCGTGGCAGTCTGCAGGAAGCAGGCGGACGAGGCAGAGGAGTTGGCTGAGCAGCAGGTGGTGGGAAACGCTTTGAGGCTCTACCACCACCACCACCAGGAGGTCCACCCCGACCACAGGGAACTGGCGGGCAGAGATAGGCACAGCTCCAGGAAGCAGAGGCCTATGACCACGGCGTGCCCGAGATGATTCGAGGTGCTATTTGTGTCCATTCCACCCTTGCTGCAGTTCTTATAGACACAGGAGAGAGTCACTCTTTCATAGATGTTGCCCTTGTTCGGAGCTCGGAGATTCCAACAGATTCGTTGGCTCAATCCTTACGGCTAGAGACTCCTACGGGAGCAGACTCGACGATTACGCACTGGTGCCGGTAGTGTGAGCTTACTCTAGGAGGCGAGATCTTCGACTGGGATCTTCTTGTAGCGGCGTCGAGGCCTTACGACGTCATCTTGGGCATGGATTGGTTATCTACAGTCCATGCTCAAATCGACTGTATTAGGCACAAGGTGCGATGTGTACGCACCGATGGGAGCAGGTTCACCGTCACCAGCGAGAGGGGAGCCTTTGCAGCACGAGATGGACTTCCGTAGAGGAGAGGAAAACCCATCACTCATCATTTGGATAGCCTCATCCTAGGAGCAGTTGACGTGCGGAGTCCTATTTTTCCTACAATGGTGGATCAGTATGCGGACGTTTTCCCCGATGACATTCCAGGACTACCTCCTCGCAGAGAGGTAGACTTTTATATTGACCTATACCCCAGGATAGCCATGATATCCACTCCAGTATATCAAATGGCCCCCGCTGAGCTTCGAGAGCTACGGGTACAGTTGGAGGACTTGCAGGGAAAGAGATTCATCAGACCCAGTGTTTCACCATGGGCTTCCCCGATATTGTTTGCCAAGAAGGCGGACGGGAGATTGCGACTTTGTGTTGACTATCGTCGCCTGAACTAGGTGATAGTGAGGAAAAACTATCTGCTACCGAGGATTGATGACCTCTTCGATCAGCTTAAGGGAGCACGGTGGTTCTCAAAGATAGACCTCAGGTCAGGCTATCATCATCTCAGAGTTCGGGACGAGGACGTGCAGAAGACGGCCTTCAGATGTCAGTATGGCCACTATGAGTTCTTGGTTATTCCCTTCGGCGTAACCAATGCTCTCGCAGTGTTTATGGGCCTCATAAACAGGATCTTCCAGCCATACCTCGATCGATTTATCGTGGTCTTCATCGACGACATTTTGATTTACTCAACGACTGAGGAGGAGCACGCCTACCACTTGCGGGTTGTACTAGACACACTCCGAGAGCACCAGCTTTATGGAAAGCTCTCGAAGTGTCAGTTCTAGATACGTAAGGTCCACTTCTTGGGACACGTCATCTCTGAGGCGGGAGTTGCGGTGGATCCTGTGAAGATCGAGGCAGTGCTAGCTTGGGATCCACCCAGGAGCGTGACGGAGGTACGGAGTTTCTTGGGACTAGCTGGATACTAACGGAGATTTTTTCCAGACTTCTCCAGAGTTGTGGCACCACTCTAAGCTTTGAAGAAGAAGAGGAAACCCTTTGTGTGGTCAGAAAGATGTCAGCAGAGCTTCCAGGAGCTGAGACAGAGATTGACCAGCGCACCTATCTTGAGGTTGCCAGAGGAGGGAGTAGGGTACGTAGTCTACTGCGATGCATCAGGGACCGGACTCGGATGTGTCCTGATGCAGGAGCAGGCAGTGATCGCCTATGGATCACTTCAGTTGAGGACGCATGAGCAGAACTATGCTACGCATGACCTGGAGTTAGCAGCAGTGGTCTTTGCTCTGAAGACATGGAGACACTATCTGATGGGCAAGTGCTTTATAGTCTTTTCTGACTATCAGAGTCTCAGGTACATCATCTCTCAGAAGGACCTGAACCTGAGACAGTGGTGATGGATCGAGTTCCTCCAGGACTATGACTTTGAGATAGTCTATACTCCTAGGAAGGGGAACATGGTATCCAGTGCTCTCAGCAGGAGGAAGGGCATTCAGATACTTGGGGAGGTGACAGAGCAGCTAGCCGCTTTGCAGATATCCTTTGTGGATAGATATGGAGCAGCCTTCCTTCAGTCACTCACAGTCACTCCTCCACTACTGCAATGGGTCAGAGAGGCACAACGTGGGGATGCCGACTGTGAGACGCAGCGTGCGCAGATATCCTCAGGACAGGCACCTGATGGTTTCTCCTTAGGAGGAGAGCACGATGTCCTTTTCAGGGGATGTACCTTGGTACCGGTTGCTTTTCGGGGGGAGGTGCTGAGAGAGTTTCACACTTCCCCTTTGGTGGTACATCCTCGGGTGGCGAAGATGTACTAGGATCTCAGGCGACAGCACTGGTGGCCGGGCATGAAGAAGGCTGTGGCAGAGTTCGTTTCTCGATGCCTCACCTGTCAGCAGGTAAAGGCAGAGCACCAGGTGCCAGCAAGCTTGATACAGCCCTTGGAGGTCTTGGATTGGAAGTGGGATGAGATATCTATGGACTTCGTGACTGGACTTCCATGCACTTCCAGAGTTCACAACTCCATCTAGGTGATTGTCGACCGACTTACCAAGTCGGATCACTTCTTACCCATCAGAGAGCAGGGCTCAGTGGAGAGCTTGGGACGTCTCTACGTTCAGGAGATTGTACAGCTTCACGGTGTGCCATCATCTATCGTCTCCAATCGAGATGCTCTCTTTACTTCCCGGCTTTGGAAGGGGTTGTAGGAGGCGTTCGGGACGCAGCTATGTCTGAGCACTGCCTTTCACCCTCAGACGGATGGTCAGACGGAGAGGACCATTCAGACTCTCTAGGACATGCTCCGTGCATGTGTCCTCGACTTTGGCCGCAGCTGGGAGGACCACTTACCCTTGGTGGAGTTCGCATACAACAACAGCTACCACTCTACCATCGGGATGGCACCATACGAGGCGTTGTATGGCCGACCTTGCAGATCTCCTTTGTGCTGGAAAGATCCTGGGGAGTCGGCACTTGTGGGACCGGAGATGGTCCAGGCCACGACGGAGAAGGTCCAGGTCATCCAGGAGCGGATGAGGACAGCTCAGAGCTGGTAGAAGTCTTATGCTGACAGGAGGCGGAGGCCACTAGAGTTCGAGGATGGCGACCACGTCTTCTTGCGGGTCTCACCTCGACGTGGATTACAGAGATTTGGCTGAGGCGGCAAGTTGTCTCCACGCTTCATCATACCATTCTAGTTCCTCAGTAGGATTGGAGAGGTGGATTATCACCTGGCTCTACCACCTCAGTTTCACCGGGTGCACAACGTCTTCCATGTATCTCAGCTGAGGAGATACGTGCACGACCCGATGCATATCATTGACCATGGGGGGATGGATGTTGATGATGGGGTGACTTTTGCGGAGGTCCCGGTAGAGATTGAGGATCGACAAGAGTGGGTCCTACGTGGACAGTCGATTCCTCTAGTGCACATCAGATGGAAGCACAAGAACCTCCAGGAGAGCACCTGGGAGCGGGAGGCTCAGATGTGTGCTCAGTACCCACATTTGTTTCCCTAGTTTATGATGTATCTATACGGGGACGTAAATCCCTGAGGTGGGAGTGATGTAAAGACCCGAAAAATTAAATGAAAATTTTTTCTTAATTTTCTTGGGATTTTTACAAGAACTCAGTTTCTAACGGAACCTGATTCTGAGGCCCGGTGTGCCCGGAATCATTTTTCGAAGTTTAGCTCGGGTATGTTCAGTGAACGAATGAACGGGTTTTTTTAACTTTTGAACCAGTGCTCAGAATCAAATTTCGAGGGCACCGATGGAATCGCAGCACCGGTATTTTCTTAGAAACATCTTTTCTGGAGTTGCGTTTGCTCAGGTGTGGTTTTTAATTTTTGGGGTTAAGTTAACGAATAAAATAAA
The DNA here is from genome assembly GCA_963277665.1 of Viscum album. Taxonomy (NCBI): domain Eukaryota; kingdom Viridiplantae; phylum Streptophyta; class Magnoliopsida; order Santalales; family Viscaceae; genus Viscum; species Viscum album. The sequence goes on along the minus strand of OY728148.1, from coordinate 1,232,237,437 downwards.
AGTGGTGCGACATTTTATTTAATTATACCTAAAGAGGTTTAACCTAAGTTAAGTAGATAAGGTGGGACCCACAATATCCTACCCACTTGGTAGGATATTTTTGAGGTGGGGCCCGCACGAGCCCCACTGTTTCTTTCCTTCTAAGTAACGAACCCGCAACCCCCCCCCCTTTTTAATGAAGTCAAACCGTGCGTTTATTCTGGTTAAGAAACGTCTCATTGATTTGGGCGGTTAAATCATTACAATTAATTAATTGAATTAATTGTTCGTTTCTTATCTTTTTAATTTCAATTCTTATGTTATGATAATAAAATAAGGGAAGGACTTATTTTATTATGGTTGGGTTTTTGTTGTGTTAAGACTTTGGGAGAAAAAGAGAGGTCTTGAGGATTATTCGTTCTTCGACAAAGAACGCGAAGAACGCACCGCCGCCGACGAAGAACGCCGACCTCCGACGGCGGACGATGGAGAGAGACGCCTCCCTTAGAGATCACCTAACGCCAACGATGTTCCTTCTGTGACGTTTCCTTCCACAACGATCCTCTTCTTCTGTGATGGTTAATTCCACGACGAACTCTCGTTCGACGACAACGTTGAGGTAGGGATTTATTTTATTTGTTAGTTCGTGAATACGTCCATCGTTTTCTCCTTTTCTTTTGAGCCCCCTGCTATCACAATAACGGGAGGAGGTCGGACCGCACGAACACGCTCCACCCTCCTCCCCTTTGTTGGTTTGATTGTTGCGGCACGAGCATGGCAATACGGTGCTGAAGCACTGCGAGGGAATTGGTAAGGAAAGGAGAAGCGCGACACCGTCGTGCCGCGCCATTGAAGATGAACCAAAAGCGTGGTGCCGTCACGCCACGTCGTTGAAGACAAACCTAAGATGTGGCGCCGTCGCGCCGCACCGAAGAACTATGAAAGCACCGCGGCTGGAGTTGGGCCGCGGCGGAGGGGCGCGGCGCCGTCGCGCCGCGTCGGACGGACCAAGGTCGCGGCCGGTTCTGGGCCACGGCGAAGCAGGGAGACCAGTGGCTGGATCCGGGCCACTGGCGTTGGAGCAGGGGGGGACTGGCTGTCACCGGTCCCATGGTGGTAGAAGCCGGCTGGCCGGAGCGGGCCTTCTGGTCAGGGGAAAAGCCGGGGGTTACAAACCCCCGGTTGGCCAGCTGAGCGGCCCCATAAAGGGGTCGCAGTTTCAAAACGGGGGGCAGCCCCCCCCCCCCTCATCCGCTTGGCCAAACGGCCGAGCCTCCTGCTGGTGCCAGCGCGCCGGGTCGGCTGCCCCGGCCGGTCCGCCAGACTAGTCCGCCAGACCGGGCCGCCAGGCCGGGCCGCACCCAGGCCGGGTCGGGCCGCATCCAGGCCGGGCCGGGCCGCGCCCAGGCCGGGCCGCGCCGCGCCATCCGGGCCGGACCCGGACCCGGGCTGGTTCGACCCGGTTCGGGCCAACCCAGGGGGTACCGGGCCGGGTCGGACCGGGCCCGAACACCCCCTAATACCAAACATCTTTCGGTCTGTTTCCCATAACTTGAGCTACGGACCTCCGATCGACGCACTGTCAGTTGCGATACGATCCTTGGATCAAGACGGTCATTTCAGTATATTACACTCATGGTTCGGGAGTACTTTGAGTTTGGCCGGGTTGGTTCGTACACAAAACCAACCGAGCCCTCGGAGCGGAAACACTTATAACTTGAGCTTCGGACGTCCGATTGACGTGTCGTCGACTTTGTTGGTTTCCTCTTAGTGATACGGACCTTTTGGATTACTACTCTCGAGGTTTGGATGCAGGTGGAGTAAAGTTGGGTTGGTTTTGACTTAAAACCCAACTGGGTCCCTGGGACGAAAAGGCCAATAACTCTCAGACCGGGCGTCCGATCGACGTGCTGTCTGTTGCGTTTTGTTCCTGTTGACGATACAGAACTTTTGGATACATCAAATCCGGACTATGTGTCAGTTGATGTATCAGCCTCTCGGATCGTGGAGCGGACCCTCCCGAATGAGCTTGCTGTGTGCGGGAACCCTAGAGCTGGCTGCGACTGCGATGACGATGATGACTGTGCAGGAATCCTCCATGGATTCGACGACGACGACTACAGAACTCAGCGATCCTGCGTGGATCAGTGCTACCGATCCTGTGTGGGTCTGATCCTGTGTGGGTCAGCGCTCAGCGGTCCTGTGTGGTCCAGCGCCTACAGATCATGTGTGGGTCTGATCCTGTGTGGGTCATTGCAGGGGTTAGTTACCTATCGATCCTGTGTGGGTCAGATCCTTTGTGGGTCATTGCGGGGGTTAGTTACCTATCGATCCTGTGTGGGTCAGATCCTTTGTGGGTCATTGTGGGGGTTAGTACCTATCAATCCTTTGTGGTTCCGATGACTTAGATGAATCAGTGGCTATATCTGATCATCTCTATCGTCATACGAAGAAGTATACCTGTGTGAGATGAATCCTATATTGCTTTCCTATGTGGATTGTGTTGTGTTATCCTGTGTGGATTTACGTTATGCTTTCCTTTGTGGATTGGGTTGTGGTTTCCTGTGTGGACTGGGTTATACTTGGGCTCGGATGTTGGAGACGAATGAGAATTGATGACTTAGGTATATGTATGGGCATATACCTAAGTAGTGTCGGATGTTACTTCGTGATTGTATATTTACTTTGTGGATTTTGGGAGACCTTCGGGGGTCTCGGGGTCCCTACTGAGTAGCTTATACTCACCCCTGCATGGGTTATGCTCGCACTACGTTGTGTTGGTTGCAGACGACGAACAGCGCTGATCGTGGTTGAGGCTTGCGGAGCAGGACGGTACCTGGAGGTGGACCACTAGGCGGGACGTTCTCGGAGTGGATGGCTGGACCCGAGGAGCTGTGGAGGCTATCTATACTCACCCTTCAGGTGGGACTTCCAGTGGATGGCTTGACGTTGCGGCTTTACTTTTAGTTTTTGTTTTCCCTTTCCAGTTGTACTTTACTTTCAGTTTGGGTTTGTATTCTGGCCCACTTACTTTTTCTGCACTTACTGTTGTACCCAGTTTTTACATAGTGTTTACTTCTTCTTGCTTGCTTTGTGGTGTTTGTTTACTTTACAAAGGAAATTCCTTCCCTTTTTATCAGTAATTACGCCTTGGTGCTAGTCACCAGCCCCTGGCATATGAAAGGCGGGCTTGGGGTAGTCACGGCACGGGCCCCGAGGACGGGTCGTGATAGAGTTAATTGTTGATTATTCCTAAATTAAATAATTTGGATTATGTGAATAAATTAGTTATAATGGTTTTATAATTAATTATTTTGAATATTTGATATACCTAGGGCCTTTGTGAGGTTGATAATGACAATTATTAGCTTAAATGATCTTAGGTGATAGTTGTTGAGAATAAATTTAGTGGATAAAATGATTTTGAGGAAGAAAATCCCAAAATATCCTAATAGTTTATACATGTTTACATGAAATGGGTGATATGAATTGTCACTACCTATATCTAATTGACCCAAAACTAAATTTAAATTTATTCCCTTGACCTATTTGAATTTAGTAAGGTTGTTTAGGGGTATGTTGGTCCCTTTGGTAGTTGTACATGATGATACAGTTGTTGGTGTCCATGATTTTGAATTAAGGTTTGTTTAATGTTATACTTGAGCACTAATGGGGATCCCCTTGAGTAATTTTATATTTCATAATACATTTTCCATGTTCTTTTTTCTTCATATACATATAAGAGGTGTGTAATTGAAAGCAAATGGCATGATCTATTAAATATATAGATTTCTTTCACTATTTGAGAGGAGTTATGATCTATTAAGGATTTAGTTAGACTTCATTTGATGTATCCTAATGTTATAGCCATAAGAGATCATGGAGTGAAATTAAAGTGTTTGTAATTATAGACTCTATAAGTAATAGGGATACCCCATTGGTTTGTAATGGCATAAAGGGCCTAATTAAGTGACTTTATCATTTATTGTGTATGTAATTGTGTTTTTATCCTATGGGTTTCCTTAGGATTATCTCATACCAAGATATTGAGTTATTCTATCCACTTTTTCATGCTATTATGTGTGATGGGAGATTTTAACCCTCTTTTTTAAATAGATCTGAGGAGTTAGAGACCTTGGGTTTGGAATATGGGGAAGGATTTGGTGAGTGAGGACTAGCCTAAAATTTTATCTTAGAGGCATGAATGGTATTCTCCTCCATGAATGAATAATTTATTCATGTTGTATTGAAAACTATAATGGGTTAATATGAAGGTTCAAGACAACTTTGGGTTAAGACTAAGATATACCCAAGCTATATCTCTCGTAGTCTTATACCTGATATACCCATGATTTTAATTCTACTATGTTGATACCACTATTGGATGGGTAGTAATTTACTTATTATACTATTTTTGATATGGTTTTGGATAAAGGTACCTATGTTTTGTGATCATTCTAGACTCGTGATGTTTTCTTTTTGGTCATTACTTTCTGGATAGGGGATGATTCTCCCTTTTTTCTAATATCTACATTCCGCAGTCGAGTCGCCCATGGGAAGAGACCATACATAAAGAGGTCACTTATCTCTTTCATTGTATATTACCATGTGACTATTGATATTCCAATGGGGTGAGATCATATTGATAGGGGTCTCTTCACCACTTTGTTTGATCTTCTTATGCCACAGTCTAGATTTCCATGGGGTGAGACTATATGGGTAGGTTCTGTTTCTCCCATTTTTTATTTTTTGTGATATTGTGATTAAGATATCATTAGGTTGAGATCCCTATAGCCATAGTATATATTTTCATTAGGATTATATTAATTGATTTGAGCTAATATTGAGATTCCATAGGTTTGAGATCATATAGGAAGGGGTGTCCTTTCTCCTTGTCCTTATATCATCATTCTAAGGTTCAGATGTTATATATGATACCTTACATGCATAGGAACCCACTCCCCAATTTCCATCATTATATATTTAGATATGTTTAGGGATAACTTGACACTTTCAGAAGTAGGTATAGTCACACCTGGGTGGATTTGTATTACCCATTTTTGGGAAATATTTAACATTTCCATAATTTATTGTCATTTTACATTTGATTATATCAGACTATACATGAACATGTATTTACTCAATATGGTAGGGAAACTGTTGGCGGTGACCTACTGAGTTGTATTCACAACCTGATCAGGCACTTTGGTATGTGATAAGAGTTTATGATTATATTCATATGGAAGGGAATGATTATATGATTTGTTGGTTGAGTTGAGGAGCTTAGCTGGAGTTCGGAGTTAAGACTGAGAAAGGACACAAGGCCAATTTAGTGGGTGATCATAGCATTTTTTATGTTGAATCTTGTCTTATGTGACCATCTAATGAGAAATCATATTCTTTTATGTGTGATTGTTTGAAATCACTGTGGATTTTTTTATTGAATGGGATTTAGTTTTCTATTTACCAATGACATATAACTATTGACATAATCAGCCCCCAATGGAAACCCCTAGAGTAACACCTAAACCCCACCTCTATTAGGTCATGTGTTGGTGACTAGCACTAAGGGTATAATCACACATCTATTTAAGGCATTATACTTATATTCCTAAGAATATATGATACACCACAAATAAATTATATAATATAAATAAAAATCAATAACCTATAATTCATTTATATGTCACACAAAAACAAACCCCAAAGTAAATACTTAGAGAAAATCATATGATTTTAACTTGTAGTGACCCTAACCCCTGTATCCTAGAGTTGGTTTCTACTTTATTACATTATCATATGATTCAAGGAATCAAATACCACAAGACCAAGTAGTTTAATTTTCTCTATAAAATAGATACATACTTGAGTCCCAAATTATATTCTAAAACAAAAATTACAACATAATTTTTTTTCAAGAATATCAGTATTCCCGCTAGCATATTCTTGTATATCATTCATAATACACTTATTGGATTCCTAATAATGGGAAAAAATAAGGGTGAGATCAAATGCTCAGTAAGGAATAAGTACTGTAGAAGCTATCATGAATCAATAATGAAAAATCAATATGGAAAGGTAAATAACTGAACACAATTTCCATTTATTAAATAACTTGGCTATCATAATTAGATAAGAAATAATCAATATGGAAAGGTAAATAACTGAAAACACATTTCATTTAACCCATAAATAGAGAATGATATGTATCTCAATATAATATCATTTTTAAAATATCATGGATAATGATAACTGAATTCTTAATGAAGGAAATGCTTAATTATTAGATTTCATGATCTCAGACATTGTGATACCACTAACATCAAGAACTTTAACAATACGGTTTAAAACTGTAGGTAGAAACCCATTTAATGGTATCTTACTTATTTTCCTCATAACACCTACAGATTCATCGAGGGGCTCTATAATATCATTCCCCACCCATCAATGTAGGTCCAAATAATTTCTCATATATCGAAGAGTCAATTTAATTCATAAAAAATGTGTCTTATCATCAAATATTTGTATTGAGTAAAGAATTCATATTTATCAATATTTACCAAAATAAAAAATAACTTTCAATATAGAACACTGTATATAAAATGATAGATGGTTTAAGAAACTAAAAAATCCATGATAAATAATATGGATATTTTGGGGAAATTTAATGTCTAGTAGACTACACAACCATTTTAAAAACATGAACCTCTATCCAACAAACACCATCACTAAGCACCACTATATAAAATCAACCACCGCCATTAATATACCAATACACCAATGAATCTAAATTTCAAGTGGAATAAAACCATTAAAAATCTTAAATTTGAATTCAACCACATAAGTGACACCCACACACACCATCCTAGCCTCACCATCATGAAATGTCAACACCAATGGAAGTTTCCACTGAACCATATCCCTAAGAGATAGACAAAAATAACTATACTAATGTAAATATCATAATTGTAATATGAAATCCCAGTGGTAAATGATCCACTAACTCACAATTAAGTCATTAAATAAGATAATATAATGAGGATTGATAATAATATGAAGAAAAAAAATAAAAATCACCACTCTATGAAAATAAGAAGAATAAATAAATGAGTTATAAACCATTGGATCCACCGCTAAATCATCCTCCACTAATTACAAACCATAGCATACTTAAATAAATATAAAAAATGTAAAAAACTTGAACAATTATCAGTAACAAGTTGTTGTGGACCAAACCCCATACTTGAAGAACTTGATATAGATCCTCCTCAAGGTTCAAAGTCCACAGGTAGAGTTTTTTCCCTAAAATAAACTTAGTCCCATTAGAGAATGTTATCTAGTTCTAATAAATGGATAATTTGAATATAAGACCTCAACTTTGAGTAGAATACACGCCCTAAATTATCATCCTCCATTGATGATGCTAAGGGATGAGACTCTAAAAGATAAAATTCACTACAATGAAGAATAAAAATCCAAAATAATGGGACATCCAATATGGATAAAATTAAAAAATCTATATTTCTCAAAAAAATCCTCATCATAAACAAAATAGGGAGGGACCAAGCGAGTATGGTAGAATAAGGGAACACAATGAAGGGTTTATTTCCTAAAAGATGATATGGAAAAACCATAACATCTAAAAGAATGTGTAACTCATTGAGTATTCAATATATATTTTTTAATGTGTAACTCACTTTATAATTTCTACACATTACATCAAATGGATATTTTTCTAATTCATCTTGAGAAATTTTTTATTTGTTTTATGTAAACTTATTACTAATATTATCATTTCTCTCAGTGTTAAATACACATGGTTATTACACCCAATATTCAAAATAATTCTCTTCATCTAAAACCTCATAAAAAATAAAATGGGTAGATTAATCACTATATAAAGAGGGAATATTATAATTCATGTTGTTTTCATAAAAAACAATTCAACATGAATCATGTGTTGTTTCAAATTCATTAGATTACCTAATTAGTGTATCCTCTTCCTCAAGTGTTTCTTATATAAATTAGTATATAGAATAGTCATCCAATTTAAGATATTATTATAATTTTTCTCAACCTCTAAATCTTTATCAAAGTTCAGAATAATAACATCTATTACTCAGAGTTGTTTTTTACTTACTCGGCCCCCTATTTTTTGTATTCCTAAAGGTAATAATAACATATTAAAATTTTTTCATTCAATTCTATGATTTCAAAATTAATTATTCCAACTTTATATTTAATCAACTTCTTCACTAATAACTCATTAGTTATTAGTTTTTATTCTTTCCAAAATTAAGGACATTAATATTAATTATGGAATATTAAACTCTCTCCTCATATGATATAATACGTTGGATATTGTTTTTATTTTAGGTACTATTCTCATTGATAAATTAATGAATCAAACTTTTATATATGAAATTTTCCTTCTGAATATATAGTGTTTCAAATTTAAGAATATATTATAGTATAAAACACATAAACTACATAATAAAATCTATCAATACTTCATTTAATTAATTTAAAACATTATATTTATAGAAAAAATATACCTAATAAACTATAAAATTATACAATGGTAAAATATACAAAGAATAATTAAATAAGTATAATATGAAAATTTGGATCATTTTGATGTCTTATAATTAGCACACTCATGATCAATACAATAAAAAATAAACAAAACATTAGTAATATAATGAATGTTTTAAAATGAATAATATAGAACCTTAAGAATAATTTAAGCGGATGATGAATGAAGGAAATAAGAGTTGTTTATTGGCATTATAAAACCAATATGCATATTTGAATAGTAACTCGACTATTGGGAATAGTAACATGACCATTGGAATAGTAACATGACTGTAAGGAGTAGTGACCTTATCATTAGAATAGTAAGTTAATTTTAAAATAGTAAGTTTACAATAAAATAGTATAATGTAATTTAAATAATATTATAATGAATAAATAAAGTAAATATAAATATTATAATGCATCAAAATAAATATTAAAATTATAAACTCAATAAAACCATAAGTGTATTGTTTAAAATGTGTATTTAATCGTATGTTATAAAAATAATAAATTTTTATGTTACTAATTGGAATTATTAGAAAGTTAGTTTTTAAAAATTTATTTTATTTTTCAAATCAACAAAATGAAATTTTCAATGTGTGGTTTTTTATAATTTTCTAAAAAACTTCAATTTTGAGGTGAGTAGTAAAAAATATTTTTTTCATATACTGCATGTTTTATGACATACTAATGATATAATAATGACATAATGAATTCTATAAAGGTTATATCAACCCATAATAGGTTTAATAATATAAATTTATCATTCAAGAATAATAAAAAATTTCAAACCAAAAAAATAATTTTTGATGTCTAAAAAAATTATACCATTTAAAAACATTTTTTTTCTTGCTTCATTGTGTATAAACTAAAACATTCAGTGGTTAAATGGTTAAAAATTCCTAAAATCATGTAGTTTTGTTCAAATATGATTAATAATGTTAAATATTTCCAATATTGAAATTTTTATTTTGTGAATCCTAATTTATTCAATATTTTAACTTTAAATACACCTTCCCTAAAATATAAATACCCTTTATCCATTCCCTTGGATAATCACTTACCATGAACTTATAAAAGACCAATATCGTCATAATTATATAATATTATGTCTCATTATACCCTTAGCTATGTTTTGGTATCATCAGACCCCCAAGCCCTCAAGGCTTTAGTCCCATAGTAATGGAGGAAATCTCTAATGAAGTGGTAACACCAATCCTCTTATTTTCAATAAATTTTCTTTATACTCTCATAATTCATTATATTTTATACCTTATTAGACTATTTAATTCATATGTATATAGAATAATAATATTTATATGATTTTTTATGAGTATTTAAATCCATTTAATGTATATATACCATTTCATTCCCTCTTTTTGACATGTCTCATTGCTCGGTTTCATCCACCTAAAAGGACATTGTCAGTGGTTCACTTTTCACTGAATTCATCAATGGTTAGTGTAGAATATATAATTTATTTATAAATTTATTTTAAATAATTAAAAACTTATGGAAGTAATTTTATAAAAATTAAATAGAAAATATTTAAAATAATGAAATTGAAATGACAATGAGATAATTTATAGAAAATTGTCAATCAAACCATTTCATCTTTAGATAAAAATATATAAATAAATTTAAATTATTATAATTATTTGAGTATAATTATATAAATATATTCTAAATTATTTCAATTTTCTTTCCCCTTCTTCTTATTTTTATATTCATGTTTCTACTTTGTTGAAATTCATTATTGGTTATCTTCGTTATTTTCGATAAAGGCTGTATTTGTAAATATTCCATTGATTCGTATTATGATTATTCTTATTCTATCTAAGAAATTTGATCTCTAACTTAGTAATTATACCCTTTAATGACCAATATAAATTATTACCTTCTTATTTTTCTAACCATCAAGTACATTGTTTGATGTATTCTTTATGATATCACTATAGAACCCATTATTTTCTCATGGGTTCATATTATGTTTATAATTGATGTGCATTTTCTTTTCCATGTTTCATACATGATTATGAGTATATTATGATTTGATTATTGGGAATATAATTTTTCATCCCTCTAATACATTGGGTAATGTGATATATTTCATGAGATTATGTGTATTATGCACGAACATGACAACAACATTGTTCACATTTTACGAAGTGATAATTTATAAAAATATGTTATGTGTGAACATGATGCTAGATTTATTCATAGTTTATTTTTGGGATTTGGCCTCAATGTCCTTATGTTTCTTTATTATACATATTCCACATTCCACATCTCTTTAAAATTAACCCCTTATGTTTATAATGGTGATCCTTTTATTATAATATGATGATGATGATGATTCTCACCCATGTTCTATATGGATTCATGTATTGTGTTCCTTCCATATTAATCCCCCTATAGATAGTATTTTAGATCACCATTTCATTGAAGTATTTTCTTAGGTTATGACATGTATTAAGAGGAATATAAAATATTTTAGGAGGACTATTCTAAAAATTTTAAATAATGTTTAAAATTTGATTTGTAATCATATTGTATGAACCTAATTTTTTCAAGATAGTAAAGTTTTCAATTTTTTATTATATTATTTTATGTAATTTATCTTCAAATTGATGTAATAATCATTAATGAAAGATGTGTGCTAATATAGTTTTTATCAAATAAATTTTTATTTAATTTGGGTATTAAGTTAATAAAATTCAACATATGTTAAACATAAAGACCCTATAGGTGAAGAAATTAAAATTAATTTATGAATTTTAATATCTTATTTATCCATGGTTTATTGAATTATGTTTTTTTATAACCTATTGTATTTTTTAAAATTGTGGTATTCTTGAGAAACTATACCAAAAACCCACGTTATATAATATTCAATGATTGTATGAACAATACTCCTAATGAAATGGGAGTAGGATTTCAAAAACTCAAGGTAGTATTTACCAAACTATCTCATGTCATATAAATTATCCATTGAGTCCTTCAAAAACTGATGACCACAAAAATTAAGTGGATAATATCATCCAATTTTTGAAAAACAATGGGTTTCCTCAAGGAAAAAATATATTTTATGCATCATTGTTCTGAGTTGGGGGAAGTTACTTTATCCATTTTTCATTTAGAAGGAGAATTTGATCAATGGTGGACATTGATAGAGAATAAAAATAAAAATGATATAGTAGAATTAATGGAATTAGAATATATTTATAATATATTTATTGAAAATTTGTTCCCTCATAATCTTCATGCCATGATGAAGATAGAATTTCTGGATCTTGAGAAAATGGAGGGTGATTTTTTGGAAAATTATAATGAAATTTTCTGAATGATTTCAAGGTATTCCTTGGATTTTATTAGTAATAATGATAGAAATCCGGATAGATTCTTTAATGATTTAAAAATAAAATCTTATTAATGATCTATATATTTGAGACAATGATATTTATGATTAAATAGTTTGATTTGTTCTCAAAGTAGATATAGATTTTGGGGAATGTTCCCATAAAAAGGAGTTAATAAATGAAGGATGGAGTTTTAATGTGACAAACCAGCTCGGATACCCTGGTACCCTAATACTCAAATCAACACAGACATAGCCTGAAGGATGATCTTGATCCCCAGGAGTTGGTTACTAGAACTTGGAATCATAAAATAATAAATAGGGAACAAATTTTCTACAAAATAGAGGAAGATAAGAGATACAAGTTAGTATGATCAACAATACAAAAATAAGAAATTACCATAAAAAAATAGGTATATGAAAAAACAAAACAATACATCATAAATATAATTAGAAGAATTATAATAATCCCAAAGGAAACATATCTCCAATCCCAAAGGATTGAGAATATCCACCACCTCAAATTGGTGATTTCCCTTTCCTCAGACATGGTAGAAGGAAATATACAAATGCTCGAAGTAAAAGGTAGGGTGTGAGTTATAAGTCCTAGTAGGGTCTCACCAAGTGTTCAATAATATATTCCATAATAATAATTAAAATCATTATTAAAATTAAAATAAAATAGGGCGTGAATATTCATTTTTTCATATTTAAAAAAACATTATTTCATTTCAAAATGATACAAAAACGTTTCAAACATGGATTAAATAAAATTTTTATATAAAATAGTTTATATAAATCAACTATCATAAAGGAAAAAATTATATAAATAAATTTAATATATATAAAATTAATCACAACAAGCACCATGGTCATCTACCCAATGGTATCATAGTTTTTAGTTATATGATCATCACACATATTGTATTAGTGATCTTGAAAATATGTGTACACACTTCCCATAGGCTCTAGCCAAATAGTATTCATCAATATCCCATCAGGGACAAGATCTAATGAACAAGGTTTTTTTATAGTTTCCATCATCAATCAATTACTAGGGAATAATCATCATTGTGTCCCTATACCAAATAACCCACTAACTACGCAGGATTTCATTTTCTCAATCAATCAATAAAAAAAGTCAAATCATCTCATTTCAAATAAAACGTCATTTATAATTCAATTTCCCAATTTTAAAATCTAATATTTCAATTCAAGTTCAAAACCAAAACATGAGGTTTTTATCAATTAATTCCATTTCAATACAAAACCAATCATAGGTTTTAATCAATTCAATTTAGTCTATTTTTTGAAATTAATTCTCAAATCATTCTATCAATTTAATTTATTTAAAAATACACCCCAAATTCCAATTCCATTGGAATTGGGGGTCTTTATAAAAATTTATTACATTTCAAATTATAATCCCAAACCGTATCAAATTGAGTTTTTATAAATAAATTGAAATAAATTTCAAATAATCTTGAAAATCAAGGTATTAACTATATGAACAATCTCAAATAGAACCAACCATCCTTAATCACAGATCAAAAATCAACATCTATAATAGGATTCACGAACAAATAAAAAAAAGAAAAATATCATGAAACCAAAACTAGAATCAAGATTCAATTAAATAGAATTTATATCCTTAAACATCATGATGATATAACACACTATAATTATTATGGAAAGAGAGAGTGGGAAGAGACACATGAGAGGATTTTCACTTACCCGGAGGAGATCAAACGAGACCTACCATGATTTGATCCACCAAGGAATGGGTTTAGAGGAGAAAAATTTGGTTCTTGAGAGACTAAACATAAAATTAAATTGATTTATGTTGATTATGGGTCAATATGGGGTTATATTGGGGGTTAGGGAATTATAATAAAATTTTCACATTAAAAAAGTCATGTGTGCATGGTTAGATAGGTAGGGCTGCGCTGTTAGACAAACTGTGTGGCCTAACCATGCCCCAATATACTAGGGTGGATGGTTTTTACTAGGTGGGTGTATAGTTTATCAAACTATGTTCTAACTATTAAAACCCCCACTATCCAGGGCTGTATAGTTTTCATGGAGGGTCATAAGTTTTGCGCAAACCATGTACCAACCATGTACAGCCCAAAAACCTCCAAAAGTTTCCAAATTTCACCCAAATAACACCAAAAAAAGATCCAACCAAAAAGGAATCAAAAAAGGGTCAAGAAACACCTAAAAATTTATCATGATGTTACAACCTCCCTATTATAGAAACTTTTTATCCCCATAAATCCTATTAAGAATTTTCTATACTGAAAAGATGAAGCCACTACTCTCTAATTAGTGCCTCCCAATCTCATGTCTCATGTGAATCAGAATCATGTTTCCATATCACACAATACAAAGGTATTTTCCTACCATGAAGTACCTTTTACTTAGAATCACCAACCCTAATTGGATTCTCAATCATGAATAAATCAGGCTCAACATTAAGATCCTCCAAGGCCAACACATGATATGGTTCAGAAATATACTTTTGTAGGTGTGATATATGGAATACATTATGCATTAACATAAAATATGGAGGGATTAATAAATATTAACCCACTTTCCCCACCTGATTAAAACCCTCAAAAGTTATTACAAAACAAGGATCATGTTTCCCTTTCCTCCTAAGCTGTTGATGATCTAAATGAGGTGAAAATTTTAAGAACACCTAGTCACCAAATGAAAACTCCAATGGTCTATGATGATGATCAGAATAATATTTATACTAACTCTATTACCTCAACATTATATAAAGTATAAAATAAATCTTTGATAATGTCTCTTTAACCAAGCTCAATCCATCTAAGGAACTTTCACTAATCTCTAACCAACATAATGGAGATTTACAAGGCCATCCATACAAGGCCTTTAAAGGATCCATTCTAATCATGTCCTCGTAAGTATTATTATAAAAAAACTCAACCAACCCCAAATGGTTAACCCTGGATCCACTAAAAGTGAAGATGTAGGTGAAAATAATATCCTCAAGAATATATATAGCCCAATCTATCTATCTATCATTCTGTGGATGGTATATTGTAGTCAATCGAACCTGATATACCATCACCTCTTAAAGGATGGTCCAAAACGGATAGATAAAATGGGGATCTCTATTAGAGAATATATCAGATGGAAATAAATGAAAATGAACATTATCTTTAACATAGATATTTTCCAACTCCTAAACTTTAGTTGTATCATAAATTGGTATAAAGTAAGCAGATTTGGTCATCCTATCGATCAAAACCCATATCTAATTTTTCTTTCTCTGGGTACACATCAACCCAACCACAATGTCCATATAAATATCATCCCACTTTCATGTCGGCACAAGATGTGGATGAATTAAAATTGAAGTTCTCTGGTTCTTGGCCTTGACCGTTTGGTGAGTATGAAAATGAGAGACAAAATCAGTAATGTCCCATCTCATACTTTGCCACTAGAATCGATGTTCCATATCATAAAACATATTTGTGGTTCTTGGGTGTACTTACCACTAGGAATTATGGAAATACTCTATCACAACCTTTCTCAAAGATAGAGGTACAACATACTTTTCCATAAACATAGAATACCCTCCATGGAAAATGACCACTCACCAACGGTCTCCCCACCATAAATAGAGTTCCTGATGCTCTGTAATTCATCATCAAGAGATGTTCCTGAAGAATAATTTTTAAAAGGGTTTAGTTTAACTAAAAAAAAAGATAAGATAGCCTCAACCTATTCCTCTCAGACTTCTAAATGCAACTATGAAAAAATAGCCATCATATTCTACTCTTCAGATGATTCCTTCAAGTCTTGGGTCATAATTTTCTAGATCAAATCATTGGAAATGGTATTCCCTTTCCCTGGGGTATAGGTGATGTCAAAATCAAAATACATAATTTACTCCACCTAATTTCTCAGGTGGAGATTAAAATATTTTTTGAGAGAAGTTATAACTCGAGATATTGCGGTCAGACTACATGATAAACCTTTCCTGGAAAATTTATTACCTCCAACTCCTATGTGAATACATCACGACTGTGAGTTCAAGGTTATGGGTCAGATAATTCTTGTTTTGTGGCCTAAGATTATGAGATACATAGGAAACTCAATAATCATACTTCATAAGAACACAACCCAAGACTAATCCTAATTCATAATAGAAGAACACATATCCCTACTCAGACTCTAGAAGAGTCAACATTGGCACAAAAGTAAAAAATATATTTCATATAAACTAAATGAAACTTACATTTTTCATCCATAGAAAACTTTTCCCCCTTCTAAGTGAGAGTAGTCATCAGAGAAGATAACATTGAAAGATCCTTTAAAAACCAATGGTAATACCCCTAGTAGACCAAAGGAGCTTTGAATCACAAAAAAAATATGTGGTTATTCCCGTTTCATAATAGATTTCACCTTTTTAGGATCAAATCAGATACCATGTTCCAAAACCATGTATAAAAATAACCTCACTTCCTAAATCTATAAGTTTAATTTTTATAGAATGGCATAAAACCGGTAATTTCTCAACAATTTCATAACTACTCTCTGATGACGCACATCATCCTCCTCAGACTGAGATTAAACTAGGATATCATCATAAAGACCACCATGAACATAGGTAGACACTCATTTAATATCATTTTCATATAATACATAAATATTATAGGATCATTGGTTAGACTAGATGTCATTACAAGATACATATAATAGAAATTCTTACTCTAGAAGACAATTTTTTGAAAATCGGATTCTTTTATTCTCAACTGGTGATAACCAGATCGAAGATAAATCTTTAAGAATCACTTTTCCCCTTTCAAATATTCAAATATATCATTAAAATTTTGAAACAAATACTTCTTCTTTACCATAAATTGGTTGATATTTTGGTAATCAATACAATGGTGAAGTGTTCCATCATATTTCATAACCAAGAGAATAGGTAAAGCCCAAGGTGACACACTCAGGAATATAAATCCTTTCTCTAACAGATCATCTAACTAAGTCTTCAAATCTTTTATTTCAGCTGTTACCATATGGTAAGAGGGTATAGATACCGGCTAAGTACTAGGAACTAAATCAATATAAAAATCTACTTCCCTTTACCATTAGTAAACTATAGAAAAACTAATGAAAGGCATTTGGAAACTTGGTGAAAACTGGAGGTATATCATTGGTCAAATATTCCCACTCTAGTTCAAAAGAATACATTAATATTACCTTCCTCATCTATGGATAATAAGGTAAAACTCTACTCAACCTTGGGTTCCATTCTTCCTGAAAGACATGACACACCCCATCGGGCACAATAAATTTGACCCATCGAAGATAGATGTCAATTCGGGAATTATTATATATAATACAATCCATATTAAAAATGGCATCAAAAGGTATCATGTCAAAAAATAGAAATTAGCTTTTAATCTCAAACTCTGATAATGAGAAAAAAACAAGGACAATGGAGAACCTTCTCTCTCTTCATTATGAGGGGCGTAGTAATATCAATCACATAAGACAAAATATCTATATGACGGTTTAGAAAGTTCATAATATGAGTTGATATAAACAAATGAGATGCACAAATATCAAATAAATTAATCATTATAGATGAAGCTATAGTGATAGTACCTTTCAAGGCCACTAGACTCATATATGCTTCCTGTAGAGACCTTTCACTTTGTGAAAAATCTTCATTCCAAATTCATGTAGCTAGAACCCATTTGATCATGTTACATCTAAATTCACCACATTAATTTTTGGTGTTGATGATCCAGTACCACTAATTGGGGTAAAAAAGATATAACAGAATTCCTAAAGTTTCATAAACATCCATAGAAGTTGCAGATCTTTGGTGCTTCAGTGCAAACTTGTTTTTAATTCTCGGGATTGACACACTATAATAAAGTCAAAGGGAATATTCTAGAATCATAGGAGGTCTATAAGAACCTTTCTATCAAGATATTATATAGGACTCATAATGCTTCATCATATCTTTAAAGGAACTCAAAAAAGTGCCATTGGTAGAAAAAATATCTTTCGTTAACCCTGACTTGCCAGCCAGTTCAAGATCAAAAATCAACACCCTATCTAGCACATCAAAATAAGAAGAAATATTCATTAATAAAACTTGATAACAAATATCATATCAAATACCCATCTCAAATTTTCAATTATTGATCTTCTCAATTGATATAATCTTAGGTGAAATCTATAAAAGCTCGATGAAGTGTTTTTTATAAACCCTCCCGGTCTTGTCAGCCTATTCAAGTTTGAAAAACTCTATAGCCTTATACTATACCTAGAACCTAAATAAAAATGATTAGTAAAAATAAAATTAATGTCCTTCAACTCTAAACCCTTATGCTTCTTCATCGTAACCATAGAATCCTATCATCTTCTGTTAGGCCATGTAAGCTTGAAGGTGGAACATTTCACCTTAATCGAATCAAGAATTTCCAAGAATTCAAACAAAATCTCTATCTTCCTAAACCAATCCCAATCCTCTTGAAGATAATTTGATCCATAGAGAACTAGTGTATTTTTTAGAAGTAACAGTTTATCATGATTTCGATAATAATCCCTCTAAGGTTCCAGAGCTGGAGTGTAAACAAGAATGGTTATAGGTTTCTATCCCAGAGCTTGGATATCATGCATAATAATTTCAATATGGTTTTGGTCCATTAGAGGATATGCTCACTATGGTTCACTGGAAACTTTCTCATGGAGCCTATTCACATTTCTTCTCAAAGGCATGATACTACACAACATAAGAAAACAACATTGAAGACATCAGAAGATTACTTACATTAATGACTTAAGAAAGAGAAATGAAAAAATTAATCCCATCAGATAATAAAAAAATATTTGGAATTAAAATATCTGAATCAAAATAATGGGAATGACTAGAAATAGAATAAATTATTCCTCAAGACACCTTTCCCAAACCACCCATGGTGACTTAAGGATCGTTAGGATGAGAGATGGCTAGAAATTCACTCAAAACTACCTTCTAAGTCTCAAAAAGATACTCCAAAATATATATTGACTTTAAGGAAAGATGTATAGAATCCCTTTGATACCACTTTGTCACAAACCATCTTGGATACCATGGTACCCTAATACCTGAGATAGAACAGAAATACCTCAAAGGGAATTTCTGATCCCCACGGGTTGGATACTAGTAATGGCACCATATAAAAATACAAAGGCTAAAAATATGCCCCAAACAACATAAGATAAGAGATACAATTAAGTATGACCAATACTCTAAGGGGGAAGTTCCAGAAACCAAACAGATTTATCAAAACCTAGAATAGTACATCATCAAAGTAATTATTAGAAAGACAAACATACCAAGGGAAATAAAAATCCAAGCCTAAAGGATCAAGAACATCCACCACCTCCAAGTGGTGCTTTTCCTTTTCTTGGACCTAGGAGAAGGAAATCTGCAAAACACCTAAAGAAAATTGTAGGAAATGAGTTATAAATCCAAGTTGGGTCTCACCAAGTATTCTATAACATATTCCATAATAAAAAACCAAATCCTCATTTTAATTTAAATAAAATACGTAATGTATATACAATTTTTCAGATTTAAAACAAAACATTATTTAATTTTGAAAATGATGGAAAAAAATTTCAAACCTGGATTAAATTTACATTTTATATGAAATGGTTTATATAAATAAACTATAATGAAGAAAAAAATTTGATAAATTAATTAAATTTATATCAAAACAATCACAAAAAACACTAAGGTCATCTTCCCTGTGGTATGATATTTTTTGGTCTCGTATCATTGATCTCGATAATATGTGTACACACAACCTCAGGCTCGGTATGAATAGGACTCATCAACATCACATAAGGGATAAGATCTTTTAAACTAGGTTTTTGTTAGATTTTTCATCATCAATTAGTTTCTTGGGAATAATCACCATAGAATGCTTGTCCCAAATAACCCATAAACTACCCAAGATCACATTTTCTCAATCAGTTAATTGAAAAATGAAAATAATATCATTTAATATCAAACATCATCAATTTCCCAATTATCAATTTCAATATGGTGATTCAGTTTCAAAACCAAAACATGGGTTTTTCATCAATTCATTCCTTTTACATACAAAAAAATCATAGTATTTCATCAATTCAATTTATGTAATTTTTTAAAATCAATTCTCAAATCATATCATCAATTCCATAGATTTTGAAATACACTGAAAATTACAATTCCATTGGAATTGGGGGGTCACAAGATCCATTACATTTAAAATTACAATCCCAAATAATGTGAAATTAGGTTTTTATAAATCAATTTAAATCAATTTCAAAAAAAAATCAAGGTATTAATTATTTGTCTAGTCTCAAATGGAACCACCTACCATTAATCAAAGATCACAAATCAACACTCAAAACAAGATTCACTAATAAATAAAGAAAGCGACAGAGATCTTGAAACCAAACCTTGAATCAAGAATCAATTAATAGTATTTTAGACCTATCAACAATATGATGATATAACACTCTCAAATTAGAAGATAAAGAGATTGCAGGAGGAGACACATGAGAGGATATTCACATACCCTGAGGAGATCAAACAATATCTCCCATGCTTTAATATTACAAGGAATGGGTTTGGAGGAGCCAAAATCAATTCTTTAGAGCTTCCAAAGACTTGAAAATTGATTTATGTTGAGTGGGGTCTAGCAGGGGTTAAACCGTGGGTTTGATAATTTTAAACAATTTTTCAAAATAAAAAAGTCCCACATGCACGGCTAACTGGGTAGGGCTGCACGATTAGACAAATCATTCACCCCTATACTGGGGTGGATGGTTTCCACTAGGTGGATGCATAGTTTTTCAAACTTCATTCCAAATGTCAAAATCCCCATATCTAGGGTTGTGTAGTTCTCACTATAGGGGTGCATGGTTTGGTAAAACCATATCTCAACCATGCATAGCCCAAAAAATATGAAATTTTCCAAATTTCACTTAAATCACCCATAAAAAATTTCCCACCAATAAGGAAACAAATAAGGGTTAAGGAATACCTGAAAACAAGTAATGGGATGTTACATTCAATCTATAAGATCAAATGATAAAGGTGGAAATATTATATTACCATTAACATGTTAATGATATGGAATTAAACACCATGATAATTTCCCCAAATGAACATATAAATTCTTTTAGTATTGAAGTGGAGTGAATCAATCTCATAAAGGTCGAAGTTATATGATTCAGAAAACCAATATGAAGAAATAAGGGAAGAATCTACCCAATGCACCACCCATGGTCTAATACTTCAAATATACAATACATGGGTACTATGAAATCCAATTCACTAAAACAAGGGTCATTGAGGTTAATAAGAATCAAAATAACCTAAAATGATGGATAAATGGAAATTTTACATTGTCACTACCACTATGGTTGAGAAACAATATGAAGTAGTGTAAGGTACACTTATTATTTACTCAAGAATTGTAAAATTTTTATTTGATTCAGAATCTATGCATTCCTTTTTATCCTAAAAGTTTTATTAATCAGTATATTAACCACCCTAATAACTGAAAGTATAAATATATATGAAAACACATAGTGGTTAAACCATTATAAAAAATGTTATAATTTTCCCCAGTTAGTGTTTGGGGGATGATTTATCCAATGAGTTTCATAATCCTTGCTTTTGTGAATTTTATTCTATATTAGCCATAAATTCTCTCTCATTATATAGAGCTCACATTGACTCTCAGAAAAAGAATATCTCCCTCTATATCCTGAACCATTCCATGATCCAGTACAAATGAAAAAATATATAATGAATTTCTTTTATAAAATTCTTAAATGTAATGGGATCTAATACCCATAGAAGAAAAATATCTTTCCCAAATGATTGTGACAAATGAGAGCATCAAAATTTAGGATATACCCCATAGCAGCCCTGAATTTATATATTGATATTTACCATCCAAATATATACATTTTTCCTATAAGGTAATATAGATGATAATAACTAGAATCAACTAACCATTAATTTAGAATGTAATATGTCTATAATATTACCTTTGAGATAATAATCTAGCTTGGGGTATAGTAATAATATAAGTATACTTCATTCTTTAAAATTAATCTTCCAAAAAAATGGTTTTATTTCATTTTAAGAACTAATATATAAAAATAATTTGTAAAACAAAAATAATTTAAATAAAAAAAATATTTCATTTTTTTATTAATTGTGTGAAAATTACCTTAGGATTATTTTTTGGTATTTTTCAAAAAAAATGATCTTTAGATAAAAAAATATAGTTTTTCTCAAAACTATGACATTTATCATTATATAGAATGTGGTTATAATTTTATTTATCAAATAATTATGTATGTAATGTTGTTACTCATTTTAATTATTTTTTTGTAAATTTTATAAAAATTTGTGTTTAACCATAAAAAAAATTAATATTTTAATTCTAACAAAAAATTGTTTTTGGCCTTTTAATTTAAGTAAATATTATTTTGGTAAAATTTGGTTTTGGATTGATTTCAAATATAAATAAAATATAATTTTTTATAATAAACCAATTTATTTTTTATAAATCAAAATCATTGATAATTATATCCTACACTTGAATTTTATGGTTAAAATAAACATTTTCTATGAAACAATTTTTATGTGTCATGGGTGCTAATACTAAAATTAATTTCTATAACTATTAAAAATTTTATTTTATAATATTATAAAAATATTTAAAATATTCATGATCAAATTATTAGATAATTTTAATTTTAATTTTGGTCATTTAAATTAGTTTCCAAGGGTGAAAGTGGAGCTACTGTGGTAAGGGTAACTTAGGTTAATAGTGTTTTAACATAGTGAATGTTATTAAATTATGCATAAAAAATATGTGTTATTGGATGGTGGAGGATGGAGTGACCTTATATCTATTAGAATTCAATTATTGCCCATTTTTTAGTCTTTTTTTTAATAATGGAGTAATATTAGTAAGAAATAAAGAGTTTTTACAAAAGTTCCCTTTTCTTCGCTTATAAATGGATACACCACCACCACCACCACCACCACCACCACCCCATTTATCTACCCATTTAAAAGTTTTAAATCTACCAAAACTCCACTCTAGTATCTCCATAAAACCCTCCCCATTCCTTGGATTCCTTTTTCTCACCAAAATTCCAAGAAAGGGAGCCTTAATAAATTACACAAAGAAGAACTTCCAATGTATAAGTAATACTCCCAACTCAACTTCTATAGGACTTATCATCCTCTAAACCACTCAAATATCTTCTATCCACGAAGGTATGAAAAAACTAAACTTGTTTACTATGATTAAGTGTTATTATACTAATAGACCATCTATTTTATACATTCTTCCAAACTCATCAAGAAAAAAAATGATTTCATGCATGTATGCGAATTACCTTCTCTATGAATGACATGTTGTGTTTTCCATGACCACATAAGATGGATGAATTTAAAAATTTATTTAGTATGTAAAAATTATATTTTTGATACAATTAAAATTATTTAATTATGATATATGAAAATCTATAATTAATGAAAATAATAATCAGTTGTAGTAACTTTAACCCCCTTAAATGATCTTTTTAGGGAACCTTTATTAATTTTGAACATTTTGGGTTAACAGTTGAAATTTTATAAGTATTATACTAAAGGAATAATAAATAAAATAAACCTATATAATTATATAAATCATGAAGCTTTTTTACAACACCACCACGATCAAAAAACTGAAAGTGTTCCAAATAAATTTACCTAAAAAACATGTGTAACCAATATAAGTAAAAACTATATTAAAACAAAATAAAAAAGGTAATAAATTATACTTATAAAATTAAATATATATTAATAAGTCTCATGGTCATATATTTAATGAATATTATTTAATTATTAAGTAAGTTAAGTGCATGTTATGAGCACCTTCAGACACGAGGTAAGATATCTTACATACAACCCTATTTACATGTGGGATACACATTATCTTTATTTTTCTATCTTTTAAAAAATAATAATTTCATAAAATATTTCTATTTATATATATATATCCTTTACATATATACCTATTTAAATATAATTTTATTTTTTAGGGTTATATATATTTTTAGTTCCCTTTGAAATTCCCACTTTTAAGTAAAACCGTTTTCAGGGAACATTATTTTTTCTTGTCTCATGTCATGAATAACCATCATAAAAAACTTAAACCATGCATAGTTTGTAAAAACCCCATTATTTTAAATATAAACCACTTGTTTAAATTATGGTTTTATGGAAAACAATATGATCTTTCCTTCATTGAAATATCCTTTCGTTATTTCATAAAACTCCACACGAGTCATTCTTTTTTATTCTTTCTTCTCTATTTCATTATCATGAATTTTATATATTTTAAATCCGTGCTCATTAAAATTTTACCTTTTTAAATTATGAATGTTAAAATTTATTAATTCCTTCTTCTTGGGAATCCTTATGATTTATCCTTTTTTCATGCCAAAAAATAGAATTATGAAACCCACTTCTTTCTCATGGGTTTAATCATTCTTATGATTTATGTATGGTTAATTTTCTTTATGTAGAACACATACATTTTATTTTAATTATGTTATGGGTGGGAATGAAATTATATATCCTTATAATTCATTGGATATATCTTTATATATCATGATATGTTATGTATGGGATTAGGTTATGAACCTATTCCACCATGGGACTTTGTCCACTATGTTTATGGGAATGGAGAGTGAACCAAATCCATCATAGGACTTTGTCCACTTTATGATGATGATATTTGGATTGACCCTTGACATATAATTATTAGGCCATGTATTATGTTTTTTCCACATATTCCATGATTCCATGATCTTATGCTTTAATTTACTTATACTATGTTTTCATGCTTATGATCATTCTCTTTATAATATAATGTTTTGAAACTTAACTCTCATGTTATGATTTATTGTTGTGTTTATTCCCTTACTGGGTGTTCTACCTCACTCTTTTCATTATGTACTTTCCCTAGGGTATCCTATACAGTTTTATAATATCTTTGAGAGTTAGGAGAATTATGTGAAATTTAAAAAATATATATTTTATGTTTAAGAATATGTATTTGTGTTTCTAATCATGCAAAGGAATTGGGCCTCTACATCCTTGTCTTGTATTTGTTTGAAGAGTATATTGAAAATCATAATTTATGGTGTGAGTAACGATTGGGTCACTATAATTGGTATTAGGGAAATTTTTAGTTATTTTTAAAGATTTTGATGAGAAAATATTAACTAAAACCCTAATGATAAATCTAAAATAACATCATGATATTTTGGTAAAGTATGATTTATTTGGGTTTCCTAGAAAATAAATCCATGTTTGGATGCTAAAAAATGGATGTAGGCTCCAACACAGCCATGCCTAGGGGTATTAACCCCAAATAGGGTGTGTTGTGTATTATCTCAACTCTAACATGGTGCATGATAAAGTGTCCTAACTACACACCTAACTAAACACTCCCATGAGATATGATTTTCTTAGTTATATGAACTTTAAAAACATTATAAAGGATTTTAACACTTTTTTATAGAAGTTACTTAGGTTATAAGACCTAATAGAAAAATGAAAATGGATAACGTAGATTGAAACTTATCGATTCAGAAGTTTGGTTATGCACAACATGTATGAGTTATTTCTTCTATGTTTAGGGTTTAACTTTTATACATGTTTTAATATAAGTAGTTGCATCCCTAGATACCTTTTATTTTATAAAATTGTAGGATATAGGTATAATCATGATAATGACATGTGTAATGGTAAATGTGATGACTAGCCTAAGTAAATGCCTAACATTATGGGAGAAGGAGATCAGAACCTCATGGAAGTACTCACTCAACTAACTCAATTAATTAATAATAACTTGAATCGAATTGAGCTTCCTCTAAGAGATAATGTTTTAGTTGAGTGCCTTATATGTCAGATACCTATAAATTTTAGTGGGTTTTCTAATCCTATAACCACTAAACAATATATAATCTTAATTGAAAAGACGGTCTATTTCCATCTATGCACTAAGTAAGATAAGGTTATTTTAGTTGTCTATCATCTAGAGGGAGAAGATGATTAGTGGTGGACACTGATTATGAATTTGAATCCCATGTAAGACATAGAACCTATAGAGTGTGATGAATTTTATATTTTATTTATCAATAATTATTTCCATATCACTCTCTATCTTAAAATAGAGATATGTTTCCTTTCACTCTGGTGAAAGGTGGATGAATCAATCAGATCTGTAAGATCCCGAACTATAATGAGGTACGTTCTTGTTAAATTTTTGGTTAAAATCCTTTTAAAGTGGTTAATGAAATGTTTCCTAAGTTCATGAGGAGTCTCAAGGGTTTATTGATGGTTAATCACATGAAAGAAAGAAAAAAATGGGTCATCTAGAGCATGTTTCATGGTTGGCGCATGGTTAGTAGTAACTATGCTCCCTAATCATGTTTACCTATAGGAGGGGTGAATGGTTGGTGAAACCGTGTAATGGTGGAGTTGAAACCATTAAGACATGAACATATCCATTCCACACAGTTGTCACATAGTTTTTCAAACCGTATGGGCACCCCATAAGGCCTTATGACCAATCCCTTCTTGAATAAAGGGTGGCGTATGGTTGGTGCATGGATTGGCCAACCATGCGTCCAAACCATGTACCCCATTAAATGTATAGATTTTTACCATTTCTCCCACTCAGGATTTATGTCTTCTTACCTTAATTTATTCCCCTATCATCCTAAAATAGATAATGTGGCAATCCCTTTCTCCCAAACTTCCCAATGATCTATATCCCTCATTTCTAAGCCATTTGGAGTGCTATTGGGTGAAAATAAAATATTTGGATGATTCTAACACTCATATTCCTTTTTTTATGGATTAGGTCTTTTAGAATCATTATTATTATTTGAATATCTAAAACCCTCTTTTTCCAGTGGTTTCTAGGTTGGGGCTTCTATGGTGGTTTTTTTCTAAACCAAAGGCTAAGGTTAAGCATGCAGTTGTCTATAGAATCAAGGTAGGTGGTCTATAAGTTATATATCATAGTCCTGATGTTTTTTATGTATATTTGGTAGTGAAATTGTACCCTTTTATTATTTAATTTATTTAATCAGTGGGAATTAATAAATTGGTTAGTTAAATAATGGATTGAACCCCTTTTATTCCCTTTGGGATGCATTGAGGATTCACTGAACCAGGTTAAGGGCCACTAATGGGGTGTTCCACTTTCTTAAACATGAAATTGAGATTTTAAGTGTAGAATTGAATTGTTTTGAAATATATCCCATGATAATTTTTTGACTTGTTATCATGATTTTTAAAGTATAACTAATGATTATTGTGTTTAGTTTCTTATATGGCCTATGGGGGTGTTTGGTATAAATTGAATGGGTTAAATAAACTGTGGGTTATAAATGGTAAATGTGTGATGTGATAATACATTCAAATGATAAATTTGTTAAATGGGTTATAGATGGGGAATGTGTAAATGGGTTAAGGTGTGAATATCTCATATGTATTGAAATAACTAAGGTTATAAATGATGAATGTGTTTCATGAGTTATGGTTTGTAAATGGCATGTGTGTTAAATGGTTATAGAATCATGTTCACATGGCTTAGTGGTATGTAGGGTATTGGACTAAGGCTACACACCCACATGTCAGGTTGGAATGAGGCTCTAAACCTCACCCCTATAATTCATGGGGTAGGGAGTCGGACTGGGACTCTATGGACCTAACGAATTCATGGGATATGAATACCCAGACTGAGGCTCCAAGGTAAGTTTATGAATACATAGACGATGGATACCATGTAAGTTTATGAATACCTAGATTGAGGATCCAAGGTATGTTTCAGTAATACCTGGACTGAGGCTCAAATGTAAGTTTTATGTTTAGTTTTTTTGTAATGTTTCTCTAGTGATGTTGGTAACATGAATCTTCGCCTTATGTATAGTTATATGACCAGCATAGGCCGAAGTGTGTTTGATGAAAATGGATAACCAATAGAAAAAATAATAGAAGCGGCTAAAGTGAACCTTGTTAATTAATGGAACTCGTTTATCATCTACTTATCTTATTATTCATTTTTTATCAACATACATTATCTATTTAGACTAGATATTTTGTAGACACTATTAGTGGTGGACTACTAATTTGTAATCACACCTTGATCATGACTTTATTTTGTACCCGAGAAGACTTTATAGATGCAGGTTAGGACAAGGGAAAGTTCCCTATGTATAATAACCCAAGATTATCATATATATACTTTACATAATATTTTCATAATGTTTCATATATTACACAAAAGCACACCCAAATTTCATATTAGTTTAGTTCCTTTTGAAATTTGGAACAAAAATTCTAATCTGGTGAAAAATCTTCATTGTTTCCCACATAGATCTTCCCCTTTAGTATTCCTACTTAAAACTATTCTTTATAACCTAGGGAAAATAAAAATATAAAAATGGTGATATCTGATGATCAGTAAGGGTTAAAAGGGAGATATCAATCACAAAATGATAATAAAGAATAAGTATATAAACAAAACAATTGAAAATGATATTATGTATATCAAATATCATGATATAGTGTCATGGAATAAATCATAGATCTTGATAATGAATCAAAGAATATATTCCATGAGAGCTTAGCATAAGACATGAAATTTTTGTATACACATAATCATAGTAAATCATTTCCATATTAATAAAGACTCATTACTAAGACCATCATAGTGGAAAAATACCTTTACTAAACTGAGTTCACTCCTTATTCCATCCCTGTGTTACTGAACTGAGTTTAATTCTCATTCCAGTCCTATATTCCTGAATCGAGATCACTTCTTATTCTAGTCCTATCTATCTCATGAGATATAAATATTTATCCAATGAATTGGAGGGAGATGTAGGTCTCGCACATCACATAATAAAAAACATACATATGTGTGTAATAAGAAAAAAATCGTTCATCGTATCAGAACGCATAAAAACAAATGGGTTTCCTAAACATCATTTCATCATAACATAACTCATGGAAAAGAAATGGGTTTTATAAACATAAAACAAACATAGAAAGATATAAATAGTATCCTTGAAAAATATCCCTATTAAAGTATAAGTAACATCAAATAATTTCATTTTATATGGAAAATAATTTTGAGATATCACTTGAAAGAATTCTTGAGGAAAATATACTTTCTACTTTGAAAATGTATTCTTCTCTTAAAATGTCCCAAAATTTTAAAATAAAACGTTTTATTTGAAAATAACCTTTTAATATTGTAAGGGAATATTCAAGGCATTAAGGTACCATGAAAATAGAAAAATAAATTCATGTGGTATAAGTTTTTAAAAATATTCCACTTGTATTTTTTCTAGAAAAGTCACAAAATACCTCATTAGTAAAATGAAAAAAAGATTCATTTCAAATCATTTAGTAAAAATTTAGACATGGGTAAGAATGAATTTTAAAATTTTATAATAATTGTAAAAATATTTTGGAATTTATTTTAAGAAACATGTACATTTAAGATAAATATTCCCCAACTGATACTTCCATACAAACAATTTCGAATAATAATGAGATTGGGAAATTATCATTTACCTTAGTTTTGATTTCCTTTTTACATATCCAAAAATCATAAATAATGTTTAAATAATGATATAAATTTATACAAGAGTCAAATTCATACTTACAATATCATATATGATCCATTTATATCATCTTATCACCTGTTTGTTAATAATATTTCAGTATTACCCTTTTTTCGGGTGTTGGTTACTTTATTTTCCTATGTATGTTTTGTCATATAAGTACCAGTTCTTGTGAATAGGATATATTTAAATCATATAAAGAATTATATTAAGGTAATATATTCCATAATTATTCATTATATATATATATATATATAATCATTCTTGAATGGAAAACATGGAAAATTAATTGCATCACGTTGTGGAGACGGTAGGTCGTACGTACATACGAGTGATGGTATCACTCCCTTAAGTTAAAAGGGTAAATAAGTTGATGGTGTATGTATTTTTTTATAATCAATATCATGTTATAATTATTATATATATCTATTATTTATATCATTATAATCATCCAAATAAAGTGGTGATGAAAAACATATTACACCATGATGGGGAGACGACATTCCATATATACACAGGTGTGGTGCTTTTGTTTTTTTTTAGGATGGATAAAAGGTAGAATATTGTTGTTTAATAATAATAATAACATCTTGGTATATAGTTTATACTGTATTTTTTACTTTATAATTGAAACAACATCTGAAGAGTAAGTATAAGAATTAATAATTCTGAAGGAGTCGGTAAAGAAGATTACCTCTTTTTCGGAGAACTACCTTCAGATCTCCTCTTAGAGAAACTTGGGTTTGCCTTTTGAGAAAAAAAAACTATATAATGTGTTTAGGGGAGTTTATAAGAGAAAATATTAGGGTATGTTTGATCTCAAAGGCTCAAAGTGATGTGAATAAGTGAGGGAGAAGGTGTCCTTTTTATAATTGAGGTGAGGGGAACTTTTGGAATTTCTCAAAATATTAAATTATAATACTTTAATTTCCTATAAAAATACCAAAAAATGGACATGTATTTGAATATAAGATAGGATAGTGTTTTAATACAATCAACCAATCTAATTTAGACATGTTTTGTGTCATTTTAAATTTTATCTTTTTTATTTACTCCTAGGTTAGTTATTTTTTACCTTAAAAATGGTGACCATTATTTTAATAATAAAGGGTTGATAATGTTACTATAAATGAAAAAATTCCTCATAAATAGAATTTTTATTATTTTATTAACTATATTCCATTCACATGGTTGAAAATAAGATTTTTATGAATTTCATATGATTGAATAATATATTATTTTGAAAAATCATCATAAATTTCAATTTTTAAACTATTGTTTTAATTTGAATTCAAATACATCAAAAAGGGTGAATTAAAATATAATGATTTTAAACCTATTTAATAATTTATATAGATCTATTTAATTTATTTAATACATTAAATCTTTCAAATTATAACAAAATTAATATTTTTTTAGTTAAATAAATATTGTATTCATTATTTCACAAGCATTTAAGGTAATTATATAACTTATAAAAATTTAAATAAATTTCTATAATTAAATTAATTTTATTAAAATCAAAATAAAAAATTATTTTCATTCATATCATGATTTTATCTTTATGTGTACATATAAAAGATATTAAATACAAAGAGAGTGACATTTTGTAACTACCTTTGATTTAAATAATATATAAGTCATTTTCACGTAAAATTTCTATTAAGTAACTAAAATTTGAGCATAAGGTGATAATAATCAAATATAATTAAAAAATAATTTTTTGGATAATTCTAGGTCAGGTTTATATTCTTTTATTTTTGTTTTAACCCTTATTTAATCCATTTTACTCTTACCGTGAAAACATGTATTTTTACTATTTGGAGGATAATATAGTTACTATAAAATTCCAAACAACCCATAAATGGATCATTGATGAAATTTCTAACATTATCCAAATAACTTGTCCTAATTTTATATTTTTAAGAATTTTATATCATTTAATAAAATATTATTTATTTTAAGATATTATTAATGTCAATTTTGATATTATTCATTACGTTGACTTTTAAAAATATCAATACAACAAGATAAATTTGAGACAAATATTTTATTATATCCATAAAATATCAAGGAATTGTATTAAATTTTTGGGTGAAATTAATTATATCAAATTATATTTAATTTAAAAATTTTAATATCATTTATTTGATATTACCATTAATAAAATAGTTACCCATCATCATTGCATGAGAATTTAATGTAATTATTTATTCATAAAAATTTATAAATAAATTACCATGATGTAGATAAATATCTTATATTTCCAAATAATAATTATTTTTTAAGATATTTCTATTTATATTTATATTAAAAATATTATAATTATAAAAATTAAGAGTGTGACATTCTTTCACTTTTGTTGATTTTAATAATATCTAAGTCATTTTCATAGAAAATTTTCCATTAAATAATTAAATTTATAACCATAGGTTTTAAGTATATAATTTTTATTATCCAATAATTTTTTCAAGTGTTACTGTCATTTTATAGTCCTTATCACTTTATTTTTTAACTCAAATTACCCAAATTACCCTTTATCGTGGGTAACAAAATTACCAATGTTGTTGTTCAAATTAGCGAAAAATAAAAGGGACATAATTAATAAAATAAAAACTTTTGATTACAAATATTTAATCCTTTTTTAAAAATTTAATTCACAAAATTTGAAGAAATTAGATAAAAATTAATCTCGTAGAAGGGATCAAACAATTGGTTTTTAAAGTAAAAATGTTCAGATCTTTAGAATGTTTTTATATCCAATTTCAATATAAAATGTAATCTAATGACTTAATTTGGATTAAATGATATAAAATTTAACTAATTATACTTTAAAACTAATCAAAAATATTTTTTAACACTATAAATTATTTACATGAAAAATTTGTTTTTAAATAAAATTTAGAATTTTTCACTATTCATCAAAACATGAAACTTATTAGAAAAATACCAAAAATTCAACTGATTTGAATTTTGATATTATAAATTAAAATAATAAGTTCATTTTGTTAAATATAATTTTTAAAAGTGTCAAAACCTAGATTTAAAAAAATTTGCCCATCAAAAGGTGATAAATCTTCTTTTTGAACAATAATATTTTTAGCATGAAACCAGATTTATTTTTATATCATGTCTAAAACTCATAGGATGAATGTTAAAAATTATATTGAATATTTTATGTGTGTGTGTATATATATATATATCACTACTATAATCCAACAAGAGTATTTTTTATTTTGTTGGTATAAAACACACTTGTACGCATTTAAATAGTTTTTTAGAAAAATACTTTCTTATAATTTCAAAAGGGTTTTACATGATTAAAACATACTTTTATAATTCATTTAATACTATTAATACCCGCAATTATAACTACTGGGTTATAATTTTATTTTTTAAATAATAACAAAATTATGTTTTGTAGGAACTCAGTGTTGCGTTTAATGCAAGCTCAGTCGGTGTTACATGTAGTGAAAGCTTGGCATGGTGTAATGTAAAATTAAATATATTAAATAAATAATATTATTTAATTATATATTTAATAAAAATATCATAGTGTTACATTATACCCCCTTAAAATTAATTTCTCCCTCGAAAATATTTTGGGTTATCAAAATTTTCATATATGAAAGTTACTTTCCTAGAAGCCCACATTGTAAAATTAATATTAAAAATTATTTAAAAAAAATAATGATAGAAACTTAAAGGTTTCCTAATTTAAATCATAACTAGGTTTACACATAGGATAACATCAATGGAAAGTGTAAACATTGACATATAAGAGAAATCAAACTATTAAGTTCTGATGGAGAGTGATAGAGAACATGGTTAGGATAAAGTTAACAATAAAAAAATTCATAAATATGAAATGATCTAAGGGACTATTTGATTCATTGGAAAAGAAGGTATTATGATAACATTTTTTGTTTCAAGATACTTTCCCTAGAGTTAGATAATTTTCTGGAGAATAAATACTTACATTATTACATTTCATGAGCACAATCCCATTATTTCATTATTCCTTGATCAATTTCCACTTCATTTATAATTATAATAAATTAAGGTGAATTTGTAATTCCAAAAGCATTAGCATATCATGAGATCAATAAATTTAATGATAGTTTATTCCATATATCATTATTTAATATCACAAAAATAAGTATTACACAAGTTATCCAATATGCATAAATCCTTATATGGAGAGAGAATAATTTAATCTCTAAAACCTCATCCAAATTTCAACATAAACCATTTCATAAATGGTTACCATTATGATCCTTCCAAAATATTAAAATCTAAAACTTTTGAAAGAAGGTAAATAAATTCTCAAAATCAACTTATTTTTAATCTCTTAAAAAACTTGACACAAATCTTAATTGTCACACACCAAACATGTGAAGACTAATATCATGTATTCTCTTGAAATATATTAATAACCTAAATTACCATAAAAAAAATTAAACAAACATGCTTTAAAAATTTAGTACTTTATTCATACCATAAATCCAAAAATTCTATAAAATCAATCAATGATATCATAAACCACTTTTTCATCATATTAGTCCCAAGGTTATTAATAGTATCCCATTTATTTTATCATAATTAAACAACTATTTATTTAATTATCTCAACATCATTTTCATGTTTATTTTTATACTTACCTTGATCTTTTGTTATCCAAAAATATCACATTGCTACCTCAATCACCTTTCAAGGATACTAGTATCATTCAACATATTCTTTCAAATCCTTAAAGAAAACTACATTAGACCAATCCTTAGATGTTTCATTATTCTGTAATACCATAAAAGTACTTATATTACATAAATACTAAATCATTACACCACTTCATTTTCATACTTAACATAATCAATAGTGATCTCATGAGATTTACCTTTGTCTTTGGATTTAAGAGGTTGATGTCAATCGTTAACTTTAACCCTTAGATTTGGGCACTGATTAGCTTAATGCCCATTTTCCTTTCACTTGAAGCATTGATGTGGGGGTCATTCTATGTATAATTCTATCTATTCGTATCATTATATAAATTATTCCCATTACTTAGGTATTTTTTTTCAGATGAGCTATTTTTCCACACTGAAACATTTACCAATCACCTTAATACAGTCTTCTCTATGCTTCTTGCCACACTTTAGGAATAATGAAAAAATCATATTCTTTTCACCATGGTTTTTATATTTTCCTTTAAACTCCATATTTTTTTTCTTTTCAAAACCATGATATTTATATCTAGATCTAACTTCCATTTCCACCTTGATATCACAACTCACAATCTCTTCATAGCTACTGAGGTCCATTATGGATAATGCCCTTCGAAGACTTTGTTTTATGCCACTGAAGAATCAATCAACCTTGCTTTCAAGTTGGATGATAATTCTAGAATCATACCTAAAATTTCTTATAAAATATTTCTCATAGGTACCAACAGATTCATCATCCATTTGATTAAGATCATGGAACTCCATCTCCATCTTCATATGAAGAATATGAGGAAAGTACTTATTGAAAAATAAGTTCTTGAACTCATCCCATTACATGGGTTTAATTTCATCATCATGACTCATATTCTTGATTAGATTTCACCAATGGTCTGCTTAAAATTTTAAATGATAAAAAACCAAAATTAATTTTTCATGTTTTGAACACTGAAGGATAGAAAATAACTTTTCAATGGTACTGATCCATTGTTCATTAACAAGTGGACCATAAGACCCACTGAAAAAAGTTTAGCATTGCCTCATGAAGGACTCATCAAAAATTTGTTCCCTCCTATGATCATTTGAAAGTCCAACATGATTCATAGCTTGTGTTAGAATAGATATAATATTTTTTATTCCATCTCCTATAACATTTGGTTGATTAGGAGGACAATTGTTGCATTACCCGTCACATTCAACATTAATGTGGTTCCTTCGGGTTCCAACTATTAACTAAAACCAAAAATATGGTGTGATTAAAACTAATCATAGTGGGAAAATCACATAGTTAAGGGAAATTAATCTCAATTTATAACATCATAGGTTTAATACTAGGTTATCCATGATCGTTACCAAAATTATAGGATTTTAACCTATGATTATTCTTATCCTTAGGGATCTTCCTAAGGTTTTTTCATTCTAGTTTCCAAAGGTTCATTAAACCTTCTCTAGGATTCCAACTATAATAACCCAATAATAATGTACATAGATCTTACATAATTTTTGCGGAATGTTTAAAATATTACAAAAATACACACCAAAAATATTGTATTAGTTTAGTGCCTTCAGAAACTTAGAACACAACTTCTAATCTAGTGAAAGATCTTCAATGATTCCCATGAAGATCTCCCCCTTTGGTATTCCTAACTAAAACCTTTCATTATAAACTTAGGAAAATAAACATATAAAAAGGGTGACATCAGATTCCTAGTAAGTGTAAACAAGGGAGATATCAATCTTAACATAATAATAAAGCATAAGTATACAAAAAAAAATTGAAAATCATATCCTTTATATCAAAGATCATGATATAGTGTCATGGAATAAATCATAGATGTTCATAAATAGTCAAATAATATATTCCATGATATCATAACATAGGACATGAAATTGTGGGATACACATAATCATAAGAAAAAATTTCCATATTATTCAAGTCTCATTTCCAAGACCATCATAGTAGAAAAATTCCTTTACTGAACTGAGTTCACTCCTTATTCCATCCTTGTGTTACTAAAGAGGGTTTACTTACTATTGTAGTTCTAAATTACTGAACCGAGATCATTTCTCATTCTAGTATTTTCTATCTCATGAGATATAAATCTTTAACCAATACATTAGAGATAGATATAGGTCCCACCCATCACATAATAAAACCATACATATGTATTCCACAAGAACATAATTCATTCATCATATTGGAACCCATAAAAATAAATGGGTTTCATAAACACCATTCCATGATTATATAACCCATGGAAAAGAAATGGTTTTAAAAAACAAAAACCAACCATATAAAGAGTATGAATATTATCCTTGAAAAATATCCCTAGTAAAGTATAAGTAACATCAAATAATGTTATATCATATGGAAAATAATTTTTACAGATCACTTATAATAATTCTTGAGGAAAATATACTTTCTATTTTGAAAACATTTTCTTTTCTTAAAATGTCATGAAATTTTAAAAGAAAACATTTTCATTGAAAATAAACTTATAAGATCATAAGGTAATATTCAAGTCATTAAGGTTTCATGAAAATGGAAAAAAATCATGTCTTATAAGTTTAAAAAAAACATTCCTCTCATACTTTTTTTGGAAAAGTCACAAAGTACCTCATTAAGAAAATGTCAAAAATATTCCATTCAAACTGTTTAGTAAAAATTAAAACATGGGTAAAAATAAATTTAAAAATTTTAGAATAATTGTAAAAATATTTTAAAAAATATTTTTAAGAAACATGGATATAGAAGATAAATATTCCCCAGAAAATACATATATATAAACAATCCTTAATAATAATGAGATTGTGCAATTAACCCTTAACTTAGGTCTGATTTCCTTTTTATGTATCTGAACCTCCTGTATAATTTTTTAAAGAAATTTATTAATTTATATCAAAATAATATTCATACTTATTATATAATATATGATCTGTGTATATCATCTTTTCACCCATTTGCTAATAATATTTCATTAATACCCTTTTTTCAGGTGTCAACTGCATCATTTTCCTATTCATATTTTGTCGTATAAGTCTAGGTTATTGTGAATAGGATATATTTACATCATCTCCAAAATGATATTAATGTAATATATATCATATTTATTTATTATACACATATATATAATCATTATTTAATGGTTAACATGGAAAATCAATCGCGTCACATTGTGGAGAAGGTTGGTTGTACGTATACATGAGCGATGATATCATTCCTTTAATTGTGAAAGGGTAAGGAAGTTTATGGTGTATATAGTTTTCCAAAATTAGTATAATGTTTTTATTAATATATATATATATATATATATATATATTATTTCCATCATTATACCCATCAAAATAAAGTGGTGATGAAAAATAGATTAGAGCAGGGCATGGAGATGGTAAGTTGTATGTATACACTCATGGTGCTTTCGTTTTTCATACGATGGATAAATGGTGGAAAATGGTTATTTAATTATCATAATAAAATCTAAGAATATAGGTTATAATTAATTTATTACATTATATTGGAAACAAAACATGAAGAGTAAGTAGAATAAGAAATAATTTTGAAAGAGTCAGTAAAGACGATTACCTCTTCTTCATCGAACTTCCTTTAGATCTCTTCTTAGTGACACTAGGGTTCATCTTATGAGAATACCAGAACCTCTATAATTTTTATAGGTGAGTTTATAAGATACATTTTCAGGGTATGGTCGATCTTTAAGGCTCAATGTGATGTGAATAATTGAGGGAGGAGGTGTCCTTTTTATAATTAAGGTGAGAGGCACTTTTGGAATTTCTCAAAAGATTAAATTATAATAAGTTCATTTTCTATCTAAATGAAACCAAATGTCCATGGATTTTAAGGTAGTATTGTATAGGGTTTTAATAATATTAAAAAATATAATTTAGATAAGTTTTGGTGTCATTTCAAACCTTATCTTATTTATTTACCCATAGGTTAGTTATTTTTTACTTTTACTGAGGTAACCATTATTTTAATCATAAAAAGTTAATAATGTTACTATAAATGGAAAAATTCCTAAGAAATGAAAATTTCATTATTTTTTTAACTTTATTCCATTAAAATGGTAGAATATATTATTTTTATAAATTTTATATAATTAAATAATATATTCTTTTGATAAATTATCATAAATATCAATTTTGAAACTATTCTTTTAATTTGACTTCAAATACGTAAAACAAAAAGGTAAAATTAAATATAATGATTTAAAACCTATTTAATATTTCATATAGATCTATTTAATACATTTAATATATTTTCTCTTTCAAATTATATCAAAATTAATATTTTTTTATTTTCCTCTTAATTAAATAAATATTTTATTTAGTATTTCGCAAGAATTTAAGGTAATTATAGAACTTATAAAAATTAAAAATAAATTTATATAATGAAACTAATTTCATTAAGATGAAAATAAAAATTTATTTTCATTTATATATTGATTTTATCTCTATGTGTACACATAAAAGATATTAAATACAAAGATAGTGACATTTTGTAACTACCATTGATTTAAATAATATATAAGTCATTTTCAAGGAAAATATCTATTAAATAACTCAAATTCAATCATAAGGTGATAATTATAGAATATGATTAAAAAATTAAATTTTTTGGACAATTTTAGGTCATGGTTATACCCTTAACGGTTTGTTTTAACCCTTATTTAATCCTTTTAACTCTTATCATGACAACATGTGTTTTTATTGTTTGAAAGGTAATATGGTTATTATAAAATTATAAACAACCCATAAATGGATCATTTATGAAATTTTTAACATCATCCCAATCATTTTTCTTAATTTAAGGTTTTTAAGAATCTTATATAATTTAATAAAATATTATTTATTTTAAAATATTATTAATATCAATTTTGATACTATTCACTACTTTTAATTTTAAAAATATCAAAACAACAGTATAAATTCTAAAAAAATATTTTATTATATCCCTAACATATCAATGTGTCGTATAAAATTCATGGGTGTCATCAATTATATAAAATTATATTTATTTTAATATTTTAAATACAATTTATTTGATATTCCCATTAATAAAATAATTACTGCATCAGCATTGTGTGAACATTTAAGGTAATTATTTATTCATTATAAATTATAAATAAATCTCCATGATGTATATAAATATTTTATATTTCATAATATTGTTTATGTTCTAATATATCTTCTATTTATCACTATATTAAAAATATTATATTTATAAAAATTAAGAGTTTGGAATTTTGTCACTTTCATTTATTTTAATAATATCTAAGTAATATTCATAAGAAATTATCCATTAAATAATTCAATTTTGAACCATAGGTTTTATTTTTAGAATTACCATCGTCCAATAAATTTTTTTCAAGTGTTATGAACATTTTATAGTCTTTATCACTTTATTTTTTAACATAAATTACCCAATTTACTCTTTATCGTGCTAACAAAATTACCAATGTTACTATTCTTATTAGAAAAAAAATAAAAGGGATCAATTTAATAAATTTTTACCTTGTTATTATAAATATTTAATTCATTTTTTCAAATTAAATTCAAATTATTTGTAAAAATTAATTAAAAAATAATCTCACGGACGAGACAAAACAACGAGTTTTTAAAGTAAAAATGTTTAGAATGTTTAGAATGTTTTTATATCCAATTACAATGTGAAATTGATTAAAATATCCTAAATTGAATTAAATGATATAAAATTGATCTGATTATACTTTAAAAACAATAATAAATATAATTTAATATCATAAATTATTTAGACAAAAAAAATTTAATTAAAAATAATTATTTTTCACTATTCATCGAAACATGAAACTTATCATAAAAATACCAAAAAAATTAGAAAAAAAAAGTAATTTTTTATATTATTAATTCAAATAAGAAGATTATTTTTTCAATTTTTATTTTTTAAAGTATCAAAAACTAGATTTAAAATAAGTGTTATATCAAAAGGTGATAAAACTACTTTTAGAAAAATATAGTTTTGTAAGCATAAAACTAGATTTATTTTTATATCATTTCAAAAACACATAGAATGGATGTTTAAAATTATATTTAATATTATATATATATATCATTACTATAATCTAACAATATAAATTTGTTTATTCTATTGGTATAAAACACACTTGATTGCATTTAAA
The DNA here is from genome assembly GCA_963277665.1 of Viscum album. Taxonomy (NCBI): domain Eukaryota; kingdom Viridiplantae; phylum Streptophyta; class Magnoliopsida; order Santalales; family Viscaceae; genus Viscum; species Viscum album. The sequence continues at coordinate 1,232,196,875 of OY728148.1, read as the reverse complement.
TGTTTTTTTAGAAAAATATTTCCTTTTTAATTTCAAAAGGGTTTTACATGAGTAAACCGTACTTTCATAATTTAGTTAATATGGTTCATACACATCATTCTAATGGTTTTGTTATAATTTTTTTTAATAATAATAAAATAATGCTTCATAGATACTTATTGTTGCGTGTAACACAAGCTAAGCCAGTGTTTTGTGTAGTGAAAGCTTAACATGGTGTAGCATGGAATATAAGATATTAAAGAAATTAGATTATTTAAATATCTATTTAATAAAAATATTAGGGTGTTACACTCTGCTATATGGTTTATTGGGTGTGGGATGTGCATGGCTGGGAGATCCTGACTTAGAGTTAGGACCCATTTTGGGGATTCATTAGTTTGTATTTATTTTGGGTTTCTTCACACCTGGAACTAAATGAAATGGCATATAATATTTACTATTTGGTTATGGGTTTGTAACTAGTTTTGGGAAATGAAATTTTTATGTATTTTTACTATTTAATTTTTTTCTTTATTTTGTATTTTATATATTTTGTTTTACTCTGATAAAGAGGGTATAATATCCCCATGTGTTATATTAGACCCTCACTACTTGTCGGTAGCCTCTGGTGTACGGGGAGGTGCACCTTAGGTCTTATGGTGACCTGAATAAGGGCACTAGTTTAGTGGCTCCTAGGTTGGGAACTTTACAAATTGGTATCAGAGCGGTTTATCTTTTCTATTGTATTTCTATTTGGGAATGGTAGACATGATACTAAAATGTGTTGGGTCTTGGAAATGAGCTTGTTCATGGGAGTAGTTAACCCATGTATTAGGTAAAACTGAGTTCCCAGGGTGGTAGTAATGGTCTTGATATTTTTTTATGGTCAGATGATATTTCACCATTGTGTGATGCACTTGTTTTGTGATGTGATTATTTTGTGGTATTAGTGGTTTTAGCCAAAGTGGTCCAAGGTTGTGCATAAATGAATAATTTTAGGAACATTGGGATAAATGTGACATGCATCATGGTAGAAACACATTGTAAAGACTTTTGGGATGTGTGTGATACAATGGTTTTCATTTCCCTTAAAATTTAAATAATTGGTATCTAATTATGATGATGTAAATGGGTAAATTGAATGAATGTGAAGAAATGGTTAAAGAAGAGTTCCAAATAAAGGGTTATAAATTATCTAAAATTTTGTTATGACAAGGGGAAAAGATGAAAAAAAAGTGGCACCTAAATGAAAATGACTTATGTTGTGAAGGTAAAACAGCTGAAAATGGTGTCTAATGAATGTTTTTTGATTATGTAAGTTTTTTTACACCATGTTGATCATGCTCTGTGGTAGGGATGGTTGAGGGTAGTGATAGATATATGAATATATCTATTGGGATAGTGTATGTAAAATGTGTTGTTTATGGCTAATTAGAGAAGCTTCTTTTACATAAACTATGGGAGTTTTATCTTATGAGTTTTGATACGTGTGTTTGACATTGTAGAGATATGTCATCACGAAAACAGGTGTCGGTTGGGAGACAAGAGGATATCATTGAGAACGCTCCTCTGGTAGAAAATCAAGAAACACCATTGATCCTGGGTAAAAAAGGTGAGGATTAGTTCCATGAGAACTTTTCTCATTTTATGTAGATGATGGAATGGGACCCAGGGTGGTTTGTGCAAAGTATTATTGACTTGAATAGAGATTTTGAGTTGTATCACCCTCAAACATTTACTACAGAGGGTGGTCTTGAGGCATGAAATTTTTGGATAGATTCCATCCAGAAGATTTTGGATCACTTAGAGACTCCTTATGAGATGAAAGTCAAGTTGGAGGCCTATTTGTTATGGATAACCACAAAGTGTTGGTGGGATATTATGGTTCAGGATGAGCAGGCATAGGGTTTATTATGGAAATATTCTTGGAAAATTTTCCTGGAAAATTTATATCCAAATTCCTTGAGGTAGTAGAAGGATTCAAATTTTATTAGGTTGACTTAACGGACTATGACAGTGATGGATTATGCTGGATACCTCACTGAATTAAAATTCTTTATTTCATCTATGGTAGAGTATGAGGTAGTAATGACGAGGCATTTTCAATATATACTTAGACATGAGATCATGTCCTAGATAAATATCTTCCTTTTAGTGAGGTTTTTTGAGGTGATGGATCGTTACCTTATTTCAGAACAGAAACTCAAGGATACTTCTGGTGGTGAATATGTGGTTTCAATTGGGTGATTGAGTGGTGTGACTTATGATAGTAAGAAGTGTCATTTTGATGGATTTCACATGGATGATGGTGGATATATTAGTCAGAGGATAAGCCTAGCCTCTCAGGATGGTGATTGAGTTTTCTACTACTAGTGTGGGAGGTCGGGACACGTGCGTGGTCGGTGTCCCTAACCACCATTTGAGTGATAAGCATATAGTCTGATAGGGAATGTGTAGAGGTTCTGTAGGAACCCTTGATATATGGGTAATGATAAAGGATGAGGGATGATGCAGAGTGTAGCTAAGGGTCGGTTACCCCATACCAGGAAAGAATTTGGAGTTCTATTAGTTGTATCGGTCGGGGTAGAAGACATGGAACTCCAAGACAAGGGCATGTTTATCAATTGTGTAGTGCATCATCAGGGACTTAGACTATAGCCTAGGGTAGAGGGACTTTCCAGCTCCATGTAGTTCAGCCTACACCTAGTGGTGGATAGGTTGGACCATCAATAGTTTGAGGTATGATTCTACCAGCTTCAACACTTAATAGTGTTTTATTTGATACAGGTGTCTCTCACTCTTTCATATCTTCTCATGTTGTGAATGTGTTAGGTCTAGTAGTGGAACATATGTGTGGGGTGAGGTCAATTGACACACCATTTGGGGTATAATTAGTGAATATATGGTAATGTTAGGAGAGTGCCCTTGATATTGGAGGGTACCACTTCTTGTGGGACTTTTTTTTGCTTGATATGTCAGGTTTTGATATGATATTGGGGATGAAATGTCTAGTGTTATATAAGGACCAAATTTAATGTTACCTCCATAGGGTAACATTAATGTCCCTTGAGGGGGATACTTATGTTCACTGTGAGGAATAGGATATTCGAGCAGGCTAGGATGGGCAAGTTGGACAATGGTTGGGTGAACTCACACCCATGTGGCATGTCTTGTTCTTAATTATGGGGAAGTAGGGTGACTTGTTTTTCCTCCTATGGTGGATCAGTTTTAGGATGTGTTTCCTGAGAACTGCTTGGGGATGCTGCCTAAGAGAGATGTTTAGTTCAATATTGAGTTGCTTCTTAGATTAGAACCAGTATTTATTCTGCCATGTAGGATGGCCCCGATAAGAACTCCAATAACATAAAACTTAGTTGGAGGAACTATAGAGTAAATGATTTATTAGTCTGAGTACATCACCTTGGGGATCTCAAGTGTTTTTTCTAATTATTTTGATGGTACATTATGGTTTTTTTTTTTATTATCAGAAGTTGAATCAGATGATGGTTATGAATTTGTACCCTCTTCCATGAATTGATGGCATTTTCAACCAGCTAAGAGGTGGTTGTGTGTTCTTTAATATTGACATGAGTTTGGGGTATCATCAGTTGAGGGTGAGGCCTTTTGATATAACATGGACTACTTTTAGGAGAAGGTGTGATTTTTATGAGTTTCTCATGATGAAGTTTGGGTTGACCAATGTGCTGGTAGTTTTTATGTCCATAATGAACCGAATTTTTCACTCGTACTTGGATCAGTTTGTAGTCATTTTTTGGATGAAATATTGGTTCACTTCAAGACTCATGAAGATCTTGAAAAACATATTGAAATTGTCCTATGGACACTAATAGAGCATAGTCTATACATGAATCTATCGAAAATTCATTTCTATATTTTCATATTACATTTATTGGGTCACATCATCTCTAAGGAAGGTGTGTTAGTGGACCATGAGAAGGTAAAAACAGTTGTATCTTAGTATAATACCAAGATTTTTTTTGATATTCGGTGCTTTTTGGGTTTAGTGGGATATTATCAGAGGTTCATCAAAGACCTTTCCAATTGGGAAACATCACTTTGGGGATTGACTAAGAAGTTCATCAAGTTTGAATGATCTGGGGAATGTGAGGATGCTATACAGAAGTTAAAGAGGAGGTTGACGATGTCACCAATTTTGATCCTCTACCCAATCTAGGTAAAAATTATACCCTATTTTTAAATTATTTCAATGTTGGTCATGGGGTAGTGTTAATGGAGGATGATTGAGTTGTGGAATATGGGTTGTGATAATTGAGGATGCATGAACGAAATTACCCTACACATGATCTTGAGTTTGCCATAATTGTTTATTCGTTAAAGTGTTAGATAAATTACTTATTGGAGGAAAGGTTTACTATGAATTCTGAGAATAATATCCTTATGTACTTCTTCTCCCAATATGACTTCAATCTTAAGTAATGAATATGGGTTGAGTATTTGCAGTCTTTTGATTTTGAGCTGGTCTATATGCTAATAAAGGGAAACAATGTTACAGATTCTTTGAGTCATAAGACTCAAAATCAGGTGGTTTAGTTATCTAGTTATGAGTGGATAATGATGGAGTTTTTTCTAATATTCACCTATATGTTTAGTATGGATAGGGGAAAATGAACCTTACATCCTTGGAAGTTGTTTCCATGATTCTAATATAGATCAAGGAGAGAGATTATGAGGATCCTGTATATTTTTCCTTGAGGGAGAGTCATGAAGGTGGGGAGTCACCTTTTGATTGGACTATTGATGATGAGGATTTCATCTATATTTGTGGTCGTATTGTTGTGTCTACTTGTATGTGGAAAGATTTGATGTGTGAGTTTCATGCCTTGAAGTGGGAAGTGTGTCCTGATTTAAACAAAATGTTTTGTGATCTTTGTAGATAGTATTGGTGGCTAGGGATGAAGAATGAGGTTTCAGGTTTCATGAGGTGATGATACACCTTTCAGTAGGTGAAGGTCAAGAATCAGTGGCTGGGTGGTATGTTTCCACTATTACCCAATCCAAAATGTAAGTAGGGTGATGTCATGATGGATTTTATGGTAGGTATTTTTAGTATGCCTCATAATAATGATACAATATGGGTAGTTATGGATTAGTTGACCAATGTGTAATATTTCTTATAGATTCAAGAGACTTTTCCTCTGGATCAGTTAGGAGATTTGTATGTTTGAAAGATAGTGTAGTTTCATGGGGTGTTGCAGACTATAGCTTCAAATCATGATCTATGTTTTACTTTGCACTTTTAGTAGGGGTTATAGAAGGCGCTTAGTACCCAGGTATTTTTTAGTATGAATTCCCACCCACATACCAACATGCAGTCAAAGCATACTATTTAGGTGTTGAAGGACATGCTGAGGGAATGTATCCTAGAAGTTGGTGGATCTTTTCAGTGGCACTTGGCACTTTTTGATTTTACGTATAGAAATGGTTATTAGAAGACTATTCATATGGAAAAATATGAGGAACTCTATGGTAGTCCATGTAAATTATTATTATGTTGGATATAGTCTAGGGAATTAGAGTTTTTGGGACTAAGTTTCATACAAGATACATCAGAACAAGTTTATTTGATTCAAAAATATATGGTTATGGATCAGAGTAGGAAGAAGTGATATTTGTATTGACATCACCGACTTCTTGAGTTCATGGTGGGTGATCATGTGTTCCTTTGGGTGTCACTGAGGTTGGGTCACCGTTGAATTTGGAAACAGGGTAAGTTGGCACATAGGTATGTGGGGTTTTTGTTATTATAGAGAGGATCAGACCTGGGCATACGGATTGGATCTTCTGCAGTGGTATAGTGGAATGCATGATATTTTTCATGTGTCACAACTTTGGTGGTATCACTCTGATCTATGTCATGTGATAGATGTTGATGATGTTAAGCTTGAGTTTTATGGGTGCTTTGAGGATAATTTGGTCCATATTTTGGATCGCAGTGACAAAGTATTCTTGATAAAGATCCTTTGTTTTTAGTTTTGTGGAAGCATGGAAATGTTTATAAAGAGACTTGGGAGATGGATATAGATATGTGGTCCCAGTGGCCTAAATCATTTTACCTTGGAAGCTCAGTAATGTTTGGGAGTGCGTATTGAGGACAAGCCATTATAAGGTGGGTAGGTTGTAAGTTCCTGGATTCTAATGAGGTATGTTCTTATTTAATATTTGGTTAAAATCCTTGTAAAGTGATTAATGAAATATTTATCAGTTTCATGGGGAGGATTAGGGGTGTCTTAGCAGTTCATGATACAAAAGAAGAGAAAATGAGCCATCTAGTTTATATTTCATAGTAGGAACATAGTTATTAGTAAGTGTGCGCCCTAACCATGCTTTCCTAGAGGAGGGGTGCATGGTTGGTAAAACCATGAAAGGGGGGAGGTGAAACCTTACAGAATGGGACATTTCCATTATACATGGTTACTACCTAGTTTTTTAAACTATGTGGGTTCCCCATAAGGTCATTCGGCCTGGACCCTCTTGAACATAGGGTGGATCATGGTTGGTTCATGGTTTGGCTAATCGTGTGGCCAAACTATGTACCCCATTTAAAGTGTGGTTTTTTTAAAAATACCATTGGGATTTAATTCTTCTTACCATAATTTCTTCCCCTATCTTCCTACTATAGCCAAGAGTTATGAACCCTTCCTCCCAAACTTCCCAATGACTAATCTACCTCATCCCTAATCCATTTAGAGCATCGTTGGGTGTGGATCAAAGCTCTGGGTGATTCTAACACTCATATTCCTTACTTTTTATGGATTAGTGCTTGTGGAATCATTATTCTTCTCCCAAAGGTCTAAAACACTATTTTTCATGTGGTTTCTAGGCTGGGTCTTTAAGGGTGTTTTGTTTCTAAATAAAAGGTTGAGGTTAACCATATGGTTGTCTATGAAATTTAATTAGGTGGTCTATATGTTATATCCCACAGTCTTGATGTTTGTATTATGTGTATGTGGTGGTGCTATGGTACCTTTTTGTTGTGAAATTGATGCCTTTAGTGGGAATTGATAAATTGGTTAGTTAAGTAATGGATTGAACCCCTCTTGGTCCCAATGGGATGAATTGAGGATTTATTAGACCGGGTTAAGGGCCACCCATGGGGTGTGACACTTTCTTGAACATGAAATTGAGATGTTAAGTGTAGAGTTGAATTTTTGTGAAATAGAGATCATGATAATTGTGTAACTTATTAGTATGAGTTCTGAAGTATAACTAATGATGATTGTGTCTAGTGGTTGACATGTCCTAAGGGGGTGTTTTGTATAAAGATAATGTGCTAAATAAATTGTGGACTGTAAATGGTAAATGTGTGATGAGCTAATACATGAAAATGATAAATGTGTTAAATGGGTTAAGGCATGTAAATATGGAATGTGTAAATGGGTTAAGGAATGAAGTTGGAATATGTGTTGAATGAACTATAGTTGTGAATCATGAATTTGTTTCATGATTTATGGTTTGTAAATGGTATGTGTGTTAAATGGTTAATGAATTATGTGCACATGGCTTAGTGGTGTGTGGGGTATTGGATTAAGGCTCTATGCCCATAGGTCAGGTTGTATTGAGGCTTTAAACCCTATCCATATAATACATGGTTTAGGGAGTTTAAATAAGGCTTTATGACCCTAATGAATGCATGGGATATGAATACCTAGGCTTGGGATTCAAGGTAAGTTTATTAATACCTAGACTAAGGATCCAAGGTAAGTTTATAAATACCTGGACTGAGGCTTCAAGGTTAGTTCCATGTATTTATAAATTGAGGCTCTATGGTAAGTGTTATGTTTGGTTTTCTGTAATGTTTTTCCTGGTGACATAGGTAACATAAATATTCCCCTTATGCATAATTATATTACCAAAATAGTCTAAAGTGTGTTTGATGAAAAAGAATAACCCGTGAAAAAAATGATGGAAGTGGCCAGAGTGAACATTGTTAATTAATGGTACCATTTTATCATCTTATTGTCTTGATATTCATTTTTTACCTGCATAAACTATCTGTTTATACTAGATATTTTGTAGACACCATTGGTGGTGGCCTACTGAGTTGTACTCACACCCTGCTTGGGCGTCCACTAGGTACCCGAGCATACTTTATGGTTTCAGGTCATGAAAAGGGAAAGTGCCTTGTGTTAGATGGTTAATTGAGCATGGGATGTGCATGGATAAGGGATCCAGACTAGGAGTCAGGAACCATTTTGGGGATTCTTTAGTTTGTATTTATTTTGAGTTTCTTTACACTTGGCACTATATGACATGACATGGCATATTTACTCTTTGGTGGTGGGATTGTACCTAGTTTTGGGAAATGAAATTGTGATGTATGTTTATAGTTTAATTGTTTTTATTTCATATATTAAATGCCATGTTTTAATATAATAAAGATTTTATAGTCTCCCCACATGTTATATTATACCCTCTCTACTATTAGGCAGCCTCTGGAAGACGGGGTGGCGCGCTTGAGGTCATGTGGTGACCTGGATCAAGGTACCGATTTAGTGGATCCCAGGCCGCGGAAATTACACGATCTTATGAGGAAAACTTAAAAAATATTTTATAATACATCTCTATTTTATTCATTAACACTAAAATTAAGATCATGCACTTTTTTAGTGGGTGAAAGATGAGTCTAAATGGAGCTTTGGAAATTTGAGACTTCTATAATTATGATGACATAGGCAGATGTGTCATCAATATTCAGATGAAAATGAGTGATTCTTAGGTTTGGAGAAAAGAAGAGGAGAATATAATTTAACTATATGGAGTTATCAGATAAAACTTATGGTAGTAAGAAAATCCAACACCCTGTATTTTAAAAGTATGGAGAGAATAATCATGGAAACTATCTAAGGGGGGCTAAAAATATTTTATCTATGGAAAGGAGGGGCATCCAGCTAATGCCTGTTGTAGTGAGAAAAATAATCCCACTAATTTGATTAAAGTGAAAAATTTCCATTTCAATACTCATCCTATTTTATAATGTTTTAACTTCAATGAATGTGGACACTGTAAAAAAATTCACTAAGCCAAGGGTTATCGAAGATAAACAAAGACAAAAATCCCTAAGGATAGGAGAGCAAGGGAGGGATTATGTTATCACAATTATAGAAGTGGATCAAGAAAATGTGGTAAAAATTAATAAATTTATCCATTCATGAATAGAAAATATACAATTTGATTTTGGTTCTATACACTCTTCCATATCATGAATATTTAATATAACTATTCAAACACCACCACAAAACATGGAGGTTAAGTTATCAGTGAAAACTACTAATGGATAGATTGTTGAATCTGAAGTACATAACTCTTACCCCATTTATATATGTGGGATAAATATCATAATTATCCTTATCATAATCAATTTAGTATGATTTCATACTATACTAGTAATGGGCATGTTATATCTATATAGATCCCACATCAACTACTAGGAGATAGAAATCACCTTATATATCCTGAATTGCACTCTGATTCAATACTAGTGTAAGGAGGATGATGAATCTACTTTTGGAATTTTCTTCAGAAGCATGGATATTATTACCTTATGAGAAATACTATTTATCTAAAATGACTTAATCAAAGGATAGAACCAATCTATATGATATTCAAATTGTAAGGGATTATATTGGTTTATTTCCTAAAAAACATCATGGTATTTACTCATGATCGAGAGGTTGAGTTTTCAATTAAACTTATAACTAGATATTTAATGATATATAATAATCTATAATGAATTGACCCCATTTAATTGGGTGAACTAAAGATGTAATTACATGAAAATATAGACATAGCTTTTATACACCTTAGTGTTTGAGCATGAGGTTCCCCGAACATGTTTACCAAGAAGAATGATGGTTTGATATGTCTATGTATTGGCTATCATGATCTCAATAAGATCACAATAAATAATAGGTATCCCCTTACACCGATTTATGAATTATTTGACTAGTTACATAGATCTCATTACTTCTCTAAAGTTGACCTTCGATTGGGATATCATCAGTTAATGGTGAAGAAGGGAGATATTCCCAAGACTACCTTTGTATAAGGTACAGGCATTAGAAGTTCATAGTTTTTCCATTTGGACTCATGAATTCTTCAGTGGTCTTTATATAAATAATTAATAGAGTCTTTATATATTACCATAATAAAATTTTAATAGTCCTTATAGATGAAATTCTTATATACTCTAAAATCAAAGAGGAACATGAGGAGCATTTGAGTACTGTGCTGAATATATTGAGGAAGGAGAATTTATATGAAATGTACAATAAATTTGAGTTCTATATAGAGAAATTATCATTATTAGTGCATTTTATCACATTTAAGGGGATATCTATGGACACTTTTAAGACTAAGTAGATTGAGAGTTGGCCTAGACTATCATTTGTGATAGAGATATTTATTTTCCTCAGATTATCTGGTTATTATTAGTTATTTTTTGAGAAACTTCTAAATATTATAGAACCTACTAACCAAGATTACTTATAAGGGAGTGATGTATTCATAGACAAATGACTGTGAAGAGATATTCAAGGAACTGATGAAGAGAGAAACCATAACAACTGTACTCTTTATACCCACAATAGGGTAAGTATTTTTTATCAACAGTGATCCATAAAAAATTGATTGGGTTGTGTACTCATGTATAATGATAAAGTGATATCATATACCTCTAGATAATTAAAGTTTCATAAGAAAAAGTATCTAAAGAATGATATAGTATTAGCTACTATAATCTTTTTGTTTAAAATATAGAGGCATTTTCCCCATGGAGTGAAGTGTGATATATATATAAACCACAAGAGCCTCAAATATATATTCATATAGAAGGATCTCAATATGAACCAAAAAATATGGTTATATCTAATCAAGGATTATGATTTTTATGTCTACTAACATCCAAGGAAGGAAAACAAATGGGCTGATGATCTAAAACCATTATCATTGATAAGGATTAAAAAGGATCTAATCTTCTTGGACATGTAAAGGACGGACAAGTTAATCATGAAGAAAGGAAAACTATACTAACTTTCTTAAATGATTTCTCATCCATCACTACTTGATAAGATTAAGAAATATTTAATGTATAATGTATATATATAGAAGGATCTAGATGCCTTGAGGGATGGAAAATCCACTGACTTTAATGTTTATGATTATGAAGATGTTAGATATGGGAAAAAATCTTCATTTCATTAGATCTTGATATAAATAAGGTGATATTGAATGATGCTCATTTCTCTCCATTATTAATCCACCCAGGAAACAAGAATAATTATATAGATATTTGATAACACTATTTATGGGAAAATATCAATAAGGAAACACAAATATTTATTCTCTTTTCCTTCATTGATCTATTAGATGAGGGATCATATTTTTTTCTTTCGAATATCATGGATTCCAAAGGTTAGTGGGCTGATGAAAAGTATGTGAGGGGGAAATTTAAGTTTAGTGGGGTGATGAAGAAACCTAGGATTAGTTGTATTGAAATAATTAATAAAGTTCATGTGTTCAAAACCATTGAAAATCCTCATTTTGATGTTGATTTTACCAATACCATTTTAGATGGTTTGATTCACCATATTATTGTATTCCACTATGTTTTTGACTAATTTTCTCTTATATTGAATGATTGATAATATATTTTTATATAAAATAAAATTAAACATTAGAAAAAATCGAAAATTTGAGTATATTCATGGTATGGTCCCCTTCTCCCATTTCTAGTTAATTCTCTTTGACAATTTTATATATTTTATCTAATGTTATGGAAATTAATTTTTTATCTTTTATCTTTTTAATTTCTTGTTAGAATTTAATATGTTATATATATTTGTCAAAAGTACAAAATGTATTTTTCATGTCATCTTTATCACGTTAGTTATTTATAATCATCGTGATAAAGCCATATGTATAGTTTTTTCATGTCGGTTCTCTAATAACTAACATGAAAAACCAAGTACCACACTTTATCATGTCAGTTATAAAATACCCAACATAAAAAAGTCAAATTTACCATGTTGTTTGTTGTATAACCGGCATGATAAAGCAATGATATTTTCTTTTTTCATGTCGGTTATTTTTTAACTGGCGTGTTAAATCCACTTTTTCACGTTCTTTGTACAATAATTGACATGAAAAGGATAGAAAAAATAAATTATAACATCATTTATATAATAAAAGATGTTATAAATATTTTAAAATTTTATGATTTCCTAATTTGATTGATTTCTGTGTTATTTTATTACATGAAAAAAAAACTTGTCTCTCTCATACACGGAAACCCAATCCTCGTTTTTTCGATCTAGTGGCCTAAAATCTCGATTTTTCTTCATTATATATCCTCATGTTTCACCATGTCACTTCTTCATTTGATATTCTCATCTCTCAACTCTCAAGTAAGTCTCACACATCGATTCTTGCTCAATTGCATTTGTTCAATGTCGCGGGTGCCCAATCTCTCTTTTTTTCGATTACATTTACTCAAATCTCACATTACTACTCAGGTTTCATCACCTTCATCATTGTACGTTTGTATATAGATATGTTAGTCGCAAATATCATATTACTATCTTTATATACCTTAGTTATCCATTTATTTAAGTGAAAAGGTGTTCATTTCATTACATTTTAATGTTATATATTAGTTCATAAATTTAGGTATTATATCTTATTGTTATGGTGTTTCTACCGTTTGGAAGCGTGTTTGAACTGAATTATTTTAAAGATGTTTATTGAACTTTGATATAGTATTAAATCACACTTGTATATAGGAAAACTTATTTTTGGTTTAGTGTGATGTAAATTATTTTCAATACCTTAGCTAATTATATTAATTTTCATCTTGAATGTGTATTGTTATGAAATATTACAAATCGATTTTATCGGTTACTCATATAACCATTCCTAATATGATTGCATATATACTCTTGTATTTATTTTTATTTATATGTTACAAATAGATTCAATTATTTTCCTCAACATATTATTATAGAAATGTAAGTCTTGATGTTGTATTATATAATGATAGATGATTCTAATTAATCATCTTACTTGTGGACTAATAGACAACGTAGAACCACTTGGGGGAAAATGTTAGTGACTAATCATATGTCATTTATTTAGTGGAAAATTTGGTTATCTACATTCATTTTGTATAATTACTATTATATATGAATTTCCATGATTTATTAAATAAAAACTCACTAAGTATTCATAATTCTCCTAAAATCCTTATTATATGTCATATAATTAATTAAAGTCACTCTGATATTTTTATAAGTTTTGATTAGTGTTTTACATCCTATTTATCAATTATATTTAAACTTATATTGAATTATTTTCTAAAATTTATTATTATACTTGTCAAATACACACACACACACACACACATATATATATATATATTTGTTTAAATTTCAATGTTTTGTTACTTTAAAATGATGACATATTTGATATAAATATAAACCTAGTTTGACTTGATTAGTTTATTCTCAATTTTATCACCACTATATTCTTTTGACAAGATATTTTTTTAGATAAAAATGAGTCAAAGTTGGATCATTGAACTTCGAATAAGTGATGAATATGAAGAAGGTTTTGATGTTTTTTTGAAATTTTCTAACCGAAATGTTCTAAACAATGACATGTTTTTCAATCCATGATTGAAATATTTAAATATGAAGAAGTTGAAAATAATATACATCAAAGGTCATTTAATTTTTCATGGTATAAATCTGGCATATAGCCCTTGGATTTGGCATGGTGAAACTGGGAAGAATTTCAGATCTAATGATGATGATGCCTTGCAAGATGATAACTCGAATGAAATTAGAGAAATGATTTTTGTTATTAAAGTAGTGGTAATTGAGAAAGAACCAAAAATTGAGTTCCTGTATGGTTATGTTGAAAAAAAATTGTATCTGGCTTGTATGGAATTTACGGTTTTATTATCAGTGTTAAGATTGATTAACTTGAAGGTGAAACATGGTGGGAGTGACAAGATTTTTACTAATTTTATACAATTGCTAAAATATATTCTTCCAAAAGGCAATGTTCTTATTGATTCACATTATAAAGAGAATAAAATACTATGTATGATGGGATTAAGGTACAAAAAATAAATGCATGCCCGAATGACTGTATGTTATATAGGATGGAATATGAAATTATGTCAGAGTTTCATAAATGTGGGACATCATAGTATAAGTTAAAAGAAAAAATACATGATAATTTAGCTATTAAAGATACCCTTGTCAAGGAATTTTCATATCTTCCTATAATTCCTCATTTGAAATGTTTATTTGAAAATTCACATGATGTAAAAATTTTAAGATGGCATGCAGATGAGTGGATATGTGGTGGAAAATTATGGCATCCAACTGATTGTCCACTATGGAAGAAAATTTATCAACAATTTTCTATATTAATAAATGAAGTTAGAAATCATAGACTTAAACTATGCATGGATAGAATGAATCCATATCGAAGCCTGAGTAGAACACATATTTCATGGCATATTTTATTAGTAATTTACAACTTATCTCCTGAATTTTGTATGAAGTGAAAATATTTCATGTTGTGTTTAATGATCTCTAGACCAAAACAACCCAAAAATGATATTGATTTTTTCATGTCACCATTAATTGATGATTTTAAACACTTATATAAGGATGTTATTGGGGTTTATAATTCTTATAAAATGGGATATTTTCAAATGCATGTAATGATTATGTTCACAATAAATGGCTTCCCTACGCATGGAATTTTGTCTAAATACAGTGTTAAGGGGTATAAAGCATGTTTAGTTTGCAAACAAAATAATTCATATTATTAACTGCATCATGGGAGAAAAACAATATACATGGGTTATAAAAAGTTTTTTTCTATGGATCACTCTTATATAAGATTAAAAAATGCATTCAATAGCTCAAAAGAATTTGATATTTCTCCAAAACCTTTATCTATGGATCAATATTTTGAGAGTGTGAAAAAACTTGATATGACATTTGGAAAGAAACACAAATATGGTAATGATAGAAATATTTAGAATAAACTTTAAATATTTTTTGAGATATAATATCAGAGATATCGTGAAGTGAAACATAATATTGATGTTATGCACATAGAGAGTAATATTTGTGAAATCTTGATTGTAACATTGTTAGATATTAAAGGAAAGAATAAAGATGGGTTGAATGAAAGATTAAACTTGTTTTCAATGGGAATATGTTTGGATTTATCTCTCACTCCTGATAGAAGGTGAACATTTCTTCCCCTGGCTTTTCATACATTATTCAAGTGGGAGAAAATTAGATTTTATCAGTGTCTTCATGATATCAAAGTTCCACAGGGTTATTATTCAAATGTAAAAAATATATTCCTCTAAAGGGTTTGAAGATGAAAGGTATGAAATCTCATGATTGTCACGACATGATGCAACAACATATATTGGTTTCATTGCATGGAATATTTCCCATCCATGTAAGAAAGACTATCAGGAAGATGTGTTATTTTTTCAATTAAATTTGTAATAAGGTGATTGATTTGAATGATTTGAAAATTTTGGAAAACAAAGCAATTTGTATACTTTGTTAATTTGAAATTTATTTTCTTTCATCTTTTTTTGATATAATTGTGCATTTAATGGTTCATTTGGTTCGAGAAATAAAGCTTTACAGTTCTGTACATCTACGTTAGATGTGTCATTTTTAAAGGTATATAAATATATTGAAGGGGGTGTTAAGAATCCATATCAACTTGAAGCCTCCATTGTTGAAATATATATTTATGAGGAGGTTGTAGAGTTTTGTACAAGATTCTTGTCTGTGGTGGAGCACATTGGTTTGCCTCCATCTCACCATGAATGAGTTAATTATGGGGGAAAGGAGATCCATGGCTTGAAAGTTAAATCATTGGCAGGTTAACAAATACAGAAGGTACATTTATACATCTTGAATAACATAGATGATGCTCAAACATATATAACATTGCATATTATTTTGTTGAAAAATGTTATCCAAAGAAGAAATAAATGTGGATTTTGAATAAGCATAACAAAACTTTTTTCCATGGTTTAAAGAGATTGTGCTTGGTAGATCAGATGCATTAGAAACATTAAAATAGATAGTGGGTGATCCAAGTTTAAATTTTATAAGATAGTATAGGTATGACATTAATAGATATACATTTCATATGAAATATTAGGACAACAGAAGTGTAGTTTAGCCCGAATGCCTCGAAGACCTTCTTTTTATTTTATTATAGATAATCCCCCTTTTAAGGGTTAAAGAGGAACCTGTACATGACCCATAGGCCCAAGGCACAAGGCCCGACATGACCCGTAATACATGACCCGAAGGCCCAGAGGCATACCATGCCCAATACATGACCTGTAGGCCCAGCCCACTAGAACTTCCCCTCCCCATCTTCTGCATCATTGATTGCCTTTAGCTCCCCACCTGCATTGCTGATCGGCTAGCATTGCCCCGTACAAAGCTGCATGGTGCCTGGTCCCGATGGCGGTTTCCATACCCTCTCATTCTTCCAATCCAGTTAGCTCTACTTCTGGTGACTACTACTGGTGCTCTGATCCTCTTCTAGGGCCTACTCTGTGTGAAATGGGCTACTTCATGGTCTCCAATGGCCCGAAGGCCCTGTGGCCCGAAGGCCTTTGATGGCCCGAAGGACTTGAGACCCGTAGGCCCAAACCGGTGGCCCAAAAGCTCAAATCAGGTGAATATTCTGGCTTCTATAGTACCAAACAGTGCCTGATATAGTACTGCTACAGTACCCGGAAATTCGCCTCCACCCGGTTTTGGACCTGGGTCTCTTGGATGCCAAGCAGAAGCCCTTACCACTCGGGTATGGGCTCGTTGGAAACAAAAGTATAGTTTAGAATAGTAGTGTATTGGTGTTCATAGAAGCAATGAATTTTTCAAGTTTTAAGGGGGAAAACCCAATTTACACATCAAGTGCATATTATAGAGTCATTGTAGAAATATGGGAAGTTGATTACATTAACTTTAACCTTCTGGTTTTTAACTAAAAATGGGTTATCAGTAACAATAGTGTCAGCCACAATGAATTTGGAATGACACTTGTTAATATGAATTGATCGGAATATACAACTGATCCTTTTATAATAGCAACACATGCAAAACAAATTTTCTACATTCTTGATCAATCTGGCATGTAGTGTTCTATTGTTTTAAAAGAAAAAAATAGTATGTTATTGATTATAAACTTGAAGAAGATGTTAATTTATGTGAGATCCCTACTTCCATGGAAATATTAACAGATAATAATGATGAGCACGTCGAAGGCATGGTTTGTTCCATAAGGAATGATCATGAAGAAGGAATTTGGGAAAACAATACTTTAGTACATTTCTAAAATTACAAGTAACATATGTTTATTTCTTGTTTACTTTTATAAATTTCATAATAATTTAGATATGTTAATTTTATTTTCTTTATTAAAACATGTATTAAAACTAATAAGTTAACATGTTTGTATATATTAGTTTAGTTTTATTTAGTTTACCTTGTTTACCTTACATAAATTATATTTTTTTTGAAATACAATTATTTTAAATATAATATATTAAATAAAAAAATATTTTATAAGATTATATTTAATAAATATTCTTTTTTGTGTAAAAAATGGTTTAATAGGTTGGATGATTTTTAATATTCCCACACCATTTTTTGATTTTTTTCATTCATTTACATGAAATTTCATATATCATTACTGTTATCATTTTATTTAACTATAAAAAATATGAATAATAGTGTGCTAAGTTTAATTTATTTTACTTTCGTGTTTCATAATTTTTCATTTTTTATTTACATTAATATTATAATAGTTTAATTTGTATATTTGTGTACTAATTTTTTGTTGCTTTGATTTATAGGATAGTAACATATCAATCAACTGATCAACCACATACTTCTGGTGATAAGAATAATCATACCTCAAAGGATAAATGTGCACATGCTCTTCTTGATGATCCTCGTCCTTCTTTTCAAGAGTCATATACTCCCACAGAGCCAAAGAAGAGTTTGAGGGTTGGTAAATGTGGAAGCTCACATTTACCAAAATTATCAGTTGCTCATAGCTAGGACCAGAGGATACTGGTAGACATTGATGGTAATGATATTCCAAGATTTCCTAATGCAAAAAAATTAAAGATTTTTGTATCAGTTTAGGGTAAAATAAAAGTAGGTATTTTGATTAATGATCGTAAAATTGTTGACAAAGTAACATTATCTCAGTTGTGGGAGACCATTTTGGTAAGCTCGTTTGTTATTGTTTTACTAATCTTTAAATTTTTATAGTAATATATGTTTTCCCCTTCTTATCAGATGATGTATGATATACTTGACATTGGAGGAGTCAGGACAAAATGTTTATCATTGGATACTATGAAATAGAGGGATTTCAAATCAACCCTCACATCTGGTTTCATTTTTTGGCATAGGCAACATCAAAATCCAAGTGATATGTATTCTTTTATAGATGAAGACACATGGAAGAAATTTGTTGAAAGTATAATAAAATAATAATTTTTTGTAAGTGTAATGTAAACTTTTAGATTTTTTTATATTAATGATCTTATTAATGATTTCTTATTCTTAATTTACAAAAATCGACGAGATCTCATCAGGAGATCCAATATATAAATATGTACCCTCGTACTTTATTTCAGGGATGGTATATGTTATTAGAAGAAAAAATTGTGACTAAAAATTTTCAAAAACTGAAATATGAGTCTTCAATATCTAGAGAGGTTTCCCCTTCACCCCCCCCCCCCACTAGACATGAAAAATGTAAGAGAGACCAGATGAGTAAAAAGGGACAATATATTATGGAAGAGTTGAGGGTTGTAGCTGAGAGGATCATAAGATGTTTACTTTATTTATTTAATTATTGCAATTCAATTCATTATATATTTTGAATAATTATATAATTTTTCAAATAATTCATATAGTATTTTCTTGAGGATCAAAGAACACAAGGGCTCTTTATAGCTGAGGGTAGGTAGGATATTTTATCCACAACATTGGGAAAACCCAAACACTCGGGTCGAGTATGAGGATACCCAATAGGTGTATCAGTGAGAAAAGTGTTTCCACATTCTTCAGCTTCCGCAATGGTGGGTTTTTATAAAAAAATAGAATCTTTGGAGTCTCAAGTTCAGAATATTAATTTGACGATAGAGGATAAGATCAAAGCGTCGATATAGTCCATGTTTACAGACATGCAAAGAAAATTTCATACTGAAACTCCCACTCCTCTGTCTCTGCCAATAGCTCCATCTCCTCCACTCCTGCCTTCAGACCCCACTCCTTATCCTACTCCTACACACCCTCCTCAGCTTCCCAGTTACTATGAGTTATATGTTAACAATCTTCTGTATCATATTGTTGAATATGGGATGATATTTTATATTGGAGATATTGTTCATCATCAGCAGATAGAGATAGATCATCATAGGGTTATTGTACAAGATATTATAGATAGATCAGTTGGAGTACATGTACCTATAGATGAGGTGACTATAGTTGGACAGAGTATCATCCACTTTTTAGTTTTTCCATCAAGACTTCTGCAATATATTACCATAGAGGTATGTGTATATTTTATATTTTAATTCATTTTTTTATTAAATTTGTTTTAACATTTTAAAGTTTATATATTAATTTATTTTTTACAGGAATACTTTAAAGGTAAATAAATATTGTATAGTCAACAAAAAAACAAAGAGTTATGACTTCAGATACAAATTATAGTAGTCTTGATAGATTGTCAAGATATTCAAATTTGTTGTCAGGTGTTTATAAGATTCCAATTGAAGATGATGTTTGCGATCATGCAATGATTTTGGTACTTTTGAAAAATGATATCATGGATCTTGTAACTGGAGATATGTTTGACATCAATGTGATGCAAATTTTTTCCTTGTAAGTCTTAACATAAATCTTTCCCTGCATTTAATTTATTGAAAATTTATACTAATGTTTGTTTTTAATTAGGTATCTTTATAAAATTTCTAAGGAGAATGAGAAGACATATGTTTAGGGATTTATAAACCCATAGTTCATTTCACCTAGAGCAAGGACAATGACTGAAGCAGAAAGAATGGTTTATATTGCTGAAAATTTTCAAAAGAATCTAATTATTCAGTGCTAGATGTTTCTATATCTTTAGTAGTAAGAAACATTTATCACAAAAAGCGTTATTTATTTTTTAACATAATAACTACTAACATTAAATTTTATTTTATATCAGTGGCCATTGGATTTTAGGTGTTTTTTTCCAAGGGATAAGACATTTTATTGGTTATGCTCTATCCATGGCGAAGTGCGACAAAAATTTTAAGGATGTATTGGAACTGTAAGTTTGAATTTCTTAATACTTGATTATATTATAATGAATTTTAAATTTATTTCATTGTTAATATTTTCTAACATGGGATTGAATTTCTTTTTAGAGACCACAAAGAAAAAGATCACCAAGATCAAATATGTAAAAGTAAAGGTGAATTTTGATTTATAATTAGTAAATTTTGGATATATTACATAAATATGTTATTTTGAATTGAAAAACTCATTTAAAAAACATTGTCATAAATAATAAGGTGTCAAATAATGCGAATATTATGTGTTAATATTTATTTATGAAATAATTTCAACTGGGATAGTCACAAAGTTCAATCAGGTTATATTTCTTTATAGACTATTCCTTAATATTTTATTTGTTGTATTCATAATACATGTTAAATTCTTTCCTTATAATTTGTAACTTTTAAATGACTCTTGACCTTATAGTTCACAAGAGCTCACACACTTAAAAGTGGAATGAGAAAATAATTTTACAGGTTTGGTTGGATTTTAGTTTGTTTTTAATAAATATTGTAATTTTGAATTTTTTAATTATAAATGTATTGCTAGTTGTTATATTGTTGCTTTTGTTTGTTTGTTTTTTTGGTCGACTGTAGAGAGTATGTTTGATAAGAAATATTTAAAAATATATATTTTTCACGTCAGTTATTTAATAACCTACATCAAAAATAATATTTCACATCAATTATTTAATAACCGACATCAAAAATAATATTTCACGTTAGTTATTTAATAACCATCGTGAAAAAAATTTATCCCATTAATTTTTCATGTCGTTTATTAAATAACCGACATGAAAAATTGTATTTTACATCGGTTATTTAATAACCATCGTGAAAAATCCTTTATCTCGTCGGTTTTTCATGTCGATTATTAAATAACCACCGTGAAATATAGTTTTTCACATCAGTTATTAAATAACTGATGTAAAAAAACTGTTCTAAATGGTTTGTTAGGTCGGTTACAAAACAACCGACGTAAAAAACACATTTGCAATGTCTCCTTCAATAACGACATCGTATAACCGACATAAAAAAACTACATGAAAAATCATATTTTCACTAGTGTGTTGGTGGGTCTTAGAACACTTTTTCGGGTTTTCTTTTGGTCTAGTGAATTTTAATGATAATAGTAGTGGAAAATTCTACAAAAATAGTTTCTTCGGTTAGATAAAATCATCAATAACTTGACTAGTATTTGAAAACATTATAATAGGAATATCATACTTGTTTTCTCTTTTAAAAAGTAACTTAATGAAGGATCAGATTGGTGATCATTCTATAAAACACATATGGTTTAATCTTTTATTCAAAAAATAATTTAGAGAACTAATTTTTATGCATGAATCTTGAAGACAACATGTGCCTATTGATAAATTATAGTTTATAGTAATTAGTGGTTTATGGTTTTAGGAAGATAGTGTAACATCCTTCAATCTAGTAAAAATTAAATTATCTGTATAATAGTGTTATTTTATGTTTTTAAATGAAATGTTATGAAATAGTTTAATAATAATGAGAAATTGGGTGCAAAAGTTATTATTTAATTTTTAGGTTGATGTTTGGGTTAGTGTTTGTGTTTTTGAATTAATTGGACCATTGATTTTAGAACACCTTAAAACAGGGGTTAAGATCATGCCATAATCCTATATAACATGTCATAGAGTCATTTTTTTATGTCAAAAGAACCACAAACCAAGTTTTATGTGGTGCTTGTGAAATAATAGTTTGGCATGATTTATGACGTTTTTGGAATGTGGTGGGAATTAGAGTTATTGTTGTTAATTTAATATTTACATGATTGGGGTGGGGTATGTTTTTACGAGCTTCATGTGTAAATTTACTTGGAAATATTAATATCCTTCAAGGAAAATGTTGGGTAAAACCCCCTCAAGGCGTCATCTTGGTGTTTTTGGGTGTAATTGTGTTTGTTGACAAAGTCAGATGACCACAAACGAGTTTGGTTAATTTTTGTCGAAACATATGTTTAAGATGACGTCATTTCCTAATGTTTGTCAAATTTTTGGGTCTCAAAATCGGAAGTTTGGTTTTTGGCGAAAGAATGTATTTCCACAAAAAAGTTCACGGAATGGCAAAGGAAAATCATCAAAATCTGGGTTTCCGCATAGCAACGCTATGCAGACCGCGAAGGATGGTATGCGGACCGTTAAGAATGGTACGTGAATCGCGTATGGAAAATGGTTCGCTGGAAGGCTTGCGGTTTGCAGAGAGAAAAACAGTTCATGGAAGGTTTGTGGTACGTGGGATGACTCATCATTTGCGAAAATGAGGTGGTGATTTGTGGAGCCACGAAGGGATTCATTCACGGAAGAGATCAGTTGCCGCAGAGGAATGAAAGGCGTGGTATGCGAACCATGTAGGGAAGACGGTTCATGGAGGAGCTTAGTACGCGGTGAAGGTTGTACCACATCGAAGACTTAAGTAAAATGGATTAGTGAATTTTGCGGATCTATTTTCCTATGTAAGGACCGCTGATTCCATCATTAGAAAGAGTTAATTTCATTAGAGAAAATATTTTTCCCAAAAAGAAATTTGGCAAAGTCCGAAACTGGTTCGTGAGGGGGGATTCCGCGAAGGGTGAAGTAGTTCACGGTAATAATTCGCGGAAGTGTTTTTGTGGGGCTCTATAGCTCATGAAGGAAAGTGGTTCGCGGAGGAGGAGTTGGTTCATGGAAGAAAAAGTTGTCCATGAAGAAGAAGCGGCTCACAGAAGAAGTAGTACGCGGAGGCGGTACGCGGACGTGGTATGCGGAAGCGGAAGCAGAGACAATCCAAAGAGTAGGAACTATTTGCGGAAGAAGTGTTCCGTGAAGCATATGCGCTACGCGGTGTAGAGCAGTTCACAGAAGAAATTGGTTGTTCGCGAAGGGACTTAAGTAGTTCGTGAAAGCAATTTTCGCTAACTAACAGTACGCGGAAAAATGGATTTCATCTACAGGTAAAAAAAGTACTTCAACAGAACATCTATCTAAAGATGAGGATGTGTGCTTTCATGAAAATGAAGGGACATACAAGTTCATAAATTGTAAGTGGGTCCATTTCTATAGCAGTGAATAAAGGAAGAGGAAGACAATGATCATTTCCACCGACAGTGAGAGAGAGAAAGAGATATAGATAGTGCCAATTGGAAATACAGTGAGCAGACCCTAAATCTTGTAAAGGTAGCGAGACTGGACATAGAAGTGATCTAGCTCAAACTCTGTAATTTGACAGCGAGTCTTAGTGAATTCAGTACAATCGGCACATTACCGTTGTTTGTTCATTGGACGTAGCTCAGTAATGGTGAATCAAGTAAAAATTGATGTGTGTTGTGCATGATTTCATCTCTGTTCATATATTGCTACAAGAAGAAGAGAGAAATGTGTTTTGTTTAACGATGAAACAAGATCCGAATGAGCATTTGTTTTAATATGTCATAACCTGATTCCCCCCCCCCTCTCAGGGTATTTAACCTAATTGGACTAACATAAAACACCTACAAAGTTTTCATAGAAAGGTTCCAACGAGTTCCTTGCACTATTTTATAGGGGTTTGTGTTGTGAAAACGCGAACTATTTTATCAACTATGTTAAAAAAAAATCAAACACAAACACGTTTGATGTTAAGGTATAATGATGAAATCCATTTAACATGATTAATTAAGATTTTAGTTTTAAAATGTTCATATTTTCACACTGGTCAATATGAAACATGTCTACTTAAAAAAGTTAGTTTACGGAACGTTGAAGCGGGTCATTTCTTGTCAGATTTAGGTTGAACATGTCAACCCAAATAGCAACCGGTACATTAATCATGTTAGAAAATTCAACCTCAAACCATAAAACGAGTTATACATGTTTCCATCTAATGCATTGACAAGTTTTGTTTTTCGATATCATTTCATCTTTCCAAATTATCCCTCACATATGATATTTAGGTTTTGACTGCCATATAAGAGTCTCACAAACACGTTATTTTTCAGAATGAGTTGATCCCAAGGGAAACCATTCTCTAACGGATCCCGATCACATTGTCCTTGAGCTGATCTGGTGAAAACAAAGCTTAGGAATACGGATGTGAGACCTGAAAGAGAAGGCAAACCTACCGGAGAATATGGTGGAAAAATCCCTGTTGTCCCTGAAGAAAAAGAACCTCATAAATCCAGGGGTGAAAATCCACAACAAGAGCAAGAAGAACTTCATTGCGTGTGAGGTCAAGCCCTCGCCAAAGATCATAGGTGGCGTGCGGCACGTGGAGGGCAGCTTGGACACAAATTTCATCGGCATTCTAATGGTGCAGTGTTATGGGAGGATACAGAAGATGAATGTGGCCACCATGGAGTAGGTGTGTCGTGCAATCAATGGGATGGGGATCTTGGATGTGGCCATAACCATGGAACAGGTATCGAAGATAGTGAGGGCCCTGATTTTGGAAAATGATGCGATGTATGTGAGCGGCAGTGGGAGCGGGGAGTTCGAGTCCATCCCAGTTGGTGGATTTTGTTAAAGATGCATCAGTAGGGGTGGGTTTGTAAAGGGGGTGAAGGTCGGTGCCATAGATTCCATTCCTTGCGATGTCTTTCCCCACATCCGGTTCTGCTTTTCGGATGGAGCCATTAACCCTCATGATTGTGTTTATTTCAACTAGTTCTTGTAGGTCTGATTGATTCTGTTTTTTCTAAACTTAATCGACTGATTCTGTTCTTATATCCTTCTATGATAAATGACACCAACGTGATTCTCAACCTAGGATGAAATGTGAGTGGTTTTTAGTCTCCCGCAAGTTTATCTTGTCTGTAAGTGGATGGTCCTCTTTGGCGGGGCATAAAGGTGGTTCTTCCACCAAGCTCATAAGGCTTCCATTATATTCTTAATGTCATTCATGATTTGGAATGCTAGAAGGGCGGGAGTCCCCTCCAAAATTTGAGTATATCAGATGTGTGATCTCCTCCCCTAATCTGTCGCCTGATTCCATTCTTGAACCCAAACACAAGATTGATCAGTTACTGGAGTTTTCTAATAAACTGCAGCTTCCTTGTGTCATGCACACAACACCTACCGACAACCATATCTGGATTCTTTGGAAACAAAGTATCATAGTGGGCTTCATTGATTTTTCTTCAGATTATATTACAGCCAAGGTTCACTCTAAAAACACTAAACTCTATTTGAATTTTTTATATGTCAAAAGTGATATGGATAGTGGGAAATATCTCTGGAAATCCCTGCCAGGATTTTATCCTATAGCTTTGCCTTGTTTTTTCAATGATGTCTTCACCCATTGCAGACCCCTCAGAAAAAAGAGGAAACTATTTCTCTAATAAATCTATATAGGGATATAATGCTTTTATGGCCAAAAAATCTTTTTGACATGGGTTATAGTGATTAAACCTTTTCAGGGTGTAATAAGTAAAAAATCAGAAGACGGACATGGTACAGGTTGGACAGGTTTTTTTTCAAATATTTAAGGAATTTTTGAATTCAAAATTATGAAGATTTCTCATTTCCCTCAATCGTTATCTGATCATTTCCCACTTTTGTTTTCTTTTAGAGTGTCCTCTCTTTTCTCTTTTGGATTTTGCTCTCTTCCCAATCAGCTCTACAAGAAGACCTCATCCAACAGGTTACCCTCTCATGGAAAGATCTAGCATCCAGTCTGCCATGGGTCATCCTTCATTTAAATCTTAAAGCGGTTAAAGGTAGCTCCCACAAATTGGATTCCCCTGGAGGAATCTCCTGCTTCCTTTATTTCCATACTTAATCAGGAGATCTAGGATCTGGACCAAGCCTTTCAAGAGCCAGGTGGCTTCGGGATGGTGATGGGAGTACAACCTGTTTCCATGCATGTATCTTTAGATATCCAAATCTCTAAAGGGAATACAGTTCCTACACCAATAAAATTGAAAAATCGGGATCTATGTCCACTCATCATCCCTACTTCAGATGATGAGCTTCCTTTTCACTGTGGTGATCCCAACTCCTCTGCCTGGAGTGATTATTGCAATGTTATTGCTCTTATAATATCATCTCAACATATCTTTATGATCATGGCTATTTCTTTGGAGGATGTTATTCACAATATTTTCAAAATCCTTGGTTCAGACAGTGTGATATGTCTGAATGATTTCCTTAGCTCTTTTTATCTCATTTATTTGAACATCATCAAGGATGATGTCTGTAAAGTGGTCCTCAACTTTTTCAGTAGCGGACCTCTTCCTCACATTGTTTCTGCCACTACTTTAGTTTCCATCCCAAAAATCAGGAACTCGCTTTCAGCATTTCTGGCCAATCCGCCTTTGTAAATTTTCATATACGATTGTGGATATAATTTACAATGACCGGCTCTCCCTTGTTCTTCCTATCATTATCTCGAATGAGTAACATGGATTCATTCATAGGAGTGTTCTAAGATCTTTTGTACTTGTCAAAGAGACGGTAAGAGAAACATCTTTATCTCATCTTTCACTTACCCAAGCAAGATTGAAATGATGGAGTTGTAGTCATGATTTCTTAAGAAATATTTTCCTCTCATTTATCTCGGAGCCCCTCTTACTAATGGTCACATTTGTATCAGATATCTAAATGAAAAAACAGTATATCGTATTAGGAATTGGAAGAATAAATTTCTATCCTTTGGTGGGAAGCACTCGTCAATTCAAAGTGTTCTTTATTCTTTTCCTTTTTCTCATACCTGAAGCTATTATCTTCTTTATTGAAAGGTTCTTTCAGGATTTTCTTTGGGACTCATGATTGAGAAGACTCCTCCAATGGGTAAGTTGGAGATGTCTTTCCATTCCCACTGATGAAGGCGGACTCAACCTTTCCTTCCTTGGCTGATACTGTGAAGGTAGTTCAGTGGAAAATACAACCACCCTATTAATCTGATTCACTCTATTCATGGCACCCATTCCTCCATAATCTGGAAGCAGGTTTTACTAACATCACACTCGATACTGAATCAATGAAGGTGACTTGTTGACGAGGGAATGAAATACTTCAGGAAAGACAACTAGGTAGGAAACCCTCTATTTTTTCATGGATTTCCAACTCCTCTGATGGATCTTCATTCTGCCCGGCCCATCCAACCTCTTCTCATTGCGGTGCTGGATAACTATTGTAATATTATTGCTAATGATATCTCTCTTTCTGATGACCTGGATTGTCTGGTTCTCACTTGCATATTGAGTGGATGGTTCTCTTGTACATCATTCTGCAGGTGTATGCATTCGTCTGATATGCTGTTTTGGTGGGGATACTCCATGTGGAATAAATTTCTACCAAAGAAGATGAGCTTCTTCCTCTGGGGAATATGAAAATGAGGAATCACTTCTGATGCTTCCATATAGAGACACAGTATCCCTCATGTCTCTAAATGAACGTGTTTCCCAACCCCTTTCATTGAATCTTCTTCCCATCTATTTGTGTAAAAAATCCTAACTTTGTTTTTGAGGATTAATTTTGGATTTATGGTAGATGTGATCCCCGATCTCTATTAATATGAGCACTTTCTTTATTAATCCAGGTTTTCTGGTATACAAGTCGATTCAGTCTGGGAACCTTTACCTCATCCTCATTGCTTCCATATGTTGTAAATTGTGGTTCCTTTGCAATGAGATCATGTTTGGGGCCTGCATTGTCTTGTTTTATGTTCTGATTTACCAAGTTTCTAGGATCTACCGGGAAATTACATTTTTGTTAAAAGGTGATGAAAAAAGATCCTTTTTGGAGAATCTCCCCACCTTCCTCTTCCAAATAGATCTATGATAAGAGGTTGCTGGATTAGGTAGTCTCTGTTGGAAATGCAAACCATAACTCCGGCTATTGTTTCCAAAGAAAGTGTCAAGTTTATTTTTTCCCATGAAGCGGCTTCTCCTCTTCCCCAAGTGGCTGCTCCTCTTCCCCATGCGGCATGCATGCGGGGCTTTATTATTTCCCCTTGTTTTTTGTTCTCTCATTCCACATGTGGTGCTTTATTATCTCATTTAATGCTTTGCCGTTTCTTATGTTTTTTTGCCTATAAAATCAATGTAGTCCGTTGGAAAAGTTAGTGGCTGGAAAATAAAAAAAAAACCTTGCAAACTCTTGTGTTGAGTTCTCTCCTCCATTTTTTCCTCCCGTGGATTATTTTGTGTTGGCTTTGTAAAGCCATCCCCTACCAACAAACTGGTATCAGAGGCCGGTTCGAAGGCATCCTCCAAATTCCGAAGATGGCCACCACGATCCAGCCGCAAGTTCCGACCTTGTCTAAAGACAACTATGAGAGGTGGTGCATTCAAATGAAGGCATTGTTCGGGTCACAAGAATTATGGGAAATCATCACCGACGGGTATGTAGTACCCACTGCGGAGGAAGAAGCGGCCTTCACGAATGAAGAAAAGACGACCGTCAAAAATCAAAGGAAGAAAGACAACAAGGCGTTGTTCCTTCTCTATCAAGGGTTGGATGAATCGACGTTCGAAAAAATTGCCGAAGCAACATCGAGCAAGCAAGCTTGGGATACACTTGCCACCATTTTCAAAGGAGTTGATCGTGTGAAGCGGGTCCGTCTTCAAACATTACGAGCGGAGTTCGAAGCGGCGCGAATGAAGGAAGGTGAGAGTATCTCGGATTACTTCTCACGCCTAATTCTCATTATTAACAATTTGAAAAGAAATGGTGAAAAAATGGAGGATATTCGAGTTATTGAGAAAGCACTTCGATCGCTCACAACCAAGTTCGAGCATGTGGTTGTGGCAATCGAAGAATCAAAAGATTTGGAAAAATTATCTATTGAAGAGTTGATGGGGTCGTTGCAAGTACATGAGCAGCGAATGCAGAAAAATGCGGGTTCAACAATAGAGCATGCCTTAGAGTCCAAGCTGACTCTGCAAGAACCCAAGAATGGCCAAGCACAACGGGGCGGTTATCGTGCAAGAGGTAGAGGACGTGGATACCATCCAATCTATCAGCAAAATCAACAAAACATCAGTAGCTTCCGTGGAAGAGGATACGGTGGAGGCCGATTCACGCGTGGTCGTGGAAATGCAAAAAATATTCAATGCCATAACTGTAAAAAATTCGGCCACTATGCCTCTGATTGTTGGAGCAAGGTGAATCATGATGAACGATCCAACTATGCCGAAGCGTCACGCCATGAAGAAGAAGGTACGACACTCCTCCTCGCACAAGAAAAGGCATCTGAACGCCCCGATGTATGGTATCTTGACACGGGTGCGAGCAACCACATGAGTGGTAACAAAGAACTTTTTGAAGAACTTACTGAAGAAGTTCGTGGCGACGTGACCTTCGGCGACTCATCAAAGGTACCCGTGATTGGCAAAGGTAAAATTAAAATCTATCTGAAGAATGGTGAGTCGAATTACATTTCCAATGTGTATTACGTACCAAGTATGAAAAACAACATCATAAGTCTCGGCCAACTCCTTGAAAAGGGGTATGTTATACACTTAGAGAATTCTTCTTTGTCAGTAAGAGATGCTCACAGGAGGTTGATTGCTCAAGTCCAAATGGCGAAGAATCGCATGTTTCCACTGCACATCAAAACAAAGGCCGAGGAGTGCCTATTTGGGCTCATGAAGAATGATTCGTGGAGATGGCATCTGCGTTTTGGGCATCTCCATTTTAGCGGGCTTAAACTTCTATCCTCCTCAAGAATGGTGTGTGGCTTGCCGACGATTGAATCAACAAATCATGTGTGTGAGGCATGTACACTCGGCAAACAACAAAGGAACTCCTTCCCAAGTGGAGTGTCCAGAAGAGCAACAGAACCACTTCAGTTGGTTCACACTGACATCTGCGGACCACTTGAAACACCCTCACTTGGAGGTAATAGGTACTTCATTACCCTTATTGATGATTTCAGTAGAAGATTGTGGGTGTATTGCATCAAGGAGAAATCTTCCGCCTTTTCTATCTTTAAAACTTTCAAAGCTCGTGTTGAAGCTGAGAGTGGTCACAAAATCAAAGTGCTGAGATCTGACAGAGGTGGAGAATACACCTCAAATGCATTTCAAGACTTTTGCAGGGAGCATGGCATCAAGCAGCAATACACTGCTGCTTACACCCCACAACAGAATGGCATTGCAGAAAGGAAGAACCGCACCATCCTCGACATGACGAGGACCATGCTGAAGGAGAAAGGGCTACCAAAGAGTTTTTGGGCAGAGGCAGTGGCGTGTACTGCCTACTTGCTCAATCGGTGTCCAACGAAGAGCGTCAGGAACTTTACACCACAAGAGGCGTGGAGCGGCTACAAACCGAGCGTGGCGCACCTAAGAATCTTCGGGTGTGTCGCCTATGCTCAAGTTCCAGAAGCAAGAAGAAGGAAGCTGGATGATCGTGGCGAGAAATGCATTTTCATCGGATATTGTGAAGCCTCTAAAGCCTACAAGCTTTACAATCCACTAACCAATAAATTAGTGGTTAGTAGAGATGTGGTCTTTAGTGAGGAAGAAGCGTGGAAATGGGATGATGAAGAACCAAACAAGGATGTTGTAGTCGAAACTGAAGATTTTGAAGAAAGACATGATCATCAGGAGCAGACGCCCACAACACCTTCCTCGGGTGCATCATCAGTTGGAAGAAGTCCAGGAGTACATTTCCTCACTCCTCAAAGCACTCCATCAAATCAAAATTTGGCCAGCTCATCCTCGCCTATGGCTCCTATGAAGATGAAAAATTTGAGTGACATTTATGAGCAGACTGAAGAGGTAAATCTTTTTTGCTTGTATGCAGATCATGAGCCTTTGACCTTTCAGGAAGCCATGAGGGAAGAAAGCTGGAGAATGGCTATGGAAGAAGAAATTCGTGCCATAGAGAGAAATGACACGTGGGAGTTGACTACACTCCCAAAAAGACAGAAGAGCATTAGTGTCAAATGGGTGTACAAAATAAAGAGAAATGCTGATGGCGAGATCGATCGATACAAGGCAAGGCTTGTAGCAAAGGGGTACAAACAGAAATACGGGGTGGACTATGAAGAAGTCTTTGCTCCTGTTGCTCGCCTTGACACTGTAAGAATGATTATATCCCTTGCTGTCCATCACAGTTGGATGATCTACCAACTAGATGTGAAGTCTGCGTTCCTAAATGGATTTTTGGAAGAAGAGGTCTATGTTGATCAGCCTGAAGGCTTTGTCATGCAAGGGGAGGAAGACAAAGTGTATCGATTGAAGAAAGCACTTTATGGGTTGAAGCAGGCTCCTCGCGCATGGAATGCACGCATTGACAGTTATCTCCGAGAGAATGGCTTCGCCCAATGTCCATATGAGCATGCAGTTTACATCAAGCAGAATGATCGTGGCGATATTCTTATTGCATGCTTGTATGTTGATGATTTGTTGTTTACAGGGAATTGTCGACCAATGTTCGATGATTTCAAGGAGGCCATGTTCAAAGAGTTCGAGATGACCGATGGGGGTCTCATGTCCTTCTTTCTGGGCATTGAAGTGAAACAACAACATGGCGGCATTTATATATCTCAGAAGAGATATGCCAAGGAGTTGCTTGAAAAATTCAAGATGGCCGATTGTAATGCTGTAAACACACCGGTTGCAACGAGCTTGAAACTGACAAAAGATGGAGAAGGAAGAAGCGTTGACTCGACTCTGTTCAAGAGTCTGATTGGAAGCCTGAGGTATCTCACAATCACAAGGCCAGATATTGTCTATTGTGTTGGACTTCTAAGCAGGTATATGGAGACACCGAAAGAGTCACACTGGCTAGCTGCAAAACGTATCCTCAGGTACGTTAAAGGAACGGTAGATTTTGGTCTCTTTTATCCATACAACGAAGAAGCAGAGCTGTATGGATACTCAGACAGTGATTGGGGAGGTGACCAAGATGAAAGAAAAAGTACTTCTGGGTACGTATTTTTTCTTGGATCGACTGCTTTTACATGGAATTCAAGAAAGCAAAGTGTGGTTGCTTTATCCACATGTGAAGCAGAGTATGTGGCAGCATCCTCTACTGTTTGTGAGGGAATATGGCTGAGAAATTTTTTGAAGGAAATGAAGCATCCACAGGATGGATCCACGGTGATATATGTGGATAACAAGTCGGCTATTGAACTAGCCAAAAATCCGGTGCAGCATGGGAGAAGCAAACACATCGATACTCGTTTTCATTTCCTCAGGGATCATGTGAAACAAAAAACGATTAAATTGGAATATTGTCATACTTCGGAACAGGTGGCAGATATTTTCACAAAGGCATTACCGTCGGATGCATTCAAAAGATTAAGAACGATGCTCGGGATGAAGTCGGTTTTGGTTTGAAGGGGAGTGTTGGAAATGCAAACCATAACTCCGGCTATTGTTTCCAAAGAAAGTGTCAAGTTTATTTTTTCCCATGAAGCGGCTTCTCCTCTTCCCCAAGTGGCTGCTCCTCTTCCCCATGCGGCATGCATGCGGGGCTTTATTATTTCCCCTTGTTTTTTGTTCTCTCATTCCACATGTGGTGCTTTATTATCTCATTTAATGCTTTGCCGTTTCTTATGTTTTTTTGCCTATAAAATCAATGTAGTCCGTTGGAAAAGTTAGTGGCTGGAAAATAAAAAAAAAACCTTGCAAACTCTTGTGTTGAGTTCTCTCCTCCATTTTTTCCTCCCGTGGATTATTTTGTGTTGGCTTTGTAAAGCCATCCCCTACCAACAGTCTCCATACCCCATAGTTTGAAACTGAATACCAAAGGGTCATGTATCAATGGAATTATGGTGGGTGGCAGTGTGGTCTGTGACTAGACGGAGTATTCGCTTTGCCTTGAATCTAGACTTTTAGGGTTAAATATTGGTTTTCCTCTTCATATGTGTCATCCCCTCCTGTGTTTTCTCCCTCCAAAAATGTCCACCCTCCCAATATCCTCCTCTCCCGACATTCCTCTTGCGCATCGCTATCCTCTCTAGATCTAGATGTTTAGGGTTCCAGCAGTCCCTAATATTCCCATATCTCCTCCCTATTAAATGTTCGGCTCCCACCTCCCTCCTGTCCTCTTTGCTCGATGTTCCACTCTTGCATCTCCCTCTGTAAATCATGGTGCTCTCCTTCACACATCAGCCACATTGTGTGATTATTGATTCGTTGACTACCCATCCCTTCAGTGCTTTTCTCCATATGTGTTCAAAGATAGATCTTCTCATCTATCAAGTGAGCCTCACACATCCCCGATCCTCTCTTAGTCAGTTGGCTCATAGATTATTCCATGAAAATTTGATTCTTTGCAATGATTTTTACATTACCCAGGTTTCAGTTTGATTGTCTTCCCTTTTCATGTTTGTGGAACCCCTGATTTTGTGAAAGTCCTGTTTTCATGCCCTCTCCCCTCACGATTAATTTACAGAAGCATTTCATCTGAATCCCTAGCTATTCCATATTGTATCCTACCCACACACCCAAAAACAAAAGTCGAAAGTCATAGCCACTTCATGATCCGTAGGGATCTCCTTTGACATTTTCTTTTTCTATTCATATTCCTCCACGACTGGTCTATGAGATTTTCTATCCATCTCCAAGCCGACCCTCCGCTTTCCATCGATTAAGGAGTCATGTCTCAAATCATTGTTCTTAGTTATCCTGCATTCCCTAGGCCCACTGTGCAATTCTCTAATTTGGAAACCATGGTAGTGATGTTTACATGTATATTATTCATCCATTCTACCATATACTTGCATATTATTTTCTATTGAATTATTTTCTTTTGATTTTCCAAAAAAAAATCCTTTCAACATCATTTGCTATATTTCTTAATATACTATTTTACAGTTTCATAGTGTTTTTATAATTGTTTTCTTATTTTTTTCTATTAACATACTGTTTTACAATTCACAACATTTTTATTTGTATTTTACACTAGGAAAGCTCAAAAAATGGTGAGTCCTACTATTTCAGGCATGGTCAAAATCCCTCACCATTCAATTATTTTTGGTTCAAAGACTTTTCTTATAAAAAATTAAATATGCACTACATAAAAGGAATAGACCAAACGAGTTTGAGCACCCCATGTTTTGAGACTCAGCATAGATCATAACTGAATCTTAATACTTTACATTGTTGGATGGATTCTAGGTGGTGACCCCCACAGGAAATGTTTCCAAGGATAAATCTCAGGTTTTGGATTTCATATCATATTTTATTAATTTTTCATTCCCACTTGAGTAGTCAAGGTAAACTCTTTTTTATTTATTATGTATTTGAATTTTTTATTTAACTAAATCTGTTTTGTACACAAATTTATTGTGAATTCCCTTTTTAAATCTGATATGTGTTTCCAGTTTATTTGGGATGCTATTTAGTTTTAGTTTTCTTTATAATGATTTGAAAATGTTATATATTTATTTAATGTATATTGTATTTTATTTTATATATATTTTGTAACATTATTTTATATATAAATTGTTTTTTTATGTAATCAGATATTTGATTTAAAATTACCAGAAAAATGTGATTTGTTTTAGGTGTAAGTATCACACACTTTGGGGATGAAATAATGTATTTCCCTTATTTCAAGTGCATATTTCTAAACCATGGGTTTCTATATAGGAACAACTAAAAACCCATCTTTTGAGATCAAAGCATTGGTTATATCAATTCAAAGAATCTTATTGGTAATGAGGTATAAATCCAGTCTTGTAGCTTTAAGCATTAAGGCGCCAATACTCTTTCGATGACATCCATGCCCCTTATAGAAAAACATTAAATTTATTTTCCTCACAAATAGCGACTCTGGTGTCCATCGATGCAGTTCTTATCTGTGTTCCATGATACATGTTTCCCAACTATAAAATGGTAAACCTATTTCTCTTCTACATTTTCCTGCAACATAGCACTCCTATGTCTATAGGTGTTTTTTTATTAATTTATTTCTTACAAAAAATCGTCCTACATTTTATGTTTTTTGAAACTATTATTTCCTACTGTATGAACATTCATATATTGTCAGTTTTGTTTATGGAAATCTCATGTGATGTTATCATGTGTTAAAAGAACTGGTTTAATACCTATGTTTTATGTTTTAATTATATATTATATGTTGTCATTTATAGTTTTCATAGTCATAAGATTATCTTTCTAAGTATCTTCAATTGATAACACAAATTTTCTATCACTTCATGTGCTCTATATTTGAAATATAACTTAAATATATTGAATAATTACATAAAATAATTATCAAAACCATAAATAGCTTTAAAGTGATCCATTACTTCTCTCAAATATTAAAAATTAACGTTCTTGAATACATTCAATTACTTAAAATTTTCACATATTCTAATCCAAAATGAATTATACTTTATAATATAATAACATGTTTATAGTGAAGGAAATTTTTTGTATTAATAATTACTCTAATTATTCATTATACTGTCCTAATGCATTCTTCTTTATACATTTTGTTTTTAATGCTAACATTCACTGAAATATGTTCTGTCATTACCCTTCTTTTTTAATTTGTTTTTTTCAATAAATAAAATCATTCATTATGTCATATGATAATATAAAACAATATTTTCCAAATGCATACAACTTTTTAATAGAATGCATTTAAATCTTTTATGATTTCTTGCATTCTAGAAAGGGATTTTTGGATGTAATGTTTTTGTCCATGCATGTAAATGGTTTGGTTAGTTTATATTATGTTTTAATGATTCAATTTTTATGTACTTTTTTTTTATAAATATTCATATTTTTATTAACATTCCAATCAATTTTCATTATCAATTTTTTTGTTAGATGGTTTATTTTTCTCCTCATGATTTTCCACAGTTTCTTTGATTTTTGATCCCCAATTTCTTTGCAATGCCTCCTTTAAATCTCCACACCTGCTGGGATACTCGGGTAAGGTTCCTTCTTACATTTCATATGTGTTCAGATATATATAAATATATGTGTGTGTGTTCTGTGTATATATATATATTCTGACACACACACACACATCATTATATTCAATGTGTATATATATACTGTTATATATTGTATTCTGGTACATATATATTTATATATTTACACATGTATTCTGATATATATATACACATGTGTATATATATACACGTGTTTTGATACATATATATGTGTATATATAAATATATGTATTCTGATGTATATATATTTATATCTGTATATATATATACATATGTATTCTTATATATATATATATATATATATATATATATCAGAATACATATATGTATACAGATATAAATATATATATTCTGAGAAAACCGATTATCATTTAACTTTGCATCGGTAGATACCTACTTGTACATTTTTCTATTATCATGTACTCATTCATTAATTTGTATATGTCTGGCATCCTAAATTTTTTTATGACTCCATATTTTAATATTTAACTTCATATTAAATAAAATGGATGGGCGACGTGTGAACACATGAGAAAAATACCAGTGATAATTAAAAATAACAATGAAAATGTACACAAGAAGTGTTATAAATATTATATATTTTTAATATTCATGTCCCACATCGGTATGGGTTATTTATTATACCCATTTTCTCATCTATAAATAAATCATCCTAGTTGTGAGGTATCGTTTTCATTTCAACATGGTATAAAAGGATATTTAGCACGTCACACCTCCTTGAACATGTGCAACATCCCTCCTGTGCGACACCCCTCCTGCGTGATAGCACCCTACACAACAGATCCTTGTGTGACAACCCATTGCATGCCACCCCTCCCTATGTGACGACACCCTTCCATGTTACCCCTCCTGATGCGATAACCCCCCTACCCATCACATCTCCCTGTACGACCCCTCCAACCAATCGCCCCTCCTTGTTCATCATCCTCCCCCAGCCCATCACTTCTTATGTGATGCCCCAAACTGCACAACCTCGTATCACCACCATTTATTATACTCTTTCTTTTATGACATAATTGATACCCAAATATCCCAACCGTGAAATTTCAGCACCAACTTCTAACTATTGTGAACTTTCAGTGCTTTGTCCTTGTGTGACATGCATCTTCAACACTCCACCATTCTCTTGTGATATTCAGGCACATCTATGGAAACATCACCACCCTTTCCATATGCTATCACAACTTCCATACATCTTGTGGATGAATGTGACGATTCCTCCAATTTCATCATGTAGAAGAAGACTATTAAGGTCACTTTGAAGGGAATGGGATACTATTAACATCTTGTTGCTTCCCCTCCAGATCAAAAAGATGCCACATTCAGAGAATGGGAATAGTAAAACAACAAGATCTTTTCTATGCTACCTAACTCCATGAATCGCTCAGTTAAGCATGTTTCCAAGACTACTAATAATTGAAAGGACTTATGAGAATCTCAATTGCTTATGTTTTCTAAGAAAAACAACGCCACTCTCATATATGGTCTTTTTTAGAAGAATTTATCTCTTCAACAGGGAGCTTTCCTGATTCCCCCTGATTATAATTAGTGGAAGTCTATTTTCAATGAGATCAATGCTTTGTGGACCATTTCACAAACTCCTAGTGAATCGCACACTCAATACGATCATTTTTTTATTATTCTCCCTCCTATATGGTCTCAATTTTGAGTTCCCTAAGTCTGTTACAACCATCCATGATTTATAATTGCCTTGTTCATGCAAGTCGTCCTTCGCTGGCACTTGGAACTAACCACTCTGATCATTTCGCTATGGTATCTCATGGTCCTAATAGAGGTGGTGGTCATTCTAGTGGATATGGTCAACCTACTTGCCACAAACATTTCACACATTTAGGAAAATATTATCACATGATTAATATGTGTTGACATTTTCATGGTCATCTAGATGGTTCTCCAATTCTAGGTCACTCTCGATTCGCATGATCTACCATACTTGACCCAATGACTTCAGATGAAACTCACCATACTGTTGATATCCTTGATGATGAGTATCGGTATCTATAGTTACAACATGCTGGTACTTTATCGAGTGCTACTATTGATCATAGCAATGCACCTACATCTTATTTATCTTAGGGATCAATCTCATGGGTTCTTGAATCTGGAACCTCAAAGCATATCATTGGGAATAGAGGTATTCTTTGGTCCTATAGATCGAT
The DNA here is from genome assembly GCA_963277665.1 of Viscum album. Taxonomy (NCBI): domain Eukaryota; kingdom Viridiplantae; phylum Streptophyta; class Magnoliopsida; order Santalales; family Viscaceae; genus Viscum; species Viscum album. Next base: position 1,232,158,397 of record OY728148.1, on the reverse strand, counting down.
TTCAGTTGGAGGTAATATTACTATGGGTGATGTTAAGACAATACATATTGTTAGTTATAGGAGTTCCTCAATTACACCTAGTTTGACGTTCTCCTCAGCTGCTCTTGTTGCACACTTTACTTTTAATTTTGTATCTATTAGTAAAATTACGACTAACTTATAGTGCCAAGATACCTTCTCACCAACTTTGGTTGCCTTTAATAAGTCTTCGATGACTCGGGTGCTTGGTAGTGGAAGACCTCAGGGTGGTATTTATGTGCTTTACTCGGCCCCACATCTCACATGTTATTACACTTTTGACTGTTTCCTACAACTTCTTTATCACCATAGCCATCCACATTCACCCATTCTTCAGTCACTTTGTACATATTTTGGTCACATTTCTTCTTTTTACTGTGAATCCTATAATTATGCCAAGCATCATAGGGTCACCTATGTCCCCCGGGAAATTACTCGCGCATCTAGTCCTTTTCATTTAGTTCACTCTAACGTATGGGGACCCATTCCTAGTCCTTATAAACTGGGTTGTTGTTATTTTTTCTCTTTCATCGATGTTTTTTTGAGAATGACATTGGTCAATTTGTTGAAAACTTGTTCTGAAATTTTTACAGTGTTTCGACGTGAAATACAAGCTTAGTTTTCCACTAAAATTCATTTTTTCTCTCTGAAAATGGCTGTTAATATTTTTATACACCATTCTAGTACTTATCCTAATACAACCTCAACAAGATGGTGTTTCAGAACACAAGAATCGACATATTTTAGAAGTTTCCATGCTCTTTTATTTCAAATAAAATATATGAACATTTATTGGGGTGATTCAATTCTCACCACTACATATCTCATTAACAGACTTCCCTCATTCGTTCTTCAGGGGGACACTCCCCTTCCATTCTTTATTTCCAACCTCATCACCGCATTCACTGTCTTTTCACATCTTTGGCAGTGGCTATTATGTACAAGATACTCACCCTCCTTATCCAAGTTCAGTACACGTGCACTGAAATGAATCTTTCTTGGTTATTCATGAATTTAGCCTAATTGTGGATGCTTTTCCCCATACATGAATCACTATGTCACATTTGCTGATGTTTTTTTGTCGAATCCTCCATATTTTATGTTCATGACATTCTACCATCACGTTATATTCTTGATTCAACCATCACTTTACCCAATTATAATCATCCACCACTATCATCTTCTCATGATGTCATTGGATCCTATTTTGGATACATTTATTCTCGATTCCCCTGTATACCTTTCATCCCAGAGCTTGATGCTGCTACTGCACTCGATGAATCATCAGCTCCTGGTCATCCATCACTGGTGTTACCTATTGTCATTCACAAAGGGAAACACTCATGTTATGATAATCTCAGTTCATCATCTTCTTTTCAAGGATTATTTATGGCTACATGTTGTGTTATTGAGACACTTGCTGCTCACTCAACACTCCACACTGTTGCTAAGGAAAAATACCATCCCAAAAGGCCATGCATGATGAACATCAGGCCTTAGAAACCGACCATACTTGGGATCTTTTTCATATCCCTATCAATAAGTTTTTTTGGTTGCAAGTGGATCTATACCTTACACGTGAATGTCGATGGATATCATAATTGTCTCAAATCCCAACTTGTTTCCAAGGTTTATGTGAAGACACATGAGATTGATTACTTTGAAACCTACTCTCCCATTGCCAAGATGGCATCAATATGCTTATTTATCTCTACCTCATTATATATGGCCTCTCCATCAGCTGGATGTAAAGAATTCCTTTCTTCATGGTTTTCTTAATGGAGAAGTTTATAGGGAGAACCCACTAGGGTTCATCGCTTATGGGGAGTCTTCCAAGGTTTTTCTTCTTCGATGATCATTGTATGGCCTCAAGCACCTTATTCCTGGTTCATGTGCTTTTCCCCCATTATGCTTAGCATTGGAATCTGTAAAAGCATAAATGATTATTCTATTTTCTACCATCATTATACAATAGGGAGCATTCTCTTGATAGTATGAGGATGAAATTATTATTACTAGAAGTGATGATACCAAAATTGATAGACTCAAATCCTTCATCAAAATTTTCTCACAAAGGATTTGGGTCCACTAAGATATTTCTTGGGGATTGAGGTGTCTAGATATATCAAATGAATTTTTATATCTTAGAGAATGTATGTTCTTGATCTTCTACAAGAGACTGGAATGACTCAAGTTGACTCAATTTACTCACCACTTGAACCTGGATAAAATTCACTTCATACTGAAAGTGAGATATTGTCTTAAATCGATAGATTTATATGACTTTTTGGGAAGGTTAACTACTTGATGATGACTCGACACGATATTTATTTTGTAGTTAGCAATGTGAGTCAGTTTATGGAATCCCCAAAAAAACGTAGTGGGAGTCTGTTATTCGTATTGTTAGATATTTGTGAAAAAGGAACCAAGTTTAGAAATTATATATTCTGATCATGGGAATATAGATAATGAGTAATTTTGTGATGAAAATTATGCTGGATATCTCTCTTCTAGGAGATCTACATTTGGTTTTGCAATATTTTTTGGAGGAAATTTGATCTCTTCGAGAAATAAGAAGTAGATGGTTATCTCGTGATCAAGTTCAAAGTTAGTATCATGACATAGAATATGTGATTTCATAGAATATTTGGTCACAAAACATTCTATAAGAGATTGGCTATAATATTAAGAAACCGACACATATATGGTGTGACAATCAATATGCTATCAATATTTCCACAAATCAAACCATTCATGAGCAGAAACAACAAATTGAAATTGATTTTCACTTCTTTCAAGAAAAAATTGAGAAGAAAAAAACCTTTGAACATGTTTTCACATCTGATCAAGTTGAAAATGTTCTCACAAAAGGGGTTTCTAGATCAAGTATCCAAATTTTGTGTAACAAATTGGTCATGAAAAATATATATTTCCCATCTTGAGTGGGAGTGTTAAGAGTATTATATATTTTTAATATTCATGTACCACATCGCTATGGGTTATCTATTTTACTTCTTTTCTCATCTATAAAGAAAGCATATTACCTCATTATGAGGTATATATTTCATTATAATAATAATAAATAAAGGGTTATATTTGGATTCTTAAAATAATAAGATATTTACGGTTAAATTATTTTCCTAAACCAATTAATCATGTATTACAATTGACAATTTAACAAAATAAAAAAATTTCAAAGATGACTTCGAAAAATGAATTTGCCCATAATTTATTTTATTTTATTTTTGAATTATTTATGTTTTATTTGTTTTTACTTCTGTCTCGTTCCTCTTCTTGTTGTTGTTACATCTCTTATTTTCATATATTTTTCATAGATCATCACAACTATCTCTCTCTATTTATTGTATTAGTGTGTCATGGTGTGAGGTGTGGATATGTGTGAATGTTTTCATGAACCAACCCACGTAACCCCTCAACTAATCACTTGATCCAATCCATGACAAGGTTTGAAGGGTGTTCCCAATTCCCACGGGGTGACAACTAACGTCAGGGCATCAAAACATACACAAGGGGATAATTTTTTCCAAAATAAATAATATAAATCATGGATAATAATTCTATCAAGAATCTGACATGGTGTGTCTATACATTGGATTTCTATGCAACATAAAATTAACTGTTCCAAAAAAGTGAAAAAACAAATAGGGCATAGCTAAAAATAAACATGCAACCCAATTTAAAAAATAGAAATACTAGAAAATATCCAAAAATAAAAAAACATAGATGACATGGTCAATAAAACAAAAATACCCGACGCAATCTCCATGTGATCCCAAGGTCACTATCCATCCTCAAGCATGACCCTCACCATTAGTGTCCCAAAAGAAGTCTGTGAAGCTGGAGCTTCTAAAAAACATGAACCTGAACATGCAAAAAGAACTCGAGTCTACTGATAACGAGTGATACAAGTAGGGTGTAAGATAACCTCCTAGGAGGATTTCACCAAAGATTCCATTAATTTACTTTTGAAAAACATTCCTAAAACACTAGTTTGAAATACTATATTTAAAATATGTTCTTATACCACTTTAAGAAAACAACTTGCAACCATTTCATGAATCTATTTCAGCCAACAAATTTATAAAAAATGTATTTAGATTGACTTTTTAAAACCCATTTTAAAATGCACTATCCAATACCCTTTTTCAAATAACTACAGTATAATTCTATTGAAATAACTCACCTTACCCAAATAAAGTATCAAACACACAAATACAACTAAGAAAAAAGATACATAAATGGGATCTGAATAAATCAAGGTGATGCAGTCATAAAACAATGTCATGAATTGGTGAATAATCACTAAAATAAAGAATACATTTAAACTAATAATAAAAGAAACAAGGATAAATGGTATATAACATGATGAAACAATAATAAAATAATAAATAAGAATCGTAATCATATATAGAAATATTAACGTTAAAGTAAGGAATATATAATCATAGGAAAATTTTAGAGATCTAGTGTGACAATCCTAGATGTTCTTGGGTGGAATCACCAGTCAACCTATTGATGAATTCCTAGAAAATAACCTCTTGAATTACTCTCACTAGATTCATCAATGGCACGCCCCTAGTACTGGTCTGATACTAGGGGATACTAGTAAGTCACATCATGACTATTATAGTAATTTTCAATCAATATCCCATGATAGAGACTAGGATCCCCATGATACTAGAAATAATGGGTGGGGAGAATGTGTGATATATCAGACACACATCAATAATGAACAATAGAAACCATGTCAATAACATACCTCAACCCACCCTCATATACCATCATCACTAAATCCACACTTGAATTCAAAAAAAATCAATGATAATCACATCCATTCAAAAAATAATTTAAACATATCTTTATTGGTCTTAAGTTAAGTTTGTAGTTCATTTTAGGAAAAAACTTTTCAGTGTAAAGTTTCAACTAGGGCCTTGGGTTGTGAACTAGTATTACCATTTCAAAATACTCTTTCTGAATCCCTCTCAAAACAAAATGTTATTCACAACTCCTTTTCAAGGTACCAAACTGTCCTTTAGATGGTACGTTAAAAATCACACCTTAGAAACCCTTTTGAAAACCATTTAGAAATCAAGTGTTTGTTTAAGGCCTATTTGAATCCAATGGAGAAAACCACATCAAAACCATAAAATTCAATAAACCATAAAAACAAGGCACAACAAAACAATTATAAAAACACCAAAAACATATATAATTAATGAACTATAAAACAAAAATCTCAAAACACACATTAAATCCCAAAAAACAAGGCACAACAAAACAATTATAAAAACACCAAAAACATATATAATTAATGAACTATAAAACAAAAATCTCAAAACACACATTAAATCCCATTTAAAACTGAATCGCAATCAATAACCCATCAAAACCCATGAATTTCCCATTTAAAACTAATAGAAGTTTGAAAATATACTTTAAAATATGAACTCCATTGATAAAAACTCTTAGGAACTTAGTTAAACACATTTCACACATAATTTGATTGAAAAATGATTTAAGAAAACTCAATCATAACATGAATTTCATGGAGAAAGAGGATGACATGGAAACACCAACCTAGGTCAAGCACAAATGGTGAAAAACCTTCAAATACAAAGGGAGGAGGGCGAAAGGAACAATTCACACACCATAAACATCAAAAACCAAAAATTTTAGACAAAACTCAAATCTAGGGTGAGACTAATAGGGCCTTTAAGAGGGAGAATAATGGGA